>OX596281.1:9044505-11444505 GCA_951394225.1 Harpalus rufipes
CACACACACACACACACACACACACACACACACACACACACACACACACACACACACACACACACACACACACACACACACACACACACACACACACACACACACACACACACACACACACACACACACACACACACACACACACACACACACACACACACACACACACACACACACACACACACACACACACACACACACACACACACACACACACACACACACACACACACACACACACACACACAATCACACAGCATCATCGTGAAAATGTTAAAATTGGATTCTAGGGACCTTAAAACGTGGTCATTTACCAAAATCTCGTTATGTGATTTTTACTACAATCCCTATACCTCCCTTAGCAAGGGCAGCGGTAGGTAAAAACTTCCGCAGAATACCCTTTATATAATGCCAATGTAATTTTGCTTTACTTTAGCATTAAATATCTGAGTTAACCGATGGCAAACCTTTTACGAAATTTACATATTTGTGTAAAAACTCTTGAAAATAACATATTTAAATTTTATTTGAATCTGTCCTAAAACGAAGAACTTCGGTCTAATGAAAGTTATCATCAAACATTAACTATTCTTATTTAATGTTGACATCTTGTTATCAAGAACTATCCTACTATTTTTTTTAAGAAATAAAAACTATAAACAATCCTGAACAAAATCAATACCTACCGTACAAGGAACGAACACCATCAGTTCACATTTCTTCGATCAACTTTTCCTTCTCACACATTCCTGTGACATAATAAGGTCATTCCCTTGCGTCCAGTGATCTGAACCGAACGCACACTCGGTGGGCTCATCACGTTAGAACGGAACCTAACCCTATACGCAGGATGCCCTGGGGCAGCCGAATGCACTTCAACGCAGAATGGAGGAAAGATGAATGGGGTGATTCTGTTTTTGTTTTTTGGGAAACGTTTATGGGGTAAATTATCTGGAAGAATTGTTTTTGCGAGAAAGATGATGGAGATCTTTTAATATGGAGTATTTACTCTTTATTTGCGTACTAAAAGTTGGTACATAAATTTTGGTCTCTACTTTTTCGCAAAATAAAGTCAAATAAATAAAGTTATTCATATTGGATATAAAAATAATAGTTATTTATGGTACAAGTGAGTAAAGGCAAATTTTATCCAAGAAGCGGGACATATAAACTATGTAAACATTTACTTTTCTTTATTAAAATGAAAGATGATATTTATGTTCAATATTTACAATTATTAATGCAAATTTTGCTGCTTGTTATGGATATACAGAATGTTCATTTTATTTTGTGTTTGTGTATTGGTATCTTGAAAACTATACGAAAACTACGAGGTCAGTTAAATTTGAAAACAATTTCTATTTGACAAGACTATTTTAATGAGCGTAATTTTTTTTCATCCAGTGGGTTTCAAACTGTGGGGACCAACTTTGTTATTTTAAATGGGTCCATATATTATTTATTTACTTATATACAAAATTTTATTCTGAATTTAGTGGTATAAGATTTACATTCCCTTGAATAACAATGTTTTTCAGAAAAATGCGTATAAAGTTTTATATTGATTTAATTTAAATTCGTCTATAATAAGCGTGCCGCGATTGGAAAAATTAATACATGTTACATTTTCTTACTTTTTACCTTCCGTCACCTTTAGGTAAGGATGGTATTGCCTTTGGTCAAAAAATACGTTAGTGAGTTTCTAATGAATAAGCACGTTTTGGAGTCCCTAGAATACGAATTTACTATTTTTACGATGATGTATACAGAGTGTTTTGCGTAAGTCCGGCATCACGAATATTTCGTTTATTTTGAGAGATACAAAAAATGTTAATAAGCAAAGTTAAACTAGACAAAGGGGCTCATAAGATGATCATAGCAGAAATTTTGTACGACTAGATTGCATTTTGTACTTCATATTTACTAGATATAGAGTTAAAAAATTATAAAGATATTAAATTTCATAAATCAACTAGCTATGCTAACCATGGAAACTGCTAATATATTCAGATAATTCAAATTGAAAAGAAAATGAATGTGGCAGAGATAAGGTTATTGAAATAGATGTTGGGGAAGACACGGAAAGATAGGTAAGGAATTCAAGGATAGGGGAAATGACTCGAGTGATAGAAGTTCCTATATAGATACAAGAGAGACGATTACATTGATTTGAACATGTCATGAGGAGAGATGAAAAACATATTTGAAGAAGAATGAATAGTTTAGGGGTAGAAGATAGAAGAAACAGAGGAAGACCAAAGATAAGATAAAAGGACTGTATGCGGAAGACTTGAAAGAAAAGGAACTGAATGAGGACGACACGCAAAACAGAAATGAGTGGAAGAAGTAAATAAAAAATAGCGACGCCTAACGAATGGAAAAAGCTAAAGAAAACAAAGATGTCAGTGTGAAGTGCAATTTGCATAGTTTGTTTATGAAATAAATTTACTGGAAATATAAGATATTTTGCTAGAAAATTTATGTATGGAATTTGTACATAATACCTTTGAATATATAATACATATAAGAACGGCAACGTAAAGTATTTAGATTAAATATTTCGAGAGAAGGTGCCATCTATCCCTCCGTATACGAATTATTTCTGAGTTAGTTCAAAAAATCCTTAATAGGTGGATGTTGCACAGTGTTGCCACGTAGCTAGAACAGCAAGATAAGATTTTATAAAGGTTTTTAAGTTTGCTACAGTAAAACAAGTATACATGTACATTGAAGATTCAAAATATATTATCTGGTTATTATGAAACAATATTATTGAATTATTGATTATTGAATACTTCTAACAAATAGTATCTGGCAATGCTGTCAGCACGATTTACCGTAGTTCATAGTTTTGGGGTAGGAGTCACTAGCTATCTATAATAATATTGTGAATAAAAAGAGACAGATATAGTATCTTGCTAGGCCATATGCGTTGCCGTTTATTATATGTATTATATATTCAAAGATAATACACAGGAATGACGGAAGGTAATGTGCTGGCCACATCAGATTTTTTTTTTTTTATTAAATGTTAATATGCAAAAATTATTTACTTTTTTTTTAAGTATTTTGTCTAAAGCTGCGTCCCCACTGCATCGGCTTTGCCATCATTTCGGCCGAACAATATTACATTTGTCTTTAGATTTATTTATCTTTAAATTCACCAAAGAAAGCCACAATTTCTGTTAAAATATTATGCCTCTTATGTCCATCTTTATCATTTTTATTACTAAAGTTCTAAAGAACAATACATTTGCACTAATTCATTGCCGTGCGGCGTTGGCAATCGGCAAAAGCCAATGCAATGGGGACGCAGCTTAATATTTTTCTGTCTAACCCTGTAAAAGATGATCAGAAATTCTAAATCGTTTGGGAAGAATGCCGTGTAATTTCCATTTTTTTGTTCTTGCGTAGAATATTTGCATGGAGAAAATTTTCTCCCGTGCTGAAAGATCTACTACTTATTTTGGGTCAAAAACCCGAGATAGACTGTTGAATGTGTCTAGAAAAACTTTCGATGCAGTTTGCGTGAGTAGCAATGAAACTTGATGAAAAATTTATCGGAAAAAATTTGTTTACGCTAAAAATATTAACCTTGTTTTTGCCTCTGGTGTCTTCGCCAGTGGCAGTGGCACAGCTCCAATCCACTTTAGACGTCATCAAATTCTATTTTCTCTCTCTTTCTCCCACTCTTTTTTACAATCGGACGTTCCTTTTCCGGGTTAATTTATTGCGTATTTTTGTTAATTTGACACCTACCAAATTTACGGAATTCTTTTGTATTTTTAGATTTTGCTAATTTATTATTATGAACTGAAAAACTCAGTTCTTTGAATAGCGTAGTAAAAGAATAATAAATTGAGTTGCCATACGTAAATCGCTTGGCAATTTAGACAATAATGTTAATAGTTTACTTTATATTACTTGTCACTCAATACGTACTTATATGTTGCCCTTCAATTTGCATCTATACTTACGTTGTGTAATAACGTGCTCTTTTGTATATTGGGCACAATAAGGCACTTGCACGGGACGCTTCAACATAGCAGATGACAGTTAATTGTGGACAAGCAAACCTTTTCAACTTACATTGCATCTTATGGAGAAATAGTGTCTCGTTAGCTTTTATTGTTTTTTTTACAGCATTTATTATTTTATTTTGGAAAAAATCTGATGTGGCCAGCACATAACCTCTCGCCGTATATTTTACCTGGCTGTATGCATAAAGCAAAGAATATTTTTATAAATACAAATAATATATTCATTTAAATCTATGACGTTTAAACTTCTTTATTATTCAATAATAGCATGTCTCAACATAAAGATATTTTACCATAAATTATGTTACAATAAATTACAAAGTAGAGTTTACCATATATAAATATTAGGCTGGTAACAGCAATTTTCAATTCGAACAACCTTGTTTACTTTCTCTTCGTATTCTTCTACTAAACACATTAATTTTGGGCGGTCTAATATGTATATATCTGGATTGTGCATCTATTCTTACATATCTTCTTTTACATTTTATTTTTTCATACTTGTTATATCTAAATAACACTAATTCCCATTAATAAAGTGACGGATAGATTGCACTCCGATTATTCTTATATCGATGTGTAATTTTGTCAATATTTACAACTTACTTGAGAAGAATTTGATAGCTTTTTCGCAATTCAAAGTTACTCTAGTCTACACTGCTGGTGCACATTGTCGCATAATGTTTGAAACAAATTTAAGTCCTTCAACCTAGACTTGTCATCTCCATAATAGTCACAGATCAAGAATTAAGGGATTCTCCAAGTACATTTTTCTTTCATTACTCATTATTTCTGACACTGAAATTTATCTGTCACAAATCATTTAAATTTTCAACTATTTTCCATGGCCAATCTTTCGGCTGTAAAATTTATTATAACATTATTTTATATATTATATTTCTTTTATCTCTAAATCTATAGAATATATTATAAAATATTTAAATGTATCAGATAGAGAATTTAATTTTCTTTAATATTACCAAGAAAAATTTTCAAAAAATATTATTTAGAAGATTTTTTTTCAAGAATCTTCTACTTACGGTTGTCCAATTGTTACCAAAACCTTTTCAGATCTTCCCATGAATGTCCGATTGGGAAATACGTAGTTAAACAAATTTAAAGTCTTATAGTTTTTGAGTAACCGTCCTTCCAACATCCCACACACACACACACACACACACACACACACACACACACATACACACACACACATCCACACACACACACAGACATCATCGTAAAAATGTTAAAATCGGATTGTAGGGACCTTAAAACGTGCTTATTCAATAAAATCTGGATATGCGATTTTTAGCATGAATCCAATACCTCTCTTAGCGAGAGGTAAAAAGTGATGTGTATGTTAAAGTGAATGTACGACCAGTGTTTTCCATAAAAATATTTGAGGATATTGTTATTATTTAGTGAATTCGAGGTTATTAAATTAAAATTAACCTAATCGTAATTATTTGTGTATACTATTATTATTAAAATAAAACAATTTAAATATAATCTGATATGTAATTTTCATTAATAATATGTATAAAGATCAAGAAATGACAGGAGAATAAAATTTGAATGAATATTTTTAGTATTCCACCTTTCTGTGCCGTTTGCTCCGACAGAAAAAAATATATGTAGGTATTTGTGTCTGTTTCTCACGATAGTTTTCAAATATATATGTCTATCTATCAGGTGTCCCGAGAATTCCTTGACATAGGCGTTTAATATGGGAAAACAGTATTTTGTAAATTAAAGTGTCCGCCAGAAAATTAAGCCATGATATTAGACATGATAATAGTACATTGTCTTCTATACCTGCCGTGGGGCACAGTGGTTAGCGTAGCGCTACCCTTGGAATATTAAACTTTATAGATTTGAGTGCGATTGTTCTGCCGGACAATTCTTTTTATTTTTTTGCAAAAAAATATTGAATTTTTAAAAATCTATCTTTTATTTCCTATTACAAGCATTTAGAAATAATAATACGTTTGTAATAAATAAAGAGAAAATAGTTAACAATGAAAACAATGATATAATAAAAATGCATTACATTTTCTTTTCTTGTTAATAGAAAATAACTGAGATATCACCCTTTTGATTGTTTTAATAATTTTTTGTTAATTATTTTCTCTTTATTTATTATAAAGTTATTATTATTTATAAATGATTGTGACAGGAAATAAAAGACAGATTTTTAAAAGTTCATTAATTTTTAAGTAAAATAAAAAATCTGATGTGGCCAGCACAATACCTTCCGTCAATCCTGTGTATTATGTACAAATTCCATACATAAATTTTCTTGCAAAAGATTATAAATTTTTGGTATTATGTGATTCCCTTTCTCGGCAACTGAATTCCATACTCCTGATAACAAACAAACCACATGAAATAAGAAAATTATGAAATTTTGATTAAAAAATTATAAGACTTGTCAGTTATGGACATAATTAATTGTTGTCATTTTGACACGGGTCAAAGTCATGTTACTGCACGCGCCCCATACATAAATTTTCTTGCAAAAGATCCTATATTTCCAGTAAAGTTATTTCATTAACAAACTATGCAAATTGCACTTGACACTGACATCTTCTTCTTCTTCTTTAGTTTTTCCCATTCGTTAGGGGGTCGCTATTTTTTATTTTCTTCTTCCACTCATTTTTGTTTTGCGTGTCGTCCTCATTCAGTTCCTTTTCTCTCAAGTCTTCTACAATACAGTCTTTTCATCTTATATTTGGTCTTCCTATGTTTCTTCCACCTTCTATTAATATATTCATCTCTCCTCATGACATGTTCAAACCAATATGTAATCGTCTCTCTTATATCTAGAAACTTCTAACACTAGAGTTACTTCCCTTATTCTTTCATTGATTTCATTTTATTGATACTGACATCTGTCAATTTGAATTACCTGAATATATTAGCAGTTTCCATGGTTAAGTTAGCATAGCTGGCTGAATTATGAAATTTATATAAAATTTATTATCGTTATTCTTCTTTAACTCTATATCTGTTGAATATCAAATATAAAATGCAATCAAATCGTATAGAATATAATATATTCTTTAAGTTATAATAACATTTAACTGATTTTTTCAAGAAAAACTGTTAAAATCTTCAAATGAGGGTACTTCCGGTTGACCAATTATAACCAAACAGGTCTGCATATGGTTGTAAGGAAGAGGAATACGCAAGAATTGTAATTTTTGGAATTCTAGTATTGGAGATATCGTGCCCGAAAACGCGGTCACACACACACACACACACATACACACACATACACACACACACACACACACGCACATACGAACACACACACACATACAGACATCATCGTAAAAATAGTAAAATCGTATTGTAAAGACCCTAAAACGTGCTTATTCAATGAAAACACCACCGAATTTTTTGACCAAAGACAATACCTTCCTTACCTAGAGGTGACGGAAGGTAAAAAAAATGTCCTGCTGTAGAATCGAACCCAAATCAATAAAATCGAATATTCCAAAAGCAGCTATGCTAACCATTATGCTACGGCAGATATTTGCAAATAATCATAAAATATTTCAACAATTATTTATTTATAATTTTTCGTATTTTTTCCGATTTGTGCAATAATAATAAAGTAATTAATAATAAATAACACACCGTAGGTAATATACTATTATCATTTCCAATATTGTCTTAATTTCCTGCCGGACACTTTCATTTACAAAAAACTGTTTTCCTATGTCAAACGCCTATGTCACGGACTGGTTGGGACACCCGGTACATATTATCACGGCATATTACCCATTGTTGATAAACGCCCGCACGGTACAAATATGTCATCATTATTACCGAAATCTGTGTACAAAGCAATTTACAAATTAGATAATTAATTATTGATTTCATATTAATTTTTGAAAGGCATTTATAATCCTCGTCAAAATAAAGTCAATTTATAAGGATTCAGCTTTTCTATCCACTTAAGTTTATTAATTAAGGTACTTTGGTTTCCAAAGATTAATTATTGGCGCCTGGACTCAATAAGCTCGTTTGTAATAAAAATACTCATAAAAAATATATATACGATAATTAATATACGAACCCGAAGAGAAATATAGTTAACAGATATTTCAAATTTAATTTTCTTTTTAAATCAAAAACGTTCCAATAATTCAATTTATATTAATTTTAATATTCAATATCCCAACACACATATACATCCACACAGACATCATCGTAAAATTATTAAAATCGGATTGTAGGGATCTTAAAACGTGCTTAATCATTTAAATCTGGATATGCGATTTATAGCATGAATCCAATACCTGTCTTAGCGAGAGGTAAAAATATTGATGAAATTTTTGCCAAAGCTTATGAGACATACGTTACTTGTAAGAATTGTACTGACCAAAATGGATTTGTATCGTTGTACAATACTGTATTTCTTCATCTTTTGCCTTTGATCTTAATCAGTCTGAAATGACCTGGATACATTCTGATCTCCACTACTAACTTGCTGCTATAATACATTCGAATTACACCGAATGAAACCCGAATAGTTTCGATAGTGTGCTCTATAATTATATTAGTAATTGAAGTCCCACATTCTATTGCCTTGTGATGTGAAACAAACGTTGATTGGAAGTTAACGTTTAGCCCAGGTTTAGCCTCTACATGTTGTCTCTAGTTCCTAACTCCTGAAATGCGAATGCATTGTTTCCATGTAGAATTAACTGCCCTCTACTGAAATGTGCGCAATCAAAGCCACTAGATCCGAGTTGGATTGGAGAATGGTATTGTTTCATTTGCATTACCCATTAAAGGAAGTGGCTATGGCTGTTTTACTGAAGGAGGTCATCATAATTGTACAATGAATGAATATTCAACGATTTAATTACTAGGGTTGTTGCAAAAAATTTTATAATATGCCCTCTAAATATTAAATTTAAAAATTTGCTAGATACCAACCCTTTATCTGTAAGAGACAATTAAAATCGATATCTCAATGTTGTACTTCAAAGTTATGGAGTTTCAATTCAAACAAAATTTGTGTTTTAATAGCCACCCGGTATATAAAAATTGTATTTTTGAAATTTTAAAGATTTTGTGGAAAATGGGTGTTTTTGTGTTTTTCAAGTCTCAGTTTATAAATTATGGTTTATTGCGATTCCTAATAATAGATATTTATACACCAAATGAGTTAAGATAACGTTTATTCATAAAAAATCTGTTGTGGCCAGCACAATACCTTCCATCAATCCTGTATATAATGTATAAATTCCATACATAATTTTTCTTGCAAAAGATTCGAAATTTCCAGTAAAATTATTTCATAAACAAACTATTCAAATTGCACTTGACACTGACATCTTCTTCTTTAGCTTTTCCCACTCGTTAGGGGTCGCTATTTTTGCGTGTCGTTCTCATTCAGGTCCTTTTCTCTCAAGTCTTCTACAATACAGTCCATCCATCTTATTTTGGTCTTCCTATGTTTCTTCAACCCCCTATTAGTAAACTATTCAATCTTGTTCCAATATAATTCTTCATTTTTCCTCATGATATGTTCAAACCAATGTAATCGTCTTTCTTGTATCTTTCTAGAAACTTGTAAAACGAGTTATTTTCTTACCGTAACTTTCCGCGTGTTCCCCTACATCTACTTCCACATTCTCATCTATGCCACATTAATTTATTTTTATTGATACTGACATCTGTCAATTTGAATTATATGAATATAGTAGTAGTTTCCATGTTTAACATAGCTGGCTGAATTATAAAATTTAATTTCTTTAAAATTCTTTAAGTATGTATCTATTGAATATGAAGTATAAAATGTAATCAAATCGTATAGAGAATAATATATTCTTTAAGTTATAATAATGTTAAATGCCAATAAATCAAATTTAACTGTTAAATCTTCAAATGAGGCTACTTTCGGTTCAACAATTATAACCAAAATTTAATCACTTGTTTTTCTGGATGTAATCTTGAGGAATACGAAAAAAATATAATTTTTGGAATCGTGTTATTGCAGTTATGGGAACCGAAACTTTTATCACACACACACACACACACACACACACACACACACACACACACACAGACACAGACACACATACATACATACATACAGACATCATCGTAAAAATGGTAAAATCGTATTATAGGGACCCTAAAACATGCTTATACATTAAAAACTCATCATTGAATTTTTTGACCAAAGACAATATACCTTCCTTACCTAAAGGTGACGGAAGGTAAAAAAGAAACTAATAAATTAGTGTATAATAATCGTCGTCGATAAAAGTCAAGTTGTTTATTTATAAAATTAATAAAATGGTTGAAGTATGTAATTGACTCTCATACTCTCGAAAGGGTCACTCAATTTAAAGATCTTGTTGTTTTATTTGAAGAAAAGCTCAATTTCACTAATCATAGATATATTACAAACTATTAAATCTGCTTACAAAAATTTAGGTACTTTATTCATATCGGTTAGATGGAAGAGCAGTCTATGGCTGAACCTCGCCGTTGGCTTGAATAAATAAAGCACTATTATTATTTGGAGAGGTGAAAATAATGGAGATTCAGTCCTTGATTAAAATATTATTTATTAAAAACAATACCGACGTTTCGGTCTCAATTAGACCATCCTCAGGGTTCTGGAAAACATCAACGGGGCACAAATATCATGTTTTACAAATTTTAAAGAAATGGTCACTTACATGTTTAAAATGTTTTTAGATTTGTTGAAAAATAATGAATTGTCATAATTAAAAAGAGAAGGTTGTAGATGTCGTCAAACTATAAAAATAACACATACATTCTTATCAGAGTTCATTATAAAACTGACGAAGGGTTGGTTCTTGTATTGGAAGGAGCAAGATGCAACACGTTTTTTTTTAAACAGCACAGACCGAAAACATAAATTCAATTTTAGACACACAAAAATATTAAGGTATGAAAATAATTTAAATAAAAGACTTACACTAGAGATGTTAGAAATACACAAACATAAAAACTCGATTAACGACAGACATACAAAATCCAAGTATCATTTACAATGGCATATTGGTGAAATACAACAGAAATTTAAAAAACTTTTCAGCTTTGAAACAGATTACAAAGACTTGTGGTGTGAATTTAGTATTGTGTCTCTCGATACTCGCAGAAAAATTCAATCATCGTTGTTCCTTTATAAAATTATGCATTGTATCATAAATGATCCCATAATCCTAGGAAAAATTCTTTTCTTATTTCCTAAGCATAATTCGCGGTTTAAATATATATTCCTTTCATTGTTACTCCTCGAATGAATAAAAATAAATATAAATATTTCATCACGGCATATTACCCATTGGTGGGTGTGCCAATCTGCTTCTTACACAGATATTGGTAATGATGGAATATTTGTACCGTGTGGGCGCTTACCAGGCGTCACCTCACGGGCACTCATTGCTGGCGTGGATAGTGCGCCACAGGGGTCAATTTTGTGCCATTAAAATGCGATGTAATTTTTGGCGTCGGTCGGGATCGAACCCGGGTCCCCAGATTCGCGACCAGACACTCAGGCACACGGCTACGAATTATGAAGTATATATATATATATATATATATATATATATATATATATATATATATATATATATATATATATATATATATATATATATATACAGGATGGTGACTACGATCCCGGAACGTAGGACTTTAACAAGTAAAATCAATTTTTCGTAATTTCCTGCTTCCCTAATTATTTTAGGTAAAAAACCTTCAAATAAAAGTTGTAGGGCATAAAATTCTTGATCTAAATCATTAAGCAAAATTAATTTTGTTTGCCTTGTAACGTGAAAAATTAGGTACCAAAATGTCGAAAATCACCGCAAAAATAGCTATAGCCGGAATTGAAACAAAAAATTAACAAATGTTAACGATTTATCTGTCAAGCTTGGTTAATTTAATTTCATTATTATTTGTAAAATCTGTTCAAGTGAACAAATATTAAATTAAATTAACAGATAATTGTTAATTGAAACAAATTAGAAATAATATCTAATGAAAATAAATTACCCTAACGTGACAGATAAAACGTTAGACATTTGTTATTTATTTTGTCTCAATTCCATGGCTATTGCTATTTTCGAGGTGATTTTCGACATTTTCATACCTAATTAGGGAAGCATAAAATTAAGAAAGTATGATTTTACATGTTAAAGTCCTATGTTCTTGGGTCGCTGTCACCACCCTCTATATGTTGTGTAAAACATAGCTATATGTATTATTAAGTTTATTATTTGTGTCTTTCATATTTAAGTTATGTATAATCAACCTATAATTGCTGTCTTGAACCCTGTTGGTCAGAATATTAGTAAATAATAAATAAAAGACTATGGTGAATTTTATTTTCGTGCCTGGTGTTATTTTAAATGCATTATTTGTTGCAGACTGAGTTAAAATCCTGTGAGGGTGACTTATTTTTTTTAATTCACTAGCAAATAAAGTGTTATTTATAGTTGTTGCTATGGAGCTAATAATGACAGTTTAAAAAAATATATCATCACGGCATATTACCCATTACTGGGTGTGCCAATCTGATTTGTACACAAATTTCGGTAATGATGATGACATGACATCACGGGCACTCATTGCTGGTGTGGAGAGTGCGGCATTTAAAATTCGAAATATTTCGCGTCGGTCGGGATCGAACCAGGTTTCCCAGACTCTCAGGCACGAGGCCACGAGACCCCATTATATATATTTGAAAAACTAATAAATTTTGCTGATATTTATGAAGTATTTTATTTTAATATATTGAAATACACTCTATATTCAATTAGTATTTATTTTTATAAAGAAATTCTTATCAATTTAAGTATACATTTAACAAAAACCCAAATATCTGTAATGTTTTGTATTCTGTAACATTTCAATCTACCGCATACAAAAACCTAAAAAGTAAAAACCAATAACATACGCATCCAGTTTTTCCTTATAAAAACCTAGTTTGAAGTGTGTAATTCCGCCGGTCGCATACAGATGTCAGTAGTTGTCACGCTATGATATGTTGCCGTCAAGGGATCGCGCACGCGTAAGGAATAACTCACAGCAGGAATCAAACGATGGCAGGAGAGGGCAGGAGTATTAAACATGCGCCGTGAGCTTTATTTAAAAAGTTATGAGATACAGACACCTGACGGATGTGTTGTTTAGTTGCTACGGAAACGTATTCAACAGGTGCACGTGTAGCAGGAAGATGAATTGGATATTTTTAGCCATTTCTATGGATGTTATTTGACAAAAAATGAAATTGTCAATAATTTTCGACCCATTTCACAATAACCTTACTATATACAGGGTGTTATATTTTAGTGGACCCTGCAAATATCTCGCTTATTTATTACGTTAGTAATTTCTTTCATATAACATGATTTATACAGCATTATGGAAGCTACTTGATAACGGATGTACGTTCATGATACCACTTCCGGTTTATTAGTAATTAATATCAACTTTCAAATTTCAAATTTCAAAAGAACTTTTTTATACACCTAGTCGAAGAGAGAATAGTGAGCCATAACTATTGTAAAATCATTTTCTTGTTATTAAGTGTTCCTTATTCTTAATTTCTATATTATTATGACAAAAAAACATTATTTCGTTTAATAATAATAGTTACAATTGTTTTAGTTCATTGTTTTATTTCAAGCCACAGCCGCAACGAGATGCGAGAATACTCTCACCTCTTCGCGTATCACTAAGTTGCAATATATTTTTTTAATATTCAGATGTTTTTGTAAAATAATAATAATTTGATTTAAACGTCAATGTCACTGGATAAACAGGGCAGTGATTAGATATCTGTAACTCTACAACATACGTCATTATTATTTGTAGTGTGTTAGAATGTAATGTCACCATTTACGTATATGTGTCACACAACAAAAAATACATACACATATGTGAAATAATCTTTCAACATGAAATGTTGCTGTTTAAAGTGCCTGTGTATTCTTTCTTCGAACAAGTGACCTTGAATAGTCATCTTTCGTGAATCCAACTATAATAAGAAATTTAAAACAGAAATATTGAGAGGATGCAATGTCGGCTTTAAAATTCAAATAGGGTAGTTTTCTGGGTCAGAGTGATCTGAAAATACCCTGAGGACGTCGTTGTAACGTCCAAGGACCGTGGTTCTTTCATATTCTAGCCATCAAAACGCATCTGTTTCTATAGACTTCGCGATGCAATGAAAACCAGACGCCACGTTTCGTATTGTGACAGAAACACGAACTCGTTTCAATATTTATGATACTGAAGAATTTTTTATTTTATAGAATTCATATTTGTTGGAAAACTTTAAAAGGAAAAAGGTAGTTTCAAAGTTTTTTTCAAATAGGAAGTTTATGTTCTTTCAAACATTGTTAAATTAATTATGTACATATTTTAGGTTAGGAATTATTGATTATAATTTTTTTTTCTGCTTCCGTTGTTAAAATGTGAGATAACAGTTGTCACTGTATTACAATAAATCTAAAAATCTGTTGTGGCCAGCACAATACCTCTCGCCACTTCCGTTTTTGGTTACATAAGTAGGGCGCGATCAGTCATGTGACATTGTTGACCTCGACAAGCAGACATGAGGCTTCGTGTCAAAATGACAATTAATAATTTTGTACATAGATGTCAAATGTCAGATTTTTTCATCAAAAATTTCAAGCTTTTCTAAATTCACGTAATTAGTTTGTCCATACTTGACCTAGACAAGCAGATATGGACGTCCTTGTTAAAATGACAGTAATTATTTACATAAATGTCAAATGTCATATTTTTTCACGTGGTTTATTTGTCACCAAGAATATGGAATTTACTTGTCGAGGAAAATAAACCACATGGAATTGGAATATCTTGGAATTTTGGATGGAAAATTGACATTTGACATATATGTACATAATTACTAGCTGTCATTCTAACTCGGGCCCCCATATTTGCTTGTCAAGTCCAACAAAGTCGCATGACTGCTCGCGCCCTATAAATTTCTCATCTTTTCTTTATGTTTAGATTATTTTTATAATTTTAAATTTATTTTTTGAGGAAGTTTTCTCTTATATTTCTAAATGTTCGAATTTCTTGACGGGTTCTGATGGGTATGTGTATATGGCTATAATTTTAAATATTTAATTGTTATTATTGTTATACAACAAGAAATAGTGAACTTACTAATATTACAGAAAAATTCTTCAATAATGTCAGTTAAACTTCTTCATTTAACGTAAAAGTGTAATTTGACGTTTTACTACAATGGTGCCAAAAAAGAATATCTAAGATTTATTTTCAGCTAAAATCTACGTAAAACCATATTCGTACTATGACAAATTCTGAATCGGTTCTTATCCACTGTCATGTGTTTAGTTAAAATAGGCTTAAGGTCAAGTTTTAGAATTGAGCTGCCCCCTTGCCTCCCCTAACGAGCTGCCGCTGTTTATATTCGTATGTTATTATGATGCGCTGGTTTTATAAATGTAATTTTGAGAAGTTGTTATATTCTTTACAAAAAGTTCATTTCACTAAGAGATTTTTAAAACTACATTAAGTAATACGTTTATACTGTTATGAACAGACATAAAAAAATGCTCGAAAACACTTTATTCTTCAACATATTTTATTTTGTTAGCTAAATACGAAACTTTCGTTTTCTCAGAAATTTTCTAATATGATTAAAGTAGATCCACGCAAAGTGAACCCTCTAGCACTGTAATAAATTGTTTCTAGTTCCACATTTCAAATTTATAAGGATCTCATTTCTTTGAGTATGTGAAAGTAATACATATAATTTCTGTTATTGAGTGACCGTGAGGTTACGTCTGGTAAATGCCCGTAAGGTACGAATATAGTACCATTACCGAGATCTGTGTACAAAGCTTATTGGTACACCCAACAATTGGTAATATACAGTGTTGGTATATTTATTTTGTTTATTTTTTTTTTTTTTGTTGCTACCAAAAGTAGTGATGCACGGCGAGGCGAGAGTGGCCAGCACAATAACTCTCGCCACCCGTTTTTGGTTACATAAGTATAGGGCGCGAGTAGTCATGTGACATTGTTGGCCTTGACAAGCAGATATGGATGCCCGTGTCAGAATGACAATTAGTAATTATGTATATAGATGTCAAATGTCAGAATTTTTCATTAAAATCTTCAAGATTTTCTAAATTCACGTAGTTAATTTGTCATCAGGACTGTGGAGTTTACTTGTTGAAGAAAATGAATCATATGGAATTGGAAAATCACTAAATTTAGAATGAAAAATTAAGATATTTGACATTTATATACATAATTACTAGCTATCATTCTGACATGGGCCCCCATATCAGCTTGTCAAGGCCAACAAAGTCACATGACTGCTCCCGCCCTATTGTTTTTACATTTCTTGTATACCTACACTCTACACCAAAAATTCTACTTATATCTATTCTTTATATTTAGATTTTATAATTTTAAATTCATTGTATGAAGAAATTTTGTCCTACTCTTCTAATTTTTCGAAATGTTTCCAATTCATTGTCGGGATTGACAGAATTTCTGAAGGATATATGTAATATACCTATTATTTTAAATATTTAAGTATTAATACAATAAGAAATAATATAATGTATGTATTTCCCAAAAAAAAAAATCAGTAATGTCTTTGGAATTTTGACACTGACATTTATCTGTCAGTTACAAACATTTTAATTTTTCAATTGGTTTCCATGACATTATTTGGACTGTGAGATTTATTACAACAGATTATTATATAATATATTTCTTTATCTCTAAATCTATAAAAGATATAATAAAATATTTATATGTATCAAATAAAGAATTTACTCTTTTTACTTCCTTGTACGTAAGTAAAGGAAGTATTGTAATCGCGAAAAATTTCGGTTTTCAGATTTCAGCGGAAATATCCATTTTGATCATCCCTGAATCCATTTTGATTAATTTCGTCGTGACGTCTGTACGTGCGTACGTACGTATCTCGCATAACTCAAAAACGGTAAGCCGTAGAAAGTTGAAATTTTGTATTTAGGACTCCTATAACATCTAGTTTTGCACCTCCCTTTCTGGTTATTACACAATTTCCAGAAGTGGCACTTTACATGAAGCCTATAATAGATTTTAATGAAAAACTGTTTTAAAATATAATCCAAAACTTTTCAAATTTAGTATACAAGACTTTTATATCAATCGAAATAACATAATAGATATTGGTTAAAATAGGCTAACCGGAAGTGGTACATTACTTGAAGTTGTTAACAGTTTTTCTTGAATAAAATGATTTTATTTTGATTTTAGAAATAAATGCTTCAAATAAAAGTTTTAGAGAATTAATTTCTGCGTCTAGCACATTAAGTATTAATAAATTAGCCCTTTGTATAAGCGAGATATGTAAATTTAAAAATTATATACTTTTTGTTTTTGTAATAAAGCTTGCTATGGATTAGGACAAAAACATAAAAAAAAGTTCATATCAAATTACGTTAAATACGTGCAATTTTATGATTCGTATAATAACAAATATTATATTTTTATTGTGAAATTAGTCATATTCATTGTTGTAATCAAATATTTCTTTGTTGTAATCAAAACTCTCTTTAAAAAGAACCGGGTTAGATTAATGTTAATTTAAGAATGATAGTAGTAAATGAATTAGTTTTTGCTCTATATCAAAATATTTCTCGGGCTTGGCTTAAGCCTGTCAATATTTTGTAATTTAATTATTAAAAAAATATGTATAGTTTAATAATCGTACAAGGAAGTCATGTGGTGTCCACATCAGATTTTTTAATACTAGTAAGACGTTTTTTTTTCAAAAAATAATATTTAAAAGTATTTTTTTAAGAATGTGCTACTTCCAGTTGTCCAATTGCTACCAAAACCTTTTCAACTCCCAGTAATGTCCGATTGAGAAATACTTAGATAGTTAAACAGATATTAAGTATTATAGTTTTTGAGATATCGTCCTTCCAACATCCCCCCACACACACACACACATACACACACATACATCCTCACACATACACACACAGACATCATCTTAAAATATTAAAATCAGATTGTAGGGACCTTAAAACTTGCTTAATCATTAAAATTTGGATATGCGATTTTTAGCATGACTCAATACCTCTCTCAGCAAGAAGTAAAAAGGCATTATTAAAGAATTGCTAATTGGTAAATAGTTCAGTTTATTCCTCTGATGTCTCTGATGACGTTATGAAATATTAGGTACATAGTTCGTTTACATATTTTTATAAAAAAATCATAAATGTATTTATTATATAATTTCTGGTATTATAACATGTTAGTAACTTAACTTCATTATAGATGCCGTCAAATAAATATGGATTTCTACACTGTTCGCAAAATGTGAAGTTATGAAGAAACGGCAACACCGTAGGGCAAGGTGCGAAGAAGAAAAAAAGTTGTGTATTAGTCTATACTTATTGGACGGCCAATATAATAACTTCTAATTGTCCTGATTTTTTTTTATTTAACTCATGAAAAATTAATTTCATTTCAGGATATTATGATGATCCTCAATAAAATCGTAAAAGTAATGTGGCATGAACGTAGAAAATTCAAATTTTGTAGAGACTAAATTAAAATATTTGCATAAATTGAACACATAAAAATTATGTTGTTTGAAGGAACGCAAATTTAAATTCTTGGGTCTGTAATTTTCCCGACATTTTCATTACGGTTTTTCATGCATATTTTCTTAAATTCCATTCTGAATTTAGTTGTTACTCGTACATCATGCGAAAAATATGTTAATTCGTCCTATCTCTCTTTCCTTTATAAAGAAAATTATATAGTTCTTTAAGGAAAAATCACTAAAACTACTGACTACGTTTAAAATTATCGCATTCAAATTAGAAAGATATAATTCAAATTTCTTTTAACAATATAACATTACTAAATCATTTTGGCTTCAGTATTTTATATGCCTAATTTCGGCACCGATCGATGTCACACCCACATGGGTACAACTTTTATTTTAAACTTTTTTTACCATAAATAAGTAGACGAGCAAATAATTTCACATTAAGAAGTTACCTATGCTGCATCCTTTTACTTTACAAAATATACAAAAATATTTAAGGAAATTATAATTATATAATAACAATCCCATTTCTATCACTATATACGTAATGTTATGTTGAACACGTATGTAAAAATATAAATTTTATTTAAAAATATCTGTTGTGGCCATCACAATAGCTCTCGCCACTTCCGTTTTTGGTTAGGTACATAAGTATACGACGCGAGCAGTCATGTGACTTTGTTAACCTTAACAAGCAGATATGGGGGCCAACGTCAGAATGACAACTAGTAATTATGTACATAAATGTCAAATGTCAAAATTTTTCATTCCAAATTTCAAGATTTTCTAAGTTCACGTGGTTTGTCACCAGGAGTGTGGAATTTACTTGTCTGGGAAAATAAACTACATGGAATTAGAAAATAACGAAATTTAGAATGAAAAATTATGATATTTGGCATCTATGTACATATTTACTAGCTTTCATTCTGACATGGGCGTCCATATCTGCTTGTCAAGATTAACAAAGTCACATGACTGCTTGTGCTCTATTGTATTTAACATTTCTTGTATACCTACACTCTACACCAAAAATTGTAGTTATATCTATTCTTTATGTGTAGATTTCTTAAATTTAAATTGATTCTATGAAGAAATTTTGTCCTACTATTCTAATTTTTCGAGATGTTTCCAATTCATTGTCGGGATTACAAGTATTTCCGAATGGTATGTGTAATATACCTATAATTGTTAATATTTAACTATTAATACAATAAGAAATAATATATGTATATACTGCCCAGAAAAAGTCTTCAGTAATGTCTTTGGATTTCTTACACTGACATTTATCTGTCAGTTACAAACATTTTATATAGTATATTTCTTTTATCGCTAAATCTATAAAAGATATAATAAAATATTTAAATGTATCAGATAGAGAATTTATTTTCCTTTAATATTAGCAAGAATATTTTTTTTTTAATTAATATTTAGAAGAATTTTTTCAAGACATCATTGTAAAAATATTAAAATCGGATTGTAGGGACCTTAAAACGTGCTTATTCACTAAAATCTGGATATGCGATTTGTAGCAAGAATCCAATACCTCTCTTAGCGAGAGGTAAAAAGGGCAAGTAAGTCGCCTTTCGTTTACTTCAAATATTATGAAACTAGAAATAAAATCTGTAAAATCCCTAAGGATATTAAAGCATTTACATCAAATGCATTTTAAAATTTTATTATTTTATTTACAAAAAACAATTAAACTTTAAATCCATAAATTTAATCCCCTGCAGTCATCTGCGCATCTGCTTTAATTAGATTCCACTTTTCACTCCCATTAAACTGAATTATTAATTAATTACTAAAACTAGTAAATTAAAATCCAAATTGAATTTAGTGCTAGTTAATAACTAAATAAGGCTTTAATCAAACTATAAATTAATTTATTTTCGTCTGGACATGAGCATTGGTCTCTCAGGAATCATAAATTATGTTTTTTTGTGATGCGGTAGTCTAGTGTAGTGTTTCATCAAGACAAGAAATCTTGTCTTGATGATCATTTCTTGTCTTGTCTTGATTTTCAAGACAAGAAAATAAAAATTTCTTGTCTTGCTCATTTCTTGGCGACTTACTTCTTGTCTTGTTTCAAGATTTCTTGATATTTCTTGATTCTTGGAGTTTTAGGGGAATCCCCTTTCTCTATCGCTTTATCCAATCCGAATGCTCAAGTGTAGCGTTGGCGTCTGCCATTGGCTCTTTTTCTATGTTACTGATTTCGTCGCGTCGCGAAGGGCCGGACCCCGGGGTGTTCGGGGGGCAACCTAATTAATTATCAGTCTAATCGCCAGTTTGTCAATATATTGTTATACTGTTTTTTTTTTAAAAAGGCAACAGGTATAACTTTTTTATTTTATATGATGCATTACGAGTACACAAACCAAATTAACATGTACCTATATAGTACGTAGTATTATTAAACATAAATAGTTTCTTACATTTTTTAACTTTAGTTGATGTACATGTACAAAAAAACTCATAACAGTATAAACAAAAGATTTCTATATAAAAGTGTTTTTATATAGAAATTTGATTCCATTCACGAAATATTGGGATATTTCCGAAGATATTTCACTACTTAATTGTAAATATTAGTTCTATTATCTATTTTCTAACATATAAACTGTACGCGCATACGAATAAAATAAGGTCCGCATTCTTGTTTACATATTCCAATAGAGCGATAAGGAAGTGGCTGTTTTTAGAGCAAAACTTCAAAAAAGTTAAATTACGCAGGAAATAGTTGATCATATGAGTAAAATGTTTTTATTATTTTATATATAAAATTGTTTGCTTAATTCAATAGTAAAATAAAAAATATAGCATAATATTATTTCATATAAAGTAAGTTATACGGATTAATTCCAGTTAGACACTGTTTTGAAAGTATATATTTTAGTTGAAACGGACATATCGGAAAACTCTTAGATATCAAATTTTGTAAAATAATATTGAATAGTTTTAAAAATAAAGATAGTGTAAACTCCCCATGGGATAGCCTCCGTGAGGTTCTATCATATACAGAGTGTTAATAAATATTTACATGCTATAATTTCATAGGGTATGTAAAATAGACTGACTTTTACTAATAAACTCATATCCGGAAACGAACCGTTATCGAATTACAAGCTCTTAAAAGAGTAATTATTATCTACCTAAATTTAATTGGTTTTGACTTATGACGTCAGTTATTATACCATTGATTTTTTTAAAATAATTTTATTCAATTTTTAATACATATTAATAATTGCTCAAATAATAACGATCAATTTCAATGCAAGCATTTGCAACGTACCTAACATATTTTGATACATTCGTTAAAAAACGTAGACATAGTAATTATTAGTTTTGTTTACAAAACTACTAATTTCTTTTACAAAAATAATAATTGAAGTAACAGGTCACAGCCAACTAAAATAATAGTATATTTAACGCACAAGTCTATATTATGAGGACGAGGTATACTTACCTGAAAATTTAGACTTATACCATCAACTGTCGCGTCGATTTCAATAAAATTATTTATTTTGGAAATCATAGTCAGAGATACCAAATTTTATATTTTAATTATAAATGCGGATTTACAAAATTAATTGTCAAGAAATCAAGATTTCTTGTCAAGAAATCTTGATTCTTGATGATACATTCTTGTCTTGTCTTGGGACATAAAATATATTTCTTGTCTTGGTCTTGTCTTGATTTCAAGACAAGATCAAGACAAGATCAAGAGTGTTTCTTGATTTTTGTGAAACACTAGTCTAGTGAAATCTTTTAATTCATTAGGAGCGTAATTTAGAGACGTAAGCTGTTGTTCTCCAGATGATTAATCGCCGAGGATTTGCGAGAAAGAAAGAGATATCCAATTCTGACTTTGCTATTTCCAAGAATATTCGTTTACTCTTTCACTGGAAACTGGAATCCTGACAAAAAGGTACAAATAAGTACGTACTCTGTTCCATTCAATTGAAATTGCAAATGACATTGAATTAATGAATTAATTTTTGTTCGTCATTTATTAATGAAAATAATAATTTTAAATTATAATATATCTTATTTTATTGAGATTCTAAAGTATTTTGTCTGGGTATAAATAAAATAAATAAATATATCATCACGGCATATTACCCATTACTGGGTGCGCCAATCTGTTTTGTATACAGATTTCGGTAATGATAATAACATATTTGTACCGTGTGGGCGTTTATCAGGCGTCACCGCACGGGCACTCATTGCTGGCGTGGAGAATGCACCACAGGGGTCAATTTCGTGATATTTAAAATTCGTAATATTTCACGTTAGTTGGGATTGAACCTGGTTCGCGACTAGGCACGCGGTTACTAGACTCCATTCTCTGGGTATTACATTTAAATATTTAATAAGTTAATAACATTTTTATTAAAAATTTAGGAACTATTGAAACTATCAATTCTTCATTTGCCAAGCATGGAAGTAGCTTTTTACCTTCCGTCACCTCTAGTTAAGGAAGGTATTGTCTTTTAGGGTCCCTGCAATACGATTTTACTATTTCTGCGATGATGTCTGTATGTGTGTGAGTGCGTGGGTAACTATAATTTCGGCCGGGATATCTCCAATACTAGAGTTCCAAAAATTATAATTTTTACGTATTCCTCTTCCTTACATCCATATGCAAACTTTTAGTTATAATTGGTCTACCGGAAGTTCCCTCAATTGCAACTTTTAACAGTTTTTCTTGAAAAAACGCAGTTAAATATCATTTATTGACATTTAATGATTATAAATTTTACAGAATATATTATTCTCTATACAATTTGATTGCATTTTATACTTCATATTCAATAGATAAATAGTTAAAGAATTATAAAGATATTAAATTTCATAAATAACATGGAAACTACTAATATATTTAAATAATTCAAATTAACAGATGTCAGTATCAATGAAAAGAAAATGAATGTGGCGGAGACTAGTAAATTGGGATAGATGTTGGGAAGACACGGAAATATGGGGTAAGTGATGAAAGGTAAGGGAAATGGCTCGAGTGATAAAGTTTCTAAATAGATACAAGAGAGACAATTACATTGATTTGAACATGTCATGAGAGATGAGGAATATATTGGAAGAAGAATGAATAGCTTAGTAATAGAAAGTTTAAGAAACAGACGAAGACTAAAGATAAGGTGGAAGGCCTGTATTGCGGAAGACTTTAGAGGATAGGAACTGAATGAGAACGACACGCAAAACAGAAATGAGTGGAGTGCAATTTGCATAGTGTTTTACAAAATTATTTTACTGGAAATGTATATTTATGTATGGAATTTGTACATAATACACAGGATAGACGGATATATTTGTAAAAAATTATAAATAAAAAAGTTATTTTGCGGGGGCCCGTTTTTCAGTGTCACCTGTACATTCCTCTTTTAGGACTGATAAATACATGCAATTATGTAGACTGTAAATATCGATTTATTATTATTAGTATTTTTGTTAATACTGTGTGATAGGTCCGCATTTCGTGATCGACAAAATTCATTAAAATAAATGGCAAAACTTCGTCAATTTACGAAATTAGTTTTCAATTCTTATTTTTGTGGAAATGTCAAAACAGAACGTTAGGTAAAATCAATTCCATTTCTTTCAAGAATTCAAGAGACTTCTCTTTCCGCGACGGAAGAAAACAGAAAAACTGTCAGTTATTCTGCATTACATCATCATTTTTCCACATTTTTTTTGCAATAAAAAGCAATTAAATTCTTCTTCATCATAAGCCAGTTTTATTAAATTTTTCTGATTTACATTCAATGAATTTAAAATTTGATTTCGAGAAGAATTTACACAAACACAATTATTAAAATTCTACTCAAATAGTTCAATGTTTTAGAACGAAATGCGTTTTGAATTGATCTTTATTAACTTTTTACTCAGTAATCGTATAATAATTCAAGAGTTTTGTTCCATTTCACATTTCTTTCTTTTATGAATACTAGCAATTACTCAGCTTTACCGAGTTTCCCTAGGCCCTAGGACTTCGTCATAGTGAAGTAGAATGCCTACCTATAGAGCCAAGACTCATAATAGTTCGGCCGGCTTACATATTTCAACAAATTATAAAACCTAATCAAAATTGGTCTGAAAAATTTACAAAAATTGTTGGCCACATGACGGGTGATAATAGTTCGACCGGTATTTAAAGGGTCCAATATACTTCCTAAATATCCAGTGCGTATAGTAAAACCTCTTGCAAGACATATGGGACAATACTCTAGTTGTTAAGTTTAACAGAGAAATGTGTAGGGCTTGTGGATGCAATGCCTAATAGTATTAAAGCTATTATTAATATTAAAAACAATGTGACCCAATATTAAATGGCGAAATACTAGAGTAACATTAAATTTTTGTAAATTTAAAATCTGTATTTTAACTAATCGAAAGAAATTTATAGAAATCTCAATATTTGCGTTGGTTTTATTATTACCTTCTGTCACCTTTAGCTAAGGAAGGTATTGTCTTTCGTCAAATATTCAATGATGAGTTTTTAATAAATAAGCACGTTTTAGGGTTCCTATAATACCTACGATATTAGCATTTTTACGATGATGTCTGTCTGTGTGTGTGTGTGTGTTTCTGTATGTGTGACGAAAGTTTCGGATCTCATAACTTCAATACCACGATTCTAAAAATTATATTCCTTAAGTTTACATTCAGAAGAAGAGGTGATAAGATTTTGGTTATAATTGGTCAACCGGAAGTACCCGCATTTGAAGATTTTAACAATTTTTCTTGAAAAAAATGCAATTAAATATAATTTATTTACATTTAACGTTATTATAACTTAAAGAATATATTATTCTCTATACGATTTGATTACATTTTATACTTCATATTCAATAGATATAGTTTTAAAGAATTATATAAATATTAAATTTCATAAATCAGCCAGCTATGCTAATCATGGAAAATGCTAATATATACAGATCATTCAAATTGACAGATATCAGTATCAATGAAAAGTAAATGAATGTGGCAGATATGAGGATCTTGAGATACATGTCGGGGAAAACACGAAAAGATACGGTAAGGAATGAAAGAATAAGGTAAATAACTCTAGTGTATAAGTTTCTAGATAGATACAAGAGACGATTACATTGGTTTGAACATGTCATGAGAAGAGATGAAGAATATATTGGAAGAAGAATGAATAGCTTAGGAATAGAAGGTTGAAGAAACAGAGGAAGACCAAAGATAAGATGAAAGGACTGTATTGCGGAAGACTTGAGTACTTAAGAAAAAAGGAAATGAATGAGAACGACACGCAAAACAGAAATGAGTGGAAGAAGAAAATAATAAATAGCGATCCCTAACAAATGGGAAAAGCTAAAGAAGAAGAAGTCACTGTCAAGTGCAAGTTGCATAGTTTGTTTATGAAATAATTTTACTGGAAATTTAAAATATTTTGTACAAAAATTTATGTATGGAATTTATAAATAATACACAGGATTGACGGAAGGTATTGTTCTAACCACATCAGATTTTTTATTTGTTGAAAGTGTAAACCGACCAAACGATTACGAGCCTGGCTCGTACATACATTCAATTCAATCAGTTGATAATTTTATCTATGAATTACTAGTAGATAAATGTATCTGCAGGTACCTACATATTAGAAAAGTTAGCTTTCGTTTTTCTTTACTCAATCTCAGTGAAAATAAAAACTAAAAATAAGCGAAATGATCCTTTCCTTTCAAGTTCACGTCAAATTTAATAAAAAAGAAATAAAGTAGTGTAAGTCGTAAATCAGCAGTAAAAAACCAAAGCTATATCGTAAAGTATAATCCACACCCGAAAGAATTCTTTACTCTCAGCGCCAACACAATAAATAAAACTATAAAAGGATTTTTTCTGGCAAATCCAACGTTTATTATCGGATATCACAGCCTTTGAACGAACTAAACTCACAAAGGATTTTGATTTAATAAAATTCTCTTCCAGGATGCAACAGTGGTGATGATATTTCCTTCTACAATTGTGAAATTCTGGTTTTGTATGCACCGCGAATGCTTTTTCTCTTTTATGTTCTTCAATCATGTGGCTTTCCGTGAAATAGCAAATAAAATATTTGAGGTATTTTCATTTGATTCAAGTTCAAAGGAAAGACACTTAATGTATTAAAGTGAAATGCTTTCGAATGATGAATTTTTTGGTTTTATATTTCTTCCATTTTAAATTCGTAATATGAATAAATATGTATAACAAAAGAACAAAAGCGAACTCGAGGCGAAACAATGTCTAATAAAGAAATGGAAAAACACTCGCCATTGTTTTACAAGATTTCAGCATCTAAATCAAACTCTCGGTCATTTTTCAGATGCTGACCGAGCCCATTTAGTAATGACTGACGCGTTTCGCTCTTATTGGAGCTCGACAAAATTTTGTGCTTTATCGCAAACTACTTCATTGGAATTATTTAGTTCGTTTCATTTTACGTATAATTTTACTATAGTACATCGTATACCATCAAATTATCTTAAATGCACATGTATAATAATTATTATAACATTGACAACAGTGTATTTGCGTGAAATCGTTGTCCGATTATAATTTGTTAGTTTATTGCTAGGACTAATTATGAATTGAAACCTCCAATAAGACAACTCTGTGTAGCATATAACAATGTATTATGTACTATTGACATTGACATATTTGGCGACTCCTTCTCTAAATTTAAGAATATATTAACAAAATATTTCTGGTAATAAGTCACTTAAATTTCTTGTATGTATTTACTGTTCAATTCATTCGTTTCTTTCTTGTAATAAGTCACTTGTTAAATTTCTTATATGTATTTACTGTTCAACTCATTCGTTCCTGTCTTTGTATGTCATATGATCGTCCTGTAATTGGGATCTTGAATCCTGTTAGATCGATTGATTAATAAATAAATTTCTGAACTTTTAATGACAATTTTTATGCAATTTATTTTGGTTATAATTGGTCAACCGGAAGTTCTCTCATTTGAAGATTTTAACAGGTTGCTTGAAAAAACGCAGTTAAATATCATTTATTAGCATTTAACGTTATTATAATTTAAAGAATATATTATTCTCTATACGATTTGATTGCATTTTATACTTTATATTCAATAGATATAAAGAATTATAAAGATATTAAATATAATAAATCAGCCAGCTAAGCTAACCATGGAAACTACTAATATATTCAAATAATTCAAATTGACAGATGTCAGTTTCAATGAAAAGTAAATGAAAGTGGCAGAGATGAGAAGAAAAATAAAAATAGCGACCCCTAACGAATGGGAAAAGCTAAAGAAGAAGATATCATTGTCAAGTGAAATTTGCATAGTTTGTTTATGATATAATTTTACTGGAAATATAGAATCTTTTGCATGAAAATTTATGTATGGAATTTGTAAATAATACACAGGATCGATGGAAGGTATTGTGCTGGCCTTATCAGAATTTTTTTGTTTTATTATTAATTATTTATTATTAATCCACCCCAAGTTATTATTGTAGTTTCAATTGCGGACTAGTTTCTTTAAACTCAAGCAAAAAAGTTCTTCCTATAACATTTTTATGTAAAATCAAAAAAAAAGGATTTTCGCCCTCTTGTAAATTCAATCAGAGACACACTGTATATTCGTATCGCAATAATTGATGACTAATACATTTCTCGAGATCTTTTGGATGAAACTGCTGAGGTGAAGAACAATTTAATGCCGCATAAATGAAGGATTCAATATCAAGGTAAAATTTAAAGTCCTAGAACATATTTTATGTAGGCTAAGTCGCAATAGTTTAAAAATCCTAGCAAAATTTTGACAGATTGGCAGATTAAAATTGAATTTTTCTGGTATCGTTAACATTCTTATTCGCTATAACTGATGAAAAATTCCTCGAGATATTTTGGATGAAGTTGCTTAGGTGAAGAACAATTTTATGCAGCATAAATAAAGATTCAGTATTGTATGAAGGTAAAATTTTAAAGTATACAGAAAAATTTTATACGACACACGGCCGGTAGGTGCATTACGGTCTCCCTAGTTCACGTATCGTTATCGTGTCCTACCGGGCTCGACCCGTGATGTACTAGCTCGCCCGTAAATGTTTAGTTACCGGCCTAATGACGTAAATAACTACAATGTCATACTGGTTTCTAAAGCAAGGTTTTTTGAACGATTTTTAAAACGTTGCTTTAGAAACCAGTACTAGGGACAGGGAGACCGTAATGCAGCTACCGGCCGTGTGTCTTATAAAAATTTTCTGTACACGCAACAACTGTTTTGAAAGCTAATTATTCAGAATAATTATTATTAAATCAAAAGCGTCGTGTTTATTTTGAACAAGTTTACTGTGATGCGTTGTTAAGGTAAAAAATATTAAACGCATTTTTTTTCTAATATATAATTTGCAAATTAAGTAATAATCAATTTTGATATACCTATCGGACGCCGTTAAGGTCGTTGTTATGTACTACCGGCATATGCCGTAAAAACGTACCTACCGGACTCGTTGCTAAGAATGTAGATAGTTATTATTAATAATAAAACAACATAAGCATAATTATTTCTGCATTTCTAGAACATCTTCATTTTCATTTTCGTTCCAACTCCATGTCATTCCAAGAATCCTTATTCTGTATTATCTACGCCTATCCCATGCTTGTATCCCATAGTCCTACAGGATGTGTGGAAATTAATTACTAACGCGCGTCAACTTGGAATGTCCTTTGTTGGCTTACGACTGGATGTAGATGCTTTTAATTATTAATCCCGTAGGAGCATTTAGCTCCGGCGGTATACAACAATAACGAACATGGAACTGTTGCTTCTATGTACACTACGAGTACATCTGTGGTAGACAGCGAGTGTATATTTAGATCGTACAACTTTGACTTGAGAAAATTAGAGAGGTTATGTATTGATTGATTATTGAAAGGAATTTTATAGGGGAGGTGGAGGACTAATTTAGCTCTAGGGCCCATAACAAAAAGAAAAATCTGATGTGGCCAACACAATACCTCCCGCCATTTGCCTATGGGGTCTCGTTGCCGCGTGCCTAATGCTGGTAAGGAATCTGGGGATTCCTATTCGATCCCGACCAACGCCAAATAATTCGAATTTTAAATGGCATAAAATTAACTCTTGTAGTAAACGCCCGCTCAATACAAATATGTCATCATCATTACCGAAATGTGTGTACAAATCAGACTAGCACACCCAATGGATAATATATTTATTTATTTCTTTATTTAAATACATACCAGCATATTTAATAATGCTAGAAATTATGTATATTAAGTTCCTATCCATAAAACTATTGTTCTATTTACAATTTTCCTTTTAAAACGTTACTATTATTAATTTGAAATGATTATTTTTTTGACAGTGACATTTATCTGTCAGTTACATACATTTGAGCTGAACTATGTAACCATGGAGATGTGTTTAAAGCATAAGCTCCGAGATATAATTTTTATATTACTTTATATATTTATCCATTAAATATATAGAAAAAGTATTACAGCAATCCTGTAGAAAATGGAATAATCTTTAATTTTTATAATAACAAATTGCGAAAAAAATACATTTAAAAGTAGTTTTTGAAGAAAAACTATCTTGAGCTTCAAGTAAACTGCCATTTCCGGTTATCCGATTGCCACCAAAATCTAATGGCTTCTTTCCATATTAGAATAAGGTACAAATACAAGGTTTCAAAACCTTCTGAATGATATTATTTGAGCTAGAGCGTAAAGAGGATCCACACACACACACACATACACACATACACACAGACATCATCGTGAAAATGTTAAAAATGGATTCTAGGGTCCTTAAAACGTGGTCATTTTCCAATATCTCGATATGCGATTTTTAGCACGATCCCCATAAAAATACAAACAAATTAAAACTGAAACTTTTATTTATAAATTCTAAAATTTTGAAAGTTGAAACCAGGAGAACTTGTTATAAAGAATAAGTTCTATTTTTAGAAATATTGACATACATTGTACACAAAACATTTCAGAAGTTATATATTATATATATTTCCACAAACTTTAATTCCCTGGCTAGTTTATTTCCTTTTTTTCATGTAGAGCACAGATGTGTTTAACACATCAAGTAGCTTGTTTGAAACAATCTGTGCAATGCATAATTTCATGTGGAGCCGTAATTTGTAATTAATCAACAAAACAATATATGCCAACAGGTTTTATTTTGTTGAGAAATTATTGAAGTTGTTTCGAGTTTAATATATGAGTTTCAGTTCTGAATAATGTTGATGTTTTTAATATTACAAAATACTACAAGAAGCTTGTAAAATGAAAATTATTTTGGTGATCCTGAAGGAACTGTTGAATGTAGAAGTGGCATATAGTAACAATATAATTAATATAGTTTTTAAATGTTTGTTGAACATTTTTATTTTACAAATTGAGGACGTTTCGATGCAATCTAGCATCATCAGCAACTCTAACAATACATATATGTATGTAAAATTAATATTGATAACTATTACATTAAAAAAAAAAAATCTGCTGTCGCCAGCACAATACCTCTCGCCACTTGCGTTTTTGGTTACAGAAGTGTAAGGAGCGAGCAGTCATGTGACATTGTTGGCCTTGACAAGCAGATATGAGGGTCCGTGTCAGAATAACAATTAATAATTATGAACATAGATGTCAAATTTCAGAATTTTTCATTAAAAATATCAAGATTTTCTACATTTACGTAGTTAATTTTTCACCAGGAGTGTGGAATTTACTTGTTGAGGAAAATAAACTATATGGAATTGGTAAATCACGAAATTTAGAATGAAAAATTATGATATTTGACATCTATGTACAAAATTACTCGCTATTATTCTGACACGGGCCCCCATATCTGCTTATTAAGACCAACAAAGTGACATGACTGCTCGCGCCCTATTGTATTTAACATTTCTTGTATACCTACACTCTACACTAAAAATTCTACTTATATCTATTCTTTACATTTAGATTTTTTAATTTTAAATTCATTCTGAAGGGTAATATATCTATAATTTTAAATATTTAACTATTAATACGATAAGAAATAATATAATGTGTGTACTTCCCAGAAAAAATCTCCAGTAATGTGTCTGGATTATTGACACTGACTTTTATCTATCAGTCGCAAACTTTTAAATTTTTTAATTCGTTTCCATGACATTGTTATTTGGGCTGTGAGATTTATTACAACAGATTAATATATAGGTACCTTATATTTCTTTATCTCTAAATCTATAGAAGATATAATAAAATATTTAAATGTATCAGATAGAGAATTTATTCTTCTTTAATACCGGCAAGAACAAATATTTTCAAAATATAATATTTAGAAGAATTTTTTTAAGAATCTGCTATTTTCGGTTGTCCAATTATTACCAAAACCTTTTCAGGTCTTCCCAGTAATGTCCGATTGAGAAATACGTAGTTAAACAGATATTAAGTATTATAGTTTTTGAGAAATCGTCCTTCCAACATCCGCTCACACATACACATACACACATACATACATCCATACACACACATCATCGTAAAAATATTAAAATCGGATTGTAGGAACCTTAAAAAATTATGAAACTTCATAACAAAATATATCGGTCAATGAAAATCCGGTTTAATAGATATTTATACACCAAGTGAGTTAAGATAATGTTTATTCATGAAAAGAAAATTTAAGCCACGGGCTCATAGGACGAGTAGATTAAATTCTTTGAATGAATAAACATTCTTAACTCACGTGGTTTATACAATACTTTATTTAATTTTGATGAAATAATAAGTAAAACCATTACATTATTCAATTTTGACAAAATAAAAAATCTGTTGTGGCCAGCACAATACCTCTCGCCACTGTCTTTTTTTTATTACATAAGTATAGGGCGCGAACAGTCATGTTTCATTGTTGGCCTTGACAAGCAGACGTGGGGGCCCGTTTCAGAATGATAATTATTAATTATGTACATAAATGTCAGAACTTTTCATTAAAAATTTCAAGATTTTCTAAATTCACGTAGTTAATTTGTCATCAGGAGTGTGTAATTTACTTGTCGAGGAAAATAAACCACATGGAATTGGAAAATCATTAAATTTAGAATGAGAAATTATGATATATGACATCTATATATATAACTACTAGCTATCATTCTGACATGGGCTCCCTTATCTGCTTGTCAAGGCCAACAAAGTCACATGACTGCTCGCGCCCTAATGTATTTAACATTTCTTGTATACTTACACTCTACACCAAAAAATCTACTTATATCTATTCCATATATTTAGATTTTTTAAATTATTCCATATATTTAGATTTTTTAAATTTAAAGTCATTCTATGAAGAAATTTTGTCCTACCTTTCTTTCTCGAGATGATTCCAATTCATTGTCAGAAATAACAATATTATATGAAGGGTATGTGTAATGTACCTATAAATATTTAACTATTAATGCATTTAGAAATAATATAATGTATGTACTTACCAGAAAAAGTGTTCAGTAATGTCTCCGGATTTCTGACACTGACATTTATCTGTCAGTTACAAACAATTTAAATTATCAACTATTTTTCATGGCATTCTTTCGGCTGTCAAATTTATTAGAACAGATTATTTTATATATTATACTTCTTTTATCTCTAAATCTATGGAATATATAATAAAATATTTAAATGTATCAGATAGAGAATTTAATTTTCTTTAATATTACCACGAAAAATTTTCAAAAAATAATATTTAGAAGATTTTTTTTCAAGAATCTTCTACTTCCGGTTGTCCAATTATTACCAAAACCTTTTCAGATCTTCCCATGAATGTCCGATTGGGAAATACGTTGTTAAACAAATTTTAAGTCTTATAGTTTTTGAGTAACCGTCCTTCCAACATCCCACACACACACACACACACACACACACACACAGACATCATCGTAAAAATGTTAAAATCTGATTGTAGGGACCTTAAAACGTGCTTATTCAATAAAATCTGGATATGCGATTTTTAGCATGAATCCAATACCTCTCTTAGCGAGAGGTAAAAACTAATAAATTAATACTTAATAACAATTGTGGTTGATAGACGTCGTTTATTTATAAATTATAAACCAGCTTTATTTTCTATTATTTGTGTCGTGAAAAACAATGAAAATGGGTGATCTGTCTAATAAAGATTGTGGTGAATTTTATTTTCGTACCTGATGTTATTTTAAATGCATTATTTGTTGCAGATTGAGTTAAAATTCTGTTAGTGACTTAAATCTTTTTTAATTCGCTAGCAAATAAACAGTTACTTATAGTTATAATGACGTTAAAATTGAATAATAGTATTTTATGTATTTACGACGAAAAGTGTATCTTTAAGGTATGAGCAAGTTGTTATTTCAAACAAAAAATAAATGACCCACATGAAACAATTTCTGATCAAAATAATCCGAACAAATGATTTAAGTGGCCGTTCTGTATCACTTCAGTCGTCGTATATAAAATTATGTTTAACTACAGAAACAAGCACTATTTGCTTATCCATTTTAACTTCCTATAACCTCAGTTATATTTGTGACGTCATCGAACAGATCCGTCGGATAGCTCCGACTGATTTTACGAAAACGCCTACTGTTACTAACATATTCTATTAAAAAATACATTCTGATCTTTGAACACATACGTAAACTTCGTTTAAATATTTATCATTCGAATATTTCGCGAACACTGTAAATAATTCAAGCCACACAATCAGTTTAGGATATTAAATGGCTAACAGCAGATCGTAAATAAAACTTTATCTATCTTCCGCTTCTAAATTCATTTTGAGAGCATAAACACGCTCTTCAAAAATAATATCACAATGTGATGAACGACGCGAGAACAAATTTAAATGCTTTGTAAACCATGGTTAATTGTACTATAAATTCAAAATACAGGGAACAGCAAAAAACGATAAATTTTGTATTTTATACTAGAGTAAAAAAAAATGAAATGGTATGTTTTATCTTTGGTTCATGCATTCCTTTGATGTTGCAAAATAAACACCTACCTTATACTCGTAGTCCAGTAGCAATTGTTTTCTGTGGCCTCCTGAAAAAAAAAGAAAATGTTACTTTTTCATTCATTACTTATGTTATATTATACGAGTATACCAACAAAACAACCCTTTAGTTTATGTTTTGTTTAGTAATTAGAGAAACCATTGAGATTTTTAAAAACTCAATTATGGTAATTTGTTACTTTAGTTACAAGTTGTTTGCTTTTGTTTTTGTTTATTTACATATTTTTACTCTGAAGAAGACAGTAGTAAGTGCTGCCGAAACATTGATTTAAATTAAAATTAAAAGTAAATAAACTAAAAGGTTGGCTTATTGCTACAGCAAGAGGTTTGAAATTTATGTATATATATATATATATATATATATATATATATATATATATATATATATATATATATATATATACAGGGTGATTCATCGGTCTGTCCTCTCTTTATAACTCTTTTATTTTAAGTCAGATAGAAAAACTCTTGAGATAAAATTTATATGATATATTATTGTCTATCTACGTACTATATTCACTTGTATACAGGGTGCTCCGTTCAAGCGCAACAATATGTAACTTTATATTTCTTAATGGAACACTCTATATATATATTTATTTATTTTGATAGTAAATTAGATTTCCTTTAAAAAAGTATTAAGTAATAAGGGGTCTAAAATTATAAATTAAGAAGTTATTTACCTTTATTCGTTGAATGATATTTTTGTATCATGTTATTATTAACAAAGTAAGCTATGGATAATTTGATCAATTGTTTCGAATTTATTATAATTTTGGATTATTTAGTCTGTCACTAAATTTTAATAGCCTCTTTGTAATTAGTGTAATGTTTAAAATAAGTATTAATAAAAAAGAATCAAAATTTTGTATTAAATTATGGTTTTTTCCACTATGAACTACTATTTTTTATGAACGTAAATAACTTCTTAATTTATAATTTTAGACCCCTTATTACTTAATAGTTTTTTAAAGGGAATCTAATTTACTATCAAAATAAATAAATATATATAGGCTGTTCCATTAAGAAATATAAAATTATATATTGTTGCGCTTCAACGGAGCACCCTGTATACAAATGCATATAGTACGTAGATAGACAATAATATATTATATAAATTATATTTGAAGAGTATTTCTATCTATATATATATATATATATATATATATATATATATATATATATATATATATACATTGGATGCCATCTTAACTGTCAAAAAAAGTTTGTGTTTTGTGATTTTCGTTCAATAATATTTCTTTGAAAGTATGGAACAGTTTTCTCATGAAGAAGAGCTTCAAATTATAAAATGGTATTACTCTGGACTAGTGATGTGCCATTTGAAAGTTTCATATTAAAGTTTCAATTTTAAACTTCCAAAATTGAAAATTTCAAGCTGTAGATTTCTTGAAACTTTCAAAAGCTATTATCCACATGCGCCGTATACCTCTCTCGACTTGCGCAGATCAACATGCATGCACTTATCATCGTATAAGTTGACGCTTTAACAGAAAGATATGTTCGGCAAATCTACATGTTGAATGTATACTTTGTTCATTATAAAATTCAGTACAGTTTAAGTGTATTTGTGTCATTTTGTCATTTCATTGAAATTTATAGTGACACATTTTGGGCAACTTTCAATGAAACTTTCAGCGAAACTTCCAAAAAAATAAGTTTCTGAATTTTGCACATCACTACTCTGGACAAATTTTGTTTGAGTTGCAGGGATATAGCTATAAATTAGTAATCTTCAAAAACTTTAAAATTGATTTTCGCGGTTATTAAGTGTCAAAAATAAAATCTTATTACTAATTCGGATCCAGAATTTAATTCTCTACAAATATTTTTGTCTAAAATAATTTGGGAACTTTTGCGCAAGGAAAAACTGATTTCCCATGTTAAACACCTATGGCCAGGTTTTTAATTAACACACTGTATATATAGTTCGATAAATAAAATCTTAAATGAGAAATAAGCAAATTTTGTAAATTCATTCCATAGTTCCTGCTTGAAAACAAAATGTCTAGAATTTACGTAATAATGGATATTTCTGCAGACAGTCGAATAACAAACATGTTCATCTAAATAAAGAATAAATGTGGAAAAGTCAAAGTTCGTAGTATTTTTTATTGAATGTTTGTTTTTTCGCGTGACGAAAAAGTCGGAATCGACTAGAAACGATGAGAAAATGGAAAAGGCGATCGTCAGACGTCTTGATTGTTTGTGATAAGCTCACTTGATCTGTTTGTTATTGTTCAATAGTTGAGCATCTAATTTCTAATAGTTTGTTATCAGATTTATCGTTTATAACCATGAAATTTTTTTGTTACTATTTCAAAATACAAAATACTAACCAAATGAATATAGTTAAATGTGAAATACCTATTACGTTAGGTTAAACTTGGTTTTTCATATAAATAATTAGGTCCGTATACTGAACGCAGTTTTATTAACCAAATTATTCAAAAGTGATACACCATAAGAATTTAATATAACAGCGCTCTTTTATTTACCGATTTTATTATAAAAGCATGATTTGCATGTTCAATAAAGTATTTTGGAACTATTATGGTCGTTTTCATCAACGACAGTTAAACCTATTGTTATCTAACAAAGCAATAAATTAAAACGGCAGAAAAAATTAATTGTAATTTCACTAAATAATTTTAGTTTCAGTTAGCTATCAGCCGAATGTCAAATTTTACATTCGATTTTGATTGTGCTACTTATTGAGAGATGGATTTACTGATCATTTTTGTATTTTATCTTTGATCAATTTACTATAAATACTGAAAATATATTATTATTTTAATTATTCTTGACATTCTCAATCAATTCATTCTAACAAATATTAAAAGAGGCAAAAAGGGATGAGGAAAAGAACAGCAAAAAGACGAACGATAAAAAAGATTTTCTAAATATTATGGAAACATAAAAAGTATTGCACGAAAAGAAAATTGATTTAGAACCGAAGAAGAATTGGAGAGAACTTTTTTAATAAAATATATATATGAGTGCCCGTGAGGTGACGCCTGGTAAGCGCCCGCACGGTACAAATATTACATCATTACCGACATCTGTGTATGAAACAGATTGGCACGGCACACCCAGCAATGGGTAATATGCCGTGATGAAATATTTATTTATTTATTTTATATATTAATTATATACAATTATACACGAGTATGTATATTATTGTAAAATGAATAAGAAAAACACTCGGTTATTTCACAAAATTAAAGGAAATTCTTTCTTATACAATTTCGGCTATTAGGCCATCATCAGAAGAACTAGAAGAATACATTACAACTATAATTTTATATATGTAGGGCAAACTAGAAGGAACTTTCACATACGATTTAAAGAACATAAAAAAGCTTTGAAAATCTTAAACTGAATTCCAATGTCGCTAATCACATGTTAGAGTTCAATTATGTTTGTAATTTTGAAAATGCATCAATTTTACATGTCGAAAATAATTTAACAAGACTACTTCTCCTGGAATCCTATGAAATTAAGAAAGCCATTTCCAATAACACCACATTTAATAAACGTACAGTTTGGTACATTCCCCATTTCTTGAAACCTTAATCCCCAAATCTCCACCGCTAAACTAGATATAAAAGGACGCGCTGTAATGTATTCTTGTAGTTCTTCTGATGATGGCCTAATAGCCTAAATTGTACAATAAATAATTTTCTTTTTGTGAAACAACCGAGTGTTTTTTTATTCATTTCTGAAAAATGTTTCACCCAGTGCCAATAGCTTCCTCTATAGATTTTATATTATTGTACGAAATAAAACTGTTTTTAAAAAATATCATCTTTAATTTAAATATAAAACACATTGTTAAAATAAAAGCATTTCTTGTAGCTGTGTTTTCAGCTATATTTCTATATTTTCTTTTATATTTTGATTAATATTTAGCTCATGATCATTATTTTGTCGCATTGTCAATATCAAGCGCATTCTGAAGTTAATATCATCATAAGTTAATATCATCATAAATTAATAAAGGATTATTTCTCCATCTCTCAACATCTTGGACGTTTAGGAAGAATTTCTTCAGAATCAAAACTAGAATTACAAGATGACAAAGAATTTGAGAGATATGATGAAGAAGATGATGATGAAGGATGAACTCATTTTACGACAAATAAATCGTCAAAATCTAAATAATTATATTTTTTTCTGTATGTCACTGTAACCAGGGAAACAATTAAGCTAAAGACCCGATAAATATTTAACCCCAGATGTTTCATTGCTTACTTTAACAAATGATTTACTGGGCTGGTGAAAAGAAATATGCACTTTAGCAGTTTGTTAAATTTTACAAGAGAATAAATTGTGTATCTGCGGTTGGTGAAAACCATCCTTAATATAATTTGTTTGTTTTTATTTTTCAGACTGAACAATTTACAATATTATGGATTTTATTCGTAATGATTGTGCTTGGAAATTCAGCCGTACTTCTTACGTTAAGTATCAATAAGAGAAGAAAATCAAGAATGAATTTTTTCATCAAGCAGTTGGCTATTGCAGGTAATTGTTTTAAAATGATTTATTAATACAAATTCATATTTTTTAAACAATTGCATTATATACTCGTTTAAATTCAGAAAATAAACAAGTAAATGCATATAGTGTTTTGGATTTCTCGAATCTTGTCTCGTCTCATCTCGAAATTTCTCGTCTCGATGAGACGAGAAAGCTTTTTTATACTGACGAGACGAGACGAGTCTTACATGTCGAGATTCTCGATTCTCTACAATTATAGCGCGATTACTTGACAATTTTTTTTATTTTTAAAAAATTCATTTTTTAAAATTTTTTATTGGAACATTTTGTAAATTTATGTTAAAAAAATTATCATAGGTATTTTTTTTTAATTATGTGTCTAAACAGGATCACGCTAAGAGTTCTTAAATAAAACTACCTTCTACTTTCCTGACGTCACAGTGATGTGTTCACGTGCATTTACCGACAGAGTGTTACACTCAGTAAAATAAAGCGTGATTTTAATAATTTATTATTTAAAGCAGGGACTAAAACCGAAAAATATTTCGTTCAGTTCTTATCCGAACGAAACCGAAAAATTTCGTTTCCGTTCTTAATGTTCCCACCTAAATATTTTCGTTTTCGTTTTTGTTCACAGTAGTTAAATACCGGTTAATACCGGTTATAACTATTAATGAGTAACAATTGATGAAAATATAGAAATATAATAAGTTTTTTTTTATTAAACATGAAAATAAAACATACATATAAAGGAAAGATAATACATATATAAAAATAAGAAAAGCTTATGCTATGGCCTGATTTTTTTACGATAAAGAATTAAACATTAATTACATTTTATTTCACTTAACTAATAGTATGTTTTCAAGCAAATCTTCCTTTATGTTAGTTCTCTTATATAAGTACTTAACATAACTAATAAAACGTATACCGACAGTGTGTGCAAATGAAAATTATCGCAGTCAGTGTTCAATAGATGAAACTACGAGTATACCGTTTAACCTAACACGTAACAGGGTTAGCTACTGGAGAGCTACTTTGAAAATCTGCTTGTTTGCAAATCAAATATCTGAAAATTCAATAATATTTGTCTGTAAAATATTTGCTGTAAATAAAATAAAATATTAAATAAAATAACGGTTAAAACCGGTAACCGATATAAATTATTTCGTTTTCAATCATAAACGAAAAAAATTTATTGCGTTTTCGTTTCCGTTTTCGTTCTTATAAAAATTTCGGTTTATTTCGTTACTTCGTTTTCGTTTTCGTTTCGTTCTTAGTCCCTGATTTAAAGGGATTTTTTCGAGGCATCTTTTTAATAAATAATGTTTAAATAAACAAAAGATATACTGACAATACTTTTTAAGTGTATAAAATTCATTATTAATTAAATTACAGTCGAATTTTCTAAAGTAATGTTTGATTTATCATAAAATATGTAAAATCGATGAGAATTAATAGATCAAATTAAATTTATTAAAGAAGTTAATTTATTCTGTCTTTTATAATACCAGGCAAATATGAATATTTTAAATGTGACTTTTTAGTATTCTCTTTTTTTAATTTCCTTAATTTGAATTTTGGCGCCAATGATACATCCCAGCGCAAACATAACTGTTTGTACTATAGGTATAAAATTGATACTGAAGAAAATAACTATTTGTCTCAATTTTTTTAGCCACTCTGTATATTATTTATATATGTTTAGGGTTCTATATAATATTTCAAAACAAAATGCATATTGTATTTATTAAGAACAAAAAATCGAAATTCTCGGCCGAGACGAGAAAAATCGAGACGAGACTTAATTTCTTGTCTTCTAGGCGAGACGAGACGACACAATGTAGTTTTCCGTCTCTATCATCTCGTCAGAAACACTAAATGCAAATCTTTACAATCAGACAAAATTCAAAGTAATAGGTACAAATTAAATAAATTTTATAAATTCAATATAGGTTATTTTAAAGTAGAACAAATTTGTTTCAGGGTAACATGAATCCTGTAATTTATTTCTAAATTTCCCCTTCTTCTACTAGTAATTGAAAAATTTTAAAAGTTGCTGTTTTTACGGCCAAAACTGTATGTAAAAAGGCCGATACAGAGCTATATTTGTACAATTATTAGCTATTACAAAATATATTAAGTTTAAAATTCTTAATTTTAAAGCATAATGTTTTAGGGTTTAGAACAGAAAATTTTGAAATGTAACTTAATATACTACGTTTGAAAAATAATTTATTTATAAAGTATTGCTTCTTTACTGCATTATAATATTATTAGGGTTTAAAAATAATTAAATTTTTGTTTGTAGTTTTTTTACTAGATGTCTCTAACAGACAATTTTACAATCAGGTATGTCTATATGGGAAAATTAAAAATAGACTTCAATTTTGCATAAAAAACCATAAAATCTTGCACGAGTATATTGTAATTGCTGTGAAATAAAAAGGAAATCAACTCATACAAATAATAGAAGGATGCAATGGTTTCACGAACTCAATAATAGTAATTGGAAGACTGTTTCGCAAAAAAGAATTACAAAAATGCGTAATTTGCAATGTAGAACATCACGGAAACTTTGAATGGAAACTTTAAAGGAAGGATAAAAAAGAGGAAAACAAGGAATTAACCGTTATTGCACAATTAACATGAATCTAAATAAAGTATATTCATTTACATCCCTTAGTTTTAATAAAAGAATCATTTGCATAGTAGTAATTAACTTAAATTTATTTCCAGCTCGTTAAGCTAATTACAAACTTTAAAAATAAATTGTTTTATGAATTACTAAAACACTTCATTACCCCCCTGTGCTACTTAAAGGTGATGTAAAACATTTCAAATTATCGCCATTAAATTTTGCTTTCATTTATATTTTTGTGCCCATTTTCGATAAATGAACCATTTAATAAACGAGAAGAAAAAGAAGCCAATGTAAATAATAAGTTCTCTCTGTACTCCAGTATTTGTAATGAAGCTTTGAATAATTTTCTACATCTACAGACATGAAGGAAAATATATTATTATTGTTATCGTGTTTAAGACAAAAACTGGTACTGTTTGAGAAAAACAAATTATGTTTATATGAGTATATTTAAAGGAGAAAATTCTGGAATTTTAATATTGTATCTGAATAAAGAATAATCACATTGAAATATACTTCATTGTCGGCGGGCTTTCAAGAATTCCTTTCATTTAGAAAAAAAAATTAAATAGTTACAGTATCATTATAAACTCGTCCCTAATAAATGTAAACTAAATTAAAATACGCTGTAATACAATATAAAATAATTATGTTTCAGACTTAACAGTAGGACTAATAAGCGTACTGACAGACATCATCTGGAGAATGACAGTAGAATGGTATGCTGGAAACATCGCCTGCAAGATAATCCGCTTCCTGCAGGCCACCGTCACCTACTCCAGCACGTATGTCCTGGTGGCGCTCTCCATAGACCGCTATGATGCCATCACACATCCAATGAACTTCACCGGCAGCTGTAAGTATGGCCATCGTTTTCATAACTTGTAACTTCAAAAAAATCTGTTGTGGCCAGCACAATACCTTCCGTTAATCCTGTGTATAATGTATAAATTCCATACATAATTTTTCTTGCAAAGATTCTAAATTTCCAGTAAAATTATTTCATAAAAAAACTATTCAAATTGCACTTGACACTGACATCTTCTTCTTTAACTTTTCCCATTCGTTAGGGGTCGCTATTTTTGCATGTCGTTATCATTCAGTTCCTTTTCTCTTTCTTCTTATCCTTGGTCTTCCGCTGTTTCTTCAACATCCTATTACTAAACTATTCATTCTTGTTTCAATATAATTCTTCATTTCTCCTCATGACATGTTCAAACCAATGTAATCATATTTCTTGTATCTTTCTAGAAACTTGTAATACTAGAGTTATTTTCTTACCGTATCTTTCCGTGTTTTCCCCAACATCTACTTCAACATCCTCATCTCTGCCACATTAATTTACTTTTTATTGATACTGACATCTGTCAATTTGAATTATATGAATATATTAATAGTTTCCATGTTTAGCATAGCTGGCTGAATTATAAAATTGAATTTCTTTAAAATTCTTTAACTCTGTATCTATTGAATATGAAGTATAAAATGTAATCAAATCGTATAGAGAATAATATATTCTTTAAGTTATAATAACGTTAAATGTCAATAAATCAAATTTAACTGTTAAATCTTCAAATGAGGGTACTTCCGGTTCACCAATTATAACCAAAATCTAATCACTTGTTCTTCTGGATGTAAACTTGAGGAATACGAAAAAAATATAATTTTTGGAATCATGGTATTGAAGTTATGGGATACGGAACTTTTGTCACACACACACACACACACAGACACACACACAGGCACACCGACACACATACATACAGACATCATCGTAAAAATGGTAAAATCATATTACAGAGACTCTAAAACATGCTTATACACTAAAAACTCATCATTGAATTTTTTGACCAAAGACAATACCTTCCTTACCTAAAGGTGACGGAAGGTAAAAAGGTGGGAATCTCTATTCCATAATACGGATCTAGACCAGAATCCTTTTTAACATGATTTGTCACTATAACACAGTAAAATTATGTGCTTTATGAGTTTATGGATTAATTAAGTATGAAAATTATGATATATTTAGTACGCATTTAATAAGTTTAAAATTAAATATAAAACACTAAAAAACGGGCCAATCAAAATAACTTTTTTAAAATATCGCATATCCAGATTTTAATAATTAAGCACGTTTTAAGATCCTTGCAATCCGATTTTAATATTTTTTCAATGATGTGTGTGTGTGAATGTGTGCGTGTTTGTGGATGTATGTGTGTGTCTATGTGTGGGGAGGTTGAAAGGACGATTTCTCAAAAACTATAATACTTAATATCTGTTTAACTACGTTTTTCTCAATTGGACATTACTGGGAAGAGCTGAAAAAGTTCTGGTAATAATTGGACATCCGGAAGTAGCAGATTCTTAAAAAAATCTTTTAAATACTATTTTTTGAAATTTTTTGTTCTTACTAATATTAAGGAAGAGTAAATTCTCTATCTGATACATAAAGATATTTTATTAGATCTTTTATAGATGAGACATCCCAAATAATGCCATGGAAACCAATTGAAAAATTAAAATGTTTTTGGGAAGTACACACATTATATTTTTTTTATTGTATTAATAGTTAAATATTTAAAATTACAGGTATATTAGATATATCCTTCAAAAATACTGTCAATTTCGACAATGAATTGGAAACTTTTTGAAAAATTAGAAGAGTAGGACAAAAAAATTTATAGAATGAATTTAAAATTAAAATATCTAAATATAAAGAATAGATGTATGTAGAATTTTTGGTGTAGAGTGTAGGTATACAAAATGTTAAATACAAGCAGATATGGGGGCCCGTGTCAGAATGACAATTAGTAATTATGTACACAGATGTCAAATGTCAGAATTTTTCATTAGTTTTTTTAAACTCAAGCAAAAAAGTTCTTCCTATATAACATTTTCTCGGCTATAACCTCGGTTTACAAACTTCAGCCGTGTCCTTTATTTGCTTCATATCGGCCTAATGACGTTAATAACTATTACAACTCATATGTGGTAATGCAGTGCGATCATGTTTGAAATTGTTTGAAATTTAATTGGAACAATCAATTTTAAAATATGTATTTACGATTAAATTTTATTCGGTAATAATAAATTAGGTTAGTCGAATGTAACAGCAATAATGTAATTGAAGTGTTACGAGTATTTTGTGTAAGTTTTTCATAAAACACAAATATAATTAACTGGAACACGTAATATTATTTTAATAGTTATGGTAATTGTTTGTTTGATTTCAGGGAGACGCGCACGGGTCCTGGTGATATCAGCGTGGCTCATCAGTGTGCTCTTTTCTATTCCTGAAATTTTCCTTTTTGAAGAACGACCCATTGAAGGTAAGGAAAATTATCACCAATATATTTTATATGATTAAATAAATATATCATTTCTGGTTGTGCTAATTTGCTTTCATTTTCATTTAACACTAAATTTGTTTTTTTTTTTATAAAAAAAAAATATGAACACCAACAATCTACATAGAAACCACAGCGTACCTAAAATTCACAACGCAAGTACAACCCTAATGAATACAGTCAAACCTGTCTAAGCCGGAATCTCAACAAGACGGAAACCTGTCTGTGGTGGAATGTTTATAAAGTCCTGCGAAATTGAATACCAGAATGAATAACCAGAGGTTAGAATTTGCCTTCGGCGCGAGTTCATAGTTTGAATTCCCTGGTATAGGTTTCATATGGGAGTTTTACAGACATATTTCGTAAAAGAAATTAAGCAGCTCAAGTTCAGAACTCGATACTTTATAACGTACTTCGCGCAACGCGACAAATTACTGAATGCGCCCTAGATGGTTTGGTGTGCGACCGCCAGCTTTTAGACAGTGGAGACGGGCAGGGTTGAATCCACATAAGGGTTATATAAAGGATGAAAGGCGCCACGAAATTTTTATCCGGAAAATTACGAAAAGGACTATACCAAAATGATATACAAAGATAATATTACCCACTGTAATTCTTGCCAGAAAACGACTGAGGGTTAATAAATAAAAAATCTGATGTGACCAACACAATACCTCCCGCTATTTAATTTTTATTAATTTAAATACATACCTATGGGATCTTGTTGTCGCGTGCCTGATGTTTGGTTACAAATCTGGGGAACCCGATTTGATCCCGAGCAACGCTAAATATTTCGAATTTTAAATGGCACAAAATTGTGTTGCACTCTCCACGCCAGCAATGAGGCGACGCTTGGTACACGCCCGCACGATATAAATATGTCACTATCATTGCCGAAATCTGTGTACAAAGCTGAGTAGCACACCCAGAAATGGGTAATATGCTGTGATAATATATATTTTGTTTAAATACATACCTGCATATTTACTAACGCTAGAAATTATGTATATTAAATTCCTTTCCATATAACTACTGTTCTCTTTACAATTTTCGTTTTAAAACATTATTATTATTATTTTGAAGTTATGTATATTAAGTTCCTTTCCATATAATTATTGTTCTATTTACAATTTTCTTTTTAAAACATTAGTGTTATTAATTTGAAATCATTATTTTTTCGAGAGTGACATTTATCTGTCAGTTACAAACATTTGAGCTGAAATGTGTAACCATGGAGATGTGTTTATAGCATAAGTTCCGAGATATAATTTTTATAATACATTCTTCATAATTTTATTCATAAAATATATAGAAAAAGTATTAATGCAAACGTGTAGAAAATGAAATAATCTTTAATTTTTATAATAACAAATTTCGAAAAAAATAACATTTAAAGTTATTTTTTGAAGAAAAACTATTTTGAGCTTCAAGTAAACTGCCATTTCCGGTTATCCGATTGACACCAAAATTTAATGGCTTCTGTGCATATTAAAATAAGGTAGAAAATACATGGTTTCAAAAGATCCACCTTAAAACGTGGTCATTTACCAAAATCTCGATATGCGATTTTTAGCACGATCCCTATACCTCCCTTAGCAAGGGTAGCGGGAAGTAAAAAGAACCACCACGCCACTGGCGCAATTCGACAAGTAAACAACAGGTAAACAAATAATCTCGTATATCCGCTACACGTCGAGCTTTAAACATTCCCCCGGGCTATAATCTTTTATTTATGCTGTACATAAAAGACTATTCTGTGCCTCCGTCCGGTAACTAGTTTTATATAAAACTAATAGCACATGTTAAACCCCTATGTTCACCCTATAGAGGAATAGATACATGATACTACAAAATAAAAATCTTCAGAATGTAAACTTGTTACAAATAAGAAACAAACATACTGAAAGTTCTCATTTTACTGCAAATGACAAGATATGCAGAGCACATGAAATTTTATTTTCCACACTGCTTGGCAATATGCTGAGTTTCAATTACGTTGAAGACTTTAGAGTCTTACGGAAGTCTTTGAGAGTAGAACATATTTTCATTTACTGCATATTTTTTCACCATAGAAATAAACTTACATATTTTACAATATTCCTCGATTGTGATTCAGAATTCAGACTGCTTTTTCTTCTTTATTTAAATCATCCGATCTTTTCTGATTCACTGTAGATATAATCGTTATCGATCGAATTTGTTTGCCAATAAATAACAATTAATTTTGGCAATTTTGTAGCAGGTGTTAATTAAATATTGTTGAAATTTAACCTATAATTATTGTATGATTAATAAACATTTGACGGCGTAAATGAGAACACGACGCGGAGATGATATAATTTACCTGATAAATATCTCTCATGTTAATTATCGTTGTTCGCATGTAAATTAATTAAATTCTTGTTCTGGAGTAATTATACGATTAGTAGAAAAAATCAAATCTAAAAAAAAGTTGCGGATAGCAAGGAAATAAAACAAGGTACATAGTTTCCATTGGCTAATGAAAACTTTTTCTCAAAATAAACCTACATACAGTAATTAATTAAATGCATGCATGTTTAATATTCAAACTATTATATTTACTTAATATGATTTTAGTAGTTGTGTGGTCATAAAGCATTAATAAATGTTTTTTTAAAGTAATTGATTTTACTTTTTAATTAAATATTGAAGGTACGAACTTTTTTGTATGGGAAAAGGACGAGATTGCATTTTAATAAGTAGTAATAGTTTTAGAAGCATACGGCATTTATATTTTGCAAAGTATGAAAGTGTTATTTTTAAAAGTAATCATTTTTGGTCGAATCTGAAATAGTTATTTATGCAACAAGAGTGTAAGCACAAGCTTTATGACAAGGTAAAGTATTTCGTGACGAGTCACATGTGACAGGTAACAAATCTGAATACTGCAGTACTCAGTCAGTATAACTAACATAAATGTACAGAAAACCTAAATGTGTATTGATAGTAAAATAAATGCGGCAGTAAAATAGTTTTTGACAGTCGCCAAATAAAAGTGTTACTTTACGGTTACCAAATGATACGTAAAACAAGGTAATAGCCTCATAAAAAATAAGTTAGTTTGACGTTTATATACGTTTCAAAAAATAATATTTAGAGGAATTTCTTTTAGAAACTACCATTTCCGGTTGTCCAATTGTTACCAAAACTTTATCAGTTCTTCCTATTAATGTTAGATTTTGGAATCCGTGGTAAAACATGTGTTAAGTCTTATAGTATTTGAGAAACTGTACTCTGAACATCCATACACACACACACACACACACACACACACACACACACAAATACACATATACAAACACAGACATCATTGTAAAAATGTTATTATCAGATTCTAGGGACCTTAAAACGTGCGTATTCACTAAAATCTGGATATGCGATTTTTAGCATGATTCTAATACCTCTCTTAGTGAGAGGTATAAAAAGTAATTTCAAAATATTTGTTAGTAGTAATAGTCATGGCATTTAATTTCTATTTTACCTGTCGCTAATAGTATTTTAACAAAAATCTTCTAAATATTTTTTCAAAATTTATGTTATTACAAATATTAAAAAACAAAATTCTCTACCCACACATTTAAAAACACAGCCTGCTCACAGCCCAAACATCTCCATGGTAACTACTTGAGAAATTAAAATGTCTGTAATTGACAGATAAATATCACTAATGTCAGTGTCAAAAATTCAGAGATAGTACTGAAGGCTTTTTCTGGGAACGATATTTAATAATTCTTATTGTATTATTAATTATATATTTAAAATTATAGGTATATTATTAACCCTTCAGAAATACCGCCAATCCCGTTAATGAATTGGAAAAATCTCGAACATTTAGAAGAAATGGAGAAAATTTGCTCATAGAATGAATTTAAAATTATAGAAAATACGTAAATATAAAGATAAGATGTAATTAGAATTTTTTGTGTGTACAAGAAATGTTAAATACAATACTTATACCACAATGGAAAGGGCGAGAGGTATTGTGATGGCCACAACAGATTTTTAAAATTGCGAAGAAACCAAATACATAATAAAATAATTTTAAACCCGTTTCGTATGCAATTTTCAATTTCGAATAACTCTACAGTTTTTGTCGTAAAATAAACAGAAGAGCATAAAATTGTTTAAAACTAAAATCCTATATTAAATCCTTATACCTGCCCTAAATGTCACCACCCGGTATAATATACAATAATTAAATTTTTGAACATTGTTATTAGTTGTCAAATAATTTCGGGCTTGATTATATTTAATGAGGCACTTAGTTCAAAGAAAGTTTTCAATTCTTAGGATGCAAAAACTTTGTTGACCATTAAATTGCACTAGTTTGGTACAACTACTTATTCTATATCAGTTTTATAAAGAAATATTAGAAATACTTTTATCCCTTCTACGAATTTTTCAATAATTGGAATTTTTAGTTGTTCACATTTCTTGATTCATTTCCAACTAAATAACCTATATTACATTGGAAATGAGAGAAAAGTGTGTTAGGTTAGGAGCAACTAGGTCGCACAGGGTGTCAAACGACAGAGTTTCTGGCCAACATTCTGTCGTATGTATGATGCAAAAAGTTCCTATATGGCGAAGAAACTCGAGTGCTGTGCAATTAGAGTGAAACAGATAATTACTTCTGTCTTCTGAGATTGGCTGCAGTCTCCAACAGGAATTCGACGGCACGTTACCTGCAGATGTAATAGGACGAGGATTTTTTACGAATGAACTAAGGAAAAATATTACATAATATGTTCTTTTCTGGTAAATAGGACCCAATTATTTTTCGTAGAATACCGTATATTTTCAACAAACAAATTATAAAACATGTGCAAATTGTGAAAAATTTCTACAAATTTCTTTCCACTAGTTTAACATTTAGATTTTAAATATACTGAATATATTATTCAAGTATTCTGCCATTTAATATTGGGTTACATAACGTCGTCTTTATTAGTAATACCAGCTTTAATTCTATTAGGCATTATAAACCTAGCATTTTTTCTCTGATATAGATAGGCCATTGTCTACGCGTTGTTTATGTGATTAATATTTGTATATTGTCTTCGCGCATGAAGATTATAATTTATTTTATTTTTTTGCTTGAAAAGGGACAATAGGTATTTCTAGTACTGATTAATTTACAAGATACATACCCAAATACAGCCTGGTAACCGGCAGAGCCGAACATAGGACTTTAACATGTAAAATCAGACTTTCGTGATTTCCTGTTTCCATAATTATTTTAGGTACAAAAGCTTCAAATAAAAGTTGTAGCGCATAAAACTCTACATCTGAATCAAAAGCAAAATTAATTTTGTATGCCTTGTAAGGGCATAAATTAGGTATGAAAATGTCGAAAATCACCTTGAAATAGCAATAGCCATGGAATTGAGACAATGTAAATAACAAATGTTAACAATTGTTATTTTTGTTTCAATTCCATGGCTTTAGATATTTTTGGGGTAATTTTTTACATTTTCATACCTAATTTTTGCCGTTACAAGTCACACAAAATTAATTTTGTTAAAGTCCTATACAGGGTGTATCACGGAAAGTGAAACATAGGCGTTTAACATGGGAAATCAGTTTTTCCGTGCGCATTGCTGCCCTAATTATTTTAGACAATAAGTTTCAAATGGGTGTTGTACATCAAAAATTTGTACATCCGAACCAATAAAAAAATTCAATTCGGCTACTTTATAACTGCAGAAATAAAATTTGAAAGTACACGGAATTACAATTTAATAGTATTAGCCATGGAATTACAAACAAGAGACGAACGTATAGAAAATAATATATTCTTTAATATTTATAGCATAAAATGTTAAAAAATGATATTTAACTGCATTTTTTCAAGAAAAAGTGTTAAAAGTTGCAAATGAAGATACTTCCGGTTAACCAATTATAACCAAAATTGAATCACCTCTTCGTTTGGATGTAAACTGAAGGAGTACGAAAAAAATATAATTTTAGGAATTATGGTCCAGTTATGCGATCCGAAACGATAGCCACATACACACAAACGCATATACATACTCACTCACTCAACTTACGAATATGGTGTATGCTGGTCAGGCCAGGCGTCACCTCACGGGCACCCAATTCTGGCGTGGAGAGTGCGCAAGAAGAACTTACGAATATGGTGTACGCACTTGAAGAAGCGACAACAAACCCTCTTTTGGTATCAAGAATTTATGCACAACGGTTTCCGGGAAGACGACATCCAAATCCGCGTTCTTTTGAAAAACTAAGGGAAAGGTTTGAAAGAACTGGTCATATTCAGTACGACAAAAGACGGTTTCTTTCCGCTTTTCCAAGTGCGTACACCATATTCGTAAGTTCTTCTTGCGAGAGACTCATATTAATAAATTAATTTACTTAATCCCACTGTTATTAATAATAACCTGGCTAATGAAACTACAGTCATTACTGCAATTGTTTCAAAAAACAATATCAATGGCATACTAGATTTAATTTTTAGTTAAATATATAAATTTAGAGAAAAATGGTGAATATCTCTGAAATTATTGGTTTTAGGCATAGGATACCCTAAATAACATATGAAGATAATACAAAAATACACACAACTGAGTAATAAAATATAGGGTGTTCCATTTAAAAATGACGAGTTATGGTCATTTGAAATTGAGCATATTTGATTCGCTTTATTGAACAGCCTGTATATGTGAAAATAATTTTACGTTATGCTCCTTGAGTAGACGAATAAATTCTGTTAATAAACTTATGCTGTATTTCTAACGACAAGGGAGATATCGAAGACGGCGATTTCGGTGACTCACCCTGTATATATATATATATATATATATATATATATATATATATATATATATATATATATATATATTTATATATATATATATATATATATATATATATATATATATTTATATACATCATCGTAAAAATTGTAAAAGCGTATTATAAGGACTTTAAAACGTGTTTATTCATTAAAAAATCTTCACCGAACTTTTTGACTAAAGATAATTCCTTCCTTACCTAAACGTGACGGAAGGTAAAAATTATAAAGAAATTAAATTTCATAAATTAGTCAGCTATGCTGTCAGTGTCAAGTGTACGTTTGTGTTATAATTTTACTGTAAATATAGATTTTTTGTACGAAACTGTTTGTATGGAATGTGTACAAAATACACAGAATTAAGGAAAGGTAATGTACTGGAAATATAGTATATTTTGCAAGAACTGACGGAAGGTAATGTGCTGGCCACATCAGATTTTTTTCAAGTTTCTAAATTTTTGCAGGCGCTCAACGTAATTTTGCGGGTGTTTGAGCGCCCCTAAAAAGGGTTCTAGTTATGCCACCCATTTTTTTTCGAATATTTCGTGGTTGTGTCTATGCATAAAACAGAATAATGTAATGATGCAAGTTGAGCTATTCAGTAGAGCACTCCTAACGACAAACAAATAAACTAGCCGTATATTCGTTGCTTCACAAACAGTGGAATAAAATGACAATATATGTGTTCGTATTAATATGTCACTAGAATTTCCAAACAAATCCACATATTACCAATTCCATTTGCAAGAAACTTCCAAGCTCCGCGTCGCAATTTTAAACATTAGTGTCACATTAAATAACCTTTAAACTCGATCTTTGAAACTTTTCCGCTTGTCCCTATAGTCATCCTTGTCCTAGGCCTAAGTCAGTTACATTGCAGCCTGTATATCGACCCAGAGCCACCCTTGAACATGACACTGAAGGGCGGGCCGCGCGCCCTCCAAGGGCAAAGGGCCGTGAATTGATCCCCAAGGGCAAGAGGAGTTATGGCCCTACCGCAACATGGAAAGATACAAAATGGAAGAGAACGACAGAGTAATTGGTTCATAATGGAGTGGAAATGAAATGGAAATTAAAATTGTGGTGAATTAAAAATAAATTTTGTGGATCTTTATCGTCGCAACAGATTAGTTGTGACATTTTTAATTAAAACAAATTTGCATATTGTATTAAGAATTTGTATCTATACATAACTGGCTGGTTATGCACACTCTGTTTTCTGTACAGACCGTTTGAGCCTATGGGCACAGTGAATGTTAATTTTCCATGTCATGTGGGCCTTAACACGGACACGTACAACGGTATTCAGTAGGTCGGGTCCTTGAGAAGGAAAAAATATATATTTTCTAAAAACACTAATGTAACGTTTATTTATATGGGTGAAGTGTAAAAATCAAAGAAATGTTACTAAATATTTAATAAAAGTTTATTAAACGATGAATAGTTAAGTTAAAAATAATAAAAGAAATTAACACTATGAGTAAATAATTATAAACGCTAATTTAAGACTAAGAATATTATTAAATAATTAAACACTATGATTATTATTTAAACAATATTTATTTCACTATATTTATTTATATAACTACATTTATTTATGTTCACTTCACAACTCGTAGACTGTTTATTTATATCACCAACTGTTCATTGCCCGTTGGAATTTTCCGACGCGACATTAACATCAAATACAAAGAATCAGATGACCCAAAGTAATTAGACAGGTCGTAACAAAATTACAGGGGCGCACTCAACACTATTAAACGTAGGCTTTTTGTTTTTAGAGTTAAAAATGTCATTTTATGACACCACTGTTAAAAAGTGACAGATCATTGTTACTTTTAACACTAGTGGTAATGACGAATGGAACAACACATCGACATTTTTGGCATATGTCAAAAAATTATTAAAAATACAAATTTAAATGAAAAAATCTGACTAGCACATTACCTTCCATCAGTTTTATATATTTTTTACATATACCAATATTGTTTTTATATCCCATACAGAAAGTTTAGTGCAAAATATTCTATATTTCCAATAAAATTATAATACAAACATACTGTCAATTGCACTTGACACTAACATCTGTCAATCAGAATTTTCTTAATATGTACCTAGCTGTTTCCATGGTTTAGTTATAGCATAACGGCTGCTTCATGAAATTTAATTTCATTATAATGTATTAACGTATATATCCATTGAATATGGAACATACAATGCAATTAAATCGTATATAATAAAATATTCTTTAATATTTGTAATAACATTAAATAGGGTTTCGTGGCCGTGTGCCTGAGTGTCAGGTTGCGAATCTGGGGACTCTTGTAGTGCACTCTCCACGCCAGCATTGAGTGCTCGTAAGTTGACACCAGGTAAGCGCCCGCACGGTATAAATATTTCATCATTACCGATATTTGTGTACAAAGCAGATTGGCACACCCAGCAATAGGTAATATGCCGAGATGATATATTTATTTATTTTATTTATGTATTAAATATGAAAAGATGATATTTAACAGCGGTTTTTGAAGAAAAACTGTTAAAAAACTTCAAATAAGGATACTTCCGGTTAACCAATTATAACCAAAATCTAATCACGTCTGGGGAAGAGGTATACGGCAAAAATGTAATTTTTAGAGTTGTAGTATTGGAGTTATCGGATCCGAAAGGTAAAGGAAGGTAAAAATAGTGTTTGTAGATAAGATAGTGTATGATACACTTGTTAAAAGTGATTTTATTTTGTTCGAAGCTTTTTTTTTCATATGAAAATTTTACCATTGTATTTCCTATGGTCCTTAAAAAATAGACATCGGTATACAATTGATAATAGAAGAGGGGCCTTCTCCACTTCTATAAATCCAGCCCATATTTTGTAAATAAAATATAAATTTAACATACATACATAAAATCACGCGTGTCCCACTTAGTGGGTTCGCACAAATCCCATAACAATAAGAACAACATCAACATCTTACAACAAATCCTTACTCTTAAACATATTAAATTGACCGATTTTCGGTAGCGAAATACCGCATCCGGATCACAATAATAGTTAAGAAACAATCATCCTTCGCCACACATTCCTATCTAAGCAGACTTCTTTTGCCTCGGCTACACTCATAATCGCATTCATACATACTCGTTTTTCATTTAGAATTATACAGTAAACGACAATTTTATATTGTAAAATGTCAAAATATTTAGTACCTGTTTAGAATCCGAATCCGTTAAAATTCGAGGTACAGCTCGTCCGTAGTCCATATAACGTCTATTACACACAATACTGTTTATATTTTTTCACACTACATATTGATAATACACACACAACACAAAATTTTCACAACTATAAAGATTGTTTATATTCCTTACCAATTGAATTTTTAATATAAAATAGCATACGTACACTACAAACATCGCAAAACAACTGACCAACTGACAAAAACAAGTTGAGCTGAGTCTTTGTTTCAACTGGTTAACTAGCCTACTTCGATATATTCAAATACATATTATATTATTATATTTATTTTAAATACGAATAAAGACACATAATGGGTGTCTACTTTTTTGTGTACCATGGGATATGTAATGGTAATTTTTTTATATTGCAAAAAAATACAAAAATTAAAAAAGTATACATCCGGTATAGTGCTTCACAATTAGAATTTTATTTATCTGTAATAGACATGTATACATACACATATATGTACGTAAAGCAATTATTTTTAAAGATGTATGAAAAATATTATACTGACACAGTGTCATTGTCGGTAACATTGACAGAAAATAACGTTATTCGTACGGCTATGGATCAAGATAATATATCTGAATTAATAAATGAACTTACGTTACAGCGAAAGTATTGCCAACAACGAGCATCGTTTTAAAATGGAATGTCAACATAGTCGAAATAATATGAATTTTTGAAAGACAAACGTGTTATATCCATCCTTTTCGCATACGCTTTTAGACTTTACAAATGAGAGAGATAAATATATAACAATTTGTTAGTCGTTCATGATACAGATGGCCTTGATCGGACATCATTAAAAAAATTATTCACAATCATTATAGTAACATGTCGATTCATAACTTTTTAGAGGTTGGGAAATATGTCATTCCTAACTGCATTGACAATCTCTTGTGTTGGAAATAACATATTCCACCTTCACCCCACGGGTTGGAAATGTTTATGTAGGGGTTGCCAACAACATTGTCAAAGATCCCTCTAATAAAGTAGGCTAAACAAATTTTAATAGTGCTGCCTTTGACTATATAATACAATATAAGAACGGCAACGTAATGTATTTAGATTAAATATTTCGAGAGAAGGTGCCATCTATTCCTCCGTATACGAATTATTTCTGAGTTAGTTCAAAAAATACATAGGTGGATGTTGGACAGTGTTGCCACGTAGCTAGAACAACAACATAAGATTTTAAAAAGAGATTCAAAATATATTATCTGGTTATTATGAAACAATATTTTTGAATTATTGATTATTGAATACCTCTAACAAATACTATTTGGCAATGTTGTCAACACGATTTATCGTAGTGCACAGTTTTGTGGTAGGAGTCACTAGCTATCTATAATAATTTTGTGAATAAAAAGAGACAGATATAGTATCTTGCTAGGCCATATGCGTTGCCGTTCTTATATGTATTATATATTCAAAGGTGCTGTCAAAAAATATTAATAATATTAAAGGTTATAATTCAATGATTTCTTCTGAAAATTATTGATTTAAAAAGCGGATGATTGTGAATAAAATAGTATACATACCTCGGTCATATAGATAAGCCCTCGGCTGTAATGAAACATATCCCACCTCGGATGTATTACTGTGTCACGTTTAATTCAAAATGTTATTTAAACTTTATTTCGCCTAGTATAAAAGTTGAAAATTAAATTGACCATATCGATCAGTTTTACTGTAGAAACTACATTACATTTTTACCCCCACTCGTAAATTTCACTATAAAGATGTCAGATATTAAGATTGAAATATTAAGATTGTTTTATTTCCCGTACTTAAAAGTTTGAGAGTGTAGATCGCTTCTTTTACGATACACTTTGTATGTAAATGGTATTTCTGAAATGTAATACTCTTTTAAGAATACATTTTCGTGGCTGGTATGACAATGACGCCCTGGAAGATGAGGGTTCATGGCCAAAGAACAAATACGACGCTAAACGCTCAAATGAAATTTTATACCCCAACAGCAACTTTGTAGAATGTTTTCTAATTTTGAATTTAAAGTGTTACTATTTGTGATAATAGAGTAAATTATTTTTTTAAATGGTTTGAACAATAAGAATAATTGTTATATTAAAATAAACACTTCAAAACTTATTTCAAGCATACTATCTGCCATTTATTCATTGTGTAAGGGTATAAATTAAATAAAATCCACAAAAAATTGTATTCACTCCGAAGCGTTCAAAACCAATTATTTTTTTTATTATTCATTTAACCAACTATTATAAATTTAAATATATAATAATTAAAACTTTACTAAAATTTGTCTAAAGCATTGATAAATTTAAAACAAAATTAATTAATTTATTTGACAGGGCTTTCAACTAAATTGAAATGTATTATTCTATATATTTAATATTTAATGGCAAGGAAAGTAAAATAAATATATTTCATTGTAAATCGAAATTCATTATAAATTTTTACCAAAAAAATTTACATGTCCAAATTTATTATGTCAGTATCATTAGTATGAATTTATTTTAAATACTATCGGACGATATTGCTTCCTAATGACTCGTATGACTCGGAAAATGGTAAAATTTGATTCTATGGACAAAAAACGAATGATGATTGTACGATGTTTAGTAAATTAACTGAATGTTTTGTACGAATATACAGTACGGCAAAATAAAACTGAGTAAATGTCAAATCTGATTAGGACAATATGTTGAGCAGAGATGAGAGGGGAGGATCATGGTAATACTCAACTATCTCTCTCTTTGAGCTAAAGACTTAAAGACATGCAGTACTGGGGGGAAGAGGTGTGCTGTGTGTTGTGTGATATCAATGGGGACTTATGATTTTGACGTCATCGGCGGCGGATCGGCAGCGGACCTCCCGAGTCGATCAAATGCTTTCCCTCTTCAGCACCTCACCGTTGATCCAAGAATTTGTTATTTAGTCAGCAAAGTTTGGTTAAGTTATTATGTGTAGTGATTGTTATTAATGAAACATTGCGGAATCGAATCTTTCTGATTCTCAAGGAGGGAAAACAAATTCGATTTCATCGTTTCAATTTGACAAAACATGAACTGAATCCAAGTAAACAATACAAATTCCACTGTTGAGAGAGACGGAAAAAAATAATGAAATTTCTTTTAGTGTATATCCACGTCTTAATCTTATTAAAGTCATACATAATTTGTCTCTGGATGTTAAATTATTAAATTTAGTTTTCTTTGGCGTTTTTTGGAAATATCTGTATTTCAACTTTGGCATAACTGTGGGATTTAACAAATCATATAGAACAATAAAATGTTCTACTGATAAGCCGGTGAAATATATAAATTTTACAGCATCATTGCTTAATAAATTATAATTTAGTTTCCAATTATTGACAAATTTAGTTTCATTTCTCGATGTCTCTACAGCACCAAATAACTTTCTTACATAATAATTGTTGACTGTTTGGGTACTACTTTCCTTATTGATCTTTATTTCGGTTTGTGTGGAGTTGTTCTGCTTATTATCAATTTTATATGTGTTTTTATTAATATAAACTTATGTCTCTTTATAAGTAGACATAGCTTTATTAAAGTTGCTTGAGTTGCTGTACTTGTTTTTCCAAAATAAGTTTGATTATGTTTGACACTTTACAAACATAGGTTTGCGTCATTTTATTGTTATTTTGTACTTAATTAAACTTCCTTTTTTTCACAGGTTCATGTAAACATATTACTAATTCATATTCAATTTATATTAATCATATTATTTCAAATTCCGTGTTCAGTCTCAGACATGTTCATGTTTTCAAACAATGGTTGTTGTGATCACGTGGGACCAAATATGGATCACGTGATAAACGTCAAACAGAGCTAAATCTTGCTCACTACATAACTAATTATTAAATACTTTTTTACACACTAGATGGCGACCAAAATATTTGAATTGTATAAATCCCCATTGCATAAAGTCTCCATTCCAACTTGGATTCGTTTCATAATCAGTAATTTCCCCCACTTGTTACAATAATAACTATTCCTTTATTGGTGATGATATCAATGTTAATTTCTCTCTTTGGTGATGTTCCTCCAGGTCAGCTGCAGTGCTGGATCGAACTGCAGCCGTGGCAGTGGCGCGTGTACATGACGCTAATCACGGTGGCGTTGCTGGTAGCGCCGGCCCTTATCATCTCCGCCTGCTACACTGTTATCGTAAGGACCATCTGGTCCAAGAGCAAGCTGATGGTCACGCCAACCATGCCCATTACGCAGCCACTTACCAACAATAACCAGGACAGGAGGCGAAGCTGTAAGTACGGAAGATGTTTTCTTAGATTTAAAGTAACTTTCCGATGATCTTGTAGCTATAATGCCGTGATTTAGCAAAGGGCAACATCTGATTTGCTCAAAGTTTGGAGTATATAAGGATTTAGTGTTTGCCTGCAGCCACTTTATGTTATAAACTATTTATATGAAATAAAAATTTAAATATATAAGTAATGGACTCTAAATTTGTAAGATATGTAAGTAAACTACACTACTGAATTTGTCTAATGGGCGGAGCAGAAATATTAATTCATACAATTCGTAGATAACCTTGATCGAACATCTTTAAAAAAAATTATTGTACTGCCTTTTTGCATAATTTGTCTATTATTAATAAAATGAATTCAATTTCGCTCGAAATAATTCAAATCCATTATGAAAATGGTCGATCTGTGCAAACCACATTTCGTAAAATCGTAGATATTTTCGGACGTTATAATTAGGGATGGTATAACATTAACGAATTGTTACGTTATTTCATAACGTTATAAAAAATCTGATGTAGCCAGCACATTACCTTCCGTCAATCCTGTGTATTATGTACAAATTCCATACATAAATTTAGTTTCAGAAGATCCTATATCCAGTAAAATTATTTCATAAACAAAGTATGCAAACTGCACTTGACACTGACATCTTCTTTTTCTTTTCTTATTCGATAGGGATCGCTATTTTTTATTTTCTTCTTCGACTCAATTCTGTTTGGCGTGTCGTCCTCATTTAGTTCCTTTTCTCTCAAGTCTTCCGTAATCAGTTCTTCCATCTTATCTTTGGTATTCCTCTGATTCTTCTACCTTCTACTACTAAACTATTCATTCTTCTTTCAATATATTCTTCATCTCGCCTCATGACATGTTCAAACCAATGTTATCGTTTCTCCTGTATCTTTCTAGAAACTTTTATCACTCAAGCCATTTCCCTTATCCTTTAATTCCTTACCTTATCTCTCCGTGTCTTCCTCAACATCTATCTTAACATCCTCATCTCTGCCACATTCATTTTCTTTTCATTGATACTGACATCTGCCAATTTGAATTACCTGAATATATTAGTAGTTTCCTGGTGAATATGAAGTATAAAATCCAGTCGTATGGAGATTAATATATTCTTTAAAATTTATTAAAATGAAATGTCAATAAATGTTATTTAACTGCTTTTTTCAAGAAAAACTGTTAAAAGTTACAAATGAGGGTATTTCCGGTTGACCAATTGTAACCAAAATCTAATCACAAATTATATTTTTTCAATTGTAGTATTGGAGTTATCGGATCCGAAATAATCGTCACACACAAACACACACACATACACACACACACACACACACACACACACACACACACACACACACACACACACACACACACACACACACACATACACACAGAATTGGTTTCAATGGCATTATTTGGGCTGTGAGATTTATTACAACAAATTATGTTATATATTATATTCTTATATCTCTAATCCAATAAAATATATAATAAAATATCATATCAGATAGAGAATTTAATCTTCTTTAATATAAGCAAGAACAAAAATTTTCAAAAAATAATATTTAGAAGTTTTTTTTAAGAATCTGCTACTTCCGGTTATCTAATTGCTACCAAAACCTTTTCAACATCCCCATTAATGTCCGATTTAAAATACGTAGTTAAACAGATATTAATGCCCAGTTGCACTGTTGACACCTAGATTTTAAGCTAAACTTAAACAAAATAATGCAAATCGAAATTTGACAGCAATATTCAATTACTCATTTGACGTTTCGTTTCGATACGATATTGTCAATTTAAGGAACACTTAACATTTAAGTATCAGCGGTGCATAAATAATTCTTATTCACAGTCATTGTAAGGTGATGATTCGTACCCTTATAGAGGTTAAAAAAGTCAACGACTCATCGTTGCGTTCAAATCCTGCAATCTCAGTTGCAAGAAATAAATATTAAAGGAAAAACAATCAAATTTCTTGGCATTGTTGTCTTGTAAAAAAATCCATGTTAATATTTTATTTTCAAGGAATAAGGATAAACTATCTCGTATATATGTACGTAGATAAGCGATATGAAGCTGTAAATAGTAAGTTTAAGCCAAATGGAATTGCAACCCGCTGGCAGAAATGCGAAATAAAATATTACGCGAAGCAGAACATACTACTGACTCGCACGGCTCCGCTTATGGCATTATAAGAACAAATCAGTACAGAGGCAAATAAAATAAATCTGGACTCATGTAATATTCCGACGAAGATGTAGAAGGAATATGTCGCAATGGAAAGAAAAATTCATCTACTTTTCTTTTAATATTTGTATGGTTTTTTTCTATATGCTAAATTATGAAAATAATATTTAGCATTTGAGATTTCTATTCCTTTGTATTATATTCGTAGTAATATATTATTGAAAAAGTTGTTTTAGCTTAACTTATTTTTGTATTGTTTTTGGTCAAAAAATTCGATGGTGAGTTGTTAATGAATAAGTACCTTTTGGGGTCCCTAGAATACGAATTTACTATTTTTACGATATCTGTATGTGTGTGTGTGCATGTGTATGTGTGCATGTGTGTGTGTGTGTGTGTGTGTCTGTGACTATCGTTTTGGATCCAATACCACGGTTCCAAAAATTATAATTTTTTCGTATTCCTTAAGTTTAGATCCATTTTCAGATAAGATTAAATTTTGGTTATAATTTGTTCACCGGAAGCACCCTCATTTGCAACTTTTAACAGTTTTTCTTGAAATAAAGCAGTTAAATAACATTTATTGACATTTAATATTATTCTATTTTAAAGAATATGTTATTTTCTATACAGATACATCAGATATTTTCATATAAGGTCTGCTGAGATGATGTGTTTCAAATCGCCAAGGGTTAAGGGGGATTGATGGCATCGTCTTGTCCCGTCTTGGGTGAAATCGTATATTATAATCAGGGAAAGAAAACGTAACGTAACGATAACATTACAATAACATATCATTTAATTATTTTTACCTCTCGCTAAGAGAGGTATTGCATTCATGCTAAAAATCGCATATCCAGATTTTATTGAATAAGCACGTTTTAAGGTCCCTACAATCCGATTTTAACATTTTTACGATGATGTCTGTGTGTGTGTGTGTGTGTGTGTGTGTGTGTGTGTGTGGATGTGTGTGTGTGTGTGTGTGTGTGGGATGTTGGAAGGACGGTTACTCAAAAACTATAAGACTTAAAATTTGTTTAACAACGTATTTCCCAATCGGACATTCATGGGAAGATCTGAAAAGGTTTTGGTAACAATTGGACAACCGGAAGTAAAAGATTCTTGAAAAAAAATCTTCTAAATATTATTTTTTGAAAATTTTTCTTGATAATATTAAAGAAAAATAAATTCTCTTTCTGATACATTTAAATATTTTTATACATATTTTATAGATTAAGAGATAAAAGGAATATAATATATAAAATAATGTAATTAATTTTACAACCGAAAGGATGCCATGAAAAATAGTTGTAAATTTAAATTATTTGTAACTGACAGATAAATGTCAGTGTCAGAAATAATGAGAAATGAAAGAAAAATGTATTTGGAGAATCCCTTAATTCTTGATCTGTGACTATTATGGAGATGACAAGTCTAGGTTGAAGGACTTAAATTTGTTTCAAACATTATGGGACAATGTACACCAGTACTGTAGACTAGAGTAACTTTGAATTGCGAAAAAGCTATCAAATTCTTCTCAAGAAAGTTGTAAATATTGACAAAATTACACATCGATATAAGAATAATCGGAGTGCAATCTATCCGTCACTTTATTAAAGGGAATTAAGGTTATTTAGAAATAACAAGTATGAAAAAATAAAATGTAAAAGAAGATATATAAGAATAGATGCACAATCCAGATATATACATTTTAGACCGCCCAAAATTAATGTTTTTACTAGAAGAATATGAAGAGAAAGTAAACAAGGTTGTTCGAATTGAAAATTGCTGTTACCAGCCTAATATTTATATATGGTAAACTCTACTTTGTAATTTATTGTAACATAATTTATGGTAAAATATCTTTATGTTGAGACATGCTATTATTGAATAATAAAGAAGTTTATACGTCATAGATTTATATGAATATATTATTTGTATTTATAGAAATAATCTTTGCTTTATGCATACAGCCAGGTAAAATATACGGCGAGAGGTTATGTGCTGGCCACATCAGATTTTTTTTATAACATTACAATTACAATAGTAAAATAACAAATAACGATTCACAATTATTATGAGTAACATTATCCAAGTTTACAAATTTTACAATATTTTTGACCTTTGAAAGAATAATTTCATGATAATTTATTCGTGTTTTATAATAAATAGATGTCACTAGTGATCAAATTCAAATATTGGACACTTTATTTTATTTCTAGAATGAGATAAGTGGGTAAGTTTTTGTTATGCAGTTTAGACGTTTATTTATTATTAACTCCATAGCAATAACTATAAGTAACTGTTTATTTGCTAGTGAATTAAAACATTTTTAAATTACTGTTACAGAATTTTAACTCACTCTGCAACAAATAATGCATTTAAAATAACATCAGGTACGACAATAAAACTCACCACAGTCTTTATTAGACAAACCAGACATTTTCAATTTTTTTCACGACACAAATGACAAAAAAATAAAGCTTGTTTATAACTTATAAATAAACGACTTGACGTCTATCATCGACGATTGTCATGCACAACCTACTAATTGATTAGTTTTTTATGTTGTCAAAATTATAGATATTTCTACACCAAGTGAGTTAAGATAATGTTTATATATGAAAAGAAAGTTTAAGCCGCGAGACCGTAGGGCGAGTGGATTAAATTCTGTAAATTAATAAAACATTCTCGTGCTTTAGACAATATTTTATCAAATTTTGATAAAATAAAATACTAATCAATTAGAAGACTGTGCATGACAATCGTCGTTGATAGACGTCAAATCGTTTATTTATAAATTATAAAGAAACTTTATTTTTTGTCATTTGTGTCGTGAAAAATAATGAAAATGGCTAATCTGTCTGATAGACTGTATCATTTTCATGCGGATGTATTAAATGCATTATATTTTGCAGGATGAGGTAAAATTATGTGAGAGAAAGTGATTATTTTTTTTAATTCACTACTAAATAAACAGTTACTCATAGTTGTTGCTATGGAGTTAATAATGACAGTTTAAATGTCAAAATTGAATAAAATATTATGTTTTTTTCTTATTTTTCGAAAACTATCTAGAAAACTATTAACTCTAAAAGTTAGGTTAGGTTAGGTGACGTTATAGAATAGAGTCAAAATATTAATGAACTTCTAGAACGATTATAAATTTGTTCGACATCGTACAGAAATTTCCTGGCATCTGCAAAAGTGCACTGAAGCATGCATTATTGCCAGAGATAGGCACTTCATCAACTGTATTTAAGTTTGTTGTTAATTATAATGTGTAGTTTATAAGTTTTGAAACTCGTTAATGATTCATTGCCGGGCCTTTGTATATTAGAAATTTGTCGTTTATTTTTACAGCTATTGATAGAATATATACTCGTAGATGCATGTTCAGAATTAATTGCTAACTCGAGAACTACAAGAGCTACAAAGATGGTTAAATAGGCTAACAATTACTATTTCACAAGACAAATTTAAAGAAAAGAAAAAAAAATAACTAGTGTTTCTCAAAATAGGGGATTTAACTTATTTATTTTAAATCAGAACATATATTTTTTATTTGCTCATTCGTTAGAGAATTTAATTCTGAATTCAGTGATATTAATATTTATATACCCTTACATACCTAACGATTTTTGTGAGAAATGTAAAATTTTATATTAAAATGATTAAATTATGGCTATAATAAAAGTGTCATGAAAGGAAAATATGAATACGTGTAAATTTGTATATAAAATTAGAATGCTATGAAAGAAATACATGAATATTTTGTGCTTTAACATTTTTGAGCAACGACGAAATATAACTAAACAACCTTCATTTGGTTTGTTTTGATTTCGGCTGAGACAACTAGAGATAGAGATATGTTTAGTCTAGTTTGAGCATTGCTCACTAGAGGCGCAAGTGTTCTTAATAATATGTTCTTTGGAAATAAAAAGTAAAACTACTAAATTATCATTGAAACGAATTATAATCCAACATATTTTAAGTCGATTTATTCTGTACCTATCTACCTTAGTAAATAAGATCAAGTAATCTTCGCTGATTCAGAAGATAATTTACAATGAGCCATGCACACTCGCATTGAAATATTACTAAAATATAATATAAGTAATGGATTTTAAAGGACAAGAACCATTAAGAACAAAAGTAGTAATACAAATAAAACAATAGAGCAAATAAATATTTTTAACTACGACATAAAAATTAATAAATATCTACAATTAACAGGGACAATAACAAGAACACTAATTAGAAAAGTAAACACAAAAACTGTTCTTAAATTTTATAAGGTAATGGCTGTACCCACTCTACTTTATGGTTCTGAGACATGGGCCTTAACGAACCAACAAAGAAAACGAATTGAAGCAGCGGAAATGAAGCTTCTCAGACCATTAGCCGGATACTCATTGTTAGATCGACAAACAAACGAATCAATAAAGAAAAATTAAATACAGAAAATATAACACAGACTTAGACACATACAGAGAAGAATGGAAAATCCACGTCGAAAGAATGGATCATAGCAGAATAACATACCAGCTATGACACTAAAAACCAAAAGGAAGAAGAAGAACCGGCCGACCTACGTAAATATGGAAGGACCAATAATTCAATGCTCAAAGATAACGGAACAGGCTAACTAGCCTAAACCGTAAAGATTATGATGATGATCTACCTTAGTAAATAAGATACTGGAATAAAAAACTTCTTATTCTTGTTACATTGTTTACAATAACTTAATAACTTACGTTTCATAGTAATTTTAAAATAATTATCTAAAATTATATTTGATAATTGAGTTCCGTGATTGTTCAGAGGGTTTTGATCAAGTACTCGTATATGGTCCTGCAAAGGTGTTAAAATATCTTGTAGCAAATTTCTGCCTTTCAATATACGGAGCTGATTTGGAGCCAAATGCTGAACTGCTAGTGGGTCTTGCCCCTTATAAAACTTATTTAAATATGCCTTCTTCAGTGGCGTAACTACCGCCGGTCCAGCCGGTCTAAGTGCCTGGGGCCCCCGGGTACAAGGGCCCCCAACTGTGTTTTTTTTTTTTACTTGAATATGACGACGCGATTATAAGTGAATATTTGAATATAAGAACTCTTGAATATAACCCAGCGATTCGGTGATAAATGAGAGAATTTCTAAGATACATTCCATCAGGGAGTTGGCTAATTTAGTACTGATCGAGTATTTTGCTCTTTCGGCTAGCTTCCCGGACGTTTGTTCAGTCTTTTTACTGTTTTTAACCATTCCAGTGACTGTTGCAACAGCAGAGCGTTCCTTTTCAAAATTGAAAATTATCAAAAATTATCTGCGAAATTCGATGGGGCAAGAGAGACTGGCGGACCTAAGTATATTGTCGATAGAGAGTAAGGTAATGAACTCGTTACGAGGGGACCTACATGAAATAATTGAACGGTTTGTGAAGGCGAAAGTTTGCAGGGTGAGGTTTTAAACCTGCTAACTAGATATAAGACTGTATATTCTAGGTTGTAAGACTATGGATGTAAGATTGTAAAACAGTAAACTTTTGTAAAACTGAGGTAACATAAAAAACACAGAAAAAGGTGATTTAACGAGATTATTGCAAATAAAATGTTCAGTGAAGTGTGAATTTCTTTTTGGCGACCTTTTTTTAGCTCATCAAGTTTGAAGGGGCCCCCACGATGCTCCTCCCACCGGTACCCCGGAAGGGTTAGTTACGCCACTGGCCTTCTTGTTGCAAAAATAGGTCTGAAAGGGGGTTTCGACTATTTAGAATACTATGTGAAAGAAAAAGAAAAGAAATTTATTGTAACTATATAAGAAGAACTGATTTGTCGGTTGTGAGGTTAGTTTATTTTCGTACATATTTATTTTTCGGCAAAGTCAATAATTTTGTAATTATAATACATAATTAATAAATAGTTTACGTTGATTTTTTTATTTTTATAAAGATAAACCTACTTTTCATGGTATTGGCGCTTAAATTTTCACTTTAACACTGAATGGCATCTAGTGTGAAATGCTGAAACTAGACTAAATATACCTCTATCTCTAGTTGTCTCTTTCTGGCCAGGCGAAATCAAAACAGTCGTGGGTTATGAGAACAAAATATTCACTTCTTTCTGTCAGCGCACTCTAATTCTATGTAAGGAAAAATAATATGTATTCATTTTTTCCAATTCGTGGCACTCTTATTATAGCCATATTTTAATCAAATTAGTATAAAAGTTTATATGCATTTTTCTCATAAAAATCGTTCTATAAAAGTATAAACAAATGTATCACTTTCTTTTCTTTAAATTTGTCTTATAAAATAGAAATTGTTTGCCCATTTAACCGTTTTAGTAGCTCTTATAGTTTTCGAGATAGCAATTGTGGCCCATTTAAAATAAACATCTGTATAATCAAATTCAATCATGAAAAACCTAGCATATACACCTTCTCCGGTAAATTCTTAACATAACTTCTGGTAAATAAACTCGTGTCTAGCTAACTATAGCATATAAAATGCATTTATTATCTATAAATCCCTACCGTTATCGCCGATAAACCCACCGCGGCAATATGTCTAATTATCTCCGATCGTTATGGGCTGGAATATGGGGCATAATTTTTAACGATTATTGGCAAAATGAAACCTTAATCACCAAGCTGATGACACCGCTAGACAGGAATCGTTGCACTCTACAGACAGTTGAACATCAGCGATGAAAGCTGGGAATTTTAATACTGATCGGTTGGCAACGCGCCAATATCAACCTTTAAATTTTATCGAATGATTAACAACAAAAACAAAAACTGAAATGAGTTATTTTGTCTTTATTGCTTTGGATATTTGAATTTTATTACTATCATAATGAAAGCTACTTTTTGATTAAGAGTAAAGTGTAATTTTATAGTAGTTTTTACGACTATGTCTTAAAAATTGACAATTTTGATATTGTAAAATGCTACCGAATATTTCTACAAACCCATTTAACTCATTTCATTTTCGCGATAATTCGTACATCCCTCAACATCATGCTATCAAACAAATATACAAACTTATTCATATGCTTCAATCACTAACCAAATGTAAAATCAAATGACATGGGGCCCACAGGGCCCTGTTGCTATGACATAATTTTTAATTTACCTTTATACTAAGATATAAAGGATCTACTTTCTTTCTAACATGACCAATACTACCCTAATATTAAAAAATATTTGAGAAAAATCTAAATGAAAATTATGCTGATTTATTTTAAATCTGATTATAATAGGAGAGCTATGAATAAAACAAAATATAAACTTCAAACTTATCAAGTTTCTCTTTGCGAATAAAATTTTATCACTGAGAAAGTAGACGAAATATTTTTTTGACATTAAACTACAATTAACATGAAATAAAATAATCAATTGTTTTCTTCAAAGCACTCTTATTATAATCAGATATAAATTAAATCAGCATAATTTTCTTTTGCATTTTTCTATTATATTTTTAATATTAGGGTAGTACATATGGATATCGCTGAATTCAGAAAAAAAATACTGAATCAAATAAGCGAATAAAAAAAATAGATTTCCATTTAAAATTAGAAAGTTGTATCCCGTATTTTAAGACCCACTGGTAGAAAATTTTTTTTTTTACTTATATATAACTTATATATAATATTCTTGTAAAATAGAAATTGTTTGTTAATTTAACCGACCTCGTAGCTCTTATAGTTCTCGAGATAGCAATAGTGGACAAAATAAAATGAACACCCAGTATATTATGAGTTCTGTAAACTTCTTTTTTCTATTTTGGTTCTTTAATATGTACTTTATGAAACCCATTTGGATGTCATAAAGTACTTCTTAATTGAACTCAAACCTAATTTCTGTTAGGTTGGTACGTAGTACCTACATTTCTAGACATTTGTCATTTGAAAGTAAATATTATTTAAATTGTAAACAATAACAATGAAACGTCATAGTTACGAATATCAATCACTGTTACTGTTACCAACAATCAAAAAAAATTAAAATATTCCTAAAAATGAAATCACGTATATTTGTAAATATTTTTTTGACAAAAGGACCAAAATAGAAAAAATAGTATAAAATACACATTTCATAAAACATTTCAGCGCACTTGTCCCGTTAGAAAACTCGCGGCAAGCCGCTCGTTTCTAACAAAGATGCGTGCGCTAAAATCATGTCTTATGAAACTTGTATCCTAATGTACTATTAATATATATATTTTTTAAAACTTATAGTTAGGTAAGATTTAAAAGAAAATTAAGTGGGTAGGTAAGTGTCGCAACAACTCGTATTATTCACAAATCATGATTTTCATGATGATGACGATGATGATTTTTTTTAAACCCTTCAACAGGATTTCCTCTCAATTACAGAATGGGTTCACGTCCATGCCCTAGTGTACCGGTTCTCATTTTTTTATGATCCGCGTGCCACCTAAGAATATCCGAAATTTCTCCGTACCACCTCTTTATAAAAAAAATCCCTCATCATATATAAAAAAAATCTGTTGTGGCCAGCACAATACCTTCCGTCAATCCTGTGTATTATGTACAAATTCCATACATAAATTTTCTTCTAAAAGACTCTAATTTTTTGGTATTTTATGATTCCCTTTCTCGGCAACTGAATTCCATTCTCCTGATAACAAACAAACCACATGAAATAAGAAAATCATGAAATTTTGAATGAAAAATTATGACACTTGTCAGTTATGGACATAATTAATTGCTGTCATTTTGATACGGGTTCCCATATCTGCTTGCCAAAGGCACGCGCCCTATACATATTTTTTTTTTTGCAAAAGATGCTATATTTCCAGTAAAGTTATTTCATAAACAAACTATGCAAATTGCACTTGACACTGACATCTGCTTCTTCTTCTTTAGTTTTTCCCATTCGTTAGGGGGTCGCTATTTTTTATTTTCTTCTTCCACTCATTTTTGTTTTGCGTGTCTTTCTCATTCAGTACCTTTTCTCTCAAGTCTTCTGCAATACAATCTTTTCATCTTATATTTGGTCTTCCTATGTTTCTTCCACCTTCTATTAATATATTCATCGCTTCTCATGACATGTTCAAACCAATGTAATCGTCTTTCTTATATCCAGAAACTTCTAACACTAGAGTTACTTCCCTTATTCTGTCATTGATTTACATTTTATTGATACTGACATCTGTCAATTTGAATTAGCAGTTTCCATGGTTAAGTTAGCATAGCTGGCTGAATTATGAAATTTATATGAATTTTTTTATCTTTATTATTCTTTAATCCTATATCTGTTAAATATGAAATATAAAATGCAATCAAATCGTATAGACAATAATATATTCTTTAAGTTATAATAACATTTAACTGAGTTTTTCAAGAAAAACTGTTAAAATCTTCAAATGAGGGTACTTCCGGTTGACCAATTATAACCAAAATCTAATCAAGTCTGCATATGGTTGTAAGGAAGAGGAATACGCAAGAATTGTAATTTTTGGAATTCTAGTATTGGAGATATCGTGCAGGAAAAAACGGTCACATACACACACACACATACACACATACACACACACACACACACACACACACACACACACACACGCACATACGAACACACACACACACACACATACAGACATCATCGTAAAAATAGTAAAATCGTATTGTAAAGACCCTAAAACGTGCTTATTCAATGGAAACTCACCACCGATTTTTTTGACCAAAGACAATACCTTCCTTACCTATAGGTGACGGAAGGTAAAAATATTGTTGCAAAGTGTTTCATCCAAATCCAACGAGATCTTAATTAAAAGTAACACGCCAACTCTAGCACATGTGCGGTAGGCCGCGCGCTATCAAAATTTTTAAACCTACCAGCTGGCGAGGAAGTTTCCCGCGAATTTTAATTACATAAATTAATAATTAATGAATAAATTAATGAAATGAAAAAGATGCTGCAAAATTGAAAAACAAAAAAAAATATATTTGAATATGTGGAAAAATATCAGTTTTATATTTTTAAAATTAATTTAATTAAATATATTTTTAAAGTACATATAGTTAACTTTTCGCGTACCACAGGTTGAGAACCGCTGCCTAGTGGTATTCGAACCCAGAACCCCGAGTGCACTTATGTCTAAGAAGCGTTGCTCTAACCTAGGAACCACCGGAGCCATTTTGTATAAATTTTATTTACATATTAAAAGATTAGTTTTTCTTACAATAACATTGTTTGCTAATGATTAATCGTCAGGAATTTTTATCCATACGATGAATCAATCACAAAAAAGAACTCTAAGATAAAACGATCGCATACAAGTATGATTGTATATATTTTCTTTGCAGCCAGTTTCATCCGTTTCGCTTCTTCTCAACGTTCAGTAGTCCACCGACTGGAAGATCACGACACCCGTCGCGCGAGCAGTAGAGGGATAATTCCTAAAGCGAAGATCAAGACGGTGAAGATGACGTTCGTGATTGTGTTTGTGTTCGTGCTTTGCTGGAGCCCGTACATCGTGTTCGACTTGCTGCAGGTGTACGGGCACATACCCCGGACGCAGACGTCCACGGCTGTCGCCACCCTTATACAGTCGCTCGCGCCACTCAACTCCGCTGCCAATCCACTCATTTATTGTCTGTTTTCCACCAGGACCTGCAGGACGCTCAGGTAGGGAAAATTACATTGTAATGTTGTTTAAGTAAACAATTAAATAACTTTAATAGCCAATTTGTAAATTTATAATATAGTTTGACTCACGAAAGATGACTATTCCAGGTCATTTATAAGCCGTCTGATCTAATATTTCTTGCAGATAACTTCATTGCCTTTTGTTTGCATAAGCGTGCAACATAAAATATTTATAAATACATTTTACCCGAAAAAATAAGGGTCTTTTATTTAAAAATTATAATTATTTTTAAATAATGCCTTTCTCAAAGATTTAAGTTCTTCTCAACTATGTTTTTGCAAAACACAAACACATAGGCCTGTATTCCGAATGCTCTTTTATGGAGCGCGCTTTTACATTACATTCTTATGAGGAGTGTGCTCCATAATAGCTATTTGTGTATTAAGAGCGCAAAATAGGACATTGTCGATTGAGAGGTTGTTCCTCGAAATCGACAATGTCCATTTGCGCTCGAAACACACACAAGATTTTTTCTACAGTCGCTACCATAACAAAAAATAATAAAATGTACACTTTGTACTTACACTACTACTCAATTAATAAGGATTAATATAAAGAAAAAACGTCTTTTATATTTAATTTTAATTTATCGTTATTTCCCATTCATCTTGACCTATTGTTTCAATCTAGTCTAAACATTTTATACTATCGTTTTTGTAAATGAATGCCCTATTTTATTTTCACAATACTGCGGCATTTTTTGTTGGTTATGTAATATACCGACAGAGCAGTTATATGTCAGATTGATTTGTAAAGGTGGTAAATGTGTCACTACAGTGCCGTTAGTTTGTGACTAAACGTTTCCATTAAGAAGTGACATTTCTCAACCATTGTTATAGTTAGAAATTTGGACAGCGAGCGTTTTTTCTACTTTGTCGCGCTAGAGCGGCAAAGTGACATTTTGCGTTGACAAAAGAGAGCGCAAATGGCTACTTTCTATGGAGACTGTAGAAAAAAGCATTTTTATTATAAAATTGCGTTTGGAATATGAGCCATAGACTTAACATAAACCACAGAATAATATTTGATTTAAATGTCAACGCCACTGGGTAAACATCAGCACAGAGGGCAGTGTAGTAGATAATTAGATATCTCTAATTCTACGACATACGAAATTATTAATTGTTGTGTGTTAAAAAGTAATTTCACCATTTACGTATATCTGTCACACAACATAATTTACATAGATATACATCAAATAATATTTCTCTTTCTAACATTAAATGTTGCTAAGCTACTGCTGTATAAAGTGTGTGTACGCTTTCTTCGAACAAGTGACCTTGAATAGTCATCTTTAGTGAAACCAACTATATAAACTATGTTCTGTTTTAAAATAATATTTTTAATAAAACATTCGTTCTTTAAATATAAGGGTGAAATTAAATATTGGAATTTGGCATTTTTTAAACAGCGTTAATCTATAAAATAATCTGTTGTAGTAGTAAATCTCACAGCCTGCTCACAGCCCAAACATCTCCATGGTAACTACTTGAGAAATTAAAATGTCTGTAATTGATAAATAAATGTCACTAATGTCAGTGTCAAAAATTCAGAGATAGTACTGAAGGCTTTTTCTGGAAACGATATTTATTAACGATATTAATCCCGCGAAAATAAACAAATATCATATTCAAAGCAGTGTTTACAACAAGGGAAAAATACAACGGTTACAATGCGCATGCAAAGTGAAAACTTGGACCTTCCAAGCTCTGAGCCGTTGTGAAATGCGCCGGGTCAAAATTTTCGTAAGAAATAACTATATGAAAATGCCCCTGCTTAACTTATTGTTTTAAGCCAGCATGAAATTGTCTTGGGTGTTCAAATTTGATTGAGAATGTATCTTATTACAGTCCTGTAATAATTTTATGAATGAAAACAACAGAATGGTAAGCAGAACGATGCTTAAAATTTTAATTGCGTTTTTATATTCAAAAGAAAAAAAAGGTATTGGGAGTAATTAATTACAAATCATTATTAAAATAATATGAATGAAATATTTTTCCAGTATTTCCATTTTCCATTCAAACGTTTAAATATAAATATAGATTAGTGGAGTTATAAAACAGTAAAATCAGTGACCTAAATTAAAATAATTGTACAACCACTACAACTTTAACTTTAACAGAACTAATATTAATTACAACAGGCGTTGTATAATTCAATCAAATTAAAACATTTTCAACTGATTATGTTTATGCCTTAAATATAATTTGTCTGAAATAAATAAATAAATAAATAAAATAAATATATCAACACGGCATATTACCCATTACTGGGTGTGAATTCAATATAGAAGGCCGTAGGTTCCAAAAACTATTTTATGATCATAATTTTTAGTCACTTTATTATAATTATAAAGTTATGTTAATAGTGCTTATGTTACATTTTGTTAACTACATTGGCTGGTACCACAAGCCTTGTTTTAACTAAAACTGTGTTTTAAGAAATGTCAAATTTCATTATTTAATATTAATAATAAATAATATTAAATTCATCAAAATATGATTTTAATGCAGAACACAGTTTATATTCAAACAAATATTTTTAAAAAAATCTGATGTGGCCAGCACATAACCTCTCGCCGTATATTTTACCTGGCTGTATGCATAAAGCAAAGATTATTTTTATAAATACAAATAATATATTCATATAAATCTATGACGTATAAACTTCTTTATTATTCAATAATAGCATGTCTCAACATGAAGATATTTTACCATAAATTATGTTACAATAAATTACAAAGTAGAGTTTACCATATATAAATATTAGGCTGGTAACAGCAATTTTCAATTCGAACAACTTTGTTTACTTTCTCTTCATATTCTTCTAGTAAAAACATTAATTTTGGGCGGTCTAAAATGTATATATCTGGATTGTGCATCTATTCTTACATATCTTCTTTTACATTTTATTTTTTCATACTTGTTATATCTAAATAACCTTAATTCCCTTTAATAAAGTGACGGATAGATTGCACTCCGATTATTCTTATATCGATGTGTAATTTTGTCAATATTTACAACTTACTTGAGAAGAATTTGATAGCTTTTTCGCAATTCAAAGTTACTCTAGTCTACAGTACTGGTGTACATTGTCCCATAATGTTTGAAACAAATTTAAGTCCTTCAACCTAGACTTGTCATCTCCATAATAGTCACAGATCAAGAATTAAGGGATTCTCCAAATACATTTTTCTTTCATTACTCATTATTTCTGACACTGACATTTATCTGTCAGTTACAAATAATTTAAATTTGCAACTATTTTTCATGGCATCCTTTCGGTTGTAAAATTAATTACAACATTATTTTATATATTATATTCCTTTTATCTCTAAATCTATAAAATATGTATAAAAATATTTAAATGTATCAGAAAGAGAATTTATTTTTCTTTAATATTATCAAGAAAAATTTTCAAAAAATAATATTTAGAAGATTTTTTTTCAAGAATCTTCTACTTTCGGTTGTCCAATTGTTACCAAAACCTTTTCAGATCTTCCCATGAATGTCCGATTGGGAAATACGTTGTTAAACAAATTTTAAGTCTTATAGTTTTTGAGTAACCGTCCTTCCAACATCCCACACACACACATCCACACACACACACACACACACACACACACAGACATCATCGTAAAAATGTTAAAATCGGATTGTAGGGACCTTAAAACGTGCTTATTCAATAAAATCTGGATATGCGATTTTTAGCATGAATCCAATACCTCTCTTAGCGAGAGGTAAAAATCGCTCTTTAAAGGTAAGGGTGAAATTAAATATTGAAATTTGAATTTGGTATTTCTTAAAACATCGTTTTAGTTAAAACCAGGCTTGTGGTACCAGCCATGGTGTTAAACTACATAATGAAAAAGTAGTTAAAGCCCAAAATTTTATCAAGAATTAAAGGAGGAACACAAGACAAGGGTTAACAACATGTTAACTATGTCAAAAAATCTGTTGTGGCCATCACAATACCTCTCGCCCTTTTCATTGTGGGATATATAAGTATTGTATTTACGATTTATTGTACACACAAAATATTCTAATTACACCTAATCTTTATATTTATATATTTCCTATAATTTTAAATTCATTCTATGAGCAAATTTTCTCCATTTCTTCTAAGTGTTCGTTTTTCCGATTCATTAACGGGATTGGCGGGTTCATATAATATACCTATAATTTTAAATATATAATTAATAATACAATAAGAAATAATAAATGTCGTTCCCAGAAAAAGCCTGCAGTACTATCTCTGAATTTTTGACACTGATATTAGTGACATATATCTGTCAATTACACACATTAAAATTTCTCAAGTAGTTACCATGGAGATGTTTGGGCTGTGAGCAGGCTGTGAGATTTATTACAACATATTATTTCGTAAATTATATTTCTATATCTTTAAATCTATAGAAGATATAATTAAAATTTGAAATGTGTGGGATAGAGAATATTGTTCTTTAATATTTGTAATACTACTACTACTTCCGGTTATCAAATTGTTACCAAAACCTATTCAATTCTTCCTATGACTGTTAGAGTGAGGAATCCTTAGTTACATAGGTCTTTAGTCTTATAGAATTTGAGAAATCGTACCTCCAACAACCCCACACACACACATCCATACATACACACACACACACACACACACACACACAGACAGACATCATCGTAAAAATGTTATAATCGGATTCTAGGGACCTTAAAACGTGCTTATTCACTAAAATGTGGATATGCGATTTTTAGCATGAATCCAATACCTCTCTTCGCAGAGGTAAAAAATCTGATGTGGCCAGCACATAACCTCTCGCCGTATATTTTACCTGGCTGTATGCATAAAGCAAAGAATATTTTTATAAATACAAATAATATATTCTTATAAATCTATGACGTATAAACTTCTTTATTATTCAATAATAGCATGTCTCAACATGAAGATATTTTACCATAAATTATGTTACAATAAATTACAAAGTAGAGTTTACCATATATAAATATTAGGCTGGTAACTGCAATTTTCAATTCGAACAACGTTGTTTACTTTCTCTTCATATTCTTCTAGTAAAAACATTAATTTTGGGCGGTCTAAAATGTATATACGGATTGTGCATCTATTCTTACATATCTTCTTTTACATTTTATTTTTTCATACATGTTATATCTAAATAACACTAATTCCCTTTAATAAAGTGACGGATAGATTGCACTCCGATTATTCTTATATCGATGTGTAATTTTGTCAATATTTACAACTTACTTGAGAAGAATTTGATAGCTTTTTCGCAATTCAAAGTTACTCTAGTCTATAGTACTGGTGTACATTGTCCCATAATGTTTGAAACAAATTTAAGTCCTTCAACCTAGACTTGTCATCTCAATAATAGTCACAGATCAAGAACTAAGGGATTCTCCAAGTACATTTTTAATTCATTACTCATTATTTCTGACACTGACATTTATCTGTCAGTTACAAATAATTTAAATTATCAACTATTTTTCATGGCATTCTTTCGGCTGTCAAATTTATTACAACAGATTATTTTATATATTATACTTCTTTTATCTCTAAATCTATGGAATATATAATAAAATATTTAAATGTATCAGATAGAGAATTTAATTTTCTTTAATATTACCATGAAAAATTTTCAAAAAATAATATTTAGAAGATTTTTTTTCAAGAATCTTCTACTTCCGGTTGTCCAATTATTACCAAAACCTTTTCAGATCTTCCCATGAATGTCCGATTGGGAAATACGTTGTTAAACAAATTTTAAGTCTTATAGTTTTTGAGTAACCGTCCTTCCAACATCCCACACACACACATACACACACACACACACACACACATCCACACACACACACACAGACATCATCGTAAAAATGTTAAAATCGGATTGTAGGGACCTTAAAACGTGCTTATTCAATAAAATCTGGATATGCGATTTTTAGCATGAATCCAATACCTCTCTTAGCGAGAGGTAAAAAGACATGGTTTACCAGATCAACTGTAATATTTGCAACAAATGTTATATTGGTGAAACTTCTCAACAGTATTGTCAACAGCAAGAATAATTTTAAATGCATTAGTCGAAAAAATATGAATTTTGAAAGACAAGCGTGTTATATCCATTCTTATTACGCGCCCTTCTTGTCAATGCAAATATGAGGGAGATAAATGTATGCCAACTTGTTAATTCGTTCCTCATACAGATGACCTTCATTTTCTTTATTATAATTATTATTTTTTGTTGTAAAAATAGGATATTAATTTAAACATTTTTTCTCCTTTAGAAAACTCTTCCCCCTGCGGTGGTTGAGCGGTTGTCCGGGCTTCGAATCCGGCTCTTCCCATTGTTTAGGAGGCAGCGACACCTCTTCGAGGACGGTCACCACGTCTCTAACCCAAAACTCCTCTAGGAGGTCCAACTCAGCCACCACAATCCGCATCCAAGGCACAAATGCAGCAACTAATACAAGGAACTGCAAAGTCGCCATGTCTGTAGTGTGAATCTTTTTTTATTATTTGGGAAGTGATATCAAGTGGCCATTGGATATTTTGTTTTACTGTATCTATTTTTGTTTTAAAGAAATGTCATTGAAAAAGCACTAAAGGTTTAAAGGTTTGTCTAGACATCGTAATTGTAATATCTGATTTTGGAGAGAAAGCTTAAAGTTAAAAGAATATATTTACTCGTATGTATGAAATTGGTTTGTAATTTACAATATAGTCAGTCTATATTATAACGCTAATGATATTTTTATACAAATCTCATAAAGCCAATTATTTAAGTAGAATTTGTCGAGAGCGTGGGTGTAAGCCATTTCAATTTGCTAAGCTCTTTTCAATTAGAGAATTCAAAGTAGTGTAGGTGGAGATGAAATAGGTACCTGCATTTGGGTAAATGAATGTGTATGCGTTTAATTTTATCGTATAAATTGCTATTTCACAAGAAATCTTTAAAGTTTTGTTTCTCTTACCATAACTGACTACTGATAAAAAATAATAGATAAGTATTTTTAAATTTTTCTATTAATAATACTCGAGAAAAAAATTAATAATGTTTTTGAGAAATGCTTGTGACGTAATAGCCCCAAATTAAGGATTACTACTTGCCCTCTGTAAGAAAACTACAGTAGAAACCCCTTAATCCGAACTGCTAAATGTTAGGGGGTTTCCGGATTAACGAATTGTATGGGTAAGTGTAAATAACGTCAATTTATTTATTTTTTAAATATTTATTACAGTACTTCATAGAACAAATTACGCTGAAATTAAGAAATAGAAACAATAAACATAATTTTAATTAGTTTTAATATTTTTCTGGTACCTCTTCATATTATTGTGTAATATTATTCTCTAATTGGGATGTAAGTGTCCATGTTGAATAATAAATAATTAATTCTGAATTATTGGATTGTTCAATCTGTTGTAACATAAAAATTTTGACGTATGATTTTATGTTACCTTAGTTGAGGTATCCTATTATATCTCTTATCTTTCCCGATTTGTGTATAGTTTCACCTTCTGGTGTATCGGTGAATCTATTCAGCAGTTTCTAACCTTTCTTTTGTGTTGACAAATTCATCAACCTTTCATTGTATTCTGTCGCAATTCAACCATAGGCAAGTTATGAAATATGTAACAAAACTTTGAAGAATTCTAACTCAATATCTAGAAGTTTTACAAGAAAAAGTTATTAAGAAATATTGTTGCACTCGACGAGTCCTATCACTGATTAAATTTAATGGACTTATTTCTGTTACATCTTGTATATCCGTCAACGTTTGGAACATAAGTTTATAAACCATTTTGTATACATAAATTTTTATGATGTCTAGTCAAATATGGATACATTTTAATTAGACTGACTACACCTTTTACGTATTAACTGTAAGACTAAGTTTTATTTTCTTTAGTGTATGGACCAAGTCTTATTTATAAGTGTGACCTAATGTTTAAGTTAAATATGTAACGAGATAATAAGAAGTATACTGTTATAAAAATTATAGTCAAATTATTTTATTATGGAGAAATGAAGAAAATACGGAAGGCTAATTTTATACAGTGTGTTTGTAAATGTGGATTTAATTTTTATATGGAATAGTATTTATTGATTCACATTAAAATATAAAATATTTATCATAATTCATAATGTATGTATATGTGAAAATTTCTAAATATTTCAGATGTATTCAGAGATGTTTTGTGTATATATGAGTATCTAATAAATGTCAACCTCTAAGATATATTTTAACAAAATATTTTCAGAAAAAAGTGAAAATTCTATCATAGTAAGTATTGAAATATGAAATATAAAATAGATTGATGACTAAGTGATTAAGAAAACACTATAGTCAATTTCAAAAATTATCATTTTTTCGTTTTCCTCTTTTGCACATCCCTAAGAAGAGCTGATTAGATTTTGTTTATAAATGGATCAACCGGAAGTACCTATTCTTGAAGCTCAACCATTTTTTTTTCTAATAAAAACAATTAAATAATTTTTTGACATTTTATGTTGTTATAAATGTTAAAGAATATTTCATTATGTGTAAGATTTATTTGCATATTTATTTTTCTACTCCTGTTCTGAAAATACAATTTTCTGATTTGTTTTTCATGTTCGCTTCGGTATCCTAGCAACGAATTTTGTTTTGTCCTTCCGTCTTATCTTTGGTCTTCCTCTATTTCTTCTACCTTCTTCTACTAAGCTATTCATTCTTCTTCCAATATATTTTTTAACTCTCCTCATGACATCTTCAAACCAATGTAATCGTCTCTCTTGTATCTATCTAGAAACTTCTATCACTCGACTCATTTCACTTTAATTCCTTACCTTATCTTTCCGTATCTTTCACAACATCTCAACAACCTCATCTCTGCCACATTCAATTACTTTTCATTGACACTGACATCTGTCAATTTGAATTATCTGAATATATTAGCAGTTTTCATAGTTATAGTATAGCTGGCTGATGTATGAAATTTAATATCTTTATAATTCTTTAACTCTATATCTATTGAATATGAAGTATAAAATGCAATCAAGTCGTATAGAGAATTATATATTCTTTAAAATTTATTAACATTAAATGTCAATAAATGTTATTTAACTGCTTTTTTTAAGAAAAACTGTTAAAAGTTGTAAATGAGAGTACTTCCGGTGGACCATTTCTTACCAAAACCTAATCATGTCTGCATATGGATCTAAGCTTGAGGATTATAAAAAATATATAATTTTTGGAATCGTGGTATAGGAGTTATGCGATCCGAAACGAACATCACTTATACACGCACAAACGCGCGCGCGAACTTACACATATCCAGACATCATAAAAATAGTAAATTCGTATTCTAGGGACCCTAAAACGTGCTTATTCATTAGAAACTCACTATCGAATTGTTTTACGAAAGACAATACCTTCCTTACCTACAGGTGACGGAAGGTAAAAATGGATTAAGGTTTTCATCATCATTAAAGGTATTGGCCCGAGTAATATGCCGTGATGATATATTTATTTATATTTAAATATTACTAACTGACAAATTTTTTTCAAATTATTTCAATGTAGTCAGTAAGTGAATATTTAACATAATCTAGGCTGGAGAATACAAATATTGTGCTTTAAATGTATATGTATATTTCCGTTTTTATCTTATTCTAAAAGTTCATCTTCAATAGTTTTTCATTGATTGCTAAATAGTTCCGAGTTCTGACTGTTGTTTTGCTCTTTTCATTTTTCCAATAAAAAATTTTGAAGTTTCATCTCATTTAAAAGTATAATTATTATGGTAAACGAATATAGTGAGAAAATAAATAATAGTGTAGTTGAACGAATAATTTCATTGTGTAAACAGATTTTGTTTTTACAGATGTTCACGTGGTGTTTGTTTTTATTATTTTGTTTTGTTTTGAACGAAAAAGTTTAGCTAGATGAAAAGAAAGAATTTTTATGGATGCTATTAATATATTACTTAAAAATAAGCCTGAAGGCAAATGTTTTTGAAATTATTTATTAGATGCTGCGTCTGACAATTCCATTAATAATGATTGAAATCATTTTCTTTTATTGATGTATAAAGCTTGTTTTACACTGTACAATATACGAGGATGATAATATGTAAATATTTAGTATGTTGTCTAGTCTAGAGAGGTTATTGTAGTTTGATAATATGCTCCTTAAAGTGTGTTATTGTTATTTGTTTAACAAGGCGCTGCCGAAGCTATAAATCTGTGTTTAGTGCCGTGTTGAACACATTATTTTTTGCCAATTTTAGAATTAATATTAATTTAGTCATTATCGCCATCAAATTATGTTGCTATGCGTTTGTTGAGCGGTTGCTAAGTAAAAAGCAAAAATTGGCAGTAATAGTATATTATGTTATGAGGAGTTGAAAGTAGTCTTTTTGTGTTGAATCCAGCTATTGCTACCAAGCAAGCTGCGTAAAACACAAAAAAGGGCGTTCTACTCTACATATACTATTTTTTTTTTCAAGCGTTTAATAATAGCTGTGGTTTTTATGTTTTGTTGGAATTGTTTTTATTGTAGAGTTCGCAATTTCAGCCAAACTCTGACTATGTACACACAAAACACGAACGATGCAAGTATCAAATTACAATTTTTAACGATGAACTAAGAAGCTAACATTTCACTAAATGTCACTTTTACTGGCTGGGCAGTAAAAATATTTTTTCTTCAAGCGTATTATAATATTCATATTATGCTACTGTACACACACTATAGAACATATTAATTTTCTTACTAGTACAATAATATTGTTCATTATTGATCGCTGTAACGTAAGTTTATTTATTAATTCAAATATATTACCTTGATTCATAGCCGTATGAATAACGTTATTTTCTGTCAGTGTCACTGACATTGACACTGTCAGTTATCTAATCAGTATATTATTTTTCACATATTTGGTTTTACATTTGCTAATAAATTTACCAGTTGACTTATTTTTGAATTTTGAATGCTTTTATGTAACATATTTTTATAATAATAAAATAATAGTAGTACCTTATGTACCCTCATAAAAACTAAGCAATACTGAATTTGATAGAATTGGCAGAACAAAAATCTTAATTCATACAATTCGTAGATGACCTTGATCAAACATGTTTCAAAAATTTTGCAATACATTACGTTAGTGGTTAGTGTATGTTTGGAAAAATTGTAAGTGCTATTTTCTAAATACGTAAATCAGTAAAATTTATTTAAAATATGTTCTGTTTTTATGAATCACAATTTTTATCCATTAACTTATTAAAATTGCTCTATACATTACATATAAAGGTTTTTTCAAGAAAAATGTATGAATCCTCTCTTCTATTACAAAGTTTGATGCAATACTTATAAAAGCTAATATTTCATTGCAGTAAAACAATATAATATATCTCTGGTGTTATTTAAACTATCGCAGAAGATATATTACAAGGGGGAACAAACAGAATGGCTTTAAAATATGATCGTGCAATCTTCGAACACTCATAACTTATGATCCTTGGATTCTCGTTTTAAAACAACGGAAGAGGAGCTAAACGCAATCCAGAAATAAAACATAAATAAGGAAAGCCTTTATTCGCCATTTAAAAAATCTGTTCTGGCCATTACAATATCTCTCGCCACTTCCGTTTTTGAATACATAAGTATTGTTTTTAATATTTCTTGTATACCTATACTCTACACCAAAAATTCTACTTACCTGTTCTTTATATTTAGATTTTATAATTTTAAAATCATTCTATGATTTTTTTTGTCCTACTCTTCTAATTTTGGAGATGTTTCCAATTTATTGTCAGGATTGACAGTATTTCTGAAAGGTATATGTAATATACCGATAATTTTAAATATTTAGTTATTAATACAATAAGAAATAATATATGTATGTACTTCCCAGAAAGTATTCAGTAATGTCTCCGGATTTCTGACATTGACATTTATCTGTCAGTTACAAGCATTTTAATTTTAATTATATAATTAATAATACAATAAGAAATATTAAATATAGTTCCCAGAAAAAGCCTGCAGTACTATCTCTGAATTTTTGACACTGACATTAGTGACATTTATCTGTCAATTATACACATTTAAATTTCTCAAGTAGTTACCTTGGAGATGTTTGGGCTGTGAGCAGGCTGTGAGATTTACTACAACATATTATTTTATAGATTATATTTCTATATCTTAAAAGATATAATATTTTTTTTAAATGTGTCGGATAGAGAATTCTGTTTTTTTTTAATATTTGTAACATAAATTTTCAAAAAGTAATATTTAGAAGATTTTAGTTAAAATACTACTACTTACGGTTATCCAATTTTTACCAGAACCTATTCAACTCTTCCCATTATTGTTTTGTTAGAATGAGAAATTCGTTGTTACACAGGTATTTAGTCTCAAAGAATTTGAGAAATCGTACCTCCAACAACCCCCCCCCCACACACACAAACACACACTTCCACACACAGACACACACACAGAGACATCATCATAAAATGTTATAATCGGATTCTAGGGACCTTAAGCCGTGCTTATTCAGTAAAATCTGGATATGTAATTTTTAGCATGAATCCAATAACTCTCTTAGCGAGAGGTAAAAAAATAACTAAATATCAGTCTCTGTAAGTTTAATCCTCAACGCGTTGTGGCTGTTTGTGTTTTTCGCCTACTGACTTTTTCGGTCTTTACTCCTACATCGGATATTGAACAAGGACAGCCACAGATTCTCAATACTAGTTTTGTGCAATGAAAGATATACATTACTAGTATTGTTCATTTCTGATTAAGCAATATCCGTTATGAGTGAACATTTGCACTTAAATTAAAGCTTCTTATTTCAAACATTGAAGTACTGAATTTCCTCTTAATATCAAATTAGCTGAAAAACTGACAAGAAATAAAAGTATTTATGGCCATATAAAAAAATTACAACTACTTGACTTGGATTCAGCGAACTGTTTTTCAATCTCCTGAAAATCTAAACTCTTCATATTTGTTGGCAGAGAAGCAAACGTTGTTGTACTAAAATGCGGTGTTTCGTGTTTGACTAGACCGGCCCTCAAATGAAAGAAAATATATCGCCCCTTATGTGCTATAAAAAAGAATTATGGTATAAAAAAATTCGCAGATATATCAACCGATATTAAAATGTTGAAAATGGTCGTCATAAAGGTTTTACATTTTCACTCTGTCTGCCAAAAACCAAAGCATATTCAAAAGCAGTTCGGGTTATCAATATTTAAAGAATATTTCATTATTTATAATACAATAAGAATTGAAGTATTTAAATTCAAAGGGGTTTAAGTAACAAACAATTATTAAGAATTTTTAGAATAAAAAAAAAAAGTACAATTAAAAAAAATTATTGTGGCCATTACAATACCTCTCGCGCCCTTTCCATTGTTCATTGTATATATATATATATATATATATATATATATATATATATATATATATATATATATATATATATAAGTATTGTATTTAACATTTCTTTATTACATCTAATTTTTATATTTACATATCTTCTATAATTTTAAATTCATTCTATGAGCAAGTTTTCTCTATTTCTTCTAAATGTTAGACGTTTTCCCAATTCATTAACGAGATTGGCGTTATTTCTGAAGGGTTCATAATATACCTATAATTTTAAATACATAATTAATAATACAATAAGAAATATTAAATATCGTTCCCAGAAAAAGCCTTCAGTTTTATCTTTGAATTTTTGACACAGATTTATATATCAATTACAGACATTTTAATTTATCATGTAGTTACCATGGAGATGTTTGGGCTGTGAGCAGGCTGTGAGATTTACTACAACAGATTATTTTATAGATTATAATATCTGTATCTTTAAATCTATATAAGGTATAAGAAAAAAAAAATGTGTCGGATAGAGAATTTTGTTTTTTAATATTTGTAATAACATAAATATTCAAAAAATAATATTTAGAAGAATTTTGTTAAAATACTACTTCTGCCGATTGTACTCGTACAATGGGGTATGTGGTATGTGACCACATTCGAATTTCAATATAAAAGTCATAAAATATAAGAACTAACCCCTACAGCTTCTTATTATTATAATAAAAACTAAATATTAGTTTGTATTAATATTGTTATTAGCAATTTAATGTTTTGAAGAAGGGATATATGACGTGAGTATGGTAGAATCGTGGAAGAAGACAGATAGACTGGGAGGGAAAGAGATAGTTATAGATCAGCCGAAAAGCGTCGCGATTATGTTATGGTAGGTGTGGCATGACGACAGCTGCCTATAACATTCCCTCATTATTTCATTTTTGAGCGGCATCCTGGAAGTATATATAAGTTACATTTTCTATTTGCTTTGTTAGTTTGTTATACACAGTTCTACTTTACATCAAAAGCAAATCCTCTGACTAGCAAATTGCGGACAAATTTACATAATAAATGTGTTTTAAACATTTGTTTACTAGTCCGAGTAATGAACAAAATAAAAACATGACGAACATATTTAGTTATTCCTACTCTGGCTACTGACTTTGGATTATATGAAATCAATGATTTATTGCCTCCCTCTTTTTAAATTTTTGCTCGTATCTAAATTTAGTATGTAGATAGAAGATCGATTTTGGAAACATCAAAATCGTAACCATCCACCATATGTTCAAAATTTTCCAAAATAAAAAGTAAAAATTGCCGTTCAACATAACCAACGCTTTGGGGATATATTAAACATCAGAATTAACGGCATTTTGCACACTTTTAATATAAAATCTGATTTTAGCCTGTAGAAGAATCTTTATTCAACTATCTCCATCCAAAACAAAATTGGGTGGGGTGTTGAAACTCGGGAAATAGCAATTTCTTATATTTCTATCATTTTTATATCAAATGCTTACAAACACGACAAAATACATAGCAGTCAGTCACATTGACGTTCTGGATCTGTTTAGAATCTATTTGATCGTAAGATCATTTATCCCCTTTTTAGGATAGATATGTACTACTCGAAGTTTTAGAGGGAAAATGAATTGATCTTACCTCGTACTGAACTGAACTGAACTAATCCTAAAAAATAAAAATATGTTTTTAAAATAAGATATAGAAATAACATAGTAATCTCATGAATTTACTTATGGCTGTAATCTGTAGTATATGTGATTTGTTTTTGACACATTAAATTATTTTACATTTGAGTGTTTAAATATAGATGCATTTCTTAAGGTAATGACACATGATATACCGTTTCTGGTAAATCAAACCGTCGCCTACGTTATATATAATTTTAATGTAATTATCAATGAAAACCTACATTCTCAACTCAGATGACGTTTGGATCAAAAATTTCTCTACCTTATGAATGTATCGTTAAATATTTCCACAAAAAATTAATAATATGCTAAATATATTATAAATATTTGTTCTACACGTCATGTGATGACATATTATTCGTAAATTTGTAGTTTTTACCTTTGAAAAACGAATATTTCTTCAATTCCAATTCGGTATCGGAATAAAACGTAATACATTACCCTAAACTATCAATATATGTAAAAATAAGAACATATCTAATAAATATACGTAAACAAACTGATGTCTTCTATTTGTTATTTTGATTTCATATGCTTACTAGCAAAACAGAATACATAGCAATCAGTCACAATGACGTGACATTGACATTCGGGATCACTTCAGAATCTATTTGTTCCTGTTTTAAGGGTGGTGTTTCGGGGAAAAGCTTAAGGTAATGAAGCATAATATAACATTTCTGATTATGAGTTAAACAAACTAATTTCTTCTATTTCTGTCATTTTAATATCAAATCACTATCAAATTCTTACAAACGAGACAAAATACATAGCAGTCAGTCATATTGACATGACATTGACATTCGGGATCAATTCAGAATGAATTTGATCCTGTTTCAAAGGTGGTACTTAACACGGGCAAGGACGAAGAAAGTGGGTAGTACAAGATCATTTCTCTCCTTTTAAAAAGAACGGCTTAGATTCGTGTTACTTGGAGTTGATCTGTGGTAAAAGAAAGCGGCTAAGAAAATTCTGATTGCCAGATGTCAGTGTCGTATCAAGTGCAATTGACAGTAAGTTTGTGTTATTATTTTACTGGTAATATAGAATCTATTGTAAAATACTTTCTGTATGGAATTTGTATAAAATACATAAAACTGACGACATGTAATGTGTGTGACACAAAAATTTCTTATTGCAGAATCCATTATTTTGTTCACATAAAATTTGGCCTCTTTTCAAAATGATCAATTCAATTCAGTGTCGTTTTCAGATTTGTACCTATCTTATAAAAATTCAATAAAGCCATCTTTCTGTTGACCTTGCAAGTGAATCTTAAAGTCTGATATGTGATCAGACGATCACGAATCTCAAATCACAATCCACAATCCAATAAACCTCTCTGCAGGAACGCCGTTCGATCTTACAGCGATAACGTTATGTCTGCGCCTGCCTACTGAGTGGCCAGTTGAACATTTGCTAGCGGCATCCGTTTCTCGCTTGTTCGTTTACTGTTTGCTCCTAGCCCAATATTTGTGTTTCAAGAGCATCGGATATTCAATACACTGCTTTCCGTTTTTTTTTTTTCAAAGCTGTACGCGAAAGATAAATTTCGAATGAAATGTTTTAGCTGACTTTCGACATATTGGCAGTGATGGATTTATAGTTGATTTAAGATGCTATCAGATTAACAGGAATCACCTATATGATGAAAAAATAAATGAATTAAATAACAAAAATATATACTTAGTCATGTTCAAATTTCAAGTACATTCGAGTAGCTTGATTGATCTCTATATTGTATTGCATAATATAAAATAACTATCTTAATTTACATTTTTTATTTTTACGTCAAATGAGTGACGTATGCGCTGTTGTTAACAGTACAATGCAACCAAACTAACTAATAACCAGGTATATGGTCGTTCCATGCGATCAACCGATTGACGTTATCAGTAGAAGGTTACTAAACTTTTTAGATAATTTATATGAGACTGGTTCGTTTTATGTTGTAATTATTACATATAGTGTGAATCAAAGTAAAATAATATGCGTGATTACAACAAAGAAAATTTGATTACAACAAAGAAAATTACTGTACTTCATTTCACGTAAGAAAATTTAGCGTTGGTTTTGATAGGGATATAAATTTTGGTCTTTGATTGGTCAGAATGCAAACCTAGTTAAAAAAAAATTGATGTGACCAACATAATACCTCCCGCCATTTAATTTTTATTAATTTAAATACATATGGGGTCTCGTGGGCGCGTGTCTGAGTGTCTGGTCGCGAATCTGGGGAACCGGATTCAATCCCTACCAAGACCAAATATTTCGAATTTTAAATTGCACAAAATTCTACTTACATCTATTCTTTATATTTAGATATTTTAATTTTAAATTCATTCTATGAAGAAATTTTGTCCTACTAATTTTTCGAAATGTTTCCAATTCATTGTCCGGATTGACAGTATTTCAATATGGTATATATAATGTACCTATAATTTTAAATATTTAACTATTAATACAATAAGAAATAATATATGTATGTACTTCCCAGAAAAAAGTCTTCAGTAATGTCTTTGGATTTCTGACACTGACATTTATCTGTCAACTATAACCATTTTAATTTTTCAATTGGTTTCCATGACATTATTTGGGCTGTGATATTTATTGCAAGAGATTAATTTATATATTATATTCTTTTATCTCTAAATCAGTAAAATATATAATAAATTATTTAAATGTAATCAGATAGAGAATTTAATTTTTAATATTTGCAAGAATAAAAATTTCAAAAAATAATATTTATCATCTTGCCAAACTACTCCACTGTGAAATAAATGATCCTATTTGCTTAAATCTATTTCCACACTCCTTACATACACACTCGCTATTTTCCAACCTTTTATCTTCCTACTCATCGCACTAACGCCCTATCTCTTTCTCCTATATACCAAATGTGTCACATTTACACAAACAAATTTTCAAATGCAGATGTATTCCGTTACTCCCCTGTGATTTTATTATAAATTTTATATTCAGTTTGTTAAGAAATATTCTTGAGACGCACGATATTGAGTTTAACATAAGTTAGCTATTCAAAGATTGTACAGCTAATATAGAGCATGTTGAATTATTTATGAAAGCAATTTTAACATGTTTAAAATTTCTAAATTTACCTTTGTATAATACGCTTACAAATTTTGAACCCCATTTTTCTATGCATATTACGTATACAGGGTGTTAATTAATACGTGTTACAAATTTATATGGTATGTAGTGGATGCCAAATAGACTAACTTTTACTAATAAACTGCTATCCAGAACACACCGTTTGCGAGCTACAGGCCTGTAGGTCGAAAACGGAACGTTTCCGTATGAGTTTATTAGTAAAAATCTGATGTGGCCAGCACAATACCTTCCGTCAATCCTGTATATTATGTACAAATTCCATACATAAATTTTCTTGCAAAAGATTCTAAATTTTTGGTATTTTATGATTCCCTTTCTCGGCAACTGAATTCCATACTCCTGATAACAAACAAATCACATGAAATAAGAAAATCATGAAATTTTGAATGAAAAATTATGACACTTGTCAGTTATGGACATAATTAATTGCTGTCATTTTGATACGGGTCCCCATATCTGCTTGCCAAAGGCAGCAAAGTCATGTCACTGCACGCGCCCTATACATAATTTTTTTCATTATTTCATAACCAAACTATGCAAATTGCACTTGACACTGACATCTGCTATCTGCTTCTTCTTCTTCTTTAGTTTTCCCATTCGTTAGGGGGTCGCTATTTTTTATTTTCTTCTTCCACTCATTTTTGTTTTGCGTGTCGTCCTCATTCAGTTCCTTTTCTCTTAAGTCTTCTGCAATACAGTCTTTTCATCTTCTTTCATCATATTTGGTCTTCCTATGTTTCTTCCACCTTCTATTAATTTATTCATCTCTCCTCATGACATGTTCAAACCAATGTAATCGTCTCTATTATATCTAAAAACTTCTAACACTAGAATTACTTCCCTTATTTTTTCATTCAATTACTTGCTTTTTATTGATACTGACATCTGTCAATTTGAATTACCTGAATATATTAGCAGTTTCCATGGTTATGTTAGCATAGCTGGCTGAATTATGAAATTTATACGAATTTTTTACCTTTATTATTCTTTAACTCTATATCTGTTGAATATGAAATATAAAATGCAATCAAATCGTATAGAGAATAATATATTCTTTAAGTCATAATAACATTTAACTGAGTTTTTCAAGAAAAACTGTTAAAATCTTCAAATGAGGGTACTTCCGGTTGACCAATTATAACCAAAATCTAAACATGTCTGCATATGGTTGTAAGGAAGAGGAATACGCAAGAATTGTAATTTTTGGAATTCTAGTATTGGAGATATCGTGCACGAAAAAGCGGTCACATACACACACACACACACACACACACACACACACACACACACACACACATACACACATACACACACACATACAGACATCATCGTAAAAATAGTAAAATCGTATTGTAAAGACCCTAAAACGTGCTTATTCAATGAAAACTCACCACCGAATTTTTTGACCAAAGACAATACCTCTTCCTTACCTATAGGTGACGGAAGGTAAAAATTAATCTATTTTGCATCCCCTACATACCTTATAAATTTGTATCACGTATTCATTAACACGCTGTTTATCAGTTTACTGGTGTCAACAGTAGTATAAAAAGATATAATTTAATATACAAAATTCCTTATAAAATTATACTAACTTTTGTCCTAATTTAGAAACAGTTGCAGCGTAATTTACACAAAAACAATTTAATTTATAAAAACAAATCCCAACTTTTCAGACGCATTCGACGGAAATAATTATTCTCTTCCGGCTTGAAATATAAAATATGCATATTCATTTAGAATATATTATTATCTCATCCCTTATTGAAATAATAATACGCCGCAGAGTGTTAAAAACCTACGCAGTGCGAGTGGTGACTGGTGACGCCACTGAGGTCAGTAATGGAGATGGAGACAAAGTTTCCAAAAACTAAAACCAAAGTTTGACTTTCATAAACTTGGTATTAAATCAATGTTAACAAAAGCGAATAAGTTGATATTGAAGGTCGGAATTCTCCGAAGACCGGAGCTTTATTGTCTTGTTATTCGATCCATCAACATCAAAAGAGGAAAACAAACAACTAATTTGGCGAAAAAGGTGACAATAAATTCAGTATTGGAAATCGATGATAATTTTATGTTTAGTAATTTGGAGACGAAGACGTATAGTCAAGTTTGAATTTAAGAAAATATAAAATGAACTTAAAAGCCATGCACTAAAAGAGTAAGGTAAAAAATCTGTTGTGGCCAGCACAATACCTTTCGCCATTTCTATTGTTACATTTAACATTTCTTGTACACACAAAAAAATTCTAAATCTTTATAAACAGATACCTTATCATTTTTTGTATGAGGAAGTTTGTTTTGTAGGTACTTGTATAAATGTTCGTGATTCTTCTAATTCATTGACAGGATTTGAGGTATTTGTATATACCTATAATTTTAAATAATTAATTATACAATAAGAAATATTATATGTGCTTCCCAGAAAAAGTCTTCGGTAGTGTCAGTTTTAAAACTGAGCTCACTACCGCCCAATAGCTATTATACCTATACATATACACTACACTGGATTTTTGACACTAACATTTTGCATTTATCTGTCAATTACAAACATTTAAATATCTCAATTGGTTTCCATGCAAGTTGTTTGGGCAGCGGGTTTATTACAACCACGATTACAGCATATTATTTTATATTATATATTTTATATTTAAATCTATGGAAGATATAATAAAACATTTAAATTTATCAGATTGAGAATTTGAGATTTAAAAAAATATGCAGAAGATTTTTTTTTCAGAAACTATTACTTCTGGTTGTCCAATTGTTACCTTCTTAAGCTCTTCCCATTAATGTCAGATTGAGAAATACGTAGTTAAATAGGCCTTAAGTCCTACAGTTTTTGAGAAATCATCCTTCCAACACACACACACGCACGCACGCACGAACGCGCGCGCACGCACACACAAAAATGTTAAAATCAAATTTTAGGGACCTTAAAACGTGCTTATTCACTAAAAACTGGACATGCGATTTTCTTTTAGCGAGAGATAAAAATGCATAAATCATAGCAAAATAACAGTTCAAACAGATATGCAGAGGAAAACATTTTTCTCAATTTCACATCATAAACGTGTTATTTTTTCAAATGTTTGAACAAAACTTGAACGTTGATATCTCTCCAAACAATTGTCGCTTATTTGCTCGTGTCATAGCGCCAGTTATGGGGCATTTGTCCTTTGATAAAACACGCTGTCATTAGCATTTTAATGGAGCAGAAATCCAAAATTGTAGCATGATCCGCTGTCTTTATGCTAACATATTTTTATATTAAAATGGGTTCTTTGTGCTACCTACAAACTGCCAACGGGGCACGAGGGATGACGGTCTCTTAATATTCTTTCACTTCTGTATCCTAATCTTACTATTTCGGGAAGGATTATTCCGCCCCTTCTGATGGTGGTTAATGAACAAGTACGTTTTAGAATGTGTGTGTGTGCGTGTGTTTGTGTGTGTGACAAAAATTTCTATAACTATAATTCCAAAAAAATATAATTCTTTCATATTCCTCTTTCGTACGTCCATATGGAGAGTTGAATAGATTTTGGTTATGATTGGTTAAATGCAATTACCCTAATTTGAAGATTTTAACAGTTTTCTTGTAAAAACGCTGTTAAATATCATTTTTTGACCTTTTATATTATTATAAATGAAAGAATATGTTATTCTCTATTTGATTTAATTATATTTTTTCTTCATACTCAATAAATTTAGAAAATTATAAAAGAATAATATCTTGCAACCCAATGCTTCTAAAAACTATGGAAACAGTTAGAATAGTCAAATATTACTAAATCTCAGCAGTCAGTGTCAAATAAAATTTACATAATATCTTTATGAAATGATTTTACTGGAAATATAAAAATGTAAAATAATTTAAGGTGGCAAAAACAAATCACATAATACAACAGATTATTGACAACTGACAAGCTGCGACATGACATCTGGTGGGAAAAATATGTACTTTCCGATTTGGTACTATATTGTGACTGTATGCTTGAGTTACATGAGGTTTGATCATTTGATGTGAATAAAAATGGGATAAGTCGTACAAATTGTTATGTATTCTGATGTCACCCAAGATCTGGTCGAGACACAGGCATTGGGTTTTATAATTTTCCGAAACATGGCCAAAATTAAGTTAAAATTACGACAAGAGCAGGTGTTGAAATGGACATGGATCGACGAAAAGCATGGGAATATGCAATTCGTAGTGCATAACAAATAACAAAACATATGAAAGTTTGTTCTCGTCATTTTTAATCTGATAATTACATATTTCATGGTCTTTGTCCAGCTTTGCACGTGCATTCTTCACTAATAATTTTTAAATTTTCTCTAAATGTATTTTGATTTCATGTGGCTTTACAGAAATTGCACTGGTTTGCAGACAGAGTGCAAATATTATCCTCATTATACCGTCATTTTTTAATAGTCCACGTGATATTATGTGGTTTATAATTCGATCACCTGCGATCATCAATTTCGATATATAGAATTATAAATACATTTTAACATATCTTCTATAATACATCTAGAAGTAGCTGTTGCTTCCAGAAATCTAAAATGTTTTGTGATACCAAGCCCCATTTTAAGTGAAAAAATTGCTTTTGTTGTTTGTTTTCATATGTCACAACACTGCGAGTACCAATTCAGAAGCAGCTGATCGGTCCGATGGTGCTGCCGCCATCGGACATGTCAGTTCTCAATAGCCATAAGCCAATTCAGCAGATTATTATATTACAAATATATGTTTTTATTTTGTACTTCTTATTTTAAGAAACATACTGTTCTGTTTAGGAGTAGTTTAGTTCAGTTTAGTACGAAGTAATATCAGTTCATTTCTCCCGTAAAAAGAAAACGCCCATAGAAAAGTATGCAAAAAAATTCTTTGTGGAATTTATACGTAGAATTGACAAAAGGTATTGTGTTGGCCACATCAGATTTTTTATTATTGACATTTTTATTATAATTTGACATGTGAAAATGACAAAGACATTTTAGCTGTTGGAAAGTGACATTTAACTAGCCGGAAAATGAAGTAAACAATAAATCACTTCCCAACTGTTTAGTAAATTAGAAACGCACATATTACTAACCGATTGTGAATAAAATTATTTATTGGATGTTAAGTAATAGAAAAATAAACATTGATGAGCATTTACATAATAATTAGTCATTTTTATAAAACGTCAAACTTTAAAATGTAACAACTTGCGAATAAGATATTTTTTGCGAAAAACTGTTTCACCAAACTGTTTGACATCCTTATAGATGTCACTGTAACTCAAATTTACAAAATGTGCATTATAGTTGTTTTTGCAATTTGTATTATCTGAATACACCTTTACAATACCTTAAAACTTAAATATACAAACGAAAATATCTTTCTCGAAGCTCGAAACGAACCATGCCCTTTTGGCGATGGATTCGATGCCGGGTCATTTCCCTTGTAACGCGCTTGGCACTAAAGTGTCCCTTGATGTTTCGCCATTGGGCCTAGGGCGTCGGTGGTCGGGCGGACGTCATGACCTTGGCAGAGAACGGAAGGAAGCTTCGGGGAAAATGAAATGTCGCAATGCTTTCATCCACAACATAATATGAATTACGGCAGAAATTGGGAAAAATCGTAAGAATGAAAGGGAAAGAGAAATATAATCTATAAGAAAAAAAAATGTACAACACAGACCCTTTTGGGAAACGAATGTAATCACTATCCATTTATTTGAAGTAGGTAGTATTAGTTATGGAAATAAAATAATACTTAGAATTAATATTTTTTGTTATTATTATCTTTGAACATATAATACATATAAGAATGGCAACGTAATGTATTTAGATCAAATATTTCGAGAGAAGGTGCCATCTATCCCTCCATATACGAATTATTTCTGAGTTAGTTCAAAAAATACATAATAGGTGGATGTTGCACAGTATTGCCACGTAGCTAGAACAGCAAGTTAAGATTTTATAAAGGTTTTTAAGTTTGCTACTGTAAAACAAGTATACATGTACATTGAAGATTCAAAATATATTATCTGGTTATTATGAAACAATATTTTTGAATTATTGATTATTGAGTACCTCTAACAAATAGTATCTGGCAATGCTGTCAGCACGATTTACCGTAGTTCATAGTTTTATGGTAGGAGTCACTAGCTATCTATAATAATTTTGTGAATAAAAAGAGACAGATATAGTATCTTGCTAGGCCATATGCGTTGCCATTCTTATATGTATTATATATTCAAAGTTATTATTCTAAATTAACGCTAGATTAATTGTTACAAACTGCTATCTCTTTATGGGAGGGACGCAGTAATTAAAAAAATAAGAGTAATTTCTTTTAATGTAATATGGAATAAACGACTGTGTTGTTTATTAGATGAAAATATAAATAAACGCCTTAGTGTTCTTATTATTGTTACATTGTTTATAATAACTTTCCTTTCGGAGTGTATTCTAATTTTAAAATAAATATCTAAAATTAAATTTAATAATTGTGTTCCGTGATTGTTCAGAGGGTCTTGATCAAGTATATAATCCGGCAGAGGTGTTAAAATATCTTGTAGCAAATTTCTGCCTTTCAATATTTGGAGCCAAATGGCGAACTGCTAGTGGATCTCGTCACTTATAAAATGTTTTTAAAAATGCCTTCTTGTTGCAAGAATGGGTCTGAAAAGGGTTTTCGACTATTTAGAATACTATGTGAAAGAAAAACAAAAGAAATTCAGTGTAACTTTATAAGAAGAACTGATTTGTCGGTTATGAGGTTAGTTTGTTTTCGTACATATTTATTGTTCGATAGAGTCAATAAGTTTGTATTTTTAATATATAATTAATAAATATTTTACGTTGAATTTTTTTTATTTTTATAATGTTAAACCTATTTTTCATCGTATTGGCGCTTAAATTTTGACTTAACACTGGATGGCATCTAGTGAGAAATGCTCGAACGAGACGAAATATATCTCTATCTCTAGTTGTCTCTTTCTGGCCAGCCGAAAGCAAATTATTCAGTCAAGAGGGATAAGGTATGTTTTGTCTAGTTATATTTCGTCATTGGGTGCAATACATTTTTAAAATTTAAGTTCTACTTAATGTTAAGTTATACTAAAGTAAGTAGAAGCTGTGCAAACGGCCTTAAGAGAGTTGCAGATTTTATTGAAAAAAAAATTGAATACTACTCATAGAATTTTATGATTATCTTATATTGCAAACGTATTGACAAGTATGTTTCAAAACTAAGAATTTATACGGTTTTATAATATATAATCAACTGACATTTGTCAAATTTGCTAACCCTTATTTTTAATAACATAAATAATTAATTTGGTTGGTATCGCAAGTCTTTTTTTAACTAAAACACACTGTATCTAAATGTCAAATTAAAATTTTACTATTTAATTTCACCCTTATGTTAAAAGAAGGAATTTTAAAAAATATATGTGAATGCAAACTATGTTCTGCTTTAAAATCATATTTTGATAAATTTGATATTATTTATTTTTATTATTATTAAATAATAAAATTTCACATTTCTTAAAACAGCGTTTATGTTTGCATTCATCTGCAGTCGGAAATAATTGTTAACTACTAATTCCCACAGGAATATCTTTGTAAGGTCCCAAAGAACCGTCTCAGGAAAGTCCCAAAAATCCTTTGTGGGAACATCCCTAAATATGGAAAAGTCGTCTTAGCACCTAACCCATTAATACAGAAGGTGGGGTATTTTTATTTTGGAATAAGTTTTATATTTAAGGGTTCTACTACATCTGGCGGATACGTTGTAAACATTACAAAGATTTTTTTACTTCATTAACATTGTGACTTAAAAGTTCAATTGAGAAAGTGTCACATATCCCATGAATTCATTATATGAGTATTTGCTTGTCAAAATACTCTTGTTTTCGAATATCTATTCTAAGAAATTTTTGTACATTGTTATTTCTGTTTCTTTCGTCATCGTATGTTGCTCCAGTACTCATCAGAGATAAATGAGCTGGAAACTTTTCTACTACCCCCAGGCTGACTTTTTTTTTCTCATTTCGGAATAATTCGCAGATCTGGGATTTTATTGAGCGTTATCGGAACTTGATTAATACTCCGAGGACCTTTGCGAACTTATTACATGACGTAGGATAGGAACGATTGCCATGCTAGCACTCTATAGCCGAATGTTCTATTCTTGTCTTCGATTTTTTATTAAGTGAATTGGTTTATTGTTTATTGGAATGCAATAAATAAAACATGCGTAAACAAGGAAGATCAGTAAGGAAGTAAGCATCATAACAGTTTTATTAAATTTTTGGAATTTATGTTATAATCAAAAGAAGTTCAATGCTTAAGTTACATTCACAAGCTTAATTATATATTTGTGGGGAACAGGGAAAATGATAAAATACTATTCAGTAGCGGCTTGTGCCTTTTTGGAATGAGGCAAATTTTGTATTCAAAACGATAAACTATACTTAGTCAAAAAAATCACGAAAGATGCTAGATTAAAAAAATCTGTTCTGGCCAGCACAATACCTTCCGTCAATCCTGTGTATTATGTATAAATTCCATACATAAATTTTCTTGCAAAAGATTCTAAATTTCCAGTAAAATTATTTCATAAACAAACTATGCAAATTGCACTTGACACTAATCTTCTTCTTCTTTAGCTTTTCCCATTCGTTAAGGGTCGCTATTTCTTATTTTCTTTTTCCACTCATTTCTGTTTTACGTGTTGTTCTCATTCAGTTCCTTTTCTCTCAAGTCTTCCGCAATACAATCCTTTTATCTTATCTTTGGTCTTCCTCTGTTTCTTCAACCTTCTATTACTAAGCTATTCATTCTTTATCCATTATATTCATTTCTCCTCATGACATTTTTAAACCAATATAATCATCTCTCTTGTATCTTTCTAGAAACTTGTAACACTAGAGTTATTTCCTTACCTATCTTTCCGTGTCTTCCCCAACATCTACTTCAACATCCTCATCTCTGCCACATTAATTTACTTTTTATTGATACTGACATCAATCTGTCAATTTGAATTATATGAATATATTAGTGTTTTGCATAGCTGACTGATTTATAAAATTTAATTTCTTTAAAATTCTTTAACTCTATATGTATTGAACGTGAAGTATATAATGCAATCAAATCGTATAGAGAATAATATATTCTTTAAGTATAATAACGTTAAATGTCAATAATTCAAATTTAACTGTTAAATCTTCAAATGATGCTACTTCCGGTTCACCAATTATAACCAAAATCTAATCAGTTGTTCTGTTGAAAAAAACTTGAAGTGAAAGTTTGAACCTTGCAAGGTTTAAGCAAACGTGCAATTTGACTCCGACGTGCGCCGTCAAAATTTTCGTTGTAAGTGGCTACATAAAAATGTGTAATTTAAACCGTCATGTACAGGTTTCAAATTTGAATGTGAATGTAACTTTGATTAATTTGTTCATTTTTACATTAGGTAACTGATTACTTGTATTATTTATACGGTAATTGAATTTTCAAATTGAAAAGTACTAATTGAAAAAGTAGCATGTAAAGTGTAATTAATTAATGAATAGTCGAATAATTAAAATAGTTACTCATGATAAAAGTGAACAAATAAAATAACTTTTTTGACGCGTATATTAAACAATATTTTTTCTACATACACTAGTATTTCATTTAAATTTGTTTCTAATAATATTTTGACATGTCAAAAATGTCAAATTGTTGTTCCATTTGTCATTTTCAAGGTAACTTTAATTTACATTTTCTGAAATTGAATTTAGTTTTTCTGAAATCGAAGTTGAAAAGGTATAGTGTTAAGAATAACAATGATCTGTCGCTTTTTAACACTGGTGTCATAAAATAACATTTTCTACTCCTGCTCTGAAAATACAACCTTCTGGTTTGTTTTTTATGCTGAAAGCGAATTTTTGCACGCTGCCGTATCCTAGCAATGAATTTTACTTTATGAATGTTGTACACAATTTTTGTTGTTATAAATACGCATCAAAAATACAAAAATTGACAATAAATGTCAAATTATTTTTAAAAAATAATTATTTCCTTATTTATTAGTTAAAAAATTCTAAAGGAATTAAATTTTATAAATCAGCCAGCTATGCTATAACCATGGAAACAACTACTATATGAATTGAAAGATGGCTGTGTCAAGTACAATTGTGTTATAATTTTACTGGAAATATATAATATTTTGCTAGAAACTTTCTGAATGGAATTTGTACAAAATACATAGAACTGACGGAAGGTAATGTGCTGGCCACTTCAGATTTTTTTATTAAAGAATATGTAGTCTTTTTATCTATATGTTTATTCCAATATTTTCTTCTATCTCTTGTTCATTTTCTTATGTCTTGTACACCACATGTTTCTCCAACGGTTTTGTTGTTTATTTTGTCTAGTAGCGTTGTTCCATTGATGTTTCTAAAGAATCTTCATTTCAACATTATTCTTTAATTGTGCTTTCTAGTAGTATCGGCCCTGATTTGTGCAGTATATGTTAGTATTAGATTAATAATAATATTAAATAGAAGACAGTACAAACTTTCAACATAAAATCTGAACATAAATATTGAGGTTTACCTATTTAATTTACTTTTAATTTTAAAAACAGGAAATATTATCAAATTAAAAAGAAAAAATCGCTCTTAATAGTTTCAACTAGCTGCGTAGGAGCGTAAAATCTGGTAATTTGTAAAAGATAAATGTAACTTTTATGAGAACATTTAGTGCAGTTATTAAAATTAATAAAAAGGTTACTAGACAAACATAATTTTTATGACAAACCATAAAAATAGAAAATAGCGCCGTAAAATTTTAATATACCAGCGAGACATGCATTAATTCTTTGTTATCGTTTACTTCTTCCAGAATATTCGTAAATGTCGCTTTTATTGATCAAAAACATGTTTTATACAAGTAAGTAAATAATTTAAGCGATGTCTAATTAAATTTTTACTCCTAAAAGTTATAGCGAATGAAAATAATATCAAAAAAAATCTGATGTAGCCAGCACATTATCTACCGTCAATTCTGTGTATATTATATACATATTCCATATATAAAATTTCTTGCAAAAGATCCTATATTTCCAATGAAATTATTTCATAAACAAACTATGCAAATTACACTTGACACTGACATCTTCTTCTGCTTCTTTAACTTTTCCCATTCGTTAGGGGTAGATATTTTTTATTTTCTTCTTCCACTCGTTTCTGTTTTGTTTGTCGTCCTCATTCAGTTCTTTTTCCTACAAGTCATCTCTCCTGTATCTATGTAGAAACTTCTATCACTCGAGTCATTTCCCTTACCTTTAATTCCTTATCCTATCTTTCCGTGTCTTCCTCAACATCTATCGCAGTCTCTGCCAAATTCATTTTATTTCATTGATACTGGCATCTGTCTATATAAATTATCTGAATATATTAGCAGTTTCGATGGTTAGCATAGTTGGCTGATTTATGGAATTTAATATCTTGAATATGAAGTATAATATGCAGTCCAATCGTATAGAGAATATTATATTCTTTAAGTTATAATAACATTAAATATCAATAAATGATATTTAACTGCTTTTTTTCAAGAAAAACTGTGTTAAAAGTTGAAAATGAGGGTACTTCCGGTTCACCAACTATAACTAAAATCTAATCATGTCTGCATATGGATCTAAACTTGAGGAATACGAAAAAATTATAATTTTTGGAATCGTGGTATTGGAGTTATGCGATCCGAAACGAGCGTCACATACAGACACACACATACACACATACACACACCACACCACACACATACACACACCACACCACACGCGCGCACACACACACACACACACACACATACACACACACATACAGACATCATCGTAAAAATGGTAAATTTGTATTCTATGAACTCCAAAACGTGCTTGTTCTTTAGAAACTTACTATCGAATTTTTTGACCAAAGACAATACATTCCTTACATAAAGGATCAAATTTTATTTTATTTTCCACCCCTGAATTGGTGGGATGTGAAAATCATTTCAATCCGAGATTGCAATTGCTGGATGTATGTATGTATATAAATTGTTTAGTAAACAATAATACATAATACTTCGGCGACTGTCGATGAAAGCAGAAATGAAAACCAGAAAATGAGCAAAATTTTTAGATTTTATCATAATTTATTATTTATTTATTATTTTTAATTCAACGTGACGCTTATATCCCCATTCATTTATTTGAAATGGGATTGTGGGTTGAAAAATCAAAAGCAGAAGGCTTGGAAGTAATAAGAATTTGGAATAGAGTATACTCGTATATGTGACGTATAGATATTGTACTAAAAACTCGAGTATTTAAAAATCTGTAACTTTTAACCTTCCGTATAAAAACGTAGTTAAATATCATTTTTGACATTTTATGTTATTAAAATATTATATTCTCTATACGGATTGTTTGCATTCAGTACATACAGAGTTAAAAAATGATAAAGAAATTAAATTTAATAAATCAGTCAGCTATGCTGAAACCATGGAAACATCCACTATATTAAGATAATTCTAATTGACAGATGTCAGCGTCAAGTGTCATTTACACAGTACGTTTGTGTTATAATTTTACTGGGAATATAGAACCTTTCGCTGTCTGTATGGAATTTGTACAAAATACACAGAACTAAGGAAAGGTAATGTACTGTAAATACAGAATCTTTTATAAGAAACATTCTGTATGGAATTTGTACAAAATACAAAGAAGAGACGGAATATGATGTGCTGGCCACATAAGATTTTATAAACGTATTAAAATTATCATTTATCACAATATAGTAAAACTTTCATAAATTATATTGTAAAGTTTGGAACATAAATAAAACTAGAGCAACAAACAAACAATCATTCCACCAAACATATTAAACAATAAAAAGAATATAAAACTTGAAGTATTTCCCTTAAATCTTGAGTAAGTTGTAAGTAAAAATAAAATTTCTATTTGGGAGAAAACATTAAATTTCCCAAGAAGTCAACATCAGCCACAATAAAAGAAAACACTCAAACAGATGTCGGAATTCGCAGATTAGATGCAGAGAGAGACGGAGACACATCCTCTCCCTGTCTCTTTCTCCGAGAGGAGAGGATAAATCCTGATCCAGCCACACAATATATCGAAATAAAGGATAAGAGTGAAAGGCTATAATGTGAGTAAAGGCTGGTATACGAGTACAACTGGTAGCGCGAGCGAATAATGCTCTTTGCTGATGGCGGCGTCGTACGTTATTCGGGGTTATAACTCTACACTAACGGTAGAAGTGTTGGTATATTTTATTCTTTATGACCGAGCCTATCCTATTTCACATAACGGTGACGCCGAATAAAAAATACTACAACGGTTTAATTGAGTGGATGAATAGATAACAGATTTCTTGTACTGGAAGGGTATAATTGATTATGTGATAATATTAATTATGATTTAGGTACAAACAGTAATCTAATTTTAATACTGACATTGCAGTTTTTATACACTATCACTTAAAAGGGTTAAAATAATAAATTGCTTAGATATTCAAAGATAAAATTACCGTAATAATTAGAAGGCAATTTCAAGAAAATAAAATAATAATAAATAGAAAACTAATATAATCATAACTATTATTAATAATTTCTTATTAAATCTGTTAATAAAAAAATATACAAAGTGATCATGCGAGAATGAACCAGCAATTATCTCCGTTATTAAGCAAGATAGCGATTACTTACCAGTGTCTAAATATTTAAACAGTGTCTAAAAAAAGTAGTCTCTGAATACAAAAAATCTGATGTGGACACCATACGACTTCCTTGTACAAGTATTAAACTATACATATTTTTTTTAATAACTAAATTACAAAATAATAATTTTAACTTCAAAACGGTAAGATATATATAGCGACCATAATCTAACCCGGTTCTTTTTAAAGAGAGTTTTGATTACAACAAAGAAATATTTGATTACAACAATGAATATAACTAATTTCACAATAAAAATATAATATTTGTTATTATACGAATCATAAAATTTCACGTATTTAACGTAATTTGACATGAACATTTTTTTAATTTTTTTTGTCCTAATCCATAGCAAGCTTTATTACAAAAACAATAAAGTATATAATTTTTAAATTTACATATCTCGCTTATACAATGGACTAATTTAATAATACTTGATGTGCTAGACGCAGAAATTAATTCTCTAAAACTTTTATTTGAAGCATTTATTTCTAAAATCAAAAAAAAATCATTTTATTCAAGAAAACTGTTAACAACTTCAAGTAATGTACCACTTCCGGTTAGCCTATTTTAACCAAAATCTATTATGTTATTTCGATTGACATAAAAGTTTTGTATACCAAATTTGAAAAGTTTTGGATTATATTTTAAAACAGTTTTTCATTAAAATCTATTATAGGCTTCATGTAAAGTGCCACTTCTGAAAATTGTGTAATAACCAGAAAGGGAGATGCACAACTAGATGTTATAGGAGTCCTAAATACAAAATTTCAACTTTCTACGGCCTACCGTTTTTGAGTTATGCGAGATACGTACGGACGTACGTACGTACAGACGTCACGACGAAATTAGTCAAAATGGATTCAGGGATGATCAAAATGGATATTTCCGCTGAAATCTGAAAACCGAAATTTTTCGCCATTACAATACTTCCTTTACTTACGTACAAGGAAGTAAAAATGAACGAAATGTCAAAATTAAACAATGTTTAGCTTGAACACTGTTTAATTTTTTGTTTCTGAATAGGCGTGCAAGTCGTTTATTTATAAATTACAAACAAGCTTTATTTTCTGTCATTTGTGTCGTGAAAAATAATGAAAATGGCTGATCTGTTTGATAAAGACTGTGCATGGTGAAAGTATTATTTTCGTGCCTGATATTTTTTTGAATGCATTATTTGTTGCAGCGTAAGTTAAAATTCTGTGAGAGAGACTTATTTTTTTTTAATTCACTAGCAAATAAATACGAGTAGTTACTCGTATTTATATTTGTTGCTATGGAGTTAATAATGACAGTTTAAAACGTCCAAATTGAAAATCATAAACTTAATAAAATTCTGTTTTAAAAATTTATAACACATTTCACCAAACAATTTATTTTTAATGATGGTTATTTTTACAAAATTTATGAATGAAAAATATCGCAAAAAATAATTGTTAGGGAAATGCTTTTGAAATTTTACACAAACAGAAATAATGAGAGTGATGATCAAAAAGACAGGAACGACAAAATTTTAATAACGAATATGTTCTTCATTTTATTTCCTTTATATAATTTTAAATTTTTCCATTGGGTTCCATCTAGTTATAATTAAATTTCTTTAACAATATTGTCACCAGATAATAACAGTAACTGCTTGGTCTTTTATTAATATTTTTATCCATTTTATACAACTTCATGGTAAACCATGGCGACTTTTGACGCATGAGTTAAAATATTTTTTTAATTCTATCTGCTTGTTTAAATTTGCAACTTTTGAATTTACTTTTTAGAACGATTTTATATAATAATCTTTTTAGGTGCTGTCTTGAAGCTTCAATGCTTCGATTACGAGGCTCAAGCTAGAATGATTGAATACAAGAGAATCAAATAAACTGTATTAAACAACACGTATAGAAATCTTTCTCTAAAATGTATTTTTCTTTTAAATCAAACATGATTTCAGGAGTTAAAGTTTCATCTTGTCCCCGAAAATTAAAAATAAAATGTCATTCTTTCTGAATTGTTCTCCAACTTCTTGAGTCTTCTCTTTGTGGTCCTCGTATTGTTCGCATCGCATTAAATCAATTTTTCATTTCATTTCTTTTCTCTGCATATCACAAAGGAAATTATAAAACCTGTTGAGACCAGTTCATAAAGAATAAATGAAGAATAAAATTCATGATTTTACAGACATGAAAATATTTCTTTATTACGCAGTCGTAAAAGATGATGAAATAGAGAAACAGATGAACTGCATTTCTTAGAGGACATATTTTCATCCATTCCAGTGATAAATGAAATCAACACACTTTGCATAAATACTCTCTTAAATGAATAAAATAAAAAACGATTTTTTTGATAATAAGAACTAATTTCAAATAGTCCAGTCAATAGAGACCAAAAAAGACCTTTGCCTTACAAAAGATGGACTAGTTCTGATTTTAATATATGTTGAAAAATTGGCAAATAATCAGACACGCTGTCTAGTGAAAATTATTTATTTCCTGGCCTACGTTTCGACTGTAACTACAGTCTTCTTCAGGACTCTAAAAGATATACATGGAGTAATTACAAACAAGAAAATTACAACCATAAACGAACACTTATTTACACAAAATTTACAACAAAAATTTATATCAAATACTTTTATACATACAGAAATGGTCAATTATTAAATTATTAAATTGGTTTCCATGACATTATTTGGGCTGTGAGATTTATTACAACAAGATTATTATATATCTTATATATGTTTTTATCTCTAAATCTATATAAGATATAATTTTTTTATATGTATCAGATAGAGAATTTACTCTTCTTTAATACTAGCAAAAATAAAAAAATTCAAAAAATAATATTTAGAAGATTTTTTTAAGAATCTGCTACTTCCGGTTATCCAATTATTACCAAAACCTTTTCAGCTTTTTCCAGTAATGTCCGATTGTGAAATAAATAGTTAAACAGATATTAAGTATTATAGTTGTTGAGAAATCGTCCTTCCAACATCCACACATACATACACACACACCCATACATCCACACATACACACACAAACACACACACACACACAAACACACACACACACACAAACACATGCACACACACACACACACACACACACACACACACACAGAGAGAGAGAGAGAGAGAGAGTGAGAAAGAGAGTGAGAAATCATCGTAAAAATATTAAAATCAGATTGTAAGGACCTTAAAACGTGCTTATTCATTAAAATCTGGATATACGATTTTTAACATGAATCCAATACCTCTCTTAGCGAGAGATAAAAATGTGAGAACCTCTTTTTGTACAAAAAAACCTTAATTTTGTATTCTTGTAAAATTAGATACGCGCCACTGTTTTTGAGAAAATGCTCCTTTAATTAAAGATGGCGGCTCACACACGGACCTCCGCAAGATCGAAAACTTCAATATTTCATCAGAGTCTCAACCTACACAACATTAAAATCAGAACTACCTCATCTTTTGTAAGGTAAAAACCTCTACTGACTCGGCTAAAACACAAAGGCTGAAGTTTGAAGAATTGATTAAGGGTGATTAGAAAGTAGTTGATTAGCAATATTTTATCTCTGTTAATCGTTTATATATTATTTTAGAGAAAAATACTCCAAAAATACAACAAACAAAATTTAATTGTACAATTAAATTTGGAAGAACAAATATTTTTGCTTATAAAAATATCCTTTATGAAATCTACAAAATTTTCATTTCTTAGAAAGCAAGCAGGCTAACCGGTGACCAATGATCTTGATCCATTTTTATGTCTTCAACAATAAAGATCAAATTCCATAAATGGAACATTTTTAGTAACCTTAATTACGTTAGAACATATGTATTTGAAACTATGTCCGTACATTTCCTTGGCACACTTCATAAAAATACTTGTTGACCTATTTTAGGATATCAAAGTGATGTAAAGGGAACATAACCTATAAAATTACTATACTCTATATTGAAAATCAATAAATAGCTTCAAAGATTGTATCGGGTTGCTACAAGTTATCAAAAGACAAGATAGAGAGGCCCTATGAAGAAGCCGTGACAGATATTGCTAAGATATCAACCGTATCGCCGGGAGAATAGATGTTGCTCAATTTAATACCATCAATAAACCAACGGAGTATTGGATAGTAAAAATAAATTCTCTAAATTTGGATAAAATTCAAAATTATTACATCATTGATCCTTTATTTTTCTGAATGTTAGATATTGTAACTTTTATTTATTTAGATAAAGTGTAAAAATTAGAGGATTATTATTAATTAAAATAAATGTTTATTAAACGGTAAACAAATATTCAATAATTAAACACTAAGATTATTTTTTTAAACAATTGATATAACGCGCTATTTATTTACAGGATATTTATACCACTAATTATTTATTTCGATTCGTTTTGCTAAATTACTCGCACAGAGCGAATCGCTTTTATATCTCTCCATTATACTATAATATTCCAGTAACGTTCTAGAACAATAATAAACATCTGTTTACCCTCGGCTTATTTCCCTTATTCTTTCATTCCTTACTGTATCTTTCCTGTCTTCTCCAACATATATCTCAACATCCTCATCTCTGCTACATTCATTTACTTTTCATTGATACTGATATCTGTCAATTTGAGTTATATATATTAGCAGTTTCCATGATTAGCATAGCTGGCTGATTTATGAAATTTAATATCTTTATAATTCTTTAACTCTATATTTATTGAATATGAAGTATAAAATGCAATCAAATCGTATAGAGAATAATATATTCTTTAATTTATATAAATATTTAACTGAGGTTTTTCAAGAAAAACTTTTAAAATCTTCAAATGAGGATACTTCCGGTTGACCAATTATAACCAAAATCTAATCACCTCTTCTTTTGGATGTAAACTTGATGAATACGAAAAAAATTATAATTTTTGGAATCGTGGTATTCAAGTTAGGCGATCCGAAACTTTCGTCTCACACACACACACACACACACACACACACACACACACACACACACACACACAAACACACACACACAAACACACACACACAAACATCAATACATACATACATACATACATACATACATACATACATACATACATACATACATACATACATACATACATACATACAGACATCATCGTAATAACGGTAAAATCGTATTATAGGGAACCTAAAACGTGCTTATTCACTAAAAACTTATCATTGAACTTTTGACCAATGACAATACCTTCCTTATCTATAGGTGACGGAAAGTAAAAACAAAAATATTAGTAAAATGTGGCCCCCTAAATGTTATAACAAAGTGCAATCCGGATATGCCTATCAAAATCCGTTTCCAAGTTATTAAGAGTGGATCGTCTTAAGCGCGGCACCCTGTAGACTAAAATTATTTATCTCAGCAGCGCTGACGTCAAATATATGTCACTGAGGCTTTGATGTACTTTTTCCCCAATTCCATGAATATTGTCTAAACATTAGCTACATATTTTATATAGAGGCACAGTCTCCACTCATAAAAAAGTAATTACATTGACAAAAGCAATGTGTGAACAAAATCAGTATGCAATATTGTCAAATAATAAAAGCAATCAATATATCTAGTTAAGCTGAAACATTATTTTGATCTCTCGAATCATAACCGATCACTTAACACACATAGCAGCAACCACATGATGTTAATAACAGCAATTAATAATCGAGACATTTTAATTGTTCAAATTTTATAAAATGTCAGAAATTAAAAATATTAGATATCTTCTCCATTGTAAAACATATTTCCCCTTTCCCATTGATTGCTCATGATCACGTGAGTAAATTCGATCAAGCAAGCTTTGCCGCTGTCACTGCTTTGTTTTAAACATGAAATGGCGCTGCCAGCGTCTTGTACCGAGAAGAGAGACAACTCCAACACAGCGGCAAAGATGTGGCGATTATGCCTAATAGGCTGCTGATCTTTCGATTACTCACGCGAACATTTCATATCTCCCGATTTCAATGCCTTATTTGGACCGGTAGATCGAGGGAGATGATTAACGGATATATGAAATGCAAGTCTCAAGAGGTTGATTAGCAATCAATATGTTAAGACAACATTACTCTGCGGATTCTTGCATGGCTGGTAATTTCCCCAGAGGAAGATTGTGTACTGGTATCATATCTGTTAACGTTAAAAATATTTTTTCTTATACATATACAGAATGTAACAGAAATAAGTACGTTATATTTAACCAGTGATAAAACTCGTCGAGTGCAACAATATTTCTTAAAACTTGTTCTTGTAAACCTTTTAGATATTGAGTTAAAATTCTTCAAAGTTTTGTTACATATTTCATTACCCGCCTATGGTAGAAATCAAGCAATTATTGCCGTTGTGACTGCGACAGAATACAATGAAAGGTTGAATGAATTTGTCAACACACAAGAAAGGTTAGAAACTGGTGAATAGATTGACCGATACACCAGATGGTGAAACTATACACAAATCCGGAAAGATAAGAGATCGAATAGAATACCTCGACTAAGGAAACAAAAAAAAATCATACGTCAAATTTTTATGTTACAACAGGTTGGACAATCCAAAAATTGTAGGGCATTTATAGGATGCAGTCGACCAAGAACAACTCTACAATTGACGGAACAAGAAAACACATAAAGATGATTAAAAATGATGCAGGCCTAAATGAAATCACAATAAATGTTCAAAATTGCCACCGTCATTGTCAACACACTCTGAAGGCGTCGACGAAATGATGTAACCATTGTTCTTTCAATATCCTACAAATTGTCATATGTGACATTTATGTTGTAGTGCTATTCTTTGAGTACTAAAACCTGGCTGAGAATCAACACTTATTTTATTTACATACATGCATTGATTATATATACTACCATAAACGTACATTTAATTTTCTTTTTATATTATTTTATAGTAGGTTTTATATTATCCATCAAGGGTAAATTAATGTAAATTCCTAGTACACTTTTATAAAACTTGAACTTAAATTGTATAACCACTTCTATTTTACATGATATCTTTAAAAAAGCAATTAAAATAGCAATATTTCATGATTATATTTCTTATTCACTTGTGAACATTAGTATAGGATGTATTCGTGAAAGTGAAGATAACTTAAATAATATTTTTGTGAACATTTATAAAACTAACCTCGTTTTGAAACAAAGTTTTCTTTGAAATATAATGAATAAATCTTAAAAGTATACAAAACGGATATATTAATTTATAATTTTCTGATCCACGCACTGTATTATTATCTTTTTTGATTTTGTCAAGCATTTTTTTAATGTAAACACGAACTTTTCGTTTAGACGGGAATTTGTGACAACATAATTTATTGCCTTTCTAACGTGACAATGTGCACTCAAGTAAGCAGCAATAATTATTGTTACTCATATAACAATATATATGTCAATTTAGATACACAAATACGTATAATATTTAACAAATTTCTAATATTACATACTTTAATAACAAGCCAACCTGTAGTTCATTATTTTGCCACCAGATGTCATATGGCTTAGCAATACATACCAATACCAAAAAATCTGTTGTGGCCAGTACAATATCTTCCGTCAATCCCGTGTAATATGTATAAATTCCATACATAAATTTACTTGCAAAAATTCTAAATTTCCAGTAAAATTATTTCATAAATAAACTATCCAAATTGCACTTGACACTAACATCTTCTTCTTCTTTAGCTTTCCCCATTCGCTATTATTTATTTTCTTCTTCCACTCATTTCTGTTTTACGTGTCGTTCTCATTCATTTCCTTTCTCTAAAGTGTTCTGCAATACAGTCCTTCCATCTTATCTTTAGTCTTCCTCTGTTTCTTCAACCTTCAATTACAAAGCTATTATTCTTCATTTCTCCTCATGACATTTTTCAAACCAATGTAATCATCTCTCTTGTATCTTTCTAGAAAATTGTAACGCTAGAGTTATTTCCTTACCTATCTTTCCGTGTATTCCCCAACATCTACTTCAACATCCTCATCTCTGCCACATTAATTTACTTTTTATTGATACTGACATCTGTCAATTTGAACTATATGAATAATTAGTAGTTGGCATGTTTAGCATAGCTGGCTGAATTATAAAATTTAATTTCTTTAAAATTCTTTAACTCTATTTCTATTGAATATGAAGTATAAAATGCAATCAAATCGTAAAGAGAATACTATATTTTTTAAGTTATAACAACGTTAAATGTCAATAAATCAAATTTAACTGTTAAATCTTCAAATGAGGCAACTTCCGGTTCACCAATTATAACCAAAATCTAATCAGTTGTTCTTCTGGATGTAAACTTGAGGAATACGAAACAAATATAATTTTTGGAATCGTGGTATTGAATTTATGCGATCCGAAACTTTTGTCACACACACACACATAGACACATAGACACACAGACACACACACACACACACAAACACACACACACACATACACACACACACACACATACATACATACATACAGACATCATCGTGAAAATGGTAAAATCGTATTATAGGGACCCTAAAACATGCTTATTCACTAAAAACTCATTATTGGATTTTTTGATCAAAGACAATACCTTCCTTACCTAAAGGTGACGGAAGGTAAAAACAATAAGGTGAGGACATTGTATTGCTAACTATTTGGTTATGGTGGATTTTTTTGAAATGTCTGAAAGCAATTCTAATAAAAACTAGTGAAACTTTAACGCAACTGATACCATTTTTTAAATATAAGAGGCTTGATTATATTTCCATTTGCATTTTTGACGTTTTGTTTACCATTTTCCGGTCTTTAGCTGTACTTTATGAAAATAATCTAATACGAATCCTAATCATTATCCCTATTCGAAAGATGTATGAACTTCAATGATGTGAATCTCATATAATATGACTGTTGCATATAATATATGATCACGATCTCATAGCTCACTAGATAATATGAGTACATCAGGAACATGTTAACAGTGTAGGAGGTATACGTGTAAAGTATAATTTTATACTTCTATAATACACGTACACAATATGTAGACAATGTAGAGGTAGACGATGAAGACAGAGAAAATTTCCGGAATAATATTCCAGAACTTCTTATACAGGCTGTTCAATTTCTATATTATAAGACTATTAAAATGAGTGAAACAATTCTTGTCTTAACCAGTGGCTCTCAAAATACAGGTACTTTCTTATTTTAAATTGGAACCTACCTTTTTTATTCGCATATTCGATTCAGTACGATAATATACTACACATATAATCTTATATAACAAAAATATTACAAAATTATTACATTTTGGTTTAAATCTGAAATAAGAGTGCTATGACAGAAACAATAGAAAATTGTGTTTCATATTAATTGTTGTTAAATGTTAAATAAATCTTTCGTGTGCTTTCTTGGTGATAAAATTAATTTTACTCACAAAGAAAAAGTTTATACTAAATTAAATTGTTTCTGTCATAGCACTCTTATTTCTACCAGTTTTAAACAGAAATATAATAATTTTTTAATTGTATTTTTCTCAATTTTTTTGTCATGTAAGACTATAAGTATATATAGGAGTCCCAAAATAAGTGGTATACCATTGGGATCTCAGGTTCTGCTGGGAAAAAAATAAAATAATAATAATATCTTTTTATATAAAAATTCAACATAGTGCCCATTTTAAATAAGAAAGTTGCTTATGTTTGATCAAAAAATTCTAATTCTTTCATATTCCTCTTTCGTACTTCCATATGATGAGTAAATTAGATTTTGGTTACGATACGCAAAACAGAAATGAGTGAAAGAAGGAAATAAAAATAGCGACCCCTGAGGAATGGGAAAAGCTGAAGAAGAAGTAGATGTTAATGCAATTTGCATAGTTTGTTTATGAAATAACTGTACTGGAAATATAGAATCTTTTGCAAAAAAATTTATGTATGGAATTTGGACATAATGCACAGGATTAACGGAAGGTAATGTGTTGGCCACATCAGATTTTTGTCTTTATTGTCCTTATTTACATAGTCGGCAAATGTCTGACAACTTTTAAGATGTAGGATATAATAATTGTCTTTAAAGGGTAAAAAATTGAGGGTACATAAATTTCGATGTGCTGATTCTAGAGGTGGGCGCGGGTCGTGAATTTTATCGGGTCACGATGAGTCCCGACGTGACCCGCGTGATCGTGAATATATTTTAAATTTTACTTCGTGATTGGGCGTGAGCGTGAGTGCCTAAAGATATATCGTGACTGATCGGGCGTTATTGCAATTTAATACAGCGTGAGCAATATATCTTCTATTTTTTTATCTAAAAAAATTATAGTTTTCATATCTATATTTTACGTTATATTCTTATTATTATTAATAGGTCGAAATATATGATTTTTTTTAAATATTTTCTTAGTTCCCATAATTGTATACATAATTAGCTTCGATATCATTAAAGATACACAAATTTGAAATGTAGAAACAACTACGAGACACGAAAGTGACCGACTGGGCGTGATCGGGCGTGAGTGTCAAAATAAATTCCTGAGCGTGAGTGACCGTGAATTAAACATAAAAAGTCGTGCGTAATTGGACGTGATACACTTTTAGTTTCGCGAGCGTACGTGATCGTGAACAAAAAGTAACTCACGCGCCCATTTCTATGCTGATTCTCAGTCAGAAAGAATTTTTCCAAAATTCGGAATTTTTTTCTTATTTTTCATGCAATTATTTTTTACTGCTCCAATGCCAACATGAAATTTTTATTTTATTATTTATTATCTAATCACGTAATAGACTTTGAATAGGAAATAATTACGAATTAATTCATAATTCATTATTTTTAATAAAATAATTATGTCGGCAGTACCGTACTAGACAAGAAATAAGTAAATGAAAAAATAATTTAAATTTAAAATAGTGACATATCCATCTTTAAGATCCCACGATTTGAATAATAACCTATTTTGACATTTTTCTGAATTCTGCTGATATCTCGATCAAAAGGAATACAACCAATATTTCATCAAAACATACGTATTACAAAATTTCTTTGAAAAATGTGTTTTTCAGTTGTCAAAACATAATAGAAAATTTCACAACGCAAAAGTAAAAAATATTTCTTTCACTGTTTCATTCATTAGAAATAGATCAACCTTCAATAAATATCTTTTATGTTTGGCAAACAGGGTAAAAATAACTTTATCATAAGTTTTTTTATTTCCGTAACAAAGGTTGTCCAACTGTAAGTGATAACGATTTCGTATTTTCCAAAGCCTTCTAGGATAAGGATAAGATCATGCAAATTTTATTACAGTCATATTTTCGGATAGATATGAGAGAATGTTTTTTTAACTCCGAAAAATGAGGTGTAATCCTTATTTTATGGGCCTTATAACAGAAAAACCTGACTGAAATTTTTGACATTGTTTCTAATAAATTTGGTAAAAAAATTATATTGTTTTGTTACAAAAACATTTTAAATTTAAGTAGAATTTTATTTAGTACATTAGTCTCATTACAAAATAATAAGATACATAGTTCAATTTTTTTTAAATTTTATTTCAGTTTGTTCATTCTCTCTCTCTCAACCAATCTTCTTTTGGAATTCTTTGTGGGAGATTTAAATTTAAAACTATTTGCTCTCACAACGATACTTCAAAAAATTGGTTCTCTATAAGTTCTAACTAATTTAACTTAAATTCAAATGACAGACAAATAACTGTTTAAATTACGTACATGTGTAAATTACATTTTCTGTAGTATTGTTTCCTTATTTTCTGTTTTTAATTGAAATCTATTATATAGTAAATATAATGTAACTTTTTTTTATTTTGCTGTAGGTAATTACTAATTTTAGAGGGAATTTGTAAATACAGAACTAGTTCAGAATTAAAAACTACCTAATATGAGTCAAAATCCAATCACATATTTTTTATTCCTTTATGAAAAAACAAACGCAAAATAAAATTTGCAATTTACTGTATATTACAGAGTGCCATGGAACTAGTTATATTTTGTTTGTTATTAAATCAGTCAAACAAACAGTACAAAACATCAATAGATCCATGATACTCTGAAATATGCAATATGCTGTAAATTAAAAATTTGATTTTGCATTTTTTTCGTAAAAAGAAAAATTGTGTTTGATTTCATTGCCATACTGTGTAGTTTTTAATTTTCTATTTATAATATTCCTATACTACAGAAAAAAAAATAAAAGTCTAGAATACCCATCCTTCAAGATATTTATTTTAATTTATTATCCACCGTTTTATTTATAATGAATGTACCAATCTTTGTTAGGGAGGTCATTGCTAGTGAAAAATGTCATATACATATCCGATCCCTACAATAAGTGCCCGTGAGGTGACGCCTGGTACGCGCCCACACGGTATACGAGCCCTGTCCCATATAAGTTCACACAGTTGCCTAATTTGCTTAAAATCTTGAAACTTGCACTGTGATTATGATGTAACAGCAATATTTTTATCAATCTTGACTGAATTATTTATTTTTCATTCATTTATTTCATTCATTTTAATAAATAAAAATGTTTCTATCATTGTAAATGTAAAATTATAAAAGATTCATGGGGCAAGGCTTTTTAAAAAATCAGCCAATCGCGATACCATTGACTCAGATCTTATGTTTTAAAACAATTGAAGCTTTTTGCCTTTCTATATTATTGAATAAGCTTATAAGTGACGTGTTAACTAATTGTGGATTAAAAATATTACTTAAAATGGCTCGAGGGAAAGCAGTTTCGCAAGATGTGCGAAAAATAATAGTTTCTCTTTCAAATTCTGGAAAATCCTATTCGGAAATTGGAAATATCGTCAATTTATCAAGGTATACTATTGGAAGTATCGTTCAAAGATATAAAGCAAGCGGTTCCACTGCGCAAAAACCTAAACCATGAAGAAACTCTGGAATTTTGGAAATCCACAAAAGAGCGTTTAAAATGAATAACAAAGCAAAACCGCCGCTCTAGTTATGGTGAATTGAGTGTTTTATGGACTGCTGCCACAGGAAGAAAAATGTTTAGGACTACTTGCCGCAGAATAGCTAGCAAAATAGGTTTTAAAGTTTATAAGGAAGCTAGTGTTGATATCATATTTGGTACTTTAACGTGGGTACAGTTTGCAGGCGAAAGAAAAACCTTTATTAAACAAAAACCAGAAGTGAAATAGATTAATCTGGGCAAGAGAATATAAAAATTGGGCTGTAGAACAGTGGTATGCTGTAAACTGGAGTGACGAAGCAAAATTTGAAGTACGCGCAGGTGATAGTCGTCGTAGGGTTATAAGAACGCGGGAAGAAGCTTATGACAATGGATGTTTAAAAAGAAAAGTTAAGTTTCCGGCATCAGTAATGGTATGGGGTTCTATGTCAGCAAAAGGAATAGGAAAACTACACATTTTAGAAGGAACTATGAATGCTTCCAAATATATTGATACCTTAGAAACATATCTAAAACCCACAATAGAGAATTTCAAAAATGCTGACATCGAGTACATCTTCCAACAGATCGGGGCTGCTTGCTACACTGCAAAAAAAGTTATACAGTGGCTATCCGATAATAACTTTTAAAATGGACATCCAGCAGCCCTGATTTGTCGCCAATAGAAATTTTGTGGCATATTATGAAAAAACAGTTACTACTACATCCAGCTAGAACTATGGTAGAATTGCGCTCTCGTTTACAAAGTATCTGGGATAATTTCACTCCAGAACAATGCCAAAATCTTGTAAATACCATGCCAAGACGTTATAGAAAGAAAACGTGACGTTACAGAATGGTAATTATAAATAATGTAATTAGCGCAATTTGTTTGTATTCCTGTAAATCAATTAATTCTTATATATTTTAAATAAATTAAATAAGATTAAATATTTCCGTTGTATTTCAGTTCATTTATAGTTAATTTTATTTAATAGTAGCAAAAGTTTAAGTTGTTTTACTTTTACGCAGCAAAATTTGATGATTAATAGAATTAAATTGGGTGTGTGAACTTATATGGGACAGGGCTCGTATATATATAATTGCTGTCGTTGAAAGTGCACCACAGGAGTCAATTTTGTGCCATTATAATTCGAACTAATTTTTGGCGTCGGTTGGGATCGAACCCGGAACATAATTAACGAATTTAATATTTCTTGTATCCATTCTTTCGTTCTATGAGGAATTTTCTCCTACTCTTCTAATATATTTAAAATTCTTTATATTCACTGACGGTATTAGCGATATTTCTTAAGAATATATATATATATATATATATATATATATATATATATATATATAATTGGTTCTTTGGGCAGCGAGATTTATTACAACAGATTATTCTATATTATTATATAATATATCTCTAAATCTATAAAAAAATATAACAAAAAAATTAAATGTATCAGATTGAGTATTTAAAAATCTTTATTATCGTATTAACTAAATTTTCAAAAAATAATATTTAGAAGATTTTTTTAAGAAACTATCACTTTCGGTTGTCTAATTGTTACCAAAACCTATTCAACTCTTCCCATTAATGTTAGATTGAGGAATCCGTAGTTAAACAGGTCTTGAGTTGTATAGAATTTGAGAAATCGTACCTCCAACATCCTAACACACACATCCCCCCCCCACACACACATACACACACACACACACACACAGACAGACAGAGACCGGCATCATCGTAAAAATATTAAAATCGTTTCTAGGGGCCATAAAACGTGCTTATTCAATAGATTGCGGATATCCGATTTTTAGCATGAATCCAATACCTCTCTTAGCAAGAGGTAAAAAAGTAGGGTTAAATACCTATAAAATAAATATAACATCCAAGTTTTTTTTTGAAAATTTGCTAGCGAAAAAGTCATAATCTTCACGAGCCTCTAGAATAGGCTACAACGGACTTTTTTTTACAAGAAACATTAATATCTGCTTCCGTGCTCTAATTTTGTGTTTATTTGTTATATTTTAGCTGAAATAAGACATTACAACAAAAATGAAATTTCAAGGGAGTAGGTATTGTAGAATCCATCCTAAAATAACATTATGATTCCCATATCTAACAGATTTGAAGTACTCCGATGAATCAAATTAGGCAAAGAAATTAATCACGTTATTTTTACAGCCGTCTTAAAATGTTTGATAAAATCTTAAAACGTCTGATAAAATCAGTGCAGTAGATAGAGATCTTGATCTAATATGCAAGGTGTTAGTATTTAAGTAGTTAACATTTAAGGCAAAAGCACTTTAAACGTTCTATTAATAGTATTTAATATTTCAAAGTATTCCGAATGCAAATTACTAAATGTTGTAGGCGTGAAACAAATAAATTGCTTATTAAATAAATACGTGATACACATGTTAAAACGTTTACATAATTGAATTTCAATAGTATGAAACAATACTAACTTAATATGCAGGGAACCTCTTAATAAGAAGTACCTATTCAATTCGTGATACAATAATAAAAAAAATTGAAAGAAAAGAACATTCAATAATATTTTCGACGTATTTAATAATAATGTAAAATACCTCCACGTGTTCTATTTATACTCGAAGAAATTATGCGTAAAATAAACACTAAAATTGGTTTAATATGTCATTGGATGTATAATATTTTACCATAGTTACAAATTCCAATACCACGATTCCAAAAATTATATTTTTTTCGTATTCTTCAAGTTTAAATCCAGAAGAAGAGGTGATTAGATTTTGGTTATAATTGTTCAAGTGGAAGTACCCTCATTTGAAGATTTTAACAGTTTTTCTTGAAAAAAACGCAGTTAAATATCATTTATTGACATTTAACATTATTATAACTTAAATAATATATTATTCTCTATACGATTTGATTGCATTTTATATTTCATATTTAATAAATATAGAGTTAAAGAATTATAAATCTATTAAATTACATAAATCAGCCAGCTATGCTAACCATGGAAACTGCTTATATATTCAGATAATTCAAATTGACAGATGTCAGTATAAATGAAAAATAAATGAATGTGGCAGAGATGAAGATGTTGAGAAAGATGTTGGGAAGACACGGAAAGATACGGTAAGGAATAAGAGAATAAGGGAAATAACTCTAGTGTTAGAAGTTTCTAGAAAGATACATGAGAGACGATTACATTGGTTTGAACATGTCATGAGGAGAGATGAAAAATATTTTGGAAGAAGATTGGATAGCTTAGTAATAAAAGGTTGAAGAAACAGAGGATGACCAAAGATAAGATGGAAGGACTGTATTGCGAAAGACTTGACAGAAAAAGAAATGAATGAGAACGACACGCAAAACAGAAATGAGTGGAAGAAGAAAAAAATAGCGACTCCTGACGAATGGGAAAAGCTAAAGAAGAAGAAGATGTCAGTGTCAAGTGCAATTTACATATAGGTTGTTTATGAAATAATTTTACTAGAAATATTAAATCTTTTGCAAGACCATTTATATATGGAATTTATACATAATACACAGGATTGACGGAAGGTATTGTGTTGGCCACATCAATTTTAAATATTTGAACTGTTTGGTCTTGGTTAATTGTTCACCATCGAGGACAATGCTACCATTTTTCTGAGGACCACACTCCAAATATTCACTTTTTGTGATATTAAGACGCATACCATTTTCATGCAGTCCTGTTTTCCACTGCTGTACCTGGATTTTCAAATCTTGCCGTGTTACGTTCTCATAGAAAAACATCGTCTGCATAGAGGAGTGTCCACGGGAAAGGTCTCTGTAGATTAGCTGTTACAGTATACACACTTAAAATAAATATAAGGGGAGACAAAGCCGACCCTTGATGAACACCCACTCGTATTGGAAATGATGATGACACTCCTACAGGACATCGCACTACGCTTGTGGCGTCTTCATACAATAACTTGATCCAGCGCACATACATGAACTTTGAAATAAATAAATTACAATACTCTAAGACTTGATTTACATTAGCAGTACAATGACGGTACAATAACGGTACGATGACGGTATGGTACTTCTTGCTCCAATGTATTTTAATGGACCCATTTACATCTACGTTTCGGGACGATGACAGTACGGTGACGGTATGATGACGGCACATTGATATTCATTGATTTACATTAGCGGTACGACCACGGTACAGTATAGTTTTGTTTATATTGAAAAAATCGAGGAAAAATATTTTATCATAGTGACTGCGTAGTATTTGCATGCAACGGGGAGTGCAAGGTTGCGTTTGAAGAGTACGTGCACATCACGTTGATATTCATACCAAAATCAGCTGAATGGAAGTAAACATATGCTAGTACGTCATTGATATCTGACTTGTTTTTGACTTTGTGATTTTGTCAAAATGAGCTAGACATGAGAAATTATTGTATACATTATTGAACAAAAGTTCTCTGCTTATAACATAAAACGTAAAATATACATCATAGATTTTCTTCTACTTCGTCAATAGTAAGGGCAATTATAGACAAGTCGGTATTTGATATTTTTTTAAATATTTCGCACGATATATTCTACTTTTGATAGACACATGACATATGCACAGCAAACTGTCATAATACATAAAAGAAAATTATATTGTCATGGTATTTTATTATGGTCGTATCGTCGTGGTACCGTCTAAAGTAAATGCCTCTTGTAATTGACATACCGTCATTATACCGTTATTGTACCGTCATCGTACCGTCATTGTACCCTTAATGTAAATCAAGCCTAAATATGGCAACATTTGCATTAAGCACAATTTATAATTATAAATGCTGTCAATGAAATTCTGTTAATTAATTGAAAACGGCATCCGCATTACACTAATTGGAGTATAATTTTCAGGAAATAAATAACAGAATCACTTTATTGAATGGATTCAGTTCACTGAGCAAACAGGTAATGCATTTACACGTGCATTTAACTTTGCCACCTGTGGAATGAACAATTTATAGGTCAAAGTGCATCTAGATATGCGAATATAAATATCTAACACAACAAAAAAGATCATAAATTTATTCTTTATTGCAGTCTCACTTGCAAACTTCTTCGCAATCAGTTCCCAAATCAAAGATCAAACCTATACATCTATAATCATCGATCAATAATTCAAAAGTTCTATCGATTAGAAATCTCTAGTCTCTCACATCATAATTTAAACATAAGACTCCATAGATCGAGGTGACAGTTGAACTGTACCTCCCTATTATTAGTTGTATGTGATATATATTTAGTGAGAGCCGTAAGGCAAGATGTAATGATGTTTTCTTATTTTATTTTTGATTATTAAAAATTTGTTTGTCAAAATTGAGAGACATGGGCAATTATTTTTTATCCTTTAGTGTGTGGTGTACTGCTACATTAAAATATTCCCAAGCGGTCACCTTAATAATTAAATAAAAAAAAAACCTTAAAGGAACGCTTCTACTCGCTAAGAGAGGTATTAGAATCATGCTAAAAATCGCATATCTGCATTTTATTGAATAAGCACGTTTTAAGTTCCCTAGAATACGATTTTAACATTTTTACGATGATGTCTGTGTGTGGATGTGTGTGTGTGTTAGGATGTTGGAGGGGTACGATTTCTCAAATTTTATACAAGTAAAGATCTGTTTAACTCACTGTAAAATTAATGGAAAGAATTGGACAACCGAAAGTGGTAATTCTTCGAAACATTATTTTTGAAAATTTATGTTAATACAATAATAAAGATCTTTAAATTCTCAATCTGATACATTTTTTTTTTTATTATATATTCTATAGATTTAGAGATATATTATATAATAATATAGAATAGTCAGTTGTAATAAAGCTCGCTGTCCAAATAATACTATGAAAATCAGTTGAGATATTTAAATATTCATAATTGACAGATACATGCAAAATATCACTGTCAAGAATCAACATTTTTATTAACATTACAGTAAGCTTTTTCTGGAAAGTAACTACGTTTAAAATTTCTTATTGTATTATTAATTAAAAACTTAAAATTATAGGTATATTAATATTACATATATCCTTACGAAATACCGCTAATACCGTCAGTGAATGTAAAGAATTTTGAATATATTAGAAATAAATAGACTGGTACATAATTAATAATAATAATAAATATGTAACCTAGTAATACTCGTATCATTCCAAACACGAATAATAACAAAAATAACTTATCGGTGTGCAAATTGTCTTAATTACGGAAAATTTAGGTGTGGCAATAATTTCCAAAAATTTATAATTTCGCACTTTCATTTAATAAATTACAAAATTCAAAGTATTTGTTATTTAGTACAGCATTGAATTTAATATCCATTATTTCTGACTGTAACTCAGTATCAATTTGTTTTATTTGCTGTTAAGTTAATGAAAACGGATTAGTAAAGAGTCCTATGTTCTTCTCTTCGGCTGTAAACTCAGAGACGCGAGAATCAAATTATTGTTTCAATAATTTAAGTTTTTCTTTATATCTGTCGTAATTAAACAATATATTAAATTAAATTATGTTCAAGGTAGTATAAATAAATGCTCTCTTGTAACCATAAATACAAAAAATTATTTTTTTATTCTTGATCGATATACGTAGTATATGTGTATAGAATTATAATAGATATAGTTATAGATATCGAAATAGATTTAGAAAAATTATATTTTTTAAATTTCATAAGGGCCACTCAAAAATAGTAAAAGGACCACAGGAGGCCCGAGGGCCACCACTTGCGCACCACTGCTCTACAACTTTACACTCTACAGTTTTTGTCCTAAAATGAATAGAAGAGCGGGAAATCGGATAAAACCAAAATCTCATGCTAAATCCCTGATCGTCAACATCCTGTATGTAGGCATAAAGGTACCTACGGAATCTTTTTGAAAATTTTTATTCTTGCTTAGTATTAAAGAAGAATAAATTCTCTATCATATATAATTAGTTTATTATATCTTTTATAGATTTAGGGCTAAATTCAGAGACACGACTCACACTCACCTTACACTCAACTCATTCACCTTACACTCAATTGGTCAAAATGTGATTATTTGGAATTCAGAGACCTTAGGCCAGTCGAAATTCAGCGACAAGTGAGTTGAAATTAAGTGGCAGTTGAGTAAATTCTAAGTGTGGTCTATAGCTACCTTACATCTTACTCAAATCAACAGAAATATATTTTAATAAATTATTTCATTGTCGAATTGTTGTTATTTTGTAGTCTAAAACAGAAAGTATTTTGTATTAAAATAAATTACTTTTTTTTGGAATTTGTTCAGAACGTACAAGATGAACAAACCTTCCACGGTAAGAGTTAAAACTACTTCTATATTATTCCATTATTTTTATATTTCATTAATTTCTTTCGTTTCAGTTAAATTTTACGAAATAATGATAATCCACTATAAAAATATGCCAAAACAGAATTGATACAGACTGACTCATACGTTTGCTTTATTGAATACGAAATTGAGTACGAAGTGAGTGTTAGCTTAACTCACACTCAAGTGAGTTACAACTAAGTGACAACTGAGTCTGCGTTGAGTGGTCATTTAGTAACGTCTCTGAATTTGGGCCTTAGAGATAAAGAAAAATAAGGTATCTAATAATCTGTTGTAATAAAATCTCTAGCCCAAATAATGTCATGGAAACCTATTAAAAATTAAAATGTTTGTAACTGATACATAAATGTCAGTGTCAAAAATCCAGAGACATTACTGAAGATTTTTTTGGGAGGTACATACATTATTTAATATAATCTAAATATGAAAATAGATATAAGTAGAATTTTTGGTGTAGAGTGTAGGTATGCAAGAAATGTTAAATACAACAGGGCGCGAGCAGTCATGTACGTTGTTGGGCTGGACCAGCAGATATGGGGAACCGTGACAAAATGATAGCTAGTAATTATGTACATAGATGTCAAATATTATAATTTTTCATTCTAAATTTCGTGATTTTCCAATTCCATATGTGGTTTATTTTCCTCGACAAGCAAATTCCAAATTCCTGGTAACAAATTAACTACGTGAATTTGGAAAATCTTGAAATTTTTAATGTAAATTCTGACATTTGACATCTATGTACATAAGTACTAATTGTCATTCTCACACAGGCCCAAATATCTGCTTCTCAAGGCCAATAATTTCACATGACTGCTCGCGCCCTATAGTGTAACCAAAAACGGAAGTGGCGAGAGGTATTGTGCTGGCCACAACAGATTTTTTTATTATACTATTAATAAATAAATAACTATTATATAAAGTGATACAATATGTTTCCGTATGATAATGGGTTCAATCTATCTATCAAATTTATTTTAAATTAAAAATTACAGTATAGGTAAGGTAAATATTATCATTAATAAAGTATCTTAATATTACTCTTCTATAAAAACACATTATTAATTTAAACAAAACCATTTTACTTTGTAGAGGTATATAAATCTTTTATGAATTTGTAATTAAATTATAATTTATTAATTAATACACTCTAAATAGAAAGAAGAACTTGATACTTTAACGAAGTGTAACGCAACAACATTGTGAAAATTTAAATAAAGCAAAATTCACAAAGTACACATAAAAGTAACTGTTTTTATACAATTCAACATTGTATAAAAACATTTTTTCTCTTACCGTTAGCAATATTGCGTTAGTGTTTACATAGCAGTAAATTTAATTCAAATGTCTAAATGTCACTGTAATAAAACTGACCATTTTGACGCTCCTAACATAAATTATAACCTGCACTATAATTTTTAGAAATTTGGGCGGGTTTCTTAACATGAATGCATCATTTATCATCTGGTATAACAAATGGCAAGTGTAAGTTAACTCCTATTTAGTATTTCAAACATACTAATAATAATAATAAATCAATAATTTTAGTTTTTCTACATTTCAAAGATAAGATATATTATTATGAGCTACATGTTTTTCAGTATGGCTAAATTAAGTAATTTGCGAATGATAATGTATTGAATATATTAAAGTAGATTTATGATGAAGTATATTTGTATATTTAATATTGGTTTATAAAAAAGTTCTTTATACGAGGGTTGCCTTTTATATTTCGGGATTAAAACCAAAAACAAATATTTATCATCGAAAATAACTTTATTGTTTTCCAAAATATTCTCCATGAAGATCAATACACTTTTGCATGCGTATGAACCAATTTTCGAAGCACTTTTTCCACCCCGATTGAGTTATCTCCAAAACATGCATTTTGAACGCATCAACCGCTTCTTCATGTGTTGAAAAACGTTGACCTCGCAATTTGTTTTTGATGTTCGGGAATAAAAAGAAGTCATTTGGTGCCAAATCAGGACTATACGGCTGATGACTCATGAAATCCATATTTTAAGCGCACAAAAAGTCACTTGTTCTAGCCGATGTGTGAGGGCTCGCATTGTCCTGGTGGAGAATGATTTGTCTTAGGCGGTTGGTTTTCCTCGTTTCTCCGAAGACTTGTGGCAAAACAAATAGTTGTGTACCATTCAGATTTGTACCAATGTTACGATTAAGACATGACCATTCGCTGCGAAGTGCTTCGAGCACAAGCAACTTTTGTTGGGTTTGGGTCACCTAGGAAAATCCATACAGTCGACTGCTGTTTACTTTCGGGCTCATACGCGTAGATCCAAGATTTGTCACTTGTCACGATGCCATTCACATGTTTTGAAGCACCGCGATCGAATTTTTTGAGCATTTCTTGCGACCCATTGACACGTGTTTTTCTGGAGCGATTGTCAAATTACGTGGAATCCAATGCGAACCAATGTTTTTTACGGTCAAATGTTCATGCAATATTAAATGTATGCTGATCCTACTAATGTCCAAGGATACCTCAATTTCACGATAAGTCCATTGATGTTCTTGCAGTATTAGTTCACACACCGCATTAATGTTTTCGGAACATCAACCGATTTTTGGACGACCTTCACGAAATTCGTCCTTGAGCGAACTACAGCTACGACTAAATTCGGTAAACCATCGATAAACACTAGTCCTTGATGGTGCTGATTTATGAAATTTAATATCTTTATAATTCTTTAACTTTATATCTGTTGAATATGAAGTATAAAATGCAATCAAATCGTATAGAGAATAATATATTCTTTAAGTTATAATAACATTTAACTGATTTTTTCAAGAAAAACTGTTAAAATCTTCAAATGAGGGTACTTCCGGTTGGCCAATTATAACTAAAATCTAATCACTTGTTCTTCCGGATGTAAACTTGACGAATACGAAAAAAATATAATTTTTGGAATCGCGTATTGAAGTTATGCGATCCGAAACTTTTGTCACATACACACAGACACACACACACACACACACACACACACACACACACACACACACACACACACACACACGCACACACATACATACAGAAATCAACGTAAAAATGGTAGAATCGTATTATAGGGACCCTAAAACATGCGTATTCACTAAAAACTCATCATTGAATATTATGACCAAAGACAATACCTTCCTTACCTAAAGATGACGGAAGGTAGAAATGTTGTTTATAACATCTGTCGAAAAACATTACGTGCATATGTAGATTTCCACACTCGGTCGGCACACTTTCACGTAACGTCTCTTTTTCCAACTATTACAGGCTGTAATAGCCTCTAAACATATTCTATTGAACAATTCTCCTACTAAAGTACTTGATTTAGACCAAATTTATTTTCTACGTTCTAGTGTTCTACAATCTGCCATTTTCAAATAAAATTAACATTTCCCATAAAATCATGTGAAACAAATTGGCAAATCCTTTCCCAACGTCGGTAGTGTAAAAATCGCACTTCTCCCTCAATTAAAATATAATTATATCTTGGTGCTATAGCCAGATATCAAGAGTACAGTTTACGGGCTACTTATAGTCAATATCGCGCATAAAGTCGCTAAAATATCAGCCATTTCTGTCACTCGGCTCCTTATTAGCGTCTAGAGAGCCATTCATAATACACGGCTGGAAAACGCAGCAGGACTAATTACGAAAAAACTGATCAACTAATTGGTATTAACTACCGAGCCAATTAATATATGAGCAATGAGAAATGAAATTGGTTTGCGTCCTTTATATAAGATTATTGGATTATTTTTTTATTTTCAAGATTTATTTACTCTTCTTTTATACAAACAGTAACATAACAATGCACAAAAACTCACATCCGGTTCAGTATACAGGTGACACTGAGAAACGGGCTACTCAAAATATTTTTTTTTATACATATTTTTTAAAAAAATTCATATATATCTGGGGCTCACAAATCATGGTATTTGGCATGATGGTAGCGCTTCCGTTTTAACCGGAAGTGACATTAACTTTCATATTTCATATCGGACACCCTATATATTTTTATCTAGGTAAAATTACGTATTCAACGATAGGGTTAAAATGGATTCTTATTGAAGAAATAAATTACAAAAACGTAAGAGAAAATTATGAATTATTAGGTTAATTAACCATATCAGATAAGCTGTGATTACAAATTGATCATTTTTTTTGTAACAGAATATACAATCTTATAAAATAACTTATTATTTAAACAATTAACTTAAATATTACTCAATATTATGTCAACTGTTTTCACAGCCAGCCTGATATCATGGCTTCGCAGGTAAATTATTAATGTTATTATGTTGGTTTTTGTAATTTATTTCGTTAATAAAAATGCATTTCAAGCATATTGTTGAATTTGTAACTTGACGTAGATTCCAAATATATGAAAATATATAGTTTCCCATTTGAAATATGAAAGTTAATGTCACTTTCGATTCAACCAGAAGCGCTACCATCAAGTTAGATACCATAGTTTGTAAGCCCCTAAGCCTAGTTTATAAATATATTAAGAAAATTAAAAAAAAATTATAAATAAAAAAGTTATTTTGAGTGGCCCGTTTTTCAGTGTCACCCTGTATAGAAATTATTATTTTAATATTTCGAATTTTAAATGGCACAAAAATGACTCTTGTGATGCACTCTCCACACTAGGAATGAATGCCTTATGGTGAAGCCGGATAAACGCCCGCACGGTACGAAAATGTCATCATCATTACTGATATCTTCATATAATACAAATTGGCACACCCAGCAATAGGTAATATGCCCTAATGATATATTTTTATTTATTTATTTCTGAAAGCTACTTTGACTTCTGAAATGTCTTAAGGTCCGTAATAAATTTCCTAACATTTTTATAATAGAAAAAAGTTGCTTAATTTGAATATAAATAATACTGTATTGTTATTAAATTTGACACTAATTCGTTATTAATATAGCTCCTCATAAAAAACAGAAAAAGAAGGATTGAGAATTTTTCCTAGCATTATATTTTAACTTGTTTTCAACTTTTCGCGGAAACAGAACAATTTTTTACAAAGTTTTGACACATGACGTAATGAATTCACTAAATGGAGCATTCCTAAAAATTTTATAAAGAAGTGATGTAAATTCTGATATTCCAGTTTAGTTTCTTTGTAACGAAATAGCTTTAAAATAACTCGCATATAAAGAAGATAAATAGACAGAAAAGAAATCAATATTTTTGAAACTTAAACTACGATTTTATCTAAATGACCCAATAAATAAATTTGTGACACAAACACTATAATTCAAATAAGCCAGAATTTATACTGAAATATTAGCTGCTACTGTAAATCTGGCCCTGGTTATATGTACATAGTTGGTTTTGAAATTTTTAAATCTTTATTAAAAGGTGGGTGTATATGAGTTTTAGGGACAAAATTCAACTTTTTACCTCTCGCTAAGAGAGGTATTGTATTAATGCTAAAAATCGCATAACCAGATTTTAATGATTAAGCACGTTTTAAGGTCCCTACAATCCGATTTTAATATTTGTAAGATGATGTCTGTGCGTGTGTGTGTGGATGTATGTGTGTGTGTATGTGTGTGTGTGGGAATGTTGGAAGGACGATTTCTAAAAAACCATAATAGTTAATATCTGTTTAACTACGTATTTCTCTGTGGTAATAATTGGACAACCGGCAGCAGCAGATTCTTAAAAAAAATATTCTAAATATATTTTTTGGTTACATAAGTATAAGCCGCGAGAAGTCATGTGACATTGTTGGCCTTGACAAGCAGATATGAAGGCCCGTTTTAGAATGATAATTAGCAATTATGTTCATAGATGTCAAATGTCAAAATTTCAAGATTTTCTAAATTTACTTAGACAATTTGTCACCAGGAGTGTGGAATTTACTTTTCGGGGAAAATAAACCACATGGAATTGGAAAATCACTAAATTTAGAATGAAAAATCATGATATTTGACATCTATGTACATAATTATTAGCTATATTTCTGACACGCGCCCCCATATCTGCTTGTGAAGATCAACAGTCACATGACTGCTCGCGTCCTATTATATTTAACATTTCTTGTATACCTACACTCTACACCAAATATTCTCGTTATGTCTATTCTTTATATTTAGATTTTTTACCTTCCGTCACCTTTAGGTAAGGAAGGTATTGTCTTTGGTCAAAAAAAACAATGATGAGTTTTTAGTGTATAAGCATATTTTAGGATCCCTATAATACCATTTTTACGATGATGTCTGTATGTATGTGTGTCTGTGTGTCTGTGCGTCTGTGTGTCTATGTGTCTGTGTGTGTATGTGACAAAAGTTCCGGATCCCATAACTTCAATACCACGATTCCAAAAATTATAATTTTTTCTTATTCCCCAAGTTTACATCCAGAAGAACAAGTGATTAGACTTTGGTTATAATTGGTGAACCGGAAGTACCCTCAATTGAAGTTAAATTTGATTTATTGACATTTAACGTTATTATAACTTAAAGAATATATTATTCTCTATACGATTTGATTACATTTTAAACTTCATATTCAATAGATACAGAGTTAAAGAATTTTAAAGAAATTAAATTTTATAATTCAGCCAGCTATGCAAAACATGGAAACTAATAATATATTCATATAATTCAAATTGATAGATGTCAGTATCAATGAAAAGTAAATTAATGTGGCAGAGATGAAGATGTTGAAGTAGATGTTGGGGAAACACGGAAAGATACGGTAAGAAAATAACTCTAGTATTACAAGTTTCTAGAAAGATACAAGAAATATGATTCCATTGGTTTGAACATGTCATGAGGAGAAATGAAGAATTATATTGGAACAAGAATGAATAGTTTAGTAATAGGTTGTTGAAGAAACAGAGGAAGACCAAAGATAAGATGGAAGGACTGTATTGCGGAAGACTTGAGAGAAAAGGAACTGAATGATAACGACACGCAAAAATAGCGACCCCTAACGAATGGGAAAAGTTAAAGAAGAAGAAGATGTCAGTGTCAATTGCAATTTGAATTTTTTTTTATGAAATAATTTTACTGGAAATTTAGATCTTTTGCAAGAATAGCGACTTATGTATGGAATTTATACATTATACACAGGATTGACGGAAGGTATTGTGCTGGCCACAACAGATTTTTTAATTTTAAATTCATTCTATGATGAAATTTTTTCCTACTCTTCTGATTTTTCGAAATGTTTCCAATTCATTGTCAGGATTGACAGTATTTTTGAAAGGTATTGTAATATACCTACAATTTTAAATATTTAATTATAAAAACACTAAGAAATAATGTAATGTATGTACTATCCAGAAAAAATCTTCAGTAATGTTTCTCAAAGACATTTATCTGTCAGTTACAAAAAAAAAATTATTCAATTGGTTTCCATGACATTATTTTCGCTGTGAGATTTATTACAATAAATTATTATGTAACTTATATATCCTTATCTCTAAATCTAGAAAAGTTATAATAAAATATTTATATGTATCAGATAGAGAATTTACTCTTCTTTAATAGCAAGAATAAAATAAATCAAAAATTAATATCTAGAAGTTTTTTGTTAAGAATCTGCTACTTCCGGTTGTTCAATTATCACCAAAACCTTTTCAGCTCTTCCCAGTCATGTCCGATTGAGAAATACGAAGTTGTACAAATATTAGGTATTATAGTTTTTGAGAAATTGTCCACACACACACACACACACACACACACACACACACACACACACACACACACACACACACACACACACACACACACACACACACACACAGAGAGAGAGAGAGAGAGAGAGAGAGAGAGAGAGCATCGTAAAAAATATTAAAATCGGATTGTAGGGACCTTAAAACGAGCTTAATCATTAAAATCTGGATATGCGATTTTTAGCATGAAAACCTTTCTTAGCGAGAGGTAAAAATTGTTTAAATTTGTGCCAAAACTATAGGACATACCATAGGTAGAAAGAAAAAACAAAACATATTTTCTACTTCTTTTCTTTAAATTATTTTAGCAATAAACCTTAAAAACATCTTTATTATCATTATCCCAACGTTTACAAACTGAAACATAAAAAACCTACATGGTCGTTAAGTTTAGATTTTTATGAGTGTCGAGCTTGTTCACAATTTACATCTTTTAGACTTTGCATGAGTTGAATGGAGGAGACACTTTGATCCCAAATGAAATATAAGTTAATAACATGTCACTATCTCCTGTCACACGCGATTCAAATAAAATTGAAAACACTCAAGTGTTACTTGAGTTTAAATAGAAATGTTTTGGCAGTAAAATTAACAGGGTTTATGATAACCAAAACTCGTAGCCGAGTTCCGCAAAATAATTACTTGTTCAATATTATATTCTTCTGCACATTTTGTTATGTTTACAAATATTTTTGTTTCATTACTGCAATACAAATTAAAATGCGAGAACTGTTTACATTTTACTAAACTATAAAGTTAATAATGAAAACTTGTTCTAAAGTATATTTAATTAATTCTCTCAGTTGAATGAATTTATTTAAAATCGATGGATTCAAATAAGTTTGAAATTAGAAGATAAATGACATTTCCAATTCTTGTGATTACAAAAGTTTCAGGGATTTGTAATTTATGAAATATTTTTAATACCTTCAAATTAAATTACATCTAAGAAGATTTTACGAAAATTCAAGTTATAGAACTTAGATATGCAGAATGAAAAAGTTGGAGATTGATTTGAAATGGCCATTTTTTGTATGAAAAAGTTGTTAATTTTTTGCCTGAATGTATTTTACATTTTCTGAAAGTAATTTAAATTAACTTAATAAAGATGTGATCTACATAGTAGACGTGGGTCACGATAGAATTATTGATAAAATATAAAAAAACTATCGAAGTTGTAAAATTATTTTCTGGTGGCAAACTATCATAACTGTGAAAATAATTACTGAGAGACTTAAAAACAGGGATCCGAACCTATTTTACCTTTTTATGAAACCGCAAACGAAAACCGAAATCTATATTTTATTTCTTGAAATGTGAAAACCGCCGAAATAATATTGGTACTAAATTACTTACATTTATTTTCGAATTTTGAATTCCGAACAACGCCGGGTATATCAATTAAATAGTTATTAATGAAACAAGAAATTAAAATATTATTTTACGAAATACGAGATGTTCCAAAAAAATAATTTTAATCGAAACCGAAAAATACCGTAACGGAACTGTGCACCTAACCGAAACGAAAATCAATATAATATTTTCAAAAAACCGTTACTGATAACCGTAGCAGAACCCCAAAATTGTTAGGTTCGAGTTCCTACTTAAAAATAGTAAAATTAAATTCGGGTTGACCTAAAAACTGTTTAACTTATTTCTAACTATGTAGATCTATGTATATATTCAATTGTTTTTATATAGTTTTATTATAACTTTCAATTCAGAACTGAACGAATCAATTTAGAAATATGAAGACATGTTTTGTGAAAAATTCATGGACTCATCGAGATTTGTACCCAGAACTATTGCGGGTAGGATCCAAATAAAAAATTGATCTACAAATATTTTGCAAATATCCCTTATACAAAAGCGTTTTATTTCTAATATATGTAGATATAGGTTTGTCTGAAGTACTGATGTAGGTAGGTATTCAATCTAAAATCTTCATCCATGTAGATAGGTAATTGAAATCAAGGGCCTCTGAAGCCATTGTAGTTTGATCTAGTGCTACTTAAACTGCAAGTAAGTACTTGCACATTCAGTAAAGTCAAGCAGTTAGATCGAATAGTCTGAACATGTTAAGTGCTTCTTATTTTAATAATACTTGTGGATTTCCATCTCCGCCGTATTAATTTGAAACTAATGCAACATTTTTAGCACCCCAGATTTGTAAATTCTTCTGTCATTTTTGACAAAAACAAACTGGGTATATTCTTTTACCTATCGTTAAGAGAGTTATTGGAATCATGCTAAAAATCGCATATCCAAATTTTAATGATTAAGCACGTTTTAAGGTCCGTACAATCCAATTTTAATATTTTGACGATGATATCTGTGTATGTGTGTATGTGTGTGGGGACGATGGAAGGCTGATTTCTCAAAAACTATAATATCTGTTTAACTACGTATTTCTCAATCGGACATTACTGGGAAGAGATGGAAAGGTTTTGGTAATAACTAGACACCGGAAGTAGCAGATTCTTAAAAAAATTCTTCTAAATATTATTTTTTGATAAATTTTGTTCTTGCTAGTAAAAGGAGAGTAAATAGAGACAGAGATAAAGAAATATAAGGTATATAATAATCTGTTGCAATAAATCTTACAGCACAAATAATGTCATGGAAACCAATTAAAAAATTAAAATATAACTGACAGATAAATGTCAGTGTCAGGAATCCGAAGACATTACTGAATACTTTTTTTGGAAGTACGTACATTATATTATTTCTAATTGTATTAATAGTTAAATATTTAAAATTATGAGTATATTACATATACCCTTCAAAAATACTGTCAATCCCGACAATGAATTGGAAAAATTTGGAAATTTAGAAGAGTAGGTCAAAATGAATTTAAGATTAAAAAATCTAAATATAAACAATAGATATAAGTAGATTTTTTGGTGTAGAGTGTAGGTATACAAGAAATGTTAAATACAATAGAGCACGAGCAATCATGTGACGTTGTTGGCTTTGCCCAGCAGATATGGGGGACCGTGACAGAATGATAGCTAGTAATTATGTACATAGATGTCAAATATTATAATTTTTCATTCTAAATTTTGTGAATTTCCAATTCCATGTGGTTTATTTTCCTCGAGAAGTAAATTTCAAACTCCTGGTAACAAATTAACTGCGCGAATTTCGAAAATCTTGAAATTTTTAATGAAAAATTCTGACATTTAACATCTATGTACATAAATACTAATTGTCATTCTGACACGGTCCCCATATCTGCTTGTCAAGGCCAATAATGTCACATGAGTGCTCGCGCTCTAAACTTATGTAACCAAAAATGGAATGTTAATGTTGTATAGCAGGGTTTTCCATAAAGGTTGATATCGAACCCTGGAATTGGGATTGCTTAAAAAATTAGACAATTTCTATACGTATATAATTTTTGCCCATAGAATCGAATAGTCAACTCGCCAGTATATTTTTTGGAGTCCACGTTTAAACGTAAATATCTCAGAAACTAAACGAGATATTAATTTGCGGTTTAAAAATTTATAATCAGCATTGAATTGTATCTAAAAATATAAAATACCCAATTTTATACATGCTGTAACAGCTAAACGAGCTGCCTCAAATATTTTCTATATTATTAAAAATACAATATTTAAACATAGAAGTAGGCCGTAGGGTCGAGGAATTATTGTAATAAACGAAGAAAGAATTTATGAAAAATTCATGGACCTCGCAGGGATTTGAACCCTGGACCTTCTCATATCTAGTGAGACGCTCTAACCAACTGAGCCACAAGATCCCGTCCCATTGAAGTCGATGAATCATTCACAATTCTTTTTACAAATTTCGTAGACGAGTACACTAACCATACGGTGTAGATGAATACTCAGCGCGAACAATGCGCTATATATAACATATATAATTGTTGTGAATCAGCTTGCCTTTTTTTTTTTTATAAACGTTGATAAGAATTATTTGCGACCATCCGTAACATATTTAAACATAGAAGTAGGCCGTAGGGTCGAGGAATTATTGTAATAAACGAAGAAAGAATTTATGAAAAATTCATGGACCTCGCAGGGATTTGAACCCTGGACCTTCTCATATCTAGTGAGACGCTCTAACCAACTGAGCCACAAGATCCCGTCCCATTGAAGTCGATGAATCATTCACAATTCTTTTTACAAATTTCGTAGACGAGTACACTAACCATACGGTGTAGATGAATACTCAGCGCGAACAATGCGCTATATATAACATATATAATTGTTGTGAATCAGCTTGCCTTTTTTTTTATAAACGTTGATAAGAATTATTTGCGACCATCCGTAACATATTTAAACATAGAAGTAGGCCGTAGGGTCGAGGAATTATTGTAATAAACGAAGAAAGAATTTATGAAAAATTCATGGACCTCGCAGGGATTTGAACCCTGGACCTTCTCATATCTAGTGAGACGCTCTAACCAACTGAGCCACAAGATCCCGTCCCATTGAAGTCGATGAATCATTCACAATTCTTTTTACAAATTTCGTAGACGAGTACACTAACCATACGGTGTAGATGAATACTCAGCGCGAACAATGCGCTATATATAACATATATAATTGTTGTGAATCAGCTTGCCTTTTTTTTTATAAACGTTGATAAGAATTATTTGCGACCATCCGTAACATATTTAAACATAGAAGTAGGCCGTAGGGTCGAGGAATTATTGTAATAAACGAAGAAAGAATTTATGAAAAATTCATGGACCTCGCAGGGATTTGAACCCTGGACCTTCTCATATCTAGTGAGACGCTCTAACCAACTGAGCCACAAGATCCCGTCCCATTGAAGTCGATGAATCATTCACAATTCTTTTTACAAATTTCGTAGACGAGTACACTAACCATACGGTGTAGATGAATACTCAGCGCGAACAATGCGCTATATATAACATATATAATTGTTGTGAATCAGCTTGCCTTTTTTTTTTTAATTTTTATTTTTTTATATTTTTTTTAATTTTTATAAACGTTGATAAGAATTATTTGCGACCATCCGTAACATATTTAAACATAGAAGTAGGCCGTAGGGTCGAGGAATTATTGTAATAAACGAAGAAAGAATTTATGAAAAATTCATGGACCTCGCAGGGATTTGAACCCTGGACCTTCTCATATCTAGTGAGACGCTCTAACCAACTGAGCCACAAGATCCCGTCCCATTGAAGTCGATGAATCATTCACAATTCTTTTTACAAATTTCGTAGACGAGTACACTAACCATACGGTGTAGATGAATACTCAGCGCGAACAATGCGCTATATATAACATATATAATTGTTGTGAATCAGCTTGCCTTTTTTTTTTTATAAACGTTGATAAGAATTATTTGCGACCATCCGTAACATATTTAAACATAGAAGTAGGCCGTAGGGTCGAGGAATTATTGTAATAAACGAAGAAAGAATTTATGAAAAATTCATGGACCTCGCAGGGATTTGAACCCTGGACCTTCTCATATCCAGTGAGACGCTCTAACCAACTGAGCCACAAGATCCCGTCCCATTGAAGTCGATGAATCATTCACAATTCTTTTTACAAATTTCGTAGACGAGTACACTAACCATACGGTGTAGATGAATACTCAGCGCGAACAATGCGCTATATATAACATATATAATTGTTGTGAATCAGCTTGCCTTTTTTTTTATAAACGTTGATAAGAATTATTTGCGACCATCCGTAACATATTTAAACATAGAAGTAGGCCGTAGGGTCGAGGAATTATTGTAATAAACGAAGAAAGAATTTATGAAAAATTCATGGACCTCGCAGGGATTTGAACCCTGGACCTTCTCATATCTAGTGAGACGCTCTAACCAACTGAGCCACAAGATCCCGTCCCATTGAAGTCGATGAATCATTCACAATTCTTTTTACAAATTTCGTAGACGAGTACACTAACCATACGGTGTAGATGAATACTCAGCGCGAACAATGCGCTATATATAACATATATAATTGTTGTGAATCAGCTTGCCTTTTTTTTTATAAACGTTGATAAGAATTATTTGCGACCATCCGTAACATATTTAAACATAGAAGTAGGCCGTAGGGTCGAGGAATTATTGTAATAAACGAAGAAAGAATTTATGAAAAATTCATGGACCTCGCAGGGATTTGAACCCTGGACCTTCTCATATCTAGTGAGACGCTCTAACCAACTGAGCCACAAGATCCCGTCCCATTGAAGTCGATGAATCATTCACAATTCTTTTTACAAATTTCGTAGACGAGTACACTAACCATACGGTGTAGATGAATACTCAGCGCGAACAATGCGCTATATATAACATATATAATTGTTGTGAATCAGCTTGCCTTTTTTTTTTTATAAACGTTGATAAGAATTATTTGCGACCATCCGTAACATATTTAAACATAGAAGTAGGCCGTAGGGTCGAGGAATTATTGTAATAAACGAAGAAAGAATTTATGAAAAATTCATGGACCTCGCAGGGATTTGAACCCTGGACCTTCTCATATCCAGTGAGACGCTCTAACCAACTGAGCCACAAGATCCCGTCCCATTGAAGTCGATGAATCATTCACAATTCTTTTTACAAATTTCGTAGACGAGTACACTAACCATACGGTGTAGATGAATACTCAGCGCGAACAATGCGCTATATATAACATATATAATTGTTGTGAATCAGCTTGCCTTTTTTTTTTTATAAACGTTGATAAGAATTATTTGCGACCATCCGTAACATATTTAAACATAGAAGTAGGCCGTAGGGTCGAGGAATTATTGTAATAAACGAAGAAAGAATTTATGAAAAATTCATGGACCTCGCAGGGATTTGAACCCTGGACCTTCTCATATCTAGTGAGACGCTCTAACCAACTGAGCCACAAGATCCCGTCCCATTGAAGTCGATGAATCATTCACAATTCTTTTTACAAATTTCGTAGACGAGTACACTAACCATACGGTGTAGATGAATACTCAGCGCGAACAATGCGCTATATATAACATATATAATTGTTGTGAATCAGCTTGCCTTTTTTTTTTTATAAACGTTGATAAGAATTATTTGCGACCATCCGTAACATATTTAAACATAGAAGTAGGCCGTAGGGTCGAGGAATTATTGTAATAAACGAAGAAAGAATTTATGAAAAATTCATGGACCTCGCAGGGATTTGAACCCTGGACCTTCTCATATCCAGTGAGACGCTCTAACCAACTGAGCCACAAGATCCCGTCCCATTGAAGTCGATGAATCATTCACAATTCTTTTTACAAATTTCGTAGACGAGTACACTAACCATACGGTGTAGATGAATACTCAGCGCGAACAATGCGCTATATATAACATATATAATTGTTGTGAATCAGCTTGCCTTTTTTTTTTTAAAAAAAAAAAAGGCAAGCTGATTCACAACAATTATATATGTTATATATAGCGCATTGTTCGCGCTGAGTATTCATCTACACCGTATGGTTAGTGTACTCGTCTACGAAATTTGTAAAAAGAATTGTGAATGATTCATCGACTTCAATGGGACGGGATCTTGTGGCTCAGTTGGTTAGAGCGTCTCACTAGATATGAGAAGGTCCAGGGTTCAAATCCCTGCGAGGTCCATGAATTTTTCATAAATTCTTTCTTCGTTTATTACAATAATTCCTCGACCCTACGGCCTACTTCTATGTTTAAATATGTTACGGATGGTCGCAAATAATTCTTATCAACGTTTATAAAAATACAATACGTAAAAAAAATCTGTTGTGGCCAGCATAATGCCTCTCGCCACTTCCGTTTTTGGTTACATAAGTATAGGGCGCGAGCAGTCATGTAACTTTGTTGGCCTTAACAGGCATATATGGGGGCTCGCGTCAGAATTATGTAATAAATAAATAATTATGTACATAGATGTCAAATGTCAGAATTTTTCATTAAAAATTTCAAGATTTTCTAAATTCACGTAGTTAATTTGTCACCAGGAGTGTGTAATTTACTTGTCGATGAAAATAAACCACATGGGATTTAAAAAAATATTTTCTTCTCTAATCGGATGTCGCCTTTGGTCTACTATAAGATTCATTTATAATATTTTATTGTATTTAATAATATATAAATTATTTGAGAAAGCTCGTCTAGCTGTTACACTGGTATGTATATATTTATATATAAGTTTTTCTTTTTATCTAGGTAGTGGATATCAGCAACGTATTTGTTTTTTTTTCTGGTAATTTTTGTTTTCCTCTGATATGTGTAATATCACGTCCCAATAAATGAATAATAGGCAATAAAGGAAAAACAAAAGCGTATTCATTTAGTGAAATTTGACATGTGTACGAGGTACTGATTTCTGTAGAACGGGGTTAATGATCGATACGTAGAGAAAACGGCCAAATTTGATGTGCAATTAAAACAAACAATATCGCATCAGAATATAGTCGATTTTCAATTGCTGACTCGGATTATTGACCTCTATCAGACTCAATCAGTGAGTTTGCCAACTTATTAATTGATTTCCATTGAATAAATTATGGACAATGAGATATTATTATCCCGCCTTTGTAAAAAGTTAATAACATCATTACGGCTTGATTTCATTTATGCATTACACATAGGTACATTTGTTTTTATATAAAATAAAAAAAATCTGATGTGGCCAGCACAATACCTTCGTCAATCCTGTGTATAATGTACAAATTCCATACATAAATTTTCTTGCAAAAGATTCTAAATTTCCAGTAATATTATTTCATGCAAAAGGCACTTGACACTGACATCTTCTTCTTCTTTAGCTTTTCCCATTCGATAGGGGTCGCCATTTTTTATTTTCTTCTTCCATTCATTTCTGTTTTGCGGGTCATCCTCACGTCAAAATTTTTCATTCATAATTTTTTGGTATTTTATGATTCCTTTTCTCGGCAACTGAATTCCACACCCCTGATAATAAATAAACCACATGAAATAAGAAAATTTGAGTGAAAAATTATGACATTTGTCAGTTATGGACGTAATTAATAGCTGTCATTTTGACACGAGTCCACATATCTGCTAGCCAAAGTCAGCAAAGTCACGTCACTGCACGCGCCCTACATATATTTTTTTTTGCAAAAATCCGATATTCCCAGTTAAATTATTTCATAAACAAACTATGCGAATTGCACTTGACACTAACATCTTCCTCTTCTTTAGTTTTTCCCATTCGTTAGGGGGTCGCTGTTTTTTATTTTCTTTTTCCACTAATTTTTGTTTTGTGTGTCGTCCTCATTCAGTTCCTTTTCTCTCTTTTCATCTTATATTTGGTCTTACTATGTTTCTTCCACCTTCTGTTATAAGTTATTCATTCTTCCAAATCGTATAGAGAATAATATATTCCTTAAGTTATAATAAAATTTAACTGAGTTTTTCAAGAAAAACTGTTAAAAGGACATTTCCGGTTGACCAATTATAATCAAATCTAATCAAGTCTGCATAAGGAAGAGGAATACGCAAGAATTGTAATTTTTGGAATTCTAGTATTGAAGATATCGTGCACGAAACCGCGGTCACATACACACACACATACACACACACGCACACACGAACACACACACATACATACAGACATCATCGTAAAAATAGTAAAATCATATTGTAAAGACCCTAAAACGTGCTTATTCAATGAAAACTCACCACCGATTTTTTGACCAAAGACAATACCTTCCTTACCTAGAGGTGACGGAAGGTAAAAAAAACTTTTGAATGCTTTACAATACGATAGCTTTTTGAGCTCTTAATGGTGTAGGTTGTAGGTATAATCATTAACAATATCTGCAAATAAAAGCAGATTGGCGCACCCAGAAATGGGTAATAAACCGTGTTGCTATATTTGTAATATTATATATTTTTTTCTGCTTCCCTCGTTAAAATGTAACTTAACGCACTGGTTTTCAAGGCGTTAAACAACATCTTAATCAGGGCCGGATTATCCACTAGGCAAACTTGGCAATAGCCTTGGGGCGCTACAATACGAGACACTTCAGAATTTTGTAAATATTACAAAATTTCAGTCAATATTCAATAAGTATTATATGGATATTGTTTATTTAATTATTTTTATCAAATTTTTACTATAGTAAAAATGATTAGGCAGAAGGCGGACGTCATCAACTTGAAATAAATTTTATAAAATGAAATATAACTTGTAGAAATTATTGGGTGTACTTTTTAAAAGAGAAGGAAAAAATATTAGTATTAACAAACGTATATATTAATGATTTTACAATTATTTTTAAGTCAATCCTTATTTCTTTTACGGAATATAAAATTATTTGACATAACATGGTTATTCTCAGTAGTGCCAACTGTATGGTACGAAAATAAACTACAATTAATTTCAAATAATTTTATATTTCGTAAATGGAATAAATAATTTTAAATATCATTAATATGTACATTTTTTAATACTAATACTTTTTTCTTCTTTTTTAAAAATAAATATCACCCAGTAGTTTCTACAAGTTATATTATATTATATATATAAGATTATTTTCATACGTAATATAACAAGTGATATGATTATCATCGATGATATTCTCGAGTGAAACCGAGCTGCAGATTTCACGAGTCCGAAGGACGAGTTGAAATGTGCTGCTTCGGTTTCGCGAGCAATATCTTCGATTATTTATTATACCACGAGCTTATATATAATGAGAGAATATAATGAATTTTTGCAATCTAACCTAACCTAACTTTTAATATACATATTCATATTGTATTAAAACATGGTACTTACGAGTTTTATTTAATATTTCGGAGTTTGAATTATTGTTATTATTTATTTTTATACTCAAAATTTACTGTCAATGTCATAAATAAAGAAAACAAATCCCTTAGTAACGACTATAAATACGGTGTTTATTTCCTTGTTTTTTATCATCGCTGTGATAAACGCGTAGCTAGGAAGTTTCTGAATGTTGATTGGCGGAAAACATGTCACGTGACTAAGGAAATATATTCTCAGGTTGATCACGTTCATCTTCTGTCTATTCATTTTTACTATAATAGTTGTACTGTTCTTGAAATTTACAAATTCCAATCGAGTGTCACGTCACGACAAATTTTTCCCCACACTCTCCGATTAGCCAAACGCCAAAGTTTTATAAAGAGTTAATTTTGACTTCTTGTATTATGGTAACTAAAAGGAATATGACCTATGTTTATATGACTTTAGTACTCAAAATGACATTGTTAAATAAACTGTTAAATTTTCCGTTTTTAAAGTAAAAAGCACAATTTATACCTATAGGGTCATCTTCAAGAGATTGGTAGGTACTCCTGTTGCTGTGAGACCAGATTGGCTACAAGTTTAATGAAATGTTTAAAATAAGCCTTAGAATTTATTATTAAACAATATCCACGTATATAATAAAAATAAAAAATATTTTAATTATATCATTTATTTATTAATATTCATTTTTACTAATTTTTCTTAATTCGATTGAAAAGTGGAGTAGCATGTTGGCGAGTACAATAAAAATATGAGGGAGTGTGGGTTAGGAACACGCAAGAAAAAATGCCTTATAGCATATTTAAAGTTTATCCGGCACTGATCTTAATCATAATTTAATAAGCTGTGTTGTATTGGACATGGCGCGAAACTAACAGTTCTCTAAACATCTGATTCATTATGCACGGACAGAAGTTAGTTGCTGTAGCTGATATTTGTCATTATGTAAAAAAAATTAACCTAAAAAATGCATGTATTTTGTATTTCTACTGTTTTTTACGTAGAAAAATATAGTGACTTATTTAATAACCTCTTTAGATACTCGTTTCTTATACACAAAACTTGTGACTAAAGCGACGTTTATAAAACTTGTTCCATAATGTGCGATGCATCTTTCTTCTTTAGATAATTTTAAACACACATTTTGTTTTTAATATTTTTCTTAGAATATAATAATCTATTTAGTTTCCAGTGTACTTGCAGTAATATTATGTCAATTACCTTTGAACCTATGTAATATTGTGTACCCTAATTGACACCCAAGTATATTGTGTGTTTGCTCGTAACTCATAATAGATTTCGGATAATCTCATTTAAGATAAACCGATTAAGAAACTCTAGATATTGAGTCTAATTAATTATAAACTCTCCATAGATAAAGCTCTAAATATAACAGGGATAACACATCACACGCATCATTTTGACATTTTCAAATAAGTATGAACTAAGTAAAGATATATGAATATATGTAAAAAATTAAGAAGTTTATTTTCTTCAACACTCTTTTGGAAACTACACATTACACAACTAAAAATTATGTATCAGAATGTGTTTAGCCGCATACTAGCCCGGTATATCAAATATCTTGGTAACTATAATCAAAGCAACTGAGTTGCTATGGTTATGATATGACTCTTTGTTTTATCTTCTTGTATTATTTTAAACGTTGTTCTATTCTTATGGAGGTACATTTTATAAATATATTTTTTTTATTTTATAATTTCTCTTGATGTTGTACCACAATTATTATAATAAAATAAATACACATATAAATATTCTTTCGATTTCGGTTTATTATTTCAAACCATCTTCAGAGATATATACATGAAAAATTATAAATAAATAATAAATACAAATGTAAATAAATATATTTGACATAATAAAAGATGTAATAAGAATGTATATAATACAAAGTAGGTTATATTTACAAAAAATTAAAAATTATTATAAATATATTACAAAAGTATAATTCAAATAAATTAAAATTATAATGAAATACAATGCAATTAAATATGTTATTTGTTAAAAATATATTAATATAACTTAAAATGTAAAAAATCATTCATAATTTTGGATTTAAAAATGTCTAGTTGTTTATTCATAGCCTTTGGAAACTAAATAATGAATTTCATATGCCTCAAGTCAAGTCATTTTAAAACCTTTAGTTAATTTATTTAAAAAAAAAATGTTATACTCAAAATTGTGATTTAATGTTATCATATGTAAAGCTACATGTGAATCAATGTTATTAAGTTTCTATGAACATATATGTTCTTGAAACCTTAATTTATTTATTTATTAATTCGCGTTTAACGTTTTGAAGTTTTGAACCGTTTTGGTGTTTTCTGTTAACTTTTATAGGTTTTCGAAGATCTCTAAAGTAAGTTGATCTAATTGTAAGTATTCTACAGGTATGTTTATATATTTATTGGGTAGACCATACTTCAAAGCATCAGGTTCTATTTTGAAAAGAAAATCGTCTGGTAGAATTCGTTATGTACGAATGGGGAGTTTTATTTGCCCCAGCCCGTATAATGATGGCAGCCAGCATTTATGAATTACATCCCAATAAAAAATGCGCGATGCTCAAAACCCCGGACCATAATGACCAGACACACAGCCACGCGTCAACGGGACCGACGATAAACATCAAATATAGGTTCCACAAAAAAGTCCTTCTTATGTTTGTGACGATACGTACCTCGTCTCAGTTTTGTTGTCGAGAAACAATTGTAGTCGATGTAATATCGTAAATAAATTGCAGCGTACTGGAATTATAACAAGTCAGAGATTTGTAAATAAATGTATGTTTGACTTACCTGTGATGTAAAACCATGATACTAAGCGTGTACATTGTTGTATATTATTGTTATGCTGTTCATTGGTTGTAGATATAATTTGTTACACATTTATTTGATCGCTAGAACTGTCATTGTTTTCGAGGTTGTGTTATGAACTGAGTATGCCGCTCAATTCTTATTATTGTAAAATATTATTTTATAATATTTGTTACAATGTTTTTATTGTATTTTACGACAAACTGTGACTGCCTGAAATTATTACAATTTATATTAAATTAGTTTTTGTTGAAGGAGCGTTCGCAAGCGCTATCAGTCAGTCATATGTTAAAGTAAAGTTTATCCCCTCTTAATAATACGCGAGATTTTTCCTGATGTACCAAGTTCTTCAGTTCGTCCGACTGAATCCAGCAACTGGGTTCCGGACTAAAGCTGTAACTCAGAGCGACTTGTTCGAGCTCTGAGGAGAACGTTTGAGTCGTGGAGTTGTACCGCCATCCGTATATCTCGTAGATAGAGAGACTCCGCCGTAATTTTTCTAAGTCGAGTTTGGATGATTGAAATTCACCACTCGCAGAGATAAACCTTATGTAGAGGAGTCCGTTTTGTATTATTATTGTTTTAGATAATTGCATTTTTACTTACTGCCGTGAGAAACTGTGCTATTGCCGTTTCGCGGTAGCACAGTTTTCCTCGTAGATTAAACTCAGTCCGTCACAGTTTGCACAAAGGGTTTTCATTCTTTATTTGTTTATTTGTTACATTTTAATTTTACAATACGTTGGGAATAATAAAGTAGTTGGTTAAGTTAACTACGTGCTTTTTCTTCTTTCTCTTTCAGCATCCGTCGAAGGCGCCCGAGCAACCCGTACCTTGCTGGTGTAACAGTATGAAATCCTAAACCATGAGATTTCCGTAAATTTGGAATTCTCACACTAATATGTATGTTATCGCAGGCCAAAGTCTCACAACCTCCAAGATAATATTTCTTATGCGTCCGGTTTTGCGAGTTTATGCGTTCCAGATGCGATATTGGACGCAGCTCAAGTTCTACCCCGTGAGAATGTTATTTTAAAATCTTCCACCACTCTCGCAGTGGTGAGATAACTAACACACACCCCCGCGTTAGGGTCTCATGCATGCATATTCACTCTCGGTCAGGCATTCATTTTGCCATTGATTCGACATTCAGCATTCAGCATTCATTCGCCATTCATTCGAGATTCTGCATCTCTCGGTAGTGCTTTTTAATCGTGACTGTTGTGAGACTTTCAGCCAAGCAGCCAACTGACCTGATCAGCAATGTTAAATTGTAAGTAAAGTCTATAAATTTTATTTGTTATTAATTATATGTATTTGCACTGTGTTATTATTATTTATGTAAATTGGAGATTTGTAACTTTTGTTTGAACATGCATTCGTTGTGTTAAAGAGAACTATAAATTGTTGTACATCTTTTTATTTTGTAAGGAGCCCCGCAGCTTTATTTTACGGCTTCAATTATCGTATTACGTACTCGTCGACACTTTTATCTATTATCATATGTTCCCTTATTTTTATTTTGAATATATTTAATTTTAATATTATTTACCTGACTATTTACTTGTATATCTACATTTTCCCCTTGTCTAGTTTTTTGGTAATATTTTGCAACTAAGTTTGGTAAACCGTAAGTATAATATACTCGTATTTATAATTGTTATAAACGATAATTTTATGATTCATTTCAAAAACAAGTAACAGCGGTAGAATCCACTCGACCACTGTTACACTGGCATAGAGGACAAGATGGCGCCACAAATGGCGCCCGAGCAGGGACCGGCGTCACATGTTATGTATTCATGTACACGTTATCTTCGATTTTCTATATTATTTGCTGTTGCTATTTTTATATATACGTTCTACATTTGAATAATTTGAATAATTATTCTTGTATTTTGTCTCGCTTGTAAGAAATATTTTGATATAGATACTCGAAGTATATCTATAAACGATGATATATTTTTTTAGTCTATGTATATGTAGTTGGCGTTGGCGTTATTGTTTGCTGTAATAATTCCACTTCTGTAATTTTAAAAATTCCAATATTTGATAATTACAGTTTCCTCCTCTAGTGAAGAGGTGATTAGTTTTTCGGTTATAATTGATCAATCGGAAGAGGTGCTTTTAGTAAAGCTCTTAACGAGACAGAAAAAATATATTTAAAATCGTTCATTTAGAATTTTAAATTGACCGCTATTGTGCACTCTCCTCGCCATATAGCTAAGTATATAAATAAATAAAAGAAATATATCATCACGGCATATTACCCATTGCTGGATCTGCCAATCTGCTTTGTACACAGATTTCGGTAAGGATGATGACATAATTGTACCGTGCGGACGTTTATAGGTGTTACCTCACGAGCACTTATTGCTGACGTGGAGAGTGCAACACAGGAGGATTTTTGTGACATTTAAAATTCGAAATATTTGGCGTCGGTCGGGATCGAACCCGGTATTAAAATTAATTTAATTTTAAGTATTTACTTAACTAAAAATTAAATTAAACGGGAGATATTGTGTTGGTCACATCAGATTTTTACCTTCCGTCACCTTTAGGTAAGGAAGGTATTGTCTTTGGTCAAAAAACTTAGGGTCCATATAATACGATTTTACCATTTTTACGATGATGTCTGTATGTATGTATGTATGTGGGTGAGTGTGTGTGTGTGTGTGTGTGTGTGTGTGTGTGTCTGTCTGTCTGTGTGTGTGTGTCTGTCTATGTGTGTGTGACGAAAGTTTCGGATCGCATAACTTCAATACCACGATTCCAAAAGTTATAATTTTCATATTGCTCAAGTTTACATCCAGAAGAACAAGTGATTAGATTTTGGTTATAAATGGTCAACCGGAAGTATCCTCATTAGAAGATTTTAACAGTTTTTCTTGAAAAAACGCAGTTAAATATCATTTATTGACATTTATAGTCATTATAACTTGAAGAATATATTATTCTCTATACGATTTCATTACATTTTATACTTCATATTCAATAGATATAGAGTTAAAGAATTATAAATATATTAAATTGTATAAATTAGCCAGATATGCTAACCATGGAAACTGCTAATATATTCAGATAATACAAATTGACAGATGATATTCACAAATGTCATCGAGAAAGTTATAAAGTTGTCAAATATAACATGTGTATCTCTCATATCCCTTTTATTGGTCTGGAAAGTTATACAAAATGAATTTATAGATAGGTATACTTGCAGATAGTGAGATTATTTTTGAACATTTTTTTAGGTCTAAGAAAATATGGCTTCATGCTTCATAAACATTATTCGGACGCCACTGAGAGAAACCCGCTTAAGTACAATGCATGTGTTTAAGTAAGAAGGGCGGATGATGCGTAAATGCGTTTTACGCGCAGGTCATTTCTATTTGGCAAGACCTATGGCCGTCATTCTGCCACGGATCTCAATATCTGCTTGCCAAGGCCAACAAAGTCACATGACTGTTCGCGCTCTATAAGTAACGAATTTAATATTTCTTGTACAAACAAATAATTGAAATTGTATCTCTTCTATGAGGAATTTTGTCCTACTCTTCTAAATTGTTCAAAATTCTTCAAATTCATTGACAGTATTAGCCAAAATTTTAAATACATATTTAATTAATAATACAATAAGATATATTCTATGTACTCGTACCTCCCAGAAAAAACTTCCACTAATGTTAGTAAAATTGCTGATTTTTGACACTGACATTTTGCATTTATCTGTCAATTACAAACATTTAAATATTTCAGCTGGTTTCCATGGAATTGTTCGGGCAACGAGATTTATTACAACAGATTATTCTAAATTATTATATACTATATCACTAAACCTATAGGAGATATAATAAAAAAAATTAAATGTGTCACATTATTTGTAGTAACGGTAGTAACATAAATTTTCAAAATATGATATTTAGATTTTTTTAAACTACCACTTCTACGGTTGTCCAGTTCTTACCAGAACCTGTTCCGCTCTTCCCATTGTTGTTAGATTGAAGATTCCGTAGTTACACAGGTCTTTAGTCTTATAGTATTTGAGAAACCATACCTCCAACATCCATACATAAACACACACACTCACACACATACACACATCATTGTAAAAATGTTATAATCGGATTCCAGGGACCTTAAAACGTGATTATTCACTAAAATCTGGATATGCGATTTTTAACATAAATCCAATACCTCTCTTGGCGATAGGTAAAAAGTTCTTATTGAAAAACTTTATATTTGCTTACAAGTTGCTAGGTTTTCTTTTAAGTTGAGATTTAAATATACTTCACAAAGTTTACTATTACGATTATATACAATTGCCATTAATAAAACAATATTAAATATGGTAGCAGAATAATATTCTTCGCGTTATATTAAATGTCAAAGGTTAAGATCGTATCTATTTCGTCGAAGTGATTCTAAATGAATCACAATGCACAATTTTCATTTCTAGAAGTGGAAATTCAACAATTTCTAAATTTGTTATAAATGTACGTACTCGTATATAATTATCGTTTGATTCAATAAAGATGACTAATTAAGTCGTCTGGTATAATATTTCTTGCAATTTAATATTACAACCATCTGCATATAATATAAATTTAATATTTTAATTATTTTAAAAATGGTTAGAAATTTCTACAAAAATTTTTCGATAGCTTTACATATGTATAGACTTAATAGCTATTTACGTCATTAGGCCGATAGTTAAGCATTTACGGGCGAGACGGTATATTTATTAGCGAGATCGTAATTTTTTTTTTGATATTTTGAGCATTGTACAAAGGGGCGCTATCATGTTGAAATCATGTCTTCAATATTTAAATGTGTAAGTGCAAATATCACTTCATTCAATTAAATTTAAATACTCGGTTCGATCCCGATCGCGAATATACTTACCCACGTAAATTAAAAGTTGCTTCATCTATAAAAACTATATTCTTCGTTCAAGAGTATACAACATTGTATTTATAGGTAGCAACAGTGTGACACTACTTGACAAATGTCAAATTTATTTCTTATGTTTCATTTTAAAAACAACGCTCTAATACATTGCTGTCAAATTCGTAACCATGGATATGAAAAAACCCATGTTTCACTTTAAAGTAAACTCATGTTAAACCTATTAGAAATATAAATTTATAATGTTATATTATTATATGAGGGATTATGGTTGTCATAATTCACGAAGATAGGCGATTGATGCAAATCATCCAAGTGCATAATGTCCATAATCCGAATATAACAGTATACTTTTTCAGAACATTAAATTGATTTTTTCTACAGTCTACATAGAAAGTAGCCATTTGCGCTCTCTTTTGTCAACGCAAAATGTCACTTTGCCGTTCTAGCGCGACAAAGTAGAAAAAACGCTTGCTGTCCAAATTTCTAAATATACAATATTGAGAAATGTCACTTGTCTACATTCTTAATGGAAACGTTTAGTCAGGAACTAATGGCACTGTAGTGACACATTTACCACCTTTACAAATCAATCTGACATATAACTGTTCTGTCGGTATATTACATAACCAAACAAAATGCCGCACTATTGTGAAAATAAAATAGGGCATTCATTTACAAAAACGAAAGTATAAAATGTTTAGATTAGATTGAAGCAATAGGTCAAGAAGAATGGGAAATAATGATAAATTAAAATTATATATAAAAGACATTTTTTCTTTATATTAATCCTTATTAATTGAGTAGTAGTGTAGGTACAAAGTGTACATTATATTATTTTTTGTTATGTTATCTCAATCGACAAAGTCCTATTTTGCGCTTTTAATACACAAATAGCTATTTTGATTAAAATTTATCTACTTTGTCGATTGGCGTGAAGATATATTGTAAAATTTGTACAATTAGTAAGATTCAGAAATGGGGTGATAATATCCATTGTTCAAGTCTCACTGAAGTATTTCTGGTGGGGTGCAGTTCTCCTCCAACATAGACAATTACAAAACTGTCAACTATCTACGGTCCTGACAGGGGATCGCGCTCAGAATTAAAATAAACGGGAATAATTCTGTTTCTGTGAATAGACGAAAAGAGTAAATTATAAATCTATAATTCACTGGCGTGTTTTATGGCTACTATAATTAATCGCAGAAAATGAAATAATAAGGATATATATTTTACAGGAGTAGAAAAAATACCTAATCAACAAAACGGATTTTATAAGTCACCATAACAAAATAAATTTAAGCAAAATTATTTTGTTATATAAATTCAAACAAATAATGAAATACAAAAACAGAATTTTAAGTAGATTTTTCAACTTTTCTGGTATGAAAATAACAGCAAAGTATTTCTATATTTGGAAACATTCTCGTTTGCATATAAAATCCAGATTTTCGCAACTAACTTATCCCAGTCATAAATTCGTGCGTATCATGCAATTTGACAGTACATTTCTCGAATTACGACAAAATATGTGTTTACAGGACAGAAGTTATGTTAGTAGTTACACATAATAATTACAAAAGCGAGAACGGTAACGCTACTTATAAACTTTTACTTGTCTACAACTACGGGTGTAATTGCGAATTAGACTTGCCAAGTTAGTAAGTCGCTATGGATTCAAAGTTTATGAAATGTGGCTGTCTGAGTTGCTGTAATGTTATGGAGTCTAGTTTTGCTTATTCTCTAATTGTTTGTTCATGTTTTGTGTAATTAAAAATATTTAAATTTTTGCCTGAGAAAGCTCACATAAGTTAGTACTTTATTTTTCCAACTGCGGGTCGTTTTTGCCAACATGGATAAATATTTTCTTCTGCAAATTTAATCTTAGGTTTAATTTTGATTGTAACAAGCTATGTTACGCGCTAGTCACTTTTGTCAATGTGATCTAATGTAACATGGCCCTATTTTAGTTTTCTTATGCGATTTTTAGCACGATCCCTATACCTCCCTAACCAAGGGTAGTGGGAGGTAAAAATGTTAAAATCTGATTATAGGGATCTTAAAACGTGCTCATTCATCAAAATCTCGATATGCGATTTTTAGTATGATCACTATACCTCCATTTACCAAGGGGAGCGGGAGGTAAAAATGGCACGCCAGTAGTCATGACTACTGTAGGGTTAAGTTTCCTCACAGCCACAGCTGGACATTCACAGAGTCGACACACTATTCTTAGCGATATCAATCTTACATAGATGATATGACAATGACTAGTAAAGACTAAAGATACCTGTCGTAATTCTAAGGTCCTTTTTGCTGAGGGCTAATAGCCCTTTGGCGTTTGTTAAAAGGGGTGAATTAAATTCTTCGACTGACTAAGGCCCGGAATGTCTCTCCAATATGAGACTTTGGCTAACTCTTCCCTCCTTATATGCACTTTCAAGACTATACAAGAAGGTACGGGCCCGTAAATCGAAAATTTGGCTCATTTTTTAGCAAGCTCATCTGCTGTTAGGGTCGGCAAAAGTCATTGACATTGGTTGTTACTAGAATTAAGTCACAGAATGAAATCTATGTGATAAATTTTCTGAAATTGTATCTTGTAGTATATAGCTGTATGGTTAACTCTTTCAAGAATATATTTTAATTTCAGCTGTGTAAATCAGACTTGTAACCTGTCCCTACGGCTATTCAAATTAGTAATGCAGTTTTTTTACTCTTTTTGAAGTCAACATTTTTTTTGGTTATCAGTCGTTTAATCGTTACCATGCGTGATGAAAAGAAAAAATAAAGTATTTGTATTCTAACAAAACGTGGATTTTTCATTCATGACATTTCGGTGTGATTGTGTTTTATAAATCTATTTCAATTAATCTTAGAACATGAATCGGAGAAAATGGCAATACATTTGAATCTATGCTGTTATTAAATTTAATATCCGTGAATAAAAATGTTGTTGTCATTGTATGACTTGTTAGTTTTGGAAAACATTCAAGCATCAATCAAAATATATAGGTGTTAATAAGGAATTTTGTATTTTAATAACATAACATTTTTTTAAACTACTTATAAAAACATTATACGTAAAATATAAATATATCGTCACGGCATATGGTAGTGAATATCGCAAAAAGGCTAACTCATATAATGCTAAAAATGAGATAGGTACAGTAAAAATTTTTAAAGATGTCCGATCAAGGTCATTTGTATCAGGAACGAATTAACAAATTGGCATACATTTATCTCTCTCATTTTCCATAACTCAAAGCGTAAGGATGAATATAACACGCTTGTCTTTCAAAAATTCATGTTATTTCGACTAAGTTAGTTTAAAACTATGCTCGTTGTTGACAATGCTTTCGTTGTAACGTAAGTTTATTTATTGATTCAGATATATTATCTTAACACATAGTCGTACGAATGACGTTAATTTCTGTCAGTGTCACTGACACTGACACTGTGTCAGTATCTTATTTTTCACATATTTGGTTTTACATTCGCTAATAAACTTACCAGTTGACTTATTTTTGAATTTTGAATGCTTTTACTGTAACATATATTTTTATAGTAATAAAATAACAATAACCCTCATAAAAACGAAGTAAACGACACTACTGTTTTTGTCGGAATTTGCGGAGCTAAAATCTTAATTCATACAATTTATAGAAGACCTTGATCGGACATCTTTAATTTTTTTACTCTACTTCACCCATTTAGATGAACTAACCAGCTTGACAGTCTCACGAAGTGGCGTATATCAATTCTCCACAGTTTTCATAATATAATAATACAAACAGAACCAGGAAATACCCTGGAGAGAACCAATCGACGTACATATACAAATATCATGTTGAACTAAATTAATAACTATCTAATAAAGATTCTGTAAAAATATTCACACTGTAAAAGGTATTTATATGTTAGTTGAAATTTTGAAACAGTCAAAATATTTAAGAGAAATAAACTAGGTCAATTTGGTTAAATTGTTCTAATTATTATCTATTCTCGGTGAGACAATCTGTTATTAATGACTGATTAACTAATATTAATAAGTCGCAGAAGAATTATAAAATAAAATAAGATAAATGTTAGACCAACCTCACCTACTATCAGTCCAATTTGGCCTACAGAGGAATCGCACATCTTAGTATCTTAGGATTTCAGCAACCAGGAACGTTTACTGTAATTTTCAGTTATTTCACTATTTAGTCCACTAAAAACCATCACACATTAAAAATTCATATCAAGAAAGTTAGTTTGACGTTAAAACAAACAAATATACACTATTTTTACTTTCCCACCAAAAGTTTTTCACAAAAATTGCACTTACTAGGAGCAGAACACATTTCCATTTGTAGGTAACAAATACACTGACAAGAAGACAGCAATAATAAACAAACACCGATCTTAATCGAATGGTTCGTACTTGTCTGTTACGAGTCGATCTGTAGTTTCACGACACGAAATTTAAATGAAAATAATAATGAATTATTTATTCACTTACCTAATACAAATAAATTGTTGTTATTAAAAAAATTAAAAATTATGTCAACCAGTGGCACTAAAACTTTAAGAACCGAACCTTTAATTTTACTAATTTTAATATAAATGTCTAAATTTGATCAATATATCATATATTATATACCATTTATTTTATTCCTTAAGTATTGGAATACATGTATGTAAAGGGTTTAATAAATTCAAATAGTATTTATTTAGAATTTTACAAAACACAATGGCTGGTAGCATGAACAGCTGATTAAGGACTGATTAGTGAGCAATTGACTAGCAATGTTTCATCTGTCAATCATTTATAGATTATTTCAATAACTATTCGGCATACGTTGTTATATACAGTCGTTTAAATTTTGTAAAAAAAAAATCTGTTGCGCCCAGCACAATACCTCTCGCCATTTTCATTGCATAGGGCGCGAGCAGTTATGTGACTGTTGGCCTTGGCAAGCAAATATGGGGGCCCGTGTCAGAATGACAGCTAGTAATGTACATAGGTGTCACGTATCAGAAGTTTTCATTCAAAACATTATGATTTTCCAAATCCATGTGGATCATTTTCCTCGACAGGTATATTCCATACTATGGATGACAAATAAACATCAGAATATTTTGAAATTTTGAATAAAAAATTATGACATATGACAATTGTGACATCTGTATAAATAACTACCAGCCGTCGTTCTGACATGGATCCTCATATCTGCTTGCCAAGGCCAACAAAGTCACATGACTGCTCGCGCCCTATAAGTAATGAATTTAACACTTATTGTACACACGAATAATTGAAATTGTATCTCTTCTTTCGTTCTATGAGAAATTTTGTCCTCCTATTCTAATATGTTCAAAATTCTTCAAATTCATTAAAGGTATTAGCGGTATTTTTTAAGGATATATGTAATATTAACATACCTATAATTTAAATACATATTTAATTAATAACACAATACTATATATTAAATGTGCTCGTACCTCCAAAAAAAATTCCAATAATATTATTAAAACTGCTGATTTTGGCCACTGACATTTTGAATTTATCTGTCAATTAAAAACATTTAAATATCTCGACTGTTTTGGGCAACGAGATTTATTACAGCAGTTTATTCTATATTATTATATGCTATATCTCCAAACCTATACGAGATATGATAAAAAAAATAAATGTGTCAGATCGAGAATTTAATTATCTTTAATATTTGTAGTAACAAATTTTTAAAAAATAATATTTAGAAATTTTTGTTTTATAAACTACCACTTCCGGTTGTTCAATTGTTACCAGAATCTATTCAACTCTTCCCATTACTGTTAGATCGAGGAATCCGTAGTCAAACAGGTCTTTAATCTTATAGAATTTAAGAAATCGTATCTCCATCAACCTCACACACACACACACACATCCACACACACACACACACACACACACACACACATCCACACACACACACACACACACACACACACACAAACACACACACACGGACATCATTGTAAAAATGTTAAAATCCGACTCTATGGACCTTAAATCGTGCTTATTCAATAAAATCTGGATATGCGATTTTTTGCATAAATCCAATACCTCTCTTATCGAGAGGTTAAAATTAAATCGGTCTCCTAAAAAAATTACAAATAAGTTGTCACCTCGTGTTATTGACGATGATATTACCCATTGCTGGGTGTGCTAATCTGGGTAATAACGATGACATATTTGTAGCGTGAAAAAGTTTATCAGGTGTCACCGCACACTGGCGTTAACATCACAGAAGTCACCTGTCTGCTATTTAAAATTCAAAACATAATTTTGGCGTTGGTCGAGGTTGAACCCGGGTCTACAGATTCGCAGCCAGATATTCAGGTACAAGAGCAAAATGATGGTGGGCAGACATTGATGGTTTTATAAAATCGTATTTCATCTAATAGTGGTGTTGTCACTCAAGTGTTGTTGCCTTATGACTGATATGTTGTCTAAAAGAACAAGGAAGAAGAAGAATCCATCATTTACTCCATTAGGCCTTTCGAAATTATCTTTAAAAGGTTTTACAATTTTTAATGGAAAGGAATCTTAAAAAAGCGTGTATATCATTTAGTTTAATTTGGTTCCCATCCATATTCATTTATTTGAACATAGCTTCTTTCTCGTTTTTCTATTTTAAATAAATCTTATCTAAAATCATAAATTATTCATGTCAAGTGCACTTCGTTGCTCTTCTCACGTTACAATAAATTCTTTCCACTTATTTCAACACGAGATTTATTTTCAACAGCGGTTATCAGTGTAATATATTTAAGAAAATAAATAAAAGTATTAATAGCAGACGACAGAATGTTTGTCAATATAACAGTATGAAAAATTAGAAAAAATTCTCTTCTGAAATAAAATGTCGCAATGATAAAAAAAAGGAAAAGACTATTTTTTTGTACATATTTACCTCCCGCTAAGAGAGGTATCGGATTCATGCTAAATGTTAACATTTTCACGAGGTCATCTGAATGTGTGTGTATGTGTGAATAATGTATGCGTATGTGTATGTATGTAAGACCTGTTAAACTATGGATTCCTCAATGTGACATTAATGAGAAGAGTTGAAAAAGTTATAATAACAAATATTAAAGAACACAAAATTCTCTGTCCGATATATTTAAAATGTTCATTATATCTTCTATAGATATAGAGATAACAAAAATATAATATGCAAAAATGGAAAGATATTATTAAACGCTTTTTCTGAGTACATTTGATATTTCTTATAGTATTACTAATTAAATATTCAAAATTATAGGTATACTACATATACCCTTCAAAAATACCACCAATCCCATTAATAAAATGGAAGAATTACGAACATTTAAAAGCGTAATAGGATAATAGGACCAAACTTGCTCTTACTCATAGAATGAAATTAAAATTATAAAAAAATTCTAAATATAACGAGTAATAGTATATTGTGTTATTAGGAGTAAAAGTGAGACTTTGTGTGACGAGTGTGGAAGTTTAAACGACGAGCGACGCGAGTCAGACAAATGCACGCGAGGCACACAAAGACACTTTTACACCGAATGACACATTATATTTTTTCTTCAAACATAGATATTTAAAGAAAAATATCTACTACTGACGTTACATTTTACGTAAATTACGTTTGCGACTTCAATTGCCCTGTAGCTATGGATACTTATTTGTTCACTTTTTGTTATAAACATTGAAATGAAAATTTCCACGTTTTGACGTTTAAATAAAAACTGTGCAATTTTATATCCTCCTTGTGTGCAATTATGTCGGAATTTGAAGTATTATAATGTACGCCCCCTGAAGTTGTTCAATTGGATGGAAATCTAACAGTGTGGCTGAAAGATATGTCCACGAATCACTGCAAAACAATATAATCTTTTCTTATCACTTTAATTCTAAGTATTCTTATGCTCATTACCGTCCCTGTAATTGTAATCTGTAAGTTTGCTATTCTTTAATAATGTTATTTCCTCAAAAGTAAACTCTGTATATATTTCAATTCACAGGTTATATATTTAAATTTGACAGCTATTGATCGTATTTAGTAACTTTATTCTTTGGTTACCTATCGTGTTATAGTGACATTTAGGGCGATATTACAGGTTTCTTTTATTAAGCTACTTATTCGTTAATTCTGTATAGTTTCTATGGATATTTATTTATTTTATTTCTACACCGGCGGCGTAGAAATTAGCCATTTCAACTCCGGCGGCGTAGAAATTAAACTTCTACCTTGTGAATCAAGTCACAAAAGATGCTACTTTTATGCCGGTTGAAGAAAAATGTATTTTTTTTGTGTATACAAGAAATGTTAAATACAATGCTTATATAACCTACAATCGAAATAGCGAGAGGTATTGTGCTGATCACAATAGATTTTTTTTTGTTGTGGTACTTATTATATATAAAATAAATAAATAAATATTTCATCACGGCATATTACCCATTGCTGGGTGTGCCAATCTGCTTTGTATACAGATTTCGGTAATAATGGAATATTTGTACCGTGTGGGCGCTTACCAGGCGTCACCTTACGGGCACTCATAGCTGGCGTGGAGAGTGCACCACAGGGGTCAATTTTGTGCCATTAAAATTCGATGTAATTTTTGGCGTCGGTCGGGATCGAACCCGGGTCCCCAGATTCACTCAGGCACACGGCCACTTATTATATTATAATGATAAATTGTTATCGTGCAACAAATTTTAAGGCATATTTCTTCATTACAGATATAATTTCTTATAGAATAGCCTGGCGCTGAATACTAAATTTAGAATTCAAGTTTAAAAGATAAATTCGTAACAAATCAAATACCCAGATTGCAAAGTTAAATATTCTTTTTAAAGTTTATATACAGACATTTATGCTGGTTTTAATCAGCCGCTGCTAAGTATTTCGAAGAGAATTTGGAAAAGAAAAGGATGAAAGATATTAACGTCTCTTTTGATGTGAATCATCCGATATAAATATAAGTAAGTATATGTTTATATTCTTCTATTTCTATAATAAGTACATTTTCATCGAACTAACTCGAAGTAGGTTATGATCAGAAAAACATGTCTCATCCTTATTCAATTCAAAAGTCAAGTTGTCGTTGTTGAACTTGATCTTGAAACGTAATTTTAAGGAGAAAAGATAATAAAAAAGGAAACAAACATTTTATTTATAAAAGATGTCATTATTCATCAGGTGAACGTCGTTACAAGTAAGGTGAGCTGCTTCATTAGTAAAATTTTCCAGAAATTCATTGTAACAGAAAAAGAATATTGCAATTCGATGTTTTCTAATTTATTTCCATTTCTAAAATTAGATTCAAGAAAAAAGCTTTGATTTCTTTAGATAACATTCTTGAAAAGGTTTTGAGAATAATTGGACAACCAGAAGTAGCAGATTCTTAAAAAAAATCTTCTAAATATTATTTTTTGAAAATTTTTGTTCTTGCTAGAATTAAAGAAGCGTAACTTCTCTATCTGATACATATAAATATATTATTATATTTTTTACAGATTTAGAGATAAAAAATATAAGGTATATAATAATCTGTTGTAATAAATCTCACAGCCCAAATAATGTCATGGAAACTAGTCGAAAAATTAAAATGTTTGCAACGGACCGATAAATGTCAGTGTTAAAAATTCTGAGACATTACTATAGATTTTTTCTGGGAAGTACATAAATAATATTATCTCTTATGGTATTAATAGTTAAATATTTAAAATTATAGGTATATTACATATACCCTTCAAAAATACTGTCAATCGCGACAATGAATTGGAAACATTTCGAAAAATTAGAAAAATAGGACAAAATTTCTTCACTCCTGGTGACAAATTAACTACGCGAATTTAAAAAATCTTGAAATATTGAATGAAAAGTCTGATATTTGACATCTATGTACATAATTTTTGACACGGGCCTCCATATCTGCTTGTCAAGGTCAACAATGTAACATGACTGCTCGCTCCCTATACTTATGTAACCAAAAACGGAAGGGGCGAGAGTTATTGTGCTGCCCACAACAGATTTTTACCTCTCGCTAAGAGAGGTATTGCATTCATGCTAAAAATCACATATCCATATTTTATTGAATAAGCACGTTTTAAGGTCCCTACAATCCGATTTTAACATTTTTACGATGATGTCTGTGTGTGTGTGTGTGTGTGTGTGGATGTATGTGTGTGTGTGTGTGTGTGGATGTATGTGTGTGTGTGTGTATGTATGTAGGATGTTGGAAGGACGATTACTCAAAAACTATAAGACTTAAAAATTGTTTAATTACGTATTTTCCAATCGGACATTCATGGGAAGATCTGAAAAGGTTTTGGTAACAATTGGACAACCGGAAGTAGAAGATTCTTGAAAAAAAATCTTCTAAATAATATTTTTTGAAAATTTTTCTTGGTAATATTAAAGAAAATTAAATTCTCTATCTGATACATTTAAATATTTTATTATATATTCTATGGATTTAGAGATAAAAGAAATATAATAAATAAAATAACGTTATAATAAATTTTACAGCCGAAAGGATGCCATGGAAAATAGTTGACCAGTTGAACTGTTTGTAACTGACAGATAAATGTCAGTGTCAGAAATTCATAGATATTACTAAAGAGTTTTTCTGGGAAGTACATATACATTATATTATTTCTTAATGTATTAGTAGTTAAATATTTAAGATTATAGGTCTATTACATATATCCTTCAAAAATACAGTCAATCCTGACAATGAATTGGAAACATTTCGAAAAATTAGAAGAGGACAAAATTTCTTCATATAATGAATTTAAAATTAAACAATCTAAATATAAGGAATAGATATATGTAAGTACAATTTTTGGTGTAGAATGTAGGTATACAAGAAATGTTAAATACAATAGGGCGCCTTGACAAGCAGATATGGGGACTCATGTCAGAATGATAGCTAGTAATTATGTATATAGATGTATCATAATTTCTCATTCTAAATTTAGTGATTTTCCAATTCCATATGGTTTATTTTCCTCGACAAGTAAATTCCACACTCCTGGTGACAAATTAACTACGTGTATTTTGAAAATCTTGAAATTCTGAATGAAACATACTGACTAATTATCATTCTGAAACGGGCCCCCACATCTGCTTGTCAAGGCCAACAATGTAACATGACTGTTCGCGCCCTATACTTATGTAACCAAAAAAGGAAGTGGCGAGAGGTATTGTGCTGGCCACAACAGATTTTTTTTAATACACCGTACCTACAGTCAAATCTCTCTAAAAAAGCCAGTCCAATGTGATGACGTTATTTAGTTAATTTATATGAGTCAAATAGTGAAGCCGATTGATCTAATCGATGGAGCTGATATCCATAGTCAAAATTATGTACTCTCGAATAAAATGAAATACAATTTATTGTTATAGCAGGTATTGTTTTTAATCAATTATTCTAAAGCGAAAGCATTTGTGAGATTTTAATTATATTTATTTTTTGGTTTTTTATTCTTGGAACACGCTACCTATATGTTTAGTTAATATTATTTTGAATAAAATATACATATTCTCATTAGGAGATTTTCCAGGCATGTAATTACAGTAAAATATATGGAATTATCGCGTTTCTGAAGAAAATGAAAAACAAACAAAAACTCTGGACTAACTTGTTTTAAAAATACTATAACAGAATATTTTTATAAAAGTTTTCGGTTTATCTTTCGACATCGTTACCACACGCCATGAAAAAGACTTAATGAATTAATGTCGGTTTTTAAAATCCACTATAAACGACATCAACACTTAATATTCTATTCTACGTGACCATAATCTATTCAAATTAATTATCTGATCTATAATTCGTCATATTCTTGACATTAAGCCATCAGGGTCTAGTTAAATCAGTAACACCAATTAACATATTTCAAGCTGTGGATTGACAACCGACTAACGCCATTAAATTGCAGCTGAAACTGTCAAAAGAACAGATGAATAAAAAATGATAATTAAATTCTCTTCGTGACTTGGTCACAGGTGTTTCACTTTTTACCTCTCGCTAAGAGAGGTATTGCATTCATGCTAAAAATCGCATATCCAGATTTTATTGAATAAGCACGTTTTAAGGTCCTTACAATCCGATTTTAACATTTTTACGATGATGTCTGTGTGTGTGTGTGTGTGTGTGTGTGGATGTGTGTGTGTGTGTGTGTGTGTGTGTGTGTGGGATGTTGGAAGGACGGTTACTCAAAAACTATAAGACTTAAAATTTGTTTAACAACGTATTTCCCAATCGGACATTCCCGGGAAGATCTGAAAAGGTTTTGGTAACAATTGGACAACCGGAAGTAGAAGATTCTTGAAAAAAAATCTTCTAAATATTATTTTTTGAAAATTTTTCTTGATAATATTAAAGAAAAATAAATTCTCTTTCTGATACATAAGGTTTTGGTAACAATTGGACAACCGGAAGTAGAAGATTCTTGAAAAAAAATCTTCTAAATATTATTTTTTGAAAATTTTTCTTGATAATATTAAAGAAAAATAAATTCTCTTTCTGATACATTTAAATATTTTTATACATATTTTATAGATTTAGAGATAAAAGGAATATAATATATAAAATAATGTTGTAATTAATTTTACAACCGAAAGGATGCCATGAAAAATAGTTGATAATTTAAATTATTTGTAACTGACAGATAAATGTCAGTGTCAGAAATAATGAGTAATGAATTAAAAATGTACTTGGAGAATCCCTTAGTTCTTGATCTGTGACTATTATGGAGATGACAAGTCTAGGTTGAAGGACTTAAATTTGTTTCAAACATTATGGGACAATGTACACCAGTACTGTAGACTAGAGTAACTTTGAATTGCGAAAAAGCTATCAAATTCTTCTCAAGTAAGTTGTAAATATTGACAAAATTACACATCGATATAAGAATAATCGGAGTGCAATCTATCCGTCACTTTATTAAAAGGAATTAGTGTTATTTAGATATAACAAGTATGAAAAAATAAAATGTAAAAGAAGATATGTAAGAATAGATGCACAATCCAGATATATACATTTTAGACCGCCCAAAATTAATGTTTTTACTAGAAGAATATGAAGAGAAAGTAAACAAAGTTGTTCGAATTGAAAATTGCAGTTACCAGCCTAATATTTATATATGGTAAACTCTACTTTGTAATTTATTGTAACATAATTTATGGTAAATATCTTTATGTTGAGACATGCTATTATTGAATAATAAAGAAGTTTATACGTCATAGATTTATATGAATATATTATTTGTATTTATAAAAATATTCTTTGCTTTATGCATACAGCCAGGTAAAATATACGGCGAGAGGTTATGTGCTGGCCACATCAGATTTTTTCTTGAGTATTATTGCTTGTTTTTTCACAGTATACGCCCACAAACTGGTTGGATATTAAAGCGTGTAGTACGAGTCGAGTACAATTTTAATCAACCAATGAACTCTTCAAACAGTTAAAGGAACTTCAAATTGCAATAAACTAAATTGAAATGTAAGAGTGCCATGCAGTATAATAATGGTAATAAAGCATTTAACTTCAAACGGACGTAATGCTAAAAAAAGAAGGCAGTAAAAAATTTTCATAAAGACTCAGTGTAAAAAAAATGTGCTTTACATTTTGTATAACATTTAATTACAAAATATTTTATTAAAAAGTGATATTAGAACAGTGTGTTGTGTTTATAATTCTTTGATTTTGTTTAAATAAATTTTCGGTATTATTGTTTTGAACAAAAAAACTTAAATGCCTTAATTATTATCTCGTTCTATTCACAATTTTAAGCTACAAGAATGAGCCGATTTTTTAAAAAGTATTTTAAATTTAAGTAATAAATAAATAAATAAATAAATAAATAAATAAATAAATAAATAAATAAATAAATAAATAAATAAATAAATAAATAAATAAATAAATAAATAAATAAATAAATAAATAAATAAATAAATAAATAAATAAATAAATAAATAAATAAATAAAAAATAAATAAATAAATAAATAAATAAATAAATAAATAAATAAATAAATAAATAAATAAATAAATAAATAAATAAATAAATAAATAAATAAATAAATAAATAAATAAATAAATAAACAAATAAATGTATCATTACGGCATATTACCAATTCCCAATCTGATTTATACACAGATATCGGTAATGATGAAATGTTTGTACCATACGAGTGCTTCTGTATAATTTTTTATCTATAAATTCATTGAATATGGAGAAAAAATGTAATTAAATCGAATAGAAAATAAATTATTCTTTAATATATTATATAAAATGTCAAAAAATGATATTTAACAGACACACACACACACACACACACACACACACACATACACATACATATAGGGTGGTGACCGACCAGAGCTGGGCAGTAATTAATTACATTTGGTAATTATATACCAATTAAATTACTTTTTCCCAAATTGTAATTTGTAATTAATTAGTATTAATTGTGGCCGAAAATAGTTGAACAATTATATATTTATTTCGTGGACATCACCAAGTGTTTTAATTATTTTTTGTATATAGTTAACTTGTGTTATGGAAATTCCAAATCAGTTTAATACTTTTGTATCCTACTATATGAAGGGTCACTTTCGTGTCTAAATGGGAGTGAGGCAGGTTTTCCTACCACAGATATTGGTGCATCGACCTTTTAAAAAGGAAGAATTGTTCAACTTCCGAATTGCATATAATTTCAATCCATAAAGGTAGCTACGACTACGTCAAAATATTACAGAGTCGGCAATTCTTTATAATTTTTTTTTATTACTCTTATTATTTTTATTTATGTTGTATTTCATATGTAGTATTATTTTTTGTTTTTTTTTATTAATGTAAGGTGAAAGATTTATTTTACTAAAGTAATTGAAAATGTAATTAAAATGTCTATTACAATACAAAAGTAATTGGTAATTTAATTACATTTCTCTAAGAGTAATTATTTTGAAATTTAATTGGAGTATATTTTGGTTAAAGTAATTGTAATTAAATTCAAATTCTTTTTGAAAGTAATTTGCCCAGCTCTGTGACCGACACAGTAGAACGTAGGACTTCATTTAAAATCAGACTTTCCTAATTTCCTGCTTCCTTAATTAGTTTTTGTAAAAAAGCTTCAAATAAAAGTTGTAGAGCCTAAAATTCTGCATCAGAATCAATCAGCAAAATTTTGTATGCCTTGTAACGGCAAAAATTAGGTATGAAAAAATGGAAAGCCCTTAATAATAGCAATAGTCATAGGATTGAGACAAAATAAATAACAAATGTCATTCTTCCACTAACTCATCTCTCCTCATGACATGTTCAAACCAATGTAATCGTCTCTTATATCTTTCTAGAAACGTCCAACACTAGAGTTATTTCCCTTACTCTTTCATTCATTTACTTTTTATTGATACTGACATCTGTCAATTTGAATTACCTGAATATATTAGCAGTTTCCATGGTTAAGTTAGCATAGCTGGCTGATTTATGAAATTTTGTATCTTTATAATTCTTTAACGCTATATCTGTTGAGTATGAAATATAAAATGCAATCAAATCGTATAGAGAATAATATATTCTTTAAGTTATAATAAAATTTAACTGAGTTTTTCAAGAAAAACTGTTAAAAACTTCAAATGAGGATACTTTCGGTTGACCAATTATAACCAAAATCTAATCAAGTCTGCATATGGTTGTTAGGAAGAGGAACACGCAAGAATTGTAATTTTTGGAATTCTAGTATTGGAGATATTGTGGCCGAAACCGCGGTCACATACACACACACACACACACACACACACACACACACACACACACACACACACACACACACACACACACACACACATACAGACATCATCGTAAAAATAGTAAAATCGTATTGTAAAGACCCTAAAACGTGCTTATTCAATAAAAACTCACCACCGATTTTTTTGACCAAAGACAATATACCTTCCTTACCTAGAGGTGACGGAAGGTAAAAACAATAATTTTTTAAATTTAGTACTTGTAAAACATAAAAATTCTTGCAACAAGCATATTATAAAATATACTTTTGACCAAGTAAAATCTGATTTAATTTGAAAACTCCATCCAGACGATATTATTCAATTTATTTCAAGTCGTATAACTGTTATTTATTCAAGAAAATAAAAAGCAGTGTATTATTTCACGAATAAAAAAGATCAAAATACGAGTCGTGGGCGCGTATATCAATTCCTACAAGTTGAAATAATATACCTACTTTTTACTTGCATTGCAAACAATACTTTTATGCGCACCAAATTAAAACAGCTTGGAATAAATATTTATTATTTGTAATCATACAATGTCTCAAAAAACTATTATGTACAATGCAATAAGCGTGTATTGATGGCTGTAACTCAATAGGAAGACGTATGTAACTTTTAACTTATAAACTATACACGGCGTTCGAATTTCGAAGGCCACTGGGAGCTCGGAAACTATAAGAAATACGACTGGTTAAATGGGACATCTGGTACGCCTTTGGGGGGACATTTTAGATGCGCTGCTGTTTTTCCAAAAATTCTCATAGTGAACTAGATAATGGCGTAAAACCAATTTTGGTCGAAATTTTCATTGTCAAATAGGTACTTCTTAAACAGTTGGTAATCTAGAAATATGTGTCAAATGAAATATTGTTTTAATGGCAATTTTTTGAAATATAACACAAACTTACATTTTTTAAATGGAACCCATATTTTATTTTTGCTTAGAACTAATACTTATTTTTACCTTCCGGCACTTTTAGGTAAGGAAGGTATTGTTTTTGGTCAAAAACTTTGGTGGTGGGTTTTTAATGAATAAGCACGTTTTAAGGTTCCTAGAATATGAATTTTTACGATAATGTCTCTATGTATTTGAGTATGTGTGTGTGTGTGACGATTTTTTCGAACCCGGTAACTCCACAACAATTCAAAAAATTACAATTTTTTCGTATTCCTCTTCCTTACATTTATATTAAGCGGAAGTACCCTTATTTGAATATTTTAACAGTTTTTCTTGAAAACCGCCGTTAAATATTATTTTTCACATTTAATGTTATTATACATAAAAAATAATATTTTATTATCTATATGATTTGACTGCATTTTATGCTTCATATTAATTAGAAAGAGTTAAAAATTATAACGAAATTAAATTTCATAAAGTAGCCAGCTATGCTATAACCATGAAAACAGCAAGGTACTATATTAAGCGAATTCTGATGGACAGATGTAAATGTCAAGTGCAATTGACATAGTATGTTTGTGTTATAATTTTACTGGAAATATAGAATCTTTTCCAAGAAACTGTCTTTGTATAAAATTCATGGAACTGACGGAAGGTAATGTACTGGTTTTAAATTTATTTTACCGTTAAAATCTTAAATTTGTTATTATTTTTTCCTGAAATTTCTTATTTTTTTGTCAGCAATTTCATTTGTTTTTTAAAATAGTATTTTATTTTCCTTATATAAATTATTTCATACCTAAGTCCTCTGTTTCTGAATTTAACTCTAAATTTTTAAATTTACGTAAGTAGGTATACCAGGTATGATTTAAAAAAATATTTAAAACATAACAACCCTTACACCCATAGAAAAAAAAGCATAAGAATTTTTATAGTTTCCGAGATCCCAATGGTGGCCTTCAAAATTCGTACACTCTGTATTTTAAGTAATCACTTATACAGGCTGTTTAAGGATTAACATTTTTACCTCCCGCTGCCCTTGGTAAGGATTTTGGTAAATGACCACGTTTTAACAATCCAATTTTAACATTTTCACGATGATGTTTGTGTGTGTGTGTATATGTGTATGTGTGTGTGTGGATCCTCTTTACGCTCTAACTCAAATACTATCGTTCAGAAACTTTTGAAACCTTGTATTTTACCTTACTCTTATATGGAAAGATGCCATTAGATTTTGGACAAAATCAGATACCTAACCGAAAATGGCACTTTACTGGAAGCTCAAAATAGTTTTTTTTTCGAAAAATACCTTTAAATATTATTTTTTCGAGATTTATGTTATATAAAAATTAAAGATTATTAAATTTTCTACAGGTTTGCATTAATACTGTTTCTATATATTTTATGGATAAATTTATAGAACTGTCTAATTTTAATCCCGAAGGCTGTGCTTTAAACACAACTCATACACATGGTGACACAATTCAAATCTCAAATGTTTGTAACTGACAGATATATGTCACTGGCAACAAACTATCATTTTAAATAATAATATTAACGTTTTAAAAAGAAAATAGTAACTGGAACAATAATTATATGGAAAGGAACTTAATACAGTGTCCAGCATAAGTAAATATGTAAAAATATAAATAAAATAATAAAAACATACATCATCACGGCATATTACCCATTGATGGGTGAGCCAATCTGCTATGTACGCAGATGTCGGTAATAATGATGACATATTTGTTCCGTGCAGGCGTTTATTATATTACCCATTGCTGGGTCTGCCACAAGGGTCATTTTTGTACCATTTAAAATTCGAAATATTTGGCGTCGATCGGGATCGATCCCGGTATTTATATTTAATTTAATTTTAAGTATTTACATGAATAAAAATTAAATTAAACGGGAGGTATTGTGTTGGCCACATCAGATTTTTTATTTTTAATGTCTAATCCTACAATTGTATAATGAGAGAAAAAAAATCTATTTTTTTATTTGTAATGGATCCAAATATAACCATTGACGTTTTCACAGCAAATCACCCTTCTGTTGTCCACTTCAATTTTCATTTGTGTTTAATTGTCAGGTGTAAGTAGTTCGTTATCAGTTGACTGTAGAGTTTTTTAAAAGTTCGATATTTTTTTGTGAAACGTGAAAAATGCAATGAACCATAATGTTATTATGGGGTAGTGCCTCAAAATTCATTTGCTGCAAGTACCACGCAGAGCGAAGCTATGTATACAGATTGTAACATCTGCTGTAAAAACGCTCTTGGCCAACCATTAAAAATAAAAAAGAAGTTCGTACACCCTTTGTAATGTAGGTAAAACATGTTCATCATTATCATTAGTGAATTCTGTCTTTGGACACGTCTCAGCGAAAATGCTGGCTCTGCATCAATTTTGTTTGAAGCTTCATATCTGATAACATTCTAAATTTTCTTCTTCTTCCTTTTCACCCATGTATTTTCCCTTCAGTTATGTCCAATCCAGTTAGCGCCCCCTTCTTTATTTCTTTCAAAAAAAATCTCTCTCTTAGATTTTCTTCTTTCACTCATTTCTATTTTGCGTGTCGTCCTCATTCACTCCCTTTTCTCTCAAGTCTTCCGCAATACAGTCCTTAGTTCTTCCATTCTTTCTTTGGTCTTCCACTGTTTATTCTACTTTCTATTACTAAGCTGTTCATAATTCTTTCAATACATTCTTCATCTCTCCTCCTGACATGTTCAAACCATTTCCCTTATCTTCTCATTCGTTATCCTATATTTATGTGTCTTCCCCAATATCCATCACATCCTCATCCTTTGCCACATTCATTTTCTTTTCATTGACACTGACATCTGTCAATTTGAATTATCTGAATATGTTAGCAGTTTCCATGGTGATTTATGAAATTTAATTATTTATAATTTACCTCTATATTTATTTAATGTGAATAAAAAAATGTAATGAAACCGTATAGAGAATAAAATATTCTTTAATATTAATAATAACATAAAATGCAAAAAAATGATATTTAATGTTTTTTCAAGAAAAACTTTGAAGAACTTTGAATGTACTTCCAGTTGACCAATTATAACCAAAAACTAATCAGCTCTTCAAATGTATGTAACGTAGAGGAATACGAAAGAATTATATTTTTTAAAATTGTAGTGTGGGAGTTATCGTCTATGATAAAATCATCACAAACTTACATACACACACACATACACACTCACACAAACACACACACACACACACAAACATCATCGTAAAAATGATAAAATCGTACTCACTAAAAACTCACCATCGAATTTTTTGACCAAAGACAATACCTTCCTTACTTAAAGGTTCTGGAAGGTAAAAAAATATTGGCGTTAAATTCCAAATTACCCCTCTGGGAATCCTCGGCGGGTTGGTTTAACATAATGGACGTGACAAAGTATCGGATATCTGATAAAATATCAAAGTAATCAGGAATAACCAAAATCCGGAAATTTCGGACAAAATCAATTCCTCATCCGAATTATTGCTCTTGACCAAAATTTCCTGCTGGACCATAACCATCCTTCATTCTACCACATTCGTCGGAGCGCATTCACCGCATCTCGAATCTTCTCGTCGCGGCGTTCAGTTAGTGCTTGGCGCTTGAACCGTCGGGACGGTGCAGTGACAGTGGCGCCAACATCATTCCGAATACAAATCCGAACCCGAACCCTGACAAGAATATAGAGCAAAGTCCAGAAAGTGCATACAGAGTGACATAGCGCATGTGAATAGAACCGTGACTGTGATAGTGTGTGATATTGATAAGGATTAAACTGCAGACAAGTGGTGGAAAGTGAAGAAAGTGCTGGAAAGTGGACCAAAGTTGAGAAGATGTGAATAAAATGTAAGGGAGATACAAAATATTGGTTGAAGTTTCAGAAAATTTTATTGAAACAATAAATAATTTTAATAAAATGAATTTATAAAAACTTAAAACAAAATAGATATTTTTTTTACCTCTCGTTAAGAGAGGTATTGGATTAATGCTAAAAATCACATATCCAGATTTTAATGATTAAGCACGTTTTAAGGTCCCTACAATCCGATTTTAACATTTTTACGATGTGTGTGTGTGTGTGTGTGTGTGTGTGTGTGTGTGTGTGTGTGTGTGTGTGTATGTCTGTGTGTATGTATGTGGGATGTTGGAAGGACGATTACTCAAAAACTATGACTTAATATTTGTTTAACTACGTATTTCCCAATCGGACATTCATGGGAAAATCTAAAAAGGTTTTGGTAACAATTGGACAACCGGAAGTAGCAGATTCCTGAAAAAAAATCTTCTAAATACTATTTTTTGAAAAATTTTCTTGGAAAATTAAATTCTCAATTTGACATATTTAATTTTTTTATTATATCTCGTATAGATTTGGAGATATAGTATATAATAATATAGAATAATCTGTTGTAAAAAAATAATCTCGTTGCCTAAAAAACAGTTGAGATATTCAAATGTTTATAATTGACAGATAAATGCAAAATGTCGGTGTCAAAAATCAGAGTTTTCTGGGAGGTACGAGTACATTTAATATGTATTATTGTATTATTAATTAAATATGTATTTAAATTATAGGTATGTTAATATTACATATATCTTTAAGAAATACCGCTAATACTGTCAATGAATTTGAAGAACTTTGAACATATTAGAAGAGTAGGACAAAATTACTCATAGAACGAAAGAAGAGATACAATTTCAATTATTTATGTGTACAAGAAATGTTAAGTTCGTTACTTATAGGGCGCGAGCAGTCATGTGACTTTGTTGGCTTTGGTACGCAGATATGAGGATCCGTGTCAGTATGACGGCTAGTAGTTATTTACATAGATGTCACAATTGTCATAATTTTTCATTTAAAATTTCAAAATATTCTGAAGTTTGTCATCAATAGTATGGAATATACTTGTCGAGGAAAATAATCCACATGGATTTGAAAAATCATGATGTTTTAAATGAAAAATTATTATACTTGACACCTATGTACATTATTACTAGATGTCATTCTAACACGGGCCCCCATATCTGCTTGCCAACAAAGTCAAATAACTGCTCGCGCCCTATGCAACATAAAATGAAAATGGCGAGAGGTATTGTGCTGGCCACAACAGATTTTTTTATTCTAGCGGGACAAGAACCTCGTGAACCCATGAACGTATTATTATTTATGTGGTTTCGAATCTAAGTGCGCTACGTGACTAATTGCGGTTCTAAAGGCCCATGTTCGAATCCGGCCGAAGTCAACTTTGAAATTTATTTGCAATTTTTAAATAGCGCAAAAATATGACCCCCTGGGTAAAACCTAGTAAACGTATAAAACGGTACAGACATCATTACCGAAATCAGCGAATAAAACCACAATAACATACCGTTTCCAGAAATGTTTAATTTTGCATTAATGATATACTAGTATTTATTTATATTTGTATATTAGTTAAATTATTAATAATGTTTATTTTATTTTGAAAATATAATAGTTATATGTGTATCAAGGTCGTAAAAATGATCTTTTAAGCCGAGGTGCACAAAAATTTTTTTAGACAACTATCACAAAGTTATTAATTTTTATTTAAAAATCTCTCGCCCTTTCCATTGTGGTATGTATAAGTATTGTATTTAACATTTATTGTACACACAAAAAAAAATTACACCTAACCTTTATATTTATGTATTTTCTATAATTTTAAATTCATTCTATGAGCAAGTTTTCTCCAATTCTTGTAAAAGTTCGAGGTTTTACCAATTCAGAAATGGGATTGGCGGCATTTCTGAAGGGTTCATGTAATATGCCTATAATTTTAAATATATAATTAATAATACAATAAGAAATAATAAATATCGTTCCCAGAAAAACAGCCGTCAGTACTATCTCTGAATTTTTAACACTGACATTTACAGACATTTTAATTTCTCAAGTAGTTACCATGGAGATGTTCGGCTGTGAGCAGGCTGCAAGATTTACTACAACAGATTATTTTATAGATTATATATCTATATCTTTAAATCTATAGAAGGTATAATAATTTTTTTAAATATGTCGGATAGAGAATTTTGTTTTTTAATATTTGCAATAGCATAAATTTTCTAAAAATAATATTTAGACAATTTTTGTTAAAATACTACTACTTTCGCTTGTCCAATTGTTACCAGAATCTATTCAACTCTTCCCATTACTGTTAGATTGAGGAATCCGTAGTTAAATAGGTCTTTAGTCTTATAGAATTTTAGAAATCGTACCTCCAACAACCTCACACACACACATTCACACACACACACACACACACACACACACACACACGCATACACACACATAGACATCATCGTAATAATGTTATTATCGATTCTACGGACCTTAAACCGTGCTTATTCACTAAAATCAGGATATGCGATTTTTAGCAAGATTCCAACACCTCTCTTAGCGAGAGGCAAAAATATATTTCATATCTGTTTGAATCATGTCTTTTGTAGAGTGTCGTGCTGTCATTTTGACAATTCACAAAACAATTTGATTACTGTCAAAATACGTTACAACCTAAAAATGAAAATAAAATAAGTACAATAATTAATTTGTTGAGCAAGGAAATGAGCGATAGCCACTAGCGTCAACGATTTTTCCATTACTCCCGCTTAAAAATTATGAAGCTGCATGTAATACAAGCCTATATTTTTTTGGTATTTAAACAAACGTTTGACAATTGACAGATGTCAAAATAAAAGTGATACTTTACGATTGCCAAAAGATACGTAAAGCAACTATTTATGTGACAGCTACGTAAAAACTTGTTTATTCGCCCTCAAAAGCGGGCACAATTTGGCTTTTATTGCCCAAGAGCCTATAAATTTACCAGGCAACAGCTATTTAAACATATTAAAATCGTGGTTTATGGATAAATTTCCGACAATACAACACTACCATACTCGCAAAACATTCATATTCTCCGTTAAATAATGGAGTGCAAGTTTCACCAAGTAAGAGCGGAAACCATAGAAGAATTCATATTCTCTCTCGTATACGTCTTTTGACTTCTATAAAACTAACTTGCCTTTTGCAGCCTCAAATTCATTCGCTATTTCTTTGGAATAATCGATATATGTCATTTTCGTTTGACACTAACACTAACACGTTAGGTAGAAACCACAGCATACTTCAAATTTAAAACGCCAGCACAACGATATGAATAACGAATATACAAATATTCTCATTGAATCCTCAAATTTTGAGAACCAAAATAAAATAAAACGTTGTAAGTACCGCAGATATAATTAAGATTATAGCACTCGGAAAATTAAAGTTCTCCGCTCTAGCATGCTATAATCTTTTAATTATGCTTTTAATACATAAAGTAACCATTATAAATTTAATAAAAAAAAGTGCATATGAGGTACCTATAAGAGTATGAAAATAATTTTAATTTTCATTAGATTTTTTGTTGCTTAAAGTTCGAATATTAATCATTATTTTTGTTATTATTGTTTTGAAAGTAAAACAAATTTAACATAAAATAGCCATTATGAAAAGAAAAAAAGGGAATCTGTTTGCCTATTATCCAGCACAATACCTCCCGCTAATTGTATTTTACTTTAACTTCGTATCATATAAATAATAAAGCATATCTTGCAAAGATATACAGCCTGAATATTAGATACCGTGACATAGGCGCTTAAGATGGGAAAATAGATTTTCACAAATATTATCTGTCCCGAAAAACATTATGTAGTGCATTATAGATAAAGATTTAGGCAATAAAACATTTGGTGCCCAAGTAAACTTAATTTAAAGAAGTAGCAAAAACAGAATTTGTTTGCGTTATTTCAAGATTTGACCATTCACAAACTCTCAGTTATCTATGTTTGACAGTTTGTCATTCTAAATATGTTTTTCTTTCAAATTAAATTTGCTCGGGCATCAAAAGTGTAAATTTTAAAATTTTGACACTTAAATATTCAGAATTTTATTCTATAAATCTCTAGTTTAAATCACTACATAACAGTTAATATTTGGGAAAAACTGTTTTCCCATATCTAAGAGGATGTTCTACCAAAAGAAGGCCCTAGCTTCAAGTCCCGATTAAGTCTTTGAATCTTTCACAAAAATATTTCTTCTTTAATAACTGAATTATTCAGAATTCTATGGCCTGGTTGTTCCAAGTTCAGATAAAGTAGCAGTTTACTATCTATTAGATAAATATATTCTACCGTCGTAACCAGAGAATAAGATTTTTGGGTTGCTCCATGATTTTTTATTCTCCGAATAGCTAACTTGCAGATTGCTATCAGAAAGATTAAAATTATGTTAGGGTAGAGTTATTTTTGAAAAGTTGGTAACATGGCTATCACAATTTTAATACAAATTTGGTTACTTTTTCACTTGTCTGTGTTTTGGTGCAATTGTAGTTTAAACCATTGTTTGAACATTTAGAAAAAATTATATATACGACTTGCCAAAATGAGTAGTGAAATTATAGATAAAGAGAAAGAACAGTTTATTTTACCACGGAAATAAGTAATTTAATTAAATTAGTCGACAAATATAAAAATATAATTGAGTCCAGGAAGACAGATTCCGTCCTTTAGAAAGAAAAAGGACATCATCTGGAACCAATTAGAAAATTATTTTAGTTTTAGTTGTGGCCAGTATCCATGATATACACCCTGTTGCATAAAATCGTATGGATATCAATAACTTGCATATTGAAGGTACAGCGTGATTCGTGATTCAGAAAAACAAATGTAAAAAAATAAAGGTTTATTTCTCAAATTATGCTTTCTTTAAACTTACTTAATAGATATCATCATTACTGAAATCTGTGTAGAAAGCAGATTAGCACACCCATCAATGAGTAATATGCCGCGATAATATATAATTTTTATTTAAATACATACCTGCATATTTACTAATGCTAGAAATTATGTATATTAAGTTCTTTCCATATAACTATTGTTCTCTTTACAATTTTCGTTTTAAAACGTTACTATTATTAATTTGAAATTATGTATATTAAATTCCTTTCCATATACCTATTGTTCTATTTACAATTTTCTTTTTAAAACGTTACTCTTATTTATTTGAAATTATTATTTTTTTGACAGTGATATTATCTGTCAGTAACATACATTTGAGCTGAACTATGTAATCACGGAGATGTGTTTAAAGCATAAGCTCCGAGATATAATTTTTATATTACTTTATAAATTTATCCATAAAATATAAAGAAAAATCTGATGTGGCCAGCACATAACCTCTCGCCGTATATTTTACCTGGCTGTATGCATAAAGCAAAGAATATTTTTATAAATACAAATAATATATTCATATAAATCTATGACGTATAAACTTCTTTATTATTCAATAATAGCATGTCTCAACATGAAGATATTTACCATAAATTATGTTACAATAAATTACAAAGTAGAGTTTACCATATATAAATATTAGGCTGGTAACAGCAATTTTCAATTCGAACAACTTTGTTTACTTTCTCTTCATATTCTTCTAGTAAAAACATTAATTTTGGGCGGTCTAAAATGTATATATCTGGATTGTGCATCTATTCTTATATATCTTCTTTTACATTTTATTTTTTCATACTTGTTATATCTAAATAACCTTAATTCCCTTTAATAAAGTGACGGATAGATTGCACTCCGATTATTCTTATATCGATGTGTAATTTTGTCAATATTTACAACTTACTTGAGAAGAATTTGATAGCTTTTTCGCAATTCAAAGTTACTCTAGTCTACAGTACTGGTGTACATTGTCCCATAATGTTTGAAACAAATTTAAGTCCTTCAACCTAGACTTGTCATCTCCATAATAGTCACAGATCAAGAATTAAGGGATTCTCCAAATACATTTTTCTTTCATTACTCATTATTTCTGACACTGACATTTATCTGTCAGTTACAAATAATTTAAATTTGCAACTATTTTTCATGGCATCCTTTCGGTTGTAAAATTAATTACAACATTATTTTATATATTATATTCCTTTTATCTCTACATCTATAAAATATGTATAAAAATATTTAAATGTATCAGAAAGAGAATTTATTTTTCTTTAATATTATCAAGAAAAATTTTCAAAAAATAATATTTAGAAGATTTTTTTTCAAGAATCTTCTACTTCCGGTTGTCCAATTGTTACCAAAACCTTTTCAGATCTTCCCATGAATGTCCGATTGGGAAATACGTTGTTAAACAAATTTTAAGTCTTATAGTTTTTGAGTAACCGTCCTTCCAACATCCCACACACACACATCCACACACACACACACACACACACACACACACACACACACACACACACACACAGACATCATCGTAAAAATGTTAAAATCGGATTGTAGGGACCTTAAAACGTGCTTATTCAATAAAATCTGGATATGCGATTTTTAGCATGAATCCAATACCTCTCTTAGCGAGAGGTAAAAAGTATTGATGCAAACCTGTAGAAAATGGAATAATCTTTAATTTTTATAATAACAAATTGCGAAAAAATAACATTTAAAGTTATTTTTTGAAGAAAAACTATTTTGATCTTCAAGTAAACTGCCATTTCCGGTTATCCGATTGACACCAAAATCTAATGGCTTCTTTCCGTAATAGAATAAGGTAGAAATTCATGGTTTCAAAATTCTTCGATTGATAGTATTTGAGCTAGAGTGTCCAGAAGATACACACACACATACACACAAATACACCCATACACACATACAGACATATACACATACACACACACAGACATCATCGTTAAAATGTTAAAATTGGATTATTGTAAAATTTACCAAAATCTCGATATGCAATTTTTAGCACGATCCCTCTACTTCCCTTATCAAGGGCAGTGGGAGGTAAAAAAACACCTGTATTGTACACAAGATGTCAAAAATTATCGGGCACCATATATTTCTTGACAATGTAATATGAGTGTACTACAATTTTATTAAAAATACAGGGAATTTATTTTAAGATGCAACTTATGGTCAATCACTTTAATGTAGCAGATCTTAACAAATTTGGATTACAAAAATTTATAAATGTTCAAAAATACCCCCATTCACGCTGAAGCAATATCCTAGTCGGTACATTATAACAGAACTAAATTTTTAAATTGTAAAATTGGCTCTGATTAAGATCAGATTACAATGTTGCATTTAAAAATGGACATCTATTACATTGCTGTCATTTTTGACAGTAGTGTATTACCATGGAAGTGATAAATCATATGTTGCATTTTAAAATAAATTCTCTGTATATAACATACCGAGAGTTTTTTTATCAGTAAACATGGGTGTATGTCTTTACCATACTTACATTTAAAATGATTGACAGCAATGTATTATCGCGTTTTTTAAAAAACTGGACATACGGAATTGTCAGTCATTAAACCGTCATCTTCCACAATGTACTTACAGAATTGAAGACAACGAGGAAAAAAAATCTGATGTGACCAACACAGTACCTCCCGCCATTTACCTATGTATATAATATTTATATTACTTTATAAATTTATCCATACAATATATAGAAAAAGTATTAAAGCAAGCTTGTAGAAAATGGAATAATCTTTAATTTTTATAATAACAAATTGAGAAAAAATTACATTTAAAGGTATTTTTTGAAGAAAAACTGTCTTGAGCTTCAAGTAAACTGTCATTTCCGGTTATTCGATTGCCACCAAAATTTAATCAGTTCTTTCCATATTAGAATAAGGTGGAAATACATGGTTTCAAAACTATCTGAATGATAGTATTTGAGTTAGAACGTAAAGAGGATCCATACACACACACACATACTACATATACATACATACACACAGACATCATCGTGAAAATGTTAAAAATGGATTCTAGGGACCTTAAAACCTGGTTATTTACCAAAATCTCGATATGCGATTTTTAGCACGATCCCTATACCTCCCTTACAAAGGGTAGCGGGAGGTAAAAAGTATAAATCACAACATGAGATAAGTCCAAGATAAGTTTTTGATTTATTTGCTGCTATTTTTAATAAGCAATCTAGTCCAACAACTATTAGAAAAATTAAAGTTATCAAACTGTCATCTGGCAATTTCAAAAATTCTTTTCATCGAAACGGTATTATCATATATTATACAACAAGACGATTGAAAATTCTCGACTATACGAAACGTGTTGCCTGGAAACACCACGAGACCAAAGGTCGAGTGGTATTTCCAATAGGCAACTCGTTGAGTATGTCGAGAATTTTCTATTGTCGAGTTGTATACAGGTAGACTATATCATGAATAAAAAATAAATTAAAAAGTAAATAGTAAATTTAACGTAGACCTGTGGTCTATTTTATTTTGACAGAAACGTCAAACTATATACTACATAACCTATCTTTTTAAATATAGTTGTAGTAGTATGTAATATTACATTGAAATGCTCGTATTTCAAAATAAATGTTTGTATTTCAAATAAACTAGCAACAGTGCAGTTCCAGATTTGTGATCCAAATAATTATTTGTTTGTCAAATTTTTACTTCCATAATTCCTTTCTGTCAAACAATAGATGCGTTAAATTATTTGTTTCGGTGCACTTGGAGCAGTCAGTGTGATTTTAAATGTCTACTTAAAGCATACAACGTACGATTTTCTTCCTCAAAGTGTAACTACAGATTCATTTATACTCGTATACTCGATACTGTGATCGAATGAAAAAGATCATGTCCGTAAATATTATTAAAAATGACATTGCCAGTTCTGAGTACATAGAACAAAATAACCAAACGCACTTATAAGTGAATATACGAAGGTAGGTATATTCGAATATACCAAGGTTCGTATATTCGTTCACCATGGATACTCAATAATAACCGCTGTAAAACGTGGTAGCTAAGGAAAATCACACATTTTTATTGGTTTATAACTTAATGAATGATATAGTCATATTTATTTAACTGTATAATTTAATGTTTCTTATTATTAAATACCTTACTAGTTCTGATTTTCTTTTAATGCTGTCCATTGACCCACTGTTCACTAATAAAAAAATCTGATGTGGCCAACACAATACCTCCCGTTTAATTTAATTTTTATTCATGTAAATACTTCAAATTAAATTAAATTTAAATACTGGGTTCGATCCCGACCGTCGCCAAATATTTCGAATTTTAAATGGCACAAAAATGACTCCTGTGGTGCACTCTCTACACCAGTAATAAGTGCTCGTGAGGTGACACCTGGTAAACGCCCGGACAGTACAAATATATCATCATCGTTACCGAAATTTGTGTACAAAGCAGATTGGCAGACCCAGCAATGGATAATATGCCGTGATGATATGTATTATATTTATTTATTTATATACTTACTTATATTCATTGCTGACATAGAGAGTGCACAATTTCGTGCCATTTAAAATTCTAAAATATTTGGCGTCGGTCGGAATCGAACCCGTTCCTTAAGGTAGAAATACAAGGTTTCAAAATTTTCCGAACGATAGTATTTGAGTTAGAACGTAAAGAGTATCCACACACACATACACATGCACACAAACATCATAGTGAAAATGTTAAAATTGGATGTTAAAGACCTTAAAACGAGGTCATTTACCAAAATCTCGATACGCGATTCTTAGCACGAACCATATACCTCCCTTACCAAGGGTAGCGGGAGGTAAAAAATTGCGGCATTTGCCTTGATAAGTATTTTGCCCTAACCCTAATCTTAAATGAATTATGGTAATAAGACCCATGAGTCCCATACAAAATATGTCATTTTGAAATAAGTTTTATTTTAATTAGAAAAAACAACAATATAAAATAAAATTGGTACTGATTTTGAGTATTTCCATATATTTTCGAGCTTTTATATAAACATTATTTGTTATACATTAGTTATTAATCAGAACTTTATTAATTATTTATAAAATTAAATTCATAACAAAATTCAATATCGCTGCTTTACCCTTTTTAATGTACACTTATAGCAAGAGACATATTTTTGAGATTTATTGTTGGAATTCTGAGAATATCTAAAAAAGTTAAACAAGGGATAACATAAAATTGATACTAATTTTGACTATTTTTCACGTATTTTAAGCTTTTATAAAAACATACTTTGACATAAATTAATTATTAATCAGAACTTCATTAATTATTTATATAATTACATACGTACAAAAAAAATGCAATATTACTGCTTTACCCTTTTTAATAAAAGTCGTGTTTCACTGTTTTAGTCTCAAAGGACAACATAATATGTACGTAATCATGTTTTAATATATATTATGCTATACTCTATTTGAAACGTATCTATAAATAGAATATGAATTATTTATTTAAATATACATGCTTTGTAGCGTCCAGATATAGTAATATTAAATGAAATTTAATATAACAGGAAAAACAATTATTTTTATCATTAAATCTTATATAACGCCCATGTCATATAGGTAAATAAAATACTTACAAATATAAAAAGATAATCATTTGTTAACTTTTTGTAGGTACTTCATGTATCTAGTTTTTATTTAATAATTAAGAAGAATGTTAAGAAGTATAATCACAATAATATTAAAGAAACCTACACACAGGAATTTTACATTCTTATATGTATTTTAATTATAAATACTCATATGGCTAACATTATTGAAGAGTTAAAAAAATTATAACTCCTATGAATAAAATGTTTATTTATATTATATGAGACATTTAATTTTGTGAGAAGAAAGGAACAAAATAAAATCACTTTTGCACTATTTTTACCTCTCGCTAAGAGAGGTATTGGATTCATGCTAAAAATCGCATATCCAGATTTTACTGAATAAGCACGATTTAAGGTCCATAGAATCCGATTTTAACATTTTTACAATAATGTCTGTGTGTGTGTGTGTGTGTGTGTGTGTGTGTGGATGTGTGTGTGTGTGTGAGGTTGTTGGAGACACGATTTCTCAAATTCTATAATACTAAAGACCTTTTTGACTACGGATTTCTCAATCTAACATTAATGGGAAGAGTTGAATAGGTTTTGGTACCAATTGGAAAACCGGAAGTAGTAGTATCTTAAAAAAAAATTCTAAATATTATTTTTTTGAATTTTTTTATTATTAGCATTAAAGAACATAAAATTCTCTATTCGATACATTTTAAAATTTTATTATATCTCCTATAGGTTTGGAGATATAGTATATAATAATATAAGTTAATTTGTAATAAATTTCAGAGCCTAAACAACTCTATAGTAACCATCAGATGTTTGTAAATGAAAAATGTCATTGCCAAAAACCAACAGTAGTTCATAAACCTGTTTGGGCGATACAGTGGATAAAAACCGATTCAGAATTTGCCATAGTACGAATATGGTTTTATATAGATTTTAGCTGAAAATAAATCTTAGATATTCTTTTTTGGCAACATAGTAGTAAAACGTCAAAATACGCTTTTACGTTAAATGAAGAAGTTTAACTGACATTATTGAAGAATTTTTCAGAGATATTAGTAAGTTTACTATTTCTTGTTGTATAACAATAATAACAATTAAATATTGAAAATTATAGCTGAAATCCAGTCAAGAAATTGGAAGAAATTCGAACATTTAGAAGTATAAGAGAAAACTTCCTCAAAAAATAAATTTTAAATTATAAAAATAATCTAAACATAAAGGAAAGACATGAGAAATTTATAGGGCGCGAGCAGTCATATAACTTTGTTGGACTTGACAAGCAAATATAGGGGCCCGAGTTAGAATGACAGCTGGTAATTATATACATATATGTCAAATGTCAATTTTCCATCCAAAATTTCGTGATATTCCAATTCCATGTGGTTTATTTTCCTCGACAAGTAAATCCCACATTCCTGGTGACAAATTAACCACGTGAAAAATTACTACATTTGACATTTATGTAAATAATTACTAAATGTCATTTTGACAAGGGCCTCCATATCTGCTTGTCTAGGTCAAGTATGACAAACTAACTACGTGAATTTAGAAAATCTTGGAATTTTTGATGAAAAATTCTGACATTTGACATCTATATACAAAATTACTAATTGCCATTTTGACAGAACTCCCATATCTGCTTGTCAAGGCCAACAATGTCACATGAATGCTCGCGCCCTATACTTATGTAACTAAAAACGGAAGTGGCGAGACGTATTGTGTGTAGAGTTAAGAAAATAAATTAATAACTCAGTGCGAGTAAGGTGCTGGCCACAACAGATTTTTTCATTTAAATTTGTATTTCTTTTTTTAAATATGCCAAAATTCGCTTTTAACACTATAGTCGCCGTCAAATAAATGACTGTTGCTCAACTTTTTCCTTTCTCCGCACCCTGTCGCTTACCCTACGGTGTTGCCGTTTCTTTATAACTTAGCATTTTCAACAATGCCATACTGAATTGAGAACAGTGTAGAAATCTTCAGTCCATACTTATTTAATGTTAAAGTAACTTTGATTCTATAATTTTTATCATAAAATGTTATTTTTAACCCCAAAAACAAACATTAAAAGGCCTACTTTTAATTGATTTGTAGAAAAATAGTTATTTATTTAACTAAAATACCATTATAACAGCAGAGGCTGCCGTTTCATTCAATGTTTAGTGCCTTCTTGAACACATTTTTTGTCGATTTTAAAATATTAATTAAGAGATTATTTTTAATACCTATTTTGAAAATTATCGTCAAGTTATGTTGCTATACGTTTGTTGAACGGTTGCTATGCGTTTCTTGAGCGGTTGCCTAGGCAGTAAAAGTGACATTTTACAGACTGTTAGCTGTTAAAAAATCGCACTTTTAATGTCAATGGGCAAAAAATAATTTTTTTTTGGTTGTTAAATATCTTAAATTTTAAATGCTTTAATTTTAGAATGTAGTGTATTCATAATAAATAAAATTTATATAAAAAAGTATGTTTAAGAGTAAGGATTTGTTGTATGACGTTGATGTTGTTCTTATTGTTATCGGGTTTTGCGAACCCACTAATTGAGACACGCGTGATTTTATGTATGTATGTATGTAATTATGAAAAACCATATCACCAAGGCTTACTACCCATTTCTGGATGTGCCAATCTGCTTTTATTCGTAGATTTCAGAAATAACGACATATTTGTACCGTAAATGGCTTTGGTTACCTCACGGGTTATCAAAGTTGTCGTGAAGGGAGCGACAGGGGCCAATTTTATAATTTTAAAAAAATTGTAAATTTATAGGGAACAAAAATGATTAGCGTAACAATATTACAAAATATGAGACAGACATTGAAATTAAAGAAATGTGAAAACGAATTGAAAAAAAAATAAAAATCAATGTGTTCTCTGGAAAATATGTCACAATCCCACACTTCATGTTTATCAAATTATTGCTTGTCTGCATAGGTACTCTTGTTTGGTGAAGATAATTGGTATTTTGAGATTGTCAAATAAACAGAATATAAATTATATGTCAATATATTGATTTTCACTTTTTTTACAAATTTTTTAACTAGGACGTAATTGGTCAGTTATAAGGGGCTCCAGTTCTTATACAAAGCATGTGAAACAAAAATTATTGCCACATTTACTATTATGGGGTTAGGCGTTGTACACTTTCTTAAATAACACCCTGTATAAATATACTCGTATAGTTTAAACAGAGTTCCCATTTTATCTGTTCCCGCCTGAAATTTTAAAAATAGGGTAATAGGCAAAACAGATACAGAAGCATCTTAGTATATTAAGCCGTATTCTTTCGCTGCGTTGCATCAGATCCATGTTACATGGATCAGTAAATGGCATGTTCTTTCGAATTCTGATCAGTATCCCCACCCCAAGACCAAGTAATCCAGATCAGTGGCATCTACTCCAACAAAAACTTGGATTAGAAAGATCATATCACTTAAGATTCAAAAATGGCGGAAGCGGCGGAAGAATCTGTCATATTTTAAGGACAATAGGTTACCTTTAAGATTCCATAACAATAAACAGAACTAAAGTGAAAAGGGTTATATCATTTTAATCGAGTATTGAATTCTGAAAGATTTTTTTAATAGTTCTAAAAGAAATTTAAACAAGAATAAATAATGGTAAATGTAGAAAATTTAAATTCATTTTTCCGACTGATTTTGACAGATACTTGTGTTCTTTCGAATAAATTCATCTGCGTCCACGTGAGCTGATCTGATTTAATCCATACGATCAGTTGGATCTGATCCAACCCAGCGAAAGAATACTGCTTTAGTAGATACTGTAAATCGAATAATCACAGTAGGTATAGAAAAACAAAATTTGAAAACCAAGTCGCTCTTGAAATGTAGCATGAATTTTCAGGCGGGAACAGATGAAATGGACAGCCTGTATGTTTTTATACTATCTGCATATTTGTTATGTAGTTCGGATTATCCAAGATGGGATGGTCTTCGTTCACACCTACCCGAATAAACAGATCTGTACTTTTGAGATAGAGTATATTGTACAAGTGTGCTATCAACAAAACAAACAGTATGCCTGCTTGTAAACAGATACTAACATAATATATTGTTTCTGTCAATAGATGGCACTGAATTGCATGTAAATTTAATGCATTTAATTAAACCTTATAATTTATGCATTAATATTTCTAGTTTATATTTCACTGATAGGCATATTACTCTAATATCTATTAAAATTAATCATTAATTTAGATTTATTAGATTTGTAGGTAAATATATTAGGCTATTTACATATACACTCACTATATGTTCGAATAATTGGCAATTTGCACATACAGTCACCTGAAAAACTGATTTCAAAAGCATAAAGTATTTATTTTATTGTTGCTTATTCAAAATTTAAAACATTGCCAGATTCGTAATTATATTCTATTTTTTACTGTTTACGCGCGTGGAAGCATGGTGCACTTTTACAGTAAAACAATATTAAAATTAAACTAATCAATTTGGAATAAAAAATTGTTAATATTTTATATAAAAACTACATTCTGTATCGGTATTCTAATATTTTTTTCTGACACTTTCACATATTTATATTTAAAATCAAAAAAATGAATTCTTTTTTATTTAATTTGAGGGAGATATGAATTTTTAAATATTAATTGGAAATTTGAAGTTTACCGGATGTGACGTAGGAGAAGCTGATGACATAAGAAATATATAGAAATGGAAAACTTGTAAATACATAAAACGTAACAAAACTAACACGAACAAGATTGTTGACATTGCGTCAATGGTAGAAAAACTGCTTCTTGTTAATAGTAAGTTATATGTAGAAAATTTGTTACAATAATCAGTAGTGTGTTGCACGTCACAAACCACGTGATACCTTTTTAGCGCCAAAATAAATTACAAGAAAACCCATGTTTTAATTTTTTACATTATTCGGTTATTATATTAGCATAATCCTTAATGTTATAACATTTTTTACCTTAAATTTTATTACTCTTGAATACCGCATTATTAACAGTTGAAATATTGTCATTATTTTTACCTTCCGTAAGGAAGGTATTGTTTTTGGTCAAAAAATTCGATAGTGAGTTTGTAATGAATAAGTTTGTTTTAGAGTTCCTACAATACGAATTTACTATTTTTACGATGATGTCTGTATGTGTATGTGTCAGTGTGTGTGAGTGTGTGTATATGTGTGTGTGTGTGAGTGCGTGTATGTGTGTGTGTGTGTGTGACAAAAATTTCTCCTACGATAACTCCAATACTACAATTTCAAAAATTATAATTCTTACGTACATCCATATGAAGAGTTGATTAGATTTTGGTTATGACTGGTTAACCGAAAGTACTCTAATTTAAGATTTTAACAGTTTTTCTTGAAAAAACGCAGTTAAATATCATTTTTTGATCTGTTATGTTATTGTAGAGAATGTTATTCTCTATTCGATTTAATTATATTTTTTTCTTTATATTCAATGAATTTAGAGATAATTATAAAGAAATATCTTGCAACCTAATGCTGCTAAAAGCTGCACCATGGAAACAGTTAGTTTATTCAGATATTACTAATTGACAGATGTCAGTGTCAAACAAAATTTACATAATATCTTTGTGAATGATTTTACTGAAAATATAAAAATGTAAAATAATTTAAGGTGGCAAAAACAAATCACATAATGTAATACAACAGATTATAGTCATAAGCCAATTCAGCAGATTATTATGTTATAAATATAATGCTTTATATGTTTTTATTTTCTACTTCTTATTTTAAAAAACATACTGTTCTTTTTAGAAGTAGTTCAGTTCAGTTCAGTACGAGGTAAGATCAATTCCTTTCTCCCCTAAAAAAGAAAACGCCCATAGAATAGTTAACAAAGAAATTTCTGTGTGGAATTTGTACAAAATACGTAGAATTGCCAGAAGGTATTGTGCTGGCCATATCAGATGTATTATTTATTATTTAATTTAAAAATTACTACAATTACATCTACAGTCCATAATTGAGTGTGTTTCACAATTTTTGATTTTTTTTAAAGCAAAATTATTCAAATTTATAACTCCACTGGCATTTATTCATTTTATGAAGGTTTTTCTATTTTTTATTTAAGTAATTTATATTTATTAATTTCAGATGCTTCTAAAATTGTATTTCTTTAGTTCTAGCTAAGAAAAGTTAAATTTAAAAAAATTGATGTAGCCAGTACATGGCCTTCCTTGTTCTATGTATTTGTACAAATTCCTTTAAAAAGATTCTATGTATCCAGTAAAATTGTAACACGAACATACTTTTTTTCTACAAATTCCATACCAAAAGTTCCTGAGAAAAAATCTATATATCCAATAAAATTATAACACGAACCTATATATGTACTATGTAAATTGCACTTGACACGTATCCGTCAATTATTTGAATATATCAGCAATTTCCATGGTTATAGCATAGCTGGCTGATTTATAAAATTTATAATTATAATAACATAAAATGTCAAAAAATGATATTTAACTGCGTTTTTTTAAGAAAAACTGTTAAGAACTTTAAATAAGGGTACTTCCAGTTGACCAATTATAACCAAAATCTAATCAGCTCTTCAAATGGATGTAAAGAAGAGGAATACGAAAGAATTAATTTTTTGAATTGTAGTGTTGGTTATCGTCGCAGAAAGTTTTGTCACGCACACACACAGACACATACACACATATACACACACGCACACATGCAGACATCATCATAAAAATGGTAAAAGTATTTACTAAAAACTCACCATGGAATTTGTCGATCAAAGACAATACCTTCCTTATCTAAAGGTGACGAAAGGTAAAAAACAATTTTCTTATAATATAATTAATTAAAATATTTATATTTAATAAATTTCATCATAGTCTTTTCAAATTTTTAAATGCAATTTCAAATTCATTATTACTTTCAAAATCTGTGAATACCATTAAAATTAATTTGATAAATTGTCAAACTTTAAAGTGATATACATTTTTAATGGAAAAATAAACAAACTAAAAAATTCTTTCGTTTTTTTATTATTTTCACATTCCGGTCTAATTAATCAAAATGCCTAGAAAATCCTCGTTTTATAATTAAATACGGAGATAAAGTAATTGAATTTAATAAATTCCAAAATGTCTTAAACCTGATCTCATTCCGTTAAAAATGTGTCATCGTTTAGGAGATAATGTATTCAGAGCTGTATCGCATCCGCATTATAAATTTCAATTAACAGCCAAACATATCGTATGCATATTTCTTGAAGATAGTTTGCATTCATTGTAATAATATTTTCGATTAAAATTCATTCCAGTTGGCGGGAAATTTGTATTCACATGTTCTGAATATCATGAATAATCTGCTTCCAGATAATACATTGACTTTAGTTGATTCTCAGAACGGATGATTTTAAAAAATATTATAAAGGTTAGGAAACACGAATATTTAATTCAGTATTTGGGGTTTTTATTTCATGACTAATAGACTAATCTTGTATATAAAAATGAAAGTTTAGACGTTTATAAAAATATACACTGTTATACATATCGACTCCAAATTTTGTAGAAATGTTCTTTCAGTTTCCGGACTGTACTCAACATGAGAATTCATTGTTCATGAGTTCATTTTATTTTGCTATCTCGAGAACTATAAGAGCTACGAGGTCGGTTAAATTAGCAAACAATTTCTATTTTACTAGACTATTTTAATGAGCGTAAAATTAATTCAAACAGTAGTTTTCAAACTGTGGGAACCAAGTTTGTTATTTTAAATGGGACCATATATTTTTCTATTTACTTATTAGATAGAGAATTTTATTCTGAATTCAGTGATGTGTTATTTGCATGTCCATAGACAACATTTTTTTTTTGAGAAAATTTCATATGAAGTTTTGTTTTAATTTGATTAATAAGTGGCTACAATAAGTGTGCCACGAATGGAAAAAATAAATACATGTTATTTTTGCCTATCGTCACCTCTAGGAAAGGAAGGTATTGTCTTTGGTCAAAAAATTCGGTGGTGAGTTTTCAATGAATAGGGTCCCTAAAATACGATTTTACTATTTTTACGATGATGTCTGTATGTATGTGTGGGTGTGTGTGACTATAATTTCGGCCGCGATATCTGCAATACTAGATTTCCAAAAATTACAATTTTTACGTAATCCTCATCCTTACATTCATATGCAGACTTGGTTAGATTTTGGTTATAATTGGTCAACCGGAAGTACCCTCATTTGAAGATCTTAACAGTTTTTCTTGAAAAAACGCTGTTAAATATTACTTTTTGACATTTAATATTATTATAAATATTAAAGAATATTCTTGTCTATACGAATTGATTGCATTTTATATTTCATGTTCAATGGATATAGAGATAACGAATTATAATATATATATATATATATATATATATATATATATATATATATATATATATATATATAAATAAGCCAGCTATGCTATAACCATGGATACAACTGCTATATTAAGAAAATTCTAACTAAAGAAAGATGTCAGTACCAAGTGCAATTTACATAGTTTGTTTATGAAAAAATTTAATGGAGACATAGAATCTTTTGCAAGAAAATTTATGTATGGAATTTGTACATAATACACAAGATTGACGGAAGGTAATGTGCTGGCCACATCAGACTTTTGGCAGTGAACATTCTGTTCTATTAATTAACATAAAACTTTATATAATTTTTTCTTAAAAAAAGTTGTTATCTAAGGGTATGCAAATATTATATCTAAGGCCAACAAAGTCACATGACTGCTCGCGCCCTATGCAACATAAAATGAAAACAGCAGGAGGTATTGTGCTGACCACAACAGATTTCTTTATGTTTACTTTCGTTTATAGCCATATATGAAATTTGTGAAATAACGAATTTTATTCTCAAACTAAACCATGAATCCATAGCTAATTTATATATCTTAAAATGTTTATAAATTCTATTAATTTAGTACTGTATCAACAGCAATAAATTTGCATATTTCTAGCTAATATTTACATAAAAATATCTTGAAAATTGATTACCATAACATAGTCAATTTTTCTTCGCCGGAGAAAATTTATGTAGAATATAAGGAAGCTCCGTCGACCCGTCGCAATATTTACGAGGCCGGCGCTAGCGATATGATCGCAGGGATTTGTCAGATTCACCAGCTTTTAATCAGACATTTGTTCTAATCATATTTCTTATTGCTCGCTTACGACGCGCGAAGTCTACAGTATTTCTTGATTTGCTACTTGATCCACGTAAGGTTTGGTTTTTCGTTTTATTCGATATCGCAGGGAGCAATGACTTTCTGACACAAATATATTGACGCACTACAGTGTTTGGAGTTTTTTATTTTTTTATTTCTGTGAGTTTCTGCTGTAAAATAAGATGAATTTATGAGTGGGGTAATTTATTCCTCGGAATATGAAACACTGAAACAGTCAAGTGCTGGATCTCTTGAAACATATACTTTTTTAAGTTATTCAAGAAATTGTAAATATAAAAATCTGATGTGGCCAACATAATACCTCCCGTTTAATTTAATTTTTATTCACATAAATACTTAAAATTAAATTAAATTTGAATACCAGGTTCGATCCCGACCGACACTAAATATTTCGAATTTTAAATTTTATATATATTTACCTATATTTCTACATATTTTTACTTATGCTAGTAACATATTAAGTTCTTTCCATATAATTATTGTTCTATTTATTATTATTTTAAAACGTTACTATTATTATTTGAAATGCTTAATTTGTTGACAGTGACATATATCTGTCAGTTACATGCATCTGAGATCTAAATTGTGTAACCATGGAGTTACGGTTAAAACGTAGGCTCCGGGATTAAAATTATAGATAGTTTAGTATACAAGAAATGTGAAATTCAATAGGGCGCGAGCAGTTATGTGATATTGTTGGCCTTGACAAGCAGATATGGGGGTCTTACAGCCGAAAGAATGCTATGGAAAATAGTTGAAATTTTAAATTGTTTGTAACTGACAGATAAATGTCAGTGTCAGAAATCCGGAGACATTACTGAAGACTTTTTCTGGGAAGTACATACATTATATTATTTCTTAATGTTTAATAGTTAAATATTTAATATTATAGGTATATTACACATACCCTTCAGAAATACTGTTACTCCCGACAATGAATTGGAAACATGTCGAAAAATTAGAAGAGTAGGACAAAATTTCTTCATAGAATGAATTTAAATTTAAAAAATCTAAATATAAGGAATAGATCTATAAGTAGAATTTTTGGTGTAGAGTATAGGTATACAAGAAATGTTAAATACATTAGGGCGCGAGCAGTCATGTGACATTGTTGGCCTTGACAAGCAAAAATGGGGGTCTGTGTCATGAATGAATAGCTAGTAATTATGTACATAGATGTCGAATATCATAATTTTTCATTCTAAATTTAGTGATTTTCCAATTCTATATGGTTTATCTTCCTCGACAAGTAAATTCCACACTCCTGGTGACAAATTAACTACGTGAATTTAGAAAATCTTGAAATTTTTAATGAAAAATTCTGACATTTGACATCTATGTACATAATTACTAATTGTCATTCTGACACGGGCCCCTATATCTGCTTGTCTAGGTCAAAAATGTCACATGACTGCTCGAACCCTATACTTATGTAACCAAAAAAAAGAAGTGGCGAGAGGTATTGTGTTGGTATCAACAGATTTTTTTTAGCGTCAGAGTCGTAAGAATTGGGGGATTATACATTTATAAAAGATTAAAACAAGTTTTGATTAAAATATACTAAAAAGAAAAAATATTTTTTCATATGCTATTTGCCTTGGTAAATAAAAGCATGTACGTAAATAATATTGAATATGTAGAGCAATATAAATATTTACATATAAAAGATACATTTCATAATTAACGCCCACATGCCACACTCTGACAATTTTTAAATTTAAGCTTAAATTTAAATTCTAAATATTTTTTTTGTGTATTTGTCAAATAAAATATTTCATAAAACAAATTGTCATTAATTATAACAAAAAGTTTTCCATATGCTGCAAACAAAATCAGTTACACTGTATTTATTGTTAAAAGTTATTTTCATTACATACATCATTAGAGAGCGAATTACCACAGTTTATTTGCGCCATTTGCAAAATTTCAATAGAGCTGTAACATTGGACGGGCTTAAAATATAAATGATTGCAATGAGCGAATAAACCAAAACTACGCATATTTTATAACAATTTCATGTTTACGTACAATTTTTATTTTAAAAAAAAACTTTAGTATGAGTGCTGTAAAAAACAGTAGACGTTTAACAGTGATTACTAACCGTAGTTAACTGGCCAATCGTGATTTTCTGGTGTATCAAATAATCGAATTAACCGGTTTAACTAACTTCTTTATCTGATCATCCAGTTCATAGGAGAGAAACTGGTTAACTAGTTAATCAGGTAACTGATTAAGGGCCAATCTTACAATCCCAAATTAAAATTTTAACTCCCATGTAAGAAATAGTATATTAAATAAAGAGTTTTATCAGACATGTTTTTATATTTTACGTTCATAGTGAAGTCATTACGAAACCCAATTGCATATCGAAAGATGCATTTTTTTCATTTAGAAGGTTGGTACTAGATAATATTTTCTTATGTTCATGAATCAGAGTTGATATGATCTTTCAAATAAATGAATAAACGTGAATCCAATGTTACCAACTACAACATTACACATACAAATTTCCCTAAATCAATTCGATTTAATATAGCAGTTTTTATCTTCCGTTACCTTTAGGAAAGAAAGGTATTGTCTTTGGTCAAAAATTTCGATAGTAAGTTGCTAATGAATAAGCACGTTTTGAGGTCGCTAGAATACGAAATTACTAATTTTACGATGATGTCTGTATGTGTATGTGTGTGTTTGCGTCTGTGTGTGTGTATGTGACGATCGTTTCGGATCGCATAACTCCAATACCACGATTTCAAAAATTATTTTTAAAAAAGCAGTTAGATATCATTGATTGACATTTAATGTTATTATGAATTAAAGAATGTAGATATTATTCTGTATACGATATCATTACATTTTATACTTTATATTCAATAGATATAGAGTTAAAGAATTATAAAGATATTCAATTTCATAAATCAGCCAACTATGCTAACCATGGAAACTGCTAATAAATTCAGATAATTCAAATTGACAGATGTCAGTATCAATGAAAAGAAAATGAATGTGGTAGAGATGAAGATGTTGAGATAGATGTTGGGGAAGACACGGAAAGATAAGGTAAGGATTTAAAGGATAATGGAAAAGGCTCGAGTAATAGAAGTTTCTAGATAGATACGAGAGACGACTACATTGGTTTGAACGTGTCATGAGGAGAGATGAAAAATATATTTGAAGTAGAATGAATAGCTTAGTAGTAGAAAGTAGAAGAAACAGAGGAAGAACAAAGATAAGATGGAAGGACTGTATTGCGGAAGACTTGAGAGAAAAGGAACTGAATGAGGACGACACCGAAAACACAAATGGATAAAAGCTAAAGAAGAAGATGTCAGTGTCAAGTGCAATTTACATAGTTTGTTTATAAAATAATTTTACTGGAAATTTAGAATCTTCTGCAAGAAAATTTATGTATGGAATTTGTACCAAGCTTTCCTTCGTGTATAAAATTAATTTTATCGCTGAGAATGTATACGAAATTTTTGTTTTGACATTAAACTACAATTAACAGGAAACAAAATATTCATTTTATTATTGGAGTATTACATAATAGATATCGTTGAATTCAAAAACAAACATTGAATCGAATAAACGAAAGAAAAACAGGTTCTCATTTAAAATAAGAAAATTGTTTTTCGTACTTTGAGAACAACTGGTAGAAGAAAAATTTTTGTGCTCATAGTAATAGTCTAGTAAAGTAGAAATTGTTTGCTTATTTAACCAACTTCTAAAGATAGCAATAGTGCACGAAATAAAATGAATACCTTTTATACTAAAATATTAATAAAAATATTGCTATATTAAACCGAGTTGATTTGGAAAATTTGTACGTGTAATGTATTTGGTAACATTGGATTGATATTTATTCAATTATTTTTAGTCTAATTTATGAATATAAGTAAAACTCATCTAGTACCAACCTTCTAAACCAAAAAATAGGTACCGTAATGTTTTCATTAAACAGTTTAACGAGAGATGAAAGTCCCGGGCCTAAATCGGATTATTGTCAGCAGTGATAAATGTGCCGATTGATGGTTTATTTCGTTTTAACCAGATATTGTTAATTCAAAATTTGTAATTAAAGTTACTGCAGATATTTCATCTGTTCATAACAGCAGTCCCTTTTGTCAGATTTCAGTAGGAGTTGACAGGACCACAAACCACAACCGTTCAATTAGTGTAATGGGCAGACATCCCAATTCAATAAATCGAGTTGTCAGCATCACAAGCGATCAATTATTATAATCGACATGGATGCCAATTAAATAGTTAACCATACACTAACATTTATTTATTTTCCATAAAAATATTAATTTCTGACCATCGCGCGACATTCTTGTGACGCAAATATAAGAGAGATAAATGTATGCCAATTTGTTAATTCGCTCATTATACGATGACCTTGATAAAACATCTCTAAAAACTTAAACTATGCAAATTGCACTTGACACTGACATCTTCTTCTTCTTTAGCTTTTCCCATTCGTTAGGGGTCGCTATTTTTTATTTTCTTCTTCCACTCATTTCTGTTTTGTGTGTCGTTCTCATTCAGGTCTTTTTTTCTCAAGTCTTCCGCAATACAGTCCTTCCATCTTATCTCTGGTCTTCCTCTGTTTCTTCAACCTTCTATTACTAAGCTATTCATTCTTCATCCAATATATTCATTTCTCCTCATGACATTTTCAAACCAATGCAATCATCTCGCTTGTATCTTTCTAGAAACTTGTAACACTAGAGTTATTTCCTTGCCTATCTTTCCGTGTTTTCCCCAGCATCTACTTCAACAACCTCATCTCTGCCACATTAATTTACTTTTTATTTATACTGACATCTGTCAATTTGAATTATATGAATATATTAGTAGTTTTCATGTTTAGCATAGCTGGCTAATTTATTAAATTTATTTTCTTTAAAATTCTTTAACTCTATATCTATTGAATATGAAGTATAAAATGCAATCATATCGTATAGAGAATAATATATTCTTTAAGTAATAATAACGTTAAATGTCAATGAATTAAATTTAACTATTAAACCTTCAAATGAGGCTACTTCCGGTTCACCAATTTTAACCAAAATCTAATCAGTTGTTCTTCTGGATGTAAAGTTGTAAGAGTAATACGAAAAAAGTATAATTTTTGGAATCGTGGTATTGAAGTTATGCGATCCGAAACTTTCGTCACACACACACAGACACACACACATACATACCTACAGACATCATCGTAAAAATGGTAAAATCGTATTATAGGGACCCTAAACATGCTTATTCACTAAAAACTCATCATTGAATTTTTTGACCAAAGACAATACCTTCCTTACCTAAAGGTGACGGAAGGTAAAAACAAACATTCTCAATTACACATGATACTGACTACATCCATTGGATATGAAGCATTAAGTGCAATCAAACCGTATAGAGGATAAAATATTATTTAATATTTATAATAACATTAAATATCAAAAAAATTATATTGAACTTATTTTTTTCAAGAAAAACTGTTAAAATCTTTAGATGAGGGTCTTTCGGTTGACCAATTATAATCAAAATTTAATCACGTCTTCATATGGATGTAAAGAAGAGGAATACGAAAGAATTATAATTTTTGGATTTGAAGTTTTGAAGTTACCGAAGGACAAACATATGACACACACACATACACACAACATACATACATACATGCATACATACATCATCGTAAAAATAGTAAAATCTTATTCTAGGAACCCTAAAACGTGTTACTTGTCAAAAGCTCACCATCGATTTTTTTGACGAAAGACAATACCTTCCTTACCTAGGTGACAGAAGTTGAAAAGAAGTGAGATAAGGAGTCAAATAAAAAAAAAATCCTTCTAGCTAATTCGATAAATGTAGATACAAAAAATTGCTGAATTATAAAGGAGTTGTTCAGCAATAATCAATCCCTTTCAGCCATTCACCCTAACCTCAAAGTTTCGGAGGAAAACTTTCGCTTGCCGAAGTTTTTTTGCGCCTTTTCCTTCATATCCAACGGCAGGATTCCTGCCGTTTGCTCTCCTGTATGTCGTGTGAACAGATTGTTTTAAATTTGTTTCGTTGAATTTGGTATTTGTTTCGGGGTTGAGCAACTAATCAGATCAGGAATTTATAGAAGATTAACGAGGTGGGGAAATCGAATGGAATCTGACGCAGTTAACAAGCTGCACGATGCAGGATGCCAAATAGGATTAATTAGTGTCCAAGTGAATAATGATCTTGGATACAATTAGTAATATACGGAATTTAATAGTATTGTGATTATTTACCTCGCATTAAGCCATGAATACTATATACTAATTTTACCTTTCTTTACTATGAAATGTTGAACAGGATTAAGGATATTACATCGTGGGAATAACATAAGTATGATAATAATCAAAATTTGATTAGATCCAAAATTATAAAATGAATTTAAGCTATTTAAAATTCAAAACAAAGTTTCGTTTTCATTTTCATGTTCCATTATATTTTAATTGAATTTGATTATTATTATTATTATTATATTGTTATTATAAAATTTTTGATTAAGATATGAACTTTAGTCTTGCAAAAAACATAAAACTCCTTCTGTTTTTATCTTTATTTAAGTTAATTAGCTAATGAGAGCACACGCTACTAATCTTTTAATAATGTCATAATTATATGTTACTCTAATGTGAATGAACTATGATATTTTTTCTAATCCGTCAAACAAGTACTAGGAATCATTAATAAAAATTTCAAACAAACTTCATTTCCTTGAAGTCGAACTAATTCAAAGAAATTATTTTTAGAATTTAACTATGTTTAATGCTGTGATATATAGATCTTCATATACTTATAAAAATACGAGACTAATTGTTTTAAAATACGCGTCTATACATATACAGGATGCAAAAATACAATCAAAAGTACAAAAAAAATTAATTAAGATAATTAATTAATTAATTAATACAATTAAGGTATGACTTTTCAATAATAACTCTTGTTTTCCGAAAGTACCTTGATTACAAAAATTAGAAAATTTCGTGTTATTTATAGAACTTCAACCTCTTGTATTTTGGTAAGTAGAAGGAATAGGACCTATGTTCATATGACATTTTTGGCTCAAAATGACCTCAGGAATAAGCTGTTAAAGTTTGTTACACTAGTCCTGAAACACCCTATATATGTATATACAGTGTGCGATTAAATTGTGGAATATCAAAAAAAAAGCCGAACTCAGCCGGTTTTTATAAAAACGCTGAAACACATCGATTTTAATTTTTAAAAATACACATTAATATGTACGATTCATCTTCCGACTTTCATTTGTTTTTCAGTTATGACGTCATCACAAAAAAAATTAAATGACAACATAGACTTTTAGTAGTGAAATCCGATAGTGTTTTTTCTTCTCTTTATCATCATGTAAATAAATCGTAACGTTGCATAACAAAAATTCTGAGAAAAATCGAGTTGAACATTTAATAATAATGAATAATCAAAATACCTACCTCGATAAAAAATTTAAATGTAGCAAACTGTTTCATTCAATTATTGTCTATCTTCAACTCTCTAGACATAAATATTGTAGTTTATTGTTGAATTTTAATAATATTCTTCTAAATTAACAAGGCCATGGCGGATTTAACAATAAGGCAACGAATAGAAATTTTAATTTTTCTTGGTTGTGGGAACCTTACAAGATCCCAGCAATAAGTGTGTGATATGTTTAATGCAAAATACCCAAATCGACCTATTACGCAATCAGCAGTTACTAAAATCAAAAACAAATTTAGGGAGACGGGAGATGTGTTAATTTTGTTTGCTTTATTTTTATTTAATTCATTTACATTCATTTAATTTAATTGTGTTAATTTTGTTTGCTTTATTTTTCATTTTTCAGTTTAAAACTTTTCATTTTTCATGTTTTATAAGTTATAAGTTCCATAATCAACTTTTAAATGTTTTTATCAGGGTATCTTGATTATTCATTATTATTAAATGTTCAACTCGATTTTTCTCAGAATTTTTGTTATGCAACGTTATGATTTATTTACATGATCATAAAGAGAAGAAAAAACACTATCGGATTTCACTACTAAAAATCTATGTTGTTATTTAATTTTTTTTGTGATGACGTCATAGCTGAAAAATAAATGAAAGACGGAAGATGAATCGTACATATTAATGTGTATTTTTAAAAATTAAAATCGACGTGTTTCAGCGTTTTTATAAAAACCGGCTGAGTTCGGCTTTTTTTTTTGATATCCACACTTTAATCGCACACTGTATATAATATATATATATATATATATATATATATATATATATATATATATATATATATATATATATGTCAAGAAAGGCTGCTGAACAGTAATCTTTCCCTTCTAATGCACTGCTGATTTCATTGGTGATCCGATGAATTTGTTCTGTGGTTGCATGTTTCTGTCTAAAACCGAATTGATGGTCTGGTATAACTTCTTTCTTGACATAAAACAGGCTTTTGATAAAGTCTGGCACGCAGGCCTACTTTATAAAATCAAGAAAACCCTACCACACAACATATACCAATTCATAGAGTCATACCTAGCAGAAAGATCCTTCCAAATTAAACTACAAAGTGAACACTCCAATTTACATCCAATCCATTCAGGCGTTCCCCAAGGCAGCGTACTAGGCCCTATCTTATACACCATATACACAGCAGACTTTCCTTTAAACCCCCAAACGACAGTAGCTACATTTGCAGATGATACAGCGATATTGTCTACACACGAAGATCCAGAAATGGCGACAAGAAAACTTCAAGAACACCTACAAGAAATTGAACTATGGTTAAAAAAGTGGAAAATAAAAGCAAATGAAGCAAAATCAATTCATGTAACATTCACAACACGACGACATTCATGCCCACACGTTGTTCTGAATAACCAACCACTACCGCAAGAGGACAAAGTTCGATACCTGGGAATGCACCTAGAACGAAGACTAAATTGGACCACCCACATAAAAATGAAAAGAAAGCAACTAGGAATAAAGCTAAAAAATTTATATTGGATGCTCAACAAAAATTCTAAACTGTCACTTGAAAACAAAATCTTATTGTATAAAGTAATACTAAAACCAATCTGGACCTACGGAATCGAGTTATGGGGAACAGCTAGTGACTCCAACATCGATACAATACAACGATTCCAATCTAAAACTCTAAGAACCATACTAAACGCTCCATGGTATGTGGAAAACCTTTCTATCCATAGCGACCTAAATTTAAATACAATAAAAGAAGAAATTAATAGGTATAGTGCAAAGTACCTAAAAAGACTAGAAGTGCATCCTAATCACAGTGCAGTGAACCTACTAGACAACAGTATGGCCATCTATAGACTCAAAAGACACAAACCACTAGAGTTACCCTTTAGATTCAATACATAACATATATGTAAAACAAATTGTACAGAGTGTGAATGTCACTGGACATTTACACTACACGATATTTTTCTAATTGTATTGTTATAATATTTACTTATTGTCAAAAAAGACAGATTGTAAATTAATATTGGGGAAATATAAAATATATATATATATATATATATATATATATATATATATATATATATATATATATATATATATATATATATATATATGATCTGTGAACTTAAATACTTGGTTTGAAAAACATAATTTCATGATTTTTAGATCGTCTAACTCTGCATGATTGTTTTCATTGATTTTTAACACCGCTCTTAACGGTTTCAATTTAATCTATTCCACATAGTCATTATTATTGATTTTTTGATCGCGTGACATCATACTTATTCCGTTCCATGCCTGTCGATACATTTTTTTGCCATGTATTATTCATATGAGCATTTGAGGGCACATTAAAATTGAGCCCCTTAAAGCAGGCGTCTGCTCTGGAAAAACTAAATAACTTCAGGAATTGCGTGGAGGATTTGACGTGCTGAACTCTGTCTTAAAATTTAAACTTTGAAGACAAGCGCTTTATTGTATATGTATTGTTATTGTTTAATTCTAATAAGATTTTTTTATAAATTCTGTTGTCTTTCTGTTATACTAATGTTTGTAAATCGTCATTATTGATAATCTTTTATTAGTAATAAAGGTTATTAATAAACGAGTTTATATTTATAAATAAAACCTTTTCAATAAACGATGATAATTAATTATTTAAATAAGTAGTATAAATTTATGTCGAACCTAAATCAACAAGCAAATATAAATATTAATAAAATTATCGGCGCTATATTTTAATTAATTTAATATATTTTGTTGTTTGTATAGGATATTAATTAAATGAACGAGATATATAAATCATCAATCGCCCACAGAATACACAGATTCGTATCCGTCGAATTTATTTATGAAAATACCATTCATATCGCATTGCAGATTTGTTACGTGATCAATGGGGTTATGTGGTATATAACCATAATGGAATTTCAAATTATGGGTGCTACAATACAGAGTGGTAACGGTTAGGGCATTAACGTGGGATTTTTGTTTTGTGCAATTTCTTGCTCTCCTATTGATTTTACGCCAAAACCTGTAGTGTGCAAAGTTGTTCCGAATTAAAAGTTTCATATAAAACGGTTTTTTATTACCTCTCGCTGAGAGGTATTGGATTCATGCTAAAAATCGCATATCCAGATTTTAGAGAATAAACAAGGTTTAAAGTCCCTAAAATCCGATTATAACTTTTTTACGATGATGCATGTGTGTGTGTGTGTGTGTGTTAGGATGTTGTAGGTACTATTTCTCAAATTCTATAAGACTAAAGACCTGTGTAACAACGGATTCCTCAATCTAACAGTAATGGGAAGAGTTGAATAGGTTCTGGTAACAACTGGAAATGGTAGTTTGTAAAATAAATTTTTCTAAAAATTATTTTAGAAAATTTATGTACTACAGATAATATAATAATACATAATAATCTGCTGTAATAAATCTCGTTGTCCAAACAACTCCATGGATACCAGTTGAGATATTTAAATGTTTGTAATTGACAGATAAATTTAATATATTTTATTGTATTATTAATTAAATATATATTTAAGCTTATAGGTATATTATTTATATTACATATATCCTTAAGAAATAGTTATAGTTAATTATTAAAAAAATATATTAACACTGATCCTATTTGCCACACACCTTTACCTACGAATTTCCGTTGGATTACTACTACATAACACAGTCTATAAAAAAAGATACCCGGTATGTAAAAATCAAAAAAAAAATCCAGTTGGCCCAATATTTTAATTGGTAATTAAATTAACCAAAAAATAAATTAAAATTCACATTTAATACACATAAAACTTATTATATAAATGCTGATTTTAATTTATTTTGTATAATTCCCAATTACAATAATGCTGCAATTAGTCATACACAGTGTGATTATAAAGTCTTAGGACTTCCTTTGTAAGTAAGACAAAAGGCATTATATCATCAAAATCACACTTTATTCTTCAATATACATTCCTTCTAAACCTAAACAGCGCTTGACACGGTCCTCTAGTCCTAGTCCATTCCTGGCGTTCTGGAAAACTAGAACTGTGATGCTTCGTTATGATGGTTTAAGTGTGTGTTACACCGTCGTAACGGTTCCCTTGTAGCTTCAATTTTATTTTGGCGAAAGAGAATAGTCAGCCGGGGCCAAATCAGGAGCATACGAAGGATGATGCAACACACTGACATTTTTGGAGTACAGAAATTAACGCATGACTGTTGCGATGCGTTATCGTCCAGGCGCATAACTTTTATTTTTCTTTAAATTTTTGATGAACGTCAATCCAGATGTTTTTTGTCGATATTCAACCACTCTACAACCATCTTAATCGTAACACGTCAATCGAAAACCAACAGTTATCGAACTGTTTTGATGTTTTCGGCGTTTCTGCTTGATGCGCCGGTTATTTTTTGGGTCATATTTGTTTTCATCTTGACTCAATGAAGCATCCAAATGTAGACCAAAGCAAACGATTAGGTTGTTTCTTTGCACAAACGAATACAAAATTTGGTTATGTACCTCTGTTTGACGGATGCATTGACGAGGCAGAGCTAAGAAATCAACAAACTACGCCTGTACGAGAACTGTACTGAACCAATATTAATAAAACTTGAGAGGGATGTTGATGAAGCTTATTCAAAATAGTATGGGTGCCAATTAATAGATGGCGCTGTTATTTGGCTCTCTTTCGGTAGCGTGTCGTTGAACAAAGTGTAGTCCATATATTATATTAGTAATTTCGTAAAATTTCGACGTAGATAAAAACTGAAATGAAATTGTCAAACAATTTCCATCTCAATTAAAATGCCGCCAAAATAAAAATATCCAGCTAAAAACAAATTTGCACTCTGCAAAAAAAACCAATAAGCCTTAAATAAACACAGTAAATAACTAACTTCGTGCAACACATACTAATTGTGTTTATCACTGCAGCAAAAACATCCTCTTCTTTTAAAATAAACTTAATCCCTCTGCCCATCCAACACTGGATCAAATTCACACTCTATGCTCAGATGAAGAGCAAACAACGTTGCGTTGGACTAAATATCTCACAAATTTAAAAAAAATAATAAAAACTGGCGACGCCTCTGACAGGGTGATGAATGTGCGAAATTTTTCCCGCTATTTATACTGTGGCAATTCTACGGATATAACAGAGTTTTTAGAATAGCCTATAAATACGAGACGACAGATATTCTGAATCAAGGTTTTAGATGAAAAAGCATGAAATTAAAAAGTACATTAATTAATTATATTGAGCTCTTGTTTATATAATTTTCAAATTTATTTATATACAAAAACTTCTGGATTATATGATTTATGAAAAGAATAATCGTTAAAAATATTTTTTGCACTATCGGGTTTCCAAGGCAATAGGTTTTATTTACAAATTACTGATCAGTAAGTGATTGTTATTACATATCGACCAGGAGACGATGCGGTAAGTAAAATAAAATCAAATCTTACTTTAAAAATTATCAAAATTATTTTCAAATCTTATTTTTACTTTCCGCTACCCTTGGTAAGGACGGTATAGGGATCGTACTAAAAATCGCATATCGAGATTTTAGTAAATGAGCACGTTTAAGGTCCCTAGAGTCAGAATTTAACATTTTCACAATGATTTCTGCGGGTGTGTGTGTATGTGGATGTGTATCCTCTTTACGCTATATCTCAAATACTATCATTCTGAACATTTTGAAACCGTATATTCGTACTTTAATATGGAAAGAAGACATAGGATTTTGATGTAAATCAAATAACCGGAAATGAAACTTTACTTCAAGCGCAAAACAGTTTTTCTTCGAAAAATACGTTTAAATTACATTTATGTCATAGTGGTTTTTAAAGCAACGTTTCCTGAACAATTTATAAAACAAAAAGTAAAACATTAAAGTCCTAGAACTTTAAAAATTTAATTTCATACTGAATCCTTTATTTATGCGGCATTAAAGCTTCATCCTCGAGTTTAGATCCACATGCAGACGTAATTAGATTTTGGTTATAATTGGTCCACCCGAAGTACCCTCAATTGCAACTTTTAACAGTTTTTCTTGAAAAAAACGCAGTTAAATATCATTTATTGACATTTAATAATTATAAATTTTAAAGAATATATTATTCTCTATACGATTTGATTGCAATTTATACATCATATTCAATAGATATAGAGTCAAAGAATTATAAAGATATTAGATTTAATTCATCAGCCAGCTATAGTAACCATAGAAACTGTTAATATAGTCAAATAATTCAAATTAATAATAATAATAATATTTTGTCGGCTTTTTCAACTATTTAAAGTTATAAGCCCTATCTAACACATTTATTTATAATGTTTTTACAATTTTTGTTACATATGTACATAATAATGTATTAGAAGACACTCACAGACATCCAAGCCCCCGGTGGGAATCGAACCCACGACCCCAGGGTCCGAGCGGTGAAGTCGCTTTGAGCGCTGCCAGGCACGCTGCTTCAACACGCTCGACCACCGAGGCGATTTGATTGCAATTTATACATCATATTCAATAAATATAGAGTCAAAGAATTATAAAGATATTAAATTTAATTCATCAGCCAGCTATAGTAACCATAGAAACTTTAATATAGTCAAATAATTCAAATTAACAGATATAAATGTCAATAAAAAGACAAGGATCTTGAGATAGATATTGGGGAAGACACGGAAAGATAGAGTAAGAAATGAAAGTTAAGGAATTGGCTCGAGTGATAAAGTTTCTAGAAAGATACAAGAGAGACAATTACATTGGTTTGAACATGTCATGGGGAAAGATGAAGAATATATTAGAAGAGGAATGAATAGCTCAGTAATAGAAGGTAGAAGAAACTGAAAATGAGGACGACACGCAAAACAGAAATGAGTAGAAGAATAAAATAAACCCCTAACGAATGAGAAAAGCTAAAGAAGTAGAAGAAGATGTCAGTGTCAAGTGCAATTTGCATAATTTTTTATGAAATAATTTTGCTGGAAATATAGGATCTTTTGCAAGAAAATTTATATAATATGGAATTTGTACAAAATACACAAAATAGACAGAAGGTAATGTGCTGGTCACATCAGATTTTTTTTAACGGCATTGAAATGTTAGTTCATAGAGGAATATTCTGTTGAAAAGTAACAGTGTTGTTTTCTTTCTATCACTTTCAAAATTAGTCAGGTTGGTAACTTTTGATACCTATCTCATATTGTGTTTCACAAATTAGGTTCGAATAATAAGATAAAAGTGCAAACTGCAAAAAGCAAATTGCGAATTTCTCCGTGAAACAAACAAAAATAATAAAAATTACACAGTACGACTCAGAAGTTGTATCCTAGTGAAACTAAGAAGTACTGTGTAATTTTTATTATTTTCGAATAATAAGCGTCATTAAAAATGTTGTATACTTAAGTCTTCAAGCAAATTCTTCACCTTAATTGCTCAATATTATATGATGTAAATTTATCTTTGTTGACGAATATGAGCTGATAAAAACATTCAATACTGTATAGTTTAAACGCAAACAATGGCAATATAATGAGATCGAATCTAGGTTTCCAATATACCAAGAACCAACGCTAACATTTGCAATACCTTTCAATTTCGTATTGATTCCACCAAAAGTTAGTTTGTCCACATTTTGTTACCCTTATCTGTGGGTCCACCGTTTCACTTAGATTTTTGTTGCTTTAAGTCAACGGTCGCCAAACCGTCGCTCGCGATCTATAGGCGATGGGATATACGATCGCAGCGCCAATGTGGAACTAATGTTAACGGGATAAACACGGAAATAACACTAGTGTTACAAGTTTCTAGAAAGATACAAGAGAGACGATTACATTGGTTTGAACATGTCATGAGGAGAGATGAAGAATATATTAGAAAGTTGAAGAAACAGAGGAAAACCAAAGATAAGATGGAAGGACTATATTTCGGAAGACTTGAGTGAAAAGGAACAGAATGAGAATGGCATGCAAAACAGAAACGACTTCCTTGTAAGATTATTAAACTATACATATTTTTTTAATAAATAAATTACAAAATATTAATTTTAACTTCAAAACAGTAAGATATATAGCGACCATAAAAGGAGTTTTTAAAGAGAGTGTTGATTACAACAAAGAAATATTTGATTACAACAATGAATATGACTAATTTCACAATAAAAATATAATATTTGTTATTGTACGAATCATAAAATTGCACGTATTTAACGTAATTTGACATGAACATTTTTTTTTAATTTTTTTTGTCCTAATCCATAGCAAGCTTTATTACAAAAACAAAAAAGTATATAATTTTTAAATTTACATGTCTCCACAAAGGGCTAATTTAATAATACTTGATGTGATAGACGCAGAAATTAATTCTCTAAAACTTTTATTTGCAGTATTTATTTCTAAAATCAAAATAAAATTATTTTATTCAAGAAAAATTGTTAACAACTTCAAGTAATGTACCACTTTCGGTTAGCCTATTTTAACCAAAATCTATTATGTTATTTCGATTGACATAAAAGTCTTGTATACCAAATTTGAAAAGTTTTGGATTATATTTTAAAACAGTTTTTTATTAAAATCTATTATAGGCTTCATGTAAAGTGCCACTTCTGGAAATTGTGTAATAACCAGAAAGGGAGGTGCACAACTAGATGTTATAGCAGTCCTAAATACAAAATTTCAACTTTCTACGGCTTACCGTTTTTGAGTTATACGAGATACGTAAGTACGTACTTACGTACAGACGTCACGACGAAATTAGTCAAAATGGATTCAGGGATGAACAAAATGGATATTTTCGCTGAAATCTGAAAACCAAAATTTTTCGCGATTACAATACTTCCTTTACTTTACGTATAAGGAAGTAAAAATAGCGACCCCTTACGAACGGGAAAAGCTAAAGAAGAAGTATAAGATGTCAGTGTTAAGTGCAATTTGCATAGTTTGTTTATGAAATAATTTTACTGGAAATTTAGAGTCTTTTGCAAGAAAATGTATGTATGGAATTTATACATAATATACAGGATTGACGGAAGGTATTGTGCTGGCCACATCAGATTTCTTAACTTGTTTACAAAACTGTGATATATCATTTCGTCCAAATTTTTGAAATGTAACTACGAGTAACTTATTTAAACTATTAGCTTCACTTAACCAAGTATCTGTGGCATATTTCAACCATACATTTGTAAATGTTGCTAATTTTATTTAAAATATTAATTAAACTAATTGTCCTGAAGATGGTTAAAAATATAACCGAAAGTTTGACAAATTAAACGGGTGTCCGTATCAAACCCACTACTCATATCTTGTGTACTACTGGTAATCCAATGTTCCTATTTATATACTACGTATTTGTACATGTTATTCTGTTCCCCTAGTACCCACCTAGTCAAAATGTAAAATTATAAAACAAATGTCCGTCGATAGTTTAGTAGCACACCAGATTAATTTAAATATTAAAAGTAGCTTCCGTGCTTGTTGAGTTTGTCGATCACTGCTTTCAATGTTCGTTCTAAGGGATGAGAGATACCAAACGTCTTGAAATTTTCCATCAGTTAAAATTTATGATATTACATCCCTCTGATTCTGATTTTGCATTATAAAGCTTGTTTACATATGGAATAAATATCTTGTAAATCATCCGCAGCACAGCAGGCAATTTATTAAACACGCAAAAAGAGATTCGCTAATTTATTAGCAAGAAAACGTGTTCTCGAATAAGCAGTCATGAGTGGAAAAGTATAATAATTGATTACATTTATAATTTATTTTGAGGCAATCAAAACTTTATTTATGAAATAGATAAATATTGAAATGCTTTTTAATATTTCTAACAATAAAAATCTGATGTGACCAATACAATACCTCCCGCCACTTACCTATGGGAACTCGTTGCCGCTTGCCTGCTCGCGAATCTGGGCAATCCGATTCGATCACGATCAACGCCAAATAATTCGAATTTTAAATGGCATAAAATTAACCCTTGTGGTAAACGTTCGCGCAAGATAATTTCGTTACTCAGATATACACATGCACACATGCAGACATCATCGTAAAAATAGTAAAATCGGATTCTAATGACCCAAAAACATGCTTATTCATTAAAAGTTCAAAATCGAATCTTTTATCGAACGACAGTACCTCCCTTACCTAAAGGTAACGAAAGGTAAAAAAATGATAGAATTACCTTCATTCAAACTGTATACATAAAAATTTATTCTAGCAATAAATTCAACAAAAAAAATATTAAGATATGCAAATGCAATCGGGCAAATACTCCTATCGCTAGTATATATATCTGCATCGTTCTTGCGATTCAAAAGAGCCATGATACCCGGTATTAAAAAAAATGGACGCTGAAACATTAAAGTGAAAATAGTTTGCATTTGTACAGGTATCCAAGGAAAATCGCGTGCATAATAAATTTCCCTCCGTAAAAGCTTTACAAAAAGCATCAAAGTTGTAATAATTTTCTGATGCCCTACAAGTTTAAATATCGCTACTGTTAGTAATAATTCATTTACACATTTCTTTGCAAGTCTTCATACAATTTCTTTTTTTGTTATGATCAGCAGAGTTGGATTAAGTTAGAATTCAGAATAACGAGCTAAGAATCCGTTCGCGAAATGAGATCAGAGGAGCAGAAATTGAATATCGTGTCAGCGTGCTACTGAAGAACTGAAGCCAATGACAAAGACGGCTTTTCTTCGACAAAATTACATTTAGGAATATAGAATTTCCACTGGTTATTAAATTTCTAACAAGCAAAAAAGATGATTCAGATGCTATAAAGATATGTATTTTAAAAGAACCCTCATCAAGTCCTTAATCCGTACGACATCTAATGATTATCATCGTAGCAGTAGCATACTGGCTGTGTGTACAAAAGTGGGATATAATTCAAAACGCTAAAATAAAAGAAAAAATCTGTTGTGGCCTGCACAATACCTCTCGCCATTTTGTTGGTCTTGGCAAGCAGATGTGGGGGCCCGTGTCAGAATGAGAGCTAGTAATATACATAGGTGTCAAGTATCATAAGTTTTAATTCGAAACATTATGATTTTCCAAATCCATGTGGATTATTTTCCTCGACAAGTATATTCCATACTAATGGATGACAAATAAACATCAGAACATTTTGAAATTTTGAATGAAAAATTATGACATATGACAATTGTGACATCTATGTAAAAACTACTAGCCATCATTCTGACACGGATCCTCATCTGCTTGCCAAGGCCAACAAAGTCACAAGTCTGCTCGCGCCCTATAAGTACACACAAATAATTGAAATTGTTTCTCTTCTTTCGTTCTATAAGAAATTTTAATCCTACTATTCTATTATGTTGAAAATTCTTCAAATTCATTGACGGTATTAGCGGTATTTCTTAAGGATATATGTAATATTAACATATCTGTAATTTAAATATATAATTAATTAATAATATATATATATATATATATATATATATATATATATATATATATATATATATACGAGTATATTAAATGTACTCTTACCTCCCAGAAAAATCTGACACTGACATTTTGCATTTACATGTCAATTACAAAAATTTAAATATCGCAAAAGTTTTTCGGGCAACGAGATTTATTACAACAGATTATTTTATATTATTATATACTATATCTCCAAACCTATACGAGATATAATAAAAAAATTAAGTGTGTCAGATTGAGAATTTATTTATCTTTAATATTTGTAGTAACAAATTTTCAAAAAATAATATTTAGAATTTTTTTTTTAGAAACTACCACTTCCGGTTGTCCAATTGTTACCAGAATTTATTCAACTCTTCCCATTACTGTTAGATTGAGGAATCCGTAGTCAAACAGGTCTTTAGTCTTATAGAATTTGAGAAATCGTGTCTCCAATAACCTATTTTAACTTGAAAAACTTCATTTCTTCACAATCTGCAGATGGATACCTAGGCAATGCCAGTTAACTGAACAAATAATTTCCATCCTAGGATGGATATGGAATCCACGAATCACAAATCACGTTAAGTCGTAAACCCAAGCAACTGTCTATTCAATTAGGTGTTAACAATTACTCGAAAGTTCAGTCAAACAGCATTTATTCTTACTATACCAAAGTTTCGGTGCACCCTTGCATCTTCTTCAGGGTAGTAATATCTTACAAATTGTTACAACTCATGTACACAATTTGTAAGATCTTTCTACCCTGAAGAAGGTGCAAGGGTGCACCGAAACGTTGGTATAGTAAGAATAAATGCTGTTTGACGGAACTTTCGACTAATTGTTAACACCTAATCCACATCACAGTCGAGAAATTACTCACAATTGCCTATTCAATTATTACAACATTAAGAAGAAGAAGAACGATACAAATGACACATTTGACATTGCATTATTGTCCTTTAGATGAAAATATTTTCAGTATAAAAAGAGATTTGAATTATTTTATAACATTTTTATTAATAATTAATAGATTAGATAACTTGTAAGTATTTACAAAGGACATAGGTATAAAAAATAAGAACCAGAACTGTATAAAATGTTTCATTTGATAAGTCAATGTCATCGTTTTTTTTTTAATTTAAAAAATCTAAATATATATATATATATATATATATATATATATATATATAACTTATATCTATATAAATAAAAATTTTGGTGTAGAGTGTAGGTATACAAGAAATGTTAAATACATTAGGGCGCGAGCAGTCATCTGACTTTATTGGCCTTGACAAGCAGATATGGGGGCCCATGTCAGAATGATACCTAGTAATTATGTATATAGATGTCAAATATCATAATTTCTCATTCTAAATTTAGTGATTTTCCAATTCCATGTAGTTTATTTTCCTCGACAAGTAAATTCCACACCCCTGGTGACAAATTAACTACGTGAATTTAGAAAATCTTAAAAATTTAATAAAAAATTCTGACATTTGACATCTATGTACATAATTATTAATTCCCATTCTGAGACGGGCCCCCACATCTGCTTGTCAAGGCCAACAATGTAACATGACTGTTCGCGCCCTATAATTATGTAACCAAAAAAAGGAAGTGGCGAGAAGTATTGTGCTGGCCACAACAGATTTTTTTTAATAAAGCAGTTCATCGGGTCCCGGCAGTTGGGTTGAGATTATCAATACACCTAAAAATCCCGACAGCCTCAGTTCATAAACTAATTTTTAATTAAATTATGACTTGTTGGAAGAGTTTTAAGCACTTTTCATAAGAACAAGAAAACTACTGCATGGGAATGCCAGGATTTATCAATACACCTAAAAGTCCGGACTTCTTATTTAGTTTGTACTCTAAAAATAACATTAATCTAAGCCGTATTCTTTCGCTGCGTTGGATCAAATCCATTTTACATGGATCAGTAAATTGCATGTTCTTTCGAATTCCGATCAGTATCGCCACCCCAAGACCAAGTAATCCAGATCAGTGCCATCTACTCCAACAAAAACTTGGATTAGAAAGATCATATCACTTAAGATTGAAAAATGGCGGAAGCGGCGGAAGAATTTGTCATATTTTATAAATCAATCAGGACAAGAGGTTACATTTTTAAAAGAAATTTAAAGAAGAATAAACAATGGAAAATATAGAAAAAATGAAATTCATTTTTCCAACTGATTTTGACAGATACTTGTGTTCTTTCGAATAGATTCATCTGCGTCCACGTGACATAATCTGATCTAATCCATACGATTATTTGGATCTGATCCAACCCGCGGAAGAATACGGCTCTAATCTAATACACAAATAATACGCTTCGACAACTCGAGCCGAGTTGTGCACGTTAGGTTAATTTACAGGTAAAACAGAATCCCAAGGTTTCAATGCGCGTTTAATAAATATTACCGATGAAAAACAAACATACCGTATGTAATTAATACAAATCACAAATACTGAATGCAGCACATAGTCACGGAATTCAATATTCACTATTTACCAGGATATCCCTGAGTGCTGTGGAAGTCGTAATTTCTTGGTAAATAACGTAAACTGACGTGATTTACTGCAGAAATGCATACTAAACTGATAATTGTAACAAATAACAGTCTATGAGAACATATAGAACCAATTTAACAGAAAGAAAGATTATTATAAAAAGTATATGTATCACGCGAAATCTCCTTGTTAGCATTATTTTCTTGAGTTTTCTTTCATTTTCTTTTTTGACATCTACACTTGGTAATTGTTGTGACAGCAGACTTTCTTAATAAAATTTATTAAATAAAAATGATTCTCCCATTTCTAATTTCGCATTTCTTTCCCATTAAATGTGATAATTACTTTTTTCTATATTGGTAGTTTTTATAAAATTTTAATATATAATAATAATAATAACAATATAGTTTATTGAGGTAATCTCAATTGTGAAGTTCAGCCAAGGCTGATCTTCCATCTAATCAGTACAAAAAATACATACGAAATAGAAAAAATATATACAAAAAAGTTATACAAGTACCCAAAAAAAGTAAAAAAAAAATCTGTTGTGGCCAGCACAATACCTCTCGCCACTTCCTTTTTTTGGTTACATAAGTATAGTGCGCTAATAGTAATGTTACATTTTTGGGCTTGACAAGCAGATGTGTGGGCCCGTTTCAGAATGATAATTAGTAATTATGTACATAGATGTCAAATGTCAGAATTTTTCATTAAAAATTTCAAGATTTTCTAAATTTACGTAGTTAATTTATCACCAGGAGTTTAAAATTTACTTGTCGTATGCCTTAGATATTTAACATTTAATTCTGCTCCACATGGAATTAGAAAATCACTAAATTTAGAATGAGAAAATATGATATTTGACATCTATATACATAATTACTAGCTATCATTCTGACATGGGCCCCCATATCTGTTTGTCAAGGCCAACAAAATCACATGACTGCTCGCGCCCTATTGTATTTAACATTTCTTGTATACCTACACTCTACACCAAAAATTCTACTTACGCAAATATCTATTCCTTATATTTAGATTGTTTAATTTTAAATTCATTTTATGAATAAATTTTATCCTCTTCTAATTTTTCGAAATGTTTCCAATTCATTGTCAGGATTGACAGTATTTTTGAAGGATATATGTAATATACCTATAATATTAAATAGTTAGCTATTATTACTTTAAGAAATAATATAATGTATGTACTTCCCAGAAAAAGTCTTCAGTAATGTCTCCGGATTTCTGGCACTGACATTTATCTGTCAGTTACAAACAATTTAAATTTTCAACTATTTTCCATGGCCATTCTCTTGGCTGTAAAATTTATTATAACAGATTATTTTACATATTATATTTCTTTTATCTCTAAATCTATAGAATATATAATAACATATTTAAATGTATCAGATAGAGAATTTAATTTTCTTTAATATTACCAAGAAAAAAATTCAAAAATATTATTTAGAATATTTTTTTGCAAGAATCTTCTACTTCCGGTTGTCCAATTGTTACCAAAACCTTTTCAGATCTTCCCATGAATGTCCGATTGGGAAATACGTAGTTAAACAAATTTAAAGTCTTACAGTTTTTGAGCAACCGTCCTTCCAACATCCCACATACACACACACATACCCACACACACACATACACACACACACACACACACACATCCACACACACACACAGATATCATCGTAAAAATGTTAAAATCGGATTGTAGGGACTTTAAAACGTGCTTATTCAATAAAATTTAGCATTTAGCAATTTTTAGCATGAATCCAATACCTCTCTTAGCGAGAGGTAAAAAGGAAAGATAATAATAATATCAAAAACAATTAATAGTAATAATAAAAAATCTGATGTGGCCAGCACAATACCTTCCGTCAATCCTGTGTATTATGTATAAATTCCATACTTAAATTTTCTTGCAAAAGATTCTAAATTTCCAGTAAAATTATTTCATAAACAAACTATGCAAATTGCACTTGACACTGACATCTTCTTCTTTAGCTTTTCCAATTCGTTAGGGGTCGCTATTATTTATTTTCTTCTTCCACTCATTACTGTCTTGCGCGTCGTCCTCATTCAATTCCTTTTCTCTCCCGTCTTCCGCAATACCGTCCTTCCATCTTATCTTTGGTCTTCCTCTGTTTCTTCTACCTTCTACTACTAAGCTAAACAAATTGCCACTCACAGAATAATAAATATGAAACAATAAAATATTTTCAAATTTCAAAGTAATATTTCAAATAAGTTCGTAGGATGATTCAACATAAAATTTCTTTTATTATTTGAACTATTAATAATTCAATAAACTACAAAGTTGCCTGAAACACATAAAATATCTGATAAAAAAATATCGGAAAAACATATTTACGCGGAAAGTTTAGAAAGAACTTAATCAATAAATAATATGTAGATTTTATACTGAGAAACTTACGTTAATGCCAGTATTTACAACTCTCGAAAGAAAGCATATCCCCAATGTTTGGAGAAGATTTTGTTGTAAATTTTAGTAATGGACATGCACTAATGAATATTTATTAAGCAGGATAAAATTTAATTACAGAATATCAATTTTAATTAAAGGGTAATAGAATTGACTGTCACTTTGTGAGCTACATACAAGATGCAGTTCATTTATTACAAAATGAAAAGCGACTGACCTGCTGCATTATCGAACTTTTTAAAACAGAATTAGATGAATATAGAGGTCATGGAGGCAAATTAGGCCCACCGTAATTAAAAATGAAATATTTTGGATTATTTTTATGTAAAATAAATTCTTAAAAAAAAAAAATTTGGTTTGTTCCAAGGTGGGTACGACTCCGCTCCGCGTCGTGTTCGAAACTTTCTTCTCACAAAATAAAATGTCACTTTTAACACTTATCATAAATAACTATTTTACGCTAATTTTACACAAAAAAATATATTCTTAAAAAGATTAAATTTGGGACTTATTAACTGTGTGAAGAAAATTTAACATTTTGAGAGAAAACACTAAGTATTAATACTATTCTACATACAATTTTTTTCTGGTAAGCCCTTAACACACTCTTCATGGAGCCATTTGAGGCACCATGTGCATGAGATTATTTCAGATTGTTATCATATTTTTTGGCACCAAATTTAATGGCCTTATTTGCCCCGAGGTCGTAGGACAAATAAAGCTTATGTTTATTTATTTATTTTTTCAATCAATAAAAGTTAAATTGTTCTACAAATTATAAGATTCAAGAAGTAATTGAAGCACATAAACAACATTGAAAATAAAAAATATAATTTAAGGTTGTTTGTCGGCATTTTTTATAAAATGTAATATCCTTAACAAATTCCCGCATAACACTCGAAGCAACGACAATAGGGTAGTGCAAATGAGATGGCACTTCTGATTTACTTTCACATTACAATCATCTACGAGTATATAGAAAACCAGACCCGTGCAACCTACGAATATATTACAAATTTGTTGTGGCCAGCACATTTTTTACCTCCCGTTTTCGAGATTTTGGTAAATGAACACGTTTTAAGGATCTAAACGTGTAGAGGCCCTACAATTAGATTTTAACATTTTCACGATGATGTCTGTGGGTGTATGTATGTGTGTGTATATATATTGTATATACTTGAAGCTCAAAATAGTTTTTCTTCGAAAAATACGACTAAATTACATATTTTCACGATTCGTGTCATTATAAAAATTAAAGATTATCAATTTTTCCGCAGATATGCATTTTTTATATATTTTATAAATAAATTTATCAAAAACAATATTTTATAAATCCCGAAGTATATGCTTTAAAGATAAACATAACTCCTTGGTTACACAATTCAGATCTCAAATTTATGTAACTGACAGATAAGTGTCAATGTCCACAAAATAAACATTTCAAATTAATAATGGTAGTATTTTAAAAATAAAATATAAATCTATAAAATATCTAATTAATAAATTAATTTCCATATGTTTGTAAGTAACATAAAATTAAATTATGGTAAGATTCTGGAGAAGATAATACGGATAATATAATAAATTGTTACAATAGTAATAATACTATATTATGCAAAGGAACTTAACGCAGTAGCCAGTATTAGTAGGTATGTATTTAAGTTAACAAAAATTAAATGGCGGGAGATATTGTGCTGGCCACAACGGATTTTTTATTATTATTATTATTATTCGAAATAATAATACGAAATACAAGTGCAAACTGCAAAAAGCAAATTGCGAATTTCTCCGTGAAACGAACAATATAATAAAAATTACAAAGTTACGTCTAGTTTCACTAGGATACAACTTCTGAGTCAGCTTCCATGAAGCCATTGTAAGAAGCACAACAAGTAACCACAGACGCGTTTCGCACTTATTGGTGCTCTTCAGTGTGGTGTAACCTGTGGTCTCTGTCCGGTCCACAGGTTACACAGGTTATAGCGAGAGGTAAAAAAATGAGACCTAAACCTAATAGCATACAATCTCAACTTTTTTATTGTTTTCCTTGAATTGATGGTTTGCTAATTCCTATACTGGTAAAAAATTGACATAATTTCAGTTACTAAATCTTTTTTTTTTAAATGATTTAACCACTCAAATTTTCAACAGCTCGTATGTAAATTAAATCGTGCTAAACTTTCCATTTTGTTAATTTTAAGTGGCAAATTTGTAAATCCAAAATTTATGTAAATGAAAATGAAATATGCCAAACTAATTATTCGTATTTGATGTCATACAATAAATATCATGTATACTGACAGTAGGATAAATGAAGAGAATAGAATCAACGTCAAAGTAAGTTGAACAAGATTCCAATTATTAATTACCCTGCTATCCCATTTGATAAATCGTCATATCTTGCGTCTGCATGAATTTTGCGATGAAAGGATAATGATATTATACAGCCCTAAATATTCACTCTATTAAATAAAGGAAATAAAGGACAAGCAATTCTATTAACTATGACTAAAGACAAACAAGAGGAATATAAATTAAATTTTTAATTTTTATAAAATACATAAAGTCGATCTTCTTCAACCAAAGAGATGAATGAAATTAGATTTTTACCTTTCGTCACATTCGAGCCCAGGCTCATAATAGTTCGACCGGTTTACATTTTCAACAAATTATAAAACCTACACAAATGATACGAAATTTTCAAAAAAAAATCTTTCGATTATTTTAAATATAGACTTAATTATAAAAACTATTACCGAAATTTTGGGTGATAATATTTCGGCATTTAAAAGTTCATCTTTCCTGATTTATCTTCTATCTAAACCGTGTACTTTTTGGCACAATATGAAAAACTTCGTAAAAATCTAATGCAAACAGTGAAATTTAATTATAAGTGGAGTTATAACTAAAACTACATAATACAATTACCCCTTGACCTTAAAATAATAAAATAAGCTAAAAGCTAAATACGTATTTCGAGAACTAAGTTCTCATCATCAGTAGAACAATTAATAATGATAGATATTTAGATGCATACGAGAGCTTAATAATAAATAAATTTAAAAATAATTTGATGAACGCAGATCTCGGTCCCATACCAAATTCTAAACTATTCGATTTAATATAAACTTAAATTTATAAACTTATTTTATTATTTTAAGGTTAAGGGGTAATTGTGTTAGTTTTAGTGAAATTTAACCTAGCAAGACATTTATGTGATGTAACCCAATATTGAGTGCCGGATTACCTGAATAATGAACGCAATATTTGTAAGTTATGTTTGGGATCTATATTTTAAACTATTCGAAAAAAAATTGTAGAATTTTCTTACCATGGTGTACGTTTTATAATATGTTTGTTGAAAATGTAAACCGGTCAAACTATTATAAGCATGAGCATTATATTCTTATGAAGAGCGTGCTCCATAAAGGCATTTTCATTACAAAAGTGCTCTCATATTTATTGGGTAAAAATTCGATGATGAGTTTTTAATGAATAAATACGTTTTAATGTCCCTCAAGTACGATTTTAATATTTTTACGACGTCTGTATAATAACAAAATAAACAAACTTCCAAACGTCGGGACCAATTTTTATTAAATATATTATTGCATTATTTTCTTCCTAAAATATCTCCACAATTCTGGTATATTTGGTCTTCCTATGTTTCTTCAACCTTCTATTACTAAGCTATTCATTCTTCTTCCAATATATTCTTCATCTCTCCTCATGACATGTTCAACCCAATGTAATCGTATCTCTTGTATCTTCCTAGAAACTTCTAACACTAGAGTAATTTCCCTTATTCTTTCATTCATTACCGTATCTTTTCGTATCTTCCCCAACATCTATTTCAACATACTCAACTCTACCACATTCATTTACTTTTCATTGATACTGACATTTGTCAATTTGAATTATCTGTATATATTAGGAGTTTCCATGGAAATTTAATATCTTTATAATTCTATAACTCTATATCTATTGAATATGAAGTATAAAATGCAATAAAATCTATAGAGAATATATTCTTTATGTTCTATTAACGTTAAATGTTAATAAATGATATTTAACAGCGTTTTTTCAAGAAAAACTGTTAAAAGCTTCAAATGAAGGTACTTCCGATTGTCCAAATATAACCTAAATTTAATCACCTCTTCTTCTGGATGTAAACATGAGGAATTATAATTTTTTCGAATCGTGTTATTGAAGTTATGCGATCCGAAAACACACGCAGACACACATACAGACATTATCGTAAAAATGGTAAAAGCGTATTATATGGACCTAAACGTGCTTATTCACTAAAAATTCATCATTAATTTTTTTGACCAAAGACAATACCTTCCTTACCTAAAGGCGACGGAAGGTAAAAACTAAATATTTCTATACCTCCTGTAAGAGGAATATCAATAGCTACGCCGTATATATCTCGTTGTGGAATAATATCAATGATATTTGTACACGACAGAGGAACAGTATTTCTTGCTATAATATTCAACATCTATCTACTATATCAGCTCTCAGCTATAAGCTGATTATAAAGTGTTTGTAGGAATCATATTTAATTATTGCTATCCATATATGATTTCTGCCATCGGATATGTGGGACTATTTACCAAGTGGCCAACGTCACAGCTTCTACCATCTGCGGAAGTGTTTGCAGATGATCTAACGTTCCGGTTAAACTTAGTATCGGGACAAAGGAACTATTGAGGAAGTATTTCTTGCTAATATTGAACAATATCTATATCAGCTCTCAGGTATAAGCTGATTATAAAGTATATGTGGGAAGCACAAACCATGTTAATAAAGTTATTGAATTTTGGAATAACGTAGGTGAGATGAGGACTTAGGGCTTTAGAAGGAACAAATATGTAACATAAACTATAAATCTGGCTCTGTTTAATAACTCTTAAACCCCAAATACAGTCATTTTCCCCAAAAAATCTTCAAATATTTAAAAACATCAATTTTATATTATACAGGGTGCCTCAAATTAAGTGGCCTACCATTAGGATCTCGAAAACTATAAGAGCTACGACCTTTAGTTAAATGGGACATGTAGTGCGCCTTTGGAAAGCCGTCATAGATGTGCTTTTATTCTGACAAAAATCTCATACGTTACTAAATAATGGCGGAAAACTGAATTTGGTCGATTTTTATCTTCCGTCACCTTTAGGAAAGAATAATAAGTTTCTAATGAATAAGCACGTTTTGGCGTCCCTAGAATACGAATTTACTGTTTTTACAATTATGTCTGTACGTATGTGTGTGCGTGTGTGTGTGTATGTGACGATCGTTTCGGATCGCATAACTCCAATACCACTATTCCAAAAATTATATTTTTTTTCGTATTCCATATGCAGCCATGATTAGATTTTGGTTATAATTGGTTCACAGGAACAGTTAAATATCATTTATTGACATTTAATGTTACAAATTTTAAAAAATATATTATTCTCTATGCGATTGGATTGCATTTTATACTGCATATTCAATAGATATAGATTTAAAGAATTAAATAAATAAAAATATTAAATTTCATAGATATACTAACCATGGAAACTGCTAATACAGTGTGTTCAAAAAAAAAACCTAATTCGGAGTAGGCTATGAACAAAGAAACATATGTCTTAATTTGAAAATATTTAATTACATGTCAATTTGACACGAGATATTGTCAAAAGTGTTATCTAAAGAAATCAAAGTTTTTTTTTTGAATCTTATTTTAGAAATTGAAACAAAATAGAAAACAGGGAATGATAATATAGTGTATCTTTTCTTTATTACCTTTTCTCCTTAAAATTACATTTCAACATCAATTTTGACAACTTGACTTTTGAATTGAATAATGGTCAGACATACGTTTCTCTGTTCATAGCCTATGAGATGAGAATGTTGAGATATATGTTGGGGAAGACACGGAAAGATAGGGCAAGGAATTAAAGGATAAGGGAAATGACTAGAGTGATCAAAGTTTCTAGAAAGCAACAAGAGAGACGATTACATTGGCCTGAATATTTCATGAGGAGAGATAAAGAATATATTGGAAGAGAGAATGAATAACTTAGTAGTACAAGGTAGAAGAAACAGAGGAAGACCAAAGATAAGATGGAAGAACTGTATTGCGGGAGACTTGAGAGAAAAGAAACTGAATGGGGAAGACACGCAAAACAGAAATGAATGGAAAAAGAAAATAAAAAATAGCGACCCCTAACGAATGGGAAAAGCTAATGAAGAAGAAGAAGATGTCAGTGTCAAGTGCAATTTACATAGTTTGTTTATGAAATAATTTTACTGAAAATATGGGATCTTTCGTCGGAAAAATTATTTATGGAATTTGTACATAATACACAGGATTGACGGAAGGTAATGTTCTGGCCACATTAGATTTTCATTTTAAAATTATTTCCATACTTGATCGAAAAATCTAAGATTTGAAGGTTAAAACAAATTTAACATTTGTATCAATAAAAAAATAAGTATTTTTTTAAAGTAAAAAATATGGGTTCCATTTAAAAGAAATTAAATTTGTGTTATATATTGATAAATTACCGATAGAAAAATTATTTTCGTATAACACTAAATAGACGATAAAAATATCTAACTTTTTTATTTGAAATATTTTCTCGATTACTGATAATTTGGAAGGAATTTCAAAATGCTCAAATTCTCTTTTCCGCCATTATCTAGTAACCTATGAGAATTTTTAGCAAAACAAAAGCAAATATAAGATGACCCCGCATAGTTTCCGAAATCCCGATGGTAAGCCGCTTTATTTGAGACACCCTGTATACATATTATAGTGATCATTATAAAAATAAAAGATATCATTTTTTTGCAAGATATTAATATTTTCTTCTTTTCAGATCTCTCTGTTCTCACAAACCATTACACTCCCCCCTCCACTCCTCACAATGTGACCATCTGGCATCTTCATCATGAACGACCCGTCTGTAACGGACCCCTTACTAGGCGTGGACAGCAACGCCAGCGAGCCACATGACCTGGAGGACTCCGTGATGACGGCGTCCACGGACTTAAGTGTCTTAGAGGACCTGGAGGGGAACGTCACCAGGTTCATCTTGGGATCAGCTGATCCGTCGGTTGAGCCGGTGGATGAAATTAATTCATTTTATTTCTATAAGGTGAGGAAGGCAATTCTGTGAATAAATTCGAGCATGTTTATTTCATTTTTGATTTTTTATACTTTAAGATGTACTTTTAACAATAATATCCTTCACAGTTAATTTTATTATTAATATTGAAGCTGCAATTTTAGAAGTAGGTAATATCACTTCGTGAATTACACATATTTTTGTTTATTTATTTATTTACAAAAGTGGCCATACAAGTACAGCACAATTATGATAATTAATACAAAAATATTTTTTTCATGTTACAGACAACAATATGACGAAAAATTAGCTAACATGGAAAAAGGGAAATAAACTCATAAAGAGGTAGATATGTGAGTGAAGCTATTTTTTATGAACTTAAATAAATACAAAATGCAACTAAATATTTCGGATATATCGGAGAAACATAATAAATTATTGTAACAACACAATAGGTGATTTAACGGGGAAACATTGCAAAATTAGTAATATTCACTTTTACAGAAAAAATATCAGCTGAACGACTAGAATAAAATGGTGCACGTAATAGTATATTATTCAATGAGCATGTAATGTATGCTATTACTCATGAGAATGAAGTTTGCATCACAAGCCGGAAGGCGAGTGATGTAAATCATTCGAGTGAGTAATAGCCATTACATGCGAATAGAATACTATACAGTATCCACAACTGTCAAATAATACATACTGTATATTATAAAATCAGAAATAACCTTATAAGTTTTAGAAAATTGTTTGCTTACAACCATAAACATAGTTAGCCTTGATCGGTAGGTATTTGTTATAACAAAAATATGAAATGATTTAACATTTAGCAGAAAATTTTAAACTGACTATTCAGCTATATTTTAAGCTTAAGTAGAAAATAAAACTATAAAAAATGAGAAAAATCGTGTAATTTTGGCTTTTTTTCATATGGTGAAAATGATTAGGCAGACGACTCACGTCGTCAACCTGAAAAAAACCTTATAAAAAGAAATATAACTTGTAGTAATTATTAAAGAGAAATAAAAAGAAGAAAAAATATACAAGTATTGAAGACACGTATATGTTAATAATTTACAATTATTTCTAAGTCAATCCTTATTCGTTTTACGGAATATAAATATCATTAATATATACATTACTTAATACTAGTACTTTCTTCTTCTTCTTTTAAAATTAAATAACACCCAATAATTTCCACAAGTTATATTTCATTTTATCAGGTTTTTTCAGGTTGATGACGTGAGTCCTCTGCCTAATCATTTTCACTATATCGAAACCAACGCTATTATTTTTACGTGAAATGAAGTATAACAAATGTTTGACGTTTTACGTGTCAAGTTAATAATTCAAGTTAATCGAAATCGTTTAAAAAAGTCACAAATGTGCACCCCTGATGTCATTGCCAAAAATGTTAAAATTTTGCATGTTAACAATATGAAATACAAAAACTAAACACAGGTTGTGACGATTTATAAGCTAAGTCTAATTTAAACCGTCGACTACTGGGGACTTGAATTTAAGCTTGACTCAAGATTTTAAGTTCCAAATTTGTACTTGGGCAAAGAAATTTAGATTAAACTTAAACTTTGAGACGACTTAAAGTTTAAGTCATGTACGAGTAGGTGCAAATGTGCTTAAGGGAATAAAATTATGTAATATGAAAACAATTCCATTACTACGAGAATGATTAATTTCTGTTTTATTTGTGCATTATACTTGAAGTTATTTTCTAAAGTATTCCGATTTCCTTACAATGGCAAAAAAACATGAGGTAAATAGTTTAAAGTAGGAGTTTTTATTTCTTAGTTAGAAGACTATAAATAAGTTTGACGGAAAACTAAAACTGACGAGAACATGAATTGAGCTTGGTATCATATAATAAGCATTTACGTCTTAATGATTGTTTTGTTCTAAACTAAGATTGCCGGTTATAGAAGTGTTCTGAATATTTCGGCAATTACGAGATGTCGGTTGAAAGACTTGAACAACTAAACTTCAGAAGTTCTGTTGAGCTAACTTTTAAACAGGAACTGCGCTACTAACCACAAAACAGCACACAGCTTGCTTGCGTTATTTTGTTTGTTTTTCATTTAATACATTGTTTGAACAATAAATGTATTTACATTGTTTTTGTTAAATAAATATATTCTTAATGTGGGTCAATTTTATTCTATGCAATCAATGCAATATATTTATTCTTCTCAATGATTAAACTAACATGCTGACATAAACTTTTAAAATTAGTTTTGTGGCATTTAACCCTTTTCAAGCTGTTGTAAAATTGCAAAACTTTTCGAATTAGGTATTGTAAATTCTGAAAAAAAATACCTCTCGTTAAGAGAGGTATTGGATTCATGCTAAAAATTCAGATTTTAATAAGCACGTTTTACGGTCCCTACAATCCGATTTTAACATTTTTACGATGATGTCTGTGTGTGTGTGTGTGTGTTTGGGATGTTGGAAGGACGGTTACTCAAAAACTATAAGACTTTATATTTGTTTAACTACGTATTTCCCAATCGGACATTCATGGGTAGATCTGAAAAGGTTTTGGTAACAATTGGACAACCGGAAGTAGAAGATTCTTAAAAAAAAATCTTCTAAATATTATTTTTTGAAAAAATTTCTTGGTAATATTATAGAAAATTTAATTCTCTATCTGATACATTTAAATATTTTATTATGTATTCTATAGATTTAGAGATAAAAGAAATATAATATACGAAATAATCTGTGATAATAAATTTCACAGCCGAAAGAATGCCATGGAAAATAGTTGAAAATTTAAAATGTTTGTAATTGACAGATAATTGTTAGTGTCAGAAATCCGGAGACATTACTGAATTTTTTTTCTGGGAAGTACATACATTATATTATTTCTTATTGTATTAATAGTTAAATATTTAATATTATAGATATATTACACATACCCTTCAGAAATACTGTTAATGCCAACAATGAATTGGAATCATCTCGAAAAATTAGAAGAGTAGGACAAAATATCTTCATAGAATGAATTTATATATAAAAAATCTAAATGTAAAGAATAGATATAAGCGAGAATACAGCTCGAAGGAAGACGATATTTATATGTTATAAACACAAGATGAAAGTGAAGATGGTCTCCACTCTGCAACGTAAAATACATAAATTTGTATCTCATCGAAATAATGAGTAATGAAAGAAAAATGTACTTGGAGAATCTCTTAATTCTTGATCTGTGACTATTATGGAGGCGACAAGTATGGTTTAAATTTGTTTCTAACATTATGGGACAATGTACACCAACACTGTAGACTATAGAGCAATATTGCACTGCGAAAAAGCTATCAAATTCTTCTCAAGTAAGATTGTAAATATTGGCACAATTACACATCGTTATAAGAATAATCGGAGTGCAATCTATTCATCACTTTATTAAAGGGAATTAATGTGTTACTTAGATACAACATGTATGAAAAAATAAAATGTTGAAGGAAATATGTAAGAATAGATGCACAATATACATTTTAGACCGCCCAAAATTAATGTATTTACTAGAAGAAGTAAACAAGAACGTTGTTCGCCTAAAATTTATATATGGTAAACTCTACTTTGTAATTTATTGTACATAATTTATGTTAAATATCTTATAGATTTTGTAAATATATGTGAAAATTGTTTTATGTTATATTTCTTTAATTTTTTCACTTCACCCAAATAAATAAAAGTTATAATAATATATTTATATTCCATTCTGGAAGAAGCACATTCCCAGTTTTCCGTAATCCAATTTCCATACACTACTCAATCAATTGTGCTGCCATTTTCTTCCTGACTCCGTACATGTATAACACATTGAAAGCAAATGTGCCCGTTCCACCTGATCAAATTATTCTCTCGTTTAGTTCCACTTTTCACCGGGGTTAATTCGCGTGGAGCTAGTACTCGACAGCTCTCTATAGAGGCCACGAACACGACAAAGCGGAAAAATCCAGGAAAAAAATCCAGCCAAGAAGGAATGGAAATTAAGATGTTTTTTTGGTTGTTTTATTTAAAGTGGTTCAATTAGTCTTCAAAGATTGGGATCGCATGATGTAAAAGATTATTTTTTAAAATAGTTCTGTTGGATGCAATTCAAACAATTCTGGTTTATGCACAAGTTTTACCTCCCGCTACCCTTGCTAAAAGGATATATAGGGACCGTGCTAAAAATTGCATATCGAGATTTTAGTAAATAAGCATGTTTTAAGGTCTGTGGGTGTGTGTATGAGGGTGACTGTGTGTGTGGATCCTTTTTACGCTCTAACTCAAAAACTATCTAACTGTATTTTAATATGGAAAGATCCCAATAGATTTTGGTGTAAATCAGATAACCGGATGTGGCACTTTACTTGAAGCTCAAAACAGCTTTTCTTCGAAAAGTACATTTCAATTACATTTTTCCTCGATTTATGTTATTACAAAAATGAAAGATTATTAAATTTTGTACAGGTTTCCATTAACACTTTTTACTTCCTTGTACGTAAGTAAAGGAAGTATTGTAATCGCGAAAAATTTCGGTTTTTAGATTTCAGCGGAAATATCCATTTTGATGATCCCTGAATCCATTTTGACTAATTTCGTCGTGATGTCTGTACGTACGTACGTCCGTACGTACGTATCTCGCATAACTCAAAAACGGTAAGCCGTAGAAAGCTGAAATTTTGTATTTAGGACTCCTATAACATCTAGTTGTGCACCTCCCTTTCTGGTTATTACACAATTTCCAGAAGTGGCACTTTACTTGAAGCCTATAATAGATTTTAATGAAAAACTTTTAAAATATAATCCAAAACTTTTCAAATTTGGTATAAAAGACTTTTATGTCAATCGAAATAACATAATAGATTTTGGTTAAAATAGGCTAACCGGAAGTGGTACATTACTTGAAGTTATTAACAGTTTTTCTTGAATAAAATGATTTTATTTTGATTTTAGAAATAAATGCTTCAAATAAAAGTTTTAGAGAATTAATTTCTGCGTCTAGCACATTAAGTATTATTAAATAAACCCTTTGTATAAGCGAGATATGTAAATTTAAAAATTATTTTTTTGTAATAAAGCTTGCTATGGATTAGGACAAAAAAAAATAAAATGTTCATGTCAAATTACGTTAAATACGTGCAATTTTATGATTCGTACAATAACAAATATTATATTTTTATTGTGAAATTAGTCATATTCATTGTTGTAATCAAATATTTCTTTGTTGTAATCAAAACTCTCTTTAAAAACTACCTTTATGGTCGCTATATATCTTACTGTTTTGAAGTTAAAATTAATATTTTGTAATTTATTTATTAAAAAAATATGTATAGTTTAATAATCGTACAAGGAAGTCGTGTGGTGTCCACATCAGATTTTTTTTATATATTTTGTGAATAAAATTATAAAACAATCTATAATTTAAATCCCGTATAGGTTATACTTGAAACACAAATCCTTGGTTACACAATTCAGCTCAAATGTAAATAACTAACAGATAAATAATGTCACTATCAAAAAAATAATCCTTTCAAATTAATAATAGTAACGTTTTAAAAAGAAAATTATAAATAGAACAATAGTTATATGGAAAGGAACTTAATATAGTTTCCAGCATTAGTAAATATGTAGGTACGCATTAATACTTTTTCTATAAATTTTATGAATAATCCCGGAGCCTATGCTTTAAAGAGAAACTTATTTCCTTGGTTACACAGTTCAAATTTATGTAACTGACAGATAAATGTCACTGTCAATAAATTAATCACTTCAAATTAATAATGGTAGTATTTTAAGAAGAAAATATTAAAAAATGAATTTATAAAACATCTAATCAATAAATTAATATTCGCATGTTTATAATTAAAAAGAAATTCACATCACTATCATAAAATAAAATTGAACAGTAAGATTCTGGAGAAGAAAATACTGATAATGCCATGATAATACATTATAAATTGGAACAATAGTTATATGCAAAGGAACTTACGCAGTTACCAACATTAGTAAATATGTATTTAAGTTAACAAAAATTAAATGACTGGAGGACATCAAAAAGTCCAAAAATTTATTCAGTTCATATAATTTTCACATCTCATAAAGTGAATGTGGGGCTGCACAATTTTATAATTCCACAAATCTATGTGACTATGCAATGTGCACGACAAAAATAGTTCGTGCACTCGGAAGATTAATAGCGACAAAAATTGTAGGTAAAATTCTGTTGACAGTTATCGTCCTATATCTAAAATTCTTGAAAAAAATATTTACAATATTTTCAACATTTACATGTTAATGTCTTATATTTTTGATTCACGACTTACTTTTACAGAACATATTCTATTGGTTGCTTCATCTGCTCTCAAAACACTGGGATTTGTTATTCGTAACACACGGCACTTTCATAATATTCAGGTATTATTTACGCTTTATTACTCTCTTGTCAGATCAAAACTTGAATACTGTGCTCTGGTATGGAATCCAATCTATGAAATTAATAGTAAAATAATAGAATCCGTACAAAAAAGATTCTTGAAATATGTTTACTACAAAATAATTGGAACTTATCCCGATAAACGTGTCAGCTATGAGCTACTACTTGATATCTTTCAACTTCAGTCACTCTCTGTCAGACGCCAAATAAATGCTGTTCTCCATCTGCACAAATTGTGTCATTCCGGTATAGATGATCCTAACTGTCTATCCTTATTAAACTTTTCTGTTCCCTGTATTCGCACAAGATTATCAAATACCTTCTACCTTCCTACAGCTCACACTAATGTATTTCTGCAATCTCCAATTAATTATATGTGTAGCCTGTTTAATAAAATTAATTGTAATGTAGACCTTTTTTCGAGTTCGTACAACAAATTCTGTCACATCATTATTAAAAATTATATTTGATTTTAATTTATTACTGTGCATGCAGCTTGTTTATTGTAAAATTATCAAATGTTATATTTTGTGCTTATAATATATTTAATTGTTTCGTACCCTACATGTTAGGTTTCCTGTTTGGGTAGTGTATTTATTAAATAAATAAATAAATAAATATTCCGGTGTTGCGGACAACACCCTGTTATACCCATAAAAAAATATTTATAAATTTCGAATAATAATTAAAATCCAACAGTGACTAAAATAATTGAGTAGAATTTATATTTTTAACTATATCTAGTGACCGATGCATTTTCCCAAATTCAATACAGTACTAACGGAGCATCTTTTGCCTAATTTAACCGTTTTTGTAGCTATTATAGTTATCGGCATAGAAATAGCAAAAGAATTTTGACAGATAGATTCTAGTGATTTTATTGGTTGCTATACACAATTCAAATATTATGTTAATTCTGTTTTCATTCTTTGTAAGTGCTGTGCGTCATTTATTGATGTATTGCCGTTTTTACCTTCCGTCACCTTTAGGTATGGAACGTATTGTCTTTGCTCAAAAAACTCAATGAATTTTTGGTGCATAAGCACGTTTTAAGGTCCATATAATACGATTTTGCCATTTTTACGATGATGTCTGTATGTGTTGCTTATGTGTGTATGTGTGTGTGTGTGTGTGTGTGTGTGTGTGTGTGTGTGTTTGTGTCTGTGTATGTGTATGTAGTTTCGAAACGCCTAACATCAATATCACGATTCCAAAATTTTTATTTTTTTCGTATTCCTCGAGTTTACATCCAGAAGAGGAGTTGATTAGATTTTGGTTATAAATGGCCAACCGGAAGTACCCTCATTTGAAGATTTTAATAGTTTTACTTGAAAAAACGGAGTTAAATCTCTTTTATTGACATTTAACGTTATTATAACTTAAAGAATATATTATTCTCTATACGATATTTAATAGATATACAGTTAAAGAATTATAAAGATATTAAATTTCATAAATCAGCCAGCTATGCTAACCATGGAAACTTCTAATATATTCAGATAATTCAAATTGACAAATGTCTGTATCAATGAAAAGTAAATGAATGTGGCAAAGATGAAGATGTTGAGACAGATGTTGGGGAAGACAAGGAAAGATATGGTAAGGAATGAAAGAATAAGGGAAATAACTCTAGTGATAGAAGTTTCTAGAAAAATACAAGACAGACGATTACATTGGTTTGAACATGTCATGAGGAGAGATGAAGAATATATTGGAAAAATAATGAATAGCTTAGTAATAGAAAGATGAAAAAACAGAGGAAGATCAAAGATAAGATGGAAGGACTGTATTGCGGAAGACTTGAGAGAAAAGGAACTGAATGAGAACGACACGCAAAACAGAAATAAAAAAATAACGACCCCTAACGAATGGGAAAAACTAAAGAAAAAGAAGATGTCAATGTGATGTGCAATTTGCATAGTTTGTTTATGAAATAATTTTACTGAAAATTTAGAATCTTTTGCAAGAAAATTCATGCATGGAATTTATACACACGATTGTCGAAAGGTATTGTGCTGGCCACATTCGATTTTTTTAAGTTTTACCTGTCTATTTCCCTGTAGTTATTCTCTTACGGTTTTGTGCAATTGTCGCTTCTTCGTCGAAAATGTTTTGGCGTAAAACAGACTCCTAAACCACGCCCGAATTAAATGTCAAGATTCTTTCGCTATTTCAAATAGAGTATAGATACCTCCATATTGCAAAATGTCTTCCTTATCTAGTTTCAGGATATAGTGCATAATAATTTCAGTTTCAAAAGTTTCTGAAACTGATTTAATATAGAATTTACAGCAGATGCAAAAACGAAATTACTTTTCTTTATAATATCTGAAGGAGCGTATTCAATTTATGCATGAGTACATCCATAAGAATTTTGATGTTCTTTTTTAAATCTTTTATCATAAATGCATGTTCGAATAGATGTTGAATCTTTAAAATCGTAATATTGTCATATTAAGAACATAATTCACCATTTAATATCCTCTGAAAATTTTCCACCGCCCATTCATTTTTACAGCTAGTCACTTTCCTAGTAGGAACTGCAATATCTGGATTTCTGGATATTATATATCATACATAGTGCACTCTATGCTGGACTTGTCCAGAATGGCTGACTCCGCATTCAACTGTCTTGCAAGGGAAGGCCTGCAGCACGCGATGGTGGAGGATTTTCCAAATTTATGTCGGATTAAATCTACAGCTTTCATCCATTCCTTTCGCAGATGGCTTCGGCCTAGTGGCGTTTTGTTTTATACATGAACATAAGGGCGAGGGCTATCCTAATAGCTTTGTTTTGTTTTTCTAGGATGAGAGGTATTGGGGTAATAAACTGAAATAAAAATGAATATCGGTCTGCGAATACTGAAGAAATAGGGAAAGTATGTCTTAAAAATTTATTTTATGTTTTAAAAATGCCAGGGTGTTGAAAAGTAAGAGCAAATTCAATTTTATTTTATTTTTAATGGGGTACTTCACTATTTTTTATCATTATTATTTTATATAACTAAGCAATATGTAGTTCTATAAAGTCGTATTTATAACAACAATTACTAGAAAACTTAGACAAACAGCATTTATATCCTTATATAATCGACATGGGTCATGATGTGACCCGCGTGATCGTGAATATATTTTAAATTTTGCTTTGTGATTCGGCGTGAGCGTGAGGGTCTAAAAATATATCGTGAGTGATCGGGCGTGATTGCAATTTATTTGGCCGTGAGCAATATATCTTCTATTTTCACCTCTCGCTAAGAGAGGTATTGGATTCATGCTAAAAATCGCATATCCAGATTTTATTGAATAAGCACGTTTTAAGGTCCCTACAATCCGATTTTAACGTTTTTACGATGATGTCTGTGTGTGTGGGATGTTGGAAGGACGATTACTCAAAAACTATAAAACTTTATATTTGTTTACGAATATCCCAATCGGACATTCATGGGAAGATATGAAAAGATGTTGGTAACAATTGGACAACCGGAAGTAGAAGATTCTTGAAAAAAAATCTTCTAAATATTATTTTTTGAAATTTTTTCTTGGTAATATTAAAAAAAATTAAATTCTCTATCTGATACATTTAATTTTTTTATTTTATATTCTATATATTTAGAGATAAAAGAAATTAAATATATAAAATAATCTGTTGTAATAAATTTTACAGCCGAAAGAATGCCATGGACAATAGTTGAAAATTTAAAATATTTGTAACTGACAGATAAATGTCAGTGTCAGAAATCCGGAGACATTACTGAAGATTTTTTCTGGGTAGTATACATACATATTATTTCTTGGGTATATTACACATAACCTTCAGAAATACTGTTAATCCCGACAGTTAATTGGAAACACAAATTAGAAGAGTAGGACAATATTTCTTCATAGAATGAATTTAAAATTAAAAAATCTAAATATAAAGAATAGATGTAAGTAGAATTTTTGGTGTTGAGTGTAGGTATACAAGAAATGTTAAATACAATAGGGTGCGAGCAGTCATGTCACTTTGTTGGCCTTGACAAGCAGATATGGGGGCCCATGTCAGAATGATAGCTAGTAATTGTGTATATAGATGTCAAATATCATAAGTTTTTATTCTAAATTTTGTAACTTTCCAATTCCATGCGGTTTATTTTCCTCGACAAATAAATTCCACAGTCCTGGTGACCAATTAACTACGTGAATTTAGAAAATCTTGAAATTTTTAATGAAAAATTCTGACATTTGTCATCTATGTACATAATTACTAGTTGTAATTCTGAAACGGGCCCCCACATCTGCTTATCAAGGCCCACAATGTAACATGACTGTTCGCGCCCTATACTTATGTAACCAAAAAAGGAAGTGGCGAAAGGTATTGTGCTGGCCACAACAGATTTTTTATATAAAAAATCTGATGGGACCAACACAATATCTCCAGCCATTTAAAATTTAATTTAAATACATACCTATGGGGTCTCGTTGTCGGGTGCCTGATGTCTAGTTGCGAATGTAGGGAACCCGATTCTATCTCGATCAACGCTAAATATTTCGAATTTTAAATCCCACAAAATTGTTACACTCTCCACGCCAGCAATGAGGCGACACTTGATAAACACCCGCACGATATAAATATGTCACTATCATTACCGAAATCTGTGTACAAAGCAGAGTAGCTCACCCAGCAATGGGTAATATGCTGTGATAATTTTATTTAAATATAAAAAACGACAACCGAATAATGTTTTTTTAAAGCAAATGGATGTCTATATGCTCTTTGAATTTTTTGTACGACGTTTTAAAAAATTAACTGAATGTTTTGTACGAATGTATTTTGTATGCATGAATTGTAACAATTTGTGTGCATGAATTGTAACAATTTTTAAGATCTTATTATCCTGAAGAAGGTGCAATGTTGCACCGAAACCTTGGTAAGAATAAATGCTGTTTGACTGAACTTTTGAGTAATTGTTAAAACATAATCCACATCACAGTCGCGAAATTACCCACAGTTGTTAGGCACATTTGTTAGGAGATCAAAATATCAGGCGTCAGAGTTTCCTTATAATTTTATTGTAATACCTTAACAGTCCTAAATTTATTACTCCGTTCTCCACTTAATTCATTAATCGATTAATTCTATTAGAGCCAATCTTATTTTCGCCTTTGTATTAATCTTACCGATATCTTATTGTACGAAACCAATTTCACAAATAATCTAATTTATTTTCTATCAGCCCTTGTCAGACAGATAGAATTGTCGCTTTCTCCAAAAAATCTTTACAACTGACAAATAAAAAATCCCTCTCCAAGTTGTAGGATAGTAACTATGTAATGTTCCACGGCTCGGCTCAACACATGTGTCTGGTGCTTGGTCCGAGATTCGAGAAGCCGTAACATAATTACAGAGAATAATTCCATCAGATTGTGCTGGCAGTATCGCCATGGCGATAGAGAATTCAATTTAACATTCACTGCAAAGGTTCCTTTTGTCATGGATATGAAGGTAGATTCTGTTGAAACTTGTAGCCAAGGACATGGATATCAAAATGGAGCGATACACCAAAATATACGTAAACTTGTTGACAGTTTCAAGAAATACAAATTAACATACGTCTGGGAAGCTTTACTATTCCATCCAAGACACCATATCTATTCATCTGTCGAATAGCTTCGGCAGCATGAAGTTCTTCCAGAGATGAAAACGTTGTCCACTCATACGCTGTTTCAGCTTAGAGAATAAGTCTGATGGACTCATGTCCGGACTGTAGGGAGCATAAGGTAACACTGCCCAACCGTAGTTACGCAGTTTTTCAGTTACAACATTCCCGATGTGGGGGGCGAGCACTGTCATGAAGTTTTTGTTGCATGAAGGCCCGATAATACACAGCTATGACACTTGTTCCACATAGAATTCTGTCTGTCATGACGATTCCTGTAATCATGAGCAAAGATCATCATTTGTTTGAGCTCTCCAAATTTTTTTTGGTCGTGGGAATTTGAACCTCTTGACTCGTTGCACTGTGATTTCAACTCCGGCTCAAAATTTCTAACCCATGTTTCAACGTCGAATCTTTTTAAGGTTGCAATGTTCACGCGTTTCTGCTTCTGTTCAGCACCTTGGCGGAATTCCTGTAGTGTATGTCGCACGACGGTCTTCTTTAAAAGCATCTGTCACAAGTTTCATATTCATTCATCTGTTAATGTTTTCGACCTTCCTGGTCTTGGATCATCGTTTATGCTCACACGACCACCACGAAAACGAATAGCTGTACTACGGTCCACTGTTAATTACCGCAAACTTCACTTTAGTTATATCGTGAAATCATTTTACCCAAAATTAATTGAAATTTTAAGTACATCTCAACTGAAGTATAATCTACCTTCTCTTCTGAGACCTGAGATATTTGCAATTAAATTTGGCCTTTTTAACACGTGAAGAATAGGAAATGGCAAAATAAACATAACATTTTAAATTATAACTTTTATATTCATATCGACATTTAATCGAAAAACTAGTATGTTATAGAAAACTAATTAACGGATTATTTGAAAATTATTTACCACCTAGATTTAATTTTATTGCCTCTAGAAAATTATAATCTGAAGATAAGGTAGAATTATACTTGACAACCATGTACAAGCGTTCCAGATATTTTACGTGAAAAGCATAAACAGTTTAAACAGTACAATACTACTTTTGTAATTTTAAGAAAGAAATATATTAACTTGTTTTGCAGTTTCCATTTGTAGTTTAGAATTAGTATTATATCTCAAAATATCTTATTACTTTTATACCCGAATGTACCAATAAATATCTAGGTGCGACGTTGTCACAGTTATTCTTCAACATTCATATTTTAGTGTGAGTATATTGAAATACTACACTTGTGTACGTGTTAGTGCGAGTGGTACAGTTCAAAAAAAAACTTTTCTACGGAAAAATAAAGAAAATTCATCTGTTACAGTATTTGATATTAGCTTTTAACTATTTTGATGCAATCTGTGTATATAATATAATGTTAAAAAATATAAATTATTGCAAATATAAACTGCATTAGCTTATTTTTTTTTTGAACATAGAACAAGTTTTTGAATCGGTACACTTGAGTGACAACTACCTTAAAGCGGATTGTAGGGACCTTAAAACGTGCTTAATCATTAAAATCTGGATATGCGATTTTTAACAAGAAACCAATACCTCTCTTAGCGATAGCTAAAAAATGATAAAATTTCGGTTACTTGTTTTTCAAGGTGTACGCAAGCCAGTGTACACCTTGAAAAAAAGAAACATCCGGTATAAGGTAACAAATGAAAAGGAAAAAGTATTGTTAAAACGATATCTTGATGGTTTGGAGTATTTGCTAAATGTCATTACGGTATTAGTGACGATATCCCACAGGAATCATGTTCTTACATAAATTTAACCATAAAATGAATTGCACATTATACTACATCTCCATAAAATTAGCAACCAATTCTTCCTAACGAAACCAGCATCAACTCACGATAACATTTCTTTTGGGAGAAATAACCTGAGAAAGTCGTCGGTTGTTCCCACAAAGCTCGGGCATTACAAGCGTCGTTCAAGCCGCTATTATCTGATGATAATCCTAGAGATTTACTAGTAGGACGTTACACGGGCCCGAAGCCAGAACGAAGCAGGAACTCCCACGCTTGAAAGCTCTGCTGCAGGAAGAAATGAACCTAATTTGTATTTATCGCGTTAGGGAGCGAGGGAGCCACGTGGAGAGATGTTGATGCACTGATTGCAGTTTGTTTTCTGCGGGAAATTTATTGCAAGCAAGTAAATAGAAAGATTACGGTCAATGTTTATTATGTGGGAATGAGCATGTATAAATAAGATGAGTAGGAGGTATTAAAATTGTTTGTTTAATGTAACTCCTACGTGGAGGAAAAGTCAGAATGGCGTTGCCAATTTTGACATTAATGGGAAATTCTTATTTAAGATATACAGTCTATTTCACTACTTCAGGTACAAACTTTAAGGGCATATACGAGGTAGTGTCAAACATTTTTACATTATTATTTAAAAGAAGGGTTAAAAATTACACGGTTTTTAGTTTCACTTATACTTTTATTTCGTTGACTATAGTTTCGCTATACAATAGCATCTTCAGAACTAAAGTAACTTAAAACTAAAACATACCATTATACGAGGGTCATTCAATAAGTAAAGAGACAAATGGCTATAGCTCAAAAACGGTTTATTTCAATCTTTCAAAATTAAGGCTATTTTTCAACATAATCACCCCCCACAGTTATATACTTGTCCCATCTTTCTTGCAGCTTCCTAATTCCCTTGCGAAGAATTCTTTCGATTTACCCCGAAGCCACTTTTGCACCACTTCCTTAACTTCCTATTTGTTAGCAAATATTTTTCCACGTAGGGCGTCTTTGAGTGGTCCAAACAGGTAAAAATCAGATGGGGCGAGGTCGGGACTGTAGGCAGGATGAGGTAAGACCTCCCAACCCAATTCTTGAAGATTATCACGGGTCAACTGGGCTGTATGAGGGCGGGCGTTATCGTTCTGAATAATGACTCCTTTTGACAAGAGTCCACGGCGTTTGCTCCTGATAGCTGGTCTAACTTTGTGTTCTAGCATCTCAGAGTAGTATTGGCTATTGATAGTTCGCTGATCTTCAAGGAAATCGCAATAGACTGGACCCTGTGAGTCCCAAAAGATGGTCAGCATCACTTTACCGGCGGAAGGTTGAACCTTGAATTTTTTGCGAACTTGTTCATCCACTTTTAAACCGATCAAAATTCGCACGGTTCATACAACTTTTACTGTACTGTATTAACATTCTAGAAAAAAATTCACTTGGTTTTACACCTTCTGCGACTAAAAATCTAATGACTGAGCGCTGCTCTTCTAAGGTGCAATCTTCTAGTGGACTTGCTATGGTGAACTGAAAATTTTGAGGTTATGTTGACATAAAATGATGAAACAGCTGATCAGAGCATATCCCAAGGTTTCCAACTAACACCCCTGAAAAGATTATACACATTCATTGAATAGTTTTAAAATTATAGAATTTGTCTCTTTACTTATTGAATGGCCCTCGTATATATATATATATAGTTATATAGTTTTATTATAGGTTTTCCAAGAATTTTATTAGGGGTGAATTGTATAGGTTTGTCTTGTCATTGAGGGTTTTTTCATTGTTGTTGATGGATTTGCCGATTTCTAATGCCTCTAAGATGTTTAGTCGCATCCCTTTGTTCTCTACATGTAAATTTTTGGGTTCAATGCTACTTATGTGATTAGATTCTAGTAGGTGTTCAGCGAATGTGGAGTTTTATTAATTTTAAAGTACACTTCTCCTGTATTGACACACTTGTTCCACGTTTCGTACAACTGTTCAAAACAGTCCAGTAGAACAAAATTTTATTTTTTTAAATGGTACCATATACATTTTTTTAGCCCATTAGATAGAGATTTTTTTATGATTTCAACGATATAAATATTGTATAGGCTTGTATGACAATTATTTCGAGAAAAATGGTATTAAATTTTTTAAATAATATTACAATATTGCAATAGGTTATGCTATACACGTATGTTACCTAGGTTACACTAGTAGTAAAGCCATTATTTATTAGGTTACTTCTAATTTTGAATACGATTTTTCTCGAAATAATTGTTATTCAACCCTATGCAATATTTATATCGTTGAAATCTATATATAACGAGCTAAAAAAATATATAGGGTACCATTTAAAAATATATAATTTTGTTCTACCGTTAGAGAACCACTGCTTGAATATTCGATTTGTTATTTCTGACAAATTAGCCCCTTATTTTTTATCATTTTCTGTATATAACATTTTTCTCTAAAACCATTAGTTCGCCCAAAAAGGAAACACCTGTATGTATTAGCTGTAGGCTTGGTACACATATGCATATAGGCCCGGATTAAACAATGACATTTAACATTTAACTTGTCATGTAAATTCCAGAATGTTATGTGGTCGAGCTATACAATATAATTATTGGTAATGTTCGTATCGTAAGCTAGACAACAACAATTGTTTGATACTTAGTATAAGGATTCGTAATTCCAGTAAAAGATATCCAACGATCCAAGTCACAGTTGTTTGTAATTTATATGTGTAGAGAATTAATCTACGACGTAGAAATAGTAAAACAAAGCAAATTTACAATGGATGCATTCGTCTCATTCTCGTTTTGTTGTGCAGAAGTAAACGGGTTTATTGATGTGGTTGGATTGCCCTTGCAATGACACAAACAATAAAATGTTCTTTTGCTGGTTGACTAAGTAACATGTGAGAGACAAATTTCAAATAAGCCAAAAAATGATAAAATAAAAAAATTAACTAAAAAGCGACTATTGATAATTCTTACCTTTCGTCACCTTTAGGTGGTAAGGAAGGTATTGTCTTTGTTAAAAAATTCGATGGTGAGTTATCAATGAATAAGCGCGTTTTAGGGTCCCCGGAATACGATTTTACCATTTTTACGATGATGTCTATATTTATGTATGTGTATGTGTGACGATTTTTTCATAGACGATAAATCCAACACTACAATTCTAAAAATTATAATTCTTTCGTATTCCTCTACTACCATATGAAGAGCTGATTAGACTTTAGTTATAATTGGTCAACCGGAAGTACCTTCATTTTAAGTTATTATCAGTTTCATTGAAAAAAAATCGAATGTGGCCAGCACATTACCTTCCGTCAATCCTGTGTATTATAATGGTATTATGTACAAATTCCATATACCGTGAGTATTTTTTAACATGAAATATGAGATTCGTCATATCCATGGTTACGACTTGATATTTGATTGACAGCAATGTATTTGCCTGTCTCATTTAAAATGAAACATAGAGGATGAATTTGACAGAAGTATTATATTTAAATATTGAGCAGTAATATTCCCGTTAATAAAAACTGGCCCAATAATGTGGGTTCCTATTATGCCAGCCCAAACGTTAACTTTCTCGGGTTGTTGAGTCCTCGTACTATGACACAAATGTAGATTTTCCCTGGACCAATACCGACAATTTTGTGAATTTACCTCGCCATGTAAATAAAAAGTTGCTTCGTCCGTAAAATGTATATTTTGCAGCAAATCTGAATTGTTATGAACGTTTTCAAACATTCTTTCACAAAAAAATATTTTTCGTCTCGTGTCGTCCATAACTAACTCCTGGTGATTTTGGAAATGGTATTATCTGTAATGCTCCTTTTTAAATAGTCTGTGTACAGTAGCTTTGTTTACAGCAGTAGCTTGCCCAATCTCTCTTAATGTTAATCTGTTCTTATTTTGTATTAAAGTCAGAATTTCATGTTTTTCTGCTAAGTTAATATGTTACAGGATCTATTCCTTCTGTTATGTGCAGGCTGGACGCAACCATTTCCTCTAAAGGTATTAACTATTCTTAAAATTGTTGCTGCACTTGGTGTAGGCCTGTCAGGACATGAAGCGCTGAACAAGTCCGACACTTGCCTTAAACTTGGATTAAAATTCGAATAATACTACATAATAATCTGCACCTTCTCTTCCACAGTATAAATCATTGTATTTCAAATTGGATTTTTTTTTGACACTGACAGAGTAGACAAATGTCAAAATTGTCTCCTATGTTTCATTTTAAATGAGACAGGCAAATACGTTGCTGTCAATCAAATCGTAACCATGGATATGACAAATCCCATGTTTCATGTTAAAAAATACGCACGGTATAAATTTCCCTTGCAAAAGCTTTCCCATTCGTTAGGGGTCACTATGTTTTATTTTCTTCTTCCACCCTTTTCCTTTTTGTGTGTCGTCCTCATTTAGTTCCTTTTCTCTCAAGTCTTCCGCAATACAGTCCTTCCATCTTACCTTTGGTCTTTCTCTGTTTCGTCTACCTTCTTTTACTGAGCTATTCATTCTTCCAATATATTCTTCATCTCTCCTTATGATATATTCAAACCAATGTAATCGGCTCTTTTGTATCTTTCTAGAAACTTCAATCACTCGAGCCATTTTCCTTATTCTTTCATTCCTTATTCCAGCCAGCTATGCTATACCCATGGAAACAGCTAATATATTAAGAAAATTCTAACTGACAGATGTCAGAGTCAATGAGAAGAAAATGAATGTGGCAGAGATGAGGATGTAAACATAGATGTTGGGAACACACGAAAATATAGGATAAGGAGTGAGAGAATAAAAGAAATGGCTCGAGGTATAGAATTTCCTAGAAATATACTAGAAGGACAATTACATTGGTTGGAACATGTCATGAGGAGAGATGAAGAATATATTGGAAGAACAATGAATACCTTAGTAATAGAAGGTAGAAGAAACAGAGGAAGACCAAAGATAAGATGGAAGGACTGTATTGCGGAAGACTTGAGAAAAAGGAACTGAATGAGAACAACACGCAAAACAGAAATGAGTGGAAGAAGAAAATAAAAAATAGCGGCCCCTAACGAATGGGAAAAGCTAAAGAAAAAGTAGATGAGTCAACTGAAATTTACATACTTTGTTTATGAAATAATTTTATTAATAATTTAGAATATTTTGCAAGAAAATTTATGTATGGAATTTGTACATAATACACAGGATTGAGGGGAGGTAATGTGCTGGCTCCATCAGATTTTTTTCTATTATCCTCGTAACATGTTTCAGGTTCGAATAAAAAGAGAGCGCAAATAATTTAAGAGGTTTTGATTTTCATTTTATTGGAGAAGTAATTGTTAGAGATTTAATTTGTGTAATGGAGCTTTTAAATGCGCAATTTAATTTTATTGAAAGTTTAAATAGGGTAAGTATATTTAAGTGCTAATTAACTTTTATCTATGCTACATTTCATTTAACTCATTTATTTTTAAAACTTTATATAACGAGGTTTCCTTTTTAATAACGGCGTTAAAATTACTAAAAGTTCTACTCTATTTACTCGTAATAATACAGTATGAACTTTTGAACATAAGTTCTTGGAAGCTGTTAAGGTATGTTACAACAAAGGACGTTGAAAAACTATGTTTCAATGAATAAGAGTCATTTTTCAAAGCATTGAGGAGGTTGGAAATTTGATCAGAATGGAATCCTTCACTGTAGTTACAAATTATAGGTAATATGAATCATTTATACTAGTCCTTAAAACTGTATGTTAAGGAATATTGGTTTTTAAAATAATCAAGTTTTTAATACTGTTTCCTCATCTCTATATCTACATCACACATTCAATCTATTCCAACTAGGGTCAATTTAAAAAAAAGTCAATTTGTTTCTTAAAATCGTGAAATTCGTCTCATTTAATAAATATAGTAATATAAAATAATTTAAAATATGCAACATTTTATTCATAAATTTGGTAATAAATTTTCTCGACTGTAAACACGGTCTAAATTCGTGACATCACAGCTTCATACTCACACAAATACATTTTCTACAATCTACATAGAAAGTAGCCATTTGCGCTCTCTTTTTTCAACGCAAAATGTCACTTTGCCGCTCTAGCGCGACAAAGTAGAAAAAACGATCGCTGTCCAAATTTCTAACTATACAATGTTGAGAAATGTTACTTGTCTACATTCTTAATGGAAACGTTTAGTCAGGAACTAATGACACTGTAGTGACATATTTACCACCTTTACAAATAAATCTGACATAACTGCTCTGTCGGTATATTACATAACCTAAAAAATGCCGCACTATTGTGAAAATAAAATAGGGCATTCATTTACAAAAACGAAAGTATAAAATGTTTAGATTAGATTGAAGCAATAGGTCAAGAAGAATGGAAAATAACGATAAATTAAAATTAAATATAAAAGACGTTTTTTTCTTTATATTAATCCTTATTAATTGAGTAGTAGTGTAAGTACAAAGAGTACATTTTATTATTTTTTGTTATGGCGGAAGATCCCGCTGTGGCGACTGTAGAAAAAATCGTGTGTGTGTTTCTAGCGCAAATGGACATTGTCGATTTCGAAAGAATGCCGCGCTCCTGCGTCACGCGGCATTCTTTCGAACAACCTCTCAATCGACCAAGTCCTATTTTGCGCTCTTAATACACTAATAGCTATTCTGCAAAAAATACTTATAAATTTTATTTTTCGCAATTTATGTTATAATAAAATTAAAGATTATTAAATTTTCTACAGATTCACGATGATCTTAGGGGTCACCTATATTTCAGCAGGGTCTGAAGTGATTGCAAGTGTACCTTTTACCTTTAAGTTCACGTGCAATCCGAACCCGAAGTGCGCCGATTCAAAATTTACTGAAAATACAATTGTTTCTTATTTTCTTTCCTGTAAAATCCTTTCTCAAATCTGTGCAGAATTGAAGTTATAGTTTATACTACAACGAAATTGTATCAATTTTTGTTCTTGTTGTGATATAAAATAACATCTGGTATATTGTGCAATGCCTAACCCCCTAAAGCGATGTGCAATTGTCTTGCTGCTTACGCGTTCCGCTAAAATGAACAAGGGAGCATCGTCGTCTACCCACATTGCAGCCAAGGCAAGGACGCCATTTTGCCATTTTGCTTGCCTTAATTTAAATAACCATTTAACCCAGGACGTTGAGTTTATGATGAATAAAATTAAAATTTTCTTGAAATATTTCAGCGATAAAGAAGTTGTTTTATGGCGAAATCATTTGTTTTGCTAAATTTGTTTAAGTATCCTACCTACCGCCATCACACAGACATGCCAAATTTAAATCTAATCCATACTACATAGCCATTATTTTGTATAACAAGTTACCAGAAAATATAAAAAACACAACAGATTTTTAATTGTTTAAAAAATATATTTTTAATGGAAAATATATTTTACTCTGTAAATGAATATCTTAACATCTAATATAGTTACATCATATTGCTTATCTTATTGGTAACATTTCTTGTAATGACGTTTCCTATACTGGTCAGTCCAGAGGAACAATAAAGTATTTATTATTATTATTACTAGATTTAATTTTCTTTTAAAACTGTTGAAAATTTAATTTCAAAAGATTTTTTTAAATTTTGTTTCATTATACATAAATTTCAAATGTATTTTAAAAGTTATCAAATAAAAATAAATTTCGTGGAAAAGTTTGTTATTTATCTTTTAATTAAATATTTGATTTTCCATTGTGCAGACGAATACCTACGAGTATATAAAATATTAAAAGCCATTCTATATATTAATTTTTGAAACAATAGAAACAAAAACATAAAAATAATTTTTATTCTATATATGTATTTCTATTTCTAAAAAAGTTTTCAATGTAATAATGGTACATTCTTCTAAATAGTAAAAATACACAAATATAATTTCTATGATATATAAATTGCCAGAATGTCGGTGTTTCTATTTTCAGATTAAATAAAGTAACTTTTTCGTTTTTTCTATAATAGATTTTAAAGAGTGCTTTTGTCTACTCAAAACTGTGGATCAACTAGCACTTTAACAGCAAGGATAGATAAAGTACTTTACTTGACCTGTTCTTGATATAGAACCACAACTTATATTAAGTTTTAAATTGTGCTTAATTTATAATTAATTTAAATCTGCTATAGAAAAATAATCTGTTGTGGCCAGCACAATACCTCTCGCCACTTCTTTCTTCCGTTACATAAGTATAGGGGCCGAGCATTAATGTGACATTGTTGGCCTTGACAAGCAGACATGGGGCCCATGTCAGAATGGCAATTAGTAATTATGTACATAGACTCTACATCAAAAATTCTACTTACATCTATTTTTCATATTTAGATTTTTTAATTTTTAATTCATTCTAGGAAGAAATTTTGTCCTCTAATTTTTCGAAATGTTTCCAATTCATTATCGGGATTGACAGTATTTTTGAAGGGTATATGTAATATGCCTATAATTTTAAATATTTAACTATTAATACAATAAGAAATAATATAATGTATGTACTTCCCAGAAAAAATCTTCAGTAATGTCTGTGGATTTTTGACACTCACATTTATCTGTCAGTTACAAACTTTTTCATTTTTCAATTGGTTTACATTACATTATTTGGGCTGTGAGATTTATTACAACAGATTATTATATACCTTATATGTCTATCTCTAAATCTATGAAAGATATAATAAAATATTTGTATTTATATATCAGATAGAGAATTTTCTCTTCTTTAATAGTAAGTACGAACAAAAATTTTCAAAAAATAATATTTAGAAGTTTTTTTTACTTTTCAATGTAAATATATTTTTCAAAGAGTTTTTACAGGAAGATATCAAGCAAATTGATAATTATAAATAAAAAAGTTATTTCGAGGGCCCATTATGAATCGCCCGTATCAACACAAATGATAGTTTAATCCATAACTATATCTAATTACTACCCAGTATCTCTTCCATTAATTTATAAAAGAAGAATAATTACTTTTGTGTGACAGTATAAAACTTTTTCATTCTACTATCAGTACTATCTCAACTCCATCCATCATTTACAAAACAAGTGTTAAACGCTCCAGGTAGCCATCCAGCAGGTAATTACTAGAAGTAGTGAAGTAAATTTGCTAGAAAAGTGTCCGAATAAGAGGAAATCGATAGAGCACATGAAGCCTTCGAGCAAGTTAATTTCTTGTGAATGTGGTGAATCCACTCTAACACCGCAGTTGAACACTGGTTATTTGCAGTAACCTATCTCGAAAGTACGTTGATTATGGCACTAGATTCCGCAAGAGAATGAATTAGATTGCGGTAGCGATGTGCCAATGTGCTGACACAGAAATTAAGTCAAAAATCTTATAATCTATTACCTAGTTCATTAGTAACACACGGACTCTAACAACTCCCGAATTAAATAAACAGAAGGTTTATGCGTTTTTTCAAGAAAAACTGTTAAAATCTTCAAATAAGGGTACCATTTATAACCAAAATCTGATCACTTGTTCTTCTGGATGTAAACTTCGAGAAATATGAAAAAATTATAACTTTTGGAATCGTGGTATTGAAGTTATGCGATCCGAAACTTTCGTCACACAGACACATACACATACATACAGACATCATCGTAAAAATGGTAAAAACGGATTGTAGGGACCCTAAAACGTACTTATTCACTAAAAACTCATCATTTAATTTTTTTACCAAAGACAATACAAAAAAATCTGTTGTGGCCAGAACAATACCTTCCGTCAACCCTGTGTATAATGTATAAATTCCATACATAATTTTTCTTGCAAAAGATTCTAAATTTCCAGTAAAATTATTTCTTAAAAAAACTATTCAAATTGCACTTGACACTGACATCTTCTTCTTCTTTAACTTTTCCCATTCGTTAGGGGTCGCTATTTTTGCATGTCGTTATCATTCAGTTCCTTTTCTCTTTCTTCTTATCCTTGGTCTTCCGCTGTTTCTTCAACATCCTATTACTAAACTATTCATTCTTGTTCCAATATAATTCTTCATTTCTCCTCATGACATTTTCAAACCAATGTAATCATATTTCTTGTATCTTTCTAGAAACTTGTAATACTAGAGTTATTTTCTTACCGTATCTTTCCGTGTTTTCCCCAACATCTACTTCAACGTCCTCATCTCTGCCACATTAATTTACTTTTTATTAATACTGACATCTGTCAATTTGAATTATATGAATATATTAATAGTTTAGCATAGCTGGCTGAATTATAAAATTTAAATTCTTTAACTCTGTATCTATTGAATATGAAGTATAAAATGTAATCAAATCGTATAGAGAATAATATATTCTTTAAGTTATAATAACGTTAAAAGTCAATAAATCAATTTTAACTGTTAAATCTTCAAATGAGGCTTCGTTCGGTTCACCAATTATAACCAAAATCTAAACAGTTGTTCTTCTGGATGTAAACTTGAGGAATACGAAAAAATTATAATTTTTGGAATCGTGGTATTGAAGTTATGGGATCCGGAACTTTTGTCACACACACACACAGACACACATACATACAGACTTCATCGTAAAAATGGAAAAATCGTATAATAGGGACCCTAAAACATGCTTATACACAAAAACCCATCATTGAATTTTTTGACCAAAGACAATACCTTCCTTACCTAAAGGTGACGGAAGGTAAAAACGTATGTACCACGGGCATAATCAAGCACTCGGGAAATTTAAAGCTTTCCGCTACGCGTCGAGCTTTAAACATTCCCCGTGCTACAATTTCTTGATTATAAATAACTAAGAATAAATGTACAATTATTGCGATACTTGGTGAAACTGTTCTAATATAATATTTAAAATATATTTGGCACGTTTCACAGAATTTCAGTCACTGAATCATCCTCCCGGTTATCAGAGTCTGGCCCACTCAACCAGAGTGGTTGATTTAATTTTTAATCGCAGTCGCCATTGCTTGACATATGGACGTCCATGGGAACTAAGTCTTTGTCTAAACCATTTAAATAAATGTTTTATTCGTTGCAAAAGTTTTTTAATCTGTTTGTTAATCGTACTTGAACTTTTTCTAAAGTTCAAACAATGTCATTGCCATGGAGACTTTGTTTATGTACTTAGAAGATTATTGTGTTAAATCTATAAATATATTTCTTTTATACTATACTCGTGTTTCAAAAGGAAGTTTAAAATGGGATTTAAAAGATTTCTAGCAGTCGGATAAAGGAATAAATCTTTTATTCGACTTATTTCAATAAATTTCACTCTGTTCACTGTGATCAATGTAGGTTACAGTTGTAAATAATAACAAATATCATAACATATTAAGCAGATATCGTGAAACTCATAATTATAAATATTACGAAGGCGAGATGATAAATTGTTATATGTTTTTAAAATGACATTTATTTTTACCTTCCGTCACCTTTAGGTAAGGAAGGTATTGTCTTTGGTCAAAAAATTCAATGATGAGTTTTTAGTGAATAAGCATGTTTTAGGGTCCCTATAATATGATTTTACCATTTTTACGATGATGTCTGTATGCATGTATGTGCCTGTGTGTGTGTGTGACGAAAGTTTCGGATCACATAACTTCAATACCACGATTTCAAAAATTATATTGTTTTCGTATTCCTCAAGTTTACATCCAGAAGAACAACTGATTAGATTTTGGTTATAGTTGGTGAACCGGAAGTAGCCTCATTTCATTTGAATTTATTTACATCTAACGTTACTATAACTTAAAGAATATGTTATTCTCTATACGATTTGATTGCATTTTATACTTCATATTCAATAGATAGAGTTAAAGAATTTTAAAGAAATTAAATTTTATAAATCAGCCAGCTATGTTGAACATGGAAACTACTAATATATTCATATAATTCAAATTGACAGATGTCAGTATAAATAAAAAGTAAATTAATGTGGCAGAGATGAGGATGTTGAAGTAGATGTTGGGGAAGACACGGAAAGATAGGTAAGTAAATAACTCTAGTGTTACAGTTTTTAGAAAGATACAAGCGAGATGATTACATTGGTTTGAAAATGTCATGAAATGAATATATTGGATGAAGAATGAATAGATTAGTAATAGCAGGTTGAAGAAACAGAAGAAGACCAAAGATAAGATGGAAGGACTGTATTGTGGAAGACTTGAGAGAAACGAACTGAATGAGAACGACACGTAAAACAGAAATGAGTGGAAGAAGAAAATAAAAAATAGCGACCCCTAACGAATGGGGAAAGCTAAAGAAGAAGATGTTAGTGTCAAGTGCAATTTGCATAGTTTGTATTCATAATTTAACAAAAAATAACAAATAAACCCATAATTTGTTTGTTTCAAGACGATAAAAACTTTTTTTTGAAGTGTCCGGTTTTTTTGGCTACGAGTGTATTAAATTATTTCAATAATAAAATTATTTTGTTATTTTTATTAAAAAAAAAACGCATAAATCAGTCCGTGACTTTTCTATTAATTATTCTCTCACGGAATGAATAATGTTGTACATTAGTTATTTTAATTAACCAAATATGAGTCTGAATTAGATAAATATTTTACCTATCAAAGCCAACTACATAAACTATTATCATCCCGGCCTCATATCTCTGTTTTAATCCTACCTTTGTGCTTTAGTATGCCGAATCCACCTGAAACAAACATACTAAAATTAATTAAATTATGCTGTTTCTGCTTCAATCCTATCTGGCTTATTTCTCACTTTGAGTAATTATCAATAATTGCTTCTCTCAGTTCAAGAATTCCGCTGAAGTTTATTTCTGGAGAAGATCTGCACAAAATAATCAACACCGGTTCGACTTATCATAATTAGAAGAGGTTTTATACTAAATTTTCAGGGAATGCTTTGAACATGCCGAATCATTATTTTTGCAAATTATATGGTTTTATTTTTAGATAAAAACGATTTTATACTTAAAAGTTTCTTGAAAGTATCATAAGATAAATACATGTATGATAAATAAATTAATATACCACAAACTATTCATATTTTAATATTATGAAGATTAAAAAAGAACAATGGGGTCTCGTGGCCGTGTGCCTGAGTGTCTGGTCGCGAATCTAGGGGACCCGGGTTCGATCCCGACCGACGCCAAAAATTACATCGCATTTTAATGGCACAAAATTGACCCCTGTGGCGCACTCTCCACGCCAGCAATGAGTGCACGTGAGGTGACGCCTGGTAAGCGCCCGCACGGTACAAATATTCCATCATTACCGATATCTGTGTATGAAGCAGATTGGCACACCCAACAATGGGTAATATGCCGTGATGAAATATTTATTTATTTATTTTTTTTAAAAAAGAACACACCTACCTTTTTCATTCGTTATGATTATATCGAGTTTTTTTTTTTTCAAGGTGTACATAGAAGATTAACATGGAAAATCAGATTTTACAAACTGTTGTCCCTCTAACCTCTTATGTACACGCCTTGGAAAAAAAAACACCCAGTATAAAGACAGTAGTAAAGTTTTCTATAATATTAAAACTACCCTATTACACTTTTATAGAGAATGAAATGCAGTCCCTTTACTTATAGGAGAGCAAAAGATATATATTTTTAAGTATCTTTGGCACACGACATACGTATATTTTTATGTGAAAACGACTTTAGCTAAAACAACTGCAAGTTTATGTATAATGCGGTAAAAAAATAATATCAATAGAGGAAGCTGTTGGCACTAGGTGAAACATTTTTCAAAATTTATAAAATTAACTGTAACAACTGTAATTTATATATGTTGGGCAAACTAGAAGGAAATTTCTCATACGATTTAAAAAACATAAAACTTTGAAAATCTTAAACTGAATTCCAATGTCGCTAATCACATGTTAGAGTTCAATCATATTTGTAATTTTGAAAATGCATCAATTTTACATCTCGAAAATAATTTAGCAAGACAACTTCTCCTGGAATCCTATGAAATTACGAAAGCCATTTCCAATAACACTCCTTTAATGAACGAACAGTTAGACTTGGTACATTCCCCATTTCTTGAAACCTTAATCCCCAAATCTCCACCGCTAAACTAGATATAAAAGGACCCGCTTTAATGTATTCTTCTAGTTCTTCTGATGATGGCCTAACAGCCGAAATTGTACAATAAAGAATTTCCTTTAATATTGTGAAACAACCGAGTGTTTTTCTTATTCATTTTTAAAAATTTAGATGTCCGATCAAGGTTATCTACGAATTGTACGAATTAAGAATTTAGCTCCGCCCATTTTGTCAAATTCAGTAGTGTCGTTTACTTCGTTTTTATGACGGTACGTAAAATACTACTGTTATTTCATTATTATAAATATATATATTACAGTAACATCATTCAAAATTCAAAACTAAATCAACTAGTAAGTTTATTAGCAAATGCTAAACCAAATATGTAAAAAATAAGTTACTGAGAAAGTGTCAGTGACACTGATAGAAAATAACTTGATTTTTACGGCTATGAATTACGGTAATAAAGTAAAAAATTTTAAAGATGTCCGATCAAGGTCATTTGTATCATGAACGAATTAACAAATTGGCATACATTTAACCCCCTCCTTTACAAAGGCTTTAAGCGTGTGCGATAAGGATGGATATAACACGCTTGTCTTTCAAAAATTCATATTGTTTCGACTAAGTTAGGACATTCCATTTAAAAACGATGCTCGTTGTTGATAATACTTTCGCAGTAACGTAAGTTTATATATTAATTCAGATACATTACCTTGATTCATAGCCGTACGAATAATGTTATTTCCTGGCAGTGTCACTGACACTGACGTTGTGTCAGTATCTTAATTTTCACATATTTGGTTTTACATTTGCTAATAATCTTACCAGTTGATTTATTTTTGAAATTTTAATGCTGTTATTGTAATATATATTTGTATAATAATAAAATAACAGTAGTATTTTATGTACCCTCACAAAAACTAAGTAAACGACACTACTGAATTTGTCAGAATGGGCGGAGCAAAAATCTGAATTCATACAATTCGTAGATAACCTTGATCGGACATCTTTCAAAAATTTTACTGTATATCGGAATTAATAAATAAACTTACGTTACAGTCAAATACATAGTTGTTCTTTCATTTTTCTGGAATATATTTGTAATTTAATAATAGATAAATTAAACACAATGAAGTACTTGCTCCACAATAGATCAAATAATGTTGACAGGGATAATATTATCAGTTTTTACATTATTTACATGGCTAAAAAAATCTGATGTGGCCAGCACATGACCTCTCGTCATTTACGTTTTATAGTACATAAATAATAAATAAATATATCATCACGGCATATTACCCATTGCTGAGTGTGCCAATCTGCTTTGTACGCAGATATCGGTAAATGATGAAATATTTGTACCATGTGGGCGCTTATCAGGCACCAACTCACGGGCACTCATTACAGTCGTGAAAGTGCACCACAGGGGTCAATTTTGTGTCGGTCGGGATCGAACCTGGAATATAATTAACGAATTTAATATTTCTTGTACATACAAATAATTCAAATTGTATCTATTCTTTCGTTCTATCAGGAATTTTCTCCTACTCTTCTAATATATTCAAAATTCTTTATATTCACTGACGGTATTAGCGGTATATATGTAATATTAATATACCTATAATTTTAAATATTTAATTAATAATAGAATAAGAAATTTTAAATGTACTTACTTCCCAGAAAAAACTGTTAATTCTTTACACTGACATTTTTCATTTATCTGTCAATTATAAACATTTAATTATTTCAACTGGTTTCCTTGGATTTGTTTGGGCAGCAAGATTTATTACAACAGATTATTCTATATTATTATATGATAAAATATATAAATCTACCCATAGGATATATAATAAAAAAATTAAATGTATCGATTGAGAATTTAAAGTTTTTTATTATTATATTAACATAAATTTTCAAAACTAATATTTCGAAGATTTTTTTTTTAAGAAACTACCATTTCCGATTGTCCAATTGTTACCAAAACCTATTCTACTCTTCCCATTAATGTTAGATTGAGGAATCCGTAGTTAAACAGGTCTTTAGTTAAATAATATTTAGAAGATTTCTTTTAAGAAACTACCACTTTCGGTTGTCCAATTGTTACCAAAACCTATTCAACTCTTCCCATTAATGTTAGATTGAGGACTCCGTAGTTAACCAGGCCTTTACTTGTATAGAAATTGAGAAATCATATCTACAACAGCCTAACACACACACATATCCACACACACATATCCACACACACACACACACACACGCACACATTCACACAGACATCATCGTAAAAATGTTTTTGAGAAATCGTCCTTCCAACCTCCCCACATACACACATACACACACACACACACACACACACACACACACACACACACACACACACACACACACACACACACACAGAGATAGTGTTTAAAAACGTTAAAACCATATTCTAAGGACCTTAAAACGTGCTTATTCAATAAAATCCGGATATACGATTTTTAGCATGAATCCAAAAAAAATGGTAAAAACTCGGTTACTTGATTTTAAGGTGTAGCCATTTTTTGCAAGCCAGTGTATTTTTGGGGCGAATTTTCACAAAAGTAAAATCAGATTTTTTGTTCACATAAAATGCAAATTTGCAATTTAATTAGTAGGTATGTGTTTTGTGACAAAAAGCGATAAATTTATTATTGCTTGTTTAGTTTTTTCATTCTATGAAAATTGAATTGATCACATTGAATCGTGTTAATTAACCTCTCGGTCCGTATTTGCAAACATGAACTAATGAAAACACTACGCTACAAAAAATTAAAATTAATTATATAACAAAACCCAAAAACAATACCCACATCAACAAAAGTTATTTGTCCATACCAGACAGGCAAAAATAGTAAAAATAAAGAAAATGTATACAGTTACTTTGTACTATTATAAACCTATACGTGCACGGCAATTTAATTTCAGAATTCGTTAAACGTAATTTACAATAATCATTTTCATTTCAGAAAACGACAAATATAATACCTGTTAGTCTTGATCCGGTCCTAAGGCTCCTAACCTTAAAACGAAGTGGAAATAGCAACCAAATTTGTTAAGACTTCTTCTGGCATGGTTTACATGCTGAGTAGTCTTAACCACTCTATGAGAAAAGGACTGTTAGGACCTCTGTCATGGTTGACATGTTGAGTTATCCTAATTTCTCTTTGCCCTCTTAATACGATTTCGCGTAAAATTTCCCAATGAAATTGAGAAAATTGTTTTTGAAATACGTATTTAGTACCAAATATTTAGAAAAATGTTACTCAATTTTTTAAAGTATCGTTGTAAATGAATATATGATATTAACCATAGAGAGTATTTTTGAATAATAATTTATAACTTGAATGCTTTGGCAGTTTTTAAGTCAGCCTGAAATTAATTACATAATTTTTAAGATCCCCAGTATTATTTTGACAGGTTTCACAGTTTTTAAGTCACCAAAAATTAATGTAAGGGCTGTAACAGTTTCTGTAACTTCCAGAAATTAGTTTAAAAGTATGTATTCCAAAATGAGAATGGTTGGGAGTTTTAAGAAATGGAAGAAAATAATGGCGAAGTGTATTATTGTTGAAAGGTACTACTTTGAATAAAATTCTAACGAATATTAACCATTTTTGTCTTATTCTATACAACCTCAACGTGATCCTCGTATCTATCATAACAAATAAAATATAAAAGTGTAAAAGTACAAAAATCAATTAAAATTCTTGCATTCATAATACCTTATGTATTCTTGTCATGCTTATAAAAAACAAAAAATCAATTTGTATGTCTGAATCAACAAAAACACATCGCAGTCCATTGCAATAAGCCAAGATAAGTCCACGGGGCATTACAATAGCCGTCTAGATCTGAACAGGCGATTACAAAAACAATTCTGATGTGAGAAGTGAACATCCGAACATAGCCCAACTTGGAAACAAAATTGTCTCTCGATATACTTCATTTAAATGAAAAACCAAACTTTACAGTGGGTATTTCTACCATGTTTTCATTTTTTACAAGTTAATATTCATAAAAAGTATGAGGTCCCTATTGTTTTATTTTTCAAAAAAGTTAATAATATATTTAAGATATAAAATATCATTTTAGGGAATGCTTGTGACGTCGTCACTCTAATAAAATAAATAGGCAAAACTACATGAATGACAATATCTTGCCACTATTTTTCAATGGTGAGTTTTTAATGAATAAGCATATTATAGGGTCTCTAAAATACGAATTTGCTGTTTGTACGATGATGTCTGTATATAGGTCTGTATGTGTGTGTATCAGTGTGTGTCAGTGTGTGTGCGTGTGTGTGTATGTATAACATAAATTTCTCCTTCGATAACTCCTACACTATAATTGTAGAAATTATATAACTGGTCAACCGGAAGTACTCTTGATTGAATTTTGTTTTTCATTTTCAGTGCATATAAATCAGCCAGCTGTGCTATAAACCATAGACACTACTAATATATATTGAGATAATTCTAATTGACAGATGTCAGTATCAAACGCAATTTACAAACTTTGTTCCTGAAATAATTTTACTGAAAATTTAGAATCTTTTGAAAGATAACTTACGTATGGAATGTGTACAAAATACACAGAATTGACGGAAGGTATTGTGCAGGTCACATCAAATTTTGCTTTGATCAAGAGAATGAGAAAAAATGTTCTCCTTGTATATATTGTAATGTCTGCAAATTTCTTTTAGCATTTAAAGAAACAAAACTTTTTCTTAGTTGCTGTCGATAATTTTTATATATATATATATATATATATATATATATATATATATATATATATATATATATATATATATAATATATATAATATATATACCGGCGAACTGTAAATACATAAGTACAGGGTGTAAGTAAACGTACCTAGATTTATAGAATACTGAGATGATTCCCTGGAACCCAAATCTGCAATAATTCGATGTTTAGCTATTTTCATATAGCAGCAAAAGAAGTTTTAGGTGAATCAATCACAAATCGAAGTTGTCTGACTAATAAGACTAAAAACACGGAACTGTCACAATGTCTGTATAAGATTTTCGGCGTCGTGGCAGAATTCGTAGGTAGGTATTTGAAAAATTTACAATGCAAAAATACATGTTTATCCTTAAGGTAATTGGCAATTTGATATTCAATATACCGAATAAAATTTGTACACGCCCATGCAAAAAAAAGCGTCTTACGTCAATTTTGACAATCATTTTCCAGAGAACACATTGATTTTTATATTTTACAAAATTTTGAATCATCACGTAATTGGTCAGTTTTGAAAAGCTCTAGTTCTTATAGAAAGCTTGTAAAACAAAGATTATTACCAGATTTACAATCTATAACATACATAGTACGACTAACTACATAAAACGATTCTATGGTGATGAATAGTGATTAGAGATGACTAAGTGTTTTAACTCTGTCAATCATTTTATTGTGTATTTTAGAAAAAAATACTTCAAACAAAGGTTGCGTATAATTATTTTTTTATAACTGTTATTTGAAGTTTTTCTCTAAAATAAATCATATACAATTGACAGAATTAAAACACTGCTGATCATCTCTTCCCTAGTCATCTCCTAATCACTATTCATGCTGTCACCTTATGCTTTTAGACAAGTTAAGAATATTTTGAAAGAAGATGCGGATATTATTACAGTTTCCTACAAAAGTATAGAACACTTTATTTAATAACTTTAAAATATTAAATTGGAGCATAAATTTTTACGAATATAGATGCGTCAATTATTATGAAGTGAATCACTATTTTATGAGCCATTGTGAAAAATTTATTTGAAGGTGTAAAAAATTTAATATCACTTTACAGAAAAGGGATTTATACTTTCATACGTACATATATTTTGATGTAAATATGAATATTTCTTAAAATTCGATTTGAATGTACTATGCACAAAGTATATACAATTTTCATCTACCATATTTTATTGCTCTATTACTTCACAATATTTGCGAATATATTGTGAAAGTACTTATCCACTTACAGCTTACACGTACAAGTATGTAGATTCTTTCCTACATTTCTTTAGAAAAGTGTAAAAAATAAATAAATGTATTCAAACAAAACTTGTCTGTTTCGTTTTGTATTCAATTCATTGAAATTTCTTTTGCACGAAGAAAAATAAAATTGCAAAATTGAAGCCTTCTAGCATGACTAAATAAAATTTGCTTGAAATTGTATAAAGCTTTCCTCACTTCAAAACTGAATAAAACTGTTTGCATCCTAGTAATTTTCACGTCCAATAACCAGGAAAAATAGTCAAAAATAATCTTTTCCAAAGTCCGTATTTTGGCGTATAATTTACGGAAAAAATAGATAAAAGAGTCTTCTTGATTGCTATAAGGTTATTCATCAAAATTTCATTAACAATTTTATGCTAAAAATTTCAACAATTTTTTTATGAAGATTTGTCACGATATTTCCTTGAATTCGGCTACACAATACCCAAAAGTTTCTTTTTTATATTGCTACAAAAAATATATAGAAGTGGGTTTAAATAAATTCTATACGTCAGCTGAATTCTAATGTACCTACTACAAAAACTAGAATGAATATTCAACTTTAACAAAGAAATATATAATTTTCTATTACATTAGATATTTCACTATTTTTTTTATGGAACTTCATTTAAAACAAAAGCTATGTGTAGGTAGTTCTAAATAGAAATAGTTACATATTCGTTAATCCGTAATTTTTTTGTTAAAATTGTATGACGTGGAAGTTAATCTTATTAACTAACCTAACATAACAATTACATTCAAATAAGTGTTTTTACTTGGCTCGCATAACTTCAATACCACGATTCCAAAAATTATAATTTTTTCGTATTCCTTCAGTTTACATCCAAAAGAAGAGATGATTGGATTTTGGTTATAAATGGTCAACTGAAAGTACCCTCATTTGAATATGTTAACAGTTTTTTTTTTTGAGAAAAAAAACTCAGTTAAATATTATTATAACTTAAAGAATATATTATTCCCTATACGATTTAATTGCAATTTATACTTCATTTTCAACAGATATAGAGTTAAAGAATTATAGAGATTTTAAATTTCATAAATTAGCCAGCTATGCGAACCATGGAAACTGCTAATATATTCAGATAATTCAAATTGACAAATGTCAGTATCAACGAAAAGTAAATGAATGTGGCAGAGATGAGAATATTGAAGTAGATGTTGGGGAAGACACGGAAAGATACGGTAAGGAAATAACTCTAGTGTTACAAGTTTCTAGAAAGATACAAGAAAGACGATTACATTGGTTTGAACATGACATGAGGAGAGATGAAGAATATATTGGAAGAAGAATGAATAGCTTAATAATACAAGGTTGAAGAAACAGAGGCAGACCGAAGATAAGATGTAAGGGCTGTATTGCGGAAGACTTGAGAGAAAAGGAACTGAATGAGAACGACACACAAAATAGAAATGAGTGCAAGAAGAAAACAAAAAATAGCGACCCCTAACGTATGGGAAAAGCTAAAGAAGAAGAAGAAGATGTCAGTGTCAAGTGTAATTTGTATAGTTTGTTATGAAATAATTTTACTGGATATTTAGAATCTTTTACAACAAATTTTTTGTATGGATTTATACATAATACACAAGATGGACGGAAGGTATTGTGCTGGCCACATCAGATTTTTTTGGTTTACTTTCATTATTGAAAGTATAGTAATGTGGATAAAAATAGTTGTGTGAGTGAAAGAGATGCTGTAACGTAGATGTTAAAGGCAGTAAAAACTAGAATATTTTACAAAATAATAACTTTTTACCTCTCGCTAAGAGAGGTATTGGATTCATGCTAAAAATCGCATATCCAGATTTTATTGAATAAGCACGTTTTAAGGGTCCCTACAATCCGATTTTAACATTTTTACGATGATGTCTGTGTGTGTGTGTGTGTGTGTGGATGTATGTGTGTATGTATGTAGGATGTTGGAAGGACGATTACTCAAAAACTATAAGACTTAAAATTTGTTTAACAACGTATTTCCCAATCGGACATTCATGGGAAGATCTGAAAAGGTTTTGGTAATAATTGGACAACCGGAAGTAGAAGATTCTTGAAAAAAAATCTTCTAAATAATATTTTTTGAAAATTTTTCGTGGTAATATTAAAGAAAATTAAATTCTCTATCTGATACATTTAAATATTTTATTATATATTCCATAGATTTAGAGATAAAAGAAGTATAATATATAAAATAATCTATTGTAATAAATTTGACAGCCGAAAGAATGCCATGAAAAATAGTTGATAATTTAAATTATTTGTAACTGACAGATAAATGTCAGTGTCAGAAATAATGAGTAATGAATTAAAAATGTACTTGGAGAATCCCTTAGTTCTTGATCTGTGACTATTATGGAGATGACAAGTCTAGGTTGAAGGACTTAAATTTGTTTCAAACATTATGGGACAATGTACACCAGTACTGTAGACTAGAGTAACTTTGAATTGCGAAAAAGCTATCAAATTCTTCTCAAGTAAGTTGTAAATATTGACAAAATCGGAGTGCAATCTATCCGTCACTTTATTAAAGGGAATTAAGGTTATTTAGATATAACAAGTATGAAAAAATAAAATGTAAAAGAAGATATATAAGAATAGATGCACAATCCAGATATATACATTTTAGACCGCCCAAAATTAATGTTTTTACTAGAAGAATATGAAGAGAAAGTAAACAAAGTTGTTCGAATTGAAAATTGCTGTTACCAGCCTAATATTTATATATGGTAAACTCTACTTTGTAATTTATTGTAACATAATTTATGGTAAAATATCTTCATGTTGAGACATGCTATTATTGAATAATAAAGAAGTTTATACGTCATAGATTTATATGAATATATTATTTGTATTTATAAAAATAATCTTTGCTTTATGCATACAGCCAGGTAAAATATACGGCGAGAGGTTATGTGCTGGCCACATCAGATTTTTTAAACTTGCACCCCATTTATCATGACAGTAAATAAGATTCTAAATTAAATTCTATTAATTAAAAACACATTTACTTCTTTAAAATTATTTTTTAAGATATCTGGCTAAAAGTTATAGGAACAGGATATTTATGTAAAACATTCTGACGTTTAATCGGAATTTTATGTAGAATATGATTTTATAAATACACACATACAAAAATCGTTGACGTCAAAACCGGAATTTTAAGTTTAAACATAGATGATACCCGCTCTACTCTCAATATTCCAAGTGATGTATGTACCTATGCCCCGTCCGCGTTGTAGTAGGTACATACTCGCTCCATAATACAGAAGAGTTTTCTTTATAACACATGTTGACTCACTCACTTTCATACATAAGTGTTCTTGACATGACAGTCAACAAATACCCACTCAAAGTAAAAATAGGAATTTCAAAAGAAATAACTTAAAAGATTATATACTCGTATACGATACAAATGTTTTGTTTTGTCATAAAACACTAACAGCCAGCCTTGCAATAGACAAGACGCGAAGTAGGAACATTAATCAACAATCACAAACATAAAACATACAAAATCTGATGTGGCCAACACACGACCTCTCACCATTTCCATTTTATGTTATATAAATAAATAATAAATAAATATATCACCACGGCATATTATCCATTACTGAGTGTGCAATCTGCTTTGTACGCAGATAACGGTAAATGATGAAATATTTGTACCGTGTCGGCGCTTACCAGGCATCACCTTCCGGGCACTACAGGTGTCAATTTTGGTGCCATTAAAAATCGCAGCAATTTTTGGCGTTAGTGACCGAACCCGAATCATAATTAACGAATTTAACATTTCTTGTACATACAAATAATTAAAATTGTATCTATTCTTTCGTTCTATGATGAATTTTCTCCTACTCTTCTAATATATTAAAAAAAATATATTCACTGACGGTATTAGCGGTATTTCTTAAGCATATATGTAATACCAAACTTTGTCAATTACGCACTTCAAATTTTAAATGGCACAAAAGTCCACAAGTACAAATATGTCATCATCATAACCCATATCTGTGTACACAGCAGATTGGCACACCCAGCAATGGGTAATATTCCGTGAGGATATATTTTTAAATTATAATTTTTTAGAAACTTTGTCAATGCTAAATATTTTTGACAATACCTGAATATTAAAAATCTGTTTGGGGCCTCAATATATTTGTAGAAAAAATTGTATTATCAAATTTTCCTTTATTTGGTATAATAAGAAATCAAATTAAAAATTATTTCATAGCAATTGGACCCTAGGCCGTGTCCTCGTGGGCCCAAGCGGTAATACGGCCCTGAATCAGAGGACAGAATCTAGCCAAAGCTATTTTCTTACATGAAATGAACTATCGCCAATAGTAAAACGAATATATTTCTTTGACGCATAAGTAAATGGGCAAAACAAACAATCATTTTGACCCACGAGGAACTGATTAAGGTGATTAGCAAGTAATTGGGTAGTATTGTTTTTTCTTTGAATCATTTACAAAGAGAAAATACTTCAAATAAAAATATAAGTGCAATTAATTTTTCTTATTTGAAGTATTTTTGTATAATCCATAACCAATTGACAGAGAAAAAACAATACTGGTCAAGTGCTTGCTAATCACCCTTAATTAGATGTTTATACTAACGGTATTTATTATTATTATTTCCAGTTTTCCTACAAATAATGTTTCATCATCTCCCTGTTGCACATAAAACAGCTTTTACTACAACTATAAATTATTCTCATCTGCAGTTAGTTGAATTGGTTAATAGTTTTAGTAGTTCTCGTTTGCAAATGAATAACCTATAGTTCTGATTACAACAAGACTCTCTGTCCAAGTGGGTTAATGGGGCGAAACCTGGATTAGGAAATGGCAAGTAGTAGCGAATTGCTCCTTCCGGTGCTTGCCGGAACTTGCTGTTCGCTCCCGCAGTTTGTTACTGGTTCACGCCGATTTGGAAATCACGTCGATTGAAACAACGTCACGACACAGGTTGGCGAGGTCGCTAACACGCTAACCGATACGAAGTTAGTGATATGCCCAGGGAACTTTACCTTTCCTAGTTTGCTTCAATTCATTCCAAGAAATTTATTATGTTTCGTAAGGTAGAATGAAATCGAGCTTCAAAATAATATCCACATAGAATTCTATTTCTTTACAGACAAAAGGTTCTACGTGAATTTTGTGGATTTATTCAAGAACAAACATACAATCATTTTAGACCCTTCATAATTTGCAGAAATAAAAATAAGATTATTCTAAGTTTTAAAATACAGTAGCCGGTAAGATATGTAATAAATAGCTTTATTATTTGAACACTAACATTTTTATATCATATATTTTCATTTCGGTACTAAATATTTATTTTTTGAAACGAAAGTATATAACATACCTATAATTTTAAATTTTTATCTATTTATACAATAAGAAATAATATGTATGTACTTCCCAGAAAAAGTCTTAATGTATCCGGATTTCTGACACTGACATTTATCTGTCAGTTACAAACATTTTAATTTTTCACTTGGTTTCCATGGCATTATTTAAAAAAAAAAATTAATAATATTTTTTGAAAATTTTTCTTGGTAATATTAAAGAAAATTAAATACGCTATCTGATACATTTAAATATTTTATTATATATTCTATAGATTTAGAGATAAAAGAAATAAAATAATCTGTTATAATAAATTTTACAGCCGAAAGAAAGCCATGGAAAATAGTTAAAAATTGAAAAGTTTCTAACTGACAGATAAATGTCAGTGTCAGAAATTCGGAGACATTACTGAAGATTTTTTCTGGGAAGTACATACATTTTATTTCTTATTGTATTAATAGTTAAGTATTTAAAATTTTAGGTATATTACATATATCCTTCAAAAATACTGTCAATCGTGACAATGAATTGGAAACATTTCAAAAAATTAGAAGAGGACAAAATTTCTTCATAAAATGAATTTAAAATTAAACAATATAAATATAAGGAGTAGAATTTTTGGTGTAGAGTATAGGTATACAAGAAATGTTAAATACAATAGGGCGCGCGCAGCCATGTTGGCCTTGACAAGCAGATATTGGGGCTCATGTCAGAATGATAGCTAGTAATTATGTATATAGATGTCAAATATAATTTCTCATTCTAAATTTAGTGATTTTCCAATTCCATGTGGTTTATTTTCCTCGACAAGTAAATTCCACCCTCCTGGTGACAAATTAACTACATGAATTTAGAAAATCTTTTAATGAAAAATTCTGACATTTGACATCTGTGTACATAACTACTAATTATCATTCTGAAATGGGCCCCCACATCTGCTTGTCAAGACCAAAATGTAATATGACAGTTCGCGTCCTATACTTATGTAACAAAAAAGGAAGTGGCGAGAGGTATTGTGCTGGCCACAACAGATTTTTTTAAATTTCGCACTCCTCATTATTACCCCCCTACACACCGAGCAGCTTGGACGGAAAGATCAAACGTGTCTATTTATTCCTGAAGTTTGGGTAAGACATCTATGAGCACGATGATATAATATTACAATCGATAGAATATTTGACTATTACATTGGTTTTATGCACTAACATTGCACTTATAATATTAAACTGGTATTAAACAAGATAAAATGCAACATTGCAACCCCATGAAAACAAACAAATGTCAAATTGTCAAATTCAAAGCAGTGTTTACAGCTCCTCTCTTGGGAAATACGACGATCACAATGTGTATGCGAATTCACTCCTCACTTGTAAAAAAAAGAGCAAAAACTTGAACCTTACAAGACTTAAGCCGATGTGCAATCTGAAACCGAAGTGCGTCGGGTCAAAATTTTCGTTGTAAAAGGCTACATGGAAATTCCCCTGCTTAACTTAAAATTTTAAACCAGTGTAAAATTGTGCTAAATTCAAATTTGATTGTAAATGTACAGTAAAATTATTTAAAGATGTCCGATCAAGGTTATTTGTATCATGAACGAATTATCAAATTGGCATATATTTATCTCTCTCCTTTGCAGTCTATAAGCGTGTGCGATAAGGATGGATATAACACATTTGTCTTTCAAAAATTTATATTGTTTTGACTAAGTTAAGACATTTCACTTTAAAACGATGCTCGCTATTGATAATACTTTCGCTGTAACGTAAGCTTATATATTAATTTAGATACATTACCTTGATTCATAGCCGCACGAATAACGTTATTTTCTGTAAGTATCACTGACACTGACGTTGTGTTAGTATCTTATTTTTCGCATATTTGGTTTTACATTTGCTAATAAACTTACCAGTTGATTTATTTTTGAAATTTGGAAGCTTTTATTATAACATATATTTTTATAATAATAAAATAACAGTAGTATCTTATGTACCCTCATAAAAACTAAGCAAACGACACTACTGAATTTGTCAGAATGGGCGAAGCAAAAATCTGAATTCATACAATTCGTAGATTACCTTGATCGGACATCTTTCAAAAATTTTACTGTACCTTAACATATATTATAAAAGGGAGATAAATTTATGTAAATGTCCTGAATTCGAAATTTATTCTTTTATTAGTTCGTTCGGAGAAAGAAATTTCTATATTTTTATTTACCTCTAGATTACTATTATTAATTAATATCTTTGCTGTATTTTTTTTTCTTTTATTCCGAAGAAAATTTTTCCTTTTGTGGCTGAAGGTTTGTAATAATTCTTTTGAGATATAAGTTCGCAAAACCTTTAACGTTTTGTTTATTTATTATACTCTTATAAACTTTTTGTACCTGTACATTGTTCTTCAGAAATACAGTTTGTTGTTTTTACCTTCCGTCACCTCTAGGTAAGGAAGGTATTGTCTTTGGTCAAAAAAATCGGTGGTGAGTTTTCATTGAATAAGCACGTTTTAGGGTCTTTACAATACGATTTTACTATTTTTACGATGATGTCTGTATGTGTGTGTGTGTGTTCGTGCGTGTGTGTGTGTATGTGTGTGTGGACCGCCGTTTCGTGCACGAAATCTCCAATACTAGAATTCCAAAAATTACAATTCTTGCGTATTCCTCTTCCTTACAACCATATGCAGACTTGATTAGATTTTGGTTATAATTGGTCAGCCGGAAGTACCCTCATTTAAAGATATTAACAGTTTTTCTTGAAAAACTCAGTTAAATGTTATTATAACTTAAAGAATATATTATTCTCTATACGATTTGATTGCATTTTATATTTCATATTCAACAGATATAGAGTTAAAGAATTATAAAGATAATAAATTTTATAATTCAGCCAGCTATGCTAACTTAACCATGCAAACTGCTAATATATTCAGGTAATTCAAATTGACAGATGTCAGTATCAATAAATAGTAAATGTATGAAAGAGTAAGGGAAATAACTGTAGTGTTGAACGTTTCTAGAAAGATATAAGAGAGAAGATTACATTGGTTTGAACATGTCATGAGGAGAGATGAGTATATTGGAAGAATGAATAGCTTATAACAGAAGGTGGAAGAAACATAGAAAGACCAAATATAAGGTGAAAGAAGAGAAAAGGAACTGAATGAGGTCGACACGCAAAACAAAAATTAGTGGAAAAAGAAAATAAAAAATAGCGATCCCCTAACGAATGGGAAAAACTAAAGAAGAAGAAGATGTTAGTGTCAAGTGCAATTCGCATAGTTTTATTAAATAATTTAACTGGAAATATAGGATCTTTTATGTGTAGGGCGCGTGCAGTGACGTGACTTTACTGACTTTGGCAAGCAGATACGAATGTGGACTCGTGTCAAAATGACAGCTATTAATTACGTCCATTGAGGCAGTACTGCAAGCACGCCTTATTTATTATTAAATGTAGTTTATTAATATTTATTTGTGGACATGTATTTACAATTATATTTTTTATTTCGACTATTTTTGTCTGTGTATTTGTTTACATCCCTAAGCAGGTAAAGGGATGGCGCCATGCAGACGGGCGAGTTTGCAGCCACTTGAGGCTGGGACATAGGTTTCGCTAGAGGGCATCTGGCATTCCATATGTGATAAGAGGCGATGACAAACTTATGATGTTCTAGAAATTTCCATCGTCCACCCAACCACCCACCCACACCGGTGACAGAGAGGGCAAATCTTACCCCCGAAACGCCCTAGATCGGAAGGAGGCAAGAGGGATATTTTGGTTTAAATACTGGGCCAGAAATCGTATTCTTCAGTCTTGCTTCGGCAGGACTCACAGATACCGGACCTCTGGCGTGGTTGACACGTTGAGTAACCTGGGATTCTGACATCACCGACTTTTTACCTCTGGCGTGGTTCACACGTTGAGTAATTTAAAGTTCGGACTTAACAAAATTTTACACTTGGCTTGTCCGAGGTAAGTTCTTCAAGTTTAAACTCGACCACGTATCCAATACCTTATCCTACTTTCCTCCACTCAGCTGCTATGGCTATGTCAGGCACGTTTGGAATCCTACTTTCCCCCATCCAGCTGCTATGGCTATGTCAGGCACGTTTGGGACTCCCCATTTTTCCTCCACTCAGCTGCTATGGCTATGTCAGGCACGTTTGGAATCCTACTTTCCCCCATCCAGCTGCTATGGCTATGTCAGGCACGTTTGGGACTCCCCATTTTTCCTCCACTCAGCTGCTATGGCTATGTCAGGCACGTTTGGAATCCTACTTTCCCCCATCCAGCTGCTATGGCTATGTCAGGCACGTTTGGGACTCCCCATTTTTCCTCCACTCAGCTGCTATGGCTATGTCAGGCACGTTTGGAATCCTACTTTCCCCCACTCAGCTGCTATGGCTATGTCAGGCACGTTTGGGACTCCCCATTTATCCCCCCCATTCACTTGCTACGAAGAACTTATCTTAGACAAGTAATAAACTCTTTCACATGAATATATTATGATTTATTGTTGTCACAATGATATAATGAATTTTTATCTATATGATCTGATATTGGTTGACAATCAAACGTAATTTTGCGGGTCGTTGCTTTGCAACCACTCAAGCTCAAGATGTGTGCCGTATCAGCACCGAGCGCTGGCCTGTCCACGTTCACTTGGGTATCACTTAACAAAACACCCCCGACGAGTACGACACAGGTACTCGTCGGATCAGACAGTGTGGCGACTCAGTCGCACACTCTACAGCCGTCTCGGTGGCGCCGAGCGTCCTGGTCAAAAGGTGAGGCAGCTCAGCTGCGAACCTAGATAGTGTTGCTAACCCCACGCTATCCAAACAAAGAATGGCCCGTCGGCGTCGCCGAGCGTCCTGTTTAATTAAAGGTGAGGCAGCTCAGCTGCGAACCTGACCATACAAAGAACGGCCCATCGGCTCAGCCGAGCGCCATGGCAGTTCGGGAGACCGAACTTACCAAACTTACACATGCACAAACATGCACGCACACAAATGCGTTTGTAATTGTCTATCAATATACAAGGTCTAATTAATATATCATTTTTAATGTTGCTAATATCAAATTGTTGGGACAACCTGTTTTATGTTTTTGGATTAATTTGTTATAAAATCATTTGTTTAAATTATGTCTAGATGACTCTCTGTGCGAGGTTTTAGCTGTGGTTTCCCTCGTACGTAAGGCGTGTGCCAGAGAGCGGACCATTCCACAGCAGGGTGCCATGTTCAAATCATTACACCCAATCATATTTCTCATATTATTTATTATTTGCTTTCACTATTCATTTTCAATAAATGCACAAAGATAGACATATTCTGTCTGCTTTTTGGAGAGAACATTATTCTTTAATTATATCAATTACGTATCCCGATTCCCCCACTTTTGACAGCTACTCTGTATTACGAACGAAGTAAGGGTTACTTATTAATTATAAACACAACGTAGGGTAAGTACAACCTTGAGATGGACGAGGCCAGGTATGTCGCGTTACATAAAATTGGTGCCGTGACCAGGATACAGAGTCTTAAAAGCTGTTAAATGGGGGAGGGGACGTAAATTTGGTATTATTGAGAATAATGTTTATACATCTGTTGAGATATTACAGAATAAAAATATTCAAGTTCTGTAGTGAAATCTTCGAGATCGGAAACCGAAAACGATTGGTGAAGTGGACACCGAAATAATGAAGAAAAGAAAAATAATAGAAGCAGGACCGACCGAAATTATGTCAGAGAACGTTCAGAGATTCAAGGAACAACAAATTACCGTAAATACGCACTCACAAACCATCGTGTGGGGGAGAATCCACTTCCATGAATGGAGAGTCACACCTGTTCAAATTCGGTAAGAAACTATTTTAATAATATATTTCTTATTGTGATGGATAAATCAGAAGATATTTGAAAAAACCTGGAAAAACCAGTAGAGTCCAAATTACACCAAATTCACATGGACAAAAGAGCAGTCATACACGAGGAAATTCAATGCAATCTGATAAATTCAGTGCAGGGCGATATAAATTCCATGCAGTATCCTATAATTTCAAATCAATGTAATCTCAGTGCGGTGTTACTGTTCAGTGCTGTGTAATGCCATGAAATACAGTTTTAGTGCGAGATTGGGTCATATATTACAGTGTCAGTGCCGTGTAATGCAGTATTAATCAATTTCAGTGCAGGTTATAAAATTTAGGGAAGTATAAGTGCGGGTTTCTACAATGAAGAATGAAAATTCTCAAAAATTTCATCCCGACCTTTTAAGGAAAATAAGACGTATTAATAAAAGCCCACTTGATAATCTAGGGGAAAAATACGCAAGATAATGGGGGGAGCCCGTAAAGCAGATCACGAAATTATTTACACCATAAAATAATATCGGATTACAATGTCAAGCCAATAATGTTATAATTATTGCAAATCCTCGAATGTTGTGCTCCAGCACAACACAGGTGTCAACTTAACAACAAATACCATGGCACCTAACTTGAAAAGAAAAACACTCGAAACATTCGCTGGGAGATACCCCGTTACTAACCTCGAGTTGTTTGGAGGAAAACAATTGCCGTACACACATATATTGGGGTAATATGATGATCAAAGGTATGTCACACCAACATATAAATTATGTTAACATTCGATTCCACAATTCTGGAGACAAGAAATAATTAAATATTTCGAAGGGAACTGGAATAATGAATGAAATATTTGCAAGAATAGTATTGAAGTTTTGCCAGGGATGCGGCACATAAACCAACAAGAAAAATTAGGGATGACTATACAGGGGTACTCAGAAAAAGCCGCCTCCTTTATACCTGGAACAAAACTTAGACCTCAAGATAAGGTTCGTTCATCCCTTTTTGAAGAGCTACATAGTCGTACACAGGAGTTTTCAGAGGGATCTGCTTAGATATTCTGTATGTATTATATATGTACGAAAACATAAAGTATATTAATTCCTACTTACTGGAGAAGATGACGTCACCTGATCTTGACAAAATAACTGAAAACTGAACCAGTCAATCTCTATCGCATTCAGTCCTGTCAACTATTCCTTAATAAATAATTACTAGCGCACCACTGGAATAGCTTTTAACGGACTGATGAATTGCTCCAGTTCATTTTTGAAACGAAAACAACAGGTAACAAAACTACCCTTTCTTTCTTACAACTATTATTAGAAGTATTATTATTATTTTTGTATAAATAAAATATACGGAGTACAAATTGTTAAATGGTTTCATTTGCAAGCGTCCCAATATAATTTATGGCCACGATTGCGGGCTCGCTTTAGGACCACCTTTGATTAAGATATAATGTAAAATCGCGCTTTATAATAGCGTAAGTACTATGGTAGTGCACTAGTAAAACGTAGCTATGTAGGTACAAAGTTGAATTATCATACTAAATAAATAATAAAGCGTCGGAAAACCTGCTCGATATACCTAATCAGAATGATAAAAACTAACAAACGAACTAATTATGCATGAGATATTTAATGTAATAGCTCACATGATTGTTGACTAAGACGATTAAATATCTGGGGGAGTTTGAGGCAGTACTGCAAGCACGCCTTATTTATTATTAAATGTAGTTTATTAATATTTATTTGTGGACATGTATTTACAATTATATTTTTTATTTCGACTATTTTTGTCTGTGTATTTGTTTACATCCCTAAGCAGGTAAAGGGATGGCGCCATGCAGACGGGCGAGTTTGCAGCCACTTGAGGCTGGGACATAGGTTTCGCTAGAGGGCATCTGGCATTCCATATGTGATAAGAGGCGATGACAAACTTATGATGTTCTAGAAATTTCCATCGTCCACCCAACCACCCACCCACACCGGTGACAGAGAGGGCAAATCTTACCCCCGAAACGCCCTAGATCGGAAGGAGGCAAGAGGGATATTTTGGTTTAAATACTGGGCCAGAAATCGTATTCTTCAGTCTTGCTTCGGCAGGACTCACAGATACCGGACCTCTGGCGTGGTTGACACGTTGAGTAACCTGGGATTCTGACATCACCGACTTTTTACCTCTGGCGTGGTTCACACGTTGAGTAATTTAAAGTTCGGACTTAACAAAATTTTACACTTGGCTTGTCCGAGGTAAGTTCTTCAAGTTTAAACTCGACCACGTATCCAATACCTTATCCTACTTTCCTCCACTCAGCTGCTATGGCTATGTCAGGCACGTTTGGAATCCTACTTTCCCCCATCCAGCTGCTATGGCTATGTCAGGCACGTTTGGGACTCCCCATTTTTCCTCCACTCAGCTGCTATGGCTATGTCAGGCACGTTTGGAATCCTACTTTCCCCCATCCAGCTGCTATGGCTATGTCAGGCACGTTTGGGACTCCCCATTTTTCCTCCACTCAGCTGCTATGGCTATGTCAGGCACGTTTGGAATCCTACTTTCCCCCATCCAGCTGCTATGGCTATGTCAGGCACGTTTGGGACTCCCCATTTTTCCTCCACTCAGCTGCTATGGCTATGTCAGGCACGTTTGGAATCCTACTTTCCCCCACTCAGCTGCTATGGCTATGTCAGGCACGTTTGGGACTCCCCATTTATCCCCCCCATTCACTTGCTACGAAGAACTTATCTTAGACAAGTAATAAACTCTTTCACATGAATATATTATGATTTATTGTTGTCACAATGATATAATGAATTTTTATCTATATGATCTGATATTGGTTGACAATCAAACGTAATTTTGCGGGTCGTTGCTTTGCAACCACTCAAGCTCAAGATGTGTGCCGTATCAGCACCGAGCGCTGGCCTGTCCACGTTCACTTGGGTATCACTTAACAAAACACCCCCGACGAGTACGACACAGGTACTCGTCGGATCAGACAGTGTGGCGACTCAGTCGCACACTCTACAGCCGTCTCGGTGGCGCCGAGCGTCCTGGTCAAAAGGTGAGGCAGCTCAGCTGCGAACCTAGATAGTGTTGCTAACCCCACGCTATCCAAACAAAGAATGGCCCGTCGGCGTCGCCGAGCGTCCTGTTTAATTAAAGGTGAGGCAGCTCAGCTGCGAACCTGACCATACAAAGAACGGCCCATCGGCTCAGCCGAGCGCCATGGCAGTTCGGGAGACCGAACTTACCAAACTTACACATGCACAAACATGCACGCACACAAATGCGTTTGTAATTGTCTATCAATATACAAGGTCTAATTAATATATCATTTTTAATGTTGCTAATATCAAATTGTTGGGACAACCTGTTTTATGTTTTTGGATTAATTTGTTATAAAATCATTTGTTTAAATTATGTCTAGATGACTCTCTGTGCGAGGTTTTAGCTGTGGTTTCCCTCGTACGTAAGGCGTGTGCCAGAGAGCGGACCATTCCACAGCAGGGTGCCATGTTCAAATCATTACACCCAATCATATTTCTCATATTATTTATTATTTGCTTTCACTATTCATTTTCAATAAATGCACAAAGATAGACATATTCTGTCTGCTTTTTGGAGAGAACATTATTCTTTAATTATATCAATTACCTATCCCGATTCCCCCACTTTTGACAGCTACTCTGTATTACGAACGAAGTAAGGGTTACTTATTAATTATAAACACAACGTAGGGTAAGTACAACCTTGAGATGGACGAGGCCAGGTATGTCGCGTTACACCATATCTGACAAATATCATAATTTTTCATTCAAAATTTCATGATTTTCTTATTTCATGTGGTTTATTATCAGGGGTGTGAAATTCAGTTGCCGAGAAAAGGAATCATAAAATACCAAAAAATGAATTTTTAAATGAAAAATTTTGACATGAGGATAACCCGCAAAACAAATGAATGGAAGAAAAAAATAAAAATTAGCGACCCGTAACGAATGGGAAAAGCTAAAAAAGAAGAAAATGTCAGTGTCAAGTGCCATTTGCATGAAATAATATTACTGAAAATTTAGAATCTTTTGCAAGAAAATTTATGTATGGAATTTGTACATAATACACAGGATTGACGGAAGGTATTGTGCTGGCCACATCAGATTTTTTATATTATCACAGATATTGTAAATATGTATCATATTTATGTTATAAAGTTTTTGAAAAACGTTTTTGATGTCAGACGCATACACCTAATAGAGAGAGATATTATTTGTTTGCTGTGAGACAGAACTATGAATGACTAACAAAGTGAATATAGCATAGGAACAACCACATAATTCGCAGAACCTTTCATCACTAACAATGGGTTTTTGTTTATTTTACATTTATTTAAAATTTAAATCAAAGCGCTTTACGAGTATAAATTAACCATTAGGATAAAAACGCACATGAAATTGTTAAATGTTTGTCCATTACATCAAAATACTATAATTTAAGAATTAATTTATAAATATTGTATTTATATACAATATTTTAGTTTTATACATATGTACATACATAAAAATCACGCATGTCCCACTTAATGGACTAGCATAAACCCGAAAATAATAACTCACTATGCACTCTCCAGCTGGCCACATCAGATTTATACAGTTTTCCAGTAATATCCAGTGTGTTCAATAAATACTAACTCGGAGTAGGCTATAAACAGCGAAGCGTATGTCTGATCATTATTCAATTCAAAAGTCAAGTTGTCAAAATTGATATTGAAATGTAATTTTAAGGAGAAAAGATAATAAAGAAAGACCCAGAATATTGCCATTCGCCGTTTTCTAATTTGTTTCCAATTCTAAAATAAGAATAAGAAGAAAAGCTTTGATTTGATTTTTGACAATATCCGGTGTCAAGTTGACAGTTAACTAAATATTGTTAAATTGACATACGTTTCTTTGTTCATAGCCAACTCCGAGTTAGGTTTTTACCTTCCGTCACCTATAGGTAAGGAAGGTATTGTCTTTGGTCAAAAAAATCGGTGGTGAGTTTCCATTGAATAAGCACGTTTTAGGGTCTTTACAATACGATTTTACTATTTTTACGATGATGTCTGTATGTGTGTGTGTGTGTTCGTATGTGCGTGTGTGTGTGTGTATGTGACCGTTTTTTCCTGCACGATATCTCCAATACTAGAATTCCAAAAATTACAATTCTTGCGTATTCCTCTTCCTTACAACCATATGCAGACTTGATTAGATTTTGGTTATAATTGGTCAACCGGAAGTACCCTCATTTGAAGATTTTAACAGTTTTTCTTGAAAAACTCAGTTAAATGTTATTATAACTTAAAGAATATATTATTGTCTATACGATTTGATTGCATTTTATATTTCATATTTAACAGATATAGGATTAAAGAATAATAAAGATAAAAAAATTCATATAAATTTCATAATTCAGCCAGCTATGCTAACTTAACCATGGAAACTGCTAATATATTCAGGTAATTCAAATTGACAGATGTCAGTATCAATAAAATGTAAATCAATGACAGAATAAGGGAAGTAACTCTAGTGTTAGAAGTTTCTGGATATAAGAAAGACGATTACATTGGTTTGAACATGTCATGAGAAGCGATGAATATATTAATAGAAGGTGGAAGAAACATAGGAAGACCAAATATAAGATGAAAAGATTGTATTGCAGAAGACTTGAGAGGAAAGGAACTGAATGAGGAAGACACGCAAAACAAAAATGAGTGGAAGAAGAAAATAAAAAATAGCGACCCCCTAACGAATGGGAAAAACTAAAGAAGAAGAAGTAGATGTCAGTGTCAAGTGCAATTTGCATAGTTTGTTTATGAAATAACTTTACTGGAAATATAGCATCTTTTGCAAAAAAAAAATATGTATAGGGCGCGTGCCTTTGGCAAGCAGATATGGGAACCCGTATCAAAATGACAGCAATTAATTATGTCCATAACTGACAAGTGTCATAATTTTTCATTCAAAATTTCATGATTTTCTTATTTCATGTGGTTTGTTTGTTATCAGGAGAATGGAATTCAGTTGCCGAGAAAGGGAATCATAAAATACCAAAAAATTAGAATCTTTTAGAAGAAAATTTATGTATGGAATTTGTACATAATACACAGGATTGACGGAAGGTATTGTGCTGGCCACAACAGATTTTTTTTTTAACACACTGTACCTCATATGCCGAGATGATATATTTATTTATTTTATTTATACATCATAATAAAAATTAAATTTGAAGCGTGTGGAAGCAATAAAACTATTTTAATATCCTGGTAGCAAAATGAATCTGTCAGTTGGACAAATGCTATTTATAAAGCCATCACCGCTAGACCTCCGAGGCAGACCAGTGGGAGGAATGAATTTATTGCTCAATAACATTTAATTACATCTATATTAGATCAGTGTATGAAAATTAATTTAGCTCTGTGGTGGGGCTCAATCAATCTTGGGAAACAATCAATTTTAAATCGTTAATAACCATTTTAATTACACTTTACACCGCGTGGCGAGTTGTAAATTCCATAAATTTATTTAATTATCCAGCGCCTGCTGAGAACTTGGCAGTAAACACTCTTAACTAGCGGAACGATGCTCAGGATCGGATTATGATTTTCTGATTGAAGACAGAGAAAGGAAAACAGATTATATGAGAAACAATAAAGTAATGAGTTTGATTCAAAAAACTTTTGTTCATCTTTTTTAGGAACAATCTGACAGCATTTTACAGATTATAAATAAAATTCAGTTTATTTGCGTATTTAAAATTCCTAAATCCCTTTCATTTATTTTTACGTACAAATATTGAGTTCTGTTTGTCTTTTCATAAAAAAAAATCTCATCTGGTTTAATTTAGGCCCGGTTTTCCATCTCTGGATAAAGTGTCAGATAATTTAACTGCCAGATAAAATGAAAATATTGCTTCAATTATAAAGCGTAAATTAACAAAATTATACACATATATGGCAGTTTAGTTAACTGACAGTTTATCCACAGATGAAAACACCAGGCACCGTGAGTTAAATGTATTTTTCTCCAGATTAAAAGGACTGGTATTAACAGATTGATATTTTTATTTCAGACTGAACAATTCACAATTCTGTGGATCCTCTTTGTGATGATAGTGATTGGAAACTCGGCAGTGTTAGTTACTCTTACGCTCAACAAAAGCAGAAAGTCTAGGATGAACTTTTTCATCAAACAGCTCGCCATTGCAGGTAAGAATATACATATATACACGGTACACCGAGCAGACCACGTTCTTAAATAAAAATTTGAAATGAAGCAAATTATAAACCGATTACAATATAAATATATCGACAATTAATTGAATTCAGTATTATTTCCATGTTTCTAAAACGAACACTACGATAGATACGCTCCTATATTGTGAAATAACGAGAAGGATTTTTCTATTTTCTATTCAGTCGAAGTATTCTATTGCTCTATACTCGTAAGATTTTATCTCGCTAAGAGAGGTATTGGATTCATGCTAAAAATCGTATATCCGCATTTTATTGAATAAGTACGTTTTAAGGTACCTAGAATACGATTTAAACATTTTTTATGATGATGTATGTGTGTGTGTGTGTGTGTGTGTGTGTGTGTGTGTGTGTGTGTGTAGATGTATATATGTCTGTGTGTTAGGATGTTGTAGGTACGATTCTATACAACTAAAGACCTATTGAACTACGAATTCCTCAATCTAACATTAATGGTAAAATAAATGGACAACCGGAAGTGGTAGTTTATTAAAAAAAATCTTCTAAATATTATTTTTTGAAAATTTATGTTAGTACAATAATAAAGATCTTGAAATTCTCAATCTGATACGTTTACATTTTTTATTATATATTCTATAGATTTAGAGGTATATTATGTATATAATAATATAGAATAATCTGTTGTAATAAATCTCGCTGCAATCCATGAAAACCAGTTGAGATATTTAAATGTTTAAAACTGACAAATAAATGCAAAATTTTCAAAAATTAAAGGTTCCTAACTCAATGTTTTATTTTGAAAATTATAGATTTAAAAACAGGATGATTGTGAATAAAATAATATACATACTGCGGCGGCAGTTTTATTACAGCCTCACGCTGTATCTGACGTCGAGGCTTCGCCTCACGATAAAATACATAGGCCCTCGTCTGTAATGAAACAAATCATTTTTCGGAAGTAATATACTATTTCACAACAGAAATTACAAATAATAGGTAATAAAATTAAATTAACTTACATTTGTTAATTATAAGTTTAAATTTCACGGTTATCGTTATTTTAGGGGTAATTTTCGACAATTTCATTGCCAGTTATACAGCAAGCAAAATTAATTTTATATATTTCATGTAGAATTTTATGCCCTACATCTATAATATTTATTTGAAGTAGTTTTAACTTAAATAATAATTAGGGACGCAGGGAATTACTACAGTATTTTTTATATGTTAAAGCCCAATGTTCCGGTGTCGCGGTCAACACCCTATATACCCTTTATTAATTAAAATAGTTTGATGTTGGAAAAACGATTTTCTCTTTAAAATTTAGCCCAGGGCAGCAAAATGTCTGAAATCTGCACTGTACATACTGACAGTTTCGTACAAAGTCCGTGCGGTAATTTGTACTCGCCATGCGCAGTGGCAGTGTTTATTGAAATTCACGTTTTGCAGTATTTAACATTTGAGTTTTATTTGTGGTTTATTTTTCATTAAATTTCTATTTAATTCATATTTTCAAATTAATTTAATACGATCTATTTCATGTTGTACAGGGCATTTTATAATATTTTTTGCCATTGAATTTAAAACCTTTACTATTCACAGAAAGCAGACGATAATGATGATATCCCCATGCCAAATATTTTGCCAACAAATCTAAAAATAATTGAAACATAATTTTCCACTTAATATAAAAATTAAAAATTGTCAACCCTTATTCATTTGCAGGGTTAGTAGTACAGATTGCGCACCAAATTTAAAATTGTAAACATTTGTTTTCTGAAAATGTATTTATTTAAATGTTTCTGATTATAAACATTACAACACTATAGCAAGTTCTGGTGGCAGTTCGCATTTTGTGAAGTTTTTATGAGTTGTTTCGAGCAAATAAATGACCACATGGAACAATTAATCTAAACAAATGATGCACGTTGCCTTTTAGGGCCGATTTTTCCATCTATAGTTAAACATTCGGTTAAAATTTATTCTATTGATAACTTCAGTTTGCGTTGTTCCACTTATGGTTAAAAGTTACCAGTAAGATAAATTTTCGTTAACGGCAAGATAACTAACAGTCAGTCAAACTACCAGTTAAGAGTTTTATCCAAAGAATATCGTACCGAGTGCACCCGAATGGAAACACGAAGTGAAGAGAAACGGAACATATGGTATGGAACGTTTGTGTTGCTATGATGATATAAGCTGTTTGTTAATATTAATAATTATTATAATAAATCAGTACAACGGTGATGATGAAGTATTGGATTTCATTTTTGATAATATTAATTTTCGAAAACAGTATACAGTACGAGAAAAATGTAATAATTTTGAAAAATAGGATGATTCAGATTTTTTTGAGGTTTCGAATGTCAAATAATAGAGTTCTTTATTTGTTAGATAAAATTGAAGACCAAATATTGCTCTTATCTATTAGGTAAGTTTAAAGAAAGCATAATTTAAGAAATAAACAATTATTTGTCTACATTTGTTTTTCTGAATCACTGATTCACACTGTATCTTCAATATGCCAGTTGTTGATAGCTTTACGATTTTATGCAACAGGGTGTATATCGTGGATACTGGCCACAACTAAAACTAAAATAATTTCTAATTGATTCCAGATGTCTTTTTTCTTTCCTAGAGACGGAATCTGTCTTCCTGGACTCAATTATATTTTTATATTTGTCGACTAATTTAATTAAATTAGTTATTTCCGCGGTAGCAAAATAAACTGCTCCTTCACTTCTATAATTTTCATTTTTGCAATTCGCATTTATCATTTTTACCTCTCGCTAAGAGAGGTATTGCATTCATGCTAAAAATCGCATATCCAGATTTTATTGAATAAGCACGTTTTAAGGTCCCTACAATCCGATTTTATCATTTTTACGATGATGTCTGTGTGTGTGTGTGTGGATGTGTGTGTGTATGTGTGTGTGTGTGTGGGATGTTGGAAGGACGGTTACTCAAAAACTATAAGACTTTAAATTTTTTTAACTACGTATTTCCCAATCGGACATTCATGGGAAGATCTGAAAAGGTTTTGGTAACAATTGGACAACCGGAAGTAGAAGATTCTTGAAAAAAAATCTTTTAAATAATATTTTTTGAAATTTTTTCTTGATAATATTAAAGAAAAATAAATTCTCTTTCTGATACATTTAAATATTTTACAATATATTCTATAGATTTAGAGATAGAAGAAATATAGTATGTAAAATAATCTGTTATAATAAATTTTACAGCCGAAAGAATGGCCATGGAAAATAGTTGAAAATTTAATTTGTTTGTAACTGACAGATAATGTCAGTGTCAGAAATCCGAAGACATTACTGAAGACTTTTTCTGGGAAGTACATACATTATATTATTTCTTAATGTATTAATAGAATTGGAAACATTTCGAAAAATTAGAAGAGGACAAAATTTCTTCATCAAAAATGAATTTAAAATTAAACAATCTAAATATATATGGAATAGATATATGCGTAAGTAGAATTTTTGGTGTAGAGTGTAGGTATACAAGAAATGTTAAATACAATAGGGAGCGAGCAGTCATATGATTTTGTTGGCCTTGACAAGCAGATATGGGGGCCCATGTCAGAATGATAGCTAGTAATTATGTATATAGATGTCAAATATCATAATTTCTCATTCTAAATTTAGTGATTTTCCAATTCCATGTGGAGCAGAATTAAATGTTAAATATCTAAGGCATACAAGTAAACTTTAAACTCCTGGTGATAAATTAACTACGTAAATTTAGAAAATCTTGAAATTTTTAATGAAAAATTCTAACATTTGACATCTATGTACATAATTACTAATTATCATTCTGAAACGGGCCCACACATTTGCTTGTCAAGCCCAAAAATGTAACATTACCGTTCGCGCCCTATACTTATGTAACCAAAAAAAGGAAGTGGCGAGAGGTATTGTGCTGGCCACAACAGATTTTTTCTAAACGTTCGAACTGTGGTTTAAACTACAACTGCACCAACTGCACATTATGGAGCAACCCAAAAATCTTATTCTCTAGTTGAGACGGTAGAATAAATTAAATCTAATAGTAAACTGCTACTTTATCTGAACTTGGAACAACCGAGCCTTAGTCTCACTTGAGTCGTCGTATGTAAAATTATGTACAATTGCAGAAACAATCGCTTTTTCTAATCCATTTCAACAAGTTAAACTTCTATAACCTTAGATTTAAACGCAAAATCATATAAAGATCTGACGCGTTCGTAAAAACTTCGATAATTGAAAGGATTTGATATATCTGTGACGTCATCGAACATCGAACAGATCCGTCGGATAGATCCGACTGACTTTACGAAAACGCCTATTATAACAACTATTCATTGTTAAATATTAAGCACATTTTGCTGTTTATTCACTTGAACAAATGCTTTCAGAAACACACAATGCGACGGTAACATGAAACAAACGCTACTACTGCATATGACAGCTTGAGGATTCATTTGTTCGTGCAAAGAGCACTTAATCGTTAAATTTAATTTAACAGGTTATGTTATGATAAGCATGTAAACACATGCATACGAGAATGCATAACAATAACAATAATACAGGCGTAGGCGTTTAACATGAGAATACTGTTTTTCCAAATATTATCTGTCGTACGAATCTTCATGGGGTGCTTTATACACAGAATTAAATAAATAAAATAAAAGTCTCAATACCACGATTCCAAAAATTATAATGTTTTCGTATTCCTCAAGTTTACATCCAAAAGAAGAGGCGATTAGATTTTGGTCAACCGGAAGTATCCTCATTTGAAGATTTTAACAGTTAAATATTATTATAACTTAAAGAATATATTATTCTCTATAGGATTTGATTGCATTTTATACTTCATATTAAACAGATATAGAGTTAAAGAATTATAAAGATATTGAATTTCATAAATCCGCCAGCTATGCTAACCATGGAAACTGCAAATATATTCAGATAATTCAAAATGACAGACGTCAGTATCAATGAAATGTAAATTAATGTGGCAGAGATGAGGATATTGAGATAGATGTTGGGAAGACACGGAAAGATACAGTATGGAATGAAAGAATAAGGGAAATAACTCTAGTGTTACAAGTTTCTAGAAAAATACAAGAGAGACGATTACATTGGTTTGAACATGTCTTAAGGAGAGATGAAGAATATATTGGAAGAAGAATGAATAGCTTAGTAATAAAAGGTTGAAGAAACAGAGGAAGACCAAAGATAAGATGGAAGAACTGTATTGCGGAAGATTTGAGAGAAAATACACTGAATGAGAACACAACAGAAATGAGGGGAAGAAAATATTAAAAAATAGCAATCCCTAACAAATGGGAAACACTAAAGAAGAAGATGTCAGTGTCAAGTGCAATTTGCATAGTTTGTTTATGAAATAATTTTACTGGAAATTTATAATCTTTTGTAAGAAAATTTATGTATGGAATTTATACATAATACACAGGATTGGCGGAAGGTATTGCGCTGGCCACATCAGATTTTTTTACTTGTTCTAGCATTAAGCCACAAATATATCAAATTTACTACTTGTTTACCTGTCACCCAAAATGAAACTTCAGAAACAAACCATAATATTTTACAATCTTTCAAAGACAATAAACCTCCTTAAAATATTGGGGTCAAAGATTCAGTTCTCACAAAATTGTAAAAAATAAGAGCGCTATCAAAATTGCCAATAATTTATTATTTTGCCATTTGAGTGGAGAAACTTTGTCCTTTGGAGAACCGCCACTTTGTCTCGTATATTAGAGCAACACATCGTACATTTCTCCCCTAACCTCCCCAATATTGATATGAAAACTTCCCAAAGTTTCTCCTTTCCCGCTTATGCGGCGTTTATAGATACGTTTAAGAGAGGTCTCGGTTTCGTATTACGACAAGAATATCGCTGTTTGCCACAAAATAGGCGTGAGACTTTATTAACTTCCTATGAGAAGGTAGATGACAGGTATAAATAGAAAGTAAATAAATAAACACATTCTCCTTTCGTTTCCCTAATTTTCACATGACAAATAATGTGGAACAATTTGCTAGAATGATTTATTAGATGTAGACTATTTGTACTTATAGTATATGGGTTTCAAGAAGATGTAAGTGCCATTTTTATGTTAAAACTTTTTCAGCAAAAGGTATTTCATTGGGAAAAAGTTTTTAAAATAAGAACTTGAAATGTCTTATTTACACTGTTCTTTTCACCTTCCGTCACTTCTAGATAAGGAAGGTATTGTCTTTGGTCAAAAAATTCAATGAAGAGTTTTTAGTGAATAAGCATGTTTTAGGATCTCTACAATACGATTTTGCTATTTTTACGATATTGTCTGTATGTGTGTATGCGTGTGTATGTGACCGCGGTTTCAGCCGCGATATCTCCAATACTACAATTCCAAAAATTACGTATTTCTCTTCCTTACATTTATATGCAGATTTGATTAGATTTTGGTTATAATTGGTCAACCGGAAGTACCCTTATTTGAAGATTTTAACAGATTTTCTTGAGAAAACACTGTCAAATATTATTTACACATTTAATATTATCCTAAATATTGTAGATTATTCAATTATCTATACGATTTAATTGCATTTTATTCTTTATATTACGAAATTAAATTTCATAAATCAGGCAGCTATGCTATAACCATGGAAACAGCTACTATATTAAGAAACTGACAGATGGAGATGTCAGTGTCAATCAAAAGAAAATTAATGTGGCAGAGAGATGAGGATGTTGAGATGGATTTTGGGGAAGACACGGAAAGATACGGTAAGGAATGAAAGAATAAGGGAAATAACTCGAGTATTAAAAGTTTCTAGAAAAAAAGAGAGACGATTACATTGGTTTAAACATGTCATGAGGAGAGATGAAAAATATGTTTGAAGAAGAGTAAATAGCTTAATAGAAGGTAGAAGAAACAGAGGAAGACCAAAGATAAGATGGAAGGACTGTATTGCGGAAGACTTCAGAAAAAAGCAACCGAATGAGGACGACCCGCAAAACAGTTTACACATTACAAATTACACAAAAATTACTACGCAAAAAGGTAAATGCATGTTTTGGAAAAATATGAAAAATGAAATCGTCAGATACGTACAACTAGTAATGAAAGAATCAACAGGACAAGGGAACGAGAATTTATCACGTGATTGCGTCGAGGTTTAATAGAATATTTATATTCGCGCTATTATTTAAATTAGTTTCATCATTTAAACACAGGGCTTCATTGCCAATGAGCGACTTTTTAATTTCTAAATTTTCCAAGAAATCGAGAGCTCTGCTGTTGTCTGTTAAGTGTAATATTGTAACATCAGTTTTAACGTCGAAGTTGTGTCCAGAAATATTTATCGCATTTCTGGACACAAATTCGACGTTAAAATTGATGTAGCAATATTACACTTAAAAGACAACAGCAAGGCTCTCGAGTTCTTTGAAAATTTAGAAATTAAAAAGTCGCTCATTGGCCTCGACGTTATCACGTGATAAATATCCGTTTTTTTCAGCATTATTCTGTTGATTCCTTTATTCTTTCATTACTAGTTGCACGTATCTGACGATTTACCTTTTCATATTTTTCCACAATATACATTTACCTATTTGCGTAGTAATTTTTCTATAATTTGTAATGTGTAAGTACTTTTTTTGTTTGTTTGTATTATTGTATTTATTTTGTCATGTGCATTGTACCTTATTTGTTTATTTTTGTATTTTGTAGTCTCTTACGGTCTTTGTAAATGATCATGCAAATGATCGAAACCGATCAGTCGAATTAAAAATATCTGATGTGGCCAGCACAATACCTTCCGTCAATCCTGTGTATTATGTACAAATTCCATACATAAATTTTCTTGCAAAAGATTCTAAATTTTTGGTATTAAGTGATTTCCTTTCTCGGCAACTGAATTCCATACTCCTGATAACAAACAAACCACATGAAATAAGAAAATTATGAAATTTTGAATGAAAAATTATAACACTTGTCAGTTATGGACATAATTAATTGCTGTCACTTTGACACGGGTCCCCATATCTGTTTGCCAAAGTCAGCAAAGTCATGTCACTGCACGCGCCCTATACATAATTTTTTTGCAAAAGATCCTATATTTCCATTAAAGTTATTTCATAAACAATCTATGCAAATTGCACTTGACACTGACATCTTCTTTAGTTTTTCCCATTCGCTAGGGGGTCGCTATTTTTTATTTTCTTCTTCCACTCATATTTGTTTTGCGTGTCGTCCTCATTCAATTCCTTTTCTCTTAAGTCTTCTGCAATACAGTCTTTTCATCTTATATTTGGTCTTCCTATGTTTCTTCCACCTTCTATTAATATATTCATCTCTCCACATGACATGTTCAAACCAATGTAATCGTTTTAGTGATACTGACATCTGTCAATTTGAATTACCTGAATATATTAGCAGTTTCCATGGTTAAGTTAGCATAGCTGGCTGAATTATGAAATTTATATGATTTTTTTTATCTTTATTATTCTTTAACTCTATATTTGTTGAATATGAAATATAAAATGCAATCAAATCGTATAGACAATAATATATTCTTTAAGTTATAATAACATTTAACTGAGTTTTTCAAGAAAAACTGTTAAAATCTTCAAATGAGGGTACTTCCGGTTATAATTATAACCAAAATCTAATCAAATCTGCATATGGTTGTAAGGAAGGGGAATACGCAAGAATTGTAATTTTTGGAATTCTAGTATTGGAGATATCGTTGACGACCCGGCGGTCACATACACACACACATACACACATACACACATATACACATACACACACACGCACACACTAACACACACACACATACAGACATCATCGTAAAAATAGTAAAATCGTATTGTAAAGACCCTAAAACGTGCTTATTCAATGAAAACTCACCACCGAATTTTTTGACCAAAGACAATACCTTCCTTACCTAGAGGTGACGGAAGGTAAAAAGAACAGTGTACATAAGACATTTCAATTTTTTATTTTAAAAACCTTTTCCCAATTGTCTATTTTACACTTGGGCATGTTCAATTTTATAAAGGTATTTCAATGTTAATAGGAGTACATTTTTCTATAGAATATAAATTTAATGCGATTAGCATTCTCCCTCTATGTGATCATTCTGTGAGTGAGCAATACAAATGACCACACTTCATTTGCGCGATTAAATTCAGCACATTACAGTCCGGAAATTACCATATTGCCATTATTCTTCCGTTCCAGACTTGACAGTAGGATTGATCAGTGTGCTGACAGACATCATCTGGCGAATGACAGTGGCGTGGTACGCGGGGAACGTCGCCTGCAAGATCATCCGTTTCCTCCAGGCCACCGTCACATACTCCAGCACGTACGTCCTGGTAGCGCTCTCCATAGACCGCTATGATGCCATCACACATCCGATGAACTTCACAGGAAGCTGTAAGTATGACACTTACAGCGGTAATAATAAATAATTTCCAGATTAGGTATTCCGAGAATATATCTTAACCCTGTGTTAAAATGACTTTTATTCTAGAGTTAAATCTTATTCCATGTTTAATGTTACGAGCCCAACCCCAAATGTATTCGTACCCTCTGAAATAAATATATTAACAGCAATAAAAAATAAATTTTTAGATTACAATAGTTAAGACTATATTTGGTCATTTTTTTTTTTATTTTATGTATTAATAAAGTGTATTGGATTTTATACAATGTTATTAACTAAATTTCTGATTTAAACAATAATCTACGCGCAAATATATGACAAAACATAAGTCCCAAATTTTTTCGTTCCAATAGCAAATAATACAATATTTATGTTAGTATTATTTATAAAACTGAAGGTAAAGGTAACTGACAATATATTCAATTAATTGCCATTTTATAGTTTATTACTTTAATAAAAATTATTAAAGATGAAAACATTTGTCACTTGCAGACCATGGTTTATTTGCAAATAAATTATTATTAAACCTAAGAAATTTTATTATAAGCAATGCATTCAAGTTCTATACACTCTATTAATAAACCATATCAAAATTTGTTGAATATTGGAGTATTAATCAAAGCATCCAGAAGTTTATTTATTCTTGTTTTTAATATAATTGTAGATGGTACTTTAATAAATAAATATCACTTTGCAAATAATTTTACTGAAAAAATAAAATTTAATATAGTAATTAATTGAATATATTGCCAAGTTTCCTTTACCTTCAGTTTTATAAATAATACTAACATAAATATTGTATTATATTTACTGTTGGAACTAAAAAAAATTAGCACGTGTTTGTTGTCATATATTTGCCCGTAGATTATTGTTAAAATGATAAATTTAGGTAATAACATTATATTTAAATCCAGTATACTTTATTAATACATAAAATAAAAAAATTCCCAAATATAGTCTTAACTATTGTAATCTAAAAATTTATTTCTTCTTGCTGTTAATATATTTTTTTCAGAGGGTACGAATACATTTGGGGCTGGGCTCGTTTACATTTGTGAGTTAAACTTATGATAAACTAGGAATAGCTAGTCCTGTGTTAAAAAGAAGCTATTCTGAACTTAACCATTGTTTATTATTACCTCTGTTAGACACAGTTTTTGCCGTAAAATGATCAGGAGGGCAGGAAATTGCATAAAACTAAAATCCCATGTTAAATCCCTATGTTCACCTTCTACGAATCGCACCTTTTATATTTTAACGACTATTTTGTAGTGAGGTCGATTCTAATTCATTTTCCAATTTAGTAAGGTATAAAAATACACTTGATTCTTTTTCTTTAGCTAATAATGGCTTGATGTATTTTTATCAAATTAAAAAAAAAAACCGTCCGTTAGTATGAGCAATTGATTAAGGTGCTTAGCGCGCTGTTTATCTCTGTCAGTACCAGAGACGTATGTGCGATGTATGAAGACGCCGAAACTCAGGTAATGTCCAGTATGGGCGCTGAGAGGTTCCCCATCGTCGTAGGGCTCCATCAGGAATCGGCCCCTGATCCCGTACCTCTCCGACGTGGTCATGGACGTGCTGATAAAGGATGTGAAGATGAAGCGCCATAGAACATCCTGTTTGCGGATGACATTGTTCTCTGCAAGTCGACGAGAGAGCTACTTGAACTGACCCCATAAGATTGGAGAAAGGCACAGATAAAATACATGTCAACGGCGAGCGCCGAGGACATGTTCGTACGACTCCAGGACGACAGGCTACCACCGGTGGTGAAACATGCGGGTGGATGAACTAAAAAAAAATGAGCAGAGTCCTCACAAAGAAGTGAGTTGTAAGATGAAAGGAAAGATGTATAAGACAGTAGTGCGGATACGTAGCCAATTACGGAGGCTCAAAAGCGAAGGATGGAGGTGACGGAAATGAGGATACTGACATGAATGAGCGGCGAATCAAGGAAGGACAGGATAAGGATTGACTACATCAGAGCGACAGTCAAGGTGGGATCGATGGGTGCAGAAGAGCAAACTAAGGTAGTTTCGTCACGTCGAACGGAGGAGCGAGGAGTACGTTGGGAAGCGAATGGAACGCCAGGCCGTGAAGAAGAAGAGAGGACAGCCCAAGCTCAGAGAAGGTAGAGTCCGAAGGACGCTACGGACCGAAAAGAATAGAGGAGCAAGCAGAGAAAGGGGAATGCCGACCCTTTGTAATACGAGAAAAGGCTAAGAGAAAGAAAAAGTTTTTTTCTCTAAAATAATCCGTAAACGATTGACAGAGATAAAACAGTAACAGTAATTGTACGCATCTTTTATTTGAAGTATTTTTCCCCGAAATAATCCATAAATGATTGACAAAGATAAAACAAAGTGCTTGCTAATCACCCTGAATCAGTTGTTCATACTAACGGTCATGGTTCTCATATACCGGGTGAATATTTCAGACCCGAACATAACCCGTGAGCACGGGAAAATCGTTTTTCGCATACTGTTGCTCCCCGTTTCAACTGACAACAATGATTGTATCAATAGAAAGATTAAAAAAAATGCACCAAAGAACACCAATTATATAATATTTTAGTCCCATAAATTAATAAATAAAATAAATAAATAAATATATCATCACGGCATATTACCCATTGCTGGGAGTGTCAATCTGCTTTGTACACAGATATCGGTAAATGATGAAATATTTGTACCATGCGGGCGGTTACCAGGCATCACCTCACGGGCACTCATTGCTGGCGAGGAAAGTGCACCACAGAGGTCAATTATGTACCGTTAATATTCGAAGTAAGTTTTAACCTCGGTCGGGAACGAACCCGGGTCCCCAGATTCGCGACCAGACCCTCAGGCACACGGCCTCGAGACCTCATAAATTAATTATTAAATTTATTCAATTACCGATAGCCATGGCATTTGAACAAAATGACAAACAAATGTTTGATATTTTATGTGTCAGAATTCGTTAGCTATGTTTTTTTTTGTTTTAATTTATTTTTAATATTTTATAACAGATTATGAATTGCTTGAAAAAAATATTTATAAGATATTAAATAATAACATTTGCACAAGTTATAGATTATAATGAATTCTGACAGGTAAAAATGTCAAAGATTTATTTGTCTTTTTGTTCAAATGCCATCATGGCTATCGATATTAATAAGACTTGGACTAAAATATATAATTTTCATGTATTTGGTGTCATTTAGTGCTTAATTTTTTTCTTTCTATATAGTGTTACCATCATTAAATAGTCGAAAAAGAGGACGCCGAGCGAAGCAAGGCTCAAACCGCCGGAGGCAATTTTTTTTGAAAAAAGGGACATGGTCCAATTTTATGCAATTTTATTAGCACAAATACTATAAATATTAGCATAAAAATATAAATACTTTCATAGGTACAGTTGCAAAACAGATCTAGGAAGAAAAAAACCTTTACTGATTAATTAATTAAAATACAAAAATCATATTTTGATTCAAAAATATCACAATTGATGAACACTACAAAAAAAATCACAACTTTATTTGGTATATTACGACGACAAATCAGTCCAAAGACGGATGAATAAAATATTTTGATAGTTTTAAGTTTAAGTATAATTCTTTGATCCCCCAATTTGTTTTAGAATCGTCTTATTAATCATTAAAAAATTATAAAAATCTTTACAAGAAAATTGTTTATAATTAAATTGAATCATTAATATACTTTTAACTGTTGATATATTTAATCAAATTCTTTCATCTGTCCACTCGGTATTCATTAGTGAAAACACAATTATTGTCGTTGTGACCAGGAGTAGCAAAAAATAATTACATATTTTTTATATAATATTTTGTAATAATAATTTGAAAAAGAGGACATATGCACTGAAAATGAAAAAAGATATCGGACCCGGACCTTTGCCCTAAAAAATGAGGACATGTCCGGTGAAAAGAGGACGTCTGATAACCCTATTTCTATAGATACCTTATTTAAATTAAAGTTAAAACAATTTTTAATTGATAAAACATTATAGTGTCGATGAATACTTAAATGACATGTTTGTAACTGAAATTATTTTTATGTATCTATGTTTTGACGTGTCACATATTGTATGATCTACTGACAAAAATAAATTATTATTATTATTACCACATACATTGTTGCCAGTTTTAACAGGGAGCAACAGTCTGCGAAAAATGATTTTCCCGTGTTAACAAGTTCGGGTTTCAATTATTAACCCGGAACATAGTTTACGTTGCTAGTAATACCATAATTTTTTTAATAAAAAAAAAAATGTGTCCCACACATGTAATGTACCAACAAGCTGTTTAATTTATTTGGCCATATTTGTCTTAGGTGTATTTAAATAATTTCAAATTTAATATCAGTATTCGTACATGGAACGTTTTACTCCGCATCATTCGCATTAGGAACCGCGTTCTTGTGTAGCACAATATCCTTTAACCCTTCTTTACGATGCTAAACTAAGACCTTAGGCAGGTTGTGTTTACTCTACGCCTGTTACATATCTTTGTTTCCGTCTCTTAATTTGGCATAAGGGTCTCATTACGCCTTATGTTAATAACAATTATTAAAACAGGTAAATTAAATGGTTTCACAAATATTGCAGAAAGCTGGAAAATTCGTGCAATGCGAAACCATGTTATACGAGACTAGCAATCAATATAAAATTGAGGGTTATGTTCCACCAAGCAAAAATGATGAGGAAATTATTACGTATAAGAGATAAAGTAAGTAATGAACCAATTAGAAATGGTTACAAACAAAAATCATATATTGTATGGAGGTAATGCAAGGTGAATTAAAAATTAGTTCAAGGATAAAAAATACGGTAAATAAATTGCACAGTATCAAAACAAGCAAAAAACGTGGAAATAAATTCAGATAAATGTGTGGGTGTTTACAATCTCGAAGAATTGTATTCCTTGCCATTTATTTCTTTATGTGGTAGTATAGTCTTTGAATATTTATATGAAATATTTCCTACCTGCTTTTTTATAATAAAATTTTTGTTTCTTTGATATTTTATATTTATTAACATATTCTCTGAACATGCCACATGTCTCGATTTTTTGATTTTTTTTCTACTAACAATATTAAAAGGGCATCAAGGGAGTTATAAAGATGATAACGCTTAAAGTCGGCAGTATACACGCCGAGGACACGGGCCCAAGGGACGTACATCGACCAAGAGCGTATCATTATAACTCCCGTGGTGCTTTTAACGTTTTATGTCTTACTATAATTTTTTTTAATTCTACCGATTACGGATCAGAAAATTTTAATAAAATTTACGAAGTAAGCTATGATATGGATGCTTATGCTTGTTTTTTAGACTTTGTCCCAGTGTCAATATTAATTACTTGAGAATATAATTCATTAGTAACGTGACATGTTTTCCGCCAATCAATATTCAGAATCTCCCTAGTTACATGTATATCACAGCGATGATAAAAAACAAAGAAATTATCACCGTATTTATAGTCGTTACTAAGGGAATTGTTTTCTTTATTTACAACATTGATAGTTTTAAGTATAAAAATAAGTAATAACAATAATTCAAACTCCGAAATATTAAATAAAACTCGTAAGTATCATGTTGTAATACAATATGAATATGTATAGCAAAAGTTAGGTTAGCAGCACACACAATGTGTTACAAAAATTCATTATATTCTCTCATTAAAATATAAGCTCGTGATATAATTAATAATCGAAGATATTGCTCGTGAAACCGAAGCAGCACTCGGTTTCACTCGAGAGTATTGTCCATGATAATCATATCACTTGTTATATTACGTATGACAATACCACCATAGCAACAACTCATAACCCCTTGGACATTATTTGTTATATAATATACCGATCGGAAATTATAGTATTTTATGTCATACTGGTTTCTATAGCAACGTTTTTTGAACGATTTATAAAACAAAAAGTGAAATATTAAAGTCCTAGAAAATATCATTTTAAAGTTCTAGTTCATACTGAATCCTTTATTTATGCGGCATTAGATTGTTCTTCGCCTGAGTAGCTTCATCCAAAATATCTCGAGGAATGTATTTTTTATCTATTATAGCGAATAAGAATGTTAATGAAACCAGAAAAAATCAATTTCAATCTGTCAAAATTTTGGTAGAAATTTTGAAAAATTGTGACAGCCTACCGTACCTTAAAACAGTTTTCGTCTCAGGTACATACATAATTTTATATCATACTGGTTTCTAGTTATTAAATAATTAAATGAAAAACACAGTAATTTGTAGCGGTATGACTTTTGAATAAGTAGACAGATTGTCAGTTTGAAATTTAAATAATCTGATTTCGTTAACATTCTTATTCGCTATAATTGATGAAATATACATTCTTCTTCATATTTTGGATGTAGCTGCTGAGGTGTAAAACAATTTAATGCCGCATAAATAAAGGTTTCAGTATGAAAGTGAAATTTTAAAGTCCTGTAACTTTAAAATGATATTTTAAAGTTGTAGGTCCTTAATGTTTCACTTTTTGTTTTATAAACCGTTCAAAAAACGTTGCTTTAGAAACCAGTATGACAAACAATTATGGGGTTATCATTGTTCCAAAAACTTGTTTTGATCGACATAAGACAATTTCTATGGTATAAAAATTGAAGGTGCACCATTTTTCCTGTAAATTCAAAATGTGAACAATTTTTCCTTGAAGGAGTTTTTATTATTTTGGCAAATAGCAACATTTAATGTTTTATCATATAATTCTCTGGATTTCGGGGGTAACAAGATCAAAATTGCTGCACTGGCCTAAGCAACTATTGCGGTTCTTTGTAAATGAACAACGAGAATCACGAACTACATTATATAATTATTGAAAGCAATTTTCAACAAACTATCAACAAATTTCTGTTTATTCCGGCTAAAATGAAATTCTTTATTCTTGTAAAAATAATGATTTCCAAAAAAAATACTGCATACACCTCGGGAAAGAGTGCTATTTTTTCTTTCATGCTTTCTAAGCCTCAGTTTTTGAGGGAAAAATCATGAATTTCTCTTCCTTGCTATGTAATATACTGTTAATTAAAAATAGAAAATTTAAATTGAAATTTACTACCCTTTCATAGATTTACACTTTTTATTACAAAATCTTTTCAATGTACACACATTCTTTCTATACTGAAACTTTATTAATTATCCAAGAATGAATGTAAAGCAGTCCCCGTAATTCCTTTGACGAATAAATCTACCCCTGCGTTGGAAAGTAATTCAATTATTTTAAACAATTGCGCGTGAGTCTTTTCCCGCACTGAGGAGGTAATATTTAAAAGAAGATTTATTTTCAGGGCGACGAGCACGAGCACTGGTGATTTCAGCCTGGCTAATCAGTATTATATTTTCTATTCCCGAGCTATTTTTATTCGAAGAACGACCCATAGAAGGTAAGGATTTTTATTTGTTACTTCATTTTTTGATGTCGCCTACTACTGAATATGAACTGATGCTTAACTTTTCCCTTCTCCGCACCCTGTCCCCTGCCATCGGTGTTGCCGTTTCTTACCTTAACATTTTCAACATGGCTACTGAAATAGCAACAGTGTAGAAATCTCCAGTCCATACTTATTTGACGGCAAGTATAGTTACTAACTTGTAAAACTGACAGCGAACTTGTTAAAAATAAGTCTAAATTGTAACTGACAGATTTAGGTTATAATTTTAAATTTTATTTTAAATTTGATTTACAAGTAACAAATAAAATATATGTTTTATTGCCTGAAGGAACTGACAGGCTCAGTGTTTTCCTCCTTTCAGCACCGTTTTACCTGGTTTGTATTCTAAAATACTATTTCGTATTCATTTTACATAATACGCATTTTATATTACATGAATTACCAAACGTATATTTCTGTGGTTTTACGACAAAAGAAAATATGTCACTTTCAGTAAACGTAACAACAAAAATTTGGTATAGGCGATGGGAAATAAGCAATCTGACATCTGTGGTAGTACCACGCCACATTGACATTGATATGTTCTCCTTACTGCACTTTACCCCTTCCCAAGATCACTTACCTATCTCAATATTTTGGAACTACACGATATTGCTATTGCTTTATTTTTATAATATAGTTGTTGCTTTAACCATAAACCATCGTGTGTTGGATTTATAGATAATATTTTTAAATCATAATCGCATATCTTAAAGTTGTTATACATATTATATAAAATCTTCACAAAGACAAATTAATTTGAACTTACAATTTGAACATTTATCGAATGGTATCCTTTGCTATTTACATAATTGTGTTCTTCTAGACATGGCGACAAAATTGCAACATGTGTACGTTCAATAGAGCCTACAATTAAACTTACGTAAATTTATAAAATATATGTTATTTTTATAATTATTCATACCTATAACACCGGGAAATTGTGTACGTTGCATAAATTTTAATTTATCATATATTTTTCTTCATTTGTTATTGGAAATTTTATCCATTCATGCCGTAAGTGGTTGTAAATCAAATTACTTACTTCTTTTACATAAATTGAAATTGATTGACTCAGATATTTTGTAACTTTGTCCAATTAATTCTTGATAACTGCTAGTAGCATAAAAACTTAACGCGGCAAATATTTTTAATTCAGGTGCAATAGATATTGGATGCTATGAATTTGACATAATATGGCAAAAGCTGATGAATAAGATTATGTACAAGATCTTTGTTAAGGCCAAATAAACTAACAAAAAGGATATCGTCTAAAGTAAATGGATTACTTTGAATTCTCATTGTTCTGCGAATTAAATTAGAGTCTAGTAATAGTCGTTTTCGTTCGTATTGTTGTCTCCGTAAAATTAATAAATTAACTGGCAACATTTCATAGATATTTAAGTATAAGAGAACTGTTAAATAAAATTTAATTATTATTTATTTACAGTACATAATCGTCAAAAATAAATAAATAATTCAGTTGTTTATTCAAATGATTGTATGCGCAGGCGTGTCTACACAATGTATTATCAATACGGTATAGTACAAAATAGCAATTGACTTGAGTATGATTTGGTCGTTTAATATATCAAGTCAATATCAATTACAATGTGGCATGGTTCCACTACTGGTGGTATTTTGCGGAACTATAGTTGATATATTATGCACGTGACATCTTGATTGTATAAACACAAGTGTTATCTATTATGTTTATAATATTGACGTTAACATATGTAATATCTCTTAATATTATACACTTGATGCATAAATACAATTAATAAATGTCAAATTATCCTGTTAACATTAGTTCCACTTTGGCGCTGCGAACTTATTTCCCATCGCCTATAGAACACTCTCAAAATTTGCTGAACAAATTTCAAAATCTAATAGGCATACCCATGTCCGTAACAAACTATTTTGGATATTATACTTTATTAAACATAAGCTTAGCTTCCAGCGGCCTTTGTTACCTTTTGGTGTCAGGCTTGTTGAGTTGATGTGTTTTTTTTGGAGTTATTCTTCCAAAAATCTTTCCATTCGTTCCTATTCTCCGTGAGTCTTTTAATATTCCTCCAATTTCCTCTTTAGTTCTCGACAGCGAGTTTAACATCTTGTTCTCATGTTCTGATAGATCTTCCTCTTTTCTTTTTTCCGGTTGGTCATGCTTCGTAGTTGCTTTTGACTGCAACTCTTAAAATATCAATTACCTCTTATATTTACAGAATGCTTTAGAAATTCTTTTCGCTAACTAAAGCTTTTAAAATTTAACAAGCATAATTAAATTTTAAAAGTCTAATGTTTTGTTTGTGTCTCCACAAAGGTTTTGGCTTCGACCCGTATTATGAACCCACTTTTGTAGAGTACCTTTGTTAAAGTGACGTTTAACCTAATAACAAATATTATGTAAAAGCGCGCTTCATAATAGTGCTAATAACTAGATTACAAAAATTCACTGTTGAAAAACAGTATTTTATAAAATTTTATAAGTTGAACCTATCCTGATATATACCAATGTTAATCTCCCTCTGTGGTGATGTCCCCCAGGTCAATTGCAGTGCTGGATCGAGCTGCAGCCATGGCAATGGCGCGTATACATGACGCTAATCACGGTGGCGCTGCTGGTAGCGCCTGCCCTAATCATCTCCGCATGCTACACCGTCATCGTAAGGACCATCTGGTCCAAAAGCAAGCTCATGGTGCCGCCCGCGCTTCCCGTTCCCCTGCCTCTTGTTCATGCCAACATCGAGTACAACCATCATACTCGGCGGAGGCAGAGTTGTAAGTAATCTTTTTTAAGTATTTGTTAAGAGTAAATTATGGCATGTTCACAAGATGTTTAAATGCAGTGATAATCTTACCCCACAGCTAATAACGTGACGAATAATAAAAGTTTCCTCAGTTGAGAGACACATTACACTAAGTGGAAGATCATTTCAGTGCACATGTGGTGGTCTTGTGGCTATGCTGCTAGACCGGCATCACTGAGGCCGTCGGATCGATTCCCCATCGTTCCAGACTTTATATGCTATAAATACCACTTGGTAGGAGGGTTTTTCTCCGGGTACTCCGGTTTCCCTCTGTCGGTAGGTACACATACTTCCAACACGGTTAGTTTCCTTAAAGCGCTACTTCATCACTCAGGAAGAGAGCCATCTATGTTCACTAAGTGAAAGCTCGAAGGCATCAATAACCGAGAATACAAGACTATCTAATTCTCAACCATCATTACACTGAAACAAACAAATACACTAACGTACACACATCACCCTGAAGAGGAGATTACTCTCTTCTATCCCGAGGCACTACACAATTTTTTTTTATATCATTTCAGGCATCGTGATCACTGTTGCCAGTCCTACGAATTTGTCCGTAAATCAACGGATTTTTAGCACAATTTACGGACCTACGGGCATAAAATTAGAATCTGTGGCTTTTTTACCCTCCATCACCTTTAGATAAGGAAGGTATTGTTTTTGATCAAAAAAATCTATAGTTAGTTTCTAATGAATAAAAACGTTTTGGGGTCCCTAGAATACGAATTTACTATTATTACGATGATGTCTGTATGCGTGTGTGTGTGTCCGTCTGTGTGTGTGTGAGTATGTGTGTATGTGACTATCTTTTCGGATTAGATTTTGGTTACAATTGATCTACCGGAAGTATCCTCATTTGAACTTGAAACAGTTTTTCTTAAAAAAACGCAGTTAAATATAATTTATTGACATTTAATGTTATTATAAATTTTAAAGAATGTTATTCTCTTTATGATGTCATTGCATTTTATATTTCATATTCAATAGATATAGAGAGTTAAAGAATTATAAAGATATAAAATTTCATGAATCAGCCAGCTATGCTATAACCATGGAAATTGCTAAAATATTTAGATAATTCAAATTGACAGATGTCAATATTAATGAAAAGTAAATGAATGTGGCAGAGATGAGGATGATGAGATAAATGTTGGGGAAGACACGAAAAGATACGGTAAGGAATGAACGAATAAGGGAACAACTCTAGTGATAGAAGTTTCTAGAAAGATACAACATTACATTGGTTTGAACATGTTATGAGGAGAGACGAAGAATATATTGAAAGAAAAATGAATAGCTTAGTAATAGAAGGTAGAAGAAACAGAGGAAGACCCAAGATAAGATGGAAGGACTGTATTGCGGAAGACTTGAGAGAAAAGGAACTGAATGAGGACGGAACGCAAAATAGAAATGAGTGGAAGAAGAAAATAAAAAATAGCGACCCCTAACGAATGGGAAACGCCAAAGCAGAAGACGTCAGTGTCAATTGCAATTTGCATAGTTTTACTGAAAATTTAGAATATTTTGCAAGAAAATTTATGTATGAAATTTGTACATAATACACACACACACACACACACACACACACACACACACACACACACACACAAACACACAGGATTGGCGGAAGGTAATGTGCTAGCCACATCAGATTTTTTTTTAATATGTTTTAACAATTTGTATAGATATTGTGCTGGCCACATCAGATTTTTACCTCCCGCTACCCTTGGTATGGGAGGTATAGGGATCATGCTAAAAATCGCATATCAATATTTTGGTAAATGACTACGTTTTAAGGTCCCTAGAATCCGATTTTAACATTTTCACAATTATGTCTGTGGGTGTCTGTATGAGTATGTGTGTGTATTTGGATCCTTTGGATGCTCTAACTCAAATACTATAAATCAGAAAATATTTAAACTATGTATTCTACATTATTCTAATTTGGAAAGAAGCCTATGTTTTAAAAATACTCCTTGATTACCCAGTTCAGATATCATATGTATGTAACTGACAGATAAATGTCACTTTAAAAAAACTAATCATTTCTAATTATAACAGTAACGTTTTAAAAAGAAAGTAATAAATTGAACAATAGTTCTATGGAAAAGAACTTAATATAGTTTTCAGCATTAGTAAATATGTAGGTACGTATTTAAAATCTTCTTCTTTCTCATAACCTTTTTCTGTATTACTTAGAAAATAATCATCATGTCAAATCAATACTTGAAACTTTGAAATTCAAAATGAATAAAGTCCCTTATTTAATTTTTGGAATTCATAAACTTTTGAAACGCATGAAACCGCGGTGTAATCAGCCTTAAATTAAATTAACCGTAAACAAGTGTCAATGGAGACGTCGCAAAAACCCGCTAACACTCCAAACAACAGAAAAAGTTACCCACGGGTTAAATAAGCCGCTCACCACAGCTCACATATGTTAAACGGAATCGCGTACGACACATGAAAATGAAATTTTAATATTTGTACGTGACTACGCGTGAAGAGACCAGTGGAGTAGATATGAAAATGAAAATGGGACAAGTGCCCTTAATAAACAAAAGTGAAAATATTTTACTAAAACTCTCTAGAAGTTAAAAGTTTACAGAAGTGGGTTTATAATTAACATTTATAATAACAATAGCCCGTATTCTCACCTCTCAAAGATCGCGCTGCTCCCGAAAAATCGCTACTTCAACTGTCAAATGTCAACTTTAATGTTAAAATTTAAAGAAATGTATGATAATTATTATTGCCCATTAAATAAACCGATATGTACCATCTGTTACCTTTTGTACCCTGCAATAGTCTGTCTTTCATTGTAAAAAATTAAAAGTTTTGTTTAAAATGTTTCAAAAACAACGCTGTTAACTGAAATGAAAAAAAGTGATCGTTTTTACCTTCCGTCACCTTTAGTAAGGAAGGTATTGTCTTCGGTCAAAAAATTCAATGATGAGTTTTTAGGTCCATATAATACGATTTTACCATTTTTACGATGATGTCTGTATGTGTGTCTGTGTGTGTGTCTGTGTGTGTGTGACGAAAGTTTTGGATCGCAAAACTGAAATACCACGATTTCAAAAATTATATTTTTTTTGTATTCCTCAAGTTTACATCCAGAAGAAGAGGTGATTAGATTTTAGTTATAATTGGTCAACCGGTAGTACCCTCATTTGAAGATTTTAACAGTTTTTCTTGAAAAATTTCAGTTAAATATTATTATAACTTAAAGAATATATTATTCTCTGTATGATTTGATTGCATTTTATACTTCATATTCAACAGATATAAGAGTTAAAGAATTATAAAGATATTAAATTTTATAAATCAGCCAGCTATGCTAACCATGGAAACTGCCAATATATTCAGATAATTCAAATTGACAGATGTCATGAGAAGTACGGTAAGGAATGAAAGAATAAGGGAAATAACTCTAGTGTAAAGAAGTTTCTAGAAAGATACAAGACAGACGATTACATTGGTTTGAACATATCATGAGGAGAGATGAAGAATATATTGGATGAAGAATGAATAGCTTACTAATAAAAGGTTGATGAAACAGAGGAAGACCAAAGATAAGATAGCAGGACTGTATTGCGGAAGATTTAAGAGAAAAGGAACTGAATGAGAACGACACGCAAAACAGAAATAATTGCATGAAAAAATAAAAAATAGCAACCCCTAACGAATGGGAAAAGCTAAAGAAGAAGAAGATGTCAGTGTCAATTGCAATTTGCATAGTTTGTTTATGAAATAATTTTTACGCAATGGTATGTAACTTTATATTTTCAAATGAAACATCTATATATTTATTCAAATTTGAAAAGTACATGAAATTTTCTATCCAATAGTATAAAAACATTCATATGTTATATTATATTATTAAAAAATACAATGGCGAATGATTAAAATATTACATTTTTATTAAATACAGAAGGATTTGCATTATTTCACATACATATTGTGTAAATTGTACTTGACACTCACATCTGTCAATTAGTAATATTGAATTATTGAAACAGTTTCCATGGTGACGCAACAAAGATTACAAGATTTATGAAAATTAATCTTTATAATTTTTTTTATCTTTAATTACATTGAATATGAAGAAAATAATGCAATCAAATCGTATAGAGAAATATTCTTCAATATTTATAACATTAAATGTCAAGAAACAGTAAAAAGCTTGAAATTAAGGTTCTTTCGGTTATTCAATTGTAACCAAAATCTAATCAAGTCTTCATTTGTTTGTAATTTTTGGAATTGTAGTATCGAAGTTATCGTGGCCGAAACGATCGTCACACACATGCACACACTCAAAAAAAGGCGCGCGCACACACACACACACACACACACATACATGCAGACATCATCGTAAAAATAGTAAATTCGTATTCTAGGAACTCCAAAACGTATTTAATCATAAAAAACTCACCACCTATGTTTGTTCTTGAACAAATAATACCAACCTTACCAAAAGGTGACGGAAGGTAAAAAGAATAAAAAATAACTATTCTACATGTTATGAACTGAAATGTTAATTGTAATAATGCAACACAATCCTACTGTAAAATTAAATCCGATTGTGGGTTCGAAGGATTATATGTATGTAAATTTGCAGTGACTATGGTATATTGTTATTTATTAAATACTAATCTTTATTACTTTATATTAATCGGTTTAATCAAATATATTAATTAAATTTGACATTACAATTATTATTTTCTAAAAACAATATCAATCAATATTTTTATATATGATCACGACTGTTGTTATCTTGGATATCGTAATCCTACAACTAACAAATAATTTATTAATTACAATTTCTGAAAAAGTATGTTTGTATATATTTTTTGCAATGAATTTGACTTTAAACCAAATCATACCTAAATTAGGAACATATAGCCTTCTCCATTTAATAATAATAGAATATTTTTATTAATAGCCATTGTATTTTTACCTTCCGTCACCTCTAGGTAAAGAAGGATTGTGTTTGGTCAAAAAAATCGGTGGTGAGTTTTCAATGAATAAGCACGTTTTAGGGTCCCTACGATACGATTTTAATATTTTTACGATGATGTCTGTATGAGTGTTTGTGCGTGTGGGTGACTACAATTTCGGCCGCGATATTTCCAATACTAGAATTCCAAAAATTACAATTTTTACGTGTTCATATTCCTTACATCCATATTCAGACTTGTTTGTGTGTGTGTGTGTGTGTGTGTGTGTGGGTGTGGGTGTGCGTGCGTGGTGTGTCTACGTGACGATCATTTCGGATCGCATAACTCCAATATCATGATTCCAAAAATTATAAGTTTTTCGTATTCCTGGAGTTTAGATCCATATGCAAACATGATTAGATTTTGGTTATAATTGGTCAACCGGAAGTACCCTCATTTAAAGATTTTAACAGTTTTTCTGGAAAAAACGCTGTTGAATATTATTTTTGTTATTATAAATATTAATGAATATTCTTATCTATACGAATTGATTGCATTTTATATTTCATATTCAATGGATATAGAATTAATGAATTATAAAGAAATTAAATTTTATGAATCAGCCTGCTGTGCTATAACCATGGAAACAGCTATTATATTATGAAAAAAAAAATTAATGTGGCAGAGAGATGAGAATGTTGAGATTGATGTTGGGGAAGACACGGAAAGATAGCATAAGGAATGAAAGAATTATGGAAATAACTCAAGTGATACATGTTTCTAGAAAGATAACGAATATATTGGAAGAAGAATGAAGAGCTTAGTAATAGAAGGTAGAAGACACAGAGGAAGACCAAAGAGAAGATGGAAGGACTGTATTGCGGACAACTTGAGAGAAAAAGAACTAAATGAGGACGACAGGCAAAACAGAAATGAGTGGAAGAAGAAAATAAAACATAACGATCCCTAACAAATGGCAAAAACTAAAGAAAAAGAAGAAGATATCACTGTCAAGTGAAATTGCATAGTTTGTTTACGAAATAATTTTACTGGAAATTTAGAATATTTTGCACGAAAATTTATGAATGGAATTCGTACGTAATATACAGGATTGACGGAAGATAATGTGCTGCCACATCAGATTTTTTAATAAGATGTTTGTTTTTGTATTATTAGATAGCAATTGTCATTTACTTTTTAAATTTTAAATAAATACACCTTCAATTTTTTTCACCAGCACGTTTATTCTTTCGCCGCTACTGTACCTTAAACGTTTGCGCATACATATTTTTATATTTGCCATTTAAAACAAACTCTGGTTTATGCTGTGTACGCGACTGAAGGATTTGGAAAACCGTTTTTCCTGCATTAGTAAATATTCTGCAACCTGCAATCACATTTCGCTTGTACCTCTAACTTTACCTGAACTGAACGTGTACCCTACAACACTTACACAACTTCACATTCAACTTCAATTTTGTTATGTATGCAGATTAAGTGGACGACGAAAATAAATCATTTCAATTTATGTTTTCAACTCTGACGGAACGTTCCCAACCAAGGAGGGTAATTTAATAAAAGTAGATTTTGAATATTTTTCCTTTCCCGGAATTTATGATGAGTTAAAACATTAAAATTTACGGAATAGTTTTGTTTAGTAATTGTTTAATTCCGATATAATTTTTTGATTGTAAACAATGTTCAACTGTTTTCAAACGCAAACAAACAACTTCTATTATGATAAATTAAAATGAATTATAATTTTCAATGTGGAAATGGTTTTTAGTTGTAATTATTTAATTGAAATATATTTATTTATATTTATAAATGGCCTTTATATTATTGTTCATTTACTGACAATTTTATGTGATATATTATTCGATTATTAATAACTCAGGCCCGGACTGAGCCGGCGAGCTACCAAGCTAAGCTCGGTGGGCCGCGGCCACGGGGGCAGATGAAAATTCTCGGTATGATACTCAATAATTGAAAATTAGGCATTCCGGTATGCCCAACAATGAAACAAAGGATGATTTATTTTATATTGACACGATAGGAGGTTAACGGTATAGGCCGCGAGCAGACACGTGATTCGAACGACCTTGACGTGCTTGGAATCGGCTGATTTGTGTGCGCTTGTTACTTTGACAAAAACAATATTTTGATCTACTTTGATTTTGAACTGCTACAAAGTTATTAATTCACAATTTTCAGACAGTAAAAAGTGTCGAGAGGTATTGTGGCTGGCCATAACAGATTTTTTTTACCTCTCGATAAGAGAGGTATTGGATTCATGCTAAAAATCGCATATCCTGATTTTAGTGAATGAGCACATTTTAAGATCCCTACAATCCGATTTTAACTTTTTTACGATGATGCCTGTATGTGTGTGTGGATGTATGTGTGTGTATGTATGTATGTGTGTGTGTATGTGTGTATGTATGGGAGTGCGTGCGAGATAAAAGAATATAATATATAAAATATGTTGTAATAAATCTCACAGCCCAAAGAATGCCAAGGAAACCAAATTAAAATGTTTGTAACTGACATAAATGTCACTGTCAGAAATCCGGAGACATTGCTGAAGACTTTTTTTCGTGTGAATAATTCTCCATTTTCTATAATGATAACTTTTATACAAATTTAAATTATATATACAAAACGTGAAAAATAGAACGTGATTATTGAATATCCGCTTTTCGTGTATGTGTTGGATGTGTCATATGTAAATATATGACATCGTCTTCATGACAGAATTTCTTTTCAGGTTCCCGCGTTTCCCATCAACAACAACGCTTCGAAGACCACGACACTCGTCGCGCGAGCAGTAGAGGGATAATCCCTAAGGCGAAGATCAAGACGGTGAAGATGACGTTTGTCATCGTTTTTGTGTTCGTACTGTGCTGGAGCCCGTACATCGTGTTCGACTTGCTGCAGGTGTACGGGCACATACCCCGGACGCAGACGTCCACGGCTGTCGCCACCCTCATACAGTCGTTAGCGCCACTCAACTCCGCCGCCAACCCACTCATTTATTGTCTGTTTTCCACCAGGACCTGCAGGACGCTCAGGTAGGTCACATAGTGAATATTTTTCAACTTTTATTCGGTAGATTGTCTATTGTCCAGATTTCTATTTGTAGTCCCATAGAAGTAAGCGAGATATGTTTCATCGAACACAATTGGGAGCATAACCTTGTTCGTATAATCATTTTTTTCTTAGAATGGCATTCCAATAATCCATTGTGATCACGTGATTGCAGAGTATGAATAGAGAAATCGCATATGCTTTTAGCAACGTGTTTGTCCTGATTGTTTTATTTTTATGCACCGTTTGTTTCCGTATATCTGAACTTGGGCGTTATGAATAATTTTTATGTTTACATGTGTAACAATCAAAAATTGAGCGGTAAAAAAATACCGAAATAAATTATTTTGAATGCTTTTGCATACTTTGAGGAAGAGAAACGTGTAAATATTCCCCTATTTATTGCATTCTCGTCTGCAGAAGTACTTAATATATTTTGAGGTTGTCACATGGCAGTTGTCAGTTCTGTATTTCCTATGTACTTATTTCTGAATATTAATACATTTTAGAGAGTTTGTACTGCTTTGAATGTGTCATAGGTAACGGTAAATAATATCAAAAATGAAAAAAAAATAGTAATCCGTTGAAAACCAATGCGAAACATTGACAATTTTAGTCAGTCTACAATTTTAGGTATAGTGAAAATGATAGGCAGAAGACGCATGTCATCAACCTGAAAAAACTTTATAAAATGAAATATAACTTGTAGAAATTATTGGGTATTATTTATTTTTAAAAAAAGAAGAAAAAATATACTGGTATTAAAGAAACGTATATATTAATAAATTTACAATAATTTCTAAGTCAATCCTTATTCCTTTTATAGAATATAAACTTATTTGACATAACATGATCATTTTCATTAGTGTCAACGAAAATAAACTGAAATCATTTCAAATAATTTTATATTCTATAAAAGGAATAACGATTAACTTGGAAATAATTGTAAATATCATTAATATGTTATACACATTACTTATATTATATTCCGTAACTAAACCAAGACCGTGGTTATGGTTTTCTTGTGGTTCACGTGGTCAGATTATGATTACTGTAAAGAGGTTGTGATTCGGAACATCTTGGTTCATTTGTAATCCTGAAATTATGTTTTGGTTACATTACGGAACACTTAACCAGAATCTTGGTCACCGCGGTAAAGTTACAGAATATACTATTAATACTAGTACTTTGTTTCTCCTTTTTTTTAAATAAATAATACCGAATATTTTCTACAAATTATATTTCATTTTATAAGGTTTTTTTTTCAGGTTGATGACTTGCGTCTATACTATAGATACTTTTTACATGTATATTGACATTGTTTTCTTATATATTAATTGTTGTAATCAACTAATGTATTTTAATTGTTTTTATCAATTGTACGAGTATTTCATTTTATTTTATAAGTTTAGAAAATTCTTGCTCGAGAGTTCATAATTTTGATTATAGATATCAGCTCCATCGACTAGATTAATCGGCTTAACTAAATGACGTCATCATATTGGAATGCCACTTTTAGAGAAATTTGACTTTACTAACGTTCATTTGTTGTAGCATTATCGGTCGTTAAAAAATCCCAAAATATAAAAATCTGATGTGGCCAGCACTTTACATTCCGTCAATCCTGTGTATTATGTACAAATTCCAGTCATAAATTTTTAGGCAAAAGATCCTATATTTCCAGTTAAATTATTTCATAAACAAACTATACAATATACTATAATTAGAATCACTTACCGATCAGTGATTTGTAAATAAAACTTACTGCCTTGAAAACCCTATCGGTAAACATTAAATAACCCGATCGTGCAAAAAAATATTATTTTGTCGATTGACATTAAAATTTCCAGTTTTTGTTAACTAACTGTTAGTAAAAGTCACTTTTACTGCCTACGCAGTAACATCCGAGGCGGACTATGTTTCATTACAGCCGAGGGCTTATGTATATTACCGAGCGACAAAACCACAAGGTGAGATACAGCGCGAGGCTGTGATGAAACTCCCACCGAGGTATGTATACTACTTTATTCACAATCATCCTTTTTCTAAATCAATAATTATCAAAATAAATCAATGAGTTATAACCTTTAATTTTATTAATATTTTCGACAGCTTTATTAAAATTTGTTTAGCATACTTTATTATAGGGATCTATGACAATGTTGCTTGACAACCCCTAAATAAACATTTCCAACCCGTAGGGTGAATGTGAAATGTTATTTCCCACCCAAGAGATTGTCATTACAGTTAGGAATGACCTATTTCCCAACCTCTAAAAGTTTAGGAATCGACATATTACTATAATGATTGTGAATAAAAATATTTTTACTGCCTATTATTGCTTTTTACATAACAATAGAATCATTTTATAGTATTTATTTATATAAATATTATTTGAGAAATAAGAATTGCAAATAATTTTGAAAATGAACAAGAATTAAATAGAAAATTTGCATTTAATGCGGCTGTTGAATAATACATATATAGTGTTCCTTCATACAAGAACTACAAGGGCACTTAATAATTGCAAATGATAGATAAATAACTATTTAAAATGATATAATTTTACGTAAGAAACTAGCAGATGGCGCTTGAGAACCGACTGTTTTTACATTTTTAAATAAATACATAATTCAAATTCGTGAAACCAAATTTTGTCAATGCTAAATATTTTTATCTGTAAAAATGTACAATACTGAAATCAAAAACATGGTTAAATTTCACTCATTTCTGTCGATTTTTTTATAACTAACAGCTGACAGTTCGTTTCTGTGAACTAGCTGTGCATTCTGACCAATAAGAGATCGGAATTTATTTTCCTATCTAAACCAAAGCTATTTTCTTACGTGAAATGAACTATAGTATACATTTCTAGCGTGACCGTCGTTAAATATGATTGTTCTTTGAAGAAGTTAACCAGATTCTGTGTGCAGGAGGTCAACAACTGCAACGACGCACACAATCCGCGTGCAGACCAACAACGCGGCCGCAAATTCCAGACATTGTAAAGTCAACATCTCTGTAGTATAAAGTCCCGGTCTTCGTCAACATCCCAACATTATTCTTCTATCTAGAACACTATGTAGGTGTCATGCATTGTCATCGTTGTCATCATCGTTGCCAGATAGTTACAGTCATTTTGAATTTTTCACAATACGTTATTTACTGTTCAAATGGGAAAGAAAATGTCCCTCTGATTAAGTATATGCCTTTAGTTTATTTTAAAAAATATAGAAAATTAAATAAAATTATTAATCACACAGAAGATTATTATACAGGGTGTTTTTTAACTTCAAGTAAAAACTTTAAGAGCATATTACATATTAACATGTATCACATAAGTTTTCTTCTATAAGACGAAGTTTAGTACTGACTTTCCCCATGACTCCTTGGCGAGATTTAAAATTATTTTGCGTACTTTTTGATCAATCCTGCGCTTTAATCAGGGCCTTATTACCACCTAGACCCACGACCCACGAGGCTATGGCCTGGGGCCCCTATGACATGGGGCCCACAGGGTCCGGTTGCTATGAATCAGGGATGGCAAACGTAATGTAACGATACCCGATAACGTTTAATTTTTTAATAACATTATAATTACAAAATAACGTTATGTAACCGTAACATAACAAATAACGTTTCACTAGAACGTTATCCAAGTTTACAAATTTTACAAGACTTTTGCCGCTTGAAAGTATAATATCCTGATAATTTTTTTTTTCGTGTTTTATAATAAATAGATGTCATTAGTGGTTAAATACAAATGTTGGGCACTTTATTTCATTTCTAGAATAAAATATGTGTAAGTTTTTTTAGTACATTGTTTTTAATTTTAATTTTTAATGAATTTTTATTACAAACTTCAGAAAAATACGGTTATTGTAACGTAATAATAACGTAACAAAAATAACATTATTATAACGTTTAACGTTACATAACGTTATTTTGTTTTTTATTATTTATAACGTTATGTAACGAATTAAATTGTTTTATATCGTTATGAAATATCGTAACAATTCGTTAACGTTATTCCATCCTTCCTATGAAATAATTTTTAATATACCTACTTTATTTTTCAATTTTGATTTCTTATTAAACTAAGATATAAAGGTTTTACTTTCTTTTTTACATGATCAATACAATATGCAGGCTGAGTCAGGGAAGACGCCCAACCCCCTTTAACTTTTTTATTATAAATAATAGAAAAAAATGGCTCATATAAAAGTTTTACTATTTTAAATATGCTATTTAAAATAAATTAAATATATCATCACGGCATATTATCATTGTTGGGTGTGCCAATCTGCTTTGTACACATATCGGTAATAATGAAATATTTGTACCAGGCGTCACCTCGCGGGCACTCATAGCTGGCATGGAGAGTGCACCACAGGAGTCAATTTATTGCCATTAAAATTCGAAGTAATTTTTGGCGGTCGGGATCGAACCCGGGTCCCCAGATTCGCGATCAGACACTCAAGCACACGACTAGGAGACCCCCATATACTATTTGATGGCAGATATAGATATTTGTTATAAAATCAAGTTTACAAGATACAACTATCAACTTTTATTTTTTGAATAGCTACCTATAATTATTTTATTAAAATATAAACCGTCATTTTTTGTCTTTTCAACGATGTATTAGTTTTTATTAATTCATTTGAAAAAATTCGAAAAAATAAGATAATTGAAATATATGAGAAATAATTTTTATTCAAATATTCTAAAACATCCCCAAAAATCTTTGTACAAAATTCACTTTGTAAATACGAAATAGGAAAAGATATTTACAAAACTCATTTCGTGTCAATTGTAACACTTCATAACATCATAAAGTTAAGTAAAATTCAACTTTTTAAAACGGAATTAGATCTCGCCTGGATACGTTAAGAGGATTGTTTTCACGCGTTACAAGTGATATGTTTTCCCTCCAACCACTGCGTTATTGTTTGGGCATAGTTTCTTGACGCTGGCCCAGACCAAAACTTAGTACCTTTGCTTACATTATTTAAATTTGTGAAAGCAAGTAACTTCGCAGGCAATTTTATGTATTATAAACACGTCCTACGAACTGTCTAGAGACGCCTGCTTCCGAAATTCCATCTCACACCATTATTTTATCAGAAAACTTTGCTTTCACTTTAAATTCTATATTGAAACTTTTGGGCGTTACTTAGATATACAAGTACAACAATCTATAGGAGTCCAAAATGCAAACAACTAAAAAGGATTTTTCAAAAGGTTCGCAAAATAATTTTTAAATCTCGTCAAAGATTCAAGGAGAAAATCAGAACTAAATTTCGTCGTATAAAATAAAATGGGCCCATATTAAATATGAGTGTTAAAGGTTAAGCTATATTAATAGTTGTAAACGGCTCCTTTAATTTTAAATATACTATTTGATGGCAGATATAAATATTTTTTATAAAGTCAGGTTTACAATATACTATCAACTTTTATTTTTTAAATAGCAACCTATAATTATTTTACTATATTTTACCAACACGATACCTCCCGCCATTTACCTATGGGGTCTTGTTGCCGCGTGCCTGATGTCTAGTCGCGAATCTGGGGAATCCGATTCAATTTTAAATGGCATAAAATTAACCCTTGTGGTAAACGCCCGTACAATGCAAATATGTCATCATCATTACCGAAATGTGTGTATAAATCAGATTAGCACACCCAGCAATGCATAATATACCGTGATAATATATTTATTTGTTTTTTATTTAAATACATACCTGCATATTTACTAATGCTAGAAATTATGTATTTTAAGTTCCTTTCCATAAATCTATTGTTCTATTCTATTTACAATTTTCCTTTTAAAAAGTTACTATTATTAATTTGAAATGATTATTTTTTTGACAGTGACATTTATCTGTCAGTTACATACATTTGAGCTGAACTATGTAATCACGGAGATGTGTTTAAAGCGTAAGCTCCGAGATATAATTTTTACTTTATAAATTTATCCATAAAATATATAGAAAAAATGGAATAATCTTTAATTTTTATAATAACAAATTGCGAAAAAAATACATTTAAATGTATTTTTTTTAAGAAAAACTATCTTGAGCTTCAAGTAAACTACCATTTCCGGTTATCCTATTGCCCCCAAAATCTAATGGTTTCTTTCCATATTAGAATAAATTAGAAATACATGGTTTCAAAACTCTGAATGATAGTATTTGACATACACACGTACACACAGACATCATCGTGAAAATGTTAAAAATGGATTCTAGGGACCTTAAAACGTGGTCATTTACCAAAATCTCGATATGCGATTTTTAGCACGATTCCTATACCTCCCTTATATTTTAGTAAAATAATTACAGGTTGCTAGTTAATTTTTTCTCCTGAAAACTTATGTGACATGTTAATACCGACCAAAATAAATAAAAAATGCTTAATCAACATGGGACCGATCTTCAATAGTTTCCGAGATATAAGGCAGTGGAAAATGAGTTTTTACGGGGCTTACCTCTGCTATAAGAGTTACGACCTCGATTAAATGAGACTTTTTATTTACATTTGAGATGTAAATAATTATTCTAGATTTTCTTTATAGTGCTTCAATGAAATGCAATTAAAGATTTCAATTATTCAAAGAAACGCGAAGAAGTGATTTTATCTGTTTTAATTAATTTTAATCAAGACTTTAGTTTCTGCAATAAATATATAATTACTAAGATGATTAAAAAATTAACAAAGAATTTAATACAAATAAAAACAAAGGCCCATATTCAAAGCGCATTTTTATAATAAAAGCGCTATAACCTAATACGTTTTCTGATGTCAAAAGGTATACAACATTTTGAGACGGATAAATAATTTAATAAATTAGTTGTGATATATTCAAAATGGTTCTAAACATCTGACAAATACATTAAGATTATATATCAGGAGAAGAATAATAACGATCGATCTCATGTCATGTCGCTGTAAAAATCATCAAAACGTTCAACATTATTATGATTTACACTTTTCGTATTTCATATTTGATATAATTTAATATGTCGCCGTAAATGTACTTTTATATCTATTCTAAATTAATGTTTCTTGGCATAAGACAAAGTAAAAATAATTATATAATTTTATTCCATTTAATTAATTTTTTTAATAATCTGTCATCAATTTTCTTATAATTTTTTTATTAAATTTTGTTAAAAATTCTTTTTCTTTATAGTTTCTCCTTTTTTTGGCGAAATAGGAACCTCCAGGGTTATAAACTAAACAATAAACTACACTTATAAGATAAGACAATGTATTGATTAGAACCCGAACCCTTACGACCAGATAAATCCCGCAGTCTTTAAATCCCCTACTGTTGTAACAACTGAAACACGCTTCGAGATATTCAAGTATTCGAATGTTTTTAATCTCTAGATGTAATTATTTATTTTATATAAAAATATTTGTTAAATCAAACTTTTTACTGTTTTATGTACAAATTTTTATTGAATAAATGTATAATAATGTTAATGTATTCGCATTTTTTATTCATGTATTCAAGTTATGTTCCAGGAGATAAAGATGATTTGTTTCTCCAAGAAAGAAGAGAATCTTTCAAAATTATAAGGTACCTAAGTAAATATTTCATAAATAAACTATGCAAATTGCACTTGACACTGACATCTTCTTCTTTAGCTTTACCCATTCGTTAGGGGTCGTTATTTTCTTCTTCCACTTATTTCTGTTTTGCGTGTCGTCCTCATTTAGTTCTTTTTCTCTCAAGTCTTCCGCAATAAAGTCCTTCCATCTTATCTTTGGTCTTCCTTTGTTTCGTCTACCTTCTGTTACTAAGCTATTCATTCTTCCAATATATTATTTATCTCTTCTCATGACATGTTCAATTCATACCAATGTAATCGGCTCTCTTGTACCTTTCTAGAAACTTCTATCACTCGAGCCATTTCCCTTATTCTTTCATTCCTTATCCTATCTATATATAGTTATAGCATAGCTGGCTGATTTATAAAATTTAATTTCTTAATATTCTTTAATATTTATAATAACATTAAATGTCAAAAAAATAATGTTTAACAGCGTTTTTCAAGAAAAACTGTTAAAATATTCAAATGAGGATACTTCCGGTTGATCAATTATAACCAAAATCTAATCAAGTCAACATATGGAGGTAAGGAAGAGGAATACGTAAAAATTGTAATTTTTGGAATTCTAATATTGGAGTTATCGCGGCCGAAATTATAGGCACACGCACGCACCCACACACTCATACAAACATCATCGTAAAAATAGTAAAATCTTATTGTAAGGGATCCTACATCGTGCTTATTCATTGAAAACTCACCATCGAATTTTTTGACCGAAGACAATACCTTCCTTACCTAAATGTGACGGAAGGTAAAAATTGATGATATTTAATCGGAGAGATATATACATTTCCTCAATAATAAAATAAATCAGGGTAACTTTTTAAAGGCGGATCAGGTATCACGGATAAAATAAGACCACACCTATTTTCACATCAGTGAACAATAAGCTGTGTAAATATATTTATTTAGATTAATTATTTAATTAAACCCAAATCTTACAAATAGATGAACATGATGTATGCACATACATATTCATTCTAACTTCTAACATCAATAGATCTCTCATTATAATATCCACTCAACTGGGGAATAATTTAATCACCATGAAATTGTATTGGATTCGATGCGAGCTTCACTACATTCCTGTTTCAGCTTGCAATGTGAACGGAACGTTTCCCACAGGACATATTGCATGGGAAAGGGTAGGGAATAATTCCCTCAAGGTTACAGCAAAAGCCCTCAAGGCCAAGGGTGACGGAGACTCAGGAAAATAGCTAATATATTGGTAAAGTTACGTGATTAAATCCATGGAGACGTGTAGATGGTGTGAAAATAAATGAAGATGCATTACTCTGTGTGTTCTCTTGCGGAATAAATATACATACCTACCATGTTAATTAATATCGAATTTAAATTATTAACACTATTGAAAACTGACAAGATATAACACGACAACTAGCGGTGTTAGTTTTTAAATGTGTTAACATGAGCGATTTAAAAAAAATCTGTTGTGGCCAGCACAATACCTCTCGCCACTTCCGTTTTTACTTCCTTGTACGTAAGTAAAGGAAGTATTGTAATCGCGAAAAAATTCGGTTTTCAAATTTCAGCGGAAATATCCATTTTGATCATCCTTGAATCCATTTTGACTAATTTCGTCGTGACGTCTATACGTACGTCCGTACGTACGTACCTCGCATAATTCAAAAACGGTAAGCCATAGAAAGTTGAAATTTTGTATTTAAGACTGCTATAACATCTAGTTGTGCACCTCCCTTTTTGGTTATTACACAATTTCCAGAAGTGGCACTTTACATGAAGCCTATAATAGATTTTAATGAAAAACTGTTTTAAAATATAAACCAAAACTTTTCAAATTTGGTATACAAGACTTTTATGTCAATCGAAATAGCATAATAGATTTTGGTTAAAATAGGCTAACCGGAAGTGGTACATTACTTGAAGTTGTTAACAGTTTTTCTTGAATAAAATGATTTTATTTTGATTTTAGAAATAAATGCTTCAAATAAAAGTTTTAGAGAATTAATTTCTGCGTCTAGCACATCAAGTATTATTAAATTAGCCCTTTGTATAAGCGAGATATGTAAATTTAAAAATTATATACTTTTTTGTTTTTGTAATAAAGCTTGCTATGGATTAGTAATCGTACAAGGAAGTCGTGTGGTGTCCACATCAGATTTTTTGTTACAAGAGTAATAGGCGCGAGGAGTCGTGTGACTTTGTTGGCCATGACAAGAAAATATGGGGGCCCGTGTCAGAATGTCAACTAGTTATGTACATAAATGTCAAATGTCAGAATTTTTCATTCAAAATTTCACCTGGTTATTTTGCCATCAGGAGTGTGGAATTTACTTGCCGAGAAAAATAAACCACATGGAACTCGAAAATCACGAAATTGAGAATAAAAAATTATATTTGATATAATTACTAGCTATCTTCTGACACGGGCCCCCATATCTGCTTGACAAGGCCAACAAAGTCACATTACTGCTCACGCCCTATTGTATTTCTGACACTGACATTTATCTGTCTGTTACAAACATTTTAATGTTTCAATTGGTTTCCATGTCATTATTTGGGCTGTGAGTTTTATTACAACAGATTATTTTATATATTTTATTCTTTTATCTCTAAATCAATAAAAGATATAAGTAATAAAATAGTTAAATGTATCAAATATAGATTTTAATCTTCTTTAATATTTTCAAAAACAAAAGTTTTCAAAAAATAATATTTAAAAGATTTTTGTTTAAGATTCTGGTACTTCCGGTTGTAGTACATACATATATTACTTCTTATTGTATTAATAGTTACATATTTAAAATTATAGGTATAGTACATATATCCTTCAAAATTTCTTCATAGAATGAATTTAAAATTAAAAAATCTAAATATAAAGAATGTGTATAAGTAGAATTTTTGGTGTAGAGTGTAGGTATACAATATATAAATAATATAGAGCGCAAGCAATCATGTGACTTTGTTGACCTTGACATGGGGACCGTGACAGAATGATAGCTAGTAATTATTTATTTATTTATTTAATATAAAGATCTACAGGTCAAAGACCCAATAACAGATCAAAACATATACAAAAATATAACAAAGATACAAATAAAATACATAATAAACATTACCGCAAAGAATGAAAAAAGTACAAATTAAACAAGAGTCAGTTAAAAATTTTGGACATTGATTCCTGAGAGCAGAAATTGAAATATTAAAAATATCAACCATTATGAATTGTATTAAAAATCGTGCACATAGAAAATAACGGAGATTTTAAAAGCATATTTGTAGAAGCTCTAGGCATGTACACTGGCTTGCAAAAAAATCGCGTACACCTGTTTTTTGCTGTATTGAGTCGGTCTCGATTGTTAACTTGTCAGTGTCACAAGTCAGTGTCATTAGTGTCAATTAAGATGCCAAAATTATCAGAAAACGAGAAAGTTGTAATATTTTCTAAGTTAGAAGAGGGGTGGTCAATCAGATCAATAGCAGAACACTAAGATTAAATAAAGTACTGGACGCTGATGGAGCGATGATAAATAATTACTAATGTTACTTCGTCCATAATTTGTTTCAGTCATAATTTTTACTTATTTAAAATCCATTTAAAATAAATACTTGGTTGTTCTTTAATTTTTCTGGAATATATTTGTAATTTAGTAGTAACTTAGCACAATGAAGAACTTGCTCCACGATACCTAAAATAATGCCATGACAGTGACAACGGTGACAGCTTCATTGACAGTTGGTATTAACCTATTTTAAAAAAATCGTATTTACATAGCTAAAAAAAAGTAAAAACTCGGTGACTTGATATTTTAGGTGTACACGATTTTTTTGCAAGCCAGTGTACATAGATGTCAAATATCATAATTTCTCTTTCTAAATTGAGTGATTTTTTAATTCCATGTGGTTTATTTTCCTCGACAAGTAAATTCCACACTCCAATCTTGAAATTTTAATGAAAAATATTGACATTTGACATCTATGAACATAATTACTAATTATCATTCTGACACGGGCCCCTATATCTGCATGCCAAGGCCAACAATGTCACATGACTGCTCGCGCTCTATATTTATGTAACCAAAAACGGAAGCGGCGAGAGGTATTGTGTTGGCGACAACAGATTTTTTAAGAAAATTTGGTAATAAAATCTCGCAAAATTATTAACTAAGTTAAATTCCTTCTTCATTCTTTGTTAATATGAGAACTTATGAAACTTACAAAATTTCAATTATTACATAATTCGAATATCTGGAAGCATTGTGGAAATTAATTTATGCGAAACATCCGAGCTAGTGCAAATACAGTGTATTGTTCTATTTATCTAGGCATTCTGAGTGCATGCACGTAGTTGAATATAAATATGCTACGACTAGCCAAAAACTTCGTTTAGTATTCTTCATAGAATAGAAAAATACAGAATTTGATATTATTTTTAAAAAATACTACGTCTTTTCCATAATTTATGCATTGCAGTGGTATCTCTACTTACGAACCATTCTACTTACGAACTTTTGGAGTTACTTTTTTATAATCCAGTTTTGTATCTAGGTACGAACTTATTCTCGAGGTACGAACTATGATACTTTTCTAATGTAGAGTAGGAGTACTCTAGTTGCTAGTTTTTACTTATACAATGTATCGTAAATATCAAATCATAACCAAAATCTTGGTTTGTTGTTCCGAAAATATAAAATTTTTGAAAAAATTATATTTACGGAACACGGTTGCTGAAATATGGTTACTGATTTTGCTAACCAAATCAACCGAGCTTGAGGCATGATTTTTTTGTGGTTATTACCCCCTCTACACGCATTCTGATGCGCAATGACAACCAGTTGTATTTTTTTGGCAAGTTTGTTTTGATTCATTTATAAAGCAATAAATATATACGTATCTTCATAAAACTTCAGAATGGTGTGTATTTATATTATTCATTACATGCTTTATAATTAACCTTATTCATTATCATTTCAGGAAAATAATAACTCTTTAATAATTTGTAGCTGCATTATACTAATTATGTATAACAGGCCTCAAATTCACAAAATGTGTTAATGTAATACTGTCAAATGTCAACTGTCATCTGCCACAGCTGTCTGCTTAACGTAGCAGTTCAATCTCAAGGTCAAATCGTTCCGCAAACAATATTCATAATTCAGTAACCATCGGTTAACCGAAAATAAACGTAAAAAAATTCTTGGTTGCGATTTAATATTTACGGTACATAGTATTAGTATGCGACGAACGCGGCATTAATTGATTTCCCATCAAATAAAATGAAAAACTTATATAGTTTCGAGATACAAACTATTCAAGACACGAACCGCGAGCAAGAACGAATTAAGTTCGTATGTTGAGGTACCACAGTACCTATATTTTGTCCCATAATATGTAGTTACCACATTTTAAATAACTAACATATATAGTTCAAAGTTCAATTTTTAAAGATGTCCGATAATGGTCATTTGTATCATGGTCATGACCGAATGAAAAGTTGGTACATATACAAATCTCTGTCATATTAGCATTGACAAGAAGGATGGATGATGGATGTCTTTCAAAAATTCATATTGTTTTGACTTAATTATGACATGCATTTTAAAACAATGCTCGTTGTTGACAATACTTTCGCTGTAACGTAAGTTTATTTATTAATTCAGATATAATACCTTAATTCATAGACGTACGATTAACGTTATTTTCTGTCAATATCACTGACACTGACATTGTGTCAGCATCTTCTTTCTCACATATTTGGTTTTAAATTTGCTAATAAATTTAACAGTTAATTTATTTTTGAATTTTGAATGCTTTTATTGTAACATATATTTTTATGATAATAAAATAACAGTAGTATCTTATGTACCCTCATAAAAACTAAGCCAACGACGCTACTGAATTTGTCAGAGTAGGGGGAGCAAAAATCTGAATTCATACAATTCGTAGATGACCTTAATCGGACATCTTTCAAAAACTTTTAAGTATAGTTTGGTTCACGAAAGATGACAATTCAAGGTCATTTATTAACCGTATGGTATAATACTACTAGCAGATAACTTCACTGCATTTCGTATACACCAAAGTATACATTTTAATTGAAAAAAATAAGTGTAATTTATTTGAAAATTATGTTTCATTTTAAATAATGCCTTTCTCAAAGATTTATACTCTTCACCTATGTATTTGCAAAACTCAAAAACATACGACTTGACAAGAACCATGGAATAATAATTTGATTTAAATGTCAACGTCACTGGGTAACTATTAGGACAGAGGGCAGTGCAGTAGATAATTAGATATCTGTAATTCTACGACATACGTCATTATTATTTGTAATGTGTTATAAAGTAATGTCACCATTTACGTATATCTGTCACACAACATAAACTATATAGATATACGTCAAATAATCTTTCTCTTTCTAACATGAAATGTTGCTAAGCTACTACTGTATAAAGTGCTGTGTATTCTTTCTTCGAATAAGTGACCTTGAATAGTCATCTTTCATGAACCAAAGTATAGCATTCATTGATGTCTGTCAAACTGCAAAAACAACTAAACTATGTCTACTTGATAATATGTAATTACAATACTCGTATATGAACATTACAACACATATTTGCTTGCTATAAATATGATAAATAACACCACATAGATATTAATACGGGTGTAATTTGTAGCCAGAGAGCCACGTCTTTGAAACTTTTGAAACATCGGATATATTCCAAATGTTTTCCATTTATTTTAGACTGACAACTTCTTCAACAATGCGTCGGTTCATCGTCCTTCCATTTGAAGCACAGCAACAAGTCAAGTCATGAACCTGCAACTAACTCAATAACATCCTTGCAAACAACTTTTTAACTTTACGTCGCCTCTCGGAGATGTCTTCTCTTCGCCAAAATACCCGTAAATCTCAGATTTTTAAAACTCCGTTTCAAATTAGCAGCGACCAAACGTGGCCGTAAAACTTGCTGTAAAAGTGGACGAGATTATCTACAATAGACTCGTAAGTCTAGATGTCAATTATCTGAACAAGACGGAGATCTGACTGATAGAGACTTGAAATAAGCAATGAAGTTGGTGCTGACAGCATAGATTGTTAAGAAACAGAACGAACTATCTGGATTGATTATTACAATCTTTTCAAGAAACTTGTTCGACACTATTCATATGTATTAGTGCATTCAGTTAAAACTGGAATTAGTATATCTTGTTATATTTTATATTTTAATTATGAGGGCCGTCCAAAAATTAAAGATACATAGGCTACCAAAAATTAAAAAAAAAAAATATTTTCTGTAGTGAAGTGGCCCACGCGATTATGGTTAAATAAACACAATAATAACAAAATAAGGAGGGTGTGTATACATCCAGTGGCGGATTTAGAGGTGGGGTCACTTGCGCATGTGCTCACCCTGTTATTTTTAAAAATTATTATTAAAACAACTTAAAACACCTCCCCAGTCTCCTGACTTCAACCCTATTGAAAATGTATAGGCGACCCCACAATAGTATATTATGTTATTAGGAGTAGAAAGCGGTCTTTTTGTGTTGAACCCAGCTATTGCGGCCGAGGCGTCAGCCGAGGCCAGGCAAGCTGGGTAAAACACAAAAAGGACGTTCTGCTCCGAGTAACATATACTATTTTTTCTTCAAGTGTTTCAAAGAAAACTGGAGATTTTTAAAATATTTTTCTAAAATTGTTTTAATAGCGTTTGCAATTTCAGCCATAGTTGGCTGTGTACACCACAAAACACAAACGATACAACTGTCAAATAACAATTTTTCAATATGGTCTGTGTTGCTGTGACGACTGCTGCCACCAGCGGTGAACTAAGAAGCTAACATTTTTTTACTAGTACAAAAATGACCAACAATGTTGTACTAGTAATAAAATGAATATCTTCTATAGTGTGTGTATAGTAGCATAATATGAATATTATTGTACACTTGAAGAAAAAAAATATTTTCCACTATTTAGCAACTCCGGACGAATCTGATTGAAGAATAGGAAAAATTCTACCTTCTATATAATCTGATTTACAATTGTTTTAACATTTAATTTTTTAACAATAAATAATTGTTAACATACGCCTTGTGCAACATTTCTTCTTTAGTGAACCACAGCCCAACAATTCCAAATATTTAAAGACCATCAGTCACGCATTCTCTTGTAACAATATTCCTTCCTCATTCTTAAGTATTGGAGTGTGGAATCCCAAGACGATTTGTCATCTCCGAAGCTTACACCCTGCGTCTGGCTATCTGCGTTCGACAGGGATATATCAGTGGCACGTGATGAACAACTGAGCATCACAGGAGAATTTCATTTTTTCATTATCTCATCACCACTCATCCCGAAATCAATCATCGCCAAGCTGGCCATAACAATCCCGGCAATTGTTTTAAGCGGGAGATTTGAATATGACCATAATTATTTGCAAATTAGGTAGAAATTTTATGTTGATTTAAAGATATTGTAACGTCAGTGTCAAGTGAAATTTGTATAGTTTGTTTATGAAATAATTTTACTGAAAATTTAGAATATTTTGCAAGAAAATTTATGTATGGAATTTGTGCATAATACACAGGATTAACGAAAGGTAATGTGCTGGCCACATCAAATTTTTTTAGTAAGCCTCAACATACTATTCATGGTACCATTTGAGGCACCTTGTACATGTCTCCATTGTTCTGTTCAGATTTTTGTTTTTACCTTCTATCACCTTTAGGTAGGGAAGGTATTGTCTTTGGTCAAAAAAATCGATAATGATTGATATTTAATATTATAAAATTAAAAAATATATTATTCTTTATACGATTTAGTTGCATTTTATACTTCATATTTAATAGATATATAGATAAAGAATTATAAAGATATTAAATTTCATAAATCAGCCAGCTATACTAACCATGGAAACTGCTATAATATATTCATGTGGATCTTGAGATAGATATTGGGGAAGACACGGAAAGATAGGAGAAGGCATGAAAGGAAAAGGGAAATAACTCGAGTGATACAAGTTTCTTTAAAGATACAAGAGAAACGATTTTATCGGTTTGAACATGTCATGAGGAGAGATGAAGAATATATTGGAAGAAGAATGAATAGCTTAGTAATAGAAGGTTGAAGAAACAGAGGAAGACCAAAGATAAGATGGAAAGATTGTATTGCGGAAGACTTGAGAGAAAAGGAACAGAATAGAACGACACGCAAAACAGAAATGAGTCGAAAAAGTCAGTGTCAAGTGCAATTTGTATAGTTTGTTTATGAAATAATTTTACTGGAAATTTAGATTCTTTTGCAAGAAAATTTATGTATGAATTTGTACATAATACACAGGATTGGCGAAAGGTAATGTGCTAACCACATCAATTTTTTTTAGTAAGCCTGAACACATTCTTCATAGTGCAGTCCACTGCATGTCTCCAATGTTCTGTTCAGATTGTCTTTTTTTACTGGGCCTTATTTGCCCCGGAATAGTAGGAAAAATAAAGCTTATGTTTAATAAATATTTTCTTTTCAAAACAATGAAAATGATCATGTTACACAAATTATAAAGTTCAAAGAGTTATTGAAGCACATAAACAACACAGAAAATTAAATATTTTAAAATAAAATTTACGGTTATTTGTCGGAAGTTTCTATAAAATGAAACTTCCCACTACAAACTCGAAGACAATATGGCAGTGCGAACGAGATGGCACTTCTGATTTACTTTTATATTACCGTTATCTATAAGTGTGTAGAAAACCACACCGGTCCAACTAATATAAATGTAATTTTCGGTACATGGGCCTTAATACATGCTGGGCGTTATTTCTCTCAGGTACTCTTATAACATAACAAAAGTCATGCTTGGAAAACTCGAGTCGAGTGTTGTGAGTTAGGTTAGAATATTGTTTTTATACTTATTTAGAGAAATAACCATTTATGTCGTCACATATAAGACGTCATAAGGTCATAACTGAAGTCGGGATAATTAATTTGTTTATTTTTTATATAACCGTAGAAAAAAAATGTTACTAAAAACGGTAACCTAGTGTAAAATACAGAAATGTTAATTCTACAATAAAATATATGCAGAATGAATAAATAATACGGTGAGATTTACTAACTTTTCAACATTCTATCAAATTTACATAGTTATTTCCCTGGTTATATTACCTTTTAGGGGACTTCAATTCAATATTATTCAACAATAAAATCTATTCTAGTTGGTGGAATCTTCCATGAAAATTTAAGCGATTTTACTTTACGTGCGCGGCATTCTTTGTGCTTGTTTGGCCAAAGTTTTCGGATATATTTAAATGAAATTGCCGTTGGGCGTCGCGTAAGATGGCTGTACGACCAGATATATTAAATTTTTCTTCGCATTTGTTCATTGTTGTGTGTAGATGTTTTGTAAATGGCACTAGTTTCCGGATAACAAGACCGAAACAAATATGTTGTAGACAGGCAAGTGGAAAACTGGTATTTAAAGTATTTGCGGAAAACTTTAATTTCCTACATTTTCATTGCGCAGAAAATTTGGTTAAACATAAACATAGTTTAGGTTTAAATTCCAATCAATACATATGTAATTGGGTCCTCCACTATTTTTTTATTTTAATGAAACACTATCAAAATGAATAATTTATACATAATAAAAATACATAGGATCCAATATTGGAAATCAAACATAAACATGAAATAATACCAAATCAATTAAAACATTCAAAAAGCTTTCAGAATAACAAACAAATAACAAAATAAAAAAATTAAACTAAAAGCCTATTGTTTTTACCTCATATCTAGATTTTAGTGATAAAGCACGTTAATCCGATTTTAACATTTTTACGATGATGTGTTTGTGTGTGTGTGTGTGTGTGTGTGTGAACGTGTGTGTGCGTGGATGTTGGAAGGACAATTTCTCAAAAACTATTACTTAATATCTCTTTCTCAATCGGACATTAATGGGAAGAGTTGAAAATTTTTTGGTAGCAGTTGGAGAACCGGAATTAGCAGATTCTTAAAAAAAGTCATCTAAATATTTTTTTGAAAATTTTTGTTCTTGAAAATATAAGGTAGTTCACCAGTAAATCGAGTTTCTATAGATGTTCATAAAAATTTAACTAATTGTTAAGAATGACCTAATACATGCACAGTTAATTTTTCATAAACTTCTGACGTACAGAAAATGAGCTATTCGCCTCGAAAGTCAGACATTGAAGTGAAGCATAGGACCAATGCTAAAATAATGTACTCGACAAAATCGTAACGTAAATAAATACTAATAAGTGACTAATAATTTGACGTATAAAACGATATGCTTTTGTTCGTCTCTTGTTTCTAATTCCATGACTAATACTATTAAATTATAATTCCGTGAATTTTCAAATTTTATTTCTACAGTTATGAAGTAGCCAATAGTACATTATGTTATTAGGAGTAGAAAGCGGTCTTTTTGTGTTGAACCCAGCTATTGCGGCCGAGGCACTAGCCGAGGCCAGGCAAGCTGGGTAAAACACAAAAAGGACGTTCTGCTCTTAATAACATATACTATTTTTTCTTCAAGTGTTTCACAAAAAACTGGGCATTTTTTATATTTTTCTGGAATTGTTTTAATTATAGAGTTTGCAATTTCAGCCATAGTTGGCTGTGTACACTACAAAACACAAACGATACAACTGCCATATAACAATTTTTCAATATGATCAGTGTTGCTGTGACGACTGCTGCCGCCAGCGGTGAACTAAGAAGTTAACATTTTTTTACTAGTACAATAATGAACAACATTGTACTAGTAATAAAATGAATATCTTCTATAGTGTGTGTATAGTAGCATAATATGAATATTATTGTACACTTGAAGAAAAAATGAATTTTTTTATTGATTCGGATGTAAAAATGTTTGCTTTACAACATCCATTTAAAACTTTTTGTCTAAAATAATTAGGGGAGCAATGCGCACGGAAAAACTGATTTCCCATGTTAAACGCCTATGTTTTACTTTCCGTGATACAGCCTGTATAACTAAAAAAACAAATTCATTTGTTCTATAATGATTCCAATGTATTTTTAAATGGTAACCATGGTAATTAGTTACAGTGACTAAAATTTTGAGCAAATACTGTAGTATATGTAAATAAACACCATTTAACGACCCCAAATATACAAAACCAACACTGCGCTTTGCTAAACTTTCCTTTCAAATAAATTCCATTCTATCATAACCTAACCACTTATCTCTTTCTCTTCTTCATCATATAAACAAACGTAACCACAACTCATAACTTGTAAATAAATTCAGTTGGAAGTTGGCATGTCGATACAAAACAAAGAAACAACGGATCGCCTTCGCCTTCGCCACCAACACCGTCAGAGTCCACTAAGACCAGAATCGCAATTCCGGCCAACCGGAAGTAGCATCGAGGGAGACTCGCAAACGCTTCCGGGCAACGAGAGCGCTGTGGTGTCAGCGTTTTTATCAACAAACTCAAGTGTCAAACTATCGAAAACTCAGCTGGCAGTAAATGATTTCTTAGATAAATATTGAACAGAAAACAAACAAGTTGTAAAAAAAAATATAGACAAGATTTTAATAGTTATTTATGTACAAAGGCATTAAATTTTGTATACCATTACTATTAAATTTAGTTGCCGAGGCTCGAGGCAAATAAACCACATGAACATGAGCAACAAAAAAGAACTTTAATGCCGAGGTCAGGGCCGGACGGAGGCATGAGGCAAAAGGCGACTGCCTCACTTCATAAAATTCATTTTGTCAAGTGACTGTTTTTACCTTCCGTCACCTTTAGGTAAGGAAGGTATCGTCTTTGGTCAAAAAATTCAATGATGAGTTTTTAGTGAATAAGCATGTTTTAGGGTCCCTATAATACGATTTTACCATTTTTAGGATGATTTCTATATGTATGTAGGTGTGTGTGTGTGTCTGTGTGTGTGTGACGAAAGTTGCGGATCACATAACTTCAATACCACGATTCCAAAAACTATATTTTTTTCGTATTCCTCAAGTTTATATCCAGAAGAACAAGTGATTAGATTTTGGTTATAATTGGTGAACCGGAAGTAGCCTCATTTGAAGATTTAACAGTTAAATATGATTTATTGACATTTAACGTTATTATAACTTAAAGAATATATTATTCTCTATACGATTTAATTGCATTTTATACTTCATATTCAATAGATATACAGTTAAAGAATTATAAAGAAATTAAATTTTATAAATCAGCCAGCTATGCTAACCATGAAAATTGTTAATATATTCAGGTAATTCAAATTGACAGATGTCAGTATCAATAAAAAGTAAACGAATGTGGCAGAGATGAGGATGTTGAAGTAGATGTTGAGGTAGACACGGAAAGATACGGTACGGAAATAACTCTAGTGTTAGGTACAAGATTCTAGAAAGATGATTACATTGGTTTGAAAATATCATGAGGAGAAATGAAGAATATATTGGAAGAACAATGAATAGCTTAGTAATAGAAGGTTGAAGAATCAGAGGAAGACTAAAGATAAGATGGAAGGATTGTATTGTGGAAGACTTGAGAGAAAAGGAACAGAATGAGAACGACACGTAAAACAGAAATGAGTGAAGAAGAAAATAAAAAATAGCGACCCCTAACGAATGGGAAAAGCTAAAGAAGAAGATGTCAGTGTCAAGTGCAATTTGCATAGTTTGTTTATGAAATAATTTTACTGGAAATTTATAATCTTTTGCAAGAAAACTTATGTATGAAATTTATACATAATACACAAGATTGACGGAAGTTGTTGTGCTGGCCACAACAGATTTTTTTATGTTTAACAAAGATTTATTTTTTAAGAATTTTTAGGTGTTATTGATAATTGTGTTAAAAAAAGTACCGGGAATTGTTCGTTTAAATAGCCCGCGTAAATGGCATGATTTTATTTCTGCTATTTGATACCAATATACGTAATTGTCAAAAATTACAACGAATGTCATCGATTAAGCATCGTATTCGCCAGATGTGGCCCCGTGTAACTTTTTTTTATTTCCAAAACATATATTATTTCGTAAAAGACGTTTTGAGTTCATAAAAGTCATAAAATTTGCAGAAGGAACTGAAAGCCATACTGAAAAGAGTGTTTCGACGACTGAATTATTCGATGGTATCGCATCAAATGAAGCCTATTTTACAGGGGATAAAATAAATTTGGCTGATTAAATCAATATTTTGTGTTTTATTGAACAAATCCCGGAATTTATTTAACCCTGCGAATTTCTATTTTTGATTAATAAATTTTAATATTATTAAAAATAGGCCATATACATTAATTAACTATGAATTATATGTACTTCATTTCACATAAGAAAATAGCGTTGGTTTAAATAGGGATATATTTCCGATACCAAAATATTTTGAACAAGAAAAAATTAATATTAGTACTATACCATAGTTTAGCTTTAATATCAAAATGAATAAATAATTTATACTACGAATACATATTTGATTAAAACCACAGCAAATGTTAATGAATATATAATTGCAAATTATGTGCGCATTCATAATAATTTTTTTTTCAATGTGCAATTTAATTCATTTTGATAGAGAGATAATTCTAAATTATACTGTCATCATTTAATGAAACAAAAACTATTGCTAGTCAACAATTCCCAATTTAAATTAATGTATAAGCAATTTCAAAATTTAAGCTATTAAACAAGTAAAATTTAGAATGCACTATATAATAGTTATTTAACTATCAAGGGTTTTAATAAGGGCAATTAATTATTGAGATTATTAATAGTTCTTATTTTTCTTTTACAAATACGAGTACATCAGTATTCATATATTCCTACGCCCACCATATCTGCAACCTACATATCACAGTCGCATATTGTTTTGCGTTCTGATGCAATAAAAATGCAACATTAAATGCATCATAACTACATTGTGAATAGAACAATACGTAATTGAAACATATGACTTCTCGACTTGGAATGCACTTCAAAGAATATTTACAGGTAATATTTTACTTATTTACAAGTATCTTACATTATTACTTATTTATAAAATAAGGAAACGATCATTATTATTTTCTCTTTTGAAATACATAAATAAGAAAAATTTATTTTGATCTAGTTGATTGCGCAATTTAAAATCATTTAACCTAAAAATTATTAAAATAAAATTCCATGACTAACTTGATAAATAAATAAATATATCATCACGGCATATTACCCATTGCTGGGTATTAAGTAAATATTTAATTAATACGGCGGTTTTAAAATATGTTTATTATTGAATCAGGAAATATTAAATATTATTGTAATGATCATGACATTGCAAATCTTATCAACTAATTTTAAATAACAGATAAAGAAAGATATATTCTTTTATCTGCGCCATAATGTGACAACGTTCATATTTTTTTAGAATTTTATTTAAAATATGTTCAAAGCAGTTCTCTTCAACAATAACACAATTCAACATTTTTTCCTTCCACTTCTGAAATGCTCCCAACAAAACTTCTTTCTTCGAAAATGGTCTCTGGTTAATTCCATATTTTCCCCCACAACAATATTTTTTACAAATCTGATGTGACCAGCACAATACCTTCCGTCAATCCTGTGTATTATGTTATGTATAAATTCCATACATAAATTTTCTTGCAAAAGATTCTAAATTTCCAGTAAAATTATTTCATAAACAAATTATGCAAATTGCACTTGACACTGACATCTTCTTTAGCCTTTCCCATTCGTTAGAGATTGCTATTTTTTATTTTCTTCTTCAACTCATTTCTGTTTTACGTGTCGTTCTCATTCAGTTCCTTTTCTCTCAAGTCTTCCACAATACAATCCTTCCATCTTATCTTTGGTCTTCCTCTGTTTCTTCAACCTTCTATTACTACACTATTCATTCTTCATCCAATATATATATATATATATTCTTCATTTCTCCTCATGACATTTTCAAACCAATGTAATCATCCCTCTTATATCTTTCTAGAAACTTGTAACACTAGTTATTTCCTTACCTATCTTTCCGTGTCTTCCCAACATCTACTACAACATCCTCATCTCTTCCACATTAATTTACTTTTTAATTATGTTGACATCTGTCAATTTGAATTATATGAATATATTAGCAGTTTCCATGTTTAGCATAGCTGGCTGAATTATAAAATTTAATTTCTTTTAAATTATTTAATTCTATATCTATTGAATATGAAGTATAAAATGCAATCAAACCGTATAGAGAATAATATATTCTTTAAGTTATAATAACGTTAAATGTCAATAAATCAAATTTAACTGTTAAATCTTCAAATGAGCCTACTTCCGGTTCACCAATTATAACCAAAATCTAATCAGTTGTTCTTCTGGATGTAAACTTGAGGAATACGAATAAAATATAATTTTTGGAATCGTGGTATTGAAGTTATGCGATCCGAAACTTTCGTCACACGCACACAGACACACACACACACACATACATACAAAATCGTATTATAGGGACCCTAAAACATGCTTATTCACTAAAAACTCACCATTGAATTTTTTGACCAAAGACAATACCTTCCTTACGTAAAGGTGACGGAAGGTAAAAATATTAACCAAATATACTCAATTTGCATTATTTTGTTCATAAATTTTAACAAAACTATTTTTTGTGGGTTTTTCATTTTGATATATTAAATTTCTGGTTTAAAACAGTGCATTTTTGCGACTCATATATTAACGACGTTATAATTGAATACGGTTTGAAAACTTCCATGAATACGGTTCATCGCTAAAAAACATCTATAATCTTTGAAAAAACTTTCACGTACTTTGAAACCTTAGAGGTCTGTTCGTTTGTGTTACTCTAAACATGTAAGTGTAGGAGTACTCTGATATTTTTCTCTTATTCGCTTATATCAGGTATCACATTTGAGTAATTACTAGGAGCGTATATACAAACGAACGTAATTTTTGTGTAATGCAAAGAGCTTGTCAAAATTTTATAACTATCATAAAGAAATAAATGTTTGGTAAACCTGTATCTTTTGATAGAAAATAAATGATGACGATGATGTATTGTATATGTTGTCCAACAGTAGCAATAAAGATAAAATTGTTCACAAAAATTAAAATTATTCATTTAAATATAACCTAAGAAAATGTATAGAAAATTATAAGTAAAAATATTTTATTCATTAATAAAAATTTTGTGCTATAAATATTTTGTACTTTATGTTTATGTACGTTAACCATATTGACTGATTGAGATTGATTACCCACAATACTTGCTTGCTCTTTCTTACTCCTCCTTTCCATGTGCAGTGAGAAAATCATAAGATCTGTTCGTTTGTTTTACTCTAAACACGTAAGAGTACTCTGATATTTTTCTCTTATTCGCTCAGATCAGATTTGAGTACTTACTAGGAGCGTACAGAAACAAACGTAATTTTTGAGTAGTGCAAGGAACTTGCCAAAATTTTAGAGCTATCATAAGAAACAAATGTTTGGTAAACATGGATCTTTTTATAGAAACCGAAATAATAAATGATGACCATGATATGTTATATATGTCGTCAAATACTAGTAATAAAAATAACATTGTTCACAAAAATTTTAAATTATTAATGGGGTCATTTCGCGTTTTCTAATTTATTTTTTTCTTGAAAGAATAGGTCAAATTAAATATGTAGGTGTATGTTTTACACTTTACAAGTCTTTAGAGTCAGAGATATGATTTTTTAAAAGTTGTCTTTAAGTTCAAATATTTGGACGCTGACGTCACGGCTTGTCGGATGCGGCAGTAACTTTCTACCGGTTGTGTTTGGAACTATGATTGTTTGAGTTATCACTTGTCAGTTTGATTTTGTAACAGCAACATATTGTTAACGAAAAACATATTTCATACAACTTTTGGTATTTAATTTACTAAATGTTTTATTTACATACCTTTACTCTTAACTCTGCTGTCACCTGTGACAATTTTAGGTTAGCTTGTTTACAGCAGCAAACGGATACCACGTGGACCGTTGTGTGTGTGTGTGTGGGAGGAATGTCTTTGTGTGAGTAACAAGCCGTGACGTCACGAATTTTACAGTCGCAAAAGTTTATTAGCAAATTTATGAATGAAAAGTCGCATATTTCATGTTATTTTATATTACTATATTTATTAAATGAGACGGATTTCACGATTTTATAAAAAAAACGATTTTTTTTAAATGACCTAATTAGCAGATCACTTTAAGAAATTAAAAAATTATAAGTATAAATATTTTATTCATTAATAAAATTTTCGTGCTATAAATATTTTGCACTTTTTTTATGCACGTCAACCAATATGATTGAGACAGATCTAAACTTAACCCAATTGAGAAAATTACCCACAATACTTGCTTGCTCTTTCTTACTCCTTTCTATATGGAGTAAGAAAATCATGAACTAAGCAGAGATGAGCAATTGCTCGATTGAAACGGAACAAAATCCGAGTAATGATCTGTGGCAATCGAACACGGATTTGTGCATGGAGCAGAAAGAGTAAGACAAACGAACAGACCTATAGTTTAAGCTCTACGCAGAGATGAGCAATTGCTCGATTCGAACCGAACAAAATTCAAGTAATAATCTCTGACAAACGACCGCGGATTTCATGCGTGGAGTAGAAAGAGTTAAGATAAACGAACAGACCTAAGATACATATAAATATTTAGCAAAATATTCAGGCCAATATTTTAAATATGTATAATGGCAAAAATACTGTATTAACGACTGAATAATGATTTACTGTTACTTAAGTATCTTAATATATAAAGTTATTGCTTCCTAATGTATTTTCCTGGAATATAAACTTCCTAATGTATATTCCTGGAATATAAGCCATTAAACTCACCCTAAAATCGATTCCCAACTTAGTAACAATGTTATATCATAATTAAACAATATTAAAATTCCGTTCAAATATATCCATCCCTCGAGTGTAATAAAAATAAACATAAACATAAATTATGTGCATAACTCCAATATTTTCGCCAGTAAATCTCCTAAATTACTATCAGATTACAACCCTGTTTTATTCCTATATTGTTGGAGTTCTTCAGCGTTTAGCTAGCTCCAGCATTTACGACTGGCAACTCGAAATATCGAGATCAGAGATCGAACTTGGAATTGCCAAATGTGAGACCGTTTACGACCTTAGCTAATTTATGTCACTGTTTCCATGGATATCATAATTGAGACAGACAGTGACGTAGGTAGCAGGGTCGGAATTTGAAGTGAGGGATAGCAAAAACTAGTTTTGAGATGAGAAATTTCAGCTATGGTATTCATAAGATAATGAAAGATAATGAACTTCTATCATTATAAAATTAGTAATTTATATTATTTATTTAATATGGAGATTGGCGCACCGAGAAATGGATATTAAGCGGCGATCATACATTTATTTCTTTTATATGATTCCCTATTTTCTTATAAAAATATTCATCTAAATTCAATGAAGAAACTAATTTTGCTAATTTAAAATTATTAATTTTAATATTTTTTATTCACAATAATAAAATACAGTTAAATCTTTTTAATTAAAAAATAATATTTTCTTGTAATGAATACAATGGGCTCCTTCGCCATAGTAACAAATTAGAAAATGTTCACTTATAAAATTTATATTAAAACTAGGCTTTAAAACTATACAAAAGTATCATTAGTTTCTAAAATATTCTAGTTTTTAATGCTCTTAAATTCTTACTACAGTCTGACCAGCGACTCGTGCCCGATTAGCTTGGATCATGGGCATAGGCAACGAGGGGCAGATGGGCAATTGTCCCCCACTAGAAATGGACTAAAAAAATTGTTGGTAACATTTTAGTATAAAATCCAAAAGTTCAGTTAACTAAAGTAAATAAAAAAAAAATTCGCAAATAATATATCATAATATTCATAGTGAGTATTATTTGCCACAAAGTAATGCAAACATGAACCTGATATGTAACAAATATCTATTATTTTTACTATTTAACGCACGCGAAGTACAATGAATTTTAAAGGCCTCCATAATTATTTATGTCTCGCACTATACTTTGCACGATCTTAGCAACATAGTAATAAGCAGAAGATCGATTAATCGATCAGAATGATCACAAAAAACATTAAACGATCGTTCGATCTGTTCGTTTAATCGATTTTTACTTATGATCAACTAATCAATTCAACAATAAATCGATCTGATTAATCCAACATGTTATGGTCATGTGTACATGCAAATATGAGCAGCGGCATAGTTGAAACGCAGTTTATATACATTTTTATAAGTTTCAAAAAAATCAATTTATTTAACATCTACGTCATAGTATCTTAAAAAAGTTATTACGGCTTGTCGAATAACAATTAAAACTTTCTAGAACTACAAATCGCTTTCACTATAGTTTCATATTTATTTGTTTTTTTAATAGTGAAGGACCCCATTATTGGATGTTATTTAAAATTATAAAAAATCTGTAAATTTTACAATTTCGTTTATATCTAGTGATCGATGCATTTTTCCCAATGCATTTTAGTGTTTTTTATATATCTTTGGGAATCAGATACCATAGAACATACAGGTGTAGTAGTTCAGTTTATGCTCAGGGCCGCTCCGTGCGGGTGGGCAGGTTGTGCCCTGCACAAAAGCGCCTGACCATAAAGGGGCGCTATTTATAGACTACAAATAATAGTAATTTTTATAAAATGCTCTTATTCGTAAAGAAAAAATTACAACTTACACAGTAAGATGATAGAAGTGAACAATATTTTTTTAAATTTGTTTGCATTAGGGTTCTAGTTATAAGTTATAAATAAAATAATTATCCTACCAAACGGATATTTTTATAGCATTGCTATATTGAAATAATAACTGTGCGATGTTGATTACAACAAAGAATATTTTGATTATAGTTCAAGAATATTGATTACAAGTATGAATCCGACAATTGGGCAATTAAATCTAATATTTAAATAACTAGCATTTTGCAAAGAATGTTTAAATTCACAATTCTGAAATCTTGTAATATATTTTTTTTTCTGCTAAAATTGAAATTCCCTGATTTACTATTAAAATATAGCAGAAAAAAAGTAAAAGAAATATCCTATCAAACGGATAATTTTCTGACATTTTTATGATATGTTCGAATGCAAACTATAACCGCAAAATTGTTGATTACAACAAACGATTTTGATAATAACGTGCTAACAATTATTACAAGAATGAATCTAACAAAAGAAATTTCATCAATATTTAAATCTAGCATTTTTCGAAAAGTATAGTTTAAACTAAGTTTGCAAATTATGTATTAGGTGGGGGGGACGCTAAAATATAATTTTACACAAAGGCGCCTTTTATCCACGGAGCGGCACTGCTTATGCTTTTATGAATTCCCGGAATTCTCACGCTATTCACCACCTACTCCCATGTCACAAGAGTTTCGTAGTTTTATCCCTGTCCAGGTCCAAAAAAAACCGTTATGTAAAGAATAATTTATTTACTAATTCTCCAATATTGTCTCCGACTAACCGGCTCAAATGAAAAATAATAGGCACTGCATTAATTCCTTCTCCAGATATTTTTTGTTCTTGTTTAATTGTACAAAGAAATCATACCTATTTATTTCCTAATTGGTTTTTCCGCGTAACTGCTAAATGCTAATTAATTTTTTATGATGAAAGTGATGAATAAGGTTAAGGATATGAGCAAATGAACCGCCAATTTTAATCAGACTTAATTAAAAAGATAAAAATATGCTGTTATCAGTAAATATAAATAGAAATACAAATAATATAAAAATTAAGTAAATATATTTATAAATGAACCATTATTTTGTTCAATTTATATTAAAATCATTTGTTTTCAGAAACAAAAGACATGGACATCAAGAAACAATAACTGAAGAATCCACTAAAGAGTATTTAATCCATCGACTACTTTAGCAAACAAATTAAGTATGTGTAAGTTTATATTTTCTAAAACAGTTTATACTTTTACAGCTCGGATCAAAAATAATCACATAATAATAATAAACTTTCCTGACACAGCAATAAATTTGAATACCTACGCATACGAACAAACTTAAAATTACGCCATTTCAAAGAAAAATGAGTAATAATTATCATTGTATAAATAACTGAAGTGCAAAAAAAATCATTACTGCGTTACGGTTAATAATTTCGTGACGTAGAATCTGCTTGTTGGGACATGTTTGTTAGTTTCTTTATCTAATATTAAATATACGTGCTGTGCTCTCTTTCTATCCTTTACATAGCAAATTATCGGAATTTACCAACAGCTGAGTAAGAAAGCAGTTGGCGGGAATTTTATGCCATGTGTTCGCTATGGTTTACTCCCCTCGTGTCACTATTTGTCGTGGTGGGAGAAGAGAACGTCCAGAAAACACGTTAAAAGTTACAAAAACATTATTTTAAACTTTAAATATAGCTCTTTTTTGTGAATCAAAATTATGTTAATACTTTGCATATATTATACACAAATATTTTGGACATAAATGGTGATTTAAATCTATAATTACACTAAAAAATTATTGTGTAAAGTCTTACGAAAAGAAAATGTTTGTCTGAACTCATACAAAATGTATTAGGCGCGAAAGCACCGGGAAACATTTACGTATATAAACAGAAATTGGCGCAATATACCTCATATACTTAACTACGCCATAGTCGATGTATAAAGTGTTCGAAGTTTTATCGTATATATTTTGATATTCTTATAATTATTGAATTAAAACTTCTGTGAAAATGCCTCCAGTAGTGTTTGACAAAGAAAATATCTCATCCCACAGCAAGGAAAACAAGATAACCTCACCGAAAAGTAAGGTATTGGCTGAAATATCTCTCAACAAACTTAAAATCAATGGCGAAAAGTCTGTACCGACGACCGAGAAGAAAATTACCAATTTTGATCCCGAAATAGAGCCTCTTCTTCGTGAAAATCCAAAACGTTTTGTGGTATTTCCCATTGAATATCCAGACATTTGGGCTATGTACAAGAAAGCCGAAGCTTCTTTCTGGACAGTGGAGGAAGTCGATCTATCCAAAGACATCGAAGATTGGAGGGATAAATTAAACAAAGACGAACGACATTTTGTTTCTCATGTTTTGGCGTTTTTCGCCGCTTCAGATGGTATTGTAAACGAAAATCTTGTAGAGAGGTTCAGTCAAGAAGTCCAGGTTACTGAAGCTCGTTGTTTCTACGGATTCCAAATCGCTATAGAAAATGTGCATTCCGAGATGTACAGCATGTTGATTGAAACGTATATTCAAGATCCCAATGAGAAAGAATTTTTGTTCAACGCTATTGAAACACTTCCCTGTGTGAAGAAAAAGGCCGATTGGGCCCTAAATTGGATTTCCAGCCAATCTGCCTCATTTGGAGAAAGAATCATCGCTTTTGCTGCCGTTGAAGGCATTTTCTTCTCCGGAAGCTTCGCCTCCATTTTCTGGCTAAAAAAGCGCGGTTTAATGCCGGGATTGACCTTCAGCAACGAATTAATTTCCCGCGATGAAGGGCTACATTGCGATTTTGCTTGTTTGATGTTCAAACATCTTGTACAAAAACCATCCGAAGAGAGCATTATTGCAATCATACGAGATGCTGTAACCATTGAGCAAGAATTCCTAACAGACGCTTTGCCTGTTAGTTTACTGGGAATGAATTGCGAATTGATGTCTCAGTACATCGAATTTGTAGCAGACAGACTTCTGGCGGAATTGAATTGTCCGAAGATTTACGGAACGCGAAATCCGTTCAGTTTTATGGAAATGATCTCACTGGAAGGGAAGACCAACTTTTTTGAGAAGAAAGTTGGGGAGTACCAAAAATGCGGCGTGATGGCTGACCGACTTGACAGTGTTTTTACCACAGATGCTGACTTTTAAATTTATTTTAGACGATATTATTTTTAGATTTTGCTGATATATATTGCTTTTAAATTATATTTTAGTAATAGTTGATTTATTTATAGTATTATATTTGATATTTACTTAAAACTATTGTTTCTTATATGACATCACTCTAAGACAAATAAAATATACAATGTAAATAATGCATATTCGTTTATTTCTGTCGCTGTACAGTTTCTCTACTTAGTAAATAAATAAAAGTAATTAAACATTAATAAAATAGATCACAATACTGTATACACAACTTCCTGTACCGCATTTACAATTTCAGGATACGATTATTTTGGCCCTTTTCAATTGGCAGATACTGGGTTTAATATACGGTAAGTACAGGCATTTTCTCTTGTTTTTATTCATTCAATCAATGGAATGTGTAAAAAATGCATTTTCAAAATCCGGCGCGCTCGAGTTCACTCAGCTGATGCGCTAATTTTTCTTCTTTTGTCTTTCTTGTGTGGCTCACAATTCGCGATTTTATGTAGGAACTAACAAAATGATCTACATCCAAGTCTCCGTTCAAGAAACTTTCAGCTATGCTTTCACTTTGTTCGTCTGCCTTTACTGCTGCTTCTCTTATAGATTCCTTCAAAAAATTATCAAATTAATTGATAACACAAAAAAATAATGATTATTTACCTTAATATTAGATGGCTTATACCTATCAGACAATAATTGAAAATTTTCATTTAGTACTTCGTTACTTTGTAATAATTTGTCTACAGTTTCTATCCTAGTCTTTCTCTCTTCATATAACTTTTCTAGCTGATTTCTTTTGGCCAAATTTGTATCTATAATACATTAAAAAATACACATAATGCATTTTATACGATTAAATGTTAATTTTGAAATATTCAAATATTTTCTCTTAATTCTGCATCTAATGATATCACCCATTATTATTATATTATCTAAACAGGAAAAATTGAAGAAATTTAATTGAGTATTAATTAAATCAGTGGTGCAATGGAATAAGAAACAAATGCGCACACTGTCCATGGCAGCATGGCACCACTGATCTAATTAATATTAATGTAGTTGGAGCATAAAGTGAAATTCATAAAATCTTAATAATCTTTGACGTACAGCTAGATTAAGTATTGCTCGATGTAAATCCAAAATTTTAGTCTTCTTGCCTAGTTCCGATCGGAGTTATTGAACTCCAAAGTTAGAAAAATTAATATGGCGAGTATAGGGAAGCTCAAGAAATCATCATAATTGCGTCTACAATCGCGAAAACCCATAAACTTTTGACTAAAAACTAGGTGAATATAGATGAAGGTATCGGGAAAAAAAACTAGTTAAAAAAACATACATGCCCATCTAGTTTCAAAGATATAACAAATTTAATTGGAAATTCATCAGATATTTCCAACTTCTGAAGTTTTCACGCGTATTGTTGCTAAGACCGCCGCGATGATTTCTAACTTTCGGCATTTTTCTTTATTTTGTTAACCTCACGATTACAACCATTAGCTATTGCAATACCTAGCAGAATAAATATAATATGCAAAAATGACTTGAAGCAGGCAGACAACTCTTGAGTTTGTCTACATTGTTCGGCACGGAATCAATAGATGGCATTGCTCTCATGAGCCAACTACCTTACGTTAAATTTCTTCAATTTCTCTTATTCCGAATATTATGAAATAAGCAGATGTTGATTTTATTATTTTTATTATCAAATGGCCCCTCTGATGAAAAATCGAAGTAAATTAACTAAATATTAATCAAATCAGTGATGCCATGGACAGTGTTTGCATTTGTTTTATTTTTCCATGGCCACACTGATTTGATTGATATTAAAATAAAATTTCTCACTGGTGCTGTAGAAAAAAATAACAACAACATCATACAACAAATCATCACTATTAACATATTAAAAGTGACCGATTTTCGGTAGCGAAATACCACATCCGGATCACAATAATAGTTACGAAACAATCATCTTTCACCACACATTCCTGTCGAAGCACACCTTTTTCGCCTCGACTATACTCATAATCGCATCCATACATATTCTTCTTCTCTTCCCACTTGGAAACTTCTTCATCCATCCACCTACACATTGGTCGGCCACGCAATTGAAAACCTTTAGCTTCACCAAGATATATACGCTTAACAAGCCGTTCACTCGCCATTCTCTCCACATGACCAAACCATCTCAACTGACACACCAACTTTCTTAAACATTGTTCCTAACCATACATTCTTCATACACCAAGTTATTCCTCACGCGATCCCGTCTTACATACCCACACACACCACGTAAATCCCTCATTTCCACGACAGTCACTCTCTTTTTTATGCTTTCCCGTCCATGCCCAACATTCGCTTCCATACATCAAAGCAAGCACTACTACTCCATTATATACACTTAACCGAGCATCCCTTACATCCCGCACTCACTCTCCTTCCAATCTCTTGATCAATTCGACCATCCCTCGGCATCATGCTACCCAAATATGCAAACTCATTCACCTGTTCCAGTTTCATTCCATCCACCAACACATTACACTCAGTGGAATAATAATAAAAAAGTCTTCGTCAAATGATATCTTAATTCATAAATTTTCTGTTGCCCGAAATGAGAAAAATTAAAGATATTTTATTTTTCCTGTTCCGGATAATAAAAAATTATGAAATAAGAATCACTAGAGGCAGAATTTTTTATTAATCCATCATGAAAAATTGAAGAAATTTAACTTAATATTAATCAAATCAGTGGTGCCATGGACAGTGTCCGCATTTGTTATTTATCCACAGCACCATTGATCTGATTAATAGTAAATTAAATTTCTTCGATTTTTCTTGTTCCGAATAATAGAAAATTATGAATTAAGATATTCGATACAGATTATTAAATAGCACCACTGATGAAAAATAGAAAAAATTAAGTTAATATTAATCTAATAAGTGTTGCCATAGACAGTTGCATTTGTTTCTTATTACATAGCAACACTGATTTTATTAATATTAAGTTAAAATTCTTCAATTTTTGCTAATTTGGATAATAGAAAATAATGAATTCAGAATCATTGGAGATTTTTTTGATTTTTATTATTTCCTGGCACAACTAATGAAAAGTCCAAAAAACAAAAACTTTATATAAATCAAATCAGTGGTGCCATGAACAATGTGTGCATTTGTTTTGTTTCCATGGCACCTCCGATTTGATTAATATAAATTAAATTTCTCCGATTTTTCCTGTTTCGGATAATAGAAAATTATAAATTAGGGTATCATTAGATGCAGAATTTTTATTTTTACAAAAAAATATTGTTTTAAAAATTAATTAGGGTAAAAAAATATTTCAATATTTCAAACATTGAAACAGCTATAATTATTTTGTACCTGCTAATTCCTCAATTTGAATTAAAAGATCGTCTAATGTTTTATTCATTTCTCGAATCTGCGGCATATTTTCCAAAAAATCATCTTGTTTATCTATATTTTCATTTAATAATTGCAATTCCTCTAAGGTTAAAGTATTTAATTCAGGAAAAACTAAAGATTGATTTACAGAGGATGTTGAAGGAACTAAGGCTTGTGAATAAGAATTAAGATTAGAATAACAATAATTGGGACTTGAAACATTAATTGGATTGGAATAAGAAAACTGAACTGGAATGGGCGAGCTGGTATTCACGTGACTATGATTCACTGTTAATGGCGGAGGATTTCTTTCAAATTCTCTTATTATTGCTTGTACAACTCGTCCCAAATCAGAATGAACTGTAAACTATTACCAAAATTATCATATTATTTCGTAATATTAATATATCTTACATTTAATAAACCAGGAGCAGACACAATTTCTCCGTCTGCATTTACCCAAGGGTGTGAAACGTAAGGAGATATTTTCAAAGTTGGTTTTTCGTTTGGAAATTCGTTTGACAACAAAACTTGCAACGCAAGCTCATTTTTTCCTGACTCAAAAGCAATGCAGTATTCTGTTCCTTCCACTACTTCTATCACACTGTATAAAAACAAAGAGTAATAACCCGTAATCAAAAGAGGTTATATTAGTACTTACTTATCATTAAATATCTTTAAAGTATTAATTTGTCTCTTGCGAATCTCGGATTCGGTTCTAAATATTCTAGGTAACATTTAAAATATTGATTCTCGAAATATTTTACGAAAAATGACTAGATTTTCTTCAATGACAGCTACAATCGATTCTCATGACACCGGTAGCGTATTCTCGAACTATCAAACGTCATTATTTGACGTTTACTGCGAGGTTTATCTTTTTATTTGTACGATACGAACTGGATACCTTACAAGATAATTCTGAGAAACGCTTAGGATCAACAAGTGAATAAGATTTATACATGTACATAAGAGCAAAAAGGATACAACTTTCGTAACTAAACGCGAAATACGCAGACGCCGCAGTTGACCATAGACGTCGGCATTGTTTTTCAAGAAAAGGACAAATATAACACAAAATAATAATAAAACAAGGAAGAAGTTGAATATTTTTTTTTTATACAGATGGTTTTGAACATAATGCCATAAATTTAAGGGTAAGTAGTATGACTTGTGTAGATTACGAAACAGAAAGATTTTTTTAAAAATTCGCATATTTAAGGGTAGTTTTCATGAAACTAACATTTTTGGTACCACGAAACCACTGGCAACGCATTTGCATTATTTTATCTATTACACAGTTATTTTCGTTAAAAATGCTATTTAATTTAATTATTAATAATAAACTAATTTTGAATGTATTTTTGATAACCATATTTTTAATGAAATATTAATTAAAACAGCAGTAAAAAAATGTTTCCTTAAGTAAAGTTGAATTTTCTTTTTTCGCATTTTTTACTTGGTTTTACATGCTGTTCATAGTTTCTTTTGTTACCTAAATAACAAATTTCTCCGCTTGTATATAAAATATAGTATATAAATAACCCGGGAGTAAAGTGTCATTTCTATCATGCGATTGCAGCTACGCCCCAGGATCTTATGATTGAGCTGTGATCCTAAATTTTTATCGATCATATAGATTGATTGATCTTGAACATATTGATATACATAAATCCGATCGTACAGATCAATGACTTCATTGCTACCTCTATTAAATATTAAAGAAATAAAGAGCAGGTACTCTCAATAATTATAACATTCTGATTTATTCAGTACTACTTGGCCAACCATTTCTTATAACATTATAATAGTCAAACTATAAAAAAATAATGTAGTAATTATAATATACGCGTGTGTACATATAACCTTGACCAGCTGTTGGATCTATCTTTTGATTAACCGATTAGATCAATTAATCGAGTAAATATTGTCTGTGCTCATTTTGATCGATCAATCGATCTGGTCAGAATATCGATTAATGGATCAGAATGATCACAGACAACATTTAATCGATCGATCGATGTGATCGTTTAATCTATTTTTATTTATGATCATGTATACGCATGCGCATATGAGAAGCGGCACTGCTGAAACGCTGTCTGTAGTCTAGAAGGAAAAGGTTGTAAATCTAGTATTACGAAAAAACATCGATGTGCTTCATCTGATAAGAAAATCGATTGATTGATTAAAATGATCACAGACTACATTTAATCGATTGATCGTTATGAATCACAGATGATCGATTTTGATCGATCAATTGGTAAGATCGATCAAAATTGAGGATCGTAAAACGATCATAAATTTTCAAGATTGAACAGCTCTAAGCCATACTCACTAACAATTTGGAACAGAGTAACTGTGAATCAGTGAACTATAAACTGACAAAAGTATCGTCGCCGTTACTGGCGTAAGTATTCTTGAGCTTGCGCAGTACATGTTTCCTTACGAATCTACTATCTCTTTCAATACTAAGCGTTTCCTAAATGTTCCCTCCAGTTCGTACGCTTAGCTAAATTATCTATGAGTGGTTTATTGCTTTCTTGTCGAAGTAAAAATTTGGTTATGTTTTAAAAGTAATCATGCCTATTTTTCCAGAAACACCTCCTGAGGTAGAAAGACCTCATAAATAAAATATATTAAATTATATATTGTCTTAATTTTAGCATTTTCATACAAAAACTATAATTGTTATACATCCGGGCTCTTTATATTTACGAATCGGCAGAGCGTCTGATGTAAACCCATGTACCATTTTACATGCTGTAGCTAGAAGACGATTAATAGGTGGTTTAGAACATAAAGATCCTTTTTTACCTCCAAAGGCTGAACTGGTATGAATGTACTTTTGAAATTAGCATGTTCACAAATTGACACAAAGCGCTATGATAATAGGTCGAATTCTCTATCCATAACGTATATTTTAGTCTAAAGATCAGTTACAAGAAATAGAAGATGCGCGTTTGCAAATATCTCATACTCTTCAATCATGTTTACAATCAGATGGTCGCAGAAGATATGCGACTCCTCCGCAACAAATTGCCGCGTTTAATAGGAGATCACAACCGGAAGAACAAGGATCTAGTGGCGGAGAATGGGTCAAGCCGGAAAAAGATATTGTCGTTGGAAATGATGTAATATTTATTCGTTTTAAGTGCTTATAATACTCGAAATAAGTAAGTAAGTGAGATTTTACAGATTCATAAACGTAGAGGGGATAAGCGCAGAATTTTTTAACAAAATTGCGTTGTTCGTTCAAATAAAATTTTTATTTAACTTTTATTAACTTAAATACTGAAAGAAATATGTTGTACTTATATTATTTATCGAAATATGTTATTTAATTATATTTATATAGATTTTACTTATTGAATTTAGTTAACCAAATTTTGTTAAATATTAAAAAAGCACGAGAGTTAATGAAATATTTTTATTTAAGTAATAAAGATACATTCTAAATTCTACGAAAAACGAAAAATTTGGCTGAATAGGTTTATTATGTTATGAACAACAAAATAAAACAAATATCACCGTTCAGTTTGTATTTTAAATATATTTTATAATGATATAAAACAAATATAAAATAAAATAGGTATCTACTGATTTTTTTGCCAAATAATGAAATCTTCCTTTATAATAATAGGCGCATTGTTTTAATTAAATATACGATCTATGTGATGTGATTCTTTAGAGATCCATGTTCTAAGATCTAAGTACTGGTCTGTTAAATTTAAAAATGTTTGTATTAACAAAATTTTGCAAAATGGGACACTTTCCACTTATCGATTGATAGGGACTCAGCGGTATATAGTGATCCTTACTAACCCTGATGAAGGTGTAAGTTTAAACTTGAAACCTCTGTAAAAATTCATGCTGTATGACTACTAAGATTTCGAGTAATTATAATACCTAATCTATACTACATTCGAGAAAATTATTAATTTATTGATTTGAAATATTTACAGATACTGAGATTAAATCCTATAGAAGACTTCAATATTCATTTTCCTTATCGAAGAGGAGATTTAAATATCCATTCAGGACCTGGAGGTTCTATAACTGCAGTTTTGGCAAATTTAGAAACAATTTGGATTCATGTATTGGAAAATCAACTTCATATAAAAAAGTTCGATTTAAAATTTTATAAAGCTGTTTTAGTTATTCCAGATATTTATAATAGAGGATATTTAAAGGAACTCATGACTTTACTTTTATTAAAAATGGGATTTGGAAGCTGTTTCCTTGTACAAGTAATAATATATTTCTTTGTGAATGTTTAAATTTTGTATTTTATTATTTTTACAAATTAGGATCATGTAGCAGCAACTTTCGGCGCTGGATTAGGCTATGCATGTGTTGTTGATGTAGGGGACCAAAAAACTTCAGTTTCATGCGTTGAAGATGGACTTTCTCATTCAAATACAAGAGTATGTATTTATATTCTACAATTTTCTGTTACACAAATCTTGAAATATTTTTTGGAAATTAACAAATGCTAAATAAAAAAATCGTTAATGCTAAATCAAAACTAGTATATAAGAAATTATGAAATAACAAATTAGATAATGATTAATGCTATATATTAAAGATACAATAAGACAATCTTATAGAAAGTCAAGGGTGACATCCGAATAGAGAAAATATTTTTTTAAACCAGTGGTTCTCAAGTTACAACACTAATGGCCGGTTGCACCAACGTAACTTAAATATTAAACGGCTTAAATTGAAATATTGCATCGTAATGAAATGTCAAATGAATTAAAATATAGTGCTTTCAAAATTTGGATTTGCATTTTTCTGTTTAAACCTAGTTTAACATTTAAGCCTTGTTGGTGCAACTTGCCAAAAGTTATATTTTTTTAAATAGGATGGTATATTTTTTTTAGGCTCATTCGATATTTTTTTCTGAATTTCAACCATGTAGTTATTTTATATCCTTACATAAAATAAAAATATTAAGAAAAATATAATTGAAATTTAAATAAATTTGATTTTTATAGCTATTTTTTAGTAGGCTATGTATGAAAAACAATTGAATTTAAATTAGAACGAAACAAATATTTGTTATTTAAGATAGGGTTATAAATTCTGCCCTTCGATTGGTCAGAACGCAAAACTAATACACAAAAGCGAAAAAAATATCACTTGTCAATTATCAAATGAAATCTATAGAATTAAGTGATGTTTAACCATGTTATGTTGTATTTTTTAATATTCAGTTCTTGTACATTTTTACAGGTAAAAATATTTATTATTGACAAAGTTTCACGAATTAAAATTATTTATTTAATGCAAGTAAAAACGGTCTACCCTCAAGCGTCATCTATTATTTTCTTACGTGAAGTGAAGTATAATAACTTTATAAACACTAACCCTAAATAATTTAAATTGACAAATATCCTACTAAAAATAGGTTATGCAAATAAAATTAATATTATAATTATATTGTTAATTATTGTTAATTATTTGTTATATAAAGATATAAAATGATTACATGATTGAATTCAGAAAAAAATACTCTATCAAACGGGTCTAAAATCATAAATACTATCCCATTTAAAAAAATATATAACTTTGTGTTACAACTTAATAACCACTGGTTTAAAAAAATACATTCTTTCCTAATCGGAATCCCCATTGGACTTCTATAAAATTCTCTTATAGGATTTTATTGTATCTTTAATAATATAAATAGTTATTTGTATATCAAGGCCGCGAAATCACTCTTTAGCGTACCGAGAAAAAAATTGTCGCCGAGGCCGCTTGCGGCCGAGGCAAGACAGTCTCGAGGATGCTAAAGGATTTCGCGGACAAGGTGTACACAATATTTTTTGTGCAACCGTAAAAAATATGTAATTATAAATTTTATTAATTTTAAACAGTTTCACTGTAAATTGAACGTTGGCTTTCAAGGTAGCTATGGAATTGACATTTGATAAACAAAACAATTAGTTTTGAAAAAATCATAGTGATTGTTTACTCAATTTCGCGGCCGCTACCATGACAGCGGCCGCGAAATGGATTTCGCGGCCGTTGCCATAACAACAACCGCGAAATTCAATTTCGTGGCCTATATTGCGGCTGCGAAATGCCTATTTCGCGGCCGGTTGCACAAAAAAATATTTAAGGTAGCTCGTTTAGCTGTTACATCCTGTATAGCATTTATTTTTTCTAGTAACTCGATTTTTAAGCATGCTCATTAAAAATTTAAATGTTATATTTTTAATATAACATTTAATTTATTCTCTATTATTGTTTAGGTACGTATGGAATATGGAGGAGGCGACATAACGCAAACATTTTACTGGTTGCTTCAAAAATGTGCATTTCCGTACAAAGACTGTTCAGAAAGTAATAAATTAGATACTATGCTTTTACACAAATTAAAAGAAGATTTTTGCCATGTCAATCTTGTAAGATTATAAAACAATTGTATTATTGTTCAAATTAATAATGGACTGATTTAGGATATTTGTGGATCTCAAGAAAAATCTTTCGTTGTTAATCATCCAAAAAAGCCAATTGTACAATATACGCTCCAAGTTGGAGACGAATGTATTGTTGCTCCATTGAGTTTATTTTCTCCAGAATTATTTGGAGTTACTGGTTTAAAATTAGTTCACACCCAAAAACGTTCTAGTGGGGATCCAGAAGATCCACACGATGAAAATTATTTACGGGAAACAAGTGTAAGAACTTTAATTTTATTTTTAACGTGCTCAAAAATTAAAGATGTTCTTGAATAAATAGTAATCATTGCAGAGAAGAGGAATAAAAGAATCAATGGAAACATCCTCCTCCGATTTATTAGGAGGAAATGACGATCAAGGTGGAAATCAATCCAATGTAAACGCTAATGATGATGATATTGTTGTTGATGCAATTGATACAGCAGTTCCGGGGTCACAAGATAAAGAATTTGTGCTAAATCCGGGGCAACTTTTAGGTTTAGATCAAGCTGTTTTGCAAAGCATCGATCGCTGTCGTAAGTAATCAAAAATGTTGTTAATATTTACCTATTAAACCTGTTTATCTAAAAATAAAATGATTTAGATATCAAAACGAAATTGATTAATTAAATTGGTATCGTATTTTTCTTGTTTACAAAATAACAAAAATAATTGTATTTTATTCATGTATATTATACTGTGGGTGGTGATCGACACAGCCGAACATAGGACTTGAACATATAAAATCAATCTTTCCTAATTTCCTGCTTCAAATAAAAGTTGTAGAGCATAAAATTCTGCATCTGAATCAATAAGCAAAATTGATTTTGTATGCCGTTTAACGGCAGAAATTAGTTTTGAAAATGTCGAAAATCACCTCAAAAATAGCAATAGCCATGGAATTGAGACAAAATAAATAACAAATGTCTAACAGTTTATCTGTCATGTTAGCGTAATTTATTTTTATTAGCTATTATTTTTAATTTCTGTTCCAGTTAACAATTATCTGTTAATTTAAATTGATATTTGTTCACTTGAACAGAAATTACAAATAATAATAAAAATAAATTAACCTAGATTGACAGATAAATTGTTAACATTTGTTAATTTTTTGTTTCAATTCCACGGCTATAGCTATTTTTGGGATGATTTTCGACATTTTCATACCTAATTTCTGCTGTTACCAAGCACACAATAGTTATTTGTATATCAAGGCCGCGAAATCACTCTTTAGCGTACCGAGAGAAAAATTGTCGCCGAGGCCGCTTGCGGCCGAGGCAAGACAATCTCGAGGACGCTAAAGGATTTCGCGGACAAGGTGTACACAATATTTTTTATGCAACCGTAAAAAATATCTAATTACAAATTTTATTAATTTTAAACAGTTTCACTGTACATTGAAAGTTGGCTTTCAAGGTAGCTATGGAATTGACATTTGATAAACAAAACAATTAGTTTTGAAAAAATCATAGTTTACTCAATTTCGCGGCCGTTACCATGACAGCGGCCGCGAAATCCATTTCGCGGCCGTTGCCATAACACCAAACGCGAAATTCAATTTCGTGGCCTATATTGTGGCTGCGAAATGCCTATTTCGCGGCCGGTTGCACAAAAAATTAATTTTGTTTATTAATTCAGATGTAGTTTTATGCCCTGCAACTTTTATTTGAAGCTTTTTACCTAAAATAATTAGGGAAGCAGGAAATTACGTAAGTCTGATTTTACACGCTACAGTCCTATTCGGCTGTGCCGGTCACCAACCTGTATAAAATAAAACTTTCCATTTTGTAATTCAAATATAATAATCAAATATATTTTGGTTTTAAACTATTATGTTTTCTAAAATAGATTAAAACTATTGTCGTACGTAGACTTTTCGTATCACTGTATCAGTAAAAACAAGAAAGAAAAACAAATGAATAAATTAGCTTGTTTCTTCAGATGAAACATTTGATATTCACAAAAGGTGCTTTCCTTTTACATGCACAAAAAGGGTGAGTAGCACTGAAATGAACTGATCTGCAACTCTCCCTAGACAAAATAAAAGGAACGTTGTATGTCAGTGCATGCTTTTGACAAAGTTATTTTTATTTTATATTTATGAGAATTAATAATTAGAAAATAAATACCATAAACAAACACGTGTGGGGGCAGATAAACGAGTAGATAAGAGTAAACTACCCCTGGTCTAGCCCATAAAAAGGAACAAGGATAGGGTACACCCGGATGTAAAAGGAAAGCGCCTAAAATAAACACCAGTTTAAAGGTTAAACAATTTAAAAATACAACTGGTAACGTCCAAACAAAACAGATTCCAAATATTTATAACATACAAACATGCTACATGTTACATCATTATCAGTTTATAATGAATTTACTCTATTTTGAGCAGCAAACGAAGATTTGAAACGAAAAATGTACGGCTGCATTTTAGTCGTGGGAGGAGGAATGAAATTTCAAGGAATAGGAACTTGGCTACAAAACAGAATCTCGTTACAAATTCCATATATGTATAGAGCAGAACAATTAGACATTATAACACATCCTAAAGAAATGGATCCGGCTATGACAGCATGGAAAGGTGCTGCGATAATGTCTTGTTTAGAATCTGCTCAAGAACTTTGGATTCTTAATACAGAATGGGAAAAAATTGGGCTGAAAGTTTTAAGAGAGCGCGCGCCATTTATGTGGTAGATGAACAAAATATTGTATTGTATTTATGTTTCTGTATTGTATTGAATAAATAAAGTACTTTTTTATGAAAAATGAATGTATTTTATTCGTATAATAATAAATATATGAAATGTTAGTAAAAACATGAGTATTAAAATATATCGTCACAAATCTACGAATAATAAAAACTTCGTACAAGTGCTTATTCTTTGTACTTATAATTAGTCTTATCACTGGAAAATGTTATTTATAATCAAGGTCGAATCATCCGGTTGGTGTGATGGTCGCGACTCCAAAGGCAGATATAAAAACATTTATAATTGTTACTAAAAATATTCCTATTATTGTAAAATTATTAATTTTATTTGCGACACACATCTCCTTTTTGTCCTTCACATTGTATCTTGCATTCCATATTAGTCCTACCCCAACAGCTACCTGAAAATAAAAAAAATATTAAGAAATCTGCGAATTATGTTAATAAATCAATAGTTTGCGCGACCGTAAGGCGCCGAGATTATACTAGGTCACGAGGACGAAACTTTTATTATTCAGAAATACCAGAATATTTAATTAATTTTATCATTAGTGTATCAAGAATGTCAAGAATTTTTATAATATCTAAATATGATTTGAAAAATTGGGTCTTTTGCTAAAAATAAGTTACATCTTTTTTGTCAAATTATTACATTACGATTAATTGTAAATGATTTTATAAGTAAATTTTATTGAAAGTTAAAAGTTTTCATACATAATTTTAACAAAAACTATTCACGCTATAAATGTATGATGTTACAACTTCATAGAGATTATAGCATTATTAAGAAAAAATAATATATATTTCTAGGGCAGATTTTAAAGAAAGTATGCTTTTTTCTTCACAAAACAATGAATCAAATAACACTTTAACCGCAAGGGTAGACAGTTATTTACAATACAAGTACATAAAACTAGTGTTTAGTCACGAATGAGTCAGAATTAAAACAATCGCTACGCTCGTGTTTTACAACCCCTGAGTGACTAAAGTTTCTTTGCGTATGTGTATCGTACAATATTTTATCTACGATATAATGAACAAACCCAGTAAGTATAAAAAAAATACTTTTATTTATGAATTAGGATCACAATATTAAATGAGAAGTTTGCCATGATAAAATATCCAACCTGGTTTTACAAATTTAGCGTATTTCAAAATTTTAATCACTTATTGCTCAGCAACCCGTGACTAATGAAACCTTGTTACTAAACAACCGTTTTATAAACTTAACACCAGGGATCGGATAGCTAGATTAAAATTGAGAAACCCATGTTAGTTCGGGAAAAACATCGCTAATTAGCGCAGCAATCGCAAAATTACTATATTTCGCATAATAGCCGACGGGGATATTGTTTCTCATTTCTTTGAAAAAAGGCTAATGTCATGAAATATTTTATTACATACATCAAAAAGAATACTGTAAGTACAAAAAGATCTTTATTTTTTGTTCCTATATAAGATGAATACTACCAATTAATTATTATATAATTTAGATACACAAATATATGTGACTGTCGTTGACTATTATGAAACAGTTTTCCAAATTATGAAGATTTAAAAAAAAGAGCTTACTCTATCTTCTTGTCTACTTTAATTGTGTCACATCTACGACAAGTGGAGATATTTGGCGTTGACGCGTGATGGAAGAAATAGGTAGACATCAGTTACACCTTAAACGGAATAAATAACTCGAGAAAACGTAAGAAGATACATAAAAGTGAATAATTTTGTAAATATAATGAATTAATAAAAAAAAAATACTATGAACTTGAATTTTATATTTTCAGTTAAAAAAAAATGAACTTCTGAATTTTATTTCATACTTTCAGTAAACTGAGTTTAAAGGAGGGAGTCTGCACGTGCATATGGCACCCTCATCGAAAAGGAACATTCGAACAACATAAAATTTTGATGTATTAAAAAAAATAGTTTAATAAAAGCGCGAAAGCACAAATATAGATGAAAAACTCTTTGGTTTGGTTTATTTTTAATTGAATGTAATTATTCGCAAAAAATGGGGGGGTTCCCGTAAAATTCCGCCCTCGGTGTTAAGTTTTCTTAGTCCTCCATTGGTTACAGTACGACTAGCGAATGAAATTTGATGTTTAAATGATTTTATAGATGTGGTTTCTTTTCATAAATTTGTTTTATGATTTGAATTCTAAAGGAAACTGACCTTTATATAATTCCGGTATAAAAGACTAGAATTGTCCCCAATCTCACTGAAATACTAGGAGGTATGTAAAATGACCTTAGAAACAAGTTTCAGTGATGTCTCACGTGCAAGCAACCCTCGAGTCGGAACTACTGTTATTTGAAGTTAAAAATAATTCTATTTCATAGAATTGCCAAACTGAATAGTTTAAAAGTCAAAATATTTTGTTATAATCTAAATAAACGAAAAATGTTTAAAATATTTTAAATGCACCCCTGTTTTGTTATTCTATTATGCAGGTACCGTAGTCTATTTTCAGCAAGACATAGTAATGTATTGCTAACATTTCCTAGTCCAGTATTTAAATGAGTACTTACAAAAATTGTCATACCTGAATATTTCTTCTCTAACAGAATACATAAACCACATCTATAAAATAATTTAAACGTCAACTTTCATTCGCTGGTCGTATCATACCATATTATTACTTATATTAAATTTTAAAATTATGTTTAGATAATTTAATTTATAACTGATTTTTTTATTTTCTAAAATCTGCTGTAGAAAAAAATAGAATTTTATACACGACGATAAAATGTAATTATTGCCGAGCGGGAAGAATTATTTTTTCGCGAGAAAGGAATTTTATCATCATGTATTAAAAATTTCACTTGCCAACACGTGGTTGGATAACAGGGCTGGCAGGTGTAAGCAACTTTAGTTCTTGATTTATTCATTATACGCACATTAAATATCTGTTCTCACATAATTTGAAATTCAGCAAAATCTTCAAAAATATATATTTCAATAACTAAACACATTTGAAAAATGTAACAAATGTTGAAATTCATCTTTTAATTGAATATTTAAGAAAATAAATAATTTAAAAAATGAGTACAAGACCCCATTATACTTTTATTAGAAAAAACTATAGCGTCAACCGTATAAGGTAAAGGTGTGGTAATATATTAATATATTCTACTTACTTGGACTGCTATACTAAATGAAATTAAAATAATACTGGCGTAGTAATATGGATGTCTACTGTAACTTTCCAAAACATATCTCAACTGATTTGCATTCGCTGAAAAAAGCGCTAAATCCATCATTCCTTGCGCGAAAGTCTTTTTCTGTTGATAGAAATTAACATCCGGTATTGTTTCACCACCAATTTCCGTTGGGGCATAATCTGGAATATTAATTACTCCCGGTCCGTATCCAGGAGCGTAGGGAAACTCTGGATATCTTGGAATTGGAGATCCAACCCTCGTTCCAATATCTATGTCATCTGGATAGTCTTCCGGAGCTTCCGGTGGAAGAATTGGTTCAGGTTCTTTTGGTTTTTCTGGAAGAGGTTCTGCATCGGGGTTGTAGTTTTCTATTCCTTTATCTCCAGTCCCCCCAGAAAAAAATCCATCGTCTACTCCGGGTTGATTGTTGTGGACAGTTTCTCTTTCGTCGGAATCGAGATCGTCGATTTCTGGACCGGCTAAAGGGGGTTGCGGGTTGTTTGCGTCGGGTTCCAACAATGGTTTTAGTACTTCAGTGTTGTTATCGGAATTTACGTCCCTTTTTGGTCTTGAATTTGGTTGAACAGGAGAAGTTGGTTTATTATTATGATAATAACTATAATTGGGAACAGGGGTTGTTTCGGTTTCACGATTTCCATTTGGGCTTAAATCTCTTCTGGGTGGAGAAAAAGCGTTTCTGCTTATAGGATAACGTGGATACACATTTCTTCTTGTTGCTGTAGGCGAAAAACTCATTTCGATAATATGCTTGATTACAACAATCAATTTATTTTAAGCTATGTCGTCACTTCAATGAAATGTTGATGATTACGAATGATTTGTGTAACACATTTATTAAGATCACAACTTGATGTTCACTTTACTCTTCTGTTAGATGAATTAACAAAAAAAAGTTTTACACTAGTATTTAAGTATTGTATTTTTCGCGAACTTTCCTCTTTGATTTCCCGCGAACGTCTGGCAAACACCCAGGTTGTATTCTGAATCACACGAGACAAAAAGAGACTCCGGAAAAATGCGAAATCTACAACTCAAGGCTTTAGCCGATATACCTCATTCGCCTTTATAATATAGAGCTAATCGGGTTATTTTTGCTTACCTCGTTCGAAACTTTCAGTGGCGCACGTAAGCAAACGCTTGACTGGCAATTTCAAATTGTGGGGTTTCCCATTCCAAGCAAATCCAGTTACAAAAAATATGAATCAAACAAAGAAAATTATTATTCAGTGACTCGGAAGCGAAAAGTTTTAGAAGCCCCCGCAGGTCATCGTATTCGAGGTCGAAATATTTATTAGTTTTTTTCTTTTTTGTAATTTCCAATATCTGTATTAATACATACTTTACGCTTAGCTTATTTTAGTTTGTATCATATTATTGTTATATGATATTATTATATTAAATAACATATCATATACTATAGAAAAAGTTGAAAATATTTGACATACCTATTTTAATTTCTTTATGAAAATGTGATTTATCATTTCAATGACCTCTTTTGCTTATGAGATCATCATGATATAAGACAAATAAAAGAAGAAAAATCATAATTCCTGGTATTTCTTACTCAGTTTGGAGGGACTTTTTATGAAACCTACAATAATTAAGATAATTTCTTCTTACTTTAAAACTTTAGAAAATCCCTCGTTCACTGAAAAAATTGAGAAAAAGATTCATCTATTTATTTGCTGAATGAAAAAATTATAGCTTGTCGTCATTATCAATCAAGTGGACATGCAATAAGTATATGTATGTACGTAACAATTATTATAATTGAAAATTTTACCATGACCATGAAAAATAACAATCACACATTTTCTTTTCTTTAAAAAAGCAATAATTTACATAATTTTTATAATACATATTTGCCAATATTAATATTTATTTTATATGAAATAAGCAGTAATTTTCACATTACATAAATTTTCTGAACTCAAAAATACTCATTTGATTATATTTGATGATATACCATGCCCCAAAACTAATACATATGCCTATTTTTAAGTAATATTTTGAAAAATCTATTTAATACACTTTTTGATACATTTAAACGCGCTGATTCTAATTTTTCGAACAGCAAATTAATCTCTTTAGTTCCTGTTCCTGAGATATTTACATTCAAACTTGGACTTTTTAAAAATGGATAGAGATACGTGCCTGGTAATTTTCAAAATTGTGGAACAATGAATACAATTTCTCCAGAAAAATAACAGAAAATAGCCAAAAATTGTAATTAACACTCTTTGTATAAGCTCTTATGTTTTAACGAATAAACATTTACTATTATTATTGTTGTTAAAAAAATTAAGGTGCGATTTACCATTTTTAAAGATATCAGTTTTTTAGCTTTTCAAACTGAACTAATGGGACAAATTTTATGAAAATTGTTAAATTTAATTTTGCCTATTGAATGGAAAGGTAAAGTCGCTAGACTTGTCTCTCCACCCATTTTTTGGGCCATACCTGAGAAATGGGTAAAGTTTTAAATGTAAATATCTCGTGAACGAAAAGAGATATCGACCTGCGGTTTTAAAATTTGGAGATGTATCTAAATATACAAAATTTGGAATTTCAATTTTTTTATAGTTTTTGGAGAAAATGGATGTATTTGGGTTGTTGTCACTAGACTGGGGCAAAGGTTGAACAATTTTCGATTTGCAGATTACAAAATAAAATAAATTAAATCTGTTCAGTAATTTTGATGTAGAATATAAAAACAAAATATGTTTATTGTACAATATAATTATCTGTAATTTTTATTTGAAAATCAAATTACTGACATGTTCAGACGATATGCATTTCTTTATAATTTTGTTTAAATTCCATGTCTATTTAGGTGTAGAATTTAATTCTCTACAACATTTATTTGACACTTTTTTGTCTAAAATTAAATGGGAGGTATTGCGCAAGGAAAAACTGATTTCCCATGGACTCAAAAAGTTAAACAAAAATACTTGATATTTTACAGATTAGTTTATACTATATAATTACTTCACTGTATATTCGTAAATTTACTTTACTAAAATACCTACGTGAAAAACAGCAGATGTCATTCTAAAAATAGTCTCTTTTATATACTATCTCCCTATTGTTTAATTTATTTTTTTGGCATTTTTTATATAAATTGTTTAATTTTAAATATTCTTTCTTATTACGTATTTAAAAATATGTTTCGAAGATGTAATTAAAATACGATAAATTAAACCAAAAACAATCATTAGGAAATAATACCGTATACTTTCACTATTTTAGATCCTATATTAAAATACTGTTTATTGGTGAGATATTTCAAGTATTTATCATTTTCCTTAGGCGTTTACCCAAATTGTATAAAAGCTTATGTTTTTTCCCAAATGCAACAAACAATCATTAGCTACAACGATGGTAAGTTGAAGACGATAACTTAATTATTAACAAAATATTTACCAATAATTTTGTATTTCATATTGTTTCAGAAATCTATTTGTATTTTACTGTCACTAGTAGTGGCAACCCTTGCGGAACCACCAGTTCCGTTTGTCATTTACGGCCCCCCATCTGTCCAGCCATCAGGTCCAGACAGCTTTGTCGTTGTTCCAGTACCAAAAGATGGCGGATCAGCAGGCAGCAAACCTTCTGTCACTAAACTCACCACTTTGGTTCAACTCCCTGCTGCTTCCGGTGAAAAATACTTCCCTGCAGGAACTAAGGGCTTCAACAACCCTAAGGCCAACGCTCCAGATTTGCTGCCCCCTAGCAAGCGCGTAGAGATTATTGTCAAGCCGGGAACAGAAGGATTTTCACCGCCTGAAGGTAGCCATTTAGTGGGAATTGTTGCTCAACCTGGAAGTGGAGGAAGTTCGTATCCGTATCCAGCTCCTGTAGTACCTGCTATTGTTTATGGACCACCCAGTACACCTGCCCCTACACCAACCGTCAAAATTTCTTATCCTTACCCACCAACTGTTACAAAAGCTCCAGTAGTTCCCAAAATTACATATATAACTCCTAAATATGTACCCGAACCTACAACTGCCAAACCTGTTGTTCCAGCTGTTGTATATGGGCCACCAACTACTGCTGCTCCCGTTCCAACCATTAAAATCAAATATCCCTATCCTCCAGCTGAACCAAAACCAACTCCAACTGTGAAGATTGTACCTACAACAACACCCAGACCTGTCAAACCTGCAATTGTTTACGGCCCACCCTCTACAGCTGCTCCAGTACCAACCATTAAAATCAAATATCCCTATCCTCCAGCTGAACCAAAACCATCTCCAACTGTGAAAATTGTACCTACAACAACACCCAGACCTGTCAAACCTGCAATTGTTTACGGCCCACCGTCTACAGCTGCTCCAGTACCAACCATTAAAATCAAATATCCCTATCCTCCAGCTGAACCAAAACCAACTCCAACTGTGAAAATTGTACCTACAACCACACCTAGACCTGTTAAACCAGCAGTTGTTTATGGCCCTCCGTCAACAGCGGCACCAATTGTTCCTAAAATAACTTATGTGACTCCTAAATATATTCCCCAGCCAACTACTGCCAAGCCTGTCGTTCCCGACGTTGTTTACGGACCACCTAGTACTGCCGCTCCTGTACCAACAATCAAAATATCTTATCCGTACCCTCCTACCAAAGTAGTACCTTCAACAGCCAGGCCTGTTGTGCCTGTCTTAGTGTATGGCCCTCCTACACCCGCTCCAGTTATTCCTAAGATAAGTTACGTTACCCCGAAACCAGTAGCACCAACGACGCCTGCTCCTGCCCCAATTGTACCGGCTTTGATTTATGGACCGCCATCTACTAAAGATTTACCCACACCTGCACCTCAACCCGCTAAACCTGTGTATGTGCTGCCACCTGTCCACGGCCCAGCTGGAACTGACTTAGGAAAACCTGTAATTCATCTTCCGGAATTACTGCCTGTGGCTCCCAAAAAGGAAATACCTCCACAAGTGCACCCATACCCAGCGCCGTATCCTGCACCAGTACCTGTAACTACCCCGGCGCCCAAAACACTTGCACCCTACCCACCAGCAGCTCCCTACCCACCAGCGGCTCCCTACCCACCTGCAGGTTTCCCATACCCACCAGCATCATAATTTAACATAAAATATTTATATGTTTTATTAAAATCATTGTAAAAATACAGTTGTTACAAAATATGTTCAAATAAAATATTGAAATTTATTTATGAATATATCCAGTATATTTTTATTTAATCTTGTCTAGGTTTAAAAATTAAAGTTACAGGCTTATCAGGTTTGTTGATCAATAAGGATCTGGAATCTAAATCAGTACCTTTCCAACTTAATTCAAAGTTTCGTGATATTTTTAATAATAATGTTAACATATTTTGTTCTGCAAGTCTTCGGGCAATACAAGAGCGTGGTCCATGTCCAAATGGTAGCACCAAAAATGGATGAATTGGTTTATAGTTTTCATGATTTTTTAACCATCGTTCAGGACGGAATGTATTTGGTGAATCAAAATATTGTTCCAGGCGACAAGAAATTTGGTTTTGGCTAACCACCACAGTCTAAAAGATAATTGTTATAATTTTTTTTTTGCAATTCGCGAGTTAATAATTAGGGCCATTTCCATATTAAACTTTTTCTTCATTTTAACACTTTAAATTAAGAAAAATAAAGTTGTGTTCATTTTCATAATATAACTTTAGCACTTTAGCGAGCGCTGTAGCATTACTTTAAAATAAAGATAAAATCTTAATGTGAATTTTAATGAGAGTCTTAAAGTGGCCTTATAATAAAAACGTCCCTTAAATTTTATTGTCATATATAACATTTTATTTTTTTCCTGTCACAGATTTAAAAAAAAATCAATTACAAATAAATATATTATTTAAACACAATTTTAATTTTCATAATCAGGTTCATTTTAAGACTAATTAAAATTCCGTTAAAACTTTATCTTTAATTTAACAAGTAATGCTGCAGTGCTTGCTAAAATGCTAATTATGAAAACGGACACAACTTCAATATTAATCTAAAGTGGGACGTACGTAGAGTCCCGAATGTGGGATCACGTTCAAAAAATTAAAATCCCAAAGAGGCGTGGCTTAACGTTCGGGACCAATTAAATCACGATGACGCGTGGTTTAGTACTAATTTAATTAATTTTGACATTTAACATTTTGACAAGTTACTTACAAGTAAGGTTACCGTTAAAATTTATATTTATTATGTCATGAACCTACAAATAAATATTTTGAATTTTAATTTAAAAGAGTGCTTTACTGTTATACTCTATTTTTAAACTAGGAGGAGTAGAAACGAAAGTCTGATTTACACTATAGAAAGTTACCAGAAAAAGTTACTAGATTTTTTTTCGCGCGAAATACAAAAATTCCGTACACATCAATACTGTATACTTCGCATGGAACTTATTTTAATATAAAACTGACATTATATGCTCTTATTTTTCACGCCGTATATTTGATTATGTGAATAAAGATAATATGTAATCTAAATAAACACTCTTACTTGATTTATATCTATATTTTTTAATTGAACATAGCGATAAAATGTACAAAACCTATATATAATTTATTATTTAAAAATTTATACCATAGAATACAATACCAAAGGAACAAAATACAAAAAATATTACATTTAATTCGTTTAAAATTGAACATAAATTGAAACTGTGTATTATAATATCAATAAGGGGAAATTTTGTGCACAGACATTAACAATCTTCATCAGAAGAACTCTCCGATGAGCTGGAGTCACCATTGCCAACCGAAATAATGAATGGTTCTATTAAGTCGTCCATTATAATATCGATACAATCAATATTATTAGTTCTTAAAAGAACTGATTTATTTTAAAGTCACAGAAATGCGAAAAACCAAAACAGAAAAAGATAACCTCCAAACGAATGACAGCTAATACAACAAATGTAAAATATTTGTGCAGTGTAAACCTGACGAAGCACTAGCCAATAAGAAGCGTCAGTTTCGGCGCTTAAAATTTAAAGTACTCCTCTTAGTTTAAAAACAGGGTATAGATGTAAATATTTTATTATAAGAAATCTAATTGCACTGTTTTTGACAAAAACAGTTGTACAAAATTCACTTTGTAAACGTGAAATAGGAAAAGTTTATAATGAATTTAATTTGTAATAAATCTGCCCTTGCTATTAAAGTAGTATTTTATCTATCCTTTCGGTTAAAGTGCTACTTCAGTAAACAAAAGCTACTTTAAAATCTGCTATAGATAAAAAATAATATATTACCCTCCATATATTTTGACAAGTTACTTACAAGTAAGGTTACAGTTAAAATTTATATTTATTATGTCATGAACCTACAAATAAATATTTTGAATTTTAATTTAAAAGAGTGCTTTACTGTTAGATGTAAATATTTTATTATAAGAAATCTAATTGCACTGTTTTTGACAAAAACAGTTGTACAAAATTCACTTTGTAAACGTGAAATAGGAAAAGTTTATAATGAATTTAATTTGTAATAAATCTGCCCTTGCTATTAAAGTAGTATTTTATCTATCCTTTCGGTTAAAGTGCTACTTCAGTAAACAAAAGCTACTTTAAAATCTGCTATAGATAAAAAATAATATATTACCCTCCATATATTTTGACAAGTTACTTACAAGTAAGGTTACAGTTAAAATTTATATTTATTATGTCATGAACTTACAAATAAATATTTTGAATTTTAATTTAAAAGAGTGCTTTACTGTTAGATGTAAATATTTTATTATAAGAAATCTAATTGCACTGTTTTTGACAAAAACAGTTGTACAAAATTCACTTTGTAAACGTGAAATAGGAAAAGTTTATAATGAATTTAATTTGTAATAAATCTGCCCTTGCTATTAAAGTAGTATTTTATCTATCCTTTCGGTTAAAGTGCTACTTCAGTAAACAAAAGCTACTTTAAAATTTGCTATAGATAAAAAATAATATATTACCCCTTTAGGTACTTCATATCCTGAAAAAACTGCATCAGTATCTAAAATTCTTCCAATTCCAACAGATATTGGATTTAATCTTAAAGATTCTTTTAACACTGCTCGAGCATATGGACAATTCGCAAGAGTATTTTTTGTTACACTTGAATTTTTCTTTGGTAACAATTCTATCACTTCTTTGAATAAAGTTTCTTGTGCTTTTGGATTTTTAGCTATATTGTAAAACAAATAGCTTGAAGCGTAAGTAGTCTAGAATAAATTCAAAATTTTAAATTAATTAAAAATATTTTGAATGACAAACAAAAATACCGTATCTATTCCGGCAAGTAAAAAATCAGCAGCCATTCCTACAATATCTTTTAAATCAAGTTCTGGCGAAGACAAATAACTTTCAAGTAAAGAAACAGAACGGTTCGTTTTATCAGACTCGTCATAAAATGTCATCTTTTGTGATAATAATTCAACAGCAACACTACACAAAATCAAGCCATGCAAAATAATGTTAAAATATATAAAAAAATAACTTACTCCTCCATATATTCTTGTGATTTCTTTAATTTTTTGTATAAAGGTGTGTCAAATTTACGCCAAAGTTGAGGGCCGTTATCAGTGCGAAGAATGCAACTATTTGTGGTTAAAGCTGCACGCATTAGTTTTGATGAACGTGATCTAGGGTTTAATTCCTTTTCTGAGAAACTATTTAAACGCATATCTAAAGCAGCCATGCATGTTACTACAAAAAAATAAATCATTTTGTGAGAAAATGAAAATTTATTAATATATTTACGTTCAAGGTAGAGTCTGGAATATATCGGTAAATAATCTAAATCTTTTATTGAACAAATAGTGTTCACATATTCAATCCATTCTTGAATAATTTCTTCGGAGACTTTTAAAAAATTCCGAACTGAATTTAAATTGCTAAGTCCTCGTTGAAAAACGCTACGAATTCTAAACCATTCTGGACCGTTTCTAAAATTAGTACGTTTTAGAATTTAACATATTTTAGTATTTATATTTAAAAGTGAATATTTTTCAACCAAAAATTTAAATGATATATTATTTCTTTCAAATAAAGAGTAGATTTACAATGGGATTCTCAGCATATCTATATAAGCGTTTCCATATATTTAGATTTTAATAATAAAAAAAAAAATCTGAGAGCGTCTATAACCATAATCCAAATATTGTAACTATGAGTTACATAAATGGTTACATACAACAGTGGCGTAGCGTCATATGGTGTTCAAGGTGTTCTCCGCACACCTAGAGGTGAAAAAAATAAATTAAAAATCTTTTTTATTTATATAAAACTCATTTTAAATAGAAAATATTACACAGTAATTGGCCAATATTCCGAGCGCACTTTTATAATACAAGCGCTTTTATGGAGCACACTCCTCATAAGAATATAATGTAAAAGAGCGCTCCATATAAGCGCTTTTATTATAAAAGCTCAGAATACGGACTATTTATTTTTTATTTTGCAAGCGCCTTATACGAGCCCAACCCCAAATGAATTCATACTCTCTGAAAAAAATATATTAACAGCAAGAAGAAATATTTTTTTAGATTACAATAGTTAAGACTATATTTGGGAATTTTTTTTTTATGTATTAATAAAGTGTATTGGATTTAAATATAATGTTATTATCATTTTACATATTGTATTATTTACTGTTGGAACTAAAAAAATTAGCACGTGTCTGTTGTCATATATTTGCCCGTAGATTATTGTTTAAATGAGAAATTTAGTTAATAGCATTGTATATAAATCCAGTACACTTTAGTAATACATAAAATAAAAATGCCCAAATATAGTCTTAAATATTGTAACCTAAAAAAATATTTTTTATTGCTGCTAATATATTTATTTCAGAGGCTAGTATCAGGAAGAAATTCTGACGAACAAGCTAACATTTAGGAATGCAGTGAACGAACGGGCGACGAGTATCATGATGGGAGCACACACAACATGTGAGTGTTCCTAAAATGAATGGTGGAAGAAATGGATATAAATTTATGCATTCTGCTACGCACGAAAGTATTTAAAGTTGCAAATCTACAATTTATGTATTTCGACTATTGTGATTAAATTTATTTTCTTCGTTGTTATTATTATACACAGCAAATTTCTTACATTTATTTTATTTTGGACTATAAATTCAAATGATTTTTAAAAATGTCTATAATTAAGATACTTTCTTCTAAAATTCATTATAGGTAATTAAATCAAATAAAAATTTATCTTATTTTGATTTAGAATTTTTTTTCTGTACCAAAAAATTTACCACGCTACGCCACTGATATACCTTTTCAACTTTAACTTCAGAAAAAGTAACTTCAGTTTCAGAAAAAGTAGCCTAGACCCCAGAATTCTATTTTATTGTACTCTATAATTCTAATTTTAAAAGCTATAGATCTATAAGTTTATAGAAATTTAAGAGAATTCCTAGAGTCCCACTATTATTTATATTTTTGGTTGAAAACTTACGTAGAATCCACTAAACTAACGTTGGCAATAAACCACCAGTGCTATAAAGGTCCGGTTTATCCAAACGGTATTTTTCTAAAGCTAAATGACTTCTTCTTTGTGGATATTTTCCCTCGCATTCATACATAATTTGTATATCTTCTGGTTTAAAAATCCAAACGATGCTAACATCTGGTACAATGTTTTCTCGTACTACCGGACCAAATTTGTATAATTTCTTAAAACCATTCCGGTGTAAACGGTCGAAATGGTAATGCCCTGTAAAATAATAATGTTTTTATATATTTACTTAACAAATATTATATATGTACTTACCAATTATAGGTAAATATTGATATAATGTTCCTACTAGTGGCAAGGATATTGGTCCTGGTATTTCATGGAATTTTCTTAAATAACATTCGTCGCTAAACTTTTTTGAAATAAAAACTTTATTTGATTTGTGATAATAAAAGAACAATTTATTTTTAACATTCATTTTGAATTTAATTTTACAAAAAATATATTTTTTTAGTTAGGCAACTTGGCTAACAAGGATCATCTTATAAGTGGGGATAAAAGTAAAAGTATATTCATAGGATGTGTACTAAATAACAATTAAAATTGTTAATTGTTAGAATAAACAAATGTTATATAGGTACTATTTGTTATGAGCAACTTAGCTTTTACTCAATTATTACTAACAGAAGACACAAAACCACATGACGACAAAATACCGATACGAATCAAACACAACAGTATAACAAGGTCATAAAAAAAAAGTTAAGTGGGGGATGGATGTTTTAGTGCGCACAGTCATATACAGGATGTAACAGCTAAACGAGCTACCTCAAATTATTTCTATATTATTAAAGATACAATAAAATACTACAAGACAATCTTATAGTATAGAACAGGGGGGGCCAACCTGCGGCTCGCGAGCCAAATGCGGCTCTTTGAAGGTTTATTTGTGGCTCTCGATAAATGTACCCGAGTTCCCTTTTCATTTTTGTGCTATTATATTTTAAAAAAATCTGATGTGGACACCACATGACTTCCTTGTACGATTATTAAACTATACATATTTTTTAAATAATTAAATTACAAAATATTGACAGGCTTAAGCCAAGCCCGAGAAATATTTTGATATAGAACAAAAAATAATTCATTTACTACTATCATTTTTAAATTAACATTAATCTAACCCGGTTCTTTTTAAAGAGAATTTTGATTACAACAAAGAAATATTTGATTACAACAATGAATATGACTAATTTCACAATAAAAATATAATATTTGTTAGTGAACGAATCATAAAATTGCATGTATTTAACGTAATTTGACATGAACTTCTTTTTTATTTTTTTGTCCTAATCCATAGCAAGCTTTATTAAAAAAACAAAAAGTAGGTATTTAATTTTTAAATTTACGTACGGTTTTTGTGATTGAGTTTGCTATGAATAAGACAAAATAATGAATAAAAAATTAAATTTGAATTGTGAAGTATAATAACTTTAAAAAATTGCACGTATTTGTCGTAAATTTAAACTTAATTACAAAAACCAATAAGAAAGCTAATGAATAAAATATATACAAGGTCCCTAAATTTCTGTAACAAGAGGTGATGTTAAAATCTTATCAGAAATATAATGGTTTTTTGCACAAAAAAGAACAAATAGACTTTTCTTGAAATACTGTGTGCTGATTTTCGACGGGTTATACGTATAAACTTTGTTATTTTTATAGAGATATTACATGTAGACCTTATTTGAGCGCACAGTGGCAGCGGCTATAGAGATTTTAAACTACAAATCATTCAAACCTAACATCCTAGCTTATCCTATACACAGTCCTTTGAGATGCACAATGGTTTCGAGTGAACATTGTTTTTGGGGGGCAGTGAGGTTTAAGGCAATTTGTTGTTATTATAGTTACGTAAACGACGTACATTTTGTTTGACTTTTTGCCATGGAGTGGGTTTAGGTTAGATGCCGTGCAAAACGCACTTGCAACTTACGCGTGGACAAAAATAGATATTTTCTACTTTAGCAGCCAGTTTTATATTTACGTTAAAATAGCATATAACTTTTCTTATAGAACTTTTCAAAAGCTTCAATTTTTGTCTAAGTTATTTTCTTCTAACATCAATACTTTTGAAGATACAGCACAATAACTGTTCAAACTTTAAGTGATAGTGGGGGGTAAACGGAGCTCAGTCGCTAAAAATTTTTTAAGGGTTTTTATTCTTCATATAAAGAGAAGGTATCTACAGAAATTTAGCTCAATCGGAGGCTTGCGTTTTTCGAAACTTTATCCTAATTATATACCTATACAATTTTTAATAGTTTTTTGCAGAAATGTATATACTTGCAAAGGTAATAAGTTTCCCCACCTCCTTATCTTGAAAAAGACTGAGGAATTATTACACGGTGCGTTACCTTTTTTTGTGTAAGGGAGGTTCGCCAGTAGCCATATTATACCCTTATACAAATTCTCACTCTTAACATATTAAAGTGACCGATTTTCGGTAGCGAAATACCGCATCCGGATCACAATAATAGTTATGAAACAATCATCCTTCGCCACACATTCCTGTGTAAACGCACTTCTTTCGCCTCGGCCACACTCATAATCACCCTCCTTATCTTGAAAAAGACTGAGGAATTATTACACGGTGCGTTACCTTTTTTTGTGTAAGGGAGGTTCGCCAGTAGCCATATTATACCCTTATACAAATCCTCACTCTTAACATATTAAAGTGACCGATTTTCGGTAGCGAAATACCGCATCCGGATCACAATAATAGTTATGAAACAATCATCCTTCGCCACACATTCCTGTGTAAGCACACTTCTTTCGCCTCGTCTTTTTAAAGTGGGTTTTGATTACAATAAATAATATTTGATTACAACAATGAATATGACTAATTTCACAATAAAAATATAATATTTGTTATTGTACGAATCATAAAATTGCACGTTTTTAACGTAATATGACATGAACATTTTTTTTATGTTTTTGTCCTAATCCATAGCAAGCTTTATTACAAAAACAAAAAAAGGATGTAATTTTTAAATTTACATATCTCGCTTATACAAAGGGCTAATTTAATAATACTTGATGTGCTAGACGCAGAAATTAATTCTCTAAAACTTTTATTTGAAGCATTTATTTCTAAAATCAAAATAAAAGCATTTTATTCAAGAAAAACTGTTAACAACTTCAAGTAATGTACCACTTCCGGTTAGCCTATTTTAACCAAAATCTATTATGTTATTTCGATTGACATAAAAGTTTTGTATACCAAATTTGAAAAGTTTTGTATTATATTTTAAAACAGTTTTTCATTAAAATCTATTATAGGCTTCATGTAAAGTGTCACTTCTGGAAATTGTGTAATAACCAGAAAGGGAGGTGCACAACTAGATGTTATAGGAGTCCTAAATACAAAATTTCAACTTTCTACGGCTTACCGTTTTTGAGTTATGCGAGATACGTACGTACGGACGTACGTACGTACGGACGTACGGACGTACGTACGTACGGACGTACGTACGTACGTACAGACGTCACGACGAAATTAGTCAAAATGGATTCAGGGATCATCAAAATGGATATTTCCGCTGAAATCTGAAAACCGAAATTTTTCGCGATTACAATACTTCCTTTACTTACGTACAAGGAAGTAAAAATATTATTTTTTACTGAATTTTGGAAATTTGTACCAGAATCGAAGTACCCTGAATTAAAAAAGGCTGCTTGTCGAATTATTTCAATATTTGGAACAACGTACTTATGTGAATCATTTTATTCCACTTTAAAATTCGTGAAATCCAAACACCGATCAGTATTAACTAACCAGCATCTCAAAGAATTACTGAGAAGTGCTGTCACCAATTATTCACCAAATTTTAAAGAATTATCAAGAGAAGTAAAATAAATGTGTTTAATTTTTAATATTTAAATTCAATACACATGTTTTGTACTTTTATTTATGTTTTCAATAAATATAATTTCTGTAAACAAAAAAATTTAATACCTTTTTTGCATACCTTTTAAATACGTATTTAATTGCGGCTCGCGAAAAATTTCAAATTTTGAAAAATGGCTTGGACTATCAAGGAGCTTGGCCACCCCTGGTATAGAATATACATATAAACATGCGATTAGAGAAGAAAATAATTCTTAAGTTACAAAACAGATTTTTACCTTCTGTCACTTTTAGGTGAGGAAAGGTATTGTCTTTAGTCAACAAAATCGATGATGAGTTTTGAGTAAATAACCACGTTTTAGGGTCCCAGGATAATTTTACTGGAAATATAGAATCTTTTGCAAAAAAAATTATATATGGAATTTGTACATAATACACAGAATTGACAGAAAGTAATGTGCTGGCCACATCAGATTTTGCTTAAATGGGATAGTATATATTTTCTGGGCTCTTTCGATTATTTTCGAGTATTTTTTTTTAATTCAACCATGTAATCATTTTATATCTTCGCATGACAAAAATATTGAGCAAAAATCAAATGAAATTTAAATAAATTTAATGGGATCATTTTTTTATGAAAGATAATCTGACATTAAAATTCCTTATATTATGCAAGATATAATTTTTTAACGATGAGATTGTGACGTCACCGGTGTCAGACCACCAGTGGCACTGAAACAATGTTTTTTCATTAAAGCAGATATTACATATTCAGAAAAATATACTCTATCGAACGGGTCTAAAAAACATATACCCTCCTATTTAAAAAAATATAACTTCGTTTTGTATAACTTGACAACCACTAGTTTAAAAAAAAATCTTCTCTAATCGGGTGTCTCTTTTGGTTTTCTCTAAGATTGTCTTATATTATTTTGTTGTATCTTTAGTAATACAGAAATTATTTGAGGTAGCTGGTTTAGCTATTACACCTATATATACAGATTATGTGTGCAGTGCGCACAGAATTTAAATATGTTTCTTGTCCGTTGTATTTCTGAAAAACAAATTAAAATTGCAAATTTCAATTTGAAATTTAAAATACTTTATTGGCTACAATAAATCTAAATTAGGTACATATTTTTAAACAATAAAAATCTTACAGAAATCACAATAAATAAGTCTTTGGTTTTTAATTACAAGATAATTAAGTCCATGGAAAATCATTACTAAACAATATAGTACCAATTACAAAATAGCTTAAAAAGTAATACTTCATAAATTTTTGTTCCTGGTTTAATTCATTTGTAAATAAAAACCCTTTCCACGAAGAAAACAAATCAAAATCTACAGAACTTATATTCTCAAATGCATATGCACAAAACCAGTACAACACCGGGCTAGCTGAACACAACATTCTAGTTGTCACTTGGACATGAATACACAGAATACAAAATATTGTTAACGCCAACGCATGTAAGACAAAAACATACATTTTGTCGTCATACAAATAACGATTAGGGTTTTCGTCTTTAGATGATATACCGTGTGGTACAGTAGCAAATTCTTTTATTTCTGCATTAAAACAATATTGTTTAGGATACGATATACTTTTTTTGATTATTATATACGCTAAAGGTGCAGCAAGTAAAAAATTTGGAATTTGTTTAAATTCATAATACTTTAAAAACCCTACATGCCAATAATGATCTTGAACGTAAGAATACGCTAGAGGTAAAATGTTAGAACACCATGTTTGATTGTGTTTAGAGAAAGACCCTGGTAATACAAATAAATTTGCTTCGGCATGTTGTATAATAATTTTTGGTGCGTTATATTCAAAATTTGTACAAAAATTTTGATAAGCATAAATTTGGAAGGCAATAAATGGTATAAAACAAATAAGAACGTTTACTGCTAATATAAGACCACATTTTATGAGATGCATTAATGTAGCAATATTATGGGGCCAATAAGTTTTTCGAAAGTAGAATAACCAATAATACAGTAGAAAACCAATATTCAAAACACCATTTGATCTTGTAAATATTGACAAAGATATAGGAACACTTATACTTAGTAAATTTGTAAAACTTGCAAAACCTTTATTTTTGGTATTTTTGTAATAATTTTCGGCACAGTTCAACATTGCTGTAAATGTGAAATAAGAAAATATACATTCAGTATACGGGGCCACAAAAAATATGGACGCCGGGTTTATACAAAACAGAAATGTTGCCCTATAAGCAAATTTACGATTTAAAATAATTGTTGTTAAATCAAATAAAGCTAGGGCGGATTTTACAAAGAAATAAACATTTAAACCTATGAAAACAATTAACACTAATGTATCATTTTCGATGAACGGGAATATGTACGACAACGGAATTGTAATAAATCTTGCAAGTAATGGATATAATGGAAAAAATGCCAAAGTATTTTCATACGTATATCCATATCTGGCAATATGGTAAAAGTACTGTCCATCCCAGTTTAACAAACCACCCAAAAATGTGGTTGTTATTTTACCAATCAACGATGAATTTGTCTTTTCTTTTGGTGACGTGAACACATCGGGATTGTGGTCACTGATTAGCGTATTTGAAATAAATTGTATTGTTATGATTGCTAATCGTGTAGAAAGTGCAAAATATATCAAATGCCTCCTACAAATTGTTAATTTGCTTGTATCGTCCATTATAAACGGGATGTATTATTTATATATCCTAACCTAAAAGTTACAAGCAAATACTGTTTAAAATGTAACAAATAAATATTGTATTTATTTAGATTATACCTTAACATTTATATTATATATTTTTTATTATATAATATGAAGTTTTTACAAGATATGGACATATTTCATCCACTACGTACGACACCTGTTTTTCATCTGATAGGTAACAGCAAAGCAAACAATCGAATATTACATTTATCTTTATTGTATTTAAAAAATAGTAACTTTATTTATAAAAATTCATTTCACAATAATAAAAATACATAAAATGTTTAATAATATATACCTAAAGTTTTATGAAATGGAATGCTCATTTTAACTATTTCCTCGGCGTGGGCTCGTCTAAAATCCCATAAGAAATGATCAATTAAAATAGAATTTATTTTATATTTTTCTTTCGAGTTTTTGACAACCCATTCTCTAATTAATTCAACGGCATGAATTGAAGCTCCTCTAATTTCAACTTCCATTTCTGACCCACTCTCCAAAAGCATATTAGCTTCTAAAATAGATTTAAGATCATGAGAATATTTTAAAGCTCCGAAGTAAATTAGAGATTGGGGTATACGATAATCAGCAAACATAGTCATTTTATCAATATCGGAAAAATGTCCTAACCCTTGGCCTTTAAAGCAGGACCAAATATCTCCTATTAGAATTTGTGCGCGTTTGTAAATAGCTACTTTATGGCCCTTGTAAGTAGCTTCGTCGCGAAAGCAAGGAAAATCATCAACAATTAACATTAATAATTTTACAGCTGAATTTTCGCATAATTCAACACAAGTTTTAAATGTTCCTTTATACTTTTGTATTAAAACGGTCCCAACTTCATGCAAACATTTAATTCTTTGTTTTAATAATGGAACTGGAGAATCGGTATCGCTGCGCAAAATATTTTCCAGTTGATTGTCTTTTATTTTAGAAAAAAATTCAGGATTAGTGATATCGATTCCCTCCTATAACAAGTTATATTAATAAAAATTACTGAAAAATTTATTTGCATACTTTTTGTGCCCTATTAATAGCAGCACACAGCGCAAAATATCCAGTTTTGCCCTCAACCGTCCATCCTACAGTACCATCATGTTTCCAAAAACAAAAATTTAAAGTGTCAACTAAAAAGATCCAATCAATTGCCCTTGGATCGTCGGCTGTTGGATGATAATCATTTTGAGAGAAATTACCCACTGTCAATCGGCCAGATTCCAATTCCTCCAACAACTGTTAACAACAAATAATTGTAAAAGCTAGGTTATGTGAAATTATAACTTACCTTTTCTCCTAATTTTTCAATGCCGTCTGGTAAAATTTTCACATTTTCTGCTAAATCTGCAATTAATTTCCCTGATTCTCGCGGAGAAAAGGCCATGGCTATACTTTAATTTTCTAAACTACGATACAAACGTTAACATGTTTTATGCACGTTAAGGACATCACGCGCAGGAATAAACTTGTTGGAAAAATAAACAAATGGCATAAGATAAAATATTTCAATTGTTTTAATCATGCACTTATTGAAAACAATAATAATGAACAATATTTCTAATTATTTCACAATATATTGCATTTATTTTTGATTATTTATTTGTAGAATTCAACAAAGACAATGGATTACAAAATAATTTAAGCTTTGTTACGTTCATTACTCTTATTTTTAACGTATGTTTATTATATAATTACTAATCGTGGCAACAATTATGAAAATTTGTATTTTATTGCATCATATGTTTTTAAGCTAATATATTTTTCGATTTGATTGTCTTTGTTGAAATAAATTTCAGAGCTGGGCAAATATTTTTAAGCAATACTTTATTAATACTTTCCATTTTTAGGAAAAATGATTATAAAAATCATAGTTATTACTTAACTATTTTAATTTTAACAAATACTCTTTATTATTAATCTTGTGTACATTAAATAATTATGCCCCATCTCTGTTAAAATATTAGTTTTATGGTAAGTAATACAATCAAATACTTACAAAATTAAAGCCTCTATCCCACAAGTCAAAGATTAATAAAAAGTTAAAATAAAAAGATAATACAGGATTATTCTTCTCCTTCCCATTCGTCTTCATCATCGGAGCTGTTCCCAGAATCTGACTCTGAGTCAGGTTGGATAGCGAAAGCTCGTGCTTTCAAAGCGTTTGATAAAGCTTCTGCGAGGCTGTTTTCTGAACTGGGACCCGATGACGGTCTTTGGTTATTTTGAACCTTTAACGAGGAGCATGACAATCAAAATACAAGAAATTTGTAAAATGTACACATGACAATTTTTGTTACTAGGCACTTCCCCGAAGTGACCGACATTTTAAATTCACAAAAAAAGGTGAATCCAATTAAGAATACAATACGTCCAATAAATAATACATTAAACGTACAATTAATGGAGCCATTTAAAAAAAATTGTCGATTTTTTTATAAAATCGTAAAATCCATATCATTTAATAAGTATAGTAATATAAAATAATTTGAAATATGCGTCTTTTATTCATAAATTTACTAATAAACTTTCGCGGTTGTAAACACGAATTAAATTTGTGACGTCACATTTTCATACAGATATTTCTCACACACATTTACGCTTCACTTCCGTTTTAGCCTAACCGGCAGAGCTTGACTGTCGTATCCCTGAAGCTGTATCGTCAGCGTTGAAATATTTGAAATTAAAGACATATTAAAAAGTAATATCTCTGACCTATTATTTCAAGAAAAAAATACACTAGCTCACTAGCAATTATAATAATTTATTTTTTATAAATTTATTTAAGAAATACTATATAGTTGACGAACATTTAGGTACACGAAGAAAATAATTTGAGATGAAAACTCATATTCGTGACGTCACATTCGTTTTTACAAACATTGAGGGACTGTAATTCGCTTATTAATAGGATTTTTTTCTCCGGATTTTCACCAATCGACTTAGTTTAACCTACATAACTATATGAATGGGGTATTCTGGCATTTTCATTTTTTTTTATTAGTTCAGACCAGTAAAACTATGATGAATATAATTTGGTTCATGGAAGATGACTATTCACGGTTACTTGATCGAAGAAAGAATACACATCACTTTATACAGCTGTAGCTTAGTAACTTTTCATGTTAAAAAGAGAAAGATTATTTAACGTATGTCTATATAATTTATGTTATGTGACAGATATACGTAAATGGTGACATTACTTTCTAACTCACTGGAAATAATGACGTATGTCGTAGAGATGCCCAGTGACGTTGACGTTTAAATCAAATTATTATTCCATCTTCGGAAAAGGCATTATTTAAAAAGAAACAATTTTCAAATAAATTACACTTATTTTTTTTCAGTTCAAATGTATTCAAAATGATTTCATGTTGCACGCCTATGCATACAAAATGCAGACGCTTATAAATGACCTTGAATAGTCATCTTTCGTGAACAAAACTATATATAATTTTAACTATATGTGCAGCGAACTTCAGTGCCTAACCGCACGTGAATCATAGACATCTATTTGTCTATTTAGGTTTAGAACTTTGGAACAAGAAAACGTACATAAACAAAAAATATAAAAGAAACACGTAATAATTACCACAAAGTGAATAAAATATCAAACCCAAAACATACACGCGTAGTAACTACTAGCGCCATCTGTGTTTCTAACGGCATATATTAATCTGAAATGAGCAACACCATATAGAATTACGTCACAGCTTTCAAGGACGTTTCTAGATATGTAAAGAATTTCAATTTTCTAACATCAAATGAGGACATACAAAAAAAATTGTTCATTTTTTTTAAATCGAACAAGCATAGTGTCTAATTTATTGTACTGTATGATTAAATTATTTTTTATTTACATTTTTTCTATAAAAAATACGGGTGTATTACTTTTTCTTAGTCTATCGATTAAAGTTAAAAATGAAAAATCGTGCATGACCTCATTATCAATGAAAACTTTTTCTTTAACATGTTTTATTGTATTTTCCTACTATATGAAGAAGTAAACTATAGAAAAAAGCTACCGGAATACCAAGTTAAATAAAAAAAAAATGCTGAAATAGCTTATTCACAATCATGCGCTATTTATATTTTATATTGTTATTAATATCATTAAATGAGAGACCACGTAAAATATTGATGTTTTTTGAAATAATATGAATGAGAAAATAGCACTTACTGTTACTGGTTTCAGTTCAATTCCTTTTCGGATTTCACTGAGCAAATCTCCTCTTGAATCTCCTACTGAAGGTTTTCTTTCAACGTTTTCAACAGGCTGAAAATAAACACATATATTTTGTCCTATCTATATAAATTCATTAAAAAATGATAGTAAATTATGACTTTCAATGTTGTTCTTACTTTTAAATTCTTTCCGGCCCGAATGCTTTCCATTAGCGCATCTCTGGGGTCGGGTGTAGATATTTGGTGAGGCTGACTGGGGGTCGTTGGATAGTTGGGTAACGAAGGGGGTGGTGGGGCCTGGAATTCGCTCATTGGAGGCGGCGGTGGTGGTGGTGGAGCTGCAGACGCTGATCGAGGAGGTTGTGGCACTGAAACTGAAGATATAACTTTGACATTTTATGTTCATTAAATCGTTTGCTACATTAAAATATTTGATATGAATAATAAGATATTCTCACCATTTGGTATATGGTCAGGTCTGGGGGGTGGTTGCCCTCTTGCAACTGGAGGCGGCGGTTTTGGCACTTTATTCGGAGGCGGCGGAGGTGGTGCACTTCTCTATATATCACAAAACATTCAAATACAAATCACAACATAAAAACAATTCACTAACATTTACAGGTGTTCTGAGGGGTACGGGGGGCGGTGCAGGCAGAATTTGATTCGACGAAGGAGGCGGCGGAGGAGGTGGATACGGCGTCTTCTTTATATCAGTTATGACTTCTGATTTAACAGCATCCAGACCTCCATGGGTGTTGATAAAGTCATAAATGAAGTCCCTAGTGTCTTTATCCCGCAGTTGTCGATCAGAAACGCCAGCTTTACTGAAAAACTGTTTTAATTGGGGATCTTCAACATTAATGTCGAATCCCTTGTGCGGATCCCAACCAACGTGGGATATGTGGATGAAATTTTCTGGGGTGCCAATATCATCTTTAGTAAGATGGCGTTTCTTTTTACTTTTGTTTAATGGAGTACCTTAAAAAATACGGTCGATTACTAATGCGAAAACTCACAAGTTTAGAAAGTTATTAGTTTTTAAAATATTCGGGGTTTTAATGTCTTTTACATTTACTCTGTTCTTACTCCTTTTAAGACTTTTGCTGTCGCCTTTTTCATCGTAAATCTAACAAAATTACCTTATATGTACAATAATTATCATAAGGTTCGCAACACTGCATTTGCATGAAATCGTCGTATAATATGCGTTTTAATAAAGTTGATCGGAATGGTCTGATGTAATCTGAAGCGTTCGTAAAGTCAATAGGGTTAATCTGACGCGTTCGTAAACTCACTCCGATCAGTCAGACCGAGCGATCCGATCAAAAATTTTCAACCCTGTTCCATGTGCAGGGTTGGTACGAATTGTGGGTACAAATTTAAAATGGTAAACATTTGTGTTTCAAAAAATGTATTTATTTAAATGTTTATGATTATAAATATTGCATCACTATAGCAAGTACTGAAGAAAATACGACAGTTCACAATTATTTATTATTATTTCAAACAAATAAATGACCACATGAAACAATTTAAACAAATGATTCAAGTGGCCTTTGCGTCTCACTTGAATCGTCGTATATAAAAAAATTCAGAAACAAGCGTTATTTTCTTACCCATTTTAACAAGTTAAACTTCTTCTATAATCTAAGATTTAAACGTCAAAATCATATACAGATCTGACACGTTCGTAAAAGCTTCGATAATCGGATGATCTGATATAATTGTGACGTCATCGAATAGAACAGTTAGATAGCTCCGACTGACTTTACGAAAGCGTCTAATGGATTAATTTATACTGTATTCCACCTAACCAATTCAGTATTGGGATATTTAATTAAGAATGTGTGCGTGGTGACAAAATTTGGAACTAAATACAAGGGAGCAATTTTATTTCATTCGTATGTTTTTACATATGCGCGTAGTTTATATAGTGGAAAATACAAAATAAAACGAATATTTAGAATTAATTATCTATTGTTAGCTAATTTTGCTGTAAAACTGTCCCTAAGAAAAAACAAAACTGTGAACATAACCCAACAACTACTAACTAAAGTATTTAAAATGAAAAATAATAATTAATATACAGCTACAATTAATAAAACAGGACACCTAAAATAATAACAATAAACACTGAGAGAAAAGTCAAAATACGAGAAGAATAAAAGAAAAACTACTGACAACAATGATACGCTTATGGAAGCTAATCAAAAGTGCTCTCTTGTCGAAGGTTTGACGTCATCTCAGAAATGAAATTGGAGCCAAGTTTACGCCCTATAATTTCAGATTAGTGTCAGTGTACATGACCTGTAAAATGTCGAAAGCAGTTAGATACCATCATTTTTTAATTTCGATTGTGTAAAACTGGTGCTGATGTGAGCGTCATCTACTGAATTGGGAAGGTGAAATAGAGTACAGTGCCGCTTGCTGAACTTTTAATGACGATTTCAAATAAATATATTTTATTCGAAATAGTCACTAAAGTACACGAAAATTGTCATTAATCCATTATACGACGATGTCATAGATATGTAGTGTTGCCAACTTTATGATAATTATTGTACATGTAAGATAATTTTGGCCACAAAAAATATGTGCAAGAAGAACAAAATTAGTCAAATGAATAAGTTTACAATAAACGCGTGATTTTTTCTTTTCATTAGTTTGTATTAAAACTGCATAGTTTTTTTACACTTTTATTATGTAAAAAATACATATTTAATTGAAAAAAGTGCACTTTTTTTAACAAAAAGATGTTTATAGGTTATTCAAACATTTATAAAAAAAGAATAGTAATAGAATAAAAACTGATACTCACTGCTATTGTAAGGTATACTGTTATTGGTTTGATTAAACTGAAACTTATCATTTGTTATGTTTGAATTGTAAGCAGATGGCTTATTCAATCCTTGATTCGGCTGAAGAGTTCCTCTATTTTGCAACGAATTCCTTGATTTTCTTTCTAAAAATCAAAATCTATTATAATTTATCTGAACACATTTCACAAGTATACCTTCTCTCCTCTGTCGTTTGATAGCCAATTTTTCATGTACAACCAGTTTCATACTTTTCGCATCGTCTTCACTGGCAAAATTTATCCCAGCTATACAATCCTATAAAAATAAAATTAATATAAGAATTAATTTCAATCTAGTAAACTTACATCAATTTCAAAGAAATGGAAATAATCCTGGTCTTGGGGTGCCTTGTATTCAAAATTGTTGTAGAGTTCTTGTTCCCATATTAGTTTGCTTCTGTTTAAGCAAAATAATCGAAAGAAGTAGTTTCTTCTCGTATTATCTTTTACGAAACACATTACCCCAGTATCTTTTTTAACCCAGTGCGTGTGATCGGGTGCTTGTGATAAATATAACTGAACAACTGCAGTAGCAAGGGACTGAAATGATACATCTTAGTAGAAATTTGGGCTGTGGTCGATGACAGTGGTATACCTGACATTTTGAAGCAAATAATCTAAAGATTTGTTCATTTTCTTCTCTTGTAAGCAAATGTGAAATTTTATGATCTACTGAAGACTTCATTTTAAAAGCTGAAATGTTCTACTGGTTAATTTTGTTACAAATATAAAATAAAATTTGACAGTTTCATTGCAGCAATCCCAGCAAACTGTCTGTTACTCATTTAGGTTAAATGTTGTCATTAATTTATATTAATGGCAAATTAATAAACATACCTAATTTTGTGATGACTTATTTGAAATAATATGTAAAACCAAACCCTAATAATGATTCATTATCATTGTATAAATAGAAGATAGAAAGTTAAGAATTTTATGCATATGACAGACAATACTACCAACTTATAAGTTTGAAATCATTGTAGAAATGTCATGTTGGCATTTTTGATGTTGAGTGAGTAATTTGCAAACTCGCACAATACTTTGCGTAATCGATACAAAACATTACTATAGTACTATAGTTTATTTATGTTGTGGCCACTAGAATCGCTTATACTTAAATTTTAACTAGTGGTTAAATTGGCAATATCGTGTCGAAATGGAAATAAATTCTGTCCTCTGATTGGTCAGAAGTCAGAATGCATATTTATAAATTTGTTCTTTTGTTTTCTGTTTCCCTGATACGCTGATATATACGTTCATTTTGTTTTACCATCCCCGTTATTTGTCATTTTGAATATATTCAAAAATAGTTATTTATGTAACGGGTAGTTTAACTTTTTTTTTTACGAAATTAACCGTACGAGCCAAAGGCGAGTGCGCAATTTTTTGTGTTAAAAAGTACTCTCAAGTACAATTTTTTTATTATGTCTACAATAAAAGCATAAAAAGTGCTATAGCGTTATATTTTCACACGTTTTTTTTAAAAAAAGTTAATTTTTTTCACGATTTTATATAAATTTTAAATACATACTTTATGAATCAATTTTAAAGAAAAAAGTGCAGTTTTTTAACGTACGTAAATAATAATTAAATTTATAAGAATATACAGGTGGTGGAGGTTAGCAATAAACAATATACCTATTAATAGGTATATTGGGTGAACATAGGGATTTAACATGGGTTTTAGTTTCTTCTTAATTTAAAAAATCTGATGTGGCCAGCACATTAACTTCCGTCAAGTCTATTATTTTATATAAATTCCATACAGATAATTCCTAGTCATCCTCATTCAAGTCTTCCGTAATACAGTCCTTCCATCTTCGCCTGTTTCTCTTGTATCTTTATGGAAACTTCTATCACTCGAGCCATTTCCCTTATACTGTCATTCATTATCCTATCTTTCCGCGTCTTATGAATATACCATGTACATTGCCATTGAATAAATAATCTACTACTAGTAGATTATTTATTCAATGACATTGCACTTAACACGGTATTCCCTGCTTAACACTGACATATCAAATAGAATTATTTGAATATATCAGCAGTTTTCATGGTTATGTAGTTATAGCATAACTGGCTGATTCATGAAATTTTAATCTCTTTATAATTGTTTAGCTCTATAATTGTTGAATATGAAGGAAAAAGCCAAATTAAACCGTATAGAGAATAACAAATTCTTTAATATTTAATATAACAAAATATCAAAAAATGATATTTAATTGCGTTTTTTCAAGAAAAAATGTTAAGAACTGCAAATAAGGGTACTTCCAATTGGCCAATTATAACCAAAATTTAATCAACTCTTCATATGGATGTAACGAAGAAAAAAAACGAAAGAATTATAATTTTTAGAATTGTAGTGTTGGAGATATCGATGGAGAAAACATATTTAATTCTGCCTTTGCTAACAGATAGTTGACAGATGATTTTTTTTCGCGTTTGTGACCTTGGTGTGCATTCTGACCAATCAGAGGGCAGAATTTGTTTCCCTATCTAAACCAACGCTATTTTCTTACGTAAAATGAAGTATAGAAACATTAAAAATGTAAAAATAAATTTAAATGCAATTTTTAATTCTGTACAACTTTGCACTCTACAGGTTTTTGCATAAAATGAATAGGAGAGCAGAAAATTGCATAAAATAAAAATCCCATGTTAAATCTCTATGTTCACCCCTAATCGCCATCACTCTATATATGTTTAAATATTTCATACAATAGTTATTTGTATATCAAATGCTGAAAGTCTATCTTTGTCGAACGAAAACGAAAGTTACTCAGGCTGCAATCGTTTGTGTTCGACAAAGGACTTTCAACACGTGTTATACACACTATTTTTTCTACTCCTGCAAGATAAAGAATAAGGAAATAAAGAATTATTTTTTAAAAATAATTTGACATTTATTTTCAATTTTTGTATTTTTGATGCGTATCTATGACAATAACAAACATTCTATACAACATTTGTAAGTAAAATTCGATGCTAGGATACCGAAGCGTGCTGCAAAATTTTGCAGCACTAGTAATGCAACGAGTTACTTTCAACATGAAAAACAAACCAGAAAATTGTATTTTCAGAGCAAGAGTAGAAAAAGATATTTTGCGACGTATGTCTTACGGGGTAAGGGGATCTTGTTTGTTAGGTTAGATTGCTGTCAAATTAGCACGTATTTTTACTTATTTATTTTTGTTTGAGCAAATTTGTAACGACGTTGATAAATAAAAACAAGGTTATGTCCACGGCGTCAATATTACCATCAGCTTTGACAAGTCACATCCCATCGCTTGAAAACGGCACTAGCGACATTTGTGGCTTTAAGTATGTAAGCGTGACGTCACAGAGAAGAGGACGATTTGAATCATTAATATTTTACGTAACTTTTTTGAAATATTTACATAATAAATGGAGAATTTTATTACAGTATACATCTTATTATGAGTCATATATTGTAAACAAAAAAGAATTTCATTAAATTTTAACGTATGGTAACTACCCTATTACGATACTCGCCATGGCGCGTCTCATATACTTCATGCTCGTTTATTAATAGCTATCTTTATAAAATTGTGGCATGTACTATTTTAAAAACCTTAATTCGAAAAGCTAGACTATTATCAATAAGAAAAATAGTCAAAATAGTGATTTCCTGATTTCTGTAGACTAGCAATATATTGAAAGAATAATTTAATATTTTTTATAATTTATTTAAAATAAGTTGTTTCAATTGAAACTAAATTTATTATTGATAGAAAAGAAAGGTTAACAACAGAAACTATAACTTTTTATAATTTATTATTTTATTTTGTACAAAAAAAAGTATTTTCTCTTAATTTTAAGGGTAGGGGTATTTTTTTTTATTTTCAGTAATTAAAAATAAATAAAAATATATGATTTGTGTAAAAGTTTATTTACAACTTCACATCTACAAAAATAACAGGCAGATCTTGTAACCAGAATTCATTTTCTTCAAATAGCAAAACAAATTTATCACAATCACAACTTTTATTAAAATACATTTTGTACAAAATGAATAGTGATTCGACGAGATCATAATAACAATACTTTTAATAACAATATTATTAAATATTGTTATTCGCCTGTGTACATAAATAAAAATTTTATGATCACATATTCGTGTTTATGGCCTACATATTGTTACGAAATATTAATAAATCAATAAATTAGATTTAACACTTAACTACTTAATTAGTGAATAAGTTAAAGAGATTAGGACCTCAAATTAACAATAGTGCGAGTAAAATTTATGATTAAATGGCAGTGAACATGAGCGAGGGAAAGTTTTCGACTAGTATTTTTTTAAAAATATTTTAAAACTATCAAAATATTATTAAAATTTCGCTCATGATTATGTATAAAATTATTGCCCACATTTTACCAAAAATTACCAAGGATAAGTTTCACAAACATAGCAATTGTTTATTTTTAAACAACGTAAACAATTATTTTACAACCGACGCGTATTTCTACCTTTAACGACCTTCATTTTTCTTAATGATTTTATAAGAAAAATATGCTTTTAATAATTCACAATTCCAAATTTGTAAAATCGCTATAAATAAATTATACTACATGCGTATAAAATGTTATTAGAAAATAATTAAATTTGTTATATATTTCCTTCTATAAAAAAAATATTTTTGCTTGTCGCATAATCAACAACAATATAGGGGTCTGATCTTCAACTGTTCCGAGAATTAGAATCGAAGAAAAACTGACAAAGATAGTGATCGAACAATATTTTGTCTATGTCAGTTAGTAGACCATAAAATAAAATAAAATTTAATATGATACATACAAGGTTCGGGCCATAGGGCCTGTTAAGAAGTTATTTGAAAATTGTCGACGTTGCCACAACATTTTACTTGGGGCGATTTTTCGCGATTCAATCTAATGCAAACTGTTTTCATTTTATGTTGGCTCATATAGTTACAGTAATGACGTCACACTTTGTCATCATTTGATGCAGTCGCGAAAACAATATACGGTGTTCGCTCAACGCTCAACTTCATCTGTTATTTTGTAAATATTATAACAGCAACATACGCATGCGCCAGTTCTGCAACTACAACCAGCAACTCTGCTTGGCGACAGGTTCGGATGAGACGTCATTACGTCAGGTATTTTGAGCAAATGTGTCGAGAAACGCGAAAATGCATAATTCGTATGAGAACAGTAACCATAAGCGAATATTTCGCTCGCCAAAAATCGCATTTGGTACAATTATTTGATTTTTTTAAATGAAAGGATATCTGAGGTGTTCTCTTAAACGTAAACCCCATAAAAACTCATTGTTCATTGCCCTATTCCCAGAGATGTGCATTTACGTTTATTCTATGGTAGTACAGTATAGCGGTTGAACGTTTTCGCTTGCTATTATATGCGGAAACATTGTAAAGAATGATATCAAATGTAGACAATGTGTTTACACATGCGCATTGGAGGTTTAACGAAATGAAGAAAATTTCATTTATTTTGACAGACATTTTGTTCTCTTTTAAGCAAAACATGAATCATAAATATAGTCTGCATGGACGTAGATAATATACAAATTTTCATGGGGTAAACTAATAAACACACAAGAAATGTCCGGAACATTTTGCTCCAGTGTTGCCAGATCGCCACAATGTAAAGTTGCCCTGTCAAACTAAAATTATCGCCAAAAATCGCCAAATTCCAAATAGAGAGGTTTCTTTGAAATACTGTTTTTCATTTGCGCAATAAGTAAAATACACTTAAAAATAATTTATTTATTTTAACTTAATAACACTCTTAATAAAAATGAAATTGAATTAAAAAATGGCATCTCGAAAGTCCCTATATTAAATCAATGAAAATTAAAATAAACCATAGTTTTCCTTTTCATTATTGCCAATTATTTCTAATTAGTCGCGAATTTAATCGTCAGTCGCCCAACTAAAAATTTAGTTACAGAACATTGTACAAAGTCGGACAAATGGAGACAAGTCGCCAAATCTGGCAACACTGTTTTGTACTCTCCAAGCGTAGACATGGCCCCTTTTTTATTATTTAGCAAATCGATTTTTTTAACAGCATTTATTTTTTCCGATAGAAACCATTTTATCAACTAAAATTAGCAATAAAATTAATTTGCAAATAAATTTCCATAATTTATTATCATTGTTCGAAATTCTAGTTTAGCTAATTTTAAATTTATACAACTTTTTATATTCAGCCCACTAAGTGGTCGCAAGGTTAAATTATAGAACAAGAATTGTTTATTGTTGTTTAAATTATTCACATTTTGAGTAGGTTTGTAAATTACGACTACTACGGCAAGATGACAGATGAAATGTTTAAATTAATGACGAATGAATATTACATTTTCTGTAAATCTACTCCCTGATGATATTAAAATATTTTGTCGTTCGAAATTTATCGGTAAGGTCTCGGGTCGTATGGGTTTGCATTAAATCCAACGTATCTGTTGTTCTTCCTATGTTGAAAACCAGTACCAGGTGCTGTGTTGTAGTAGATAACTCTTCTAATTCCGAATGGATCTATGTAACCAAAACTTCCAGTCCTATCTGAACCACCAGGATTCGTTTCTTCGTGATACTGTCGGGGTAAATAATATCTAAAACCATCATTTGTGACTGATATTCCATCGTAATACGGGTATTGAGGATCATTGGATACTTGGTTGCCAGTATAACCATTATAGGTGTTACCATTTTTGTCAATTGGATATGTAGGGCCATTTTGGTAAATATAAGGGTTGTTATATGTTTGAGGTCGATTGTACGTCGATTGTGGCGCGTAATCCAAATCATTTGAAATATCAGGAGTAATCGGCGGTCGAGGAGTAGTTGATACTGAAATATAATTCGGATTAGGAATGGGAGATGGCGTTGAAGCTGGTATATAAGCAGTCGACGGCCTATCAGTGACAGTGTATGGTGGTTCATTAGTACTAGAAGGACTTTCAGTACTTCCTTTAATGGAATTATGAGAAATCTCCACGTATGGTGTGCTGTATCCCGCAATGGGTTTGGGCGTTATGGTAACATAATTTGGTGTGCTGGTAACTGGGCTGTTGTAACCTGGTATAAGAAGAGGACGGTGGAAAAGAGGCGCTATTTTCTTTTCTACAATTGGTTCTTCTACTACCGGGCGTCTATAGATCGGGGTGACTTTTTGGTCGTGGTCGACTAGTTCGCCGGCTTCAGCTGGAGCGTTTTTAGCAGCAGAGACGGCTTGGTTGATGGCACGGTCTTTGCCTACGAAGACGTTCTTGGTCTTCAGGATGCGGTAACCCTAACAAGAAAAGATGAAATTTATAATACAATATACAATACATTAACTAGTAGATTTCAGTGGGGTCCTCAACTTTCAGTATTCTTTTTATTTTTTCTAAACTTTATCTAAATTGGGACCATGGTTGCCAGATCGTTCGACTGAACGTATTCAATAGAAACTTAAAAATCCCCTAAATTAAGGACTTTTAAAAAAAATCTCCAGAAAAAACCCATATTTTTTGACAGATTATATTTAATTCTGATTAGTTTTCGTAATTAAAATACTGTCCGTATATCTTTAAAACCCCTAAAATAGACTGTGTTACAAATAAATCCCCAAAAATCAGAAAAAAAAAAATAATAAATTTAAATTTACATAAAAAATAAACACAATCTGTGTTGCATATATTATTTATTTAACTTAGGGCCGGTTTCATAAAAAATAATTTGATTAAATTTCAATTCAAGAGTAAATTTAAAAAACTGAACAAATGCAACGCGAATTTTTCACAGTAATGAATTTTTTGATTTTTCACATGGAAACTTATTTGAATTTGTTCATAGTATTAAATTTACTTTGGAAGTAAAATTTAATCGTAGATTAATTTTAAGTATAAGAATACCTGCTACTTTATACTAAACTTTACGATTGATTCTTTCATAAACCACAGTTCAATCAAATAACCACAACGATATCCGTAAATTACTGTGAACAGAAACCATGGGGAATCCCCGTCCGCGGTGACACAAGGCGATGCACCCGTGAACTGAAAACGGCTGATCGCCTAGTTTTCTTCTTAGTAGATAAAATTTATTTTATGCGGCAACAATAGAGGCGGCCAATTTTTTCTATATTTTCCATAGGAACAATTATCTGTGTGCAACTGTGCGTTCTTATAAGATTTTAAGATTCATCATTTGAGTCAAATACAGTAGAACCTCGATTATCCGAGTCGCAATTATCCGAGCTCCGGATTAACCGAGCCGATCTAAAGACCCAACATGCGAGGTACGCGCGTCTATGATCTGGATTAACCGAGCCAATCTAAAGACCCATCCGTATTAACCGAGCTTCTAAAATATTTCCATTTAAAATCTGGAAAAAGCTCTGAGGTATATCGAACAACAATCAGAGGCAACCCCAGCGGATTTGCTTCTTCTTAACAGATGGAGAAATATGGCAGCGAGAAAAAGATGCAATATGAAATAGCAACGCATAGATAACTATTTCAATGTTTTATAATATACATACATACTTATTTACATGTTAAAAACGTTAAAAAACCGTTTAAAGTACATTTGTGTTTATTTTTTTAATGAATAAAAAATAAATCCGGATTATCCGAGTTTTCAGATATCCGAGGAGGGTATCCCCCACGTTACCTCGGATAACCGGGGTTCTACTGTACTGTTAAAATTAAATTCCTCTATAATTCTCCAAATAAAAAAATTCCCCTGGAGAAAACTTCAAGAAAAAATATCTCAAAAAAAAAACAAAAAAAATCCTCTCATTTTTGAGGAAAATCCCCTAATCTGGTAACCCTGATGGGGACTTATGAAACTGACGTCACTCAACACACATCCTCCCTTCCAATACTACATCTCTTTAGAAGAAAACAACCTCGAAGAGAGAGATAGTTGAGTATTACTATACGGCATTTCTTCTCTTCTCAACGTATTGTACTAATCCGATTTGACATTTGCTCTGGTTTTTGACATCATTTAAACACTGCTTTAAATTCAATCTAAGAGGTCATGTTAATACTCAACTCTCTTTCTCTTCAAGTTTGTTGTCTTTGTCTAAAATGTGTACATCAAAACTCAGTAGATGGCAACCACAAAATTCTAAAATTATAAGTCCCCAATGAAAGCGCTATGTAGTTTTAGAAAGTTATTGTTACTCATTAAGTGAAATCAAAGAAATGAAATGGGGTTTTATACAGTAGTCAAAATTTATCTATTTTTTTGATAAATGAAACATACATGAATTAATGAATATTATTGAAAAAAGATTATTTAAATATTAATTCATTCGCGATTGAAAGTTTGCGTGACGTTTCATGTCCTAAGTAATTTGGTTGGATGCCTGATTTTAAAATCAAAACGCGCGTTGAACTATTGGGTAAGAAATTAAAGTTGCTGATATCTGGTGAGAGATTTTTGAAAGTAGCAAATGGGGAAAACATTCCTTTTTATCATTTGAAATAAATGTTTATTTTGAATATAAATATTTTACACAAAATCGTTTCGATGTTTACACTTTGAAGCAGGGCATCGAACCCGAACTTGAATCGGACTAAAACCGCAACCAAATCGTAACATTTTAGCGAACACAAACCTAGAACCGAACTTCATATATATTTTTCAGTTGAACCTGAGTCGGAACCGAACTGTGTATTAATATTTATATAATTCATATAGTGAAAATTCATGTTCGTTTGTTTGTATATAGTTTCTTTGTTTATTTTTATTACCTCATTATCAGCAATGTAGTCCCTCATTCTTAAGTATCCATTGGCATCGACCCATCCATATGTCCCAATGACGGTACCATCTTCAAGGCGTTTCTCCTTCCGGTACTGTCCACTCATGGTTTGGTACCGGAAGTACCTTTCAGGGCCCTCATCGGTCTGGATGTGGTACTGGGTATCCGGAGCATCATTCCAACCAGAATTGCCACATTGGGAAGGTATGGCCAGTGCCAACTGCAAAAAGAAAAAAATATGGTTAATTTTAGTTTTTAAATAAAATTCATTTTAAATTTGTTAAATATTAACAGAATTCCAGAAAAAACTGCTTTAAAAATTTCGTGACGTCATTTGTGCGATGTAATACAAGCAATGAGAGTAAAAGGGATACTTTTTCTCGAATTTAATAATAACCCCATAGATATAGATAGTAAATCTGGCCCCCTTAAAACTGACCAATTACGTCATAATTCAAAATTTAGTAAAAAAATCTGATGTGGCCAGCACATAACCTCTCGCCGTATATTTTACCTGGCTGTATGCATAAAGCAAAGAATATTTTTATAAATACAAATAATATATTCATATAAATCTATGACGTATAAACTTCTTTGTTATTCAATAATTGCATGTCTCAACATGAAGATATTTACCATAAATTATGTTACAATAAATTACAAAGTAGAGTACTATATATAAATATTAGGCTGGATAAACAGCAATTTTCAATTCGAACAACTTTGTTTACTTTCTCTTCATATTCTTCTAGTAAAAACATTAATTTTGGGCGGTCTAAAATGTATATATGGATTGTGCATCTATTCTTACATATCTTCTTTTACATTTTATTTTTTCATACATGTTATATCTAAATAACACTAATTCCCTTTAATAAAGTGACGGATAGATTGCACTCCGATTATTCTTATATCGATGTGTAATTTTGTCAATATTTACAACTTACTTGAGAAGAACTTGATAGCTTTTTCGCAATTCAAAGTTACTCTAGTCTAAAGTACTGGTGTACATTGTCCCATAATGTTTGAAACAAATTTAAGTCATTCAACCTAGACTTGTCATCTCCATAATAGTCACAGATCAAGAATTAAGGGATTCTCCAAGTACATTTTTCTTTCATTACTCATTATTTCTGACACTGACATTTATCTGTCAGTTACAAATAATTTAAATTATCAACTATTTTTCATGGCATTCTTTCGGCTGTCAAATTTATTACAACAGATTATTTTATATATTATACTTCTTTTATCTCTAAATCTATGGAATATATAATAAAATATTTCAATGTATCAGATAGAGAATTTAATTTTCTTTAATATTACCACGAAAAATTTTCAAAAAATAATATTTAGAAGATTTTTTTTCAAGAATCTTCTACTTCCGGTTGTCCAATTATTACCAAAACCTTTTCAGATCTTCCCATGAATGTCCGATTGGGAAATACGTTGTTAAACAAATTTTAAGTCTTATAGTTTTTGAGTAACCGTCCTTCCAACATCCCACACACACACATCCACACACACACACACACACACACACACACACACACACAGACATCATCGTAAAAATGTTAAAATCGGATTGTAGGGACCTTAAAACGTGCTTATTCAATAAAATCTGGATATGCGATTTTTAGCATGAATCCAATACCTCTCTTAGCGAGAGGTAAAAAAGCAATGTGTTCTCTAGAACAATTGACATAAGATCATTGGCGTCGCGGCAGAGACAATGAAAAACTACATGTTTATCATCAAGGTATAGTAAAATTTTTGAAAGATGTCCGATCAAGGGCATCTGTATCACGAACGAATTAACAAAAAGGCATACATTTATCTCTTTCTTTTGCAAAGGCTTTAAGCGTGTGCGATAAGGATGGATATAACACGCTTGTCTTTCAAAAATTCATATTGTTTCGACTAAGTTAGGACATTCCATTTATAAACGATGCTCGTTGTTGATAATACTTTCGCTGTAACGTAAGTTTATTTATTAATTCAGATACATTACCTGGATTCATAGCCGTACGGATAACGTTATATTCTGTCAGAGTCACTGACACTGACATTGTGTCAGTATCTTATTTTTAACATATTTGGTTTTACATTTGCTTATAAACTTACTAGTTGACTTATTTTTGAATTTTGAATGCTTTTCCTGTAATATATATTTTTATAATAATAAAATAACAGTAGTATCTTACGTACCCTCATAAAAACTAAGCAAACGACACTACTGAATTTGTCATGATGGGCGGAGCAAAAATCTGAATTCATACAATTCGTAGACAACCTTGATCGGACATCTTTCAAAAATTTTACTGTAACTGGCATTTTACTATTCAATAAACCGAATATAAATTGTACGCTAATGCAAAAAAAGCGTTTCATGTTAGTTTTGACAATGAACATTTTTTCCAGAGAACACATTGATTTTTATATATTTTTTTACAAAAGTTTGAACTATGACGTAATTGGTCAGTTTTAAGGGGCTCCAGTTCTGTTAGAAAGCATGTAAAACATAAATGATTGCCTTATTTACTATCTAGGGGGTAATTTTACTATAGGTTAAGTATTGTATATCCTGTATTAGACGGATTAAAAAAAATGATATCCCATTCCCCATTCTTCAGATGTAATGGCAAACATTTGTTGATTATATTATAGATAAATTTTTAAGTTTCGATTATATTAAACAATATAAAATTGATTGATACTTGTGAAAAAGGAACTTGTAATATTTATTTTTATCCTGTTGTTGATTAATTATTGACATCCATATAAGTAGAACTCAATTTACATATTATTACTAACTTATTAACATTACAATGTTCAATATCATTTTAAAAGTGTGCATACAGAATATTTAGTAATTACTAGAAATTTTATTTCCATGAAACGTGATTAGAATAAGAAATTTGAATAATATTCTTTTCCATAATTAATCAGAACATGTTTAGTTTAATATTAAGTAAAAATCACATTGATTAAATAAAAAGATTTGTTTTATTTAAAAACTTAAGTTCGACGCTCTTATTGCAATATTTTTATTAAAGATAGTGCTCAGTAACAAGAATCAGCATGGTTGGCTTTGAAAATAAAACCATATGTATTAATTTATTCAGTTGTTTGTAAACGTTAAACAGGTGAAATTGTATATTGTTTTAGTGTTATAAAAAAGTGGTTATAATTATGTATATCATCAAATAAAAGCTGTAAGTCCTCGAATGTAAGTTATATTTATTATTTTGTTAATATATTATCGAAATTGTATTAATTGTTTCGAAAAATATGCACATATAACCTAATTTTATATGTATAATCAGATGTTAAGTGACGTTCAATAACAATAAGTATTTATAAAAACAATAACAGCAATAAAAAATGTTTATAAAAACATAAAAATAGAAACATCTGTTACGTATTTAAAATTCCAAAGCAAGGCATGTCCATATAGGTATTTACTAATGTGTCATCATTGTTTACATTGTAATAACAAATTATTCATGCATTGTAAATTAAAACTGGAAATCTCAGTGATGCGTGTTGTTCTAATATAATTCCCACAATGACCTCGACATACAGTCACATTCTGGAGTGTGGATGTCTAATGATTGAGAATATCAGACGATGAAAGAATTTTCATTTTGCATCATTGTTCTCGGTTACGTCACTACGGAAGTAATAACAAACAAAACGGTGCCAATGGTGTTTTGCTTTGATTTCTTGGCATGATTTTATTCAGAAGAATTACTTCGGTCTATTTTCAGTGTGTAGAGCATGGGAATCTGATTTTTTTCACAGATTTGGAATACAACAATTAACAATAACAATGTTGACATATTGGGAGGTCAATATACGATTATATTTCGTCATGGAGATCTTTTTGTTGCTGTATGTTGTTTATAGGGCGTAACAAATTGATTAAACAATAGTTTTACAATAAAATCGACCAGTGCCGGATTAAAGAGGCCCTTAGGGAATCGAAATCTCGCTCGCCCCCTCCTAATAAGTTTACGATTTTACCTTCAACAATTTTAATAAAATAATTTGATTATAAAAAAAAAACATACTTTTAAACAAATTAATATAAAATATAAATAAACATTCACTTTTCTTAATTTTAAAGTACATAGTGAAATCTTTGATGGTTTTTTTTTTTAAATTTATTTTGAAATATAGTATATCGTGTTATTAGAAGTAAAAGTGATACTTTGTGTGGCGAGCGTGGAAGTTTGAACGACGAGCGGACAATTGCACGCGAGGTACACAAAGACACTTTTACTCCGAATGACACATTATATTTTTTCTTCAAACGTAGATATTTAAAGAAAAATACCTGACATTAAATTTTACGTAAATTACGTTTGAGATTTCAATTGCTCTGTAGCTATGTATACTTATTTGTTCACTTTTTGTTATAAATATTGAAGTGAAAAATTTAACGTTTTGACGCTTAAATAAAAACTGTGCAATATTATATCCTCCTTGTGTGCAATTCTGTCGGAATTTGAAGTATTATAATGTACGCCCCCTGAAGTTGTTCAATTGGATGGAAATCTAACAGTGTGGCTGAAAGATATGTCCAGGAATCACTGAGAAAAAATATATACTTTTCTTATTACTTTAATTCTAAGTATTCTTATGTTCATTACCGTCCCTGTAAGTGTAATCTGTAAGTCTGCTATTCTTTATAAAATACGTTATTTCCTCAAAAATAAACTCTGTTTATATTTCAATTCATAGGTTATTTATTTAAATTTGACAGCTATTGATGGTATTTAGTAACTTTATTCTTAGGTTACCTAGCGTGTTATAGTGACATTTAGGGCGATATTACAGGTTTCTTTTATTAAAATTATTTCTTATTCGTTGATTCTGTATAGTTTCTATGGATATTTATTTTATTTCTACCTTGTGAATCAAGTCACAAAAGATGCTACTTTTATGACGCTTGAAGAAAAAGTATTTTTTCAAAGGTTTTTCGTTGTTTTTCTGCCTCTACGTGTTAGTAATCTACCTATAACTCTTTTTAAAAATGGTTTAAGTTGAAAAACTTTAAACTCTATTATTACGAATTTTTCGTTTTGTGGCATATTATATTATTACAATCAGCCCTTCATTTATTGTAAATACAAAAAATTTATAGCATCGTTAATCGTTATGCAAAAGAATTATTACGGAAATCAACATAAAATGGTAAACACTGGTATTTGGTATTATAAAAATCGGGTTGTAACAGTAGGGTCTTGTAATATTGACATTTTTTATTATTGTAATCAAGATTCCATTATTGTAAATAAGCATTTCTTTGTTGTAATAAAAATTTCTTTATTTAAGGATTTCTTTGTTTGTAATAAAAAATATCTCAAAATCAAATCAAAATTATTTTAATCTAATGTAGCGGGGCGCGGGGCCCCTAAAAGGCACGGGGCCGATAGGCAATTGCCTAGTCTGCCTATTGGGTAATCCGGCACTGAAATAGACCCCTAACAATGTATTATCGACTCTTAGTAGATTTCGGCGACCCTGAATAAGAAAAGTTTTAATGGGTATGGGTTGGGTAGTATCTATATATATATTCTTTTATGATTCTCATTTGCAATAACCAATAAATCTCGCAAATCATATTGACTAAAAATCGCAATACTTGTTCGGTGGACCGTAACACATGCATAGTTCGTCCCTTATATGGATCGCTCGGCTGTTAGAGCGGTCACTGAGCACTTTCGCCCACCGGGTCGTTGTCGACATCGCGACAACAGTAAAGATCTGTTCCAAAGCGATTTATTTGTATGGCGAAGAATTTTATAGATATAAATTAAATATATACTACAGTTCTTAAACTTACGGATGTATTCGTTATGTCTTTATGATGTAATTATTTTGTTCTTGGATCATGTGTTATTATTGGTACGGGAAAAAATATGATTGTGTAGATTTACTTATCAAATAAAATGAAAAATAAAAACCCAGGTATTACTTATGTTCTGTAACCAATAAATTAAAAATCAGAAGTATACCAGAAATAAGTTTAAAAGCATTAAAAAAATCTGTTGTGGCCAGCACAATACCTTCCGTCAATCCTGTGTATTATGTTTAAATTCCATACATATATTTTCTTGGAAAAGATTCTAAATTTCCAGTAAAATTATTTCATAAACAAACTATGTACATTGCACTTGACACTGACATCTTCTTCAGCTTTAGCTTTTCCCATTCGTTAGGGGTTGCTATTTTTTAATTTCTTTTTCCACTCATTTCTGTTTTGCGTGTCCTTCTATTCAGTTCCTTTTCTCTCAAGTCTTCCGCAATACAGTCCTTCCATCTTATCTTTGGTCTTCCTCTGTTTCTTCGACCTTCTATTACTAAGCTATTCATTCTTCTTCCAATATATTCTTCATTTCTCCTCATGACATTTGCAAACCAATGTAATCATCTCTCTTGTATCTTTCTAGAAACTTGTAACACTAGAGTTATTTCCTTACCGTATCTTTCCGTGTCTTCCCCAACATCTACTTCAACATCCTCATCTATGCCATATTCATTTACTTTTCATTCATACTGACATCTGTCAATTTGAATTATCTGAATATATTAGAAGTTTCCTCATGGTTAGCATAGCTGGCTGATTTATGAAATTTAATATCTTTATAATTCGTTAACTCTATATCTATTGAATATGAAGTATAAAATGCAATCAAATCGTATAGAGAATAATATATTCTTTATGTTATAATAACGTTAAATGTCAATAAATCATATTTAACTGTTATAATCTTCAAATGAGGGTACTTCCGGTTGACCAATTAGAACCAAAATCGAATCACTTGTTCTTCTGGATGTAAACTTGAGGCATACGAAAAAAATATAATTTTTGGAATTGTGGTATTGAAGTTATGCGATCTGAAACTTTCGTCACACACACGCACAGACGCACAGACACACAGACATACATACACACATACAGACATCATCGTAAAAATGGTAAAATCGTATTATAGGGACCCTAAAACATGCTTATTCACTAAAAACTCATCCTTGAATTTTTTGACCAAAGACAATACCTTCATTACCTAAAGGTTACTGAAGGTAAAAATACCACTTCCGGTTGTCCAATTGTTATCAAAAGCTTATCAGCTCTTCCCATTAATGTTAGATTGAGGAATCCGAAGTTAAACATGTCATAAGTCTCATAATATTTGAGATACCGTAGTTCCAACATTCATACACACACAGACCCACGGACATCATCGTAAAAATATTAAAATCGGAATGTAGGGATCTTAAAACGTGCTTATTCACTAAAATCTGGATATGCGATTTTTAGCATGAATCCAATACCTCTCTTAGCGAGTGGTAAGAAAATTGGTTGGAGCTTTTAAGAAGTGGAAGGAAAGAATGATGAATTGTATTATTGTTGAAGCGAACTACTTTGAACATATAAAATATTCATTATTGCTAAAATATTAAAATCATGTTCCACTAATTCTTGTAAGTGTCTATTCATTGAAATCTAATAAGTTTTTTGAACAAAGACAAATACGTCTCTTATCTTTAGATAGACAGGAGATAAAAATAATTGGACTAAAAATCTCAATATGTTTTGTTAAGCATTTAAATCCAAGGACTATACTTCTTATGCTTTACGAGTCAAGATGTCAAACTAGAACCTCTGCATCTCTGTATCTGTCTTGTTAGTATGATTGCTATTTATTTATAGATATTAAGTTATGATGCTGTTAATAAAAATATTAAAATACGATCGTATGTATGTTACAGGGGCGGCTGGTGATATTTTTGAATGGTAGTGCACAAAAATTAAAAAAATATGGTAAATACAATATAATTAAATTATTTAGTGTTTATTTAAAAATAAAATTTATCCTGCACTTTTTTTCGTGAATGAAATGTTCGACATCTTTTTTATTGTAGTCAGAAAATATATTAATAATTATTTTTTTTTTTTGATTGATAACATAGGCAGTACAGTCAGTCTATCTTGTCATGGTATTCGGTAAAAATGTTTTAATTCTATTATGAGTAGAGTAGAAAAAACAGCGTTCATATTGTAATTTTTACATCAGAAGTTGGTTTCCCTATATTTTTAATTTTAAGTATTTCCTCGAAATTCATTTTCGTTATTGAGTGGGTACTAGATGATTACAAGCAGGGACCTGAAACTGAACTCGAACCTGAACCGAAAACCCGAACCGTACCTTTATTTACCAAGGTCAATAAACCTGAACTGATTCGGTTCAGAGGTTAGTTAAATATACAATCGAAAATAATTGTTAACATGATTTTAAAATTAGTAAATGTAATCATATTTTTGTATTTGTAATCATTTATGCTCTAAACCGAAATTCGAACCCGAACCCAAAATGAACCCTTATAATTTTTATTTGCTTGAACCGAAGCTAAATCTGAATCGACATTTATTTCCTGAACCTGAACCGAACCTGTACCTTAAATACATTTCGGTTCAGGTCCTGATTACAAGTAATGCAAACAGAAACAGATTACCGCGGAAAATGCCGGACACACTCGGAAATCTTCGTCTAAGTTGGGCACTTGGCATTGTCCCATTCTGGCCTATTATAGTCATATATAGCTCCGCTGCTATTGGTCAAACTTGTAAAACTCGAGTAAAAGTAGTGGGAGACCGGGGCTCAAATAATCAAATATTTGTGCCCTAGCTACTAGCGTATCGGTTCATTACATGGAGATAGGAACAGGCTAGTGAAGTCGCTTCCCCTTCTACAATGTGTCTCATGTCAGTTTAAAGTTACAAGGTTATTACTGTCAATTGTGCATTTCATGTTTTTGTACATGTACGTGTGTTAATGTTTACCGTTTGCGACTTTTTAATATACATATATCATGTATTATATTGGTTTTACTTTAGTTTCGCGAATCCCTACTATAATGTGTACTACTACAGTACTTGCGTCCGTCTCCACCAGGTTACATTTCCCTTGCCCTTAGTTGATGTTTATGTTCTCTCCATATTATTCCTTCCTCCATTGCTTCCATGGTTCGTATTTACATCATAAGGTAAATAGACCATCCAGCTACCCGCGGTGTAACGAGGATTGCATACCAATGATAGCAAATAAATAGTAATTAAAATATTTTTAAAATGTTATGAGTAAATACTCGCTTATTTATTTTTTCTTCTCCTATTATTTGGTAGGGCTGTGCCCTTGTGCCCTATAGCACAAGCCGCCACTGTGTATGTACATAAATAAGTTATTTTTATTAGACACACTTGATGCCAAGGTGATCATATTTTACTTTGTTTAAATCACCCAAGATATTTCGTAATAATTATAACAAAATATGTGTTTGTATTGTATTATGTCACTAATAACGTAATAAGAAAAATTCCATGTTTTTATTGTTAGAAATATGAAATATGATAGGAGTTTTATGCTATCATAAATTTAGTACCTACCATAAAAATATAAATTTTGTTTCGAATACTGTGCAATTTAAATAAGTATAGTTTTTAATTTTAAAATTTTGCTGAATAAATAACGTATATTGATATTGTGGCACATAATCCCTACTTTCCATGCAGGGTCGGAATATAAACCATTTATTTGATGGTTATAAGCTTAATAATATTCAAAATTTTCGAAATTCTAACGTTGATTTAAAATTTTCAAACCGTAGATCTATATAGTTTTTCGTTCCTGAGATATTTACATTTAAAATTTTAGAATTTTTTGAGTCATAACCCAAAAATGGGTGGAGATATGAAATTGGCGGCTTCGCCAATTGATTCCACGAGCAAAATTACATTAGTATACAAATTATATACAATTTTTAAAGCAAAATAACTGAAAATGGTCAAAATCTGAAGAAATTGTCCAATTTTTTTAAAAAATTGTGTAGGTTCTATGTAGTTTTGCCTGTAGAATCAAATGGCAATGTCGCCAAGCATTTCCACCCATTTTTGGGTTATTGCTAAGAAATGGGATATTTGGGGTCCAAGTTTGAATGCAAATATCTGAAAAACTAAAAAATCTGATGTGACCAACACAGTACCTCCCGCCATTTACCTATGTATATAATTTTTATATTACTTTATAAATTTATCCATAAAATATATAGAAAAAGTATTAAAGCAAACTTGTAGAAAATGGAATAATCTTTAATTTTTATAATAACAAATTGAAAAAAAATTACATTTAAAGGTATTTTTTGAAGAAAAACTATCTTGAGCTTCAAATAAACTGCCATTTCCGGTTATCCGATTGCCACTAAAATCTAATCAGATATTTCCATATTAGAATAAGGTAGAAATACATTTAGCAAAATCTCGATATGCGATTTTTAGCACGATCCAAGGGTAGCGGGAGGTAAAAAGATAATAATTTGCGGTTTGAAAATGTATAAAAAAGTATAAAACATAATATTTTGAATTAAAAAAAATACCCAAATGTAGGTGTATATGAGTTTTAGGCGACATAACTCAAAAATAGGTAAGAGATATAGACTTGTGGATATCAACAATTTATTTTATGGAAGAGAAGACTCCACTTTCTCATTGCCCCGAGGCCTTTACTATAAATCGGGCTCTGGTGGTTCCACATTTGTTACATTTATGTAATTTTATATTAACTTTCTCCCTTCCCACACATTTATACAAAACAACTCGTTTAAAGCAAAATTATTACGTAAAATTAATTTCATACGTGAAATATTAAGCATGCTGTAAATGCACCTTTAGATTAAATTATAACTTTACCATTCATTTATTTAGAAACATCTGACTACCTAGTGCTAATAATGTTTGTAAAGCAATATGACGTTTACATCATAAAACTGCGCAATGACGACTGTCGACTGTTTAAGTCATTTGCCATTTGTTTGACACAGAAAAGAAGTACGCACTCGAGTTGCACCACACAGGCGGCTTTGACAAGTGAATGAAACAGTGTTTTGATGTTTATGTACTTGGAAATAAAGTCTATTTTTATTTACACGTTTCTCTTTATATTGCAACGTTAAATGCCTTTTTAGAGACCATATTGCAAAAATAGCTCTTAGAAAGGTACAGCGTAAATTGTAGATAGCATTTATTTATATAACATGAATCTTGCTATCTTTAGTACTATAATAGTACATTAAAACACAAGTATCATAAGGCAATCTGTTAACGTACGAGTCCAAGTTTGGAAAACGAGCCGCTAGGCGAGTTTTACAAAGGACGAGTGCGTCAACAGGCCTTATGATACGTGTTTTTTATACTATTTTTTCTATTGAGGTAATTTTACGATTAAATTTATTTAAATTGCGACGTCAAATTATGACTAGGTATTTTTTTGTTAGTTATGTTTATGTTGGTAACGTTTCTCGCTAACAATTGAAATTTCATATTTTGTCAACTATTGATTAATTAGTGTATTGCAAGGTGTATTGTATTTATGATTCAAGGTCTGATTCTGGTTGTGAAATTAATATTATATTTCTTTCTAGTCCTATCACCTAAAGAAGGTATAAAAATCCATAATTAAAAGTAATATGTTGAAATATTATCAACAACTTACCATTTTGAGGTTACCTGTCATCTGTCAGTTATGAAAGCATGACTACCAACTCTAGAACATGAAAGGCGCCAAAAATAGTACGCTTATAGATCTTCTAAACGTCGTGTTTGAAGTACAAAACAGTGCGTTTATAGAAACATAAGAACACCGAAATAGAAAAAATAATTATTGAAATAAAAATTAAAATTATTTATATAAAAAATTATAGTACAGGGAAATATTTAGTTTTCCGAGTGCTATTATCTTGATTATGCCCGTGGTACATTTTTATTCTATTTTGGTTTTCGAAATTCAAAGCTTTAGTAGATACTTATATCTACATTTGTTATTGTGGTGCTGGCGTTGTGAATTTTAAATTTGCTGTGGTTAATATGTAGATTGTTAGTGTGGCTATGTTGTTTATTTATAAAAAATATTTAGTGTCAAATGAAAATAAATAAAAATAAAATAAATAAATAAATATTTCATCACGGCATATTACCCATTGCTGGGTGTGCCAATCTGCTAACATAAACAGATATCGGTAATGATGGAATATTTGTACCGTACGACCAGACGTCACCTCACGGGCACTCATTGCTGCCGTAGAGAGTACGCCACAGGGGTCAATCTTGAGCCATTAAAATGCGATGTAATTTTTGGCGTCGGTCGGGATCGAACCCGGATCCCCGGAGATTCGCGACCAGACACTCAGGCACACGGCCACGAAAATAGTGCAAAATCTCGCTGCTTCGCATAGTAATTTTTGAACATATTGAATATATATATTTTTTTACGCTAAAATAAGTAGTTCTATATATTTCAATTTCGAACAACAAATTAACAAGTAATAATGTAAAAAAAGAACTTTGGTTTATACAAGTCTGCTACACCCTAATGTTAATACAAATGGTGCTATATGTTTTTAAAATAATTCTTGTGGAGTTTTCTCCATTATAGCTGTGAATGCCTATGAGGTGGTGTCTTATAAACATTCTCATACAATAATATACATAATATACTCGTATTTATATTTAACTATGTATACTATTATCTATATATACAAATAACTCGTAGAATGTTTAAATATAATACGAGTAATATATAATTTTATACCTATAGATACCTACTGAATCTTTTAATTTTGATAACTAAAATAAACTAAAACGTTGTATGTACCACGGACATAATTAAGATTATAGCACTGGGGATATTAAAAGCTCTCAGCTACGCGTCGAGCTTTGAACATTCCCCAATGCTATAATATTTCATCCACCATTTTTAGACGAATCTGCTATACTTAGAGAAAAAAAAAATTCTTATGAATTTTATGCAGAACTATTAAAAATTTTCACTTTCTTTTATTTCAGTTTTATAAATAATTTCCTGCCGTACTCTCTTATATTTTCTATGCTTCAAGCTTCGTGAAACAATTGACCAACACTTATCTTCATTTGTTAGTAAATCGCTCTTCAATTATTTTCATCTAGTTGATCTAAATGTGTGATCTTGCATTGTTCCTCTTCCTAGTGACGTCATCCGCTATCATTTGTCATTCGCTGTACATCTTAAGATTCTAATTACTCGTACGGAGGTATTGTATGGTAAACGGTGCACGCGATATGTTAATGCGTGTTTGAACTGGTTTTCATGTAGGAAATGACCGGTGTCGGTAAGTGGTATATGTGTTAGTGAAATTGACATTCGGCTAAAGGGAATTACATTTTGGTTACGTTACGTGTGACATTGCGAGTGTTTTCTATTTTTGACCTACTCGAAGTAATCGTTTCTATGTGATGTGAAAATTTATTTCTTTAATGGAGAATAAAAAATATAATGTTAGATAATTTTCGGTCTTTGAACTTGGAGTAAATACGTGAAAAGTATATAAAATGGCTGAAAGGATAATAAAAATTTAACAATTATTTATTGGGACGACATGGACATAAAATGTGTTTTTAATTACATAGCCCTATTTTATTTTACTTTTTATTCTACATATAATAAAGGATACATTATTTAATAAAATAAATTATATTTTATCAAGTTGGTAGCACAGTCTGTGAAGTGTATATCATATATTTATAACATAAAGAGATTAAATTAAACTCCAAATAAATTTTATATTCCTTTTTAAATAAAAAAATCTGTTGTGGCCATCACAATACCTCTCGCCCTTTCCATTGTGGTATAATTACACCTAATTTTTATATTTACGTATTTTCTATAATTTTAAATTCATTCTAGGAGCAAGTTTTCTCCATTTCTTCTAAATATTCGTTTTTCCAATTCATTAACGGGATTGGCGGTATTTCTGAAGGGTTCATGTAATATACCTATAATTTTAAATATATAATTAATAATACAATAAGAAATATTAAATATCGTTCCCAGAAAAAGCCTGCAGTACTATCTCTGAATTTTTGATACTGACATTAGTGACATTTATCTGTCAATTACACACATTTAAATTTCTCATGTAGTTACCATAGAGATGTTTCGGCTGTGAACAGGCTGTGAGATTTATTACAACAGATTATTTTAAAGATTATATTTCTATATCTTTAAATCTATAGAAGGTATAATAAAAAAATTAAATGTGTCGGATAAAGAATTTTGTTTTTTAATATTTGTAATAAAAAAATAATATTTAGAAGATTTTTGTTAAAATGCTACTACTTCCGGTTGTCCAATTGTTACCAGAATCTATCCAACTCTTCCCATTACTGTTAGATTGAGGAATCCGTAGTTACACAGGTCTTTAGTCTTATAGAATTTGAGAAAACGTACCTCCAACAACCTCACACACACACACACATCCACACATACACACACACACACACATCCACACACACACACAGACATCAACGTAAAAAGTTATTATCGGATTCTAGGGACCTTAAAACGTGCTTATTTACTAAAATCTTCAAAGATATGCGATTTTTAGCATGATTCCGATTACTCGCTTAGCGAGAGTTAAAAAATAGTTATTTATGTATCAAGGCACTGAAGTTTTATTTTTTATCACGAATGTGGAATTTATTGCCGAGGAAAATAAACTATATGGGTGATGAACTTTAATGCCGAGGTGCATATTAAATTTTATTTGAAATCGAAATTTTGTGAAAATGAATGATATATTTATTTTTATAGGTTATCTGTCAATTGCTGTGAGTCAAACAAACGAACTTATGTTCAGTGTTGCAAACATCCGGACATTGAAGTTATTGTAACGAATACTCAAAATTATGCGTGTTATCTCAAATTTCTTCATCGGAATTATTTAATTCGTTCTTCTTGCAGATATTTTTTGTCATTTTACATACAAATTTTCTATTGTACAATGTATGTCTGCCCAAATTATCTTATATGTACAATAATTATCATAAGGTTGGCAACACTACATTTCATGAAATCGTCCTATAATGAATTGCCGATTTCTGAACTTTTAATGACGATTTTTGTGTACTTTAGTGACGTTTTCAAATAAAATTATTTATTTATTAAAAGATCTATTTCTAACAGGTGTTTATTAACAAAAAAATCTGGAGTCCTTGATACAAACAGGTAAAAATAAAGAAAATATGGTTAAAGAAAATTTATGACCATATAAAAATGTTAAAATCCTTTCAGAAGACATGAATCATCGTCAGATTTAAAATTCAATTCTTGTTTCTTGTTTTCTATTTTTATTCACAAAACGTTGTCACTTTGAAATGAAATACAAAACGTAACATATGGGTTACCATTTAAATGTTATATATTCGTATTTTATAACAAAAATAAACGCAACACATTATAATGACAAGTTGAGAACCACTTATTTAAAAAAATATTTTCTTCTCTAATCGGATATGTCCTCCTTGGTCTTCTACAAGATTGTCACATAGTATTTTATTGTATCTTTAATTATATAGATTATAATTATTTGTGATTCACCCTAAATGTTTATTAAATCGTAGAAATGGGTTTATTAAATCGGGGAGAAATTTAATAAACGAAGAAAGAAATTGTGAAAAATTCATGGACCTCGCTGGGATTTGAACCCAGGGCCTTCCTATATCTAGTAGGACGCTCTAACCAACTGAGTTACGAGTTCCCATCTAAGTCAATGAATATATTTCACAAGTCTTTGTACAAATCGTAACGAGTACACTCTACTAAATTTCTACGATTTATTAATATAGAAATAATTTGAGGTACCTCGTTTAGCAGTTACATCCTGTATTCAGCGTAAGTCTGGTAAGAACTTATTTATTATACGTAATAGAAAAAAATGGCTCATATAAAAGTTTTATTATTTTAAATATACTATGTTATGGCACATGTAGATATCTTTTATAAAGTTTACAAGATACGACTATCAATTTTAATTTTTTAAATAGCAACCTATAATTATTTTACTAAAATATAAATATAAATAATTTTTATTCAAATATTATAGGTAGCTATGTGAAAATAAACAAAACGTAGCAATGTTGAACAGTTAAATTAATATAAGTAAAGTGTCTGGTCGTGAATCTGAGGAACTGAGTTCGATCCCGACCGACGCCAATTATTTCGAATTTTAATGGCACAAAATTGACCCCCCTGCTATACTCTCCATGTCAGAAATGTGTACCCGTGAGGTGACGCCTGGTAAACGCCCGCACGGTACAAATATGTCATCATTACCGATATCTATGTACAAAGCAGATTGGTACACCCACCAATGGGTATTTTTCTCGATTTTTTTCAAATGCTAATACATCTTTGAAAAGACAATGGGAGTTTATATTTTAGTAAAATAATTAGGTTGCTATATAAAAATAAAAGTTGATAGCTTTATCTTGTAAACCTGACTTTATAAAAAAATTCTATGTCTGCTATTAAATAGTATATTTAAAGTAATAAAACTTTTATATGAGCTATGTTTTACCTCCCGTCACGTCTAGGTAAGGAAGGTATTGTCTTTGGTCAAAAAATTAAATCTTATAAATTAGCCAGCTATGCTATAACAATGGAAACAGCTACTATATTAAGAAAATTCTGACTGACAGATGTCAGTGTCAATGACAAGAAAATAAATGTGGCAGAAATGAAGATGTTGAGATAGATATTGAGGAAGACACGGAAAGATAGGATAAGGAATGAAAGAATATGAAAAATGGCTCGAGTGATAGAAGTTTCTATATAGATACAAGGTTTACATTGGTTTAAACATATCATGAGGAGAGATGAAGAATATATTGGAAGAATGAATAGCTTAGTAATAGAAGGTAGACGAAACAGAGGAAGACCAAAGATATGATGGAAGGACTATATTGCGGAAGACTTGAGCGAAAAGGAACTAAATGAGGACGACACGCAAAACAGAAATGAGTGGAAGAAGAAAATAAAAAATAACGACCCCCAACGAATGGGAAAAGCCAAAGAAGAATTTGTAAAGTTTGTTTATGAAATAATTTTACTGGAAATTTAGAATCTTTTGCAAGAAAAATTATGTATGGAATTTGTACATAATACACAGGATGGACGGAAGGTAATGTGCTGGCCACATCAATGTTTTCTATTAATTAAAATAAAAAAGTTAAGGGGGAGGGCGTCTTCTCAGACTCACCTGTATATACTTATAAATAAATTCATAATATAAATTTGTATGTACATATGTATGTATACTTTTTAAGCATTCGAAATTTCATCCTATTGCCCATAAATAATTCAATTCCAATATTGACTTCAAAACAAGAATGTAGTCGGAAACGAGTTATTTTTCAAACATTTAAAATTCTCTGTCAAAGTCTGTTCGTCTGGCATGTGGCATGTAGTTTGGCGCTTAGTGATAAATTAGAATTTGAATTTGGTGGTGTGAAGAAATCGCCGGATAAAAATCACATCCGTAATTTGAGATTATGTTGCAATTGAATCCTACGTGGTTGTGAGATCACCATTGTTTTATTATTAAACGTTTAGCGTTTAGTGATCATTAAAATGACAAGAACGTAAGAAAATCATTAACACTAAGTAGGTTTAAATACATGCAAGAAGGTTATTGTGGTAAAGAAACAATTCTAAGCAAATTTACTTTATACGAGGGTCACATAGTTTATATTTTTTAGAATTTTATTTTAAATATGTTCAAAGTAATTCAACAATTGGGTAGTTTCGCATTTTTTGAGTTTTTTATATTAGCAAGTATTTTTAGATTTAAATTTTGAAGTTACCCTTGCCGCTTCCGTTGCAACTTAGTTCCGACGTGCTGCTCGAAGTATGATATTTTTCGACGTATGTCTTGCGGAGTAAGGGGAACTTGTTTGCTAGGTTCGATTGCTGTCAAGTTAGCACGAATTTTTACTTAGTTATTTTATTTTAAAGACAATCCGTAACCATGTATATTTTTACTTACGACGTCAGTATCACCATCAACTATCACTTTGACATGTCACATCCCATCGCTGTAAAACAACGACACTAGCGACATTTGTGGCTTTAAGCATCTAAGCATGATATCACAGAGAAGAGGTCGATTTGAATCATGTAATATTTTAAATAACTTTTTTGAAATACTTGCATAATAAATGGCGAATTTTATTACAGTATATATCTTATTATGATTCATATATTGTAAACAAATAAGATTTTCATTAAATTTTAACATATGGTAACTACCCCATTGTATATTTCACCATTTTTTTCCTTCCCTTCCACTTTTTAAAAGCTTTCAACCATCCTTCTTTTGGAATATTTACAAACTAATTTCTGGGATATTTAAAAAATGATTAAAAATCGCACATTGCCATGACAGGTGAATATGGCGGGTGTTCTATAACTTTTATATTATGATGTGTTGAACCTGCCTTATCATGATGTAGTATAATTCATGGTTCTGGAACTCTATTGGGCATTTCAGACAAACATTTTTTAGTGTATCGTTTAGCTATAACTGTTTTCTGTCCATTCAACTTAATTATATTTAACAGTCCCGTTCTTCTAAAGAATATTACACATACATTACTTTTTTCATGGCTCGCTGCTTTTGGTTATTGTTGCTGTTTACCCATCTTCATCATTTTGAATCTATACATGATTCTCTCAACATTCAGAATCTCCCTAGCTACGCGTTTATCACAGCGATGATAAAAAACAAAGAAATAAACACCGTATTTATAGTCGTTACTAAGGGATTTGTTTTCTTTATTTATGACATTGACAGTTAATTTTGAGTATAAAAATAAATAATAACAATAATTCAAACTCCAAAATATTAAATATAACTCGTAAGTACCATGTTTTAATACAATATGAATATGTATATTAAAAGTTAGGTTAGGTTAGATTGCAAAAATTCATTATATTCTCTCATAAAATATAAGCTCGTGATATGATTAATAATCGAAGATATTGCTCGTGAAACCGAAGCAGTACATTTCAACTCGTCCTTCGGACTCGTGAAATCTACAGCTCGGTTTCACTCGAGAATATCATCGATGATAATCATATCACTTGTTATATTACGTATGAAAATATACTCGTACAGAGTAGGGTGACACTGAAACACGGGCCACTCAAAATAACTTTTATCTACGATAGTACGTAAAATTGATGTTTATATGTTAGTTTTAGGTTTGTAAAACGGTTGTTTAGTAACAAGGTTTCTTTAATCACGGGTTGCCGAGCAACGAATGATTAAAAGTTTTAAATACGCTAAATTTGTAAAACCAGGGTGAATATTTTGTTATCATGGCAAACTTCTCATTTAATATTGTAATCCTGATTCATAAATAAAAGTATTTTTTATATTTATTGTGTTTTTTTCAATATATCGTAGATAAAATATTGTACGATGTAAAGCATCTTTAGTCACTCAAAGTCTTACCCATTCGACTAGCTTTACGTACTTGTAAATAACTATTTTATTTATAATATTTTTTAATTCTCTTTACATATTCGTAAACAAGGCTTAGGGACTCACAAATCATGGTATTTGGCATGATGGTAGTATTTTGGGATAACCGGAATTATATATACGAATTCAACGATATGCTTGAAATGAATTTTTATTCAAGAAATAAATTACAAAAACCTAAGAAAAAATTATGAATAATTACCTGGTAAGCCATATTAGGTAGAAAGTGATAACAAATTAGTCATTTTTTGTAACTAAATATGAAATCTTAAAAAAATAACTTACTATTTAAACAATCAACTTAAATATTACTTAATATTATATCAACTGTTTTCACAGCTTGTCTGATATCATGGCTCACCAAGTTAAGTATGCATCGTTTTCCCTTACGTTTTTGAAATTTATTTCTTCAATAAAAATGCACTTCAAACATATCGCTGAATTCGTAATTTTACGGAGATTCTACATACATAAAAATGTATAGTGTGCCCCATTTGAAATATGAAAATTAATGTCAATTCCGGTCAAAGCAGAAGCGCTACCATCATGCCAAATACCATGATTTGTGAGCCTTTAAGCCTAGTTTACAAATATCTCAAGAGAATTAAAAAATAATTAAAAATAAAAAAAGTTATTTTGAGTGGCCCGTTTTTCAGTGTCACCCTGAATATATAAGCCTTTTTTATTGTACCCCGATAAATTTGGTGCCAAAATGTATGAATCAAGCTAAAAATAACAATATGAAAAGAACATCGTGGTTTTGCCATAGCTGTAATAGCACAATGGCACCATTATGTCCAGATGCCTAAAATTATGCCAAAAGTTCATCTAAATCTAGCTCCTATGTAAAAAAGTATTATTACTTGTTGATTTTTCTCAAAATTTTTAATTTTCTTCAATGGTTTTATTATACTACCACAGTTTAACAAGGCCGAAAATATGTTTTTAAGAATGTGTTTATATAAGAAAATTAGTTTAAAAAATGCGGATTTTTTTAACTTTCTTAGATTTATAATGAAACAAAACTTAATATGAACAAAGTTTTCACAACAAAGAATACTAATTATTCAAAATATTTAATTTTTATTGGGTCTTATTTGCCTCCAACTGTCAATTTTTTTTTTTTTAAAGGTATTTGCTACTATTTAATAGTGTTAAAGGGTCTTGACAAATTTTATTATATCTAATAATAATTTTAAATCCGGTAAGATTAAAATTAATCGGGTATAAGGAATTTTGAACCCACGATCGGAGGCTCATAAAACGAACACTGTACTCATATCTATGGACACTAGATGATAAATAAAAGAAATTCAAAATAAAAACTTTAACACATTATCTTGTCCTGCGATTGGTGGTAATCACTTACACGTAAAATAAATTACAATTTTGCTTCTGGGCAAAAGAAATTTAATTGTTGGTATATTGAACGAAAGTTGTGAAGTATTTATAAGTATTTATTGTTTTACAATTACAATAATTTATCATAGAGATTGAGATAAGACTTTTTAGTTTTATTGAGTGTAATGTTAAGTGTGAATGTTGGTACAACTATGCGTTTGAATTGTGACTTGCTTCATGTCCTCCCACTAGTGAATTATTGTGATGGGTGTGCACTTAATATATCAGTACCGTCTCGACAAAATTTTAAAATGACCATAAGAATAGTACATTAAAAACAAGTATCATAAGGCAATCTGTTAACGTTGTTATATTATTTTTTCTATTGAGATAACTTTACAATGAGATTTAATAAAAAGACTTTTCAAAAATATACCTTGGTGTTTTTTTTTTGTCAGTTATGTTGGTAGCATTTCACGCTAAACGTTTGAAAATTTCACATTTTGACAGTTTGTATATTGTGTGTTGTGAATTTTGTCTGATTATATACATTAATACATTGTATCAAACAGTGCGCTTATAGATCTTCTAAACGACGAGTTTGCAGTGCTTTTATAGAACTATAAGAAGACCGACATAGTAAATAGTTATTTTTTTAACAAGGCACTAAAATATCAGGTTTACAGCAGTGGCGAAGCCGAGACAATAAATGTTGTTGAAGTATCTGTGTTTAGTGTGTTTGCAAACAGCAAAATCAATGAACATTTGCTTTATTGAAAGCAGGGCAACGAACCCGCAAAAACTGGGTTCGGTTCAGGTTAATTTGTTTTTTGAAAGATGGGTTCGGGTGCGGTTCTGGTTCAAACATTAACCTAATGAAAATTGAAGTAATGTTTTTTGAATAACAATATTTTTATATAGCAATAATTTAAAATTCGAGCCGGAATTTATGCAAGACAAGAACACGAACACAATTTTCATAAATAAACAAAACAGGCGTCGATTATGGGCTGCATTACGATTATGCTTACATTTCGAACTCCAAATGAACCTGAACCGGAGCTGAACCCTGAACCCGAGTTTTAATAGTTGGTTCGGTTCCGACTCGGGTTCAATAAAAAAATATATTTGAGGTTCGATTCTGGATTTGGGTTCACTAAAATGTTACGGTTTGGCTCCGGTTTTGGTTCGGTTCAGGTTCGGGTTCAATGCCCTGATTGAAAGTAAAATACATTTATTTCAAATCGTCATTAAAGTGAACAAAAATCGTCATTAATTTTAGAAATTGGCATTAAAGTAATCTATTATACGACGATTTTTTACAAATGTAGTGCCAACCTTATGATATTTATTGTACATATCAAAATAAAATTTAATATGCACCTCGATACTAAAGTTTCTAAGGGCCTCGGCAAATAAATTCCACATTCGTGATAATCGGCAAATAAATTCCATATTCGTGATAAAAAGTAGATCTTCAGTGCCTTGATACATAAATATTTACGAGAAATAGTTTTAACAAATTGTTTGGCATCCTTGAAAGTAAATGGTGCTGTATATAACAAGTATTTCTTAAATTTTGAAATCACGTAAATAATTTTTTGAATAATAGTTATAAATAGTATCATTGAAAATGTAGTTAAAATATTTTAAAAATTCTTTTAGAATTAGTCAAAGTCAAAAGTAAACATTTTTATGGAAATTTGAACCAAATAATTCCCCACAACATATTTTTAATATGTGGAATACTCGTAAAAAAATTTCACAACCATAATTCCGCATTTAAACTCCATAAAATCAGTAATAATTTATAGATTTACATAATTTTCATGACAATTTCAATCTAAAAATTATTCTAATACCGTTCTGTTCAGTCTTCAAACATCATACTGTAATTTATTTAACTCCACAGAATTCTTTCATAAACATGGCTCGTAAATTTGATAATAAATTTAAGCACAATGCCTTTAAAGCTACCTCATATGCATAGCTCATAGCATATCATTTAGAGCGATGTATAACATGAATGAAATTAAGCGACAATGCATGTATTATTAGTAATTATATCTATTTAATTCACGTGCCCACATAAATGCATTTTATCACGTTTAGAACGTGGTTGGAAATTTTAGGCGATGTACGACTATAATATATTTTAGAATTTTCTGGTATTTTATTCCCAAAATGAAAGGAGAATATCAACTAAGGAATTTTTAAAATGTAGAAAAATTTAAAAATATAAAAAAAAATCTGATGTGGCTTCTGTAGTAGGGGTTCAGTGGCGTGCATAATATTAGTCCGAGCGCCAAACCCTTCTATCTTGCAAAAAAAATCAGGAAAGTCAGAAAGCCCTTTTGAATTCGATTTAGATTTTGTATGCTATTTATTCATGAAAAATTTTCAAAAATCCGAGATGGAATAAACACAAAAATTACACCCTAAAACATGCTTATTCACTAAAAACTCATCATTGATTTCTTGAGCAAAGACAATACTTTCCTTACCTAAAGGTGGGACGCCTCTGGTTGAGATACAGAACAAAAGAAAGTATAAACATGCATATAAATAACTGTTATCCTCATACCAAGTTTCAAAATTTTAGTGCAACTAGTATCAGAGTTATTAATAAAGATGTGCCTGAGAGGTGCACTTTTTAAGGACTGAAAATTCTGTAACGAAAATTTTCCGGATATACATTCACATAATTGTTTTGCTCAAAATTAGGGTACTCAGGGTATGGGTATGACGTAGCTCGCGTTTCGTCCGCCATTTGCGGGCCACTGTCATATTCGTTGTTGCGCAAATTATTACGTATTTTTGTGGCTATTTGTTTTATTTTAATGCAAAACACATTTAAATATACTTCTAATATTTATTTAAAGTGTAAGTAATACTTTTATTTAATTTATTTGTGTATTTTCTTGAAATACTGACTACGATGACTGGCAATATTGAAAATACATGAAAATTACTATAAGCACAAGCATTTAAATTTTTAAAAGGTATGTTTAGAATATATATTTATTATGTAAATAATAACTACAGTTATTAAATTACATGTGATAATAACAACCTATATCCTATGCTCTATATAACCTCTAAATCTATGTCATAATAATAATTGTGTATCTCTTAAATACATGAATTTTTATTATCTTTGTAGATTTATAGTGTATTTAATATTCCTTTATAATATAATATCACATTTCTTACTGTGACGTGCGCCCCCGAGAGAAGAATATACAACGCCGCCACTGAACAAGAGCGATCACGCGATCCCTGGTGCCGCAGCGGCTGGACTCTTAATTGCGCCGTGACCTCGTTCCTTTGTGTGCCGATCATTGTCGCGTGGAAGGCTTCGAGTGGCTTCTAGACTGTTACGCGCTATATAAATATTGGCCGGGAGAAGGCGGACGCTCAGTCTCATATATACCAGTAACCAGATATGAACTCGGTGATATAAATAAACAGTTTAACAGTTGTTAAAATAAATAAATGTAGTTATATAAATAAGTGTTGTGATATAAATGTTAGTTAAATAAATAATCGTAGTGTTTAAGATTTAATAATATTCTTAGTGTTTATAATTATTTAATCATAGTGTTAGTTGTTTTATTATCTTTTAATATTTAATCATTATTTAATTATCGTTTAATAAACGTATTCTTTTGGTTAATAATATTTGTCTGTTTTACACTTCACCCATATAAATAAAAAAAACGTTACAATTGGTGTCAGGTGTGGGGTGGTTAAACTGTGAAGTGTAAATAAATAAAAATAAATAAAATGGCGACTAAACAATTAAAATTAAGTGAATTAAAAGTAGGTGATCTCAAGAGAGAACTAGAAGAACGGGATGTGGAAACAACAGGAAGGAAATCAACACTTCAAGAAAGACTGCGGCAGGCATTAACCGATGCTGGGGAAAATCCTGAAGATTACCTATTCGAAATTCCGGATGACGTATCCGACATTGGTAAACAGATACAACAAAGTTTAAAACAGGAAATAGCAGAAAGTTCTAGAAAATCAGAGCAAAGTTCTAGAACTTTAGAGGAAAAATTAATAGAAAGTTCTAGAAAGGCAGAGGAAAATTCCAGAACCCTAAAAAATGAACTAATGGAACATTCCAGAGCACTAGAACAAAAATTAGAGAATAATTCTAGAAGTTTAGAAGAGAAATTAGAAGAAAATTCTAGAAGTTTAAAAGAAAAATTAGAAGAAAAATTACAAGAAAATTCTAGAAGTATAGAAGAAAAATTAGTAGAAAATTCTAGAAGTCTAGAAGAAAAATTAGAGGAGAATTCTAGAAAAACCGAGAAAGACCTGAAGAATTTAAAAGATGAATATGACAAGAAAATTGAAGAAATACAACAAACGTTCACTAAAATTACATCGTCGTCAATCCCGAATTCTGGTGTGACTGAGCCATGTCTAATAGAAGGAAGAAAAGTAGTAAAAGCTGATACTACTTCAAAAATGCACATAAAAACACCGGAATTTGATGGGAAGTCTTCGTGGCCGAATTATTTAAAACAATTTGAAGCGGCTGCCAAAGCAAATAACTGGACGACCATGGAGAAGGCTACGGCATTGACTGTCTCATTGCGCGGAGAAGCTATCGACATCCTGCAAACGCTGAAAGAAGAAGAACAAGAAGACTACGACCAGCTAGTCAAACGATTGGATATGCGGTATGGAAACGCGCATCTGGAGCAGGTGTACCAGACGCAACTGAGGAACCGGTATCAGAGTTCAAAAGAAAGCCTTCAAGAATTTGAAGTTGACGTAGCTCGTTTAGTTCACCTCGCACATCCTACAGCTCCTGACAGCGTTTTGGAGTGCTTGGCCACTCAATCATTTATCTACGGAGTTCGAGACAGCGAAACTCAACAAGCACTGCGATTGGCCCGTCCAAAAACTTTAATTGACGCACTCTCATATGCATTGGAGCATGAAGCTGCCAAACAAGCTTCACGTAACCAATCGCGAGTGCGAAATATGGATGCTGAGAGAAAAGAAAACACTGAAGATCTAGAAGAGACAGTGCGACGAATTGCAAGTGAAGTGTTTACCGGAAGAAAGAAACTCCGCTGTTGGAATTGCGGTGAACTGGGCCATCCGCAAAGACTTTGTAGAAAGATGCAAAAGAAGACGGAATCTGCAAAGGAAGAAAAGAAGTCGGAAAACTAAATCGGGTTGATGCGAAGGAGCAACTGTCGACCCGTAATCTAGTAGCTCCACAATCCATCAGTTATGTCGCATCTCTTCATCATAAAGCCAATAGCATCTATGTGGATGGCTCTATTAACGGAAGGCCAATGAAAATGCTACTGGATACAGGTGCGACAAAAACTATAATTAGACCCGACTTCATAAGGAAAACTGGCAAGACGCATCTTCAACCAACCAAGTGGCGGTTACGCACAGCAACGGGAGAACAAGCTACCGCATTAGGAGAAGTAGATGTCACCATCTCTATTGGAAACACCTCCTTTAAACATCGTGCACTAGTAGCTGAAGTTGAAGATGAAGTAATACTCGGAATGGACGCAATGTCAAAGCATGGTTTTAAACTTGACCTGAAGAAGGGAGTGATGATGGTCAATGAAGAAGAACTGATATTAAATCCACGAGACGACAAGGTTGTGCGTGTACTAATGGCCGAAGACATCACCCTCCCAGAACGAAGTGAAACTATCCTGGGAGCACATTTAGATGGTAGTTTCTGTGAGGGAAGTATCGTTATGCTGGAGCCCAAAAATGATGATGCCAAAACTGGCACTGGAATTGTTGTTGGAAAATCTCTGGTCAAAGCCAGCCAGGTAATTCCAGTTCGAATAATGAACGTCAATTTTTATCCTGTTGTTCTGAAGAGAGGAACAATTGTAGGAGAATGCATGACAGTATCCTCGATTATTAGAACTGTAAAGGCCACAGGGAACACATCTCGGAAAGTCCCGGACACGTTAATCAATCAACTGACAACATCGTTTGAAGAATTGACCGCCGACCAGAGAACGAAGGCAAAGAATCTAATTGGAAATTTTAAAGATGTGTTCCAATTTGATGAGAAGAACAAAGGGAGAACTAATGTAGTTCACCATAAAATAGACACCGGAGACGCAAGACCCATCCGTCAACCAGCAAGAAGACTACCACTGGCGAAACGTGAGGAAGCAGAACGAATAATCGAGGACATGAAGATGGAAGGTGTGATTGAACCTTCAAGCAGTCCATGGGCTTCACCAGTGGTGTTAGTGAAGAAGAAGGATGGCTCTACACGATTTTGCGTCGATTATCGTCAACTTAACAACGTGACGAAGAAGGATAGCTACCCGCTACCTCGAATAGACGACACATTAGACACCTTAGCTGGCTCAAAGATTTTCTCCACTTTGGACCTAAAGAGCGGATACTGGCAAGTGGATTTGGATCCAAAAGACAAAGAGAAGACAGCCTTCACCATTGGTACAGGACTTTGGCAATTCACCGTAATGCCGTTCGGGCTCTGCAATGTTCCTGCAACGTTTGAACGACTCATGGAAACAGTATTGGCTGGGCTATCTTGGAAAACCTGTTTAGTGTACCTCGACGATATTATTGTGGTTGGTAAGACATTCGAGGACCACATGAAGAATTTGGAAGAGGTTTTCCAGAGATTGAGGAAGGCTAACCTGAAACTTAGCCCGAAGAAGTGTCACCTGTTTCGAAGAGAAGTTCATTACCTGGGACACGTGGTTTCCGGTAAGGGTATTGCAGTCGACCAGGAGAAGATAAAGGCTGTGAGAGACTGGCCAGCACCTAGGGACAAACACGAACTCAGAAGTTTCCTTGGTTTGTGTACCTATTATCGGCGATATGTACCTGGATTTGCCAACATAGCCAAACCACTGACAAGGCTTACTCAAGAAGGAAGAAGATTTATCTGGGAAATGGACTGTACAGTTGCATTTAAAGAACTAAAACATGCTTTGACAAGCGCACCCGTCTTGAGTTATCCTTTACCTGAAGGAGAATTCATTCTAGACACAGATGCCAGCAACGTTGGAATTGGTGGCGTTCTTTCCCAGATACAAGATGGGCATGAGAAAGTTATTGCCTACTTTAGTAAGACCTTGTCAAAACCAGAAAGGAATTACTGTGTGACTAGAAAAGAACTCTTGGCAGTCGTGAAATCCGTGGAACATTTCTACAAATATTTGTACGGAAGACGATTTCTGATTAGGACTGATCATGCTGCATTAAAATGGCTGCTACAATTCAAGAATCCTGAAGGTCAGGTGGCTAGATGGATTGAAAGACTACAGGAATACGATTTCAAAATCGATCATAGGGCGGGTACCAGCCATCGTAATGCCGACGCATTGTCCAGAAGGCCATGCCAAGATGAGTGCAAGCATTGTAGTCGACTGGAAGAGAAACATTTTACTGTCGCCAGGACAACAGTAGTCGACGATAATTGGCAGACCGATGGACTACGCGAAGACCAAGAGAATGACCCGACGTTGAAAATACTGCTGGAGTGGAAAGCAGAAGAGAGAAAACCAAGATGGGAAGAAGTTGCACCACACTCACAGAGTGTAAAATCATACTGGGCGCAATGGGACTCGATGATGATTGAAGATGGCCTGTTAAAGCGTTTGGTGGAAAATACCGATGGAACTGAGAAGAGAACTCAGTTGGTTATTCCTAAGAATAGAATTCCAGACGTGCTGAAAGAGATCCATGACGGATCTGGAGGTGGCCATTTTGGAGTCAACAAAACATTAGAAAGATTGCGCCAGCGATTTTACTGGGTTAACTGCAAGGAAGACGTTAAAGACTGGTGCAAGAAATGTGTAGTTTGCGCTGGAAGCAACGGCCCTCATAGACGACGGAAAGCTCCAATGCGTCAATACAACGTTGGCAGTCCATTTGAGCGCATTGCGATTGACGTGGCCGGACCATTTCCAGAAAGCGAAGACAGAAATAAATACATCGTGGTTGTCATGGACTACTTCACCAAATGGGTTGAGGCCTATCCATTACCCAACCAGGAAGCTACTACGGTCGCCGAAACCTTAGTCAAGGAGTGTATATGCCGATTCGGAGTTCCACGTGAACTTCACTCCGACCAGGGGAGAAATTTTGAGTCTGCCGTTTTCCAAAATATCTGTAAGATATTAGGGATTAATAAAACGAGGACAACTGCATTACATCCGCAGTCCGATGGCATGGTTGAACGCATGAACAGAACGATCAACCGATATTTGTCGAAGGTAGTCTCCAACCAAGAGACTGGGACCGACATCTTCATCTGGTCTTAATGGCTTATCGTTCATCCGTGCATGAAACCACAGGGCAAAGTCCTGCGAACATCTTATTTGGGCGTGAGTTGCGCCTGCCATGTGACTTGGTGTTCGGCAGTAAACCTGGGGAAGATCTGGCCGGGGAAGATTACGTAACGGACTTACGGAGAAGAATGAACGACATTCATGAACAAGTCCGCATAAACACTCAAGCTGCCAGCGACCGAATGAAGGACCAGTATGACATCAAGGCAGAAAAAGGTGGATACCAACCAGGGGATTTAGTGTGGCTTTACAATCCTCAAAGGCGCCGAGGTTTATCACCAAAGCTACAAAGAAATTGGGAAGGTCCTTATGAGGTCGTTAAGAGAATAAACGACGTGATATACAGAATTAGAAAAACACCTACCGGGAAGCCGAGAGTAGTACACTTTAATCGGCTAGCCCCGTTCGCCGGTGACAACAATGAAGACCAGCATGGAGCAACGGTTCGTCGGATCATAGCTCAGGAACCGACTTTTGAAGACTTCATGGAACAGTATTCCTTTGGTCACAAGGCGCGGTATGGCGTGACGACAGAAGAATATAGAGATCTGTTCACCGTGTCCTCAGATTATTCCCTCGGCCACTGCGTATCGGAAGACTTAAAGATGTCACGCGGCATAGCGTCAGTCTTTAAGACAAAATTTGGACGACTACAAGAACTGGCCAACCAAGGTCCATCCGTCGGGAAGACGCTACGACTGAGGGATAACAATACAGAACAGCAGCGGTATATCTACTACCTGGTCACAAAACCACGCTCGTACCAAAAGCCGTCATATCGCAATCTATGGAGCTCGCTGTGTGACTTGAAGGATCATCTGCTAGAAAATGACATTTTGAAGTTGGCAGTACCGAAGTTAGGCTGTGGACTAGATGGCTTGGATTGGAGAGTTATTAGGAACATGTTAGAGATCCTCTTCCGCTATACCGGTATCGAAATTCTCGTCTGCAGCTTTAACCCTAACAGACAGAAAGGAGAACTCCAGCGGACCATCGACTGTCACTTCTTCAAGACTTCAAAGTGTACCAAGGGCAATGCATGTAAATTTCGTCATCAAGAACTGTTCCGGGACGAAACAGTCTTAAGGAGGGGGCAGTGTGACGTGCGCCCCCGAGAGAAGAATATACAACGCCGCCACTGAACAAGAGCGATCACGCGATCCCTGGTGCCGCAGCGGCTGGACTCTTAATTGCGCCGTGACCTCGTTCCTTTGTGTGCCGGTCATTGTCGCGTGGAAGGCTTCGAGTGGCTTCTAGACTGTTACGCGCTATATAAATATTGGCCGGGAGAAGGCGGACGCTCAGTCTCATATATACCAGTAACCAGATATGAACTCGGTGATATAAATAAACAGTTTAACAGTTGTTAAAATAAATAAATGTAGTTATATAAATAAGTGTTGTGATATAAATGTTAGTTAAATAAATAATCGTAGTGTTTAAGATTTAATAATATTCTTAGTGTTTATAATTATTTAATCATAGTGTTAGTTGTTTTATTATCTTTTAATATTTAATCATTATTTAATTATCGTTTAATAAACGTATTCTTTTGGTTAATAATATTTGTCTGTTTTACACTTCACCCATATAAATAAAAAAAACGTTACATTACAAATAAATAAGAACATGAATACTCAGTATATTTGACATTGGCCCGCAAATGGCGGCGATCTTGACCCTGTATATAGAGGTACCTACTCAAAATGACCGCAGGAATACGATGTTCTGAATAACTCTGTATAAACCAAATTTAGTGTTTATTTTACAAAGAGCACGACGAATCCAAAAATATATTGGGTTCATATGATTTCCACATTCCGTAAAGTAAATATTTACCACAAAAAATATACTGAATATTATTATTTGCTCAAGATTATAAATTTAAAATATATTCCTTTCGTGATTAATTACGTACTATTACGTACAGTTAATTATCTATTCAAATTAGTTCGATCTTTAAAATCGTGCAATTAACTTACTCCTATGCTGTAATCTTTTTGACCGAGGCCGATCTATTCGTGATTTACTGAAAACTGAAGGTCAAAAAATGCTGTATGTACCACCACACCCGATGATTACCCTTTACAAGATAAGCGAATATAACGTATCAGTATTTTAACTGTTCCTTTCACTTGTAGTTTTTTCTTGTGAGAGTGTGTAGATGATTTCATAGTTATTATTAAAATGAACAGTCCGTTGTTTTTATCTAATTGTAACAAGAGAACAGAAAAGGTAAAGGTGTAGGTAATTTGTTGATTGTTGATTGTTTGTTTTGAATATGTAATAAGTATGGTATTTTGATCCGGTTATTAGCAAGTGTGGGAAGGTACTTTGCCTTGATTTTAATATGAATATTTGAAGGAAAATACAGTTTGGAAAACTGAAAAGTAATTGATACAAGGTTTATAGATTGATTTTCAAAGTAATTATGTTCCATATTTCTTGGAAAAAATACAGATTACTTTAACTACGTTATGATGAGCCGAACTATTTATAAGTTTCGGTTCGTATATACAGGCTGGTGGTAAACGCCACAATCGAACATAGGATTTTAATATATAAAATCAGACTTTCTTAATTTCCTGCTTCCCGAATAATTTTAGGTAAAAAAGCTTCAAATAAGAGTAGAGCATAAAATTCTGCATCTGCATCAAATAAGCAAAATTAATTTTGTTTGTCTTGTAACGACAGAACTTAAGTTTGAAAATGTCGAAAATCACCTCAAAAATAGCAATAGCCATGGAATTGAGATAAAATAAATAACAAATGTCTAACGGTTTATCTGTCATGTTAGGGTAATTTATTTTTATTTGGCATTATTTCTAATATCTGTTCCAGTTAACAATTACCTGGTAATTTGAATTGATATTTGTACACTTGAACACAAATTACAAATAATAAAAATAAATTAACCTAGCTTGACAGATAAATCGTTATCATTTGTTAATTTTTTGTTTTTAATTCCATGGCTATAACTATTTTTGGGGTGATTTTCGACATTTTCATACCTAATATCTGCCGTTACAAGGCATGCAAAATTATTTTTTCTACAGTCTACATAGAAAATAGCCATTTGCGCTCTCTTTTATCGACGCAAAATGTCACCAAAGTAGAAAAAACGCTCGCTGTCCAAATTTCTAGCTATACAATGTTGAAAAATGTCACTTGTCTACATTCTTAATGGAAACGTTTAGTCAGGAACTAATGGCACTGTAGTGACACATTTACCACCTTTACAAATCAATCTTGACATATAACTGCTCTGTCGGTATGTTGCATAACCAAAAAAAAAATGCCGCATTATTGTGAAAATAAAATAGGGCATTCATTTACAAAAACGAAAGTATAAAATGTTTAGATTACATTGAAGCAATAGGTCAAGAAGAATGGAAAATAACGATAAATTAAAATTAAATATAAAAGACGTTTTTTCTTTACATTAATCCTTATTAATTGAGTAGTAGTGTAAGTACAAAGTGTACATTTTATTATTTTTTGTTATGGTGGTGACTGTAGAAAAAATCTTGTGTGTTTCGAGAGAATGCCGCGCTCCTGCGTCGTGCGACAACAAACTTTCAATCGACAAAGTCCTATTTTGCGCTCTTAATACACAAATAGCTATTTTGTTATTGATTTTATGCCCTACAACTTTTATTTGAAGTAAGAAAGGAATAAATAGTCTTTGAAGCTTTTTTACCTAAAATAATTAGGGAAGCAGGAAATTACGAAAATCTGATTTTACATGTTAAAGTCCTATGTTCGACTGTACCGGTCACCACTCTGTATGATTTTCAAGAATAGTAAAATTACGTAAATTTGGAAATTTTAGAAAATAATATTTTCATATTTTGAATTAACATGTCCGTGGTTTTAAAATGACTTCCAGTAGTTCTGGTGTAAAAATAAACACATGAGTCAAATTTTTAGAATTGTAACCTTTCGTGCTGAATGATAAAGGTTGTATATTTTATTTGACAATTTTTATTGCGTCACAAATACTTGTTTTTATTTGCACTTTGATATTCCCAAATGGAAGAAAATAATCCACGAATTCTTAAATGTTTTACGAACATTAGAAATAGATTTAAGATTAGAATTTATTGACATTATTAATAAATCACACTTTTTGCAACAAAAGCTTTTCAGAACCAAAAATCTAATGTGGTCAGCACAATACCTCCCGCCATTTAATTTTTGTTAACTTACATACCTACATATTTACTAATGCTGGTTTCTGCAATGCATATAACTAGTGTTCAAATTTATTATGTATTATCCATATTTTCTTCTCCAGAATATTACCATAATTTTATTTTGTAATGGCGAATTTCTTTTAATTACAAACATATGTAAATTAATTTATTAAATAGATATTTTTTAAATTCATATTTCAATATTTTCTTTTTCAAATACTATACCATTATCAATTTGAAATGATTAATTTATTGACAGTGACATTTATCTGTCAGTTAGATAAATTTGAGTTCTGAATATGAGATATGTTTATCTTTAAAGTATAGACTCCGGGATTTATAAATAAATTATTTTATAAATTTCTTCATAAAATATATAGAAAAAGTATTAATGCATATCTGTAGAATATTTGATAATCTTAAATTTTTATAACACAAATCGCGAAAAAAATTAATTGAAATGTATTTTTCGAAGAAAAACTATTTTGAGTTTTAAGTAAAGTAATTTACATCAAAATCTAATGGCTTCTTTCCATACTAAAGTAAAATAAGAATATATAGGGTTTCAAATTTTTTAGAATGATAGTATTTGAGCGTAAAGACACTCCACACACACACACCCACAGGCATCATCTTGTAAATGTTAAAATCTGATTCTAGCACGATCTCAATACCTCCCTTTACCAAGGGTAGCGGGAGGTAAAAATTGATTAATTATGTTTTTAAGTTTTTACTAAATTACATACCTATTGTAACTTCATTTTAAATGACGGATAAATAACTGTTTAAAAATATAATGCAAATTTTCTTATTTTCAGTAATTTTAGCGTGAACTCCGTAAATAAAATACGAAACAAATTATAATAGTACTGTTATATGTATTATAATGATAAATTGCATTTTCTATTTTTTTTTCAGTAACATTTAAAAACTGATTACAGTTTTTGCGTGAAAATTAATAAAAAAACAATAATTTATTATGATAAATACTTTACATCGCGGTTAACATAAAGCATTGAGAATAAACAAGATAAATAAAAAGTTTGTTTAATTCTGAGATGTTCAACCTTTTGCAAGGCTATCTTCGTTTAAATGATAAAGTTTAATGTTTATATTAATGTTTAACACACCTGTAACTATGTTATAATATCGCCACAGAATTTGATATAACCTTACATCGATCAATTTACGTTGTAACTGTTACGCAATTGCTTCTACAAAGATCAGGTTCAGATCTCATTAATTTGGATTTGAAAGTGGGTTACCCCTGCAGTAAAATTGAGATTTTTTGCTTGTTAATAGTTTTATAATTAATAATATTGACTGATTTATTAATTGAAAATGTGCAATATACAGGTGTCCCAAATTAAGTGGCTTACCATTTGGAGCTCGGAAACTATGGAGCTAAAATTCTCATAGTTTACTAGATAATGGCGGAAAACTGAATTTGGTCTCGTTAAGAGAGGTATTGGATTCATGCTAAAAATCGTATATCCGCATTTTATTGAATAAGCACGTTTTAAAGTCTCTAGAATACGATGATGTCTGTGAGTGTGTGTATTTGTGTGTATATGTTACGATGTTGGAAGTACGATTTGTCAAATTCTATACAACTAAAGACCTGTTTAACTACGGATTCCTCAATCTAATATTAATGGGAAGAATTGAATAGGTTTTGGTAACAATTGGACAACCGAAAATGGTAGTTTCTTAAAAAAATTCTTCTAAATATTATTTTTTGAAAATTTATGTTAATACAATAATAAAGACCTTTAAATTCTCAATCTGATACGTTTAAATTTTTTATTATATCTTCTATAAATTTAAAGATATATTATATAATAATATAGAATAATCTGTTGTAATAAATCTCAGATAAATGCAAAATGTCAGTGTCAAGAATCAATATTTTTATTAACATTTCAGAAAGCTTTTTCTGGGAAGTAAGTACAATTAAAATTTCTAATTGTATTATTAATTAAATATTTAAAATTATAGGTGCATTAATATTATATATATCTTTAAGACATACCGCTAATACCGTCATTGAATATAAAGAATTTTGAATATATTAGAAGAAGAGTGGGAGAAAATTTCCCATAGAAAGAAAGAATATATACAATTTGAATTATTTGTATGTACAAGAAATGTTGAATTCGTTAATTATGACCCGGGTTCGATCCCGAGCGTCGCCAAAAATTACTTCGAATTTTAATGGCAAAATTGACCCCTGTCGTGCACTCTCCACGCCAGCAATGAGTGCCCGTGAAGTGACGCCTGGTAAGCGCTCAAACGGTACAAATATTTCATCATTTACCGATATCTGTGTACATAGCAGATTGGCACACCCAGCAATGGGTAATATACCGTGATGATATATTTATTATTTATTTATGTAACATAAAATGACTCTACAAAATACTTTCCAATAAAATATATAAAATAGATAAAAAGTATTTTTTAAATTAAAATTAAAAATGCCCAAGTAGTTTTCTTCGCTTCCTCGGCCATTTTCACGTGAGGGCGACGATTAGTAAAACTATCAAACTATGCAAAAAGTTTGGACGAGTGACTGATGTAGCGTAAAAGTTTAGACTGCCAAGCCATGAAACTGGTGAAGATTATTCCTGTTAACATTTGAAATGTTCTATCAACCTTTTAAAATTGATTCGGAAACAACTTATATGCGAATTCAAGAACTTTCCAAATTCTGCGATGAAGAAACTCAAGCTTACCGTGCATCATGAATCCATATTTAATTTTTTTTTTAAATAATCACTTCTGTTTACTGAAATATTTTAAAATTTAAATAATAGGTATATGTAGTCAAATTGTTTTTTCTTACTAAAACTAACATAACGTTAAATTTCAAAAATATGCGAGTTTTTGGACCTTTCATCATGTTTGCTTAGTAGGCAGATCTGGTTGTCAGATTGACAATTCTATTAGGTCCGACAATAAGTGGAAACTCGATCCATCTATGGGTATATAATAATATTAAGAATGACCAATCTGAGTTTTGAACTAAGATTAAAAATATTATCTCACTTCAAAAACATTCCATGGGGTTTCAAACTTTAAAATTTGCGTACAAAAAAAAAACACATTTTATGATATTCATCTTTTACCCTTCTGGCTCTTCATATAATAATTTAGTTTGGAAACAATTAAATGATATTCTTTTTTCATTAATGTAATCTGTAATTTTCTTAAAACTAAGACATTTTAATTTCGCACTGAAGATGTTTAAAACATAATTATAATTAACGCAATCAAAATGTTAATGGGTTAATGACATCTTTTTGGAAATTATTATGAAATACAAATATCACTTTCAGATGTATAATTGTATGGGAAATGGCTGAGGATAAAATAATTTCTTTAGGCCCTCTGGCTAAGGTTAAGTTAATTTAGATATGGGTAATTTTCTTGAATGTACGGTGCAAATTATGTGTTAATTACACGAAATCTCAGTCATACAGCATTTATTTTTATAAAACCGACGTTCGGTGTACATTTATAGATTCTTCTAAGAAGGTATAAGGGTATACGGGTATACCTACCAAAACGTCGGGTTTGTAAAAAAGAATAAATGCTGTATAATGTATGACAGAAGAGTAAATAGTAATTGTTAACACCTAAGTTACAGTTTCAATAATGATTACAAACAGACAAAATATGCTGTGGGCATCACAATACCTCTCGCCACTTCCGTTTTTGGTTACATATGTATTGTATTTAATATTTTTTGTATACCTACACTCTACACCAAAAATTCTACTTATATCTGATCTTTATATTTAGATTTTTTAATTTTAAATTCATTCTATGAAGAAATTTTGTTCTACTCTTCTAATTTTTCGAGATGTTTCCAATTCATTGTCGGGATTGACAGTATTTCTGAAGGATATATGCAATATACCTATAATTTTAAATATTTAACTATTAATACAATAAGAAATAATATATCTATTTACTTCCCAGAAAAAGTCGTCAGTATAATGTCTCCGGATTTCTGACACTGACATTTATCTGTCAGTTACAAATATTTTAATTTTTCAATTGGTTTCCATAGCATTATTTGTGCTGTGAGATTTATTACAACAGATTATTTTATATATTATATTCTTTTATCTCTAAATCAATAAAACATATAATAAAATATTTAAATGTATCAGATAGAGAATTTAATCTTCATTAATATTTGCGAGAACAAAAATTGTCAAAAAATAATAATTAGAATTTTTTTTAAGAACCTGCTACTTCCGGTTGTCCATAATTGCTACCAGAATCTTTTCAACTTTTTCCATTAATTAGGTGTTAACAATTACTCGAAAGTTCAGTCAAACAGCATTTATTCTTACTACCAATGTTTTGGTGCACCCTTGCACCTTCTTCAGGGTAGTAAGTTCTTACAAATTGTTACAATTCATGTACACAAAATACTTCGTAATTTATTAAAAATTGTTCCATCCATTTGCTCTTTGAATTTTTTGGTATGGTTTTTAATAAATTAAATGAATGTTTAGTACGAATGTATTTTGTGTACATGAATTGTAACAATTTGTAAGATTTTATTACCCTCAAGAAGGTGCAAGGGTGCACCGAAACGTTGGTAGTAACAATAAATGCTGTTTAACTAAACTTTCGAGTAATTGTTAACACCTAATCCACATCACAGTCGAGAAATTTATCCACAATTCTTCCATCGTAAAAATGTTAAAATCTGATTGTAGGGACTTTAAATTGTGCTTATTTATTATAAACGATTTTTAGCATGAATCCAATCCCTTTTTTAGCGAGAGGGAAAAAGATGTAGTGACATTACAATTTGTAATATTTTAGTATAGAAACGAAATTAAATTTTATTCAGAACTTTTAATTACCATATTTATCTCTTGTGAAATATAAATATCCCTGTCAGAAGTGAAACTGTTTACATGATTATTTATGCTAAATGTCATACATTGATATTTTTAATCTAGATCGAGAAAATATATCTATTAATTTATTTTTAACATTATCAAAATGTCAACTTAATTTTTTAATAACTGTATTTAAAGTAGGTTATAAACAAATTATATTCGATTTTAATGTAGATAGATAAATTATAATACTGGTTTAATTCTTTATAGTTCTATTATCCTTCAGTAGAATGGATTATTCGGACTGTTTTTTTATTATTTTTATTTTGCTATTGAGGCTAAATTTTAATAATTTCGTGATATTATGTGAAATTATTATACTTATCAATATTATGTATTATTATTTTATTTAATCGTGTGATAAAATAGAATTTGAATATAAACAATAAATTTAAAATAACAATTAGATGCTACAGTTACGCATAATTCCACATTATTTGCTATCATAAATATTTGTAATAATTAACATCCAAATAGTCACGACTTTCTAATGAAAGCAAAAGTTGCTCATGATTTCATTTTTTTTATTATTAAGTTATCTCAAATTTCTATAAGACGTATGACATTCTCGACATTAAATAACAGGATTTCAGAGCAAGGAAGTTCATTTTCTATTGTCTTATGTTATAATACTTTGAGAAGGTTGAGATAAATATAAGATATAATTATGTTGAATAAGATTCACTAACGATTTAATAATTAACATGCATCATAAGAGTAAGAATATACATCAAATTTCATTATAAATAAATCATTATTTTGATATTTGTAAGATATACGGGGTGAGACAGGGGAGGACGCCCCCCCCCTTATCTTTTGTATTATAATTAATAGAAAAAAATGGCTCATATAAAAGTTTTATCATAGGACTTATGTCCTATACTGTTTCATAGGGATGTCACTTCTACCCTTTGATTGGTCAGAATCCAAACCTGTTGTAATTTTTAATATTCAGATCTTGTACATTTTTATAGATAAATATATTTATTAGTGACAAAATTTGGTTTATTATTTTATTTAGGGCCAATCTTACAATCTCTGGTTAAAATTTTAACTGTCAATTAAATAAACAAAACAGAAACGAAATGAACTGATAAATGACAAATTTATAATTGCTGTCAATAATTAGATTTAATATTGTTTATTTAACTGACAGTTAAAATTTTAACCAGACATTGTAAGATTGGGCCTTAATGCATGTAAAAACGGTCGGCTGTCAAGCGCCATCTGCCATTTTCTTATGTGAAATGAAGTATAGAAACCAAAAACGCTACTATATAACTTATGCATCAACCCAATATTTAATACAGTATACAAATCCCCAGTGGCGGACTAAGGGGGGAGGGCACAGAGGCGGCCCACCCCGGGTCCCCGTTTCTAGGTTAAAATAATTATAACAATAAAAATGCAATAATCAAGTAAACGAAATTGTTTAGTGTAAACATAATTAATTTCGCTTTTCTCTCAAGAAATGTTTAGGTTCCTGTATGGGAAATTAAAACAACTATTGGTAACACTGTAGCGCGGGAATCCCCAAATTGTATGAGTGATTTGAATGCTAGCAGTGTTGTCAATTTAGTGATTTTCTCACTAACTCTAGTGAATTTAATTATTCAAATACGATTTATCTTATAAATTTGCAACTTATCTGAGTTCTAGTGATTTTAATTTCTGCTGTAAATGATTTTATTTTTTAATATTAAAGTAGTAGTTTAATTATCATGCTATTTTAAAAATAAAAATTGATTCCTGATCTAGTATCTAAAATTACCTGAGAGGAAAGCAGTGACGACGTCCGCCCCGGGCCTCCAAAGGACTTAGTTCGCCACTGCCGATCCCAAATAATAGAATTTCACCAAAAATTGTTAAAGAATGAAGCTTAATCTATTCAATCTGGCATCAACAATCGTGTTAGAATTCGTCATTCTTATTCCGAATGGTATTTTATTTTTTATTAAAGACATTTAGTATGAATTTCTTAAATATTGCCAAAGAGATCCCGGCCTACATTTGGTTATAAAACGAAACAAAAAATATAACAAATGGTTTTTTCGTGAGGTATAACGGTATCTGTTGTAACCCGGAGTTATTTATATTAAGAAAAAAGTTTTGATATTATCTCCAATTCGCTGACGATATACCAATAATGCTTATAATTTATCAAATTCGTTTTCACTTTCTGAATAGTTATCTTAAAATGGTATACGCAGAGGTTTTAAAACTTTTTAAAAAATAGAAACCTATACAATTTTATATTTTATTAACATTGTACCCAAGGTGCAGAAACATACAAAGTTCCTTTATTGTCTATAAAGGAGCTAGCATTATACGGATTTATCTTTTGAGGTAAGTAAAATGTACGGACATTAACGAAATTATATGGTGTATTGCCAATTGTAGTTTGTAACAGTAATTCCACTTTTTCTGTCAAAATATTCACTTTTAAATTTTCTGGGGTGTAATTTTTCACATCTACCAATAACTGGAACAAAAAAAGATGATTGTGTTTTTACCAAAAATATTAATAACCATTGTCATAATCCTATAAGCATGTTTGTCGGTTATAATTTTGTTAACAAATTTATGAACAAAGTTTTGGGATCGCATCAGATATATGATAATTTATTATGAATTTTTGGTGGAATAGAGCATCCTATTTGTCATAACATTCGTTTCAAATAAAATAATTTGTTACCAAATTTATTATACCATGTCAAAGAGGCTTTATAATTGTAATAAAGCTTATACGCTGTCTTTGAATATATAATACATATAAGAACGGCAACGCATATGGCCTATACCCTGTTTTTAAACTAAGAGGAGTACTTTAAATTTTAAGCGCCGAAACTGACGCTTCTGATTGGCTAATGTTTCGTCAGGTTTACACTGCACAAATATTTTACATTTGATGTATTAGCTGTCATTCGTTTGGAGGTTATCTTTTTCTGTTTTGGTTTTTCGCATTTCTGTGACTTTAAAATAAATCAGTTCTTTTAAGAACTAATAATATTGATTGTATCGATATTATAATGGACGACTTAATAGAACCATTCATTATTTCGGTTGGCAATGGTGACTCCAGCTCATCGGAGAGTTCTTCTGATGAAGATTGTTAATGTCTGTGCACAAAATTTCCCCTTATTGATATTATAATACACAGTTTCAATTTATGTTCAATTTTAAACGAATTAAATGTAATATTTTTTGTATTTTGTTCCTTTGGTATTGTATTCTATGGTATAAATTTTTAAATAATAAATTATATATAGGTTTTGTGCATTTTATCGCTATGTTCAATTAAAAAATATAGATATAAATCAAGTAAGAGTGTTTATTTAGATTACATATTATCTTAATTCACATAATCAAATATACGGCGTGAAAAATAAGAGCCTATAATGTCAGTTTTATTTTAAAATAAGTTCCATGCGAAGTATACAGTATTGATGTGTACGGAATTTTTGTATTTCGCGCGAAAAAAAATCTAGTAACTTTTTCTGGTAACTTTCTATAGTGTAAATCAGACTTTCGTACCTACTCCTCCTAGTTTAAAAATAGAGTATAGCAAGATACTATATCTGTCTCTTTTTATTCACAAAATTATTATAGATAGCTAGTGACTCCTACCACAAAACTGTGAACTACGATAAATCGTGCCGACAGCATTGCCAAATAGTATTTGTTAGAGGTATTCAATAATCAATAATTCAAAAATATTGTTTCATAATAACCAGATAATATATTTTGAATCTTCAATGTACATGTATACTTGTTTTACAGTAGCAAATTAAAAACCTTTTTAAAATCTTATCTTGTTGTTCTAGCTACGTGGCAACACTTTGCAACATCCACCTATTATGTATTTTTTGAACTAACTCAGAAATAATTCGTGTACGGAGGAATAGATGGCACCTTCTCTCGAAATATTGAATCTAAATACATTACGTTGCCGTTCTTGTATTGTATTATATATTCAAAGACGCTGTTCCTTCTTACCAATTCAGTATTAGGGCAGTTTTAAACTCTCTGATTGGCTGAAATTGGAGCCAAGTTTAGGCAATGTAATTTCCGACTAGTGTCAGCGTAAATGGCATGTGACATCTCGTGTCATTTTTATGTGCAATGGCAGGTATCATCGTATCATCTTTATTTGATTTGGAAAGCAGATGGATAATACTTTATACTTCACACTTGACTAGAATATACAAAGTTTCGATTGCGTTATGATACCTTTTTGGTATTTTAATAAAATGTCAGATGACAGCAGTTGAATACCATCATTTTTTAATTTCGACTATTTAAAACTGGCGCCGATGTGAGCGCCATCTACTGAATTGGTTAAGTGGAACAGAGTATAGGTCCCATACTTAATTTTATTTTTTGTAAAATGATATACCGGGAGTTTATTTTATCAATAAACATAGGGTACATCATTATCATAGTTACAGTATAAAATGATTGACAGCAAAGTATTTAAGCGTTTTTTTTTTATAAGTAAACATAGGGATAATTAAAATAGACTAAAATAAATATTAAATTATAAAGAAATGAGAAATTATCTATTTATGTTTTTATACTTAAGAACTACATTAAACTAGTGAGGAATTTTATTTTAACTTATCAAATGCTCAAAATTGGCACCATTAACTTCGAAACAATATACTAAACGATTATAAAAATAATTAATAGCATTCGTTATTTGCTGGGGAGTAGTATTATTTTGTAAAGCTGCACTAATTCTGATTTTTAATTGTTTAAGTGTCCCCACAGAAAAAAAATCATTTGGTGCAATAATTTCGAATTGTTGCTGGGCAGGGTCTGGTTTGATTATTAAATTTAGCTGCAATTTGATCTAAAACTTATTTTAAGCTCATATTTGAATTATACCATGTTTCTGCACTTTTTATTCAATTGTATAATAACCCATTGTGAAATGACGAGTCTGATAACTTTCCCTATGTTTACTATTAAAATAAACGCTTCTTCTGTTTCTCGAAAAGTAAATTCCATAATCCAGGTGACAAATTAACCATATGAACTTAGAAAATCGTGAACTTTTTAAAGGAAAATTATGACATTTGACATCTATGTAAGTAATTACTAGCTGTCATTCTGACACGGATCCCAATATCTGCTTGTCAAGGCCCCTATAAATATTACAATTAAACTTTACCTCAAATTTATCGTTATGAAAATATGTTGTATCCGAATGAGCTATTGAGTAGCAGATTTTTGCTGGACTACCGGACGGTTGAGTACAACATGTGATACATGAAGGCGCTAGAGGTTAGAAAACGCATTTAGATAATATGGAAATCAGTACTAATGGCTTTTACCACTTCTTACTTTTGCTACAGGTGATAATTTGCTGAGGCTGACACATTTTTTTTATATATTTTTTAATTTTAACTACAATGACACATAATTTAACAGGAATAGAACGTCGAGAACGTCAAAGTCAAAATTTGTTGTCTGTGTTACTATAGCAGCAAAAAAATTCCAATCACTTGTGAATTATTTTTCACAAATTGATATTAAATTTTATCGTCCTGTATACAATTCTATTTTCTATTTCACATTTTAAATAAATAATGAAAATTAATTATAAATTAATAGACCAATTCTGAGTAAACCTATAAATCTTTCAGATCTGTAAATTTGTATAAACCTGACAAAAACGTATCTATTTTTGTTGATTAATATCTTTGAATATATAATACATATAAGAACGGCAACGCATATGGCCTAGCAAGATACTATATCTGTCTCTTTTTATTCACAAAATTATTATAGATAGCTAGTGACTCCTACCACAAAACTATGAACTACGGTAAATCGTGCTGACAGCATTGCCAGATACTATTTGTTAGAGGTATTCAATAATCAATAATTCAAAAATATTGTTTCATAATAACCAGATAATATATTTTGAATCTTAAATGTACATGTATACTTGTTTTACAGTAGCAAACTTAAAAACCTTTATAAAATCTTATCTTGCTGTTCTAGCTATGTGGCAACACTGTGCAACATCCACCTATTATGTATTTTTTGAACTAACTCAGAAATAATTCGTACACGGAGGGATAGATGGCACCTTCTCTCGAAATATTTAATCTAAATACATTACGTTGCCGTTCTTATATGTACTATGTATTCAAAGTTAATATAAAATTATGAGTAAGAGTGGCAGGTTTGTTGTTATTTTGTTCATTATTTACAGATTTATCGGTTTGTAAGACTTACAGATTTGTTCAAAATAGAGCCATAAATCATTATTTTCCGTTGACCGCTTATTAATAGATTAGGTTAATGTTTAGGAAATCACCCATTAATGACCTGTATTAATGCAAAATTTTAATTAATAAACGATTTTAGTGTGTAACCATAGATATCACATACCATTGCTGAACAATTGGCAATATTTATATGCCAAACGTTACTAACCTAATAAAAATTGCCTTAGAATAAAATTAGAATTTCCAATTTAGTAAAATACGGTCAACGAAAAAATATTGTAACTAACTCGCGTGTTAATTGTGGGTTAATGATCTCAACAAATAACGCGTGATCGCAGCGAACGCGTTAAAATGACGCTATCATTAATCGCCCTCATTAACACACAGTTAAATAACTACTGTTAATCAGCATCAAATGTAAGACATTCATATTTTCTTTTTAAATTATTTATTTATTTTTTGATTCGTAGGGTACAGAACGTGTACCTAATGGTGACGGAAGGTAAAAAACGCGATAATACCACCGTCAATCATTTTAAATATACAGTAAAATTTTTGAAAGATGTTCGATCAAGGGCACCTGTATCACGAACGAATTAACAAATAGGCATTCATTTATCTCTTTCTTTTGCAAAGGCTGTAAGAGTGTGTGATAAGGATGGATATAACACGCTTGTCTTTCAAAAATTCATATTGTTTCGACTAAGTTAGGACATTCCATTTATAAACGATGCTCGTTGTTGGTAATACTTTCGCTGTAACGTAAGTTTATTTATTAATTCAGATACATTACCTGGATTCATAGCCGTACGTATAACGTTATATTCTGTCAGACACTGACACTGACATTGTGTCAGTATCTTATTTTTAACATATTTGGTTTTACATTTGCTTATAAACTTACTAGTTGACTTATTTTTGAATTTTGAATGCTTTTCGTGTACCTATATTTATAATAATAAAATAACAGTAGTATCTTACGTACCCTCATAAAAACTAAGCAAACGACACTACTGAATTTGTCATGATGGGCGGAACAAAAATCTGAATTCATACAATTCGTAGACAACCTTGATCAGACATCTTTCAAAATTTTTACTGTAACTATGGTAATTGGTAATGACATACGCTCATGTTTACTGATAAAAAAAAAAACTCTCGGTATGTATCCTTGCGGATAAAGTGAGTATTTTGAGTAGTGAGTAGCTAAAATCACACTTTAAAATCTGTTGTAGAAAAAAATATTAAAATATTTTTTATATATCCAGTGTTTGATAGCCACTGCCTCGAAATAGCGATAGTGAAAGTGATCTACAACGATCTCATTATAAATATCCATTCATACATCGATCATTTTATCAAAATCGATTCTTATTTCTGATTTGAACAATCGAACTTTAAGTTCCTTGATTGTATTGACACTGTATCTGTCATTGTGTTTACACCTTTTGACGCGTGATCATTTGTTAGAAAGATAGAAACGATTGTTGTAGTTGGAATTCTTTTAGAAGGATAAACTGTAGGATGCTGATTTAATCTTGTGGAATTTGTATTTGGATAGATACTCTCAGCGATTGTAAATAGAAAAATCTAAAAGAACCTATTAGCTATGATGATCATTTTTTTTTAGAAAACTATTTGGGATGTAGGATGGTTGCTGTTGTTCAAGGATTAAAAACATGTCATCCACTAACCTTTTTTAAGAATTAAAATATATTTTAAATAGGTATTAACATTGGTATATTATGTTGTTTATTTAAAATTTAAATATTATCTAATTTAGTTTCAAGGTGTTATAACGATATGTTTATTTATTTTTATTTATATTGCATTAAATTTTCACAACTAGGTCAAATTTTAACTGAAATCAATGTCTTAATTTAATAGTAAAATATAGCGTCGCGTTTTTTTATTTGCTGTAAAAATTTGCGAATAAATATGAAGATCAAGCTAGAATTATTCATTCACAGTTCATATTTCACAGAATTTTATTTTAAATATTTTTAAAATCGTTTGCTTCAACAATAATATGCTTCAAAATTCTTTTCTTCCACTTCTAAAAAGCTCCCAACAAATCTTCTTTTGGAATGCTGACTACTTTCAATATAATCTTAAATTGCATCATCAATCTCTTTTACAGACGATAACCTTCTACACGCTGCATTATTCAAATAAGTTAAAATTTTGCCAAAAGTCGCATATTACAAAATCAAGTGTATATGGGGAGAATTCTGTTACTGTTATTTATTTTTACCTTCCGTCACCTCTAGGTAAGGAAGATATTGTCTGGTCAAAAAATTCGGTGGTGAGTTTTCATTGAATAAGCACGTTTTATGGTCTTTATAATACGATTTTACTATTTTTACGATAATGTCTGTATGTGTGTGTGTGTGTGTGGACTGTATGTGTGTGTATGTGACCGCGGTTTCGGCCGCGATATCTCCAATACTAGAATTCCAAAAATTAAAATTCTTGCGTATTCCTTTTCCTTACAACCATATGCAGACTTGATTAGAGCTTGGTTATAATTGGTCAACCGAAAGTATCGTCATTTGAAGATTTTAACAGTTTTCTTGAAAAACTAAGTTAAATTTTATTATAACTTAAAGAATATATTATTGTCTATACGATTTGATTGCATTTTATATTTCATATTCAACAGATATAGAGTTGCCTGAGTGTCTGGTCGCGAATATGGGGAGCCGGGTTCGACCGATGCCAAAAATTACATCGAATTTTAATGGCACAACATTGACCCCTGTGGTGCACTCTCCACGCCAGCTATGGGTGCCCGTAAGGTGACGCCTGGTATGCGCCCGTACGGTACAAATATTCCATCATTACCGATATCTGTACAAAGCAGATTGGCACACCCAGCAATGGGTAATATGCCGTGATGAAATATTTATTTATTTTATAAATTTCATAATTCAGCCAGCTATGCTAACTTAACCATTGAAACTGCTAATATATTCAGGTAATTCAAATTGACAGATGTCAGTATCAATAAAAAGTAAATGAATGAAAGAATAAGGGAAGTAACTCTAGTGTTAGAAGTTTTTAGATATAAGACGATTAAATTGGTTTGAACATGTCATGAGGAGAGATGAATATATTAATAGAAGGTGGAACAAACATAGGAAGACCAAATATAAGATGAAATTATTGCAATATTCTATAATAAGCGCAATTTTCTTATACGTATGTAATATTTAATATTGAAGATGACACCAGGAATTGATTTATTGATTATTTATAGTCTTATTATGGTGACTCAGATCAATTTACAGATTTTTGTTGAACGACGGAAATCATTTGTTTGTTTGAATACTCATGGCCAACTTTAAAGTGAGAAGGAAATTAATAATTTATTAAATTGACGAGATAATCATATATTAGGCAAACAATAAATGAAACAAGACGATTAAAAAGAAAATTTGCATTATGTAACTTTATCCATAAAAAGTAACCCAAAATTAGGTTATGTTCTTAACAACATTTTAATTACAAAAGTAGTACAACCAAGAAAACAGTTATTATTAATATTTCCTAACAAAAGCACCTCTTGTAGGTTATGTTTGGGAAAAACTCCCACGATTATCACCGTATCAGCGTTCGGCGCCGTATTGCTCCCATGACAAAAGCACCGCGAAACAATGGGCGATCGTCTCCTTCACGGACTTTTACGATACTCAAACTGGCATTGTCACGTAGTGGAATGTTTGTATGGACACATGTATGTATGTAAATGTGTGATCTTCATATAAGTTTACGGATGGTAGAAAGTGAAAACTAATGATGGTTAATAGTCGGTCGTTATTTTGGCAGGATAAATTATTAGACATAAATTGGTATTGGATTGAAATATTAAACTCATTTAGATGAAAGTGAATCTAAATAGTTAGAAGCTTTAATATGGGAATAAAAGATAAATATGTGTTATTAAATTATTTTGATTAATTCCTCCCAAAAATACTAATTGTGATTTATATCACCTAAATTTTTGTTTAGAAAGATGATCCATTTCAATAATGTAGACTCAAAAGAGTGAAGTCATTTAAAAAAATAATGTTTTTTTTTTTATAAAATCGTGAAATCCGTCTAATTTAATAAATATAGTAATATAAAACAACATGAAATATGCGACTTTTCATTCATAAATTTGCTAATAAACTTTCGCGGCTGTAAAATTCGTGACGTCACGGTTTGTTACTCACACAAAGACATTCGTCTCACACACACACAACGGTCCATGTAGTTTCCGTTTGCTGTTGTAAACAAACTAACCTAAAATTGTGACAGGTGAGTAAAGGTATGTAAATAAAACATTTATTAAAATAAATTCCAAAAGTTGTATGAAATATGTTTTTCGTTAACAATATGTTGCTGTCACAAAATCAAACAGACAAGTGATAACCCAAACAATCAGTTCTAAACACAACCGGTAGAGAGCTACTGCAGCATCCGCCAAGCCGCGACGTCAGCGTTCAAATATTTGAAATTAAAGACAACTTTTAAAAAATCATATCTCTGATTATAAAGACTTGTACAGTGTAAAACATACACCTACATATTTAATTTAACCTATTCTTTCAAGAAAAAATAAATTAGACAATGTGAAATGACCCCATTTAAAGGTAATTTATATATATTACACATACCCTTCAGACAATGAATTGGAAACATCTCGAAAAATTAGAAGAGTAGGACATAATTTCTTCATAGAATGAATTTAAAATTAAAAAATCTAAATATCAAAAATAGGTGTAAGTAGAATTTTTGGTGTAGAGTGTAGGTATAAAAGAAATGTTAAATTCAATACTTATGTAACCAAAAACGGAAGTGGCGAGAGGTATTGTGATGGCCACAACAGATTTTTTTTTGGGTGGGAATCTTGTTCTGTCATTTTCTTCCCACGAGATTGTCATTGCAGTCGGAATGATGTATTTCCCGACCTCTAAAAGGTTGGGAATCGACATATTACTCTAATGATTGTGAATAAAGAATATTTAGTACCTATTGACAACGTTTGGTTTCACGAATTATAAATTATTTTATTTGTATATTGCGTATAAAAATGATCGACTCTCAAGCAAAATATGCGTATGTAAATATAAATACGATTAATAATTCATTATTATTTTTAAAGAGTTTTAAAATCTAAATAATTATTATTACGGCAGTGACTTAAATTTCTATTAGAAATCTGTTGATTTAGATATTGTAATACTTATTACTCAATTATAAATAAGAATTGAATAATTTAATCAAGGATAATACAAATCATATTTTGCTGAATTAGCTAATACACATACTTTTAAACAAATAGGATGCAACTGGTTGATATTTGTTATGTAAGTGAATAAATAAAATACACTCATTGATAAAAATATCGCATATTTTTTTAGGTTTTCTTTTAATTTTTCTCTAATATTTATGTAGCATTTATTGCAAATATTAATTTATTTGCTAATAAAACATAGAACACTTAAAGTACATGAACATCACAAAAAAATAAAATAGAAAAATCTGATGTGGCCAGCACATAACCTCTCGCCGTATATTTTACCTGGCTGTATGCATAAAGCAAAGATTATTTTTATAAATACAAATAATATATTCATATAAATCTATGACGTATAAACTTCTTTATTATTCAATAATAGCATGTCTCAACATAAAGATATTTACCATAAATTATGTTACAATAAATTACAAAGTAGAGTTTACCATATATAAATATTAGGCTGGTAACAGCAATTTTCAATTCGAACAACTTTGTTTACTTTCTCTTCATATTCTTCTAGTAAAAACATTTATTTTGGGCGGTCTAAAATGTATATATCTGGATTGTGCATCTATTCTTATATATCTTCTTTTACATTTTATTTTTTCATACTTGTTATATCTAAATAACACTAATTCCTTTTAATAAAGTGACGGATAGATTGCACTCCGATTATTCTTATATCGATGTGTAATTTTGTCAATATTTACAACTTACTTGAGAAGAATTTGATAGCTTTTTCGCAATTCAAAGTTACTCTAGTCTATAGTACTGGTGTACATTGTCCCATAATGTTTGAAACAAATTTAAGTCCTTCAACCTAGACTTGTCATCTCCATAATAGTCACAGATCAAGCATTAAGGGATTCTCCAAGTACATTTTTCTTTCATTACTCATTATTTCTGACACTGACATTTATCTGTCAGTTACAAATAATTTAAATTTGCAACTATTTTTCATGACATCCTTTCGGTTGTAAAATTAATTACAACATTATTTTATATATTATATTCCTTTTATCTCTAAATCTATAAAATATGTATAAAAATATTTAAATGTATCAGAAAGAGAATTTATTTTTCTTTAATATTATCAAGAAAAATTTTCAAAAAATAATATTTAGAAGATTTTTTTTCAAGAATCTTCTACTTCCGGTTGTCCAATTGTTATCAAAACCTTTTCAGATCTTCCCATGAATGTCCGATTGGGAAATACGTTGTTAAACAAATTTTAAGTCTTATAGTTTTTGAGTAACCGTCCTTCCAACATCCCACACACACACATCCACACACACACACACACACACACACACACACAGACATCATCGTAAAAATGTTAAAATCGGATTGTAGGGACCTTAAAACGTGCTTATTCAATAAAATCTGGATATGCGATTTTTAGCATGAATCCATTACCTCTCTTAGCGAGAGGTAAAAAAGAAAACATTCGATATTTTTGTCCATGAGTTTAGAACCCATGATCCTAGGCAAAAAAATAGAATTTTATTTCATTTAAACACTGTGCCTAATTTAATTACAAAATAAAGAAATAAAATCTGTTATGACCAGCACAATACCTCTCGCCACTTCCGTTTTTGGTTTCATAAGTATAGGGCGCGTGCAGTCATGTGACATTGATGGTCTTAACAAGCAGATACGGGGGCCCGTTTCAGAATGATAATTAGTAATTATGTACATAGATGTCAAATGTCAGAATTTTTCATTTTCTAAATTCACGTAGTTAATTTGTCACCAGGAGTGTGGAATTTATTTGTTGAGGAAAATAAACCACATGGAATTGGAAAATCACTAAATTTAGAATGAAAAATTATGTTCTTTGACATCTATGTACATAATTACTAGCTATCATTCTGACACGGGCGTCCATATCTGCTTGTCAAGGCCAACAAAATGACATGACTGCTCGCGCCCTATTGTATTTAACTTTTCTTGTATACCTACACTCTACACCAAAAATTCTACTGACATCTATTCTTTATATTTATATGTTGTCCTCTTCATTGTCGGGATTGACAGTATTACTGAAGGGTGTGTGTAATAAACCTATAATATTAAATATTTAACTATTAATACAATAAGAAATAATATATGTATGTACTTCCAAGAAAAAGTGTTCAGTAACGTCTCCGGATTTCTGACACTGAAATTTTTCTGTTAGTTACAAACATTTTAAATTTTCAATTAGTTTCCATGGCATTATTTTGGCTGTAAGATTTATTACAACAGATTATTTTATATATTATATTTTTTTTTATATCTAAATCTATAGAATATATAATAAAATATTTAAATGTATCAGATAGAGAATTTAATTTTATTTAATATTACTAATATAATTTTTTACAAAATAATATTTAGAATATTTTTTTCAAGAATCTGCTATTTCCGGTTGTCCAGTTGTTACCAAAACCTTTTCAGCTCTTCCGATTAATGTCCGATTGGGAAATACGTAGATAGACAAATATTAAGTCTTATAGTTTTTGAGTAATCGTCCTTCCAACATCCCACATACACACATACACACACACATATACATCCACACACACACATACACACACATACATCCACACATACACACACACACCCGACAGACATCATCGTAAAAATGTTAAAATTGGATTGTAGGGACCTTAAAACGTGCTTTATCATTAAAATCTGGATATGCGATTTTTAGCATGAATCGAATATCTCTCTTAGCGAGAGGTAAAAAGTGCTAACTGGTTCAATATCAATGTTAATTTTTCATACAATTAACTACTTATCTATTGTCTAACACAATTAGAATTCCGTGCCAGTGAACTATACACTTTTTGCTCCTCTTAACCGTTGAGTAAACTCGTAATCACTCACTCATTCATCCATTCAATGTTTCTTTTTTCTTGATCCTATCTCATTCCATTGCACATATCCTTCTCTTATTGTTTTTACATCGTTTAACAAACCATTTTGCAAGTAGTATTATATACTTTGACCTCGTCAGCAACATTGAAAAATTAGAAATACTTATCTTTTATCAAAGTTTTTTTGGAATTCATTTTGTGTAGAAAGTGGGAATTTACTTTTTTTTTGTAGTTATGGAATGTTTATTGTTAATTAAATAAATTGCTTCATAAGTTGGAAATGACAAGAAGCAAGCGTATGAAGAATTTTATTCATAATCATTATAGTAATATGTCGAATCCTAACCTTTTACAGTTTGGGAAATATTTCAGTCCTTACTGTAATGACCAATGACGAAATATAACTAAACAAAACATTATTATCTCTTCTCAAAGTCAAAATTTAAGCGCCAATACGATGAAAAATAGATTATCGTTATAAAAATAAAAAAATTCAAAGTAAAATATTTATTACTTATATATTATAATTACAAAATAAACACCAAACAATACATATGTACGAAAACAAACTAACCTCACAACCGACAAATCAGTTCTTCTTATAAAGGTACACTAAACGTATTTTCTTTTTCTTTCACATAGTATTCAGACCTATTCTTGCAACAAGAAGGCATTTTTAAATACATTTTATAAGTGACGATATCCACTAGCAGTTCACCATTTGGCTCCAAATATTGAAAGGCAGAAATTTGTTACAAGATATTTTAACACCTTTGCAGGATTATACAGGGTGCTCACGCGAGAATGAACCAGCAATTATCTCTGTTATTACGCGAGATAGCGATTATCTTGAAATAAGAAAATTTACTATAGGCAATATGGGCAATAAGATGTCATATCACGAAGCGTTCTGTTACTTCTGGTTCCGGAGTATGTGATACCAACTTTGAAATTTCAAATGGAACAATTATATTTTTGAAAAATACATAAAATTTGCTTTACTATGGTAGTAAATTAGTAGTACATTGTATTAATAAAAAATAAAATGGCGGACTTTTGAAATATGAATATATTGAATGAAATAAAATCAAGTGTGTGAGATTTTTTTTTTTTTGTTCATAGATGATGGTATTTTTTGAGATAAATTCATTTATATGACGTAACCTAGGCAATAAATCCAATAAAACAAAATTCCACACTTTCTTAACTTATTTTGTAAGATATTTCAAACGCCCGCCATTTTACTTTTTAATAATATAACGTTCTACTTGTTTACTATCATTGTAAAGCAAATGTTGTGTACTTTTCAAAAATATAAAAAATTATAGCATTGTCTATAGTAAATTTTCTTATTTGAAGATAATCGCCATCTCGCTTAATAAAGGAGATAATTGCTGGTTCATAGTCGCGTGATCACTATGTATACTTGGTCCAGATCCTCTGAACAATCACGGAACACAATTATTAAATTTAATTTTAGATATTTATATTAAAATTAGAATACACCACGAAACGAAAGTTATTGTAAACAATGTAACAAGAATAAGAAGTTTTTTTATTCCGATAACTTATTTAGTAAGGTAGGTATGTACTGAATTAATACTTAAACTATGTTGGATTATAATTCGTTTGTTGGTTTTAATTATAATTTAGTAGTTTTATTTCCAAAGAATATATTATTAAGAACACTTGCGCCTCTAGTGAGCAATGCTCAAACGAAACTAAACATCTCTATCTCTAGTTGTCTTTGTATGGCCAGCCGTCAAAGAAACCAAATGAAGTGTTATCTAGTTATATTTATTGGTAATGACAACAGATTACACTTCCACCCCAAAGTATTCTTGGATGACTTCATCTTTATCCAGATTTATCCATAAAAAAAACAGACAAAAATATACCCATAAGGCAACGATAAATTAATTTTCTTGGTAACAATAAAATTTGTGTCACCGCTTACTTATAAGTATTATTTTCTGATTCACTCTCCCAAATTTGCAAACTCTACACTCAATTTCTTTATTATTTTATTACAGTGACTCAGTGTCCCTCAAACTGTTTCATTTATGGTCCTCCACCTTCAGGTTCAAGTGCACGCCCACTCAACTGTCATGTAACGCATGTAATTCATGTAACATATGCACATAAAGAAATCACGTAAGTGATTCATTCGAATTTAGCGAAACGCCTTTGTAACAATGAAAGATCGGGTTACAGTCTGAATTTCATGGCGTACTTGATCAGTGCAAGGATGGGCGTTGCAGATAACGAAGATTGTTTCGTCTTTGTTTTGTTTATGGCGAAGGTCTTGTGAAATGCAGGTTTTTGTATTTTTTAAGATTCAATAACATCTTGATTTATGATGGATGTAAAATATTGATAAAAATGGAGCTAGTACGTGTGCGATTATTTCAAGATATTCGGGCTTAATCACGTGTACCTTGTTATGCGATCTTTATTGCTATGTAACAATTTATTGCTATTTTAAAGATGATTGTTAAAATTCGTATTCACGTGTCAAGAAACTATTGTTATTTTAACAATAATTGTTATCAGCCAGACAAGAGCATCTGACCACTTGCCAAGGTGTCAACAATTATTGTTATAGTGAAATAAAATGGAAAATGCTCATACATGCTTTAGAAAATAATCATAAAAGGTACATTTATTGCATTTAAAGTTAAATCTATACACACACATACACTGGCTTACAAAAAAATCGCGTACACCTTAAAAATCAAGTAACCTAGTTTTTACCTTTTTTTAGCTATGTAAATACGATTTTTTAAAAATAGGTTAATATCAACTGTTGTCACCGTTGTCATTGTCATGTCATTATTATAGGTATCGTGGAGCAAGTTCTTCATTGTGCTAAGTTACTAGTAAATTACAAATATATTCTAGTAAAATTAAAGAACAACAAAGTATTTATTTTAAATGGATTATAAATAAGTAAAAATTATGACTGAAACAAATTATGGACGAAGTAACATTAGTAATTTATCATCGCTCCATCAGCGTCCAGTACTTTATTTAATCTTAATGTTCTGCTATTGATCTGACTAACCACCCCTCTTCTAACTTAGAAAGTATTACAACTTTCTCGTTTTCTGATAATTTTGGCATCTTAATTGACATTAATGACACTGACTTGTGACACTGACAAGTCAACAATCGAGACCGACTCAATACAGCAAAAAAACAGGTGTACGCGATTTTTTTGCAAGCCAGTGTACATAATTCTTGTCATTTCTTTATTTGAAATTAATGTGTAGTCGTGTCTTTAAATTGCAAACTGACATGTCAAATAATTTCTATTTCAAATAAGTTATATATTTAAATTAGAGATTTTCTACCCCTTTAGGCAAGAATTACGAATAAATATATGCGGCAATTGAAGAATGAAAGTGGTCTGTTTTCGTTGCCTGAAAAAGAAAACATATTTCACCAAATATTTTGTATGGCATGACAGACTACAATTATTGGCCTAATTTTTGAAATAACACCATTTCTTTAGGCAACGTCCTAATGATATTACGTATCTATCAGTTGAAGATAATATAAAAAAGTAATAACAATAAAAAACGTACTACAAAAAATACGTTCAGATTCTCACTACAATTTTTTTTTTTTTGGTTGTTCTTTTCGCCATATATACATATATTGTGAATTTGAAGTAAATTTGAAACAACTCTACTTGTCACACTTGTCACTTATAAACAAATCTTAAAGCGCTTCTACCATCCTTACAATACCAATTCGAAAATTAATAGTTGTTATAATTGGATAAAAATAACTTGATGTCACTTTTGTTTATTATACTACAATAAAAGTAAGATTAATAACCTAGAAGAATTTAAAAAATCATTATTTTAAATATGATATATTTAAATTTTATTATTCTAATAGTTGTGACACTGCAATTTGCACATAACTTCATATTGAATGATAACAAGATTGTTACCAAACAATAATTGTTACAGCTCATCTAACGAGACATGTTAATACGAAATTTTAACAACATTGTTATCAAATCTTGTTCAGTAGCAATTTCTTGTTTAATAACAATGTACACGTGATTAAGCCCGAATAACTTCGCTTATTGGTCTATTATTTGTTTGACAGTCAACTCGATGTTCATTTCTTTGAAAGGATTTCTAGTATGATGGACATGTTGAATAATTTTAATTTTTCTTCACTTTCTTAACTCTTTCGCAAGTTTTTGCCAGATTTACAGTAATACCTAGGTAATTTTTCATGTTACTATCAATAGATATTACATTCCCACATTTAATTCAATATGTTAATTGCTATTAAACATTATAAATGTTCCTCACGGATATCTTTCACCGTTTGGGGGTTAGCTATAAATATAAATACCTTCTGTGACATTTATCATCTTTGTCTTTTCATTACCAACTAGTAAACTAACGAGTCGTGCAAATACGCTGTCTATTTGCATATTGCAGAGTGTAGTCGTCTCTTTTCATCTTGTTACTATAGTAACCGACTGTTGATAGTGACTCATTCATGAGAAAGAGCGATGATCTAACCACAAGCATCTGATATGATTTTCAAACTGAAGGAATAGAAATGGAAATTGAGTTATTAAAACTACAAATTGTTTTGTTGTGGTTGCAAGGTGGCTGCCAATATAATCAATTAACAGGAAGACTGATTTGTAAAAAATATTAGTCATTTCAAAAATAATATTGTAATAATATTGAATTTGCTTAGAAATAATTGATTTACATACATAAAATTTTATAACATGTAAGTTATAATTGAAAATTAAAAGTGATATATGTACGAGTACATAGACATCTTTGGTTAAATTGTTTGTTAATAACTATAAGTTAAATGAAAAATATATCATAAGTTGTGAAAATTACACATGTGTTAATTTTTCGATGCAATATTTTTCATTTTTCTTATAACTGACAAATAAGATAACAGATAGTTTTACCACAGATTAAAATACCAGGTATTAATTGTGTAAAAATCGATTTTTTGAGAAAAAAAAACCGATTTCTTTTTATGTAAATAACATTTTTTACCTCCTGCTACCCTTGGTAAGGGAGGTATAGGGATCATGTTAAAAATCGTCTATCGAGATTTTGATAAATGACCACGTTTCAAGGTCCATAGAATTCGATTTTAACATTTTCACAATGATGTCTGTGGGTGTGTATATGTGGATGTATGTGTGTGTGTGTGTGTGTGTGTGTGTGTGTGTGTGTGTGTGTGTGTATGTGTGTGTGTATGTGTGGATCTTCTGGTCACTCTACCTCAAATACTAACAACCGCAGAATTTTGAAACCTTGTATTTCGACCTCTAATATGGAGATCCCATAGGTATATGTATTTAAATTAATAAAAATTAAATGGCGGGAGGTATTGTGTTGGCCACATAAGATTTTTTGATTTAAATATCTTTAATTCTAATCAAATAAGACCTTAAAAAAGGTAAATATTGGAGAATATTTTGAAATGTTCTGTTTATTTTCGATTGTATTTGATAGTAAATAAGTGTGAATGTAGTTTAGTACTGTTAAAACAAAATAAAAATAATTGAAAACTGTCGTTTAGTGTCCAAAAATTTCCAGTTACATGCTTTTCCAAGAAAATTATAATATGGTATGTAAAGAATTAAAATTACATCTCATAAATATATACTCGTATATCTACCATGTAATCTGTGTATGTGCATATGTAATTACTACATTATCTACCATGAGTAATCGATGTTAAAAAGTGAAATTATCAAAATGTAGTTCAATACTAATTGCATTCCAATAGTTAAATGTTCACGATCGTGACTTTAAATTGGTGTCAGGCCAATCCAACGTACGCCATATGACCTGAGAAAACTACCGGTCACCTCGTGAGCGAGATATGAACCGTATACAATAACAAAACAGAGGCACATTCAGGACCTTTTACAAACAATAGTTATTTTTGAAGTGTTAGAATAACTCATATCCTACACATTTATTTACAAGAAAAAATAATTAAATAAATATATCATTTCGGCAGATTTCCATAATGATGATGATATATTAGTACCGCGCGGGCGTTTACCAGACGTCACCTCACGGGCACTCATCGGTTACCGGTTTCCTAAACCAGTTTTTTTTTCAGGTTTCATGCCCTATTTAAAAGATATCAAAGCTGTCAAACTATTTAATGGAAACTTAAAAATTCTTAAATTAATTTTAGGCTGACTTAAATCAGTCAAATTATAAATTTTGATTTGAAAATGGTCTCTGGCTAATTTAATATTTTCACAATGATGCTTTAAAAAAAATTAATTTTAAATTACAATTTGACCTACTTCTGATTTTCTTGTTTTCAATAATTCTATTGTGACCCTCGTACATAATTAAAATAATTTCGTTTCGGAACGGAAGCATGGTTTTGGTTTAATAATTCATTATCAAGTTTTTATTCCAATTTCATAATTACAACTTCCAAAAATTTGAACTATTAATGTAAATATCTGGTTTAGTATTTGCTCCAATTTCAAAATTTCCGGATATATAATAATATCTAAGTACATATTTGTTTCTACCAGTTTACGTATAGGTATAATAGAGCCGCGCAGTAATGAATAGTCTATATAGTCAACTAACCAATGTAATGAAATAAGAAATAAATTGACTTTATACTGAAATCTATATAGTGAAAAAATATTGTCTCAATATAGGGACGAAAGCAGTCTTGCGCTTTGCCTGAACTTTGCTGATGGTCTCTTGAGCGGCGCACAACTCAGTTGATTTGAATTCATTCTTAGGGACTGTAATACGCATAAAGTTTTGTTGTGCGTGTTATATAATAACTGTAATTCATAATGCCACCTCAAGGAAAACATTTGAAATTAAAAGAAATAGCCGAAATATTGAAACATTTAAAAGCAGGTAGAAGATCTACATTTTTATTGTGAAAATATGGGTTAGCTAAGTTCAATAAAAAATAAAAGTGTACAAATTATGAAAAATGTCGATTGCTCTTTCATCGTACATGGAAAAAGGAAAACATTATAATCAGCACTATATTCTAACATAGAATAGGATTTTTATAAGTGGTTTTTTAAAACAAAGAGAACAACATGCACCAATTGATAGAAAGACGATTATGATTAAAGAGAAGGCAAAAAAATTGCAACAACATTTTTACGATAAAACTTCCATTTCATGTTAGCAGTGAAGGGCTACAGAAATTAATACAGGGAATGAAAAACCAGACCTGTGGGCTTATTCTGGTGGTTATTAAATATTGAATAGAAAACAATTATTGTTATTATTAACAAGAAAACATCAATGCCGGTATTCTCCTGGCACTTGCTTAGTAACCAATATTGTTTAATAAACAAGTATTGGTTTCATAAACAAGAAAGCATGAAAATGGTATTCTGGTGACCATCTCGGATGTAAGCAAAATTGTAAAATGTTCAATATTGTTTACGCCATCTCAAAACTCGCGCAAACAATATTGAATGTTATCTAGCAGTGTGATAATCTGCACAATGAATCTAAAAAATAGTAAATAAGTAGTAATAAGAACTCGAAAAAAAATCTGTTGTGGCCAGCACAATACCTCTCGCCACTTCCTTTTTTGGTTACATAAGTATAGGGCGCGAACAGTCATGTTACATTGTTGGCCTTGACAAGCAGATGTGGGGGCCCGTTTCAGAATGATAATTAGTCAGTATGTTTCATTCAGAATTTCAAGATTTTCTAAATACACGTAGTTAATTTGTCACCAGGAGTGTGGAATTTACTTGTCGAGGAAAATAAACCATATGGAATTGGAAAATCACTAAATTTAGAATGAGAAATTATGATACATCTATATACATAATTACTAGCTATCATTCTGACATGAGTCCCCATATCTGCTTGTCAAGGCGCCCTATTGTATTTAACATTTCTTGTATACCTACATTCTACACCAAAAATTGTACTTACATATATCTATTCCTTATATTTAGATTGTTTAATTTTAAATTCATTATATGAAGAAATTTTGTCCTCTTCTAATTTTTCGAAATGTTTCCAATTCATTGTCAGGATTGACTGAATTTTTGAAGGATATATGTAATAGACCTATAATCTTAAATATTTAACTACTAATACATTAAGAAATAATATAATGTATATGTACTTCCCAGAAAAACTCTTTAGTAATATCTATGAATTTCTGACACTGACATTTATCTGTCAGTTACAAACAGTTCAACTGGTCAACTATTTTCCATGGCATCCTTTCGGCTGTAAAATTTATTATAACGTTATTTTATTTATTATATTTCTTTTATCTCTAAATCCATAGAATATATAATAAAATATTTAAATGTATCAGATAAAGAATTTAATTTTCTTTAATATTACCAAGAAAAATTTTCAAAAAATATTATTTAGAAGATTTTTTTTCAAGAATCTTCTACTTCCGGTTGTCCAATTGTTACCAAAACTTTTTCAGATCTTCCCATGAATGTCCGATTGGAAAATACGTAATTAAACAATTTTTAAGTCTTATAGTTTTTGAGTAATCGTCCTTCCAACATCCTACATACATACACACATACATCCACACACACACACACACACACAGACATCATCGTAAAAATGTGAAAATCGGATTGTAGGGACCTTAAAACGTGCTTATTCAATAAAATATGGATATGTGATTTTTAGCATGAATGCAATACCTCTCTTAGCGAGAGGTAAAAATGGATAAATTCTATATTGTGCCATTTCCCAGCATTAATTAGTTCACTGTATGGATCATCTACTGTACTTCTTTATAATTTTTAACTTGTTAGTAAATCATCTAAAAAGGCAAAAGGTATTAATTTCAAGAAATATTAGATAATGTAATTATAATTAAAGAAAGGTCAAAGTCATTTCTCTATAATAGAAAATCTTCGCACATCTGAAGAACGAAGTGTATATGGCATGTTTAACTGCAATTACAATTAACTTTAAAATATGTTCGTTACGGTTCTGGCTTTTGTGACGTGATTTGCAATATCAAATTCCGTTAATATGGTTCGTTTATTCATAATCTAAGCCATTGCATGTATATTATCGTAAAAATCTTTCTATATAATTAACTATTTCACCGTTTCTTGATTTATGGATATTAGTCTTATGGTTTAAATGTGAAACTATCGTTCATTGGGGATATTAGGCCAATTATTACGTGGTATTTGATTATTTTTCCTTCTGTTATGACATGTAGGGCAATTCAGGTGGACTGAAAGGTGTAATTATGATCAGTATTTTATTAAATGTTAATTATATAAAATTGCGAGATGTGAATGGTATTTATTGCTTTAGGTTATGTGTTGTACAGTAGATTTGAATTTATATGGAAATTGTAATTGTGTGTAATGTCAGATATGTCGGGAAATTGAAATAACTAATTAAATATCATCCGTGAAATGACTATTTCAATTAAAGAAAGTATAATTACTTGTACAGGAAAATATTAAATTGACAATATAAGTGAGATACAGATGTTGGAATCCAATATTAATATCATTTCTTTATAACTGTTATTACTAATAATAAACTGTTATATACAATATAATTCCTCTTTAGATTCCAATTTTTCCCTGTTGCCAGATTGCCATTGGGACCAGTTTCGGATTTATAAGGCGATACCACCTAAACCTACACAAATCATTAGAAAATTATTTTTGCTACTTGAAACTTACAAAAAATCTGATGTGGCCAACACAATACCTTCCGTCAATCCTGTATAAATTCTATACATAAATTTTCTTGCAAAAGATTGTAAAGAATCGATTGGTGAAGTCGTCTTCTCGTATTTCCACCCATTTTTGGGTTATAGCCGAGAAATGGGTAAAATTTGAAATGTAAATACCTCGAGAAAAGAGTTATCGACTTACGGTTTCAAAATATGAAATCAGGGTGTTCATGTATCTAAATATATAAAATTTGGATTTTTAATATTTTGAAAATTTTGGGAAAAATGAGTGTACTAGTATTTGTATTTTGAAAACCTGACTGGAACCAAATCTTAGCGTATGAACTGCTTGTATTACAACATAGGATGTCAACGAGCCATTATTTGCGCTGCTCTATTGAAATGAAAACATGCATTGCATGGTACTTCTACCTGCTCTGAATCTGAGTGCTCTGTTTAGCAAAATAATCTGATTGTTTCTTTAACATAAATGATTTTTTTTCTATGAAATATTTTTTGGAACTATAGTTTTCATTCTCATAAGAAATTATTTCAAACAAAAATAGCATTTATGTTAAAGGAACAGTAATATTACTTTACTATATTTTACTATACAAAGCATGTCTTCATTTCAACAGAGCGGCACAAATAATAGCCTGTTTGCATCCAATGTTATTGAGAATGATAATGTTTTGTCAAATAATTTTATATTCCGTAAAAGGAATAAGGGTTGACTTAGAAATAATTGTAAATTAATTAATATATACGTTTCTTTAATACTAGCATATTTTTTTTTCTTTTTTAAAAAATAAATAACAACTAATAATTACTACAAGTTATATTTCTTTTTATAAGCTTTTTTCCAGGTTGATGACGTGAGTCCTCTGCTTAATCATTTCCACCATATTTGTGTTTTTATTTCTATCCAATTTTCGCGTTCATCCGGTTGAGCGCTAGCAAGCGCTAGACTAGCAAAATAATTGAACGGTTCGCTAGAACCTAGCTCTGATATAGCGCTAGAAGAAATAGCTCGAAAGAAATACTTCGCTAAAACATCTAGCGAACTAATGGGCAGCTGCAAACGTCTTGTTTTGTTGCAACGAACGTCACTTTATAACAAATTTGCTACATGGTTAATAATATTTACTTCTGGTGCATCTTCCAACAGTTCAAATAATAATTTCCATTTTAAAATGAAGTCTGCGACCTTTCAATACTATACAGATAAAACTATCTCGGCTGAACGCGAGCAATGCTATAATGCAACAGAGTCAATTTTTATGACTATATTTACGTATAATATATTTTTCACTGGTCATCTTCAACACTGATCGGGGTCATTTATGACCTATTAGGACTCAAAGTGGGTCTAATCACAATCTTAGCGAGTCACAAAAAAATCAAATAATTAATTGATGTTAGTAAAAGAATAAAATATATTTACTCTTATGTATTCATTTTTAAATCTACAAAATACCAGTTCAGTAACTTATTAGAAAAGAAATACCATCCATCAATATTTAATTAGTATTTTATCATCATTTGTAAAACAAATTTACCGTATAAATCATATTCCCCACGTGACGTCACGTCTTCATACGTGCACTTCACGCTAGTTCTCCTTCCTTCCACTGTATGACTCACTGGCGCCAGGGTCGTCATTCCTCACCTACATCCATTCGATTGCCTCACAAATCACAATCAACAACGAACCTCTCGGGAATAGAAATGAAATAGAATGGAGATAGAATTAGAGTAGATAAGGTTAAGTTCGTAACGTGACCTAGCGTTGATGTCACTGAAGGATGAACGCATTTAGGAATGGATAATGATAGAAACATGATAAATTGAAGGTTTCAGTGATAGGATTATGTATCACGTAATTGTTATAAGGATTATGATGTGGATCTATTTATTTTAATGGAATATAAATGATGAAAAAGGACAAGTCAAATCATAGGCGCCGATTGTGGGGGGGGGGGGCAAAGGGGCGTTGGCCACCCCTGACAAAATATAGAAGGGGCGAAACTATGTTTTGGCTCCCCTTCCCCTATACAATTTTTTAACGCTTTTGCTTCGATCTTATTAACTTAAAAATATTTCAATCATGGCATTTGTATCAATTGCATCACTGGTCGAGTTTCATTTGGAACTTATTCGATAGATGGCCACTAAATCCACAATTTTTAGAGACACTATAATAATAAGAGTCTGGATACGACCTATATCGGCCATCTTTATTCATTTCACCGCAACAAGGGTAGATAATACAGCTAATTTCATGAGCTTGTCGAACGACTAACTACAATTCCGTCTAGGTGTTGTTGGTGTTGTATTTATTTACTAATAAAATCATGATCGGTTGCAGTAAAATTTAGTAATAATTCCACCAGAACTTTCCCGTTCATATGGCAAATCAGAATAATTAGTTTTTGATTTTATTTGCTTTTAAATTTGAAAATTATAATTATTATTTCTTCCTATTATTTGTAATTTGTAGCCATAATTCTTTCTTTTTGGAACATTTTAAAGGCAAGAAAAATGAATAGTTCATATTATGTCAAACGTCAAATTTCAAGTGCGCCAACATACTTCAAAAGTATTTAAGTAATTAATAAATATGGTACATTTTATTGTATTTTCGCACCACAGAATTTATTTTTTTGTATAGTAAATAAGGTTGATAATTGATTGAAGTACTTTAATAGACGTTATATATCATTTTTTAATTTTTATCTGATATTCAAATAATGGCGGGACGCTCATAAACATGGCCGACCAACCCCCAGCCAATCACAACTAGTCGCGTCGTGCCCAGACTCTAATTTTAGTGTCTCTACAATTTTCATTTTAGTTTCACATTCGATAATAAAACAAGACAGATTAAATCATGTCACTATAATGCAAAAATTAGAAATGGGCTCGATTTAAATACAATTTCAAAGTTTTGTGTTAAAAAAAATTAGGCGTAACAAAGCTTTTTCAATGCAGATTTTTAATTATCTAAAATATTTAATTTTTAATTAGGATTTTTTATTTGATCTCATAATATTGTTTTTGCTTTATTCAATAGAACCATTTTTTTTTAAATTCATCTAGACAATTTATGAACACTTGATGTATTTTAAATTTTTAAGAATAGATTTTGCTAGTCTAATTTCTTTTTCTCTTTTACTCAGAATTCCATTTATAGCAATAAATAGAATTATAAGGTGTGAGAAAACACCACGACTGTAGAATTCAAATAGCATTCCACTTGCTCTGGAATTGAGAAAATGTAACCTGACTTCTGTAAGTAGTAAGGTCGTGTCACTTTAGCTAGTTATGTTCTCTGATTCTATGCTTTGTTTATGATGATAGTAGAAAGTAGTTCTACTGCAGTTGCAGTAGGTACGTAACACAGAAAAATGACAACTACAGAAAGGAGTATAGGTTACCGTTGAGCAGATAAGTACGTGTCAGGTTAAGTATCAACTTAGACGATCTTAATAAGGTTGAAGATTTAGTACTTTGCGGAAATATTGCCATGGAGATAAAATAGTGTTTTAATTTTTTTGTCCCGATTTAATAAAACGAATTTCACTATACTTTTTTGAAGACTGGAAGATAACAGAAATACAGAAACACACTTTTGGGTTACGTATTTTTATACAATGACAGTTATCATCCATTGTTGATGACATTGAAACTACAAGAATCTAACTTCGGCCCTGTTTAATGAAGGTCCCGGGTCATAATAGTTCGGCTGTTTTACATTTTCAAGAATAATAAAATCTGCACAAATGGTGAGAATCTTCTCCAAAATTTTTTAATTGAAGAAATATATCATTTAAGTAAGCAAATGTACATAACCACTTTTCGTCAGATAAAAAATCGACAAATAGTAATACTTCATCTTTAAGTTCAAATAATCTGGGTAATATTTTACCCCTTGAAAGCCAGCGTACCTCTGTAAAGAATTTGCAGGTATTCATTTCCCATTTCTTGGCACATTTGTGAGAAAATTCTTAAATCTGATGGCATATTGTTAATGTATTACGGCACACGATAAAATAAAAATAAAAAAAAAACATTAGAAAATGAGAAAATCGAGTTTAAACTAAAACTAAGTTATAAAATTGATGATGCCCAAATGTAAAAAATAGGTATTTGGTAAAAGGTTTTTAAAATAAAAACTTGAAAAGTCTTATTTACACTGTTCTTTTTTAATTCGATTGACCGGTAGAGACTACAAAATACACAATATACAAATTAGGTACGATGCACAAGACAAAAATTAATACAATACTATAAAAACATTAATACAAATACTTACACATTACAAACTATAGAAAAATTACTACGCAAAAAAGGTAAATGAATTACTAAGTTAATTTTTGAAAAACGTTTTTTAACTTATTTTAATTTTTAGAATCTAATAAATTTGAGAAAACAACACTTTTTCCTCATTTTCTTTCGTACGTCCTGCGATCCAAGCAAATACTTTTTTGCGGCCCCCTATAGTTTGAATACCACTGTTCTAACAGAAGAATGTGTACAGCTTTTGGATATGTTACAGTTAAAGTATTAACTTAGTCAGTGCATACACTGTCTAGTTGATATATGCTTCCACTAGCTGTTTTAGTGAAAGTATACATTATTTTATATAGTTCATACTTTATCTAGTTAATGTATTCATTGACTAGTTAGTGTATACACCTTCTTTTGTCACTGTCTACCTAAATCCGAGTACTGTGCGTTAGGTATTGTTTCTGTTTGTTTTTTTTTTTATAAAATTTATACGCCTAGATTGTTGGGTGGGCATGTTGCGTGGGCAACGCAATAATTTATACTTTCACTAAAACAGCTAGTGGAAGCATACATCAACTAGACAGTGTATGCACTGACTGAAATGTATACTTTAACTGTAACAGATACAATGCCTAATAGTATTAAAACTGTTTACTAATAAAGGCGATGTAACACAATATTAAATGGAAGAATACTTGAATAAGATATTCAGTTTTGTAAGTTTAAAATATATATTTTAAACTATTTCAAAAAAATTGTAGAAATTTCTTAGAATTTACGTAGGTTTTATAATATGTTTGTTGAAAATGTAAACCGACCTATTATGAGTCTGGTACATATATCGTCATTACTATACTTTGGGAGTAGAAGCATATGGCACACCCAGAAATGGGTAATAAACGGTGATGATATATTTATATTTATTTATTTTAATATAGAAAAGTTTTTTACGCAATATATTGAACCTAATTCATCATTTGCTTGATTTAAAAATAAGAATTCATTATATCAATAAATAATTATATATTTCATCACGGCATATTACCCATTACTGGGTCTGCCAATCAATAATAATAATAAAAATAATAATAATAATAACAATAATAATAATAATAATAATAATAGTAATAATGATTAATATTAAATTTGTTTTTTGTTGAAGTATGAAACAATATACGAGTATTTTTAAATTAATTTATTTGCATTTCAATGGAACAATATAGGTAGATGTTTACAACCACTATACAATATTAATAAATTTAAATATATAATGTTTAATAAGAAATGTGATAGATTAGTGAAAAACCGATTTTGATGAACAAATTCTACGAATATAATTATACATTTGACATGAATATTAAGTACTTACATTTTAAATTTCATGTCACGACACAAACATTATTGACAACAACACATTTATTAAATAATTCACACAAAAAGTAATGTATTCATATATTCCAGGTGTTATTCAATATTGACATAATCTTTACACATGATTCATTAATCTTCCGGCCTATGGATGATGTCAAAGTGTTTTACTTACTATGTATCTTTCATTAATTCATCGAAGCAGAAAAGTAATTCGCAATAGCATGGTATTAAGACATGACGTGCTGAATTTAATTTGAGGAATAAAAGGTCGTCAATGAGAATGAGGAAATAATAGTTACATTATGAGGTGTGTCGAAGAAAATAGTCGCATTTCGCAATTTCTCCAGAACAGAGATACTCTCTGATGAAATATTTAAAGATATTTTTATAAAAAAATATGGATTGGAATTCCATCTATTTCTGCGTTGAATTATTTGTTGTTTATATGTTTTAAATGATTTTTTTCACTACTAGCCTACAAACATATGATTATTGACTTGTTATTGAGTTGTGAAATTGTTTTTCTACCGCTTCCTTAGCAACGCTTAACAACGGTTAATAATGAATTATTATTGACCATGGTTAATTATGCGAACTGTCACTTTTTAAAGAAATTCAAGCTTCTGAATTTATTTAACTTATTAAACGCAAAGAAAACATTATATTTAAATTTGCCGCCTAATTTCAAGTTGGCAATAGTTAAATTTCAGATTAAAAATCTTAATATTCTATGATATTATTTCTTATCAAATTTTTCATGCGTTCACATTATATTTACAATGCGAAATGTTAATTTAGGTATTTATTTATTGTTAAATCTATGAAAAGGTAAGTGTGTATTGTAACATTATTTCAATTATCTTACATTGTACATTTTTTAGGGTTATAATTACATTTCTATGATACACTTTCATATATATCGGTTTAGATTTTTCTGGCAGCAATGTATCAAACTGCACATTTTGTGCCGCTTCTTTAATTTCCGGAGGAGTACAATTTTCCGTATTACTTTCTTCAAACATGTTTACTAATTGTTATCAAAATGAAATGTCAAATATTAAAAACAAAAGAATTTTATTTCTGCCTACTTAGTTTTTATAGATATTAATAAATATTAATGTCAAAATTCTTATGTTATTATTAATATAAAATTCGTTAAATAGAATTTAGGAGCTAGTAGTGAAAAAAATAGTATATAAACCACGGTTGAGAAGATCATTATTGACCAGGCGCCTTGTATCACTCGGGCTTCGCCCTCGTGTTACAATCTTGGCGCTGGGTCAATAATGATTATCTTCTCAACCTTGGCGTATAATATACTATTTCTATTTTGCATCTGTAACAACGCCATTACAGCACCCAACAGAGTTCGTTAATAGCTCATTTGGGAGCTATAATTGATTAGTACATTTTTTTAAAGGTCGGTGACTATGAATGCCAAAAAAAATATCAAATGTCAAATCTTGCTAAATTAACGAACACAGACGATTGTTAAGAATTTTATTTTTATATAATTTTGAATTTAAAAGTAATAATAATAATAATAATAATAATAATAATAATAATAATAATAATAAGAGAAGAAATATAGTAATAAAGTTAGATAGTTTGTGTTACAAAAATAAGGTTAGAGTTTAAATTTTCCATCGTCACATTAGTCTCAAGTGTCACTAATTGACATCCAATTCCCTAAACTTTGAAACTACAATTTACTTATTTAAAAATGGCATGAAATAGAAAATAAAATATATAAAGCTCTGCGTCGTGACCCAAATTTCCTTTTAACAAAATAAAATGACAATTATGACATTCATTCTTTTTACTATTATTTGTTACTCACATTTATTTATTGATAACGCCTGCTAGTTTTGAAAATTAATCTTTGCTATACTTCATTTCCCGTAAGGAAATAGCGTTGGTTTAGATAGGGATATGAATTCTGCCCTTTGATTTTTCAGAGTACAAACCTAGTTCACAAAAACGAAAAAAATATCACCTATCAGTTGTCAGTTATCAAATAAAATCTACAGAAGTATGTATTATTTAACCATGTTTTCTTGACATTTTTAATATTCAGGTTTTGTACATTTTTACAGATAAAAATATTTATTATTGACAAAGTTTGATTAGACGAATTTAAATTATTTATTTAATGCATGTAAAAACGAGCGGTTCTGAAGTGTCATCTACTACGTGAAACGAAGTATAGTTACTAACTGACAGCTAACTTGTTAAAATTTACAAGTTAGTAATGTTGTTCATACGTGAAAATTGTATTTTCTTACTGACATATATGTTAAAAATAAGTGTCAATTGCAGCTGACAGGTTTTGGTTTAATTAAATTTGATTTACAATTGACTAATAAATAAAATATTGTAAGTGCAATACACACCAGGTAATTGTTTTACGGCCAGTTGCACCAACGTAACTTAAATATTAAACTTGGCTTAAATTGACAATATTACATCGAAATGAAATATCAAATGAATTATATTATATTACTGCCAAATTTAATAAAATTCCAATAATTATGAAACATATGTTTCATTTTTAATAATTCTAACGTGGCCCTAATATTTATTCAAATTTAAAAAAATCTGATGTGGCTAGCACATTACCTTCTGTACTATGTACTGTATTATGTACAAATTCTATACATAAATTTCTTGCAAAAGATCCTATATTTCCAGTAAAATTATTTCATAAACAAACTATGCAAATTGCACTTGACACTGACATCTTTTTCTTCTTTAGCTTTTCTTATTCGTGAGAGGTCTATGTTTCTTATTTTCTTCTTCCACTCATTTCTGTTTTGCGTGTCGTCCTCATTCAGTTCGAATTTTTCGACCAAAGACAATACCTTCCCTAAAGGTGACGGAAGGTAAAAAAGAGCTACACGCTATTGGCTGACTAATATTATAAAAGTAATTATATATTATATTATTAAATAATATAATGGCGAATGATATATATTTATACACCAAGTGAGTTAAGATCATGCATATTCATGCAAAGCAAGTTTAAGCCACGAGCTCGTAGGGCGAGTGGTTTAAATTCTTTGAGTGAATAAACATTCTTAACTCACCTAGTTTATAAAATATTTTATTCAATTTTAGCGAAATAATAATAAAAACCATTATAATATTTAATTTTGACAAAATAAAAAACTATTCAATTAGACACAGACGCCAAGTCGTTTATTTAAAAATTATGAACAAGCTTTATTTTCTGTCATACGAATGCATTATTTATTGCAGTAAGTTAAAATTCTGTGAGAGTAACTTGCATTTTTGTTTATTCCTAATAAATAAACAGTTACTTATAGTTATTGCTATGGAGTTAATAATGACAGTTTAAAACATTAAAATCGAATAAAATATTTAAATGCAGAGAGCTTTGCTTTTTATTTTTATTAAAAATCGTATGCATAGTTCAATCTCATATTAAGAACACACGTATTTAATTTCAAATTTACCAGTAAACAAGTTTAAGTTTGCTCGGTGTGTCCGGAATTGTTCTGTTTATTTTTGTCACTCTAGTGCAGTCTGTTGAACTTAACGTTTGTGTGTTTTTATTGTGATAATAATATACAGTATTTGATATTAAATAAGTACAAAAGTAGTTTAGCACTATTAAAATAAGTTATAGATAATTAAAAACTGTCGCTTAGTGCCCTGAGATTTTTAAGTGATTTATGGTAAGTTACCTACATTTTATCTATCTTGTAATCTATGTGCTAAATTTGTATATATAAAGGCGTGTCAATTTTTGATGTTAAACTAATATTAATTATCTTTTTTTTTTGTTTCAGACGGTTTAACAACGTTTCGGTAAGTTCAAAACAATTTTTATTACGAAACAATATATTTTAAACAACATATGTTCAAATAACAATCTACAATAATCACTGCCATTGATCAAATTGCAAAACACGACTTAATATATTATTGTTTATTGCAATTTATTATCTTGTTAACTTTGAACTTGCTCTAAATCTTTTTATTGTTAAAATATTTTATAATCCTGGCAAGGATAACCACACCGCCCTCGGATTAATTGATAATCGATCCATAAATTTCAAGGTCGATATACAACGTAGTACTATTTCTTTGTGACGTCACAGAGGATCCCAAATGGTGGTGAAATTGTTTACACTTTTGTTTTTGGTGGTCGAAAGTACGCAAATTTCACTATTAGAATTCCTTGGCGAATATGGTAGAAAATCCTTTTGAATGTTGAGTAGAATTGAATCACCGTTAGAATAAATGCGTATTTTTATTTTCGTTTAAGTTCACACAAAGTGTATGTGATGCAAATATATAGTGCTAATTGGAAATTTTAAAATTAGCTTATAAGAAATATAAAGTTTATTTATATTCTTGGTATGGACAAATATAGTAGTCACATTGTAAATATTGATGTATGAATACTATTTGTATATACATATATGACTATAGAAATGAAAATACATCAATGTGAATAAATATAAAGAAAAAAAATGTGACTGAGAGTGTTAAGTGATCAAATGTGATTCTAACAGTCTGAATTTGAATCTGATTGAAAATAAAATTAAAAAATAATTTCTAGTTTTTAATTTGTACAAAAATACACAGCTTCAAGTGTACGTGAAACGCCGTCTGGGAAGCGCCCTCAATGGTATAAAATATCATTACCAAAATTTGCCCCGCTCATTAAATTTAATTTCATAGGTCCGGTTTCATAAAAAAAATAATATATGATGATATGATTAAATTTTATTTGCAAAGTAAATTAAATTGTACAAGTAACGCGATTTTTTAAAAGCAATAAATTTAATATTATAAGAACATGGAAAGTGATTCGAATTTTCAATATAATTTACTTTGGAAGTAAAATATAATAAAAGATTTTTTTTATGAAGTTGGGCCTATGTATTTAAATTGCTATCAACTTTTTCATTATTAATTTTCTTCACTTGGGTAACAATTTTTCAAATATAAATCTAAAAAAGCTCAAAAATCCCCATTTTTTAAACAAATTTTCATATAAAAATACATTCTAAAAAAAATTAACTTGGGTGGTAATATAATGACACTGAAGAAAATTAAACATTTTGAGAAAAATCAAGTATTAATACTCTTTTACGTAGGAACTAGATTTAAATAAACTTTTGGCATAATTTTAGTCTAAATTGAGCCATCTGAGCATACATTTTTTTTATAGTAAGCCCCAACACACTCTTCATGGTGTCGCCATTTGAAGTATTATATTACCAAAAAACCATGTCTCTGATGTTTTTTTCAGATTATTATTTTTTTATTTTAATTTATATTTTTTGGCACCAAATTAAGTGGGCCTTATTTGCTCCGGGTAGTGGAATAAATAAAGCTTATGTTTATTAAATATTTTATTTTCAAAACAATAAAAATGATCTTGTTCCACAAATTATAAAGTTCAAAGAGAAATTGAAGATTGAAGCTTATAACCAACATAGAAAATTAAAATTTATAGTTGTTTGTCAGAAATTTTTATAAAATGTGATATTCGCAACAACTTCCACACAACAAATTCGAAACTACAACAATAGGGCAGTGCAAACGAGATGGTACCTCTGATTTATCTTTACATTACCATTATCTACGAGTGTGTATGTAACAACACCAGTGCAACAAATATAAATGTGATTTTCAGTGCATGGGCCTTATTACACGTTGGGCCTTGCATCAGGTACCTTATTCCCTTTTTTTTGCACAATAGACAGTAGTTGGCAATAGGGATTAAGCATGTAAATAGCGTTTATTCATTCAATATGGCGTTTATCCATTCTACGAGGGTCTGTTTAGAAAATAACCGAACATTTTGAATTACGCGCCAACGGTGATATTTACTGATATGCGGTTGGCAGCATTGCGTTGCGCATACCCTCCTCTGTAACCTCATGTTCTTGGATTGTTGATATCTCGTTTAGTTTTCGTAATATTGTTATTTGAGTACAACGTGTTCAAGTGTTACTAGGGATTTTTGAAATGTGCGATTCTCTGGAGCAACGATGTAACGTAAAATTTTGCATGAAACTGGGGAATACTTTCACAGAAACGTTTTGAAATAAGCTTACGGAAATAATTCTCTGGGTCGTACGTAATGTTATGAATGGTTTTCACGATTTAAAGGTGGTCGTCAGTCAATTGAAGATGATCCTCGACCAGGAAGGCCTTCATCTTCAATCGATGACTCCCACGTTTAGAAAATCAACGATCTGGTGCATGCAAATTGACTGTCAGAGAAATTGCAGAAGATGTTAGCATCTCAACTGGGCCATACCATGAAATTTTGACTGAAAAATTGAACATACATCGAGTTGCAGCAAAATTTGTTCCTTGTTTGATGACCGAACAACAGAAAGAAAATCGAGTGGACGTTTTTGGCCAACTTTTTGAACAAGTCAATGACGATTAAACATTTATGCAAAGGATTATAAATTAAAATCAGTGCTGAAAGGACGCCGATTTCAGACTATTGATGACATCAAAGCAAATTCGCCACAGACCTTAAAGGCTATTTCAAATGATGCTATCCAGGATTGCTCCGCGAAATGGAAACACCGTTGGGAAAAGTGTGTGAATAGGGGAGGGGACTACTTTGAAGATGACAAGGACCAATAATCTGTAAAATTAATAATAAATTTAAAAAAAATAAAGTTCGGTTATTTTCTGAACAGACCTCGTATGTAACGTTTGTCCGTTTTACATACCAGTATTCCATTCTATATAGCAGTTGTCCTTTTTATACAGTGTTTATACCATTTGAATTATATAATTCTATTTATTTATTGAGATTACTTTAAGTTTAAAACGACATACTGCACCCATTTTGAACAAAAAGCCTAATTTGAATATATTTTATTGTCAATAAACATAAATTTCGGTTAGTATTTTTTGTTTACCATACTTTTTGCTTACATATTATAGCTTTTACAATACATAATAAATATCTGATTTTAATTTTTTTAATAATTTCCGACTTAAACGACGCAGTTTACTTTTTTCATCGTCAATTAAATGTAAATGATAAATTGTAGTTGTAGTGTAATTACATGTCATATGAAAACGATCAAATCGACACTTAGATGAAATCATGCATTAAATTTTTAAATTATGTAAATAATTAGCATGATAAATTAATTAAGTGGGCTATGAAAACAAACGTAGGTTTCCACTAATGACGTGGGAATAAATTGGCGAATTTATTTGCAAAGTTTTATATGGATATCCCAATTTACTTCTATTGTTTAATATATAAATTTTTCATATAGCTACTAAGAAATATTTACGGATACATGTTTATGTTCTTTCGTATGACGTCGGTTTTTAAGAAAAGATGTATTTTTTACATTTTTCTTATTGAAAATGCTAATTTTGCCTGATGAACACATCATTATGTGCAAGACGTAAGAAAGTAAGAGTTTTCTTTCACTTATTTGCAAACTTCATTGGCTTTCAATGAAAGTTTTTATGAGATGAATTACAAATTTTCTACACCTACTGCAAAATTGCATCCAAGTAAAAAAATCTGATGTTGCCAGCAGGCCAGCACAATACCTTCCGTCAATTCCGTGTATTTTGTACAAATTCCATTATATCTTGCAAAAGATTAGATGTATATTTCTAGTAAAGTTATTTCATAAACAAACTATGTAAATTGTATTTGACACTGACATCTTCTTCTTTAGTTTTTTCCACTCATTTCTACCGTCCTTGTTGCCCTCAATCAGTTTCTTTTCTCTCAAGTCCTTCGCAATATAGCCTTTCCATCTTATCTGTGGTCTTCCTCTGTTTCTTGTACCTTCTACTATTAAGCTGTTCATTCTTCTTCCAATATATTCTTCACCCCCCGCCCTCCCCTCATGATATGTTCAAACTAATATAATCGTCTGTCTTGTATCTACTCGAGCCATTTTCCTTATCGTCTCATTCCGTATCCTATCTTTCCGTGTCTTCCCAAACATCCAGCTCAACATTCTTATCACTCTGCCAAATTCATTTCTTTTCATTGACACTGATATCTGTCAATTAGAATTTTCTTAATATAAACTGATTTATGAATTTTAATTCCTTTATAATTCTTTAACTCTATATCCATTGAATATGAAGTATGAAATGCAATTAAATCGTGTGAAATATTCTTTAATATTTATAATAACATTGTGTCAAAAAATGAACCAAAATCTAATCACCTCTTGTTTTGGATGTAATCTTGAGGTATACAAAAAAATTATAATTTTTGGATCAAGATATTGGAGTTATGCGATCCGATAAGATCGTCACACACACACATACATACGTAGAGACATCATCGTAAAAATGGTAAAATCGTATTATAGGGACCATAAAACATACTTATTCACTAAAAACTCATCATTGAATTTTTTGACCAAAGCCAATACCTTCCTTACCTAAAGGTTACGGAAGGTAAAAAAAATAAAGTTTCGCTCTGTGGCTACAAAGCATTTAAAGAAAAATAGCAGTCTCTCCTGAGGTGATTAGGAAAATTTTGAATTCTCTGCTTCTAATGTAAAAGCAGATTATAGTAAAACAAACTAGGAATTATCGGAACTAGACCTATAAATCTTAATTCATTTTATTCAGAATCATTATAGTAATATGTCAATTCCTAACCTTTTAGAGGTTGGGAAATATGTTATTTCTTACTGCAATGACAATCTCTTAGGTGGGAAATAACAGATTTCACTTCTACCCCACGGGTTGGAAATGTTTATGTAGGGGTTGCCTAGCAACATTGTCATAGATCCCCATAATTATAATATAAGGCCCGTCAATAAATTCTATGTTCCTGTTTCAAGAGTGAATGTTGCTAAATATTCTCCTGACAGATTCGGTCTTGAATATTTAATAAATTACCTGATCCTATTAAAAATCAAATTTATGAGAAAAAAAATTAAAAAAAGATGATTTTTTTTTCTTACTGCAGCATAGTTTTTACGATGTAATGAATCTCTGAACATGTAATGATTTAATTTCTTATGTAACATTTTCTTTTGTAAATTGTAATATTTCATTTTATTGTAAACTTGACGTTTTCTATACATATTGTATTGTGTCTACAGAAATAATATGTATTATTATTGTTATTATTATTCTTATTATCATTATTATTATTATAGTAAATTAGGCTAAACAAATTTTAATTGAGCTGTCAAAAAATATTAATAAAATTAAAAGTTATAACTCAATTATGTATTCTAAAAGTTATTGATTTAAAAATAGGATGATGTAAATAAAATAGTATATATACCTCGGTGGGAATTTCATTACAGCGTTGCGCTGTATCTCACTTCGAGGCTTCGCCTCTCGGTAATGTGCATAAACCCTCAGCTGTAATACATTACTCTTTTTCCGGAAAAACCTGTAGGTATTTTTCCGTTTATTTTATTTTTAATTTCCAATTAATTTTATTTTTATAAATTAGTTATATCTAATGTTTTATTAATGTTTATATTTTATGATATAGAAAAAAAATATTAAAAAGTAATTTTCATTTTTAATTGCATATCTATGAAATAATAATTATATACTCGTCATAAAATTTCAATTTTCCTTTATATACATTTCATTAAAACATATGTGATATACAGATGCAACAGTGCAGTTTTTGCTCATTAGCATCTAAATGACATTATATTCAATAGAGCATTATATACAAACAAACCTAAGTAACATTGCTAATGTTGTGTAATTCGTCCTTAGTTTTATGCAAGGTCAAGGTGTGGTGCATCTAGATATCTATGAAACGATTGACAATGACAATTGACAGCTGATTGAATCGTTGCAAAGGACAACAGAAATTTGTTGACAATTTATTGAAAATTGCTTTCAATAGTTGTAATTTAGTTCAGGATTCTCCTTATTCAGTTCTAAAGAACCGCAAGAAATAGTTGATGCTGCCGGTGGGGCAGTTTTGATATCATTACCTCCGAAATCTAAAGAATTGCATGATACTTGTCAAAATAATAAAATCTCCCGTAGGGAAATAATGTCCACATTTCGACTCTGAATGCAAATTTGATATCATGGAAAATGACTTGTACTCTCGGTCATGGAAAAATTTAACAAGGTGCGACCAACGGAAAATCCGTTTCCATAAATTTAAAAATCTGAAATGATCTCGATAATTTTTACCTTCCGTCAACTTTAGGTAAGGAAGGTATTGTCTTTTGTCAAAAAATTCAATGGTGAGTTTTTAATGAATGAACACGTTTTAGGATCTTTAGAATACGATTTTACTATTTTTACGATGATGTCTGTATGTATGTGTGTGCGTGTGTGAATGTGACCATCGTTTCGGATCGCATAACTCCAATATCATAATTCCAAAAATTATACATCTAAACGAAGAGGTGATTGAATTTTGGTTATAATTGGTCAATCGGATGTACCTTCATTCATAACTTTTAACAGTTTTTCTTGAAAAAACGCAGTTAAATATCATTTTTTGATATTTTATGTTATTATAAATATTAAAGAATATTTTATTTTCTATACAATTTGATTTCATTTTATACTTTATATTTAATAAATATAGAGTTAAATTATAAAATATTAATGGCCAGTTGCACAGCATATAGTTAATGACTTAACTAATGGTTAAGAGAAAAAATGCGTACCGAAATTTTGACAGTAATATTTAACAACTCATTTGATATTTCGTTTCGATGCGATATTGTCAATTTAACCAATGGTTAACAATTTAACAATAAGCTGTGCAACTGGCCATAAATATCATAAATCAGCCAGCTATGCTATAACCATGGAAACAACTACTATATTCAGATTTCAGATAATTCTTATTGACAGATGTCAGTATCAAGTGCTATTTACATTATGTTTTTGGTATAATTTTACTGGAAACTATAACTACATAAAAGAATAGTGTCTTTAAAAAATGCATCTTAATGTTAGACCCAGACCTTATTCTAAACTACGTCTGAATCTTTTGCAAAAAACTTTATTTATGGAATTTCTACAAAATAACAGAACTGACGGAAGGTAATGTGCTGGCTGTATCAGATATTTTGATTGATATGCAATTAATTTTATTATTTAATTTCTATAATTGGTCAATTGGTAGATAACTAAAATAATTCCCAATATATTTTAAAAATGATACCAAATAAAAATAATAATTTTCAAATAATGCAATTATATAATTATAGTAAATAATATTTACAATAAAATTATGTTGTTTACTTTATGTTTATACTGTTTTTATATATTTTTATATATCACTTCTAATGGCAATTAATTTTGCAATTTACTCAAGTATAGTTCCTTTGGTTTAAACAATAAAATTGGACTGCAATAATTATAATTATAGAAAATAAAATAATAAAACGAAACATGCATTTTATATGGTGTTAAACTCTTACATAAATGTAATATTTTCAAACTTTTCCGCAATTGCAATTTTAACTAATATAATTATTACCCATTTTCATATCTCGAGAGGAAGAAATATTATGTAATATTATAATTAATATGTGAGATAAATTATTCTCGATTAAATAGCAATTTAAACTAGATCATACGTTTTCCAATACTGAGGAAGAGTTATATAATCTTGCAGGTGATTTGTTGTAAATATTATTTAAAAAAAATGTATATATTATTAATTTAATTTGACCGGAAAATTGTCATAATTGCCGTGCTTTTTCAATGATAGACAAAATTTATAAATAGACCAACCTTGCTCAAATATTCACATGATCGTGTATTCTAATTATTTAATTAGTCTTTAAGATGTTTTATTTATATAAGCGGATGACATAAATGTATCTCACTTATTAACGATAGTTGATAGTCAATTATTTTGGCATTGAATCTATAATGTAAATTACCTAATTATTTTTCATTTTATTATTTTGGGACTTTCATATTTTTCATGATACATACCTATCTGATGAAAGTGACTTATCAGTTGATAAATTAAACAATAGACAAAAAGTGTGGCTTATAAGAAATAATTTGCATATAATTAAATGATATCTACTAATAGAAAAAAATAATATAATTTGAATAAAACAATATTTTTCTTTGAAATAACGTTAGGAATAAAATAAATATTTATGAATATTTGCGTGAAACGCATAATTCCATAAATGACATTATATTTTATTTATAACATTGCGTATACATATAGAACGAAATTTAACAGCAGTATGAGTTAATGTTTATTGCCGTTTGACAGATATAATATTTCGCAAATAATTTAAAATTTGATGTGCGGCCAGAACATTTCTATTTTTACTGTCATATTTTCTAGTAACAATCTAATGAATGTCTTATGTAAATTACATATTTATTTTTTTGACATTGACATTAATCTAATCATTTAGTATTTTTTTGTTATTAGATTCATTGAAGATTTATAAAAAATCAAAACAAACACAACGAAATTCTTATACATATTTATTATTAGTTGAAACATTTATTTTACAATTTTGTTTTTCCAAAACTATTAATAATAATTGTTTCTCAACTATTATTATTTTCAGAATTAGAAACCTTAAATACTAAAATTAATTTTTTGCCGATTGACATTAAAAGTGCGTTTTTTTGACAGCTAGCAGTCTGTAAAATGTAATTTTTACTACTTATTACATAGCAACTGCTCAACAAACGCATAGCAAGCGAACAACAAATGCATATGGTGGAAATGATTAGGCAGAGGACTCACGTCATCCACCTGAAAAAAACCTTATAAAAAGAAATATAACTTGTAGTAATTATTGGTTGTTATTTATTTAAAAAAAAAAGAAGAAAAAATATACTAGTATTAAAGAAACGTATATATTAATTAATTTACAATTATTTCTAAGTCAATCCTTATTCCTTTTACGGAATATAAAATTATTTGACACATCATGATCATTCTCAGTAGTGCCAACGTATGGTACGAAAATAAGCTACAATTATTGCAAATAATTTTATATTCCGTAAAAGGAATAATGATTGACTTGAAAATAATTGTAAATATCATTAATATTTAGACTTAATAATAGTTTTTTCTTCTTCATTTAAAAATAAATAACACCCAATAATTTCCACAAGTTATATTTCATTTTATAAGGTTTTTTCAGGTCGATGACGTGAGTCCTCTGCTTAATCATTTTCACTATAGCAACATAATTTGATAGCGATAATATTCAAAATATGTAATGAAAATAATCACTAAATTAATATTAATTCTAAAATCGGCAAAAAAATAATGGGTAGTTAAAATAATTAATTGTACGTAATTTTTATTTCAAGTATTTTTGTCTAAAATAAACCAGAAACGATTGAGAGAGTTAAAACACTGCTAGTCATCTCTTCCCTAGTCATCTCCTAATCACCATTCATGCTATCGCTACATCACGAAGAGAAAAATAATTATATATATTTCTTAAAAATAAATGAACGGCTCACTATTAAAAATTCTATATGTTCCAAAATATACTACACATCAGATGTTGCAAATATCATTAGGATTTTGGATATACTTGTACTCTCTCTAATAAATATGAACCTTAAGTATCATTTTGTACATTTATTTAAAATTAAACTTATAAAAAAATCACTTGTATAACTTTTCCACTCAGCAATACTAATAGTTCACAATAAATTATATAAATGGTCATCATTCCAAATGTTATTATTTTTGTTTACATATAAAAATAAATATGAACACAATCTTGAAATAACTTTATTCAGATTGAAGTAGGCATGTTATTTTATAAATTATGGACCGTTTACCAGACTCCCTTTTAAAATAAAACACTAGCAGCGCGCTATTTATAATATTTTATTACGTCGTTAAGGGTCACTTTTACAAAAGAATTAATAAAAGTGAATTCGGTCCTATATTTACATTACAAACTGATACAAAGAAAAAGTACAAATGAACATAATATTTGTACCATTCATTTTGGAGCACCGACCCCTCAGGCATTTACCAGAATTGCCAATAATTTTAAAAGATTGCTGAGATATCAAAAAAAATACATTTTTCCTTCACCTCCACCAAATTTCACCATGCACCCTCCACCCCAAAAATAAACTATCCCTTACCAGCACTGCTATCACCTCTACGGTCTTCATCCTCCACTTTATCTCCCTTGAAGAACTTCTTCACGTGTTGTCAGATACGTCAGATGGAGCACCACGCGTATGTCATTCGATTATGTATTCCGCGCTCTCGCGTGCGTTCTATAAGAACGCTAGGCGTACACTGAACTAAAAGCGATACCACGCGGATTACCATGTGCTGCGATCGCGAAGGCTTCGCGGATCAAGAGCTGTTGAGTCGTGGATGGGGACAAGGAGATTAAGGATGTAAAAGGATAGAAGGAATGGAATGGAGATGTGAGTGAGATGAGATTATGGTATGATGATGTGAAAAGGTTAAAGGGGTGAAAAAGATTTGTTGAAGAAAATATCATGTTGGTACAAGAGATTAAGGACGATAAAAGATTTTTTTTTCTTCTTTAACTTAAATCTTGTGCTGCTAGGTCGTCGTTGTCCCACGGTACGAGATAACTGGGCGACGGACAACTAGGAGAGTTATAATGGGCGATGGTTAACTGGGCGACAAGAACTTAAAAATTTTGCATGCCTAGCAGGCATACAATTTGGTGGATTTTTTCAGGGAGACAAACCTTTATGTTTTTACCTTCCGTCACCTTTAGGTAAGGAAGATATTGTCTTTGGTCAAAAAATTCAATGACGAGTTTTTAGTGAATAAGTATATTTCAGAGTCCCTATACTACGATTTTACCATTTTTACGATGATGTCTGTAGGTATGTGTGTCTGTATGTGTGTGACGAAAGTTTCGGATCGCATAACTTCAATACCACAATTCCAAAAAATATAATTTTTTCGTATTCCTCAAGTTTACATCCAGAAGAACAAGTGATTAGATTTTGGTTATAATTGGTCAACCTAAAGTACCCTCATTTGAAGATTTTAACAGTTAAATATGATTTATTGACATTTAACGTTATTATAACTTAAAGAATATATTATTATTTATACGATTTGATTGCATTTTATACTTCATATTCAATAGATATAGAGTTAAACAATTATAAAGATATTAAATTTCATAAATCAGCCAGCTATGCTAATCATGGAAACTGCTAATATATTCAGATAATTCAAATTGATAGATGTCAGTATCAATGAAAAGTAAATGAATGTGGCAGAGATAAGGATGTTGAAGTAGATGTTGGGGAAGACACGTAGAGATACGGTACGAAAACAACTCAATAAGATAGACGATTACATTGGTTTGAACATCTCATGAGGAGAGATGAAGAATATATTGGAAGAAGAATGAATATCTTAGTAAAGGTTGAAGAAACAGAGGAAGACCAAAGATAATATAGAAGGACTGTAGTGCGGAAGATTTGACAGAAAAGAAACTGAATGAGAACGACAAGCAAAACAAAAATGAGTGGAAGAAGAAAATAAAAAATAGCAACCCCTAACGAATGAGAAAAGCTAAAGAAGATGTCAGTGTCAAGTACAATTTGCATAGTTCGTTTATGAAATAATTTTACTGGAAATTTATGTATGGAATTTATACATAATACACAGGATTGACGGAAGATATTGTGCTGGCCACAACAGATTTTTTGGTTTGGGTTTGGTTTCGGGACCAAGAAAAATAAAGGTTAGGGTTATCGCTCCGGTTTTCAAAACCAAAACAAAACTATGCTTCAATTAACCGTTCAAATGTCAACAAATGTCATTGTATGAACTCTAGAAAACTCAGTCCTATATATTTCGTATATTTAATTAATAACTTTTCTCTAAACAGCCCTGACACTTCACTAGATCTAGGAATTTCCTATGATGCCAAATTAACCTTTTCATGTCATGCACAACTTAAAATCTCAAATGCATTTAAATGCCTTGGTTTCCTAATACGTCATTCTTAAATGTTTGATAGTGCTAAAAATTTACCTCTTTTATTTGTGTCCTTACTCCGTCCCCACCTAGAATATGGTTCCTTAATATGGAATCCACTTTATCGCTATAAGTCTGAATCTTTAGACTGTATTCAAAGATTTTTTTTGAAATTTGCGATACATAATTTGTAAGGCTATTATCCTCATAGAGGAATATCCCAGGCTGCATTACTTGAGGAAATTAATTTAAACTCCAACAAGGGCGTCATACTTCTGGTGTAATCATTTTACGTAAACTAATCAATGATACTTTTGATTGCACATTTATTATGAACAAAATCTTTTTTCATGATCCTAGATTTTTATTTAAATAACTGTCTATCAAATGATAAATTCATTAAATATCATAGAGAGTGAAAATGATATATTTCATAATACCATTAACGACATAAAGAATATATATATATATATATATATATATATATATATATATATATATATATATATATATATATATATATATATCATATTATTGAACACGTTTCATCTCTTACCCTTTAATTGGGCGCTTTCATATTGGGTAATGTATTTACAATAATAATAATAATAAAATAACGGTTAATATCGGTTCAGGTTAAAAAATTCAATAGAAAAATAATTCATTGATGTATTGTTATTATGCCGAGAAAGACCTACCTTTGACAATTGTACAAGGTTAAATTGAAACGATTGTGAATCTAAATATTGACGCCCAAATAATTGTTATTTCGGAATAATAAAATGTCTTCTAATATTCTTTCCTTTTTATATTTTTACGGAGATAAAATAAGATTTAGTGATGAAAATATTTTTTTCTATTTTGGTTCTTTAATATGTACTTTATGAAACCCATTTGGATGTCATAAAGAACTTCTTAAAAGAACTCAAACCTAATTTCTGTTAGGTTGGTACGTAGTACCTACATTTCTAGACATTTGTCATTTGAAAGTAAATATTATTACCAACAATCAAATAAAAATTAAAATATTCCTAAAAATGAAATCACGTATATTTGTAAATATTTTTTGACAAAAGGTCCAAAATAGAAAAAATAGTATAAAATACACGTTTCATAAGACATTTCAGCGCACTTGTCCCGTTAGAAAACTCGCGGTAAGCCGCTCGTTTCTAACAAAGACGCGTGCGCTAAAATCATGTCTTATGAAACTTGTATCTTAATGTACTATTTTCTATTTTGTATCTGTAACAAAGCTATTACAGCACCCAAAGGAGTTCGTTAATAGCTCGTTTGAGTGTTGTAACAGCCTAGTACAATTTATTTTTATAAAGTTGGTAGCATAGCTGAAATGTTATGTCAAAAAATATCAAATGTCAAACCTCACTGAATAAACGATACTAACGATTGTTAAGATTTTTATTTTTGTTTATATATATTTAGGGCATAAATAGTTCAGAACACTATTAATTGTTGATATTTAAAATATGTAATTTATTTTTATTTATTTATGAACTTTGTCGGTAAATTAGTTCGAGCTTTTTGGCGATGATGTCATAGCCAAAGTTACGCAGGTTGTGTAGTAGTTCAGACGAAAGCAAAATGACGGCGGAGGAGAAATGTCAACAAGAATTAGGTGTTTATTTATAAGAAAATAGTGTTTTATATATAAGATGTGTATAATTATATAATTTTACACTTTCCACATTCTTTTCAGTTAATTTTATACAATAAAATGTAAGTAACTTGTAAAAATTTTATATTTGGTTATGACTATGAAACCTGGCTTTTTCATTGTTTGTTTTTGGAATTATAAAATGTATTTTCCGTAATTTCACGTATTTCAGGTGGAGTACACAAAAACTCGTCTGTATTCATTTTTAATTTTATATGAATTTGATTGTAAACAACACGAGACAATTTTAAATTCAAACAATTGAATTTTCAAATGTCACATTATTACCAACTATCACAAAATTCCCTAAATTTTGAATTTACGATTTTTTATTTAAAAAGATCATAAAAAGCGCAAAATAGAAAAAATAGTATAAAGAACTCATGTCATAATTGTCGATTATTTTGTTCGAAGGTTTGGGCAACTCCGCTACGCGTCGTTACTCAAACTTCCTTCTCACAAAATAAAATGACAATTATGACATTCGTTCTTTAATATACTAGTTTAACACTCACTTATGACGGTACAGAAAATGCAATTTGCACTAAGGTATACAATTCAAGGCTATTATTACATTTGTTATTTTCCCAATGCTCTTTTGTTAAATGTTTCTGTATTATGATTTTCATCTTGCAAAGAATTGAAAAGTTCGATAAGAACAAATGTTTACAATGATGTGAACCCTTAAGTATTTTGGGTAATTCGTTAAAAAATATCAGGATTGGGTTCAGCTTTTTTAAAATTGGAAATTAAGGTTCGGATTCGGGTTCAGGGTTTAGAATTTTTTTGATTAATTTAAATTTTAGGGTTCGGGTTCGACTCCGTGTTTTTTTTACAACAGGAAAATTAGGGGTAGAGTCCGCTATTTTTATTGCTTTACACCATTTGTTTTGTTCAAGGCATTCTCAGGGTTGACATTCGTCTGATCTATTTCGTCCTTCATAGTGTCTATCCAACGTTTTTACCTCTCGCTAAGAGAGGTATTGGATTCATGCTAAAAATTGCATATCCAGATTTTATTGAATAAGCACGATTTAAGGTCCATAGAATCCGATTTTAACATTTTTACAATGATGTCTGTGTGTGTGTGTGTGTGTGTGTGTGTGTGGATGTGTGTGTGTGTGTGTGTGAGGTTGTTGGAGACACGATTTCTCAAATTCTATAGGACTAAAGACCTGTTTGACTACGGATTCTTCAATCTAACAGTAATGGGAAGAGTTGAATAGGTTCTGGTAAAAATTGGACAACCGGAAGTGGTAGTTTCTAAAAAAAATATTTCTAAATATTATTTTTTGAAAATTTGTTACTACAAATATTAAAGATAATTAAATTCTCAATCTGACACATTTAATTTTTTTATTATATCTCGTATAGGTTTGGAGATATTCTATATAATAATATAGAATAATCTGTTGTAATTGTGGTTGTAATAAATCTCGTTGCCAGAAAAACAGTTGCGATATTATTTTTTTTATAATTGACAAATAAATACAAAATGTCAGTGTCAGTTCTGGGAGGTATGAGTACATTTAAAATATATTATTGTATAATTAATTAAATATTTATTTAAATTGCAGGTATGTCAATATTACATATCCTTAAGAAATACCGCTAATACCGTCAATGAATTTGAAGTATTTTGAACATATTAGAATAGGATAAAATTTCTCATAGAACGAAAGAAGAGAAACAATTTCAATTATTTGTGTGTACAAGAAGTGTTAAATTCGTTACTTATAGGGCGCGAGCAGCCATGTGACTTTGTTGGCCTTGGCAAGCAGATATGAGGATCCGTGACAGAATGACGGCTAGTAGTTATTTGCATAGATGTCACAATTGTCATATGTCATAATTTTTCATTCAAAATTTCATAATATTCTGTTTATTTGTCATCCATTAGTATGGAATATACTTGTCGAGGAAAATAATCCACATGGATTTAGAAAATCATGATGTTTCGAATGAAAACTTATGATACTTGACACCTATATATATATTACCAGCTGTCATTCTGACACGGGTCCCCATATCTGCTTGCTAAGGCCAACAAAGTCACATAACTGCTCGCGCCCAATGCAACATAAAATGAAAATGGCGAGAGGTATTGTGCTGGCCACAACAGATTTTTTTTTATTGTAACTATAATTACATTTTCCAAAATTTTTAGTGGTAATCTTTAAAGGTCAGTTTTACAATCTCCGGTTAGAATTTTAACTGTAAGTTAAATAAATAATATTGAATCGGATTATTGACAGCTGTGATCAATTAGTCACTTGACAGTCCATTTAGTTTCAATTTTGTTTTTTTAACAGACAGTTAAAAATTTAACCGGAGATTGTAAAACTGGCCATAAGAATACCGGGTGGCTATATCTCAGTATACTCCTGAGTTATGTAGTTTCAAATAGGATTAGTTTTTTATTAGCCACCCAGTAATTTAAAAAAAAAATGTACCTATAATCTTATTTTGGAATACAAAGAATGAAAATATTAAAAAACCAATTAAAAGATTAAAATCGAACAGGATGAAATAAGTGAATAATTCTGAAATAAAAAAATTGTTGAATGAACGGTTAGTATTTCAAGGAGTATGAAGCAATTTTCAATTCTTAGCATAGAAAAAGATGTTTCTTAAACAGTAGTGATTGTGAGATAGTTATTTACATTTGTGTACTATCTTTATAATGTCCTTCCTTTAAAGGAAGAAGGAAGGTCGGACTGTATAAGAAATCTTACAGTATCAGGATATCGGATATCAGCACAGCATCTATAATGGTAACAAGTAACAGAACATATTCGCAAAATGCATTATTATGGCAAGTGATTTTTCTGCGTATTGTTGTCAAAATTAGACATACGTATGATCTGTAAAGAAATTCATATAATTTTACCTCTTAGGGAATTCAGTATATTTTTTACTTCCTTGTACGTAAGTAAAGGAAGTATTGTAATCGCGAAAAATTTCGGTTTTCAGATTTCAGCAGAAATATCAATTTTGATCATCCCTGAATCTATTTTGACTAATTTCGTCGTGACGTCTGTACGTACGTACGTTCGTACGTATTTCGCATAACTCAAAAACGGTAGGCCGTAGAAAGTTGAAATTTTGTATTTAGGACTCCTATAACATCTAGTTGTGCACCTCCCTTTCTGGTTATTACACAATTTCCAGAAGTGGCACTTGACATGAAGCCTATAATAGATTTAATGAAAAACTGTTTTAAAATATAATCCAAAACTTTTCAAATTTGGTATACAAGACTTTTATGTCAATCGAAATAACGTAATAGATTTTGGTTAAAATAGGCTAACCGGAAGTGGTACATTACTTGAAGTTGTTAACAGTTTTTCTTGAATAAAATGATTTTATTTTGATTTTAGAAATAAATGCTTCAAATAAAAGTTTTAGAGAATAAATTTCTGCGTGTAGCACATCAAGTATTATTAAATTAGCCCTTTGTATAAGCGAGATATGTAAATTTAAAAATTATATACATTTTTTTGTTTTTGTAATAAAGCTTTCTATGGATTAGGACAAAAACATAAAAAAAATGTTCATGTCAAATTACGTTAAATACGTGCAATTTTATGATTCGTACAATAACAAATATTATATTTTTATTGTGAAATTAGTCATATTCATTGTTGTAATCAAGTATTTCTTTGTTGTAATCAACTCTCTTTAAAAAGAGTCGGGTTAGATTAATGTTAATTTAAAAATGATAGTAGTAAATGAATTATTTTTTGTTCTATATCAAAATATTTCTCAGGCTTGGCTTAAGCCTGTCAATATTTTGTAATTTAATTATTAAACAAATATGTATAGTTTAATAATCGTACAAGGAAGTCATGTGGTGTCCACATCAGATTTTTTTTTAATTTATTGAGGAAGCATCGTGAAGTATTTGGGTTATGATGTTTCTAGTGTACCATATCTTGCACTAGAAAGGAATTAACTACGTGGGAGAAAATTTTGGATCGGTCTGCTTTAATGACAATTTTTTATTTATTACTCATTGTTTGAAAATATAGTATTTATGGGATTAGTGTGTCAATATAAATATAACTGTAGAAACCCAATCCTTTGCAATTTTTAAATGTTTTCTCTTTACGTACACAACATAATTTCTATATATTTTTCAAGATTTCCACAAGATAACATGAGAAGAAAAATAGTATTATGTTTCAATGTGAAGCAAAAGTTATACTTATCTGATTTACATATGTCTTTGCTCATGGTACATAAATTTTTAAATAAAGAAATATGTTACTATAAGTAAGTAGGTAAGTGCTATAAGGTGAAAAATAATATATCTCACTGTTCGTAATTTATGTGTGACAAATTTACTAGTCGCTATCTTGATATATAATGCCCATTTATAGCTAAAGTTATTATAACTCAACATTTTGCGAACAATGGTTGTTGTTCATACAACGGTCTCGGTTTTCTAAAATCCTTGATTCATGACAGTTGTATGCGAAGTAGCAAATATTAATTTGTTAAAATAAGAATAAAATTACATGACACACTACTATATATTTTACTTTGATATGAACAACGTGATAATGTTTTGTTTTGAGCAAATAATTGGTCGTTTGTTGTACACTTTTATTTTTGTAAATAATTTTAATTCTATTATGTTGATGGGATGTTGGGAACTGTAGTTTTTCAATTTCAAAATACATTGGGCATTAAATATCCATTTATGTTGTATTTTATAATAAAATTACAAGTACGTTTCGGCATAACATTTTGCAATTATCAGCAAATAAGTAGTTAAAAAAGCCCTCCGTGGTTTAACAGCTACTAACAAATAAACTTAATCCTTCGACATCAAATTTTATAAATTATCTACAACATTTTGAAAATGTTTTATTTATCATTATACATTGAAATAATACAAACAAAAAACAATTTTCGCCACGACAACAACGTAAATAAATAGACGATGAGACAACGGCTTTCTGATGTCTTCGATTAAATTATTTTTTTATAATTTAATGTAATAATTTTTAACTACTTAACTATGTATCTTTAATGCCCAATATATTTTGTGGTTTATTTCCTTTGACCACAAGAGAAGACCATACTGCGGTCCTTTTGTTAGGATTTTTCTTAGACTTCCTGCTAAATAAAAGCATGGGCGTAAATATAGAAATGTCTTAATAATATGAGATTGTAAATGTTTAAAAAACCAACAAAGTTTTAGTCATTGAGAATCAACAGAAATAAAATCTGTTGTGGCCAGCACAATACCTTCTGTCATTTCTATGTATATTTTATATAAATTCCACAAAGTTTCTTGTATTTTCACTAAAATTATTTCACATATGTGTAAATTCTACTTGACACTGACATCTGTCAATAAGTCTTATTGAATTACTGAAACTGTTTCCATGGTGACGCAGCAAAGATTACAAGATTTATGAAAATTAATTTAATTATAATTTTTTATCTCTAAATAGATTGAATATGAAGAAGATAATGCAATCAAGTCGAATAGAAAATAAAATATTCTTTAATATTTATAATAACGTTAAATGTCAAAAAAATGATATTTAAATGTATGTTTTTTAAGAAACATAGTTAAAAGCTTCAAATTAATGTACTTCCGGTTGTTCAATTAAACCAAAATCTAATCAAGTCTTCATTTAATGTACGAATGAGAAATACGAAAAACTTGTAATTTTGGAATTGTAGTATTGGAGTTATCGCCACACACACACACACACACACACACACACACACACACACACGCGCACACGCACACGCACACATACACACACATACAGTCATCGTATCATATTGTAGGGACCACAAAACGTGCTTATTCATTAAAAACGCACCAATGAATTTTTTGATCTAAAGGTGACGGTAGGTAACAAATAAATAAATACGTAACTGCAAATCGACAAATATTTTTGAGTGGTACAAAAATATTACAAAGAAAATATTAAAATTTGATTATTGATACCATAAAACATGCATTTCACTAAATTTTTAATACGATTCCTCTACATTTTTTATGTATTGACAGGAAATGAAAAGATTAAAATCAACCACAATCCATTTAAAGATTATTTTCGCAAAAAAATATTGATAGATAGGTGACATTGACATTGCTTCAAGTTTATAGTTAATTAGTCACGAACATAATGTACATATTATTATGACGTTATTTAGGAATAAACTTATACAAATTTTGAATGAGTAATACAAATTTATTTTACGCTATAATTTAATTATACAGATAATGAGAGATCGATTAAACTCAATTGAATGAAAAAGAAAATCCCTGTTCAATACATTTCCCAAAGAAATTAATGATTAATATGAGTCAAACACCAAAACATATAATTAAGATGTTAGAATTTTAAATTAAAGAATAATAATTACTTTCTACTGCGAATGAGTAAGCCGTTTAAGGATGCTAAATTAAAACTAAAGCAGTAGAATAAGGAAGCTAACCAAATAAGTCGATCATAAAATTGATTAGAATAAATTTCAATTTCTCCAACTTATTAATAACTTATCTTAACTTTCCTCTTACGTAATGCTGACCGGAAATGCTCGCAAATTTGACAGATGTCGCTGAAAAATGACAGTTGAAAGTCCAGCCAAACAGCATACTAGCCAAGTAGCCTACAATGGTATGGATTAGATATTTGTTTATCTTGATCTCGTAATACGTTACATTCACTTGATCATTTCACTATCGACGGCAAACGGCAATGCGAATGGAGGAAATGTAGAACACAAGTGTTCATGTAGGTATTTCAGAAATTAGTGAATAGTGGAAATACCTGTAGAATTTTAACGATACATAACTAATAATGTTTGGTAATAGGAATTTGAAATGTAATAAATTCAGAATAACAATGATATTTTCAGTTATTATTTTATAGCACAAGAGCTTTGAAAATAATCGAAAATACTGCTGACTGATGATATGTATTATCATAGATGTGTGGTCGCGAATCTGGAGAACCGGGTTCGATCCCGACCGACGCCAAATGTTTCGAATTTGACCCCTGTGGTGCACTCTCCACGCCAGCAAATGAGTACCCGTGAGGTGACGACTGAAAAATGCCCGCACGGTACAAATATGTCATCATCATTACCGATATCTGTAAACAATGTAGATTGGCACACCCAGCTGTGGGTAATATGTCGTTTTTACTTCCTTGTACGTAAGTAAAGGAAGTATTGTAATCGCGAAAAATTTCGGTTTTCAGATTTCAGCGGAAATATCCATTTTGATCATCCCTGAATCCATTTTGACTAATTTCGTCGTGACGTCTGTACGTATCTCGCATTACTCAAAAACGGTAAGCCGTACAAAGTTGAAATTTTGTATTTAGGACTCCTATAACATCTAGTTGTGCACCTCCCTTTCTGGTTATTACACAATTTCCAGAAGTGACACTTTACATGAAGCCTATAATAGATCTTAATGAAAAACTGTTTTAAAATATAATCCAAAACTTTTCAAATTTGGTATACAAGACTTTTATGTCAATCGAAATAACATAATAAATTTTGGTTAAAATAGGCTAACCGGAAGTGGTACATTACTTGAAGTTTTTAACAGTTTTTCTTGAATAAAGTGATTTTATTTTGATTTTAGAAATAAATGCTTCAAATAAAAGTTTTAGAGAATTAATTTCTGCGTCTAGCAAATTAAGTATTATTAAATTAGCCCTTTGTATAAGCGAGATATGTAAATTTAAAAATTATATACTTTTTTTGTTTTTGTAATAAAGCTTGCTATGGATTAGGACAAAAAATAAAAATAAAATGTTCATGCCAAATTACGTTAAATACGTGCAATTTTATGATTCGTACAATAACAAATATTATATTTTTATTGTGAAATTGGTCATATTCATTGTTGTAATCAAATATTTCTTTGTTGTAATCAAAACTCTCTTTAAAAAGATCTTACCGTTTTGAAGTTGAAATTAATATTTTGCACGCGAGGCGAGACGAGCCGAGAAATATAAAATATCGATCTCGTCTCGTTTTTGGAATTGGAATCTCGATCTCACTCTCGGTTGTGCACATTTTTTCGTGCTTCATCTCGTCCTCGAGAATCTCGCGAGATTTCTCGCTTGTCGCAATTGTTATATCGATCTCGCCTCGAATTCTCACGTTCTCGTCTCGCATAATGCAACGAAACGAGACGAGATGCGAGAGTACTCTAACCTCGTCGTGCATTACTAGACCTAACGCACAAAACAGTTCGTAAACCAAATGCGACTGTAATAGTAAAAGCGGCCGTAAAGTAGTCTTTAACAGATGTCAAAATAAAAGTGATACTTTATATACGGTTGCCGAAGGATACGTAAAGCAACTATTTATATAACTGCCTAAAAAATATTTTAATTAGAAACATATCTGCAAAAACTTAAGTATATTATAAAATATATGATTTGTATCATAATGAATTCAACTTTTTATTTATTTATATTTATTAATGTATGCAAATACGCGATCCATTATGGAAAATGAAAAAAGAGTGTAACGGACTCATTATCTTGAATCTGGAAAACGAAGGACATCCAGATGGATATTTTCAGAAAATAACAAAGAAAACATGCTGTTATTACGTTGTAGCAATCCTACACTAGATCATAAATGCAAACATCCTTGCGTGGGTGCAAACTATCTCACACGTGAAGAATAAATTTACTTTTTATGTAATATGACAGATGGGGGAATATTATGGTCAAATTTGTCACAAGCTTTTATTTATTAAAAATTTAGATTTTTGTGATATTTCTACTTTTGGTGGTGAAAAATATAGTATAAAGTGTCAAGCAACATTTATTCTTACAACACCGACGTTTCGGTGCCTACCTGCACTTTCTTCAGGGTAGTAAGATCTTATAAAATTTTATTACCCTGACGAAGGTGTAAGTGTGCACCGAAACGTCGGTGTTGTAACAATAAATGATGTTTGACTGAGATTTCGAATAAGTTTTAACAACTTATCCATATCATAGTCGTAAAATTTCCCACAAATATAATACGAGCCTAATCCTAAATGTATTCGTATACTCTGAAAAAAATATATCAACAGCAAGAAGAAAATAAATTTTTAGACTGCAATAGTTAAGACTATATTTGGGCAATTTTTTATTTTATGTATTAATAAAGTCTACTGAATTTAAATATAATGTTATTACCTACCTAACTTTATCATTTTAACAATAATCTACGGGCAAATATATGACAACAGACACGTTCTATTTTTTTTAATTCAACAGTAAATAATACAATATTTATGTTAGTATTATTTATAAAACTGAAGGTAAAGGAAACTGACAATATATTCAATTAATTACTATATTAATTTTTTTTTTTTAGTGAAATTATTTGTAAAGTGATATTTATTTATTAAAGTTCCACCCATAATTATATTAAAAACAAGAATAAATAAACTTCTGGATGCTATGGTTATTACTCCAATTCAACAAATTTTGATATGGTGTATTAATAGAATGTATAGAACTTGAATACATTGCTTATAATAAAATTTCTTAGGTTTAATAATAATTTATTTGCAAATAAACCATTGCCTGCGTGTGACAAATGTTTTCGACTTTAATAATTCCCAAATAATTTTTATTAAAGTAATAAAATTTAAGATGGCAATTAATTGAGTATATTGTCAGTTACCTTTACCCTCAGTTATATAAATAATACTAACATAAATATTGTATTATTTACAGTTAGAACGAAAAATTTTGGGACTTGTCTTTTGTAATATATTTGACTGTAGATTATTGTTTAAATGAGAAATTTAGTTAATAACATTGGCTGGTAGCATTTTAACTAAAACGCTGTTTTAAGGAAAAATCATATTTTGATAAATCTGATATTATTTATTATTATTATTATTATTATTATTATTATTATTATTATTATTATTATTATTATTATTATTATTATTATTATTATTATTATTATTATTGTGCTACGAACCATTGTATTTAAATCCAGTACACTTTATTAATATATAAAATAAAAAATGCCCAAATATAACCTAAAAATTTATTTTTTATTTCTGTTAATATATTTATTTCAGATGGTACGAATACATTTGGGGCTGGGCTCGTATAAATACCTAAGGAGAGAATGTCTCCTAGAGCAACGAAAATAGAAATAATGATATTCTGATTAGCCTATATATTATTGAAATTATATCTGCTCATTTTTAGTATTTTAAAGACATCTAATAGGTTTTTAAAGAGATTTTCTGTCAGTTTAATAATATAAAAGTTTCCATATGCCACAATCAATATTAATTTTATTTTATCAAATCATTATTTAAATTATGTAGATACAATAATTAGTCATTATTATTATTAAATTACTCCCCATAATTACTATCCCAATATAATTTGATATCAATTTTCCGAACGAAAATGTCATTATGACATTAGAAAACGTCTTAATTAGAAACTACAACATGTGCGATACATTTAGAAACTTATGTTTTCAGTTTGTCACAAATTGCCGTCATCCTGTCGAAATTCCCACGAATAAATTAGAATCGAATGCTGATTCTTTCATATCGACAGATTGTTCATTCCTACTGCATATAATGAATACTTCTCACACCAAATTGTCTTAATATAGTGTGTTTAATCAGTGTTAAACACAGCTATTTGCAACTTTCTTCTCAATCTGGAATTGCTTTTCAGTATGTATTTTACTTTTTATAGCTGGGTGTGAACGTTTCCTGCTTTATTTATATTCGGTTTGGAATAGATAATCAATCTTAATATTGGTAGTTAATAAGTAGAGTGAAATGGTATATCATCAGATGATTAAATTTATTAAATTACACTCGTGTCCAAAAAACCGGACACTTAATTTTTTTTTTGTCATACTGATACATACATATTTTAAAGTTCTAGGACGTAGAATTTTACCTTCATACTGAAGCCTTTATTTATGCGGCATTAAATTGTTCTTCGTCTCAGTAGCTTCATCTAAAATATCTCGAGGAATGTATTTTTTATCAATTATAGCGAATAAACACTGATACTGTGTCAATATCTTCTTTTTCACATATTTTGTTTTACATTTGCCAATAAACTTACCAGTTGGCTTAGTTTTGAATTTCGGATGCTTTTACTATAACATAATAGCTATTTTATATTAAGAGCGCAAAATAGGACATTGTCGATTGAGAGGTTGTTGCCGCGCTCCTGCGTCGCGCGGCATTTTCTCGAAATCGACAATGTCCATTTGCCCTCGAAACACACACAAGATTTTTTCTACAGTCGCTACCATAACAAAAATAATAAGATGTACACTTTGTACTTACACTACTACTCAATTAATAAGGATTAATATAAAGAAAAAACGTCTTTTATATTTAATTTTAATTTATCGTTATTTCCCATTCTTCTTGACCTATTGCTTCAATCTATTCTAAACATTTTATACTTTCGTTTTTGTAAATGAATGCCCTATTTTATTTTCACAATAGTGCGGCATTTTTTTTTTGGTTATGTAACATACCGACAGAGCAGTTATATGTCAGATTGTTTTGTAAATGTGGTAAATGTGTCACTACAGTGCCATTAGTTCCTGACTAAACGTTTCCATTAAGAATGACATTTCTCAACATTGTGTATAGTTAGAAATTTGGACAGCGAGCGTTTTTTCTACTTTGTCGCGCTAGAGCGGCAAAGTGACATTTTGCGTTGACAAAACAGAGCGCAAATGGCTACTTTCTATGTAGACTGTAGAAAAATAAATATATCATCACGGCATATTACCCATTGCTGGGTGTGCCAATCTACGTTGTATACAGATATTGGTAATGATAAAATATTTGTATTGTATATTTATTTTCATTGCAACATCAATAACATATATATTTATAATAATAAAATAACAGTAGTACTCGTATCTTATGTACTCTCATAAAAACTGAGTAAACAACACTACTGAATTTGACAGATTGGGCGGAGCTAAAATCTTAATTCATACAATTCGTATATGACCTTCGCCGGATATCTTTAATTTTTACCTCTCGCTAAGAGAGGTATTGCATTCATGCTAAAAATCGCATGTCCAGATTTTATTGAATAAGCACGTTTTAAGGTCCCTACAATCCGATTTTAACATTTTTACGATGATGTCTGTCTGTGTGTGTGTGTGTGTGTGTGTGTGTGTGTGTGTGTGTGTGTGTGTGTGTGTGTGTGTGTGTGTGGATGTATGTGTGTGTGTATGTATGTAGGATGTTGGAAGGACGATTACTCAAAAACTATAAGACTTTAAATTTGTTTAACTACGTATTTCCCAATCGAACATTCATGGGAAGATCTGAAAAGGTTTTGGTAACAATTGAACAACCGGAAGTAGAAGATTCTTGAAAAAAAATCTTCTAAATAATATTTTTTGAAATTTTTTCTTGGTAATATTAAAGAAAATTAAAATTTCTATCTGACACATTTAAATGTTTTATTATAAATTCTATAGATTTAGAGATAAAAGAAATATAATATAGAAAATAATCTGTTATAATAAATTTTACAGCCGAAAGAATGCCATGGAAAATAGTTGCAAATTTAAATTGTTTGTAACTGACAGATAAATGTCAGTGTCAGAAATACGGAGACATTACTGAAGACTTTTACTGGGAAGTACATACATTATATTATTTCTTAATGTATTAATAAATACATAACATATATCCTTCAAAAATACTGTCAATCTTGACAATGAATTGGAAACATTTCGAAAAATTAGAAGAGGACAAAATTTCTTCATAAAATGAATTTAAAATTAATCATGCTAAATATAAGAAATAGATATATGTAAGTAGAATTTTTGGTGTAGAGTGTAGTATACAAGAAATGTTAAATACAATAGGGCGCGAGCAGTCATGTGATTTTGTTGGCCCTGACTAGCAGATATGGGGGCCCATGACAGAATGATAGCTAGTAATTATGTATATAGATGTCAAGTATCATAATTTCTCATTCTAAATTTAGTGATTTTTCAATTCCATGTGGTTTATTTTCCTCGACAAGTAAATTCCACACTCCTGGTGACAAATTAAGTACGTGTATTTAGAAAATCTTGAAGTTTTAAATGAAAAATTGACAAGTGATAGCCATGTACATAATTACTAATTATCATTCTGAAACGGGTCCCCACATCTGCTTGTTAAGGCCAACAATGTAACATGACTGTTATATACTTATGTAACCAAAAAAGTAAGTGGCGAGAGGTATTGTGCTGGCCAGAACAGATTTTTTTACTGTAGTTACATGTTAGTTGAATTTTCATTGGTCTTTTTCATGTAGTCATTCGGATAAAATATAAATAAATAATTAAAAATATATCATAACTGCTAGATACCTATTTTTGTGTATGCTACTGTGCTTTTTATTTACAGATTTTGGTATTGACTAATACTCGTGTATATGAACATGATATACACATACACACACAGTTATTCTATCATTTTAGCAGTGTTATTTATATTTCTACATAGATAATTTTTGACTATATATTGTGGTTAATGGTTGACATATCAAGGATATATGGAAGTGTGATTTTTAAATATATTTTTTATCATAACCACAATTTAATTACGGAAAACTGTGACCAATCCAGATAACAAAACAAAAGCAAAAGTCTAACCACTTAATGACTTGTGATTTCATTATCTATTTTCCTATTTTTCACTATGCTTGAGTAAATTATTACATATTTCATGTTGTTTAATAATAAAGATATGTTTAATTCACATATTTTGTAAAAGAATAATAATTATTACCATTGGGTGGAAAATTTATAATTTACTTTAATTTTAACTATTCAAGTTAGAAATAGATAGTAGAAGTAAAGTTTTATTTTTCAATATTCACATTAACATGTTAAACATAAACCAGGGCATCGAACCCGCAAAAAACTGGGTTCGGTTCAGGTTTAGATTAATTCATTTTTTTAAAAATGGGTTCGTGTGCGGTTCTGGTTCAAGCATTAATAAAATTGCGGTTTTGTTCCGGGTTCAGGTTCGGTTCGACCTAATGAACTTGAATTAATGTTCTTTGAATAACAATCTTTATATAGAAATTATTTAAAATGCGTACCGTAATTTATAATTAATGCAACGCAAGACAAGAACATGAACACATTTTTCACGAACAATCAACACATACAGCGACGCAAACGCTGAAGGTGTCAATCGTCGATGATCGGCTATAAGTGTTAGGATTACGTTTCGAACTGAAATTGAACCTGAACTGGAGCTGAACTCAGAACCAGAATTTTGATACCCGGTTCGGTTCCGATTTGGGTTCAGTTGAAAAGTATATTTGAGGTTCGATTCTGGGTTTGGGTTCGCTAAAATGTTACGGTTTGGTTTCGGTTTTGGTTCGGTTCAGGTTCGGGTTCGATGCCCTGAAATAAACAAATTAAAAAGTTTTAAAATATCAAAGAAAAAAATTAAATTTTTAATGTGAGTGTAAAGATCAGATATACGAGTAGTTAATTCCAAAAAATTAAAAATTATTAGAAGTATACATAGACGATTTCACTTAAATTTGAAAAAAGGAAAATTAAAAGTATGTGGACAAGAAAAATATATTTTGATATATGTACATAGGAGTAGACCAAAATTTGTATATTTTGGCAAAAACAATATGAATAAAATATTCATGACATCAGCGCCGCTCGGTAATTTTAGTCACCAATATAAGACACGTACTCTGTAAATTCAATAATATCAATAATTTTAATAACAAGTAGATCATGTTAATATTGTCCTTCACATTATTAGTTTGAGAACTATATTTAATTATAATATGACACACTAATTGCCTTTTAGAAAATAATAAGTCTCTTGCAATATTTTGACCGAAAAATGTAGTATACTCATTTAAATAATGCGTTTCGTGCGAGGTTTATCTAGAACAGACAGATAACATTTATCCTGTTTGACAGTTGAACACAAATTACTGTCTCAACATTCACTTTTCTGAAAACGAAAGTAAATACTTCAAGCATTATACCTACGATTGAGAAATTAATATATTCGTTGATTATAAGCAAGTAAATAAAAATCAAAGCCGTATTTAAATATTATAATCTTTTCATCTTTTTAATCAAGATATGGATCTCATTCTCATTTGAAAATATAGCTAATTAAGGAGAGAATCGCAAATAAAATTAGCATAACTATCGAAAATTTCCATAATGAAGGAGAAGTCAATAAGTTCTCAAATATAAAATTTGCATACTACAATAAGAACAACAAATATTTTTATTTTTAGCAAATTTAAGATTAATGCGTACCTAATATTATGTAATGTAGGTACATGCTAAAACATCATCACTGGTTATGATGTAATCTTTTAACGTATAACGACTTATTGCGCCATTTGTGACATCTATGTAAATAACTACTAGCAGTAATTCTGACACGGACCTTTATCTGCTTGCCAAGGCCAACAAAGTCACATGACTGCTCGCGCCCTATAAGTAACGAATTTAACATTTCTTGTACACACAAATAATTGGAATTGTATTTCTTCCTTCGTTCTATGAGAAATTTTGTACTACTGTTCTATTATGTTGAAAATTTTTCAAATTCATTGACAGTATTAGCGGTATTTCTTAAGGATATATGTAATATTATTTAAATTCATATTTAATTAATAATACAATAATATATATTAAATGTACTCGTACCTCCCAGAAAAATCTGATTTTCGATACAGACATTTTGCATTTATCTGTCAATTACAAACATTTAAATATCTCAACTGTTTTCTGAGCAACGAGATTTATTACAACAGATTATTCTATATTATTGTTTACTATATCTCCAAATCTATACTAGATATAATACAAAAAAAAAAATGTGTCAGATTGAAAATTTAATGTTCTTTAATATTACCAAGAAAAAATTTCAAAAAATAATATTTAGAAGATTTTGTTTCAAGAATCTGCACCTCTCGGTAAAATACAGTCCATACGATGTAACTTGGCGAGTTGGGGCAATTCACATTATCACTGCGGTAATGGGAATGTTATAAAATCCATAGGCGTACCGAAGAAGAATGAAGTTCAATAAAATTACGAATATTACAAAAAAAAGAAATTATTTATACAAAAAAATATATTACAAATATTGAAATGAATTATTTATTATATAAATCATATTATAATTAATTATTTTTTAAATTAATAAAGTTAAAAAAATTAAATTTCTATTGCTATTGAGAAAAAAATCTGATGTGGCCAGCACATAACCTCTCGCCGTATATTTTACCTGGCTGTATGCATAAAGCAAAGAATATTTTTATAAATACAAATAATATATTCATATAAATCTATGACGTATAAACTTCTTTATTATTCAATAATAGCATGTCTCAACATAAAGATATTTACCATAAATTATGTTACAATAAATTACAAAGTAGAGTTTACCATATATAAATATTAGGCTGGTAACAGCAATTTTCAATTCGAACAACTTTGTTTACTTTCTCTTCATATTCTTCTAGTAAAAACATTAATTTTGGGCGGTCTAAAATGTATATATCTGGATTGTGCATCTATTCTTACATATCTTCTTTTACATTTTATTTTTTCATACTTGTTATATCTAAATAACACTAATTCCTTTTAATAAAGTGACGGATAGATTGCACTCCGATTATTCTTATATCGATGTGTAATTTTGTCAATATTTACAACTTACTTGAGAAGAATTTGATAGCTTTTTCGCAATTCAAAGTTACTCTAGTCTACAGTACTGGTGTACATTGTCCCATAATGTTTGAAACAAATTTAAGTCCTTCAACCTAGACTTGTCATCTCCATAATAGTCACAGATCAAGAACTAAGGGATTCTCCAAGTACATTTTTAATTCATTACTCATTATTTCTGACACTGACATTTATCTGTCAGTTACAAATAATTTAAATTATCAACTATTTTTCATGGCATCCTTTCGGTTGTAAAATTAATTACAACATTATTTTATATATTATATTCCTTTTATCTCTAAATCTATAAAATATGTATAAAAATATTTAAATGTATCAGAAAGAGAATTTATTTTTCTTTAATATTATCAAGAAAAATTTTCAAAAAATAATATTTAGAAGATTTTTTTTCAAGAATCTTCTACTTCCGGTTGTCCAATTGTTACCAAAACCTTTTCAGATCTTCCCGGGAATGTCCGATTGGGAAATACGTTGTTAAACAAATTTTAAGTCTTATAGTTTTTGAGTAACCGTCCTTCCAACATCCCACACACACACACACACACACACACACATCCACACACACACACACACACACACACAGACATCATCGTAAAAATGTTAAAATCGGATTGTAAGGACCTTAAAACGTGCTTATTCAATAAAATCTGGATATGCGATTTTTAGCATGAATGCAATACCTCTCTTAGCGAGAGGTAAAAATGCACCAACGCTTATGTATGAATATAACTTCTTGGGTTGAAAAGGACCTGACACCCCGAGTTTGAGTGTATTAGGGTGAAATTTGCTTTGTGTAAGGCAATAAAACATTGCAAAATCACTATTTCACTTCTGAAGCTGCGCGGCATCGAAGTAAAAGTAAATATTTGACAAAACGCAACTTGGGAATAGTGAACTGAATTACATTCCTTTGGCTCGCCAAGTTACATCGTATGGACTGTACATAAGCCGTCGGCTGTAATGAAACACATCCCACCTCGGATATAATATACTAATACCACCTTTGATGACATGTACAAAATATAGAACAAAATAAGAGAGAAAATAGTGGTTGAACTTAACCTACAGGAAGGGGCAAGTGCTCCCATTGCCCCCCCCCACCTAAACAGCGCCCATGACTCCACTATTTATATCTGCACATTCAATATCCCATAGAATATCTTTCAACTTTGAAGGATATTGTGTTACATAAGCAGAATGTTTCATTCAGAATTTGATATTAGATATGATGAAATACTAGTTATATCATTCAATATCAGGTAAACAAATTCGTTTATAAAGATTTCCTTTTGAATTGATTGTAGTCAAAGTTATTTGTGTTAGATGACTATATCATGAAGTTGTTACAAGTGAACAATAAAGTGTATGGTAATATTTATTTTTAATTAAACACTGAATCAAACTCATTTGCTTGCTCCACATTAAATAGAAAAATACATCTTCATCAATCTCACATCCTCTTCTATTAAGAAAGTGTTCAACCCATCCCATCCACATTACCAATTATCCACGGTTTAGTTCATCTACTTCCAAATTTGACTTTGTTTGCTCTCTGTGGCTGCAGACGTGACAAATCCAAGTCATTCCGACTGCTGTGCAGTGGAGAAAGTTGGCGACTCGTTGGTTTGTTTTTGCTGCTCTGGTTCTCAATGTCGGAAGGAAGAAGTACCGGCTACGCGCGGCTATAGGTTATGCGTGTGAAAATGTCGCAATGACGTCATAGTGAAGAATTTGAATTAGGGAAAATTTATTTGGTGTGATCTAATGTCATCGGAATATATTGAATATTTAGATTATGACTAAAAATATTTTTGAAATAACGTATACAGAATGTTCATTTTAAGTGGTACATTATGGGGTCTCGTGGCCGCGTGCCTGAGTGTCTAGTCGCGAATCTGGGAAACCAAATATTTCGAATTTTAAATGGCAAAAAAATCTGGGTTACATTCTCCATGCCAGCAATGAGTGCCCGTGACGTGACACCTGGTAAACGCCCGCACGGTACAAATATGTCATCATCATTACCGAATTCGTAGTTCTTACAGTTTCCGACTTACAAGGTACAAACAGATTTTTTTTTTTTGTTTCTTAATCCAGCATTGGAATCTCTCGAATTGATTTATAAAGTTTTATATTTGACTTTTTAATTAAACAATTGTTATTTAACTATCAAGTGTGTTAATGAGGGTGATTAATGATTGACAAATCTCAATAGTTGAGATAATTAATCGCCAATCAACACACGTGTTAGTTACTTTATTTTTCCATTCACTGTATCTTACTGAATTGGAAAATCTACTTCCATTACATGATTACATTTTTTATCATAGAACCTTTAACACATAAGTTTTAAGAAATGTTTAGCAATAGTATGTGGAATCTACAGTTACTCACTAAAATCGTTCAGTAGTAAAAAAAATCTGGTGTGGCCAACACAATACCTCCCGTCTAATTTATTTTTTATTCATGTAAATACTTAAAATTAAATTAAATTTAAATACCAGGTTCGATCCCGATTGATGCCAAATATTTTGAATTTTAAATGGTACAAAAATGACCCCTATGGTGTAATCTCCACGCCAGCAATAAGTGCTCATGAGGTCACACCTGGTAAACGCCCGCACGGTACAAATATGTCATCATTATTACCGACATCTGTGTACAAAGCAGATTGGCTCACCCAGCAATGGGTAATATGCCGTGATGATATATTTTATATTTTTATTATCTTTCCTATATTCCTACATATTTATTTATGCTGGAAACTGTATTAAGTTCCTTTCCATATAATTATTCTTTTTAGAACGTTACTATTATTATTATTTGAAATGATTAGTTTGTTTACAGTGACATATATCTGAATAACATTTACATACATTTGAGATCTGAACTGTGTAACCATGGAGTTGTGTTTAAAGCGTAGGCTCCGGGATTAAAATTATAAATAATTATAGAAATTTAACCATAAAATACATACAAAAAGTATTAATGCAAACTTGTAGAAAATTTAATTTTTATAATAACAAATCTCAAAAAAAAAACTATTTTAAGCTTCCAGTAAAGTGCCATTTCCGGTTATCTGATTTACTCCAAAATCTAATGGCATCTTTCCATATAAGAGTAAGGTAGAAATACAAGATTTCAGAATTTTCTGAACGATAGTATATGAGTTAGAGCGTAAAGAGGATCCACGCACATAGACACATACACACAGACATCATCGTAAAAATGTTAAAATTGGATTCTAAGGACCTTTAAAGTGGTCATTTACCAAAATCTCGATATGCAATTTTTAGCACGATCTCATACCAAGGGTAGCGGGAGGTAAAAATCATGTAATAATACGAGTTATTAAAGAATGTTGTTCTATACCTTAACATAATCTATTAATAAACGGTTACCGGAAATAATACCTATATTATGCAACGAGTTTATATTAATAGTCATTATACATGGGTTGCATACACTATTTTTGTACGACTATTCATAATAATTTAAAAAAATCTGATGTGGCCAGCACAATACTTTCTGTCAATTCTGTGTATTATGTACAAATTCCATACATAAATTTTCTTGCAAAAGATTCTAAATTTTTGGAATTTTATGATTCCCTATCTCGGCAACGGAATTCCATACTCATGATAACAAACAAATCACATGAAATAAGAAAATCATGAAATTTTGAATGAAAAATTATGACACTTGTCAGTTATGGACATAATTAATTGCTGTCATTTTGATACGGGTCCCCATATCTGCTTGCCAAAGGCAGCAAAGTCATGTCACTGCACGCGCCCTATACATAATATTTTTGCAAAAAATCCTATATTTCCAGTAAAGTTATTTCATAAACAAACTATGCAAATTGCACTTGACACTGACATCTTCTTCTTCTTTAGTTTTCCCATTCGTTAGGGGATCGCTATTTTTTATTTTCTTCTTCCACTAATTTTTGTTTTGCGTGTCGTCCTCATTCATTTCCTTTTCTCTCAAGTCTTCTGCAGTACAGTCTTTTCATCTTATATTTGGTCTTCCTATGTTTCTTCCACCTTCTATTAATTTATTCATCTCTCCTCATGACATGTTCAAACCAATGTAATCGTCTCTATTATATCTAAAAACTTCTAACACTAGAATTACTTCCCTTATTTTTTCATTCAATTACTTGCTTTTTATTGATACTGACATCTGTCAATTTGAATTACCTGAATATATTAGCAGTTTCCATGGTTATGTTACCATAGCTGGCTGAATTATGAAATTTATACGAATTTTTTATCTTTATTATTCTTTAACTCTATATCTGTTGAATATGAAATATAAAATGCAATCAAATCGTATAGAGAATAATATATTCTTTAAGTTATAATAACATTTAACTGAGTTTTTCAAGAAAAACTGTTAAAATCTTCAAATGAGGGTACTTCCGGTGGACCAATTATAACCAAAATCTAAACATGTCTGCATACGGTTGTAAGGAAGAGGAATACGCAAGAATTGTAATTTTTGGAATTCTAGTATTGGAGATATCGTGCACGAAAAAGCGGTCACATACACACACACACACACACACATACACACACACACACACACACACACACACACACGCACATACGAACACACACACACACACACACATACAGACATCATCGTAAAAATAGTAAAATCGTATTGTAAAGACCCTAAAACGTGCTTATTCAATGAAAACTCACCACCGAATTTTTTGAGCAAAGACAATACCTTCCTTACCTATAGGTGACGGAAGGTAAAAAAGAACTATAAATTAATAAATTGGTTATAAAATTCAACTTTATCATAATGATAATCTGTGCCATAATTTGTGTCATTCAAGTGCAGATGACACAAACTTAATAAGAATATTAAAGCATAGGAGTAGTAAAAACATAATATTTTTTTTATACAGAATGTTATCTATAGAAAACCATTATGTAACAAATCTAAATATATATTTGCATTATTTCTGAATAAAATTTCTTAAGTAGGTCCATGTATGAATGCGGAATTACTTGAACAATTCAAAAAACTCCAAATTCTATTCTAATTATTATTACAACAATAAATATATTAATGAAACAAAAGTATGACAAAACAATCGTATGGATATAAATACGAATGAGCAAGATTTCACTTTTTATTTAATTAGATTTTTAATGACACATTTGAGAGTCATATGCATAGCACGTATGCATATACTGGCATGGTTTTTTGATTTATATCTCAGCAAGATATAAACCACTCTTATAAATGATAATCTTGCAATAACTTTATTCATTCGAAAGTTATAGATGACTGCCCATTATGAAAAGAATTCACACAATAATTTATATTGACAGTTTTTAAGCATATACAGAACTGGTATAGAGATATGTGCAGAATTTATTAATCGGTTTAAGAATTTTGAACATGGTTCAACAATTAATTCAAGTTTTGTTGTAAAAGTAGATCATTGAGAGCAAGTTTGCGAAATTCTCACGGGATGTGATGTGTCGTAATTTCTAAATGTCAATAACAACGAGAAACCAATGTTTATTGTTTTTGTTTAGTTACAAATAATTTTTGTTATACCTGTTTTAATGAGGTCCTCAACCATAGTAAGAAGATGGTTCATTTATATTAAAACTAGACCTTAAAACTGTATTATAGGAACTATCAAGGTTTAAAAAAAATATTCATTTTCTAATGCCCTTTACATTTACGTCACACATTTATTCTTTTCTAAATTATTACTATTTTTCATTATTCTCCTTTCGCCTTTCTACCTTCCTTTAGTTTTTAGTGAATTAGCACGTTTTAGGGTCTCTAGAATACGATTTTACCATTTTTACGATGATGTCTGTATGTGTGTGTATATGTGTGTATACCTGAGTGAGTCATGATCTTTTCATAGACTCCTACTCTACAATTCTAAAAATTATAATTATTTCGTATTTCTTTTCTTTACAACCATATGAAGATTTGATTAAATTTTGGTTATAATTGGTCAACCGGAAGTACTCTCATTTGCAACTTTTAACAGTTTACTTGGAAAAAAGCAGTATTTTTTTTGACATTTTATGTTATAAATATTAATAGTTATTTAACTATCAAGTGTGTTAATGAGGGCGATTAATGATCGAGACATTTTAACGCGTGAGCGTAGCGAACGCGTTAATTGTTGGGATTATTACTAGCCAATTAACACACGTGTTAGTTACAATATTTTTTCGTTGACCGTATCTTACTTAATTGGAAAATCTAATTTTATTCCATAACAAATATGTTTAGGTTAGTAATGGTTGACCGAACGTCAAATTTTACGTCAGAAAATCAATAAGTTTTGTCATCAAATGTTTTCAGTGGGTGCGTTCAGTTTACTTAATGCTAGACAACACAAGCGGTTTTTTATGTTATTTGAGGAATTTTATTCTTTCAAATTCATTTTAAAGGTATGCTACGTGAATATACCTAGCTAGTAAGTGTCAAAAGCATGACTTTTAATTCTGTCTACCTTTTTGCTACAACTTAGCGTTAGCAACACATGCTGTGTTCCATATGGTGAACGCACCCAATAAATCGTTTATTAATAAAAATCATGCATTAATGGGGGTCATTAATGAATGATTTTCTATACATTAAGATAGCCTATTAATAAACGGTCGACGGAAAAGCATATTTTATATTCTATAAGATTTGATTTTATTTTAAACATCATATTTTATATATATATATAGAGTTAAAATAATAATAATAATAATAATAATAAAAATTTCATAAATCAGCCAGCTTACTATAACCGTAGACACAATGTAGATTTCCCATAATAGATGTCAGTGTCAAGTGCAATAATTTACATTGTGTATTTATGTTATGATTTTACTGGAAATATAATATAATTATTTAAAAAATACTATCCTTTAAATAAAATGCAATTTAAAGCTAGACTGTCCGAATCTTTTGCAAGAATCTTTCTGTATGGAATTTGTACAAAATACATAGAACTGATGGAAGGTAATGTGCTGACCACATCAGATTTTTTTAATAATAAAAAATGTATTTACTTAGAGTTTATAATACTTAATAATTAACTGTTTCCTGAGGAACAAAATTATGAATTAAATAAAGATGGACGTGTTCTTCTACAAGGCGCAACTTTCTATAGACACCCAGTATTGGGTTTTAGTCGATTTCTAGGACTTCACACTGAGCAAATCCGAAATTAGGAGAAATGATGGTTTTTATACTGACAATATTGCAGAGGTTCCTAATAATGTTAGATATAAACAAAAGCCAAATTCGCAGATAAGGTGTTAGTATGGTGCGCTATTTCCACAAGGGTGTGCGTGGACCGAATGAGGTCAAGTCCTGGATAGTCAAACAAATTTGGTTAATTTTATTGAAGAAGAACATACTGGAGACGATTTTATCTGCTGGCCAGATCTTGCGCCATGTGACTATTCAAGACAAACTCAAAATTGGCCAACAGACCAACACATACTATTTGTTTCATGAAACGACAATTCACATAACCTTCCTTAGGCTCGTCTCATAAAAGATTTTTGGGTTATTTTATCTCGAAAAATTTAAGATGGGAAGCCCAAAATAAGGACGAACTTGCGCCTTGTGGAAGAACACAATAACATTTAAAGGTATTAATTTAAGAAAAACTATTTTGAGCTACAAGTAAACTCCCATTTCCGGTTATCCGATTGACACCAAAATCTAATGGCTTCTTTCTGAATGATAGTATTTGAGTTAGAGTGCCCAGAAGATCCACACACGCACATTTACACATGCACACATACACACACACACACCTACACACCCTCAGACATCATCGTGAAAATGTTAAAATTGGATTATAGGGACCATAAAATGTGTTCATTTACCAAAATCTCGATATGCGATATTTAGCACGATCCCTATACCTCCCTTTCCAAGGGTAGCGAAAAGTAAAAATTATTGAAATTTGTGACAAAAATTATGGAACAGACGTTATTTAATGGTAGCTTTGTTTGTGGAACTGGGTATTAGACTTTCTACCTACAGGTCGCTTTTCACTTAAATAAAGTTTAATAAAAATAATATGTGTAATAGTGGCGGATCCTATTATTCAGTTTATTTGGTTTTTAATTTATCCTTTTATAATTTTTACTGTCAGTTCCGATTTAAATGCCGTGTAGTTGAGACTCTGACAATTCATTATGCATATTTTACTCTTTCCTTTGAAAACAAATCGTTAATGGCCAAAAATTTAAGGAAAATTACAAAATACTTTTGGTTAAAATTTTGCATCTCCTAATCAATCCGTTGTACGCTATTTTTTTCCTTCTGGCAAAAGCCTACACTAGCGACACCATCACCAGCGGCAGTTGCAGTCACCCACTCATTCCAAAGCATGGAGGTAGGAATATATATGGAGGGAGTATTTGCAATCGCTAGTGAAGTTGCTTCCCCTTCTACATTGTGACCGCTGTCAGTTTGAACTTACAAGGTTGTTGCTGTCATTGAGCATTGTTTGTTTTTAAACGTGTACGTGTTTTGGAGAAGTGTTTACCGTTTATGACTTTTTAATATATGTATATCGTGGTTTATATTGACTTTTCTTTAAGTGCTTCGTAACATTTGGTGAAAATTAAGATTTTTTATTCATGTGAGTTATGAAATATTGTTTTATTTTAAAACTGTAACTCAACGTATATTTCGTGTTTATAGCAATTTAACAGAACAAACATTATTTGGACTAGTTGACTCTTGCACTACAATATGTAAGTTTTCTTGCAATAATATTGTATGTTTCATTTAACATAGGTAATTATTTGCAGATTGTTTGTAACTTGGTGACTTGTTGTGTTGTGGGGTACTCCAATAAGTCAAGAGGAAAGTTTTATTTTTATATTATTTAACAATAAACAATTAAAAAATCTAATGAGTGTATTAAACAATTGTAATTTCGTATAAATACCTAGCCTAGATCTATCGATTTAAATAAATATTGTAAAAGATAATCGTATCGGTAACAGGTAAGTGGAATTTTAATTATTTATAATTTTTCTATATTGTAATTTCTTCTAAGTACATATTTGCTAAAAAATATTTGTTTATTGATATTACTAGAAATAAGAAATCTTAATTTCAAATATTTAATTTTATATTTGCCGCGTGAATTCCCACCACAATGTGACTGCAGCAGTACCTGCGTCCGTCCCCACAGGCCTGCATTCCCCTTGTCCTAAGTTCAAGTTTATGCTCCCTCCATGTTTATTCTTACCTCCATGTTCCAAAGCCTACTCTGACGTCTTTCGATCTCGATAAAAACCGTGAAATACGATTCTGCAGGCAGCAGAGTAATGGCAGTGTAAAGTTGCTTGTTGTTACGCAGGAACTCTACACTACCCACAAGTGATCTTGAATGGTAGATTAGGACGGAATAAATCGATTAGAAGATTGAATCATATTAGCAGGAAACTGTTTATGTTATGTTTGTTTGACAAATATGGACTTGTGGTTTGGAAGTTCGCATATATACTATATTTCTTGGAATTATATTGTCATAATATGAATCAAATCTGAAGAATGTGCAAGAAATATATAAAATAAGATATTCTGAAAACTAAATAATAAGTTATTGTTTTCATTTTGAGCATTTTTGTTAATTTCCATATTTGAAAGGATTTCAAGGAAACATTTTTTGTTTTTTTCTACTCCTGTAGTTAAAATGTTACTTAACAGCGCTGTACAATAACTTAATCACAATTTAGAAAAGGTCTGACTTCAGTCGTATTGGACACGTCGTGAAGCTAGCAACCACTAGCAGTAAATTCATTAAGCACGGGCTCAGCAGTGAAATTACGTCATGTAGAAATATAGAAAAGAGGCGACTCGTTGCTAGGGAAACAATATTTGTAGAAAATATACTATATGTCGTTATCGCGCCAAGAAAAATAGATAGAATTGAAACCTAAATTTTTCGTTGTAGAAAACTATATTTTGATCATAAGAATAAATTTATTATTATTTATATATTTGAAATGTGAAAATATTAGTCAATTTTTACAAAACAGGTTAATACAAAAACCGAAAGTAGCCGAATTACATTTCTATTCTACAAAATGATGTGGCACGATAGAAAAATTCATTTCTATTGCGAAATGGTGCAATCTCACTGCAAGTAGCTGCTGGACCTAACAGCTGTCATTTTGTAAAAATAAGTAATTTAAAATAGTTATTTGTACAATTTCGAGGGCGCTAAAGGATTTCCCGGTCAAAATGTGCCTCTATATTATTTTTTGTGCAACCGTAAAAAATATTTAATTCCAAATTTTATTGTATTTAAATACATAGTTGAATTTTTGAAATAGAAAGGAGATTGACATTTGATAAACAAAACAATTAGTTCAGTAAAAAAATATTTATTGTATTTATTTTAAATAACAAACCAAGAAACTTATTGTTGTCATATTTTAGAAACTTCACTGTTATTTTCATATTATTCGTCATGCCAATTCTCAAATGTCAAAGTGATTTTAGGTTACATCCAATTTCGCGGCCGTTACCATAACAACGGCTGCGAAATTAGATTTCACGGTCTGTATTTGGTTTGTTTCTGTCTTAATTTGTAGTAGTAGACCTCGTTTTATAACTTTTAAAACACTGGTTTTTATTCATAACTCACTATTAACGGTAAACTGTTAAGTTATAATTCATATAACTCATCGTAGGTATTTTAGCCAATTAAACTGTCTTTGATTTCGAGATCGTTTATCTAAGAATCAATATATCAAATTATATTAGATATATAATATATAGATTATATTATATTAAAATTTCCAAATATGTATTGTAAATATTCAGTTTGGTAAAACTGTTTTCCCAAAAAAGTATGTATTTTAAATTGAACGTTTTCTACAAAACTGTCCTAAATATCTATTTATTATGTAATTGCTTATAATTTTTATTTTTAATATCCAGTAATAATTTTCTAATATTAAACTTTATCTTGAGTTAAATTAAGATGCAAAAATCTATAAAAGCAAAAAGTAAAGAAGCTAGAAAGTTTATTCTTTGATTTTATCTCATATACAAAAATTGTTGTGCCCAACACAATACTTTCCGTCATTTCCATGTATTTTATATAAATTCCACACAAATTATTTTACAGACATATTATGTAAATTTGTACTTGACACTTGACACTTTATGAAACAAATAATGTAATCAAATCGTATAGAGAAGAAAATATTTTTCCGTCGCCCGTTTATTAATAGGCTATCTTAATGTATAGAAAATTATTCATTAATGATCCCTATTAATGCATGATTTTTTATTAATAAACGATTTATTGGGTGCGTTCACCACATGGAGCACGGCATGTATTGCTAACGCTAAGTTGTAGCAAAAAGGTAGACAGAATTAAAAGTCATGCTTTTGGCACTTACTAGCTCTAGGTATATTCACGTAGCATACATTTAAAATGAATTTGAAAGAATAAAATTCCTCAAATAACATAAAAAAACCGTTTTTGTTGTCTAGCATTAAGTAAACTGAACGCACCCACTGAAAACAATTGATAACAAAACTTATTGATTTTCTGACCTAAAATTTGACGTTCGGTCAACCATTACTAACCTAAAAAAAATTGTCATGGAATCAAATTAGATTTTCCATTGAAGTAAGATACGGTCAACGAAAAAATATTGTAACTAACACGTGTGTTAATTGGCGATTAATGATCTCAACAAATGTCTTGATCATTAATCGCCCTCATTAACACACTTGATAGTTAAATAACTATTTTAATATTTATAATCACATAAAATGGGAAAAAAATATTTTTTTAAGAAAAACAGGTAAGAGCTTCAAATTAAGGTACTTCCTATTGATCAATTGTTACCAAAATCGAAACAAGTCTCCGTTTGGATCTAATAATGAGGAATAATAAAATGTAATTTTTGGAATTGTAGTTTTGGAGTTATCGCGGCCGAAAAGATCGTCACACACACATACATACATACATACATACATACAGACATAATTGTAAAAATAGTAAATTCGTATTCTACGGACCCCAAAACATGCTTACTCATTAAAACTCACCATCGAATTTTTTTACCAAAGACAATACATTCCTACCTAAAGGTAATCATTGTACTATAAAAAAATAAAAATAAAAATAATACTCGTACAATCAGTCAAGTATAAAATCATATCATATTTATTAGTAACTCTATACAAATAAAGTTTGAATTAAAAAAAAATTGGATTTTCTGCAAACCGGACGATCAGAATTTAAAATGTGAAATTTTTATTTTATAATTCGTGATTAATACAAATTGCAATTACGTGACTATTTTTTTCTAAACTTATATACGGATATGAACATAAGAACTTATGCAAATACATCATAATATTATAATACATTGTACAAGAAGTCACAAAAAGTTGTTTAATAAAATTCCTTATAGATTAATTTAACATTGAACTTGGCCATGAAAAATCATCTTATAAGAATTAATACGGGATAAAATTAAATAAAATTCTTTTATAAAATCCAAGTTTGTGTGAATACGATCAAGGCACCTACGTGATGTCAACTGCCGTATTTGCATCGACAGTCAGATGTTTCACAGCTAAGGTGATCTGTGTGTGGTGATCCCACACCTCAGATCTGCATTCCTTTAACGTGAAGATTAAAACAAATAAACAAACAATTGCTCGGCGCGTGTATCTAGCCTTTTTGGGCAGTGTAGATTTTTAGATAAAAAGTGTTCTCTTTTTTGTAATGTCCAACTTTCTATTGGCAGATAAAAATTTCGAAAATATTATGCATCAAATCAGAAAAATGTTATTTTGTCTATTTTTACCTTTAGGTAAGGAAGGTATTATCTTTGGTTAGCAAATTCGATGATAAGTTTTTAGTGAATAAGCATATTTTAGGGTCCCTAGGATACGATTTTACCATTTTACGATGATGTATGTATGTGTGTAACGATTTTTTCATGGACGATAACTCCAACACTACAATTCTAAATATTATAATTCTTTCGTATTCCTTTTCTTTACATCCATATGAAGAGCTGATTAGATTTTGGTTATAATTGGTCAACCGGAAGTACCCTCATTTGAATATTTAACATTTTCTTGAAAAAACACTGTTAAATATCATTTTTTTTAAATTTAATGTTATTATAAATATTAAAGATTATTCTATTATCTTTAAGAATTGATTGGATTTTATATTTCATATTCAATGGATATAGAGTTAAAATATTATAAAGGAATTAAATTTCATAAATCAGCCAGCTATGCTACAACCATGGAAACAGCTACTATATTAAGAAAATTCTAATTGATAGATGTCAGTGTTAATGACAAGATAATGCATGTGGTAGAGAGAGGAGGATGTTGGGGAAGACACAGACAGATAGGATAAGGAATGAGAGAATAAGGGAAATAGCTCGAGTGATAGAAGTTTCTAGAAAGATACAAGAGAGACGATTACATTGGTTTGGACATGTTATGAGAAGAGATGAAAAATATATTGGAAGAATGAACAGCTTCATAGTAGAAGGTGAAAAAACAGAGGAAGGCCAAAGAGAGGATGGAAGAACTGTATTGAGGAAGAAATGAGTGGATGAAGAAAATCAAGCATAGCGACCTCTAATAAATTGGAAAAGCTAAAGAAGAAGATGTTAGTGTGAAGTGCAATTTACATTGTTTGTTTATGAAATAATTTTACTGGAAATATAGAATCTTTTACAAGAAAATGTTTGTATGGAATTAGCGAAAGGTAATGTGCTGGCTACATCAGATTTTTTTATTGGTACAAAATAAAATAATATTCTCATATATGCACTCAATTATTAAAAACGGTTTAATTATCTTTTATTGATCAAAGCCATCGTATCACATTTAAATTAAATTAACAAGTGACGCATATATTACTCAACAATGCATTGTTTCCGCTATACATTGTAAACGATTTGATGCGATATTGTTCTGAGATTCTATAGCACACTTTAGTCCGTGTTATAGATTATGCATGAGATAGTTTATTTTATTTTAAACGTTTGCAAAGTATGGAAAATTGAAGTCATTACTTTCCGGGAAATGCAAAAATATAATTTACATTTCATTTTGCAAATAGTTATTGTTCTATTGTTCCAATGACATAAAAATGGTTTTATTTATAAAACAATGAAATAATTTCTGAGAATTATTATGAAGTTATTGATAGCTTTATGCAATAATTATATAAAATAAATTTAATTGATAATATCTAATAATTTGCTTTAAACATAATATGATTGCAATACTAGATAAACAGACAAAAAGTTGTTTATTTATCTGTTTACAATATTTCAAAATTTACATAAATATTCAAAATCATACGCATAAACAAATTTTATTGATTTAACACTTAATAAAGCGTACAATGATATTTTCCAATATTTAATTCGATGGTGAGTTTTTAATAAACATTCGCGTTTTGGGGTCCTTAGAATACGAATTTACTATTTCTACGATGATGTCTGTGTGTATTCCGCATTCTTAGATCCAAATGAAGATTTTATTAGATTTTGGTTACAATAGATCAATCGGAAGCACCTTAATTTGAAGCTCAAAAAAAACGCAGTTAAATATAATTTTTTGACATTTTATGTTAACATAATTTACTATTTTTACGATGATGTCTGTCTGTATGTTTGTATGTATGTATGTATGTGTGTGTGTGTGTGTGTGTGTGTGTGTGTGTGTGTGTATGTGTATGTGAACGCGCGCGCGTTTCTGTTTGTGTGTGTGACTGTCTTTTCAGCTGCAATAACTCCAAAACTACAATTACAAATTTTTTTTTCGTATTTTTAAATCCAAACGAAGACTTGATTAGATTTTAGTTACAATTGATCAATCGGAAGTAACTTAATTTGAAACTCTTAATTGTTTTTCTTAAAAAAACGCAATTAAATATATATTTTTTTGACATTTTATTTTATCATAAATATTAAAGAATATTTTATTCTCTATACGATTTTCTATATATTCAATGTAATAAGAGATAGATTTTGTAGGGGGCGATAAGAAATAGGAGCACCCCTTCCATAAAATAAATTGCAATAAGTCTGCATTTCTATCTAGGTTTGAGTTATGCTATAACTTGACTCTTGACTGGGATAAACGTTGAAAATACATTTTTTTTACTTTCCAGTCAGTAATAAATTAAATTTGTGTCTCTTAACCTAACTAATCCAAAAAAATACAAATATGCCGCATGGGTCAAAAAACTTCTGTAGGTTCAGTAACCGTTATAATACATGTAAAGTACATATCACATATCCATATTAGTTCCACCACTAAATATTATCAAATAACTGGAAGGTCCTACGCATAGCCTTAAGAAGAGCATCGAAGCTTTAACTGCAGTCTATAGTGTCACATTTCAAGAAACAGGAGGTGATTTACAGTTTTATACGATTATATATATTTGCGAATATGCTAGGAGGGTGCTCATAAAATACCAATAAAATTAAAATTGCTTTGAGTGGGTGGTGGTAGATAAAATTGAGTAGGTAATATTAAGTAGAAGCAAATATGTATTGCCTTTTAAAGCTGATTAGAAAAAAAAAAGTTGTCTGATGTACGTATTGGGTCGCATGATTATTTGCTTCAGGTGATCCGTTGTGATTCGAACGTGCCGGGTTCAATGGGTTACATGCAGGATACTGAAAATCCTATTTCTAGTTTTATTATACCTAATATTAGGTTGAAAACGAATATAAAAATATTAATTTTATTTATGAAAAATTATGTTTATTACCTTCCGTCACCTCTAGGTAAGGAAGGTATTGTCTTTGGTCAAAACATTCGGTGGTGAGTTTTCAATGAATAAGCACGTTTTAGGGTCTCTACAATACGATTTTACTATTTTACGAGGTATGTGTGTGTGTGTGTGTGTGTGTGTGTGTGTGTGTGTGTGTGTATGTATTTGAGTGTGCGCGCGTGTGTGTGCGTGTGTGTATGAACGCAATTTCGGCCGCGATATCTCCAATACTAGAATTCTAAAAATTACAATTTTTACGTATTCCTCTTCCTCTTCGTTACATCCATATGCAAACTTGATTAGATTTTGGTTATAATTGGTCATATGAATATTTTAACAGTTTTTCTTGAAAAAACACTGTTAAATATTATTTACACATTTAATGTTATTGAAAATATTATAGATTATTCTATTATCTATACAATTTAATTACATTTTATTCTTCATATTGAGTGAATATAGAGTTAAAGAAATTAAATTGTATAAATCAGCCAGCAAGACACGGAAAGATAGGTAAGCAATGAAAGAATAAGTGAAATAACTCGAGTACTAAAAGTTACTAGAAAACAAGAGAGACGATTACATTGTTCATGAGGAGAGATGAAAAATATGTTTGAAGAAGAGTGAATAGCTTAGTAGAAGAAACAGAGGAAGACCAAAGATAAGATGGAAAGACTGTATTGCGGAAGGCTTCATAGAAAAGTAATCGAATGAGGACGACCCACAAAACAGAAATGAATGCTAAAGACGAAGATGTCCGTGTCAAGTGCCATTTTTATAGTTTGTTTGTGAATTAATTTTAATGGAAATTTAGAATCTTTTGCAAGCAAATTAATGTATGGAATTTGTAAATAATACACAGGATTGACGGAAGGTATTGTGCTGGCTACATATTTTTTTTTTAAATTAAGAAAGAAATTTTCTGTGACGTCATTATTTTAAACTGGAGAAAGGAAGCTTAATTTGAATTTGGCATTAGGTTACATTTCTTTTTCTGTTTCACCCTTGTTTATTATATGCAATTTGCGTAGTTTCTGTTACTTTTATTACGTATTTCGATTTGATCAACAGGATTTTAACTTTGCTTATACTCGTGCAAGACAAACTAAAATATTAACCACCAAACTATTGTTCAAACTTCAAATAGGTGATCTATCATTTTTAAATTACACACACCGTTGCTATAGGGCATATCGATTCTATGGCTTTACGGCCATTCATTGGTGCGGCGTAATTATACGTCATACATGGCGGCAATTTAAATATTCAAATTTCATTAATCTTTTTCTGGCCAATGAATAAAAGTTATGTCAAATGAAAAAATATGAGCAGTAAGTTTTTATCTTCTCTTCAAATATATAAAATAAAGGAAGACACGCAAGTAGCCTATTCAGACCTACGTCAAACATAAAATCTAAATTTATTTCTAATTTTCGAATAACACAAAAATGATTCCCTTACGGTTTTCGCAGATGATAAATTTGAGAGTCCGTGAATTTCACATCCAAGAAATGAGCCATGTATTTAGTTATTTAACTATTACAAATTTTGTTAAAACAAATGTTATATTTGTTGTAAAATTATTTCACGAATGTACATGGGTATAAGTTGTAATAACTTTGTATCATATAAATTATTATTTTGGTTTAAAATGATGTAAGATTTTTTTCTTTTTGCAGATAATTGTTACTTGCATTTTAATTATGCTTGTTACAAGTTTTATCTTTGCAATGAATCTGTAGTTTATTAGAACTTCTTCGGCGCAATGAATAGATTTGTTTATTAGATAATGCAAAATTTAAACCAAGGTTTTCTTTAAGTAATTCTCGAGTAAATAATACTGTAATGGAATAATTTGAGGCTACATACTACTTAACTACATACTCAATAATTTGTTGTTTTCTACATATACAGAATGAACTCTTGCATGAATTTTTCTCATTAATTTAAATCCAATTTCAAAATACAAAAAAACCTGATGTGGCCAGTACATTACTTTCCGTCAATTCTGTGTATTACTCGTATATACAAATTCCATACATATATTTTCTTGCAAAAGATTCTATATTTCCAGTAAATTTATTTCATAAAAAATAAACTATTTAAATTGCACTCAACACTGACATCTTCTTCTTCAGCTTTTCCCATTCGTTAGGGGTCGGTATTCTTGATTTTCTTCTTCCACAAATTTCTATGTTGCGTTTCGTCCTCATTCAGTTCCTTTTCTTCAAATGAAGGTACTTCCGGTTAACCAATACTAGAGCCCCTAAAACGTGCTTACTCATTAAAAATTCACCACCGAAATTTTTGATAAAAGACAACCTAAAGGTGACGGAAGATAAAAATGATATTTAACTGTGTTTTTTTCAAAGAAAAACTGATAAAATCTTTAAATGAGGGTACTTCCGGTTGACCAATTATAAACAAAATCTCATCACCTCTTCTTTTGGATGTAAACGTGAGGAATACAAAAAATATATAATTTTTGGATCTATGGTATTAGAGTTATGCGATCCATTTTATACTTCATATTCAATGGATATGGAGTTAAAGAATTAAAAAGATATTAAATATCATAAATCAGCCAGCTATGCTAACCACGGAAACTACTAATATATTCAGATAATTTAAATTCACAGATGTCAATATCATGAAAAAAGAATGCGGCAGAGATGAGGATGTTAAGATCGAGGGGAAGACACGGAAATCATTCAAGTGAAGTTTCTAGAAAGATACAAGAGAGACGATTGCATTGGTTTGAACATGTCATGAGGGGAGATGTAAAATATATTGGAAGAAGAATGAATAGCTTAGTAATAGAAGGTTTAGGAAACAGAGGAAGATCAAAGATAAGATTGAAGTCTTCCGCAATACAGTCCGTATTGCGGAAGTCTTGAGAGAAAAGGAACTGAATGAGAACGACACGCAAAACAGAAATGAATTGAAGAAAATAAAATAAAAAATAACGAATGGGAAAAGCAAAAGAAGAAGATGTCTGTATGAAGTGCGATTTGCATAGTTTGTTTATGAAATAATTTTACTGGAAATTTAGAATCTCGTGCAAGAAAATTTATATATGAAATTTATACATAATACATAGGATTGACGGAAGGTATTGTGCTGGCCACACCAGATTTTTTTTGTATGTTTTAATTATTTCATAAGAACTCGGTAAAGTGAACAAACTCGATATTGTGACATAGTCCTGCATTGTTTAGTTCACTGTACTCTACTGTAATTTGAAAACATCTGCTTCTATTTGCCATATTGATGACTTAATATTTATTTATCTTTTTTTACCTTTTTCGTTAGAAAGAGTTGCATTGATTAGACAAACGTCTTAATTTTAATAAACGACGCAAATATATGTATGATAGAGACAGAAGATATAGTATTTGTTATTTCTGAATTCGATAGATAATGGCGTGCATTGTACAAGAGGAAAATTGAACTATATCTAAACAATACAAAACATACTATTTGTCAGACCACTTTCCTGTACTTTGTGTTTATAAATTCACAATAACGTTTTAATAACTTTTATTTCCGTGAAGAGTTTTATTAGCATTTTCCCAAGCAAAAATCTCATCTATAATTTTCTTTTAATATATCTCATTATTATAAAAATAATATTCACACTTCCAATTGAAATTCCAACAGATTATTACTCTATTATTTTATTCTTTGTTCCATTATGATTACATCCTACGATCAACGACTCAGTAGCAAATTCTTTGTTCTTGTTCTAGTGTCCTTCTACTTTTCCGCATCCCTATTTCACCTAATTGCAGACAATGGCTTGGGTATTATGTAAAGATATGCCATTCAGGGCAACCTACGATCACAGACAGCGGACTACGGACAGTATGATGTATAGCAGAGTTGGTACTTAAACTCGCTGATTGTTGTCGTTTAGATTGCATAAATTACCGGCCTACGTAGTTTCGCAAATTAATTGCCTCAGTTTTGTAAGGACTTAATTGGGGACGAAATCCAAACTAAAAGTGGTTGTTAGGTAGAAGTTGTTGTCGTTGCTATGTTTGAGAAATGTGGTGACACAATGGTTAGAGATTCAGTGAGATCCATGAATTTTCCTCAAATTCTTCTCTGTTAAAAATATTTGCTTTCGTGTTCATATTTATTGACATAAGTACAGAATTTGAAAGATAGACTTGACTAAAAATGTATTTTTGAACTCATTAGTGAGAATAAATATTTATTCACAAAAGTAGTCCACATTAAAGTTATTTACTTAAAACATTTTTTAAGTTAACCAAAATAAATACAAATATTAATACTAATAATGTCGTCAAACTCCCACAAATTTAGATCCGTTTAGAATAATATACTATGATTTTTAGCTCAAATAAAGTTCTTTTAACATAAGTATAATAGTATATTGTGTTATTAGGAGGGACACAAACACTTTTACTCCGAATGACACATTATATTTTTTCTTCAAACGTAGATATTTAAAGAAAAATATCTACTACTGGCGTTCGTTTAACGTAAATTACGTTTGCGATTTCAATTGCCCTGTAGCTATGGATACCTATTTGTTCACTGTTTGCTATAAACATTGAAGTGAAAATTTTCACGTTTTAACGTTTAAATGAAAACTGTACAATTTTATATCCTCCTTGTGCGCAATTATGTCGAAATTTGAAGTATTATAATGTACGCCCCCTGAAGTTGTTCAGTTGGATAGAAATCTAATAGTGTGGCTGAAAGATATGTCCAGGAATCACTGCAAAACAATATAATCTTTTCTTATCACTTTAATTCTAAGTATTCTTATGTTCATTACCGTCCCTGTAATTGTAATCTGTAAGTCTGCTATTCTTTAATAATGTTATTTCCTCAAAAGTAAACTCTGTTTATATTTCAATTCATAGGTTATTTATTTAAATTTGACAGCTATGGATGGTATTTAGTAACTTTATTCTTAGGTTATCTATTCTGTTATAGTGACATTTAGGGCGAGATTACAGGTTTCTTTTGTACCAATTACTTATTCGTTGATTCTGTATAGTTTCTGGATGGATATTTATTTATTTTATTTCTACCTTGTGAATCAAGTCACAAATGATGCTGTTTTTATGACGTTGAAGAAAAAAGTTGTTTTTTTTTCACAAACACATATTACTATATGTCGATTCCTAACCTTTTAGAGGTTGGGAAATACGACATTCCTAATTGCAATCACAATCTCTTGGGTGGGAAATAACATATTTCGCTTCCACCCTACGGGTTGAAAAAAATGTTTATGTAGGGGTTGCCTAGCAACAATTTTAATACAGCCGTCAGGAAATATTAATAAAATTACAGGTTATAAATCAATGGTTTATTTCGATAATTATTGATTTAAAAAGACGCTGATTGTGATTAAAATAGTACACATACCTCGGTGGGAGTTTCATCACAGCCTCGCGCTATATTTCATACGCCCTTGGCTGTAATGAAACATATTCTACCTCGGATGTAATATACCTTTACTTGTTCATAAGTATTAATACTTTCTACGAATTTTGTTATATATTTTTGCATATTTTCGAAATAAAATATCGTAAAATATATTTTTTATCGTCCATTAAAATCTGCAGTTAATGTTGTCATTAACTTTTTAACTTTACCATTTATTGAAACGTGGGTAGATATTCAGAATAAATTACATTTCGATAGAAATATAGACTGTCTGATAACAGAAAAAATTAAATTATATCGTGGGAAAGTATAAACTCTGGTGTATATCCTGGTACAGGTGCGTAGGTTAAAGTTAAAGGCTAGTTGACGTTATCTACAATTAATTATATCATTCACAGAGAAATTGTACGTTTCAATGACCTTGATAGTGAAGTTTGGCGCCACAAAAACTAAATTCAGAGTTGTATTTTACTATATTTAATATCGATTGTAATGATGACATCATATAGATTTTATTTTAGTTCGTGAGATAATACAAATAAAATTTGGAAAAAGGATCATAAATGCGTATACATACATTCGTATTTATTTAAATTTCTATGAGTCATGTAGAACTCATTCATCATTCATAATATAAGTTGTGTTGCTCATAAAATAGTTTTAGTATTTACGAAATTGTAATAGGTACTTATTATACATATGACTCGTATTTTACCTACCTACATACATATGTAATAACTATGCATAGTAAACTGTGTTTAATAAAGAATAGATAAAATAAATATATGTATTATCATGGTTTAATACCCATTTCTGGGTGTGCCAATCTGCTTCTACTCACAGACTTTGGTAATGGCGATATTATCTGTACCGTTGAAGGTATTTACCATATGGGTCCTCAAAGCTGTTTGAAAGAGCAAATATTAAAATGGCAATTAACATTTAGAAAAAAAAATATTTTTGTGTTTTTATTGAATTGTAATTGCTATATACCCTATGCACTACAATGATTCTCAAACATATTGGACTCACCGCCACCTTTCAAAAATAAATATTTTTCTTCAATGCCCCCTCAGGAAATTTACTAATCTACATAATCCTTATGTCAAAATTTTATAAATGGTATTATACAGCGTGTGCAAAGAAACGCGGATCGTAAGAGTTTAACAGGATTTTAAGATTTTGCAGAAACTGGTTCATTTTAAAGAAAAATTACTTGAATGAAAAGTTGTTTAAAATTAATTTTTATTTATAAAAAGTCTTCATTTAAGGCAATAGAATATCTGTAACACTAGATATTTAGAAAATAAAATATGACATTGTAACGTGCTTACATACATTACATTTAAGGCACTATTTTATACACCTAGTCGAAAAGAAAATAGTGAGCCATGACTATGGCTTGAAATAAAACAATTAACTAAAACAATTTCTGTATTATTATGACAAAAAAAAAATTGTTTAATAATAATAGTTACAATTGTTTTAGTTCATTGTTTTATTTCAAGCCACAGTCATGGCTCAGTATTCTCTTTTCGACTAGGTGTATAAAAAAATCCCGCCATTTTAATTTTTAATAATGTAATATATGGATTATTTTACATGATTGTAAATCAAATTTGATGTACTTTTCAAATTTGTAAAAAAAATATAGTATGTTCCATTTGAAATTTTAAAGTTGATATTAATTACTAATAAACCGGAAGTGGTATCATGAATGTACATTAGGGTGGATCTTAAATGGGGTGAAGTCGAATTTTAACCGGGCCGCCCCTCAAAATGGTCCCAAATTGGAAAAAAAAATTGTAGTAAATTTTTTTCAGTGTAATATTAAGGTTTAAGGGTGCCAAAATGCACTTTTCTACTTTTTATTTAAATAAATTCGGATTTTTACACATTTTGGGACTTTATTTCTTTTCGAGGCAATAGGAGGTTTCAAAAATCCACTCAGCGGTGGAATACAATTTATAATTACCCGATAATGTGTGGTAATGATTCTGATATTATTCTGAAGAGATTTAAAAATGATCAAACTATTGCTCAAAAGACTTGAAAAGCTGTTTTGGCTTAGATGTTGTGATAAAAAGAGATAAAACAATTATATACTTTCAAATCTACAATACAAAAGTTGAATATTAAATGAAACGAATTTCAGTCTGACCTCATTTTCACGCACCCTGCAGAATTTAATGATTCTACAGGGTGCGTGCAGAATCATTGCATCTGCAGAATGAATAAAATAATTTTATTGAAAAATATATATTTTTTTATTAATACACAAATAGCGTTTAAGCATCTAAGCCAAAACGGCTTTTTAAGTCTTTTGAGCGATGGTTTGATCATCTTTAAATCTCTTCAGAATAATATCAGTATCATTACCACACATTATCGGGTAATTATAGACTGTGTATTACAGCAACAAGCATTACTCAAACGCTATTTGTGTATTAATAAAAAAATATATATTTTTCAATTTTATTCATTCTGCAGATGCAATGATTCTGCACGCACCCTGTAGAATCATTAAATTCTGCAGGGTGCGTGAAAATGAGGTCAGACTGAAATTCTTTTTCATTTAATATTCAACTTTTGTATTGTAGATTTGAAAGTATATAATTGTTTTATCTCTTTTTATCACAACATCTAAGCCAAAACAGCTTTTCAAGTCTTTTGAGCAATATAGTTTGATCATCTTTAAATCTCTTCAGAATAATATCAGAATCATTACCACACATTATCGGGTAATTATAAACTGTATTCCACCGCTGAGTGGATTTTTGAAACCTCCTATTGCCTCGAAAAGAAATAAAGTCCCAAAATGTGTAAAAATCCGAATTTATTTAAATAAAAAGTAGAAAAGTGCATTTCGGCACCCTTAAACCTTAATATTACACTGAAAAAAATTTACTACAATTTTTTTTTCAAATTTGGGACCATTTTGAGGGGCGGCCCGGTTAAAATTCGACTTCACCCCATTTAAGGTCCACCCTAATGTACATGCGTCATCAAGTAGCTTACATGTTGCTCTATAAATCATGTTATATGAAAGAAATTACTAACTTAATAAATATTTGCTGGGTCCACTAAAATATAACAGCCTGTATATATATTAGTTTAATGTTTCCCATACATTTTCTCTTTCATTCTAGTCGAAAGCTTTAGATATTTCTATAAAGCAAAGGTAGATTGTTTCATTATTTTCTATATTTCTTTCTATTAATTGTTTGATTATATGAGTGGCGTTTGTGGTTCCACTTCCTATTCTAAAACCGTTTTGTACTTCATTCTTATCTTCAACAATTTTTTTTTCAATCTTTCTGTTAATATACTTTCGTAAATTTTACTAGGTACACGTAATAGGTATATGCCACTGTAATACCTTCGTTCTTTCACATCTCCTTTTGTAAGTAATGGTAAAATTACAGCCAGTTTCCAAAAAATTTAACAAAAACAACGCATTATCTAACGAGATTAATTTTTGGTTTAAAGACAATTCATTATTTAAAATTTGCTTCAGTCCTGTCCTGTGCGCAGGACGTATAGGCGCCTATCAACATCGTCCTTCTACTCTTTCTCTCCTTTATTTCTTTCTTCTGATTTCATAATTCTTCGCCCACTTACCCACCGTCTTACACATAATCGCTTGCGTTATTTTTGCGTGAAGTCTGACGTATCAGCCCAGCCGGCAGGTTTCCATAAACGGATCGAACCAAACTGACCACTGTGAGAATTTTGCAACTGGCCACGCCTAGGAACTTTAAATAAAGATTGAAGTTTTCAGAAAGATATAAAGGATAAGAAGGTGTGTTGGTGGAAAGATGGCAATTTAGATTTAAAAGATGAAGAGTTTTTGTTTGGATAAAAAACGGGAATGGAGATTATGTTTAACTGTTTAATAATTAGTATAATAGATTATAAAGTCACAAAGACTTTTGAAAGGATTATAAATTTAAAATTTAAATAACATTTTTGTGATCATAATTAATTTTAAATTTCCGTTTTGTTACAACCATAAAGAATATATTTACGAATTATGTTTTAAGAGAACATATAGCAATACGTGTTCTATTTTTTTTTATTTAATTATGCAAATTATGTACTGTTGTATTCCTATTCTACAATAATTATTACATGTCAGCACTTCTTGCAGTATTTTTCCATTGTGACATGCTTTGTAATAAAAACCCCTGTAGCTAAGATAAGTTGTTCATTCTTTTCTGTATTCTCTTATCTCAAACACATGTAATCTTGTTGGTAATAAAATTAATTTTTTTAAAATAATTTAAACGAAATTATTTAATTGGCGCAGTCACGGTAGGATCAGAGAAACACAAAAACTAATTGTGTGGTGAATTTTAATTCTTTACTCTGATAAACTTATAAATAAATCGCAAACCAAGAAAAAGTATATTTCAACAAAACCGTCTACAACGACCTGTGGAAACAACATAAAACGCAGATCTCACGGAGAAATCAACTTTTCTTGGCAACCCAACAACAACCCAACAACAGAGAAATCGAGAGGAAGGAAGACTTGCTGTTCGACAACACATTCGATCACGTCTTCAGACCCAGGAAGAATCAGCGACCCGGTGATGTCCGTAAAGCATCAAACAATAATTGTACTATTTACATTAACGTTGTAAGTTAATATTTGTAATATTATATTTATTTTTGTGTTACACAAAGGGATACCTCTAACGAACAGTTAGTAATAAAGGTATCGAGGGACCGGCACAGTCCCAAACACACAAAAACACATAAGAAACTTATGTCCGAAAGTAATACTAGCACAGAATCAGAAAGTTCTGATACTGAAGTTGAAAGCACTACTCCTTTAAACAATACCTTCAAAAAAATTATTTTAAAGCCGAGTAGATTGAACGTGGCACATATTTCAAACATGGCTGTAACAACACTTTCAGAATTAAAAAACCTGTCTGAAATTATTCCTCCATATAATGGAGACATCAAATTATTAAATAATTTTATCAGTGCCGTAGACGACGTAGAGTCTACACTAGAAACCGTGGTATTAAGTCCCATTCAAAAAACATATCTTTTTGGACTTATAAAAACTAAACTAACACACAGAGCTGCCGAATTACTTTCCGAGAACAAATTCGAAGATTGGAAAGATTTAAAACTTTATCTTACAACAAATTTCTGTGATAAAAGCACAGCCGAAACAATTCTACTGGAAATTTTGCAAATGAAAAATAAAAGCAGCACAGACAAAACTCTAGAAATCATTTCTCAAAAATTTTCACAGTATAAATCTAAAATATTACTAAAAGGATACAATCAATTGCAGAAGGATGCAATAATAAAAGAAAATCAAAAATTAGTAGTTTCACACTTTATAACCCTCCTACCCTTATCAGTGAGAGGATCATTTATTGTTAAACAACCTAGTACAGTAGAAGAGTGTGAATGTTTATTGAGAAATGAATTTAATTATTCGCATCAAAATCCACACCAATCGCCAATGTTAAAAGATAAGCAAAATTTTAGTTTCAATATACCACCAAAAAAATTTCCAGGCCAACAATTCCCAACCAAACCAATTCAATTTAATAACAATCAAACGCAACCAAAACCCTTTGCCCCTCGTCAAAACCTAAAAAATTTTTACGAAACAAAACGATCATTCCAGCCCAAACCAATGACACAGCAAACAAGACTTACTACGCCTATGTCTACTCAAACAATTAAGCAAAATTATAATCTCAACGAAAGCTCAGATGACCAATGTGAACAACCTGCTGACGAATACGAATACGTAGAACAAGACGATGACACTGAAAACGATTCTTTTTTAGAATTAGAGACAGAAATACTCGAACAAAACAAGTAATGTCTAGCTTAACATACAATTTACCATCGTTACAAATACAAGACTATATCATTTTATTAGACACGGGTTCAAGTATAAATTTAATACATCCAGATTTAGTGAAATTCAAAAAAATTAAAACCTATGAGGAAAAATGTACGTTCACAACTGTAAATGGAAAATCTACTATTTCACATTTCGTAATACTAAAAATTAATAAAATCCCACTAAAATGTTACGTATACAAATTCCACAAAGAATATAATTTATTATTAGGAATTGAAGCATTTAAAAAATTAAATATCCAAATTGATTTCATAAAAAATTCTGTTAATATACAAGGAAAGGAAAAGAAATTACAAAACGATTTCAAAACTAGTAAACAAAACAATAATATTCAAATTCGATCAGAACATTTAAATCAAATTGAAAAATCGAAATTAAAAACACTCATAAATAATTTTGAAGATCTTTTTCCAAAACTAAACGAACCTTTGTCTTGTACAAATTTGTGCGAACATAAAATAATTGTTAATGACGACACCCCCATCTATACGAAAAATTACAAACTCCCACAAATATACGAAAACGACATCGAAGAACATATTGAAAAAATGTTAAGAGAGAAAATTATACAGCCTTCTCATTCTCCATGGAATTCGCCCATTTGGATAGTTCCAAAAAAGTTAGACGCTTCTGGCAAACGAAAAACGAGATTAGTAATCGATTTTAGGAAAGTAAATACTCAAACAAAAGACGACAAATTCCCAATCCCCAATATTGACACCTTATTGGATCATATTGGCCATTCAAAATATTTCACGACCTTAGACTTACATTCAGGCTTTCATCAAATTCCCATGGACAAAAACGATATCGAAAAGACCGCATTCTCTACTCCATCCGGTCACTATGAATTTTTACGCATGCCTTTCGGTTTAAAAAATGCCCCCGCAACGTTCCAAAGGATGATGAACATTGCACTAGGAGAATTGGTAAACAAAATTTGTCTAGTCTATTTAGATGACGTAATTATTTTTGGCAAAACTCTTGAAGAACATCTAAACAATATCAAATTAGTTTTCGAAAAATTAAGAAAAGCAAACTTGAAAATCCAAATTGATAAATCAGAATTTTTGCAATCACAAACAAAATATTTAGGATATATTATTACTCAAGACGGAATTAAAACAGACCCTTCCAAAACAGAAAAAATTAAAAGCCTGAACATCCCCAAAACAAAAAAGGAAATTAAACAATTTCTCGGTACAATAGGTTGGTACCGCAAATTTATTCCAAATTTCGCTAAACTCACTAAACCTCTTACCTTATGCCTAAAAAATGGTCGAAATATAGACATTTATAACGAATCTTATAGAAAATGTTTTAACGAATGCAAAGAAATTCTTACTTCATCTCCCATATTACAATTTCCAAATTTTCAAAAAGATTTTATACTAACCACGGATGCCTCTGATTATGCCATAGGATCAGTTTTACTTCAAAAAGATGAACACGGTAAAGAAATGCCAATAGCTTATTTTTCAAAAACATTAGGTAATGCCGAACAAAATTATAGCACCATCGAAAAGGAACTACTAGCAATAATAGAATCAGTAAAAAATTTCAGACACTATCTATTTGGCAGAAAATTTCTTATAAAAACAGATCATAGACCTTTATGTTGGCTATTCAATATGAAAAACCCTAACCAGAAACTCATGCGTTGGAAAATAGAACTAAACGAGTACAATTTTGACATAGAATATTTACAAGGCAAAATGAATGTAATAGCAGACAATCTTTCTCGTCAACGTGATAAAACACAGATTCACAATAAAATCGGTGACGTAACAGAAACAAAAACATTCGCTCATTGTATTTCTGAAGATTTTGAAATGAGTCAAGGATTAGCAGATCAAGTCAATAGAAAATTTAATAGTAAGAATTTTTGTAAAAATACAAACATAATAAATAAACATATTATTATTCAAAATTGTAATAATCAAAGAATTATCCATTTAATTACTAAGAAACTATTTTATGAGAAACCATCAATTAAAGACCTAGATAAACCATTAAAGGAACTCCGAGATTATCTCATTCTTAATGAAATTTTTGAAATCAATATACCCTTATTAGGTTGTGGCAGAGATAAATTAGAATGGAACCAAGTGTCAGCAAAAATATTAAAAATATTTGAAGATACAAATATACAAATTAACGTTTATTCCTTACCTACAATAAATTTGCATAATAATGATAACGAATCAATTTCGTCAAATCAAAATACAGTCCATTCAGATCCAGAAAATTTAGTAAACGGAATTAAATACATAGAAGACAGAATAAACATAGCCGATAATCAACTAATATTCGAAAGTCATAATTTTGAAACTGAAATAGAAATAACAAAATTATTCGGGAACAAAAAACAACGAATTCATTGTAAATTTAAGAAACAAAATCTCGAAGATGAAATATTAAACTTTCTCAAACAATATATAATTCCAAAAATAAAATACTTAGCTATCTTTAATGAAAAAGACCTAGACCTAAAATTTTCAAAAATAATAAAAGAAAACTTTGAATTTAATACCATTAATATAATTGCTTGTAATAAAATAGTGGAAGACATAGAAAACGAAGAGGAGCAAATAGAAATAATTCGTGACTTCCATACAGGCCTGACTAACCATAGAGGAATAATCGCAACTCTCAATGCATTAAAAGAAAAATATTTTTGGCCCAAAATGATTAGTAATATCACTGAATATATAAATAGATGTGAACTTTGCAAATTAAACAAATATAATAGAAAACCAATTCCGGCAATAGATAATCTAACTCCAACACCTCTAAAACCATTTGACATAATAAATATCGATGTACTTTGTTTAAATAAAAATAATTTTTTAACAATTTTTGATCAATTCTCCAAACATGGTCAAGTTTGTCCGTTAGAAAACAAAACTTCAAATAATATATTACAGAAATTAATTCAATATTTCCAAATTTATACTATACCAAATAAAATAATTATGGACGCAGGACCTGAATTCAAAAGTAACGTTTTACAGGATTTATTCAAATTTCGGAATATAGAGAGTCACATAATTTGCGTAAACAACCCTAAAAGCAATGCTGTTGAAAGATTCCATTCAACACTTATAGAACACCTTAGACTCCTCGAAAATAATAATCTCTTCAGAAACAAAACATTTTTAGAAAAACTTGACTTGGCAATCTTAGCCTATAACAATACTAAACATACCGTAACAAAATTAACTCCAAACGAAATACTATTCGGCAAAAATAATCAAATTCCGCTCAAAACAGTTCCACTCATTAATGAAGAAATAATACAAAAATACCAGACAGAGCAAGAAGAATTATTCAAAATTATAAATGACAAAATAAAAATTGAAAAACAAAAACGCTATAAGGAAAACGATAATCCCCTACAAATAAAAGATACTATTTACGTAAAAGAAAATCCTAGACTAATCAAAAAATTCAAAAAACCCTTATTCAGAAAATATAGAGTTCAACACTATAACCCAATACTTGGGAAAGTAAAAATTAAAGACCAGGTAGCCGAAAAACATGTCAGGATTAATAGAATTAAACAATAAACTGTTGTTTCAGATGTACGGCTCAACTTACGGACATCTCAAATGATAATGGATTTCATTTAGCTAAATTAGGGAAAACACAGATAAAAACTTCAGAACAAATAATTTACTTTAATTATAATATTACCCCGATTCACGATGAATTTATTAAAATAAAAACACTGAAAGAAATCCTCCTCTTCCAAATTAAAGACTCAAAAGTAATATTTCAAGACTATATTAATATTTTAACATACAATTTTAATGACCTAGAAAATCAAATTAATAAAATATTTCATAGAATTTCAAAACGCGGTTTAATTAACGGAATAGGAAGTATCATAAAATCAATTTCAGGTAATTTAGACGCTACCGATGGAGAACGCTATGACAAAATTCTTGAGCAAATAAAAAATAACGAAAAATTATTACAGGATCAAACTAATCAAAATTTAAAAATTAGTAGGGAAATGATTGATAAATTTAATAATCAAATCGAAAATATCAAAAGCAATGAAAATAGGCTGAAAACGGAAATGGAACAAATTCAAGAGATTTTAAAGAAAAACTTTAATTGGCAGGGAAAAATCGACGTTGAAAATAAATTTCAGAAACTAATATTTATAATCCAGAGTTTAAACGACCTGACTAAACAAATTGAAATCAGTTTAACTTTTTGTAACTTGAGAAAATTGCACACAAGTATTATCGACCCAAATAATATTAGAAAAATCACACAAAACAAAGACATTTGGCAACTAAACGAAATTATAGAAACCTACTGTCAACACGACAACGAACAGATACACTTCCTTATTAATATCCCAATTTTTTCATCACAAACCTATGATTTATACCAATTTACACCCCTACCTTTTATTAAACATAATACAATTTTACAAATGAACGAAAAACAAACTATGTATTTTATAAATAATAATAATAAGTTTAAGATAAATAATTGCATTTTAGTTAATAAGATATATTATTGTAAAACTGAGTATATTGTCTTAAATAAATGTATAGTCAATATTCTAAAGGCCCAAACGAATGATAATTGTAAATATCATACTCTGGAACTAGAAAATACTTGGGAGAAAATTCAAAACACAAACGAATTAATCATAATAAGCCCCAAGGAACAACAAATTCAAATTAATTGTGAAAGTAATACACTTAACAAAAAAATCAAAGGTATATTTAAATTAAAACTCGTCAATAAATGTGTAGTAAATAATTTTAAATTCGACATAATTCAAGAAACCTATAAAGAAATAATATTCGAAAGCCTAAATTTTAACAATACGTTTCAACACCTAAATTCAATAAATTTAGATAAAATAAGTAAAGTAAATATAACAATTAAAGAGTTACCACAAATAAAAGAGTTAAATTTACAAAACCATAACAATCCTCAGTTCTACATTATTTATACTATGTTATTTTTAATAGTTTGTATTGTCTTATTATATAAGTTTAGAAATAAGTGTTTAACAATTTGTAAAATAAATAAAAAATCCAAGGATAATAAAGAACCAATTGTAGAATTAAGTTCCATTGCATAATAACATTATAATAATTATTGTAAAATCTCAGAAGGGAGGAATTATGTACTGTTGTATTCCTATTCTACAATAATTATTACATGTCAGCACTTCTTGCAGTATTTTTCCATTGTGACATGCTTTGTAATAAAAACCCCTGTAGCTAAGATAAGTTGTTCATTCTTTTCTGTATTCTCTTATCTCAAACACATGTAATCTTGTTGGTAATAAAATTAATTTTTTTAAAATAATTTAAACGAAATTATTTAATTTGCATATGTACATACAAACAATACTGGATGATTTATCGGTCTGTTCTTTTTACCTTCCGTCACCTCTAGGTAAGGATTGTATTGTCTTTGGTCAAAAAATTCGGTGGTGAGTTTTCATTGAATAAGCACGTTTTAGGGTCTTTACAATACGATTTTACTATTTTTACGATGATGTCTGTATGTGTGTGTGTGTGTGTGTGTGTGTGTGTGTGTGTGTGTGTGTGTGTGTGTGTGTGTTCGTATGTGCGTGTGTGTGTATGTGTGTGTGTGTGTGTATGTGACCGCTTTTTCGTGCACGATATCTCCAATACTAGAATTCCAAAAATTACAATTCTTGCGTATTCCTCTTCCTTACAACCATATGCAGACATGTTTAGATTTTGGTTATAATTGGTCAACAGGAAGTACCCTCATTTCAAGATTTTAACAGTTTTTCTTGAAAAACTCAGTTAAATGTTATTATATCTTAAAGAATATATTATTCTCTATACGATTTGATTGTATTTTATATTTCATATTCAACAGATATAGAGTTAAAGAATAATAAAGATAAAAAATTCGTATAAATTTCATAATTCAGCCAGCTATGCTAACATAACCATGGAAACTGCTAATATATTCAGGTAATTCAAATTGACAGATGTCAGTATCAATAAAAAGCAAGTAATTGAATGAAAAAATAAGGGAAGTAATTCTAGTGTTAGAAGTTTTTAGATATAATAGAGATGATTACATTGGTTTGAACATGTCATGAGGACAGAAGAATAAATTAATAGAAGGTGGAAGAAACATAGGAAGACCAAATATAAGATGAAAAGACTGTATTGCAGAAGACTTGAGAGAAAAGGAACTGAATGAGGACGTCACCCAAAAAAAACATTAGTGGAAGAAGAAAATAAAAAATAGCGACCCCCTAACAAATGGGAAAACTAAAGAAGAAGAAGATGTCAGTGTCAAGTGCAATTTGCATAGTTTGTTTATGAAATAACTTTACTGGAAATATAGGATCTTTTGTAAAAAAATTATGTATAGGGCGCGTGCAGTGACATGACTTTGCTGCCTTTGGCAAGCAGATATGGGGACCCGTATCAAAATGACAGCAATTAATTATGTCCATAACTGACAAGTGTCATAATTTTTCATTCAAAATTTCATGATTTTCTTATTTCATGTGATTTGTTTGTTATCAGGAGTATGGAATTCCGTTGCCGAGAGAGGCAACAATGAGCAATATTAAAAATTCTTACTTCCCAGAAAAGCTTTCAGTAATGTCTGTAAAACTGTTGAATTTTGACACCGATATTTTGTATCTATCTGTCAATTACAACCATTTAAATATCTCAATTGGTTTCTATGGAGTTGTTTGGGTAGGAAGATTTATTACAACAGATTATTCTATATTATTATATTATATCTCTAAATCTTCAGAAGATATAACAAAAAAAAATTTAACGATCTTTTTTTGGAATAACAAAAATTTTCAAAAAATAATATTTAGAAGAATTTATTTAAAAAACTACCACAGCTCTTCCTATTAATGTTATATTGAGGAATCCGTAGTTAAATATATGTTGAATCTTGCAGTATTTGAGAAACTATCCTTCCAACATCCACACACACCCACACACGCATACAAACACATACACACGGACATCATCGTAAAAATGTTATAATCGGATTCTAGAGACCTTAAAACGTGCTTATTTATTAAAATCTGGATATTAATTTATAGCATAAATCCAATACGTCTCTTCGCGAGAGGTAAATTTTTTATTACAAAGCCTTCTGTATTGACAAAAAATGTAAATAATATTTTTAATAATATATATATGATGTTCTATTTGAAAATATAAAATTACATACCATTGCGTAAAAATGGAACGCCTTGTTGACAAACCTAGACTGCAGATTTATAGACCTTTTAATATAAAACAAACAAACCGATGAATCGCCCCGTATATTAGCTACATTTCTTTACACGTATGTCAGTTTATGTAAAAATACAATAAGTACAAGTAATAGATAAAATTCATCTTAGAATATATTTATAATATAATAACCCCTCGTATAATACGGTAGAAAATCTCGTAGAGGACAAAATCGTATTTTGCGGAATTAAGAAACAACGCATAAGTGAGAGTAACATTCCAAACACTACACAAGATATTGTAATCTAATGTAAAAGCGCGCTCCATAAAAGCGCTTTTGTTGTTAATGTGCGCTTGTAAACGGGCCACTATTTCTTCTATATTTTTCGTGGAAAATCATCTTAAATGGAAAAATATTACAATAATCTATATCGTCGCAGAAAGAGTGAGAGACCTTCCTAAAATTTAAAACTTGAAAATACCACGTTGCGTTTCTTGTTGTAAAATTTTGAAACTAAGGTTTCCTGTATTAAATTATGTTCCATGCAAGTTTCCAACAATTATCGAATTATTAACAACATATTTTTCAATAAATACGCCTTCTAATTTTTGTACTTAGCAACAATGTGTGCTGTGTTAATTTGTTGGTTGCGTTTTTCTAATGATCTTTGTTGGTGGTATTGGCTTGTATTACTAGCACGTTTTTATGGAGAGCACTTTTACATTATATTTTGTGAGGAATGTGCTCCATAAAAGCACTTTTATCATAAAAGTGTGCTCGTAATATGGCCAAAGTTTTTATTCTCTAGTTGAAATAAATACGTGGATATTCTTTTATAATAAAGATTTTTTATGATACGGTACTCATTCGTTTCGATATATTATTTTTAATTTTTCGTGCTTTACATTTTGGTTTTGAATCTATAAAATATTACACAAGTATTGTATTACTGGTAATATGTATAATTTTGTAATACATTCTGCTTGTATTCTTTTTTCTTTTTAATTGTAATTTTGTTCATTATTATAAATGAACTCAATTTAACTTTCTGTTATATTTGTTCCAGGGTGTATTCATGAATTCCTAAACTTTCCCATGGCAGTGTTACATTTCAACAATACGCCGATTTAGTTGGTAAGTATTAAATATTATTTTATATAATTTTTATAATAATTTTCCATGATAATTAGCTTAACACTGTTAATGGTCTCGAACAATTGTTTTACAAACTTTATTTCTTTTTACTCCTATATTTTCTGTACAAAACTTGATTATAATTTTATGATACGAGTATATTGAAACAATAATTTTCTTTATTACATATTGTAAAACATATTTACATAATTGATAAACATGAAAATAAACTACAATATAGCGACATCTTTTAATACACATTTGATTAGAATTGGCAATAGAATTCTATATTTATAGTTTAGCAACTTTCTAATTTTGTATTCCTACGCGCGACTTACCTGTTAGATGGCGATAGTTCACAATAGGCCAGTGTAAATCTACAGTTTTATAAATAACATATTGCATATGTATAAATTTGGAATATAGTATGCATAAATTTGCACTTAAAATATTAATGTAAATTAATGCCGAAGCTGTCAATACAATTCAGATAATAACTACAAGTGGTCTATAATGAAGATTATTTCATATTTGAACGGTAACGTATTTCGGTTCGCTCTTATTATGCCGCAGGAATTAAGAGTCACTATTTTCTTGTCTAAACTTTAATAATCATTGTTCCCATTATTAAGCATTATTTCAAGAAATAAAAAATCTGTCAATACAAAAACTTCTGCTATTTAATTTTTATTAATTTAATTAAGTATTAATGCAAACCTATAGAAAATTTAATAATCTTTAATTTTTTTAATAATATAAATCTCGAAAAACATTTTTCAAGGAAAGTGCCATTTCTGGTTATCTGATTTACACCAAAATCTTATGACTTCTTTCCATATTAGAATAAGGTAGAAATACAAGGTTTCAACATTTTCTGAATAATAAATAGTATTTGAGTTAGAGCGTAAAGAGGATCCACATTAATGCGCACATACATACACTCACACACACATTCACACACAGGAAGACATAATCGTAAAAATGTTAAAATTGGATTCCTGGGACTTTAAAACGTGGTCATTTACCAAAATCTCTATATGCGATTTTTAGCACGATCCCTTTACCTCCCATACCAAAGGTAGCGGGAGGTAAAGAAGGAGGGAATTTATATTTAAATTAAAGAACATTATTACCTCTCACTAAGAGAGGTATTGTATTCATGCTAAAAATCGCATATCCAGATTTTATTGAATAAGCACGATTTAAGGTCCATAGAATCCGATTTTAACATTTTTACAATGATGTCTGTGTGTGTGTGTGTCTGTGTGTGTGTGTGTGTGTGTGTGTGTGTGTGTGTGTGTGTGTGAGAGGTTGTTGGAGACACGATTTCTCAAATTCTGTAGGACTAAAGACCTGTTTGACTACGGATTCCTCAATCTAACAGTAATGGGAAGAAGTGAATAGGTTCTGGTAAAAATTGGACAACCGGAAGTGGTAGTTTCTAAAAAAATATTTCTAAATATTATTTTTTGAAATTTTGTTACTACAAATATTAAAGATAATTACATTCTCAATCTGACACATTTAATTTTTTTATTATATCTCGTATAGGTTTGGAGATATTCTATATAATAATATAGAATAATCTGTTGTAATTGTGGTTGTAATAAATCTCGTTGCCAAAAAAACAGTTGCGATATTAATTTTTTTGTAATTGACAAATAAATACAAAATGTCAGTGTCAGTTCTGGGAGGTATGAGTACATTTAAAATATATTATTGTATTATTAATTAAATATTTATTTAAATTGCAGGTATGTCAATATTACATATCCTTAAGAAATACCGCTAATACCGTCAATGAATTTGAAGTATTTTGAACATATTAGAATAGGATAAAATTTCTCATAGAACGAAAGAAGAGAAACAATTTCAATTATTTGTGTGTACAAGAAGTGTTAAATTCGTTACTTATAGGGCGCGAGCAGCATTGTGACTTTGTTGGCCTTGGCAAGCAGATATGAGGATCCGTGACAGAATGACGGCTAGTAGTTATTTGCATAGATGTCACAATTGTCATATGTCATAATTTTTCATTCAAAATTTCATAATATTCTGTTTATTTTTCATCCAATGCAACATAAAATGAAAATGGCGAGAGGTATTGTGCTGGCCACAAGAGATTTTTTTTTATTTTGTAAAATATTTATTAGTCCTTAAATTACATGCATACAAAATTACTTATAAAGTACGATTTACATTCAAACTTAAACCTATATTATAAATATTGCAAATTATACCGGATACCAAACAAATTCAAACCCTTTCAGTCCAAATGTTTTCTCTGTGCCTTCTTTCGGTGTATCAGGTGAATCTAACCCCAAATTAATAAACTTAACTTTCGGTCTATATCCATTTTCATCAGCAATATATTCTACAACTCTCATAATTCCATCCCTTCCATTGACAAAATACGCTCCTATTTTCGCGCCATTTTTCAAACCTCTTTCATGATGACCATGGAAACCAAGAGTGTAGTTGAATTTGTACAAAAGGTCCAGCATGTCTTTTTCTGTTATGCCATCTGGAAGACCATCTACCATTCCTGGATAACGGTCTTTTATTTGGATGGGATCTTTTCCAGGGATGTTTATTTGATTGCCAGAAATGGATATTTCTGGACGGTTTGGATTTGGAGGGGGGCTGACGCTTATTGGAAGAGGGTTGAAGTTGTTCGGAGGAGGACTTATATGGGTGGGATTTGGAGTTTGATCTGGTATTTGGTTTTGTAAAGGTGGTAGTTGTATTTTTTCATGAGTTGGAGTTGGAGCAATGGATGGGTTTATAAGGTTTACGTCTGGGTTTATAGGGAAAGGTGGTTGTTGTTCTTCTGATGGTTTAACAGGTTCGGGTTCAAATCTTGGATCAAGGTTACCTAAACCAAACTTATCTAGTTGGGAAGTTACTGGGGTTATTAGTTCTACATCTTTTGGTACAATTGGTGGTATATTTGGTACACCAATTGGTGGTTGTGGTAGATTTTGCCCACCAAGTGGTGGATTTTGCCCTCCAAGTGGTGGATTTTGCCCTCCAAATGGTGTATTTTGCCCTCCAAATGTTGGAGTTTGCCCTTCAAATGTTGGAGTTTGCTCTCCGAATGGTGGATTTTGCCCTCCAATTGGTGGATTTTGCCTTCCAAATGGTGGATTTTGTCCTCCAAATGTTGGAGTTTGCCCTTCAAATGTTGGAGTTTGCCCTCCGAATGGTGGAATTTGCCCACCAATTGGTGGATTTTGCGCTCCATTTGGTGGAGGGAACCTTCCAGGTCCTGATTTGTTGTCTTGGAACTGAGGTGTTTGGAAAGGAAGCTTATTAGAAACTCCAGGAGCTTTAGGGGTAGTACTAGGTAATTTGCAAGATCCACAAGATGCTACCTTCAGCGAAGGAATCGTTGTAAAAACATATGGTGCTTTATAATTTGGTGTTATAGTGGCTATTGTTGTACTGATACTGATAGGTGGTGCACTTGAGCTGACTTGGAGTTTTTCTGAAGCGCCTGGGGATTTCTTGGGGAATTGGTAGCCTGGTTCATCCAAAGCTAGTAACAAAAATATATTTAAGTTAGTTATGGATGTTATACAATAGAAATAGAAGTACTTACGTCCACTAACTCGAACGTTTCTCATACTTAATATTTTGAATGAGCCATTTTCGTCGGTAGCATAGACTGTAACATGGTATATTCCATCGGCGGTTATGAAACCAAATTCTCCCATTATTATGCCGTTGACATCTGCAAGAAAAAAAATTAATGCAGAATTGTTTTAAACAATTTTTATTATATGATAATGATTTATAAACATTGATGTACTGGGAACCAAAATGCGCGGTACTTATTGAGAAAAATAGTCAGGTAGGCCGTGGAAAACAAAATTTGTACCATCATTTTAAACAATTATTTATCAGTCACTTGAAATTAAGTTGCGAAAGTAGTTAAGTATAAAACTTAGTTAATCAATTTTTTAAAGTATTGTTGTTAGTGAAAATATCACATTAACTATAAAGCATTTTCGAATCATGATATACAATTTGATAGTTTTGACAGTTTTTAAGTCAGCTTGAAATTAATTCGGTAATTTTTCAGTTCCCCAGTAATTAGTTTCATAGATTTGACAGTTTTTAATTTTCCCAGAAATTATGTAGTTTGAAAACATTTCCGACACCCAATAAAGGGTATTAAGGATCTGTGAAGAAGAAGAAAACATTTCAAAAGGAGGTTACTTTTCAGCTTTTAAGAAATGGAAGGAAAGGATGGATGTCGGTTTGATATACAGAATGTCCTGATTTCGAAGACCACCAATGGGACTTGTGGTGCGCCTTACACAACACTGCATCGAAATTCAACACAATTTCGACTTCAATTGGGTCCGGGTTATAGACAGAGAACCTAACCTGAACAAACGATCCAAATAATATAAATTTCAGAACGGACATTGAAAACCTCATACAATAGAATCTGCAAATTATTTCAGCAGGGTTTTTGGTGTTTTTTTTTGTTTTTTGTTGTTTTTTAAGAATGTCTTTCACTTCTCAAACAAGTAACATCCAATTCCTATTTCAGGAAAAAAAATGTTATTATCGCCATTGCTTAAAAAACTTTTATAAGTTACTGTCTTCTGAATGACAATTGTTAATATCTTCATACAATTTTTAATTTTCGACGATGATATGTTTGAATTAATATATTTTTATTTATTTATTTTTAACGCCTTAGTCAGTAAGTATAAACAGTTTCAATGTAGTAAAACATGTGTTTATTTATGTTCTTCACCAGTTTGCCCTGATGAAGCTGTAAGTAACAGCGAAACGTTGGCTTCAGATTAAATAAAAAAAAAAAATTGAGCTGCAATCCTATTTATTTTGTCATCTAATAAACTTATATTTTTTTAAGTAGTAATTCAAAATGAAAAAATAATTTTCCGTCATTATCTACCTATGAGAATTTTTAGCAAAACAAAAGCACATCAAACACGGTCCCCCAACAGTGCACCGCACATGTCCCATTTAACCGAAGTCGTATATCTAATAGTTTCGGAGAGGTGGCCTCCGAAATCCGGACACTTTGTATAAGCAACGTTTATTTTTCGATTTGATTTATATTTATTATGACATTATATTAAGTTTCTGTTACCAAAGGTGTAAATTCAAAAATTTTAGTTTCAAAAAATTAAATATTTTATGTACAAAATGTCACGAATTCTAGAGTTCATTCTGTATAGCTTTAGATTATACATATTTTGAAGCATTTCATATTCATATATTCCTTGTTCAGAAGGTAGATATTTGATATTTATGTCAACACATTACATAAAGGTGAAGTTTTACAATAATAATATTTACTATATAAAGTTTACAGTAATTATCTTAATTTAACAGTATACCTGATAAAATTTACTATAAATATCGCTATATGGTAATTTGCATTGTGATATTTGTAGAGAAACGACTTTTTACATAAATTCAAAATCCATTCACTATTAAATAGGAAATTTGCTAATGATAGAGTATGCATTTATATGTATTTAATTAAAAGTCATTTTTAAATTGTTGTTTCATGAAACCGAGTAATGCATTATTGTTTTTCATAAATGCTTTGGCTGCCGGCGCCGGTTACCTTGAAACACCTATGCCAAAATAGCCATGTCCAGACTTATCATTTTACAATTTAATGCAAATAAAAATAATTGCGGTAGATTTAAGCGCATAAAAAGAGCAATTATTGGCATTATTTCTTATTTAGCTGGCATCAGCTGCAGATATGGGAACCGGCGCCGGTAGCTAAAGCACTGCCTTTTTACCTTCCGTCACCTATATAGGTAAGGAAGATATTGTCTTTGGTCAAAAAAATCAATGATGAGTTTTTAGTGAATAAGCATGTTTTAGGATCCCTATAATACGATTTTACCATTTTTACAATGATGTCTGTATGTATGTATATGTATGTATGTATGTATGTATGTATGTATGTGTGTGTGTGTGTGTGTGTGTGTGTGTGTGTGTGTGTATGTGTCTGTGTGTGTGTGTGTGTGTGTGTGTGTGTGTGTCTGTGTGTGTATGTGTGTGTCTGTGTGTATGTGACAAAAGTTTCGGATCGCATAACTTCATTACCACGATTCCAAAAATTATAATTTTTCTTATATTATATTCCTCAAGTTTACATCCAGAAGAACATGTGATTAGATGTTGCTTAAAATTGGTGAACCGGAAGTACCCTCATTTGAAGATTTTAACAGTTAAATATGATTTATTGACACAACGACATTATACTTAAAGAATATATTATTCTCTATACGATTTGATTGCATTTTATACTTCATATTCAACAGATATAAAGTTAAAGAATTATAAAAATATTAAATTTCAAAAATCAGCCAGCTATGTTAACCATGAAAGTTACTAATATATTCAGATAATTCAAATTGACAAATGTCAGTATCAATGAAAAGTAAATGAATATGGCAGAGATGTTGAAGTAGATGTTGGGGAAGACACGGAAAGATAGGGTAAGGAAATAACTCTAGTGATACAAGTTTCTAGAAAGATACAAGAGAGACGATTACATTGGTTTGAACATGTCATGAGGAGAGATGAAGAATATATTGGAAGAATAAATAGCTTAGTATTAGAAGGTTGAAGAAACAGTGGAAGACCAAAGATAAGATGGAAAGACTGTATTGCGTAAGACTTGAGTGAAAAGGAACTGAATGAGAACGACATGCAAAACAGAAATGAGTGGAAGAAGAAAATAAAAAATAGCGACTCCTAACGAATGGGAAAAGCTAAAGAAGGAGATGTTAGTGTCAAGTGCAATTTGCATAGTTTGTTTATGAAATAATTTCACTGGAAATTTAGAATCTTTTGCAAGAAAATTTATGTATGGAATTTGTAGATAATACATAGGATTGACGGAAGGTATTGTGCTAGCCACATCAGATTTTTTACCTTTTGATTCGCGCCTATGTTGCTGCCCATCTATAGTGAATCCAAACTCATATGGTCTTCCTTCATCTTCATTATTACGTGACGTCACACAAAGGCTCAGGGCCAGTACTATCATCATCTGAAACAAATGATTATTATTGTTGTTGACATTTATAATAAAATGTAAATGTATTAACTATTTGACAAGTATGAAAATATTAGTATTTATGTTATAGTATAATTCAGAAAAATCATTGAACGATTAATTATTTTATAATATGAAAAAAATATTGTTAATTCATTTATTACATCATAATTTACAACATCTTCATGTGTAACATTTAAATAATGTTTATATTTTCAATAATTAATTTTCCTTAATTAATAATAATGACACACTTTGTTCATGGCTAGAAAATATGAAGTGTGAAATTACTTTATTAATTAGTGGTTAACTATTGAATGTTATTTCCTGGGTCGCCATTAATAATTTATTTATGTTTGTCATTTTACTGATTTACAGTTTTCAGTTAGCAAAGTATCTATGTTTAATTAAAAATGGAAAATTTATTATAATGCAACCTTTATATTTCACGGATAATGAGGTGTTATAAATCATTATACTAATATTACCTATTAAACTTTGTAAAGAGAATAATGAAATAAACTTATTAATATTCAATATTTTCATACAATAACAATCATAGTTTGAAAATACAAGCATATGAGCGCTATTTATTTGTATTTATTTTTTAAACTGAATTTTATATTTTGTAAAATCATTTACAAAGTTCAAGGTATACATATTTTTTGTAAATTTAATCGATTTTAAGAATACAAAGATGTAATACGAGAAGAGTATAAAAAGTAGGTACTTTGACATAAATTTCAAGTTTCATCGAATCGAAATATTTATTTAGAAATAGTTGCGACCTTTGCGGTTGGTATATGTTTTTTTAAAGCTTACTTATCTAAATTTATTGCTGAAATTATTAATAATTCATACATACGGAATAAGAAAGATTTCCATTATGATTATAATATAAAAAACATAATATCCAAAAAAAAAGTTAATATATTTAAACGTATTTCATTTGTTTTTTTTTTTGTATGTGTAATACAGCAAAATTATATTATGTAATTCTCCCGACATGAAATTTTCTACTTTAAATCAACTATTATAATTCTAAAACTGTGTTGCGGAGGATATAATCGTATGTCACATATCAGATTAAATAATTGTTCAATTTTTTAAAAGTAGATACAGAAACCTTCCTTAAAGTAGTTTTAGTCACTTTCAAAATATGAATAATGCATGGCCGAAGCCTGGGAGTCTTATTAATATAAAACTTTATATATTTATTAACAAAAAAATCGTTATGAGGATACAAAAATATATCATTGAATTTAGAATTAAAAAAATCTGATGTGGCCAGCACATAACCTCTCGCCGTATATTTTACCTGGCTGTATGCATAAAGCGAAGAATATTTTTATAAATACAAATAATATATTCATATAAATCTATGACGTATAAACTTCTTTATTATTCAATAATAGCATGTCTCAACATGAAGATATTTTACCATAAATTATGTTACAATAAATTACAAAGTAGAGTTTACCATATATAAATATTAGGCTGGTAACTGCAATTTTCAATTCGAACAACGTTGTTTACTTTCTCTTCATATTCTTCTAGTAAAAACATTAATTTTGGGCGGTCTAAAATGTATATATGGATTGTGCATCTATTCTTACATATCTTCTTTTACATTTTAGTTTTTTATACATGTTATATCTAAATAACACTAATTCCCTTTAATAAAGTGACGGATAGATTGCACTCCGATTATTCTTATATCGATGTGTAATTTTGTCAATATTTACAACTTACTTGAGAAGAATTTGATAGCTTTTTCGCAATTCAAAGTTACTCTAGTCTATAGTACTGGTGTACATTGTCCCATAATGTTTGAAACAAATTTAAGTCCTTCAACCTAGACTTGTCATCTCTATAATAGTCACAGATCAAGAACTAAGGGATTCTCCAAGTACATTTTTCTGTCATTACTCATTATTTCTGACACTGACATTTATCTGTCAGTTACAAATAATTTAAATTATCAACTATTTTTCATGGCATTCTTTCGGCTGTCAAATTTATTACAACAGATTATTTTTTATATTATACTTCTTTTATCTCTAAATCTATGGAATATATAATAAAATATTTAAATGTATCAGATAGAGAATTTAATTTTCTTTAATATTACCACGAAAAATTTTCAAAAAATAATATTTAGAAGATTTTTTTTCAAGAATCTTCTACTTCCGGTTGTCCAATTATTACCAAAACCTTTTCAGATCTTCCCATTAATGTCCGATTGGGAAATACGTTGTTAAACAAATTTTAAGTCTTATAGTTTTTGAGTAACCGTCCTTCCAACATCCCACACACACACATCCACACACACACACACACACACACACACACACACACACACACACACACACAGACATCATCGTAAAAATGTTAAAATCGGATTGTAGGGACCTTAAAACGTGCTTATTCAATAAAATCTGGATATGCGATTTTTAGCATGAATGCAATACCTCTCTTAGCGAGAGGTAAAAAAGAAACCTGACAACAATTTTTTTCCTGTTTATTACAATAGTAAAATAAATATACATAGTTTATCTATTTAACCTTCTTTGTAGCACGTATATAGTTCTCGAGATAACAATGCTGGCCCATTTAAAATAAGTAAGTTATGATACAGCCTTCTCTAATATAATTTTAACTCAATATAAGAAAATAGTCTAGTTATGGCCCTTGAAAAATGCTCTAATAATATGCACTGATTTTTAGACATGTCCTAAAGTCGACTATATTCACCTGCCCTAAGGGATGTATTGGTATTTATAATATTCCGTAGATACATACATTGTATAGGTAAATGTACAGGGTGTTAAGCGAAGCGCGACACCCGATCACCGGAACATAAGACTTTAACATGTAAAATTATAGTTTGTAATATCCTATTTCCCAAATTATTTTACGGAAACAAGTTTCAAATAAAATTTGTAGAGTTTAAAAATCAATAAGCAAAATTAATTTTGCATGCTCTATAAAATCACCCCAAAAATAGCAATAGCCATGGAATTGATACAAAATTAACAAATGTTAGCGATTTATCTGTCAAGCTAGGTTAATTTATTTTTATTATTTTTTGTAATTTCTGTTAAAGTAAAAAAAAAAAAATTTAAATAGATAAGTAATTGTTCACTTGAACAGATATTACAAATAACTTGATAGGTAAAACTTCAAACATTTATTAATTTATCTATATCAATTCCATGGCTATCGCTATTTTTAGGGTGATTTTCGACATTTTCATATTTAATTTCTGCAGTTACAAAACATGTAAAATTAATTATGCTTATTCTTTCTGATGCAGAATTTTAATCTCTACAACTTTAATTTAATGTTTACTTAAAATAATTAGGGAAACAGGAAATGACGAAAGTATGATTTTCCTATGTTCTGGTATCGCGGTCAACACCCTGTATGAATAATAAAAAATCTGTTGTGGCCAGCACAATACCTCTCGCCACTTCCTTTTTTTGGTTACATAAGTATAGGGCGCGAAAAGTAATGTTACATTTTTGGGCTTCACAAGCAGATGTGTGGGCCCGTTTCACAATGATAATTAGTAATTATGTACATAGATGTCAAATGTTAGAATTTTTCATTAAAAATTTTAAGATTTTCTAAATTTACGTCAATTTATCACCAGGAGTTTAAAATTTACTTGTATGCCTTAGATATTTAACATTTAATTCTGCTCCACATGGAATTGGAAAATCACTAAATTTAGAATGAGAAATTTATACATAATTACTAGCTATCATTCTGACATGGTCCTCCATATCTGCTTGTCAAGGCCAACAAAATCATATGACTGCTCGCTCCCTATTGTATTTAACATTTCTTGTATACTCTACACCAAAAATTCTACTTACGCATATATCTATTCCATATATATTTAGATTGTTTAATTTTAAATTCATTTTTGATGAAGAAATTTTGTCCTCTTCTAATTTTTCGAAATGTTTCCAATTCTATTAATACATTAAGAAATAATATAATGTATGTACTTCCCAGAAAAACTCTTCAGTAATGTCTTCGGATTTCTGACACTGACATTTATCTGTCAGTTACAAAAAAATTAAATTTTCAACTATTTTCCATGGCCATTCTTTCGGCTGTAAAATTTATTATAACAGATTATTTTACATATTATATTTCTTTTATCTCTAAATCTATAGAATATATTATAAAATATTTAAATGTATCAGAAAGAAAATTTATTTTTCTTTAATATTATCAAAAAAAAATTTCAAAAAATATTATTTAGAAGATTTTTTTTCAAGAATCTTCTACTTCCGGTTGTTCAACTGTTACCAAAACCTTTTCAGATCTTCCCATGAATGTCCGATTGGGAAATACGTAGTTAAACAAATTTAAAGTCTTATAGTTTTTGAGTAATCGTCCTTCCAACATCCTACATACATACACACACACACACACATACATCCACACACACACACACACACACACACACATACACAGACATCATCGTAAAAATGTTAAAATCGGATTGTAGGGACCTTAAAACGTGCTTATTCAATAAAATCTGGATATGCGATTTTTAGCATGAATCCAATACCTCTCTTAGCGAGAGGTAAAAATAATTTGAATTATAATTTTTTTACACTATTTGTATTTTCTTAAAAAAAATATTTTTACATTGTATACTTATTTTTATAAATCTTTAAATAATATTATTTTATTTTATTTTACATTAATTTGTGTTGCCGTGAGCCGACCGTAACTTGTTTAACATGGCAGGCTGGTACGCCTTTGCACAACTTAGAATCTTGTGAGACATTGGAGCGAATGGACGTATATTTCTTTGCAGTAAATATTAATATTTAAACTAATATTTAAAGTGAAATATGAACATTTATACAGATATGGGTGTATTTAGAATTTAGACGAAGGCACCTGTGTTGAAAATATGTTATCAGACGGTAAGTTACATCATTTTTTCCAAGGGGAAATGCATTTTAAAAATATGACGTTTATGAGGTTTTGCCTTTAATTTTATACATTCTTGAATATATTGTTCCAACGCCTTTACGTAACCAAAATATAATTTTTGGTGTTAGATGTTAAAAGCCGGGTCCACATTGAAACTAACGTGGTTAGCTAAAAGTGTTTTGTAACTCGGTGGTTGATTTTTAACACCTGGTTAAAAAAAATTACCCAATCAAGTATGTTGATATATTACAAAAAATGGTTCTTTAGTTGTTAAATCAATGTTTATTGGAAACAATTTTTAATCAGTTGTTAAAAACTATAACACTGAGTTACAGAATAGGCCCAGTAGAAGGTTAGGTCGTTTGTATACACATTTTGCGATCTAATAACAATGTTCGCTAATAAAAATTGATGTTCCTAATAGCCGATAAACTTAAAAGAATTAAATGTTATTACGATGTTCAAATTTGTAGATGTACCTTATGTGAATATAAAATGTGTATTTTGTATTATAAAAATACATAAATACTTCTTCTGGAAATAAGTGTTCTAGCGAGAAAGTTTGTTTGCAATTTAAATTCATTAAATATTAAAAATTCGATTGGGGCGTTTACATAAAAACTTTAAAGCCACTGCCAGTCTTCAATTTGCAAATCTAACAAAAGGAAAACTTCTCTTCCTTTTCTGAAAACTGGCGAAAGTAATTTGTTATTGTAGTGAGGACATTGTATGTTGTTGAACATTTATTCGTTAACAGAAAATGTTCGCTAACAAAAATATTAGCTAACAATGTTCGTTTCAATGTGGATCCGGCTTAAAATAGAAATTGTTTTGCCCATTGAACCTTCTTCAGCTCTTATAGCTCTCGAGATATCAATGGTGGATAATTTTAAAATGAACATTTTTTTAAATAAAGCCTTCTAATGTTAGTTTAATTCCATATAATTTTTTATTTATGTTAGCATATGAAATGGGAAGTGATATTTAATTTCTGACGAATGATGCAATTCCCTACACATTAATGCAGTTACGAAATTATATTATTGTATTTTATTGTTAATTACTCGATAATAAATCATTGTTTTATACAATGTTAGTTTATTGTATGAAGTGGACGCATAAAGCAGGGTCGATGAAATGTTTTCTTTTTAATTTTACCCAAAGTTTTATTTGACTCTACCTAAAGTTTACAGTGAATTATTTAACTCTTCCCTTTAAAGTTAACATATATATTTCGGGAATGAAGTAATCAAGGTTGGTAGATTACTAATAAAAAAAATCTGTTGTGGCCAGCACAATACCTCTCGCCACTTCCGTTTTTGGTTACATAAGTGTAGGGCGCGAGTAGTCATGCGACATTGCTGGCCTTGACAAGCACATATGGGGGCCCGTGTCAGAATGACAATTAGTAATTATGTACATAGATGTCAAATGTCAGAATTTTTTATTAATAATTTCAATATTTTCTAAATTCACGAAGTTTAAGTTGTCACCAGGAGTGTGGAATTTACTTGTCGAGGAAAATAAACCACATGCAATTGGAAAATCATTAAATTTAGAATAAAAAAATATGATATTTGACATCTATGTACATAATTACTGACACGGGCCCCTATATCTTTTTATGTTATCATTCCTTGTATACCTACACTATACACCAAAAATTCTACTTATAGCTATTCTTCATATTTAGATTTTTTAATTTTAAATTTATTCTGTGAAATTTTTTTGTCCTACTTTACTAATTTTTCGAAATGTTTGCAATTCATTGTCGGGATTGACAGTATTTTTCAAGGTTATATGTAATATACCTATAATTTTAAATATTTAACTATTAATACAATAAGAAATACTATAGTGTATGTACTTCCCAGAAAAAAATCTTCAGTAATGCTCTGGATTTTTGACACTCACATTTAGATTTATTTCAACATTATTATATACCTTATATTTCTTTATTTCTAAATCTATAAAAGGTATAATAAAATATTTATATCTATCAGATAGAGAATTTACTCTTCTTTAATAAAATCAAAAACAAAAATTTCCAAAAATAATATTTAGAAGATTTTTTTTAAGAATCTGCTACTACCAGTTGTCCAATTATTACCAAAACATTTTCAGCTCTTTCCAGTAATGTACGATTGAGAAATACGTAGTTAAAAAGATATTAAGTATTATAGTTTTTGAGAAATCGTCCTTCCCACCACCCCACATACACACATACACATATACACACACATACATATATACACATACATATATATACGTACGTACACACACATACATACATACACACACACACACACACACACACATACATACACACACACACACACACACACACACATACACACACATACACACACACACGCAGAGAGAGAGAGAGAGAGAGGGGGGGAGAGAGAGACATTATCGTAAAAATATTAAAATCGGATTGTAGGGACCTTAAAACGTGCTTAATTTTTAGTATGAATCCAATAGGTACCTCCCTTAGCGAGAGGTAAAAATTAAAGGACAAAAATATTTATTTTGTAAACTATTCATTCAGATGTCCAAAAAGTATAATAATATCTACATTTGAAAATATTTCCATTCGATATTTATTTACAGTTATCATTTTTACAAGAAGAACGTGACCATGCAATCTGTATATATAAAGTTTCATTGTACGACGTCGAAGGTTAGTTTCTATTGAAAAGGGTTCCATTATGAACTTGAGACCTTGGCATCGTAAAATGATTACTTGTTTTATTTGCAGGAACATAATTATGCACTTAATGTCATTTTCCTATCAATAATCGATTATAAGTCTCTTATTATCTACTTTAATCAATGATAAATAAATAATTGCATGCAATTTATACTGAGACAAATTGCTTAGTCTTTTACACTGTGATCATCATTGCAATTTTTCTTTTGGTAGACCTTGTGTAGAACTTATTATAAGATACAATATAAAAATTAATAATTCGATTCTTATTTTGAAATAACTGAAATATTTATGCAAATTTGATTTGTTACAGGATCACGCTTCCAGAAATCCCGAAGAAAATCCACACATACACAGTAAGTGAAATTAAAATTATATTTATAAATAAGTATGTTTATAAGAATCTCAGGGAACAGGAATAGTCCAAAAAGTCTATTTTTACCACGTTTTATAATGTAATACCGGTTCTTTTAATCTTTATTTATGTCATAGATGTTCAGTTTTTTCAGCATTACGGTACATGATAAATCATCGCTATTAAAAAAAACACTTTTACGTGTGTGGCAAATTTGCACATTATCTCTTTAATGCTGTTTAATCATTTGTCATTTTTAGCGGAATATGTAAAAAAATTAAAATAAATTAAATATTCAAAAACTAGCAGTATAAAATATAAATAATATACACTTTAATTTACATGTAACATGCCACATTTACTTACGGTTCTTTTTTTGCAAAAACCGAATAAGTCCTATATTGAAAATTTCTGCATTATTTTGTTCGTTTTCAGTTGCATTACAACGTTTGTAGTTCTGTATTTAAAAATATATTTCCTAGGAGATTTTTTTAAATAAAATAATGGACTATGTGACTAAATCTTCATTTTTACTTATATGATACTAGACAAAAATAAAATACACATATTTTTTAAATCGATCATTTTTTTGTAGTTAACGAGAAAAAAATATTCAAGCTATGGGAAAGAGGTATAGTGACGTAACCATGGCACGAGCCAGGCAGACATGCGACGTCATCGTATTCCTTCTCCAAAACATATAATTGTAAATAACAATGGCCGCTAGTATGAACAGTGATTAAGGGTGATTAGCGAGCATGTGATTAGCATTGTTTTATCTTTGTCAATCGTTTATAGATTATTTTAGAGAAAAATACTTCAAATAAGAGTTATAGAAAAATTAATTGTACGCATCTTTTATTTGAAGCATTTTTCTCTAAAACAATCCATAAACGATAGACAGAGATAAAACAATGCTAATCAAATGCTCGCTAATCACCCTTAATCAGTTGTTCATACTAGCGGTCAATATTATTACAAAATAATGTTTAATTTTTATTATTATGAGAAACTACAATGGGTTATTTATATATTTACGATTTATATATTGAAATTTTGTTATGGTTACGTACCCCAAAAAGAAATATATACCTTATCTTTGTTATTCATCATTTCTTTCTTCATTTTTATAATTCTTATCAGGGAAATGCAAAATTCCTACAAAAACCAAAATAGTTGCGATTTAAAAAAAATAATAGATATATAAAATGAAATATCAGAAAATGAACACATTAGCCTGTATTACGAGCGCACTTTTATAATAAAAATGCTTTTATGGAGTGCTTTTAGGGTTTTATTCATATGAGGAGTGTGCTCCATAAAAGCGCTTTTATTATAAGTTGCACATGTACAGTAAAAATTTTAAAAGATGTCCGATCAAGGGCATCTGTATCACGAACGAATTAACAAATAGGCATACATTTATCTCTTTCTTTTGCAAAGGCTATAAGAGTGTGCGATAAGGATGGATATAATACGCTTGTCTTTCAAAAATTCATATTGTTTCGACTAAGTTAGGACATTCCACTTTAAAACGATGCTCGTAGTTGATAATTGATAATCCTTTCGCAGTAACGTAAGTTTATTTATTAATTCAGATACATTACCTTGATTCATAGCCGTACGAATAACGTTATTTTCTGTCAGAGTCACTGACATTGTGTCATTATCTTATTTTTAACATATTTGGTTTTACATTTGCTTATAAACTTACCAGTTGACTTATTTTTGAATTTGGAATGCTTTTACTGTAATATATATTTGTATAATAATAAAATAACTGTAGTATCTTACGTACCCTCATAAAAACTAAGCAAACGACACTACTGAATTTGTCAGAATGGGCGGAGCAAAAATCTGAATTCATACAATTCGTAGATAACCTTGATCAGACATCTTTCAAAAATTTTACTGTAATTCTATGAACGAAATGAGAAATTTTTTAGTGTTCTGAAAACCTGAATATTTGGACAATATGAGTTTTTATTATATTTTATTCACAATCACAATATGCCGATTCCTAACCTTTTAGAGGTTGGGAAATACATCATTCCTAACTGTAATGACAATCTCTTGGCTTGGAAATAACAGATTTCACTTCCACCCCACGCGTTGGAAATGTTTATGTAGGGATTGCCTAGCAACAGTATCATACATCCCTATAATAAAGTAGACTAATAGTATATTACTAACCGAGGTGGAAAGAGTTTCATTACTGTCGAGGGCGAAGATAGCTAACCAAGGCGCACAGCGTCGAGGTTAGCTATAGCCCGAGACGTAATGAAACTTTTCACCGAGGTTTGTATACTATTTTATTCACAATCTGAAATTAATACGATATATAATATAAGCAGTTAAGCTACCAATGGTGGAGATATAATTAAAAGTACCAATTTTAATAAAATACCACATGAACTGTCAGTTTGATTTCTAACCTTAAATTTTCATTTCATTGATTACTTGTATTATTTACAATTTTATTTTTAACATATAAATTGTGAAGAAGCTTTGTTTATATGTAAATACCCATCACTGATACGCAATGATCACTCTAAGTGGGAAGCAGCTATTTATTTATTGTTAACCTCATTTTCCAAGAGGTTGGGAAGGATAGCGTGAATATAGCTGGAGTTGGGAAATTGACATTTCCCAACCTCAGCTATACTCACACTGTACTTCGCAACCTCTTCGAAAATGAGGTTAGCAATAACTAACTTCCCAACTTTTTAAAAGTCAGAAATCGTCATATTACTAACCGATTGAATAAACATATTTTAATGGAGCTGTCAAAAATATTAATAAATTTAAAGGTTATAACTCATTGATTTATTTTGAAAATTATTGATTTAAAAAGAGGATGATTGTGAATAAAATAGTATACATATCTCGGTGGAAGTTTCATCATAGCCTCGCGCTGTATCTCACCTCGAGGCTTCGCCTCTCGGTAATATACATAAGCCTTCGGCTGTAATGAAACATATCCCACCTCGGATGTAATATACTATTGTATACCACTTTATTTTTATGCTTAAATAAAAACTGCAGATTCTTTAAACATAATACAAAATTATGGATATATCATTTATTCAAATTTCCCTTATTAATGACGACGTTTAAATATACTAATAATTAAATATTATAATTAAGTCATAAATTTAATTAAATAAACAAACATTTTGGCAAGTGAAAAAATTAATAATTCATGAAATTGAAAAGTAATTTTCATAATTATATTTTCACCAGTCAATCAACAACAAATCAACTTTTTTATATAATTTTTTTGTTTACTGTTGTGAATGTTACGATCATTGATGTAATTTATTTACTTGCTTTATTTTAATTTGTGCACAATTCATGTTTATTTCTAGATATGACATTTATAGATAATTAATTAAGATGCTTTGATGCTTATTGAAATTTTTGCATTAGAAAAATTGTAATTACTATGGAAAATAAAACTGATGCTAGACTAATTTACAACATTAATTATTAATTATAATTTCAACCTATAAAATCAATAAAATACTTCTTTTCTTTTGAAGTGCTTTTCAAAATCATAAATATATATTCAAGATAAGCAGTGAAAAGAATACAAAGAATTAAATGAAAATTCAAGTAATTATATTTATAATTTATGTTCAACATTCGAAAGATGAAGGTCACAATAAATCGGACACAATTCAATACTTACGAAGATGTTACGATGACATCTGTTAAAGTGACGAAATAATGCCACTAGCATTAGTAAAAACAGTTGTACGTTCTAAGAAATCTGATGTTACTTTCTTTCTACTAGATACAGGTGTAAGTATAGGTAATTAAATATATCATCTTGTCTATTAGTCAATATAAGTTGTCAAAGAAAACAGGACAGATAACAAAATCGAAAAATAGTAAAAAGTGTGTCTACATTCATATTTTTCTGTTTTTGTTTAATATTGATTAAAAATGATATTGCATGTAAGTAACTTTATTTAATAGTCTGTCATTCTGTCGGCATTTATTATTTTGAACATTTTTATGAAAACTGTAAAATCAAAAATATATTGTTCCATTTATAAAAAATCTGATAGCATGTTATTTTTCGTCAGTTCTATGTATTTTGTATAAATTCCATATAGAAAGTTTCTTGCAAAATATTCTATATTTCCAGTAAAATTACAACACAAGCATACTACGAGCCCAAACTCATATTAGTTCGACCGGTTTTCTTTCGATTATTTTAAAATATAGATCCCTAAGCCCTGCACATTTTCCTGTGAGTATTGTTCTATATGTCTTGCAAGGTAGGTTTTACGTACAGTATAAATATACGAAATTATTTTTCATTGCGCCAAAAGTAAAGGGTCGCGGTGCACGCTAAATAAAAATAAAGAATTTTGTAGAATTTTTCTAATCATTTACGTAGATTTTATAATTTGTTGAAAATGTAAACTAGCCGAATTGTTATGAGTTTGGGCTGGTATATTAGTTGCATTTGACACTGACAACTGTCAATCAGAATTTTCTTAATGGTTATAGTATAGCTAGCTGCTTTCTTTATTTAACTCTAAATCCATTGAATATGAAGCATATAATGCACTCAAATGGTAAATGATATTTAACAGCCTTTTTTCAAGAAAAACTATTAAAATCTTCAAATGAGGGTTCTTTCGGTTGACCAATTATAACCAAAAACTAATCACGTCTATATATGACTGTACGGAACAGGACGATGAAAAAAAATTCTGACAAACATACATACATACATTACCGTAAAAATAATAAAATTGTATTCTAGGGACTCTGAAACATGCTTATTCATTAAAAACTCACCACTACTTTTTATAATTACATTATCAAAGTTTGTAGAGAATACTCGTATAACACTAACTAAATTTTGGCACACCACAAGCGCGCGTATCGGTCTGAGGGACCATTCTTCAATAAACCAAGGTATATGACCTTATCGACAAAATAAGTCCCAGTATTTGTTAAAGGACTATAAATAAACTATACATACTATTTTAGTTTTTATAAATAATGAATACATTATTTTTAATTCACATTTGTGATTATAGAAATAATAGAAATTTTAAATATCAGTGGTCCGTGAGACCGAGTGATTGTAATGAAGGGTTAGAATATATATTATTGTACATACTTTTAAATCAAAGTCCACCTGTTGCAAGCTTAACGTCACTTTCACTCTCATAGCTGGAAAAGTATCGTACTAGTCGTATGAAGATCTTGGGTTCAAATCTCGGTGAATTTTTCACAAAAATAGTTATTCGATATTTGATAATTGAGATGTTTACGGTTCTGAATGTTACAAAATGACTCTATATATATATATATATACAGTTTATAATACAATTATCAATTATTATACGTATAAGTATTACCTAAGAGTATAGATACACATTTATGGATTTATTTTACGAATTACTCATATTTTATAGCGCTATAGTATTATGTTTACTATGTCAATGGGACACAATACAAAAAAATATCAATTTTAATTTCTCTAAAGTGTTAATATTTCTCAAACGGTTACACTATCCAAGGACAATTTTATTTATACAAGTAGGTGGATACTTTTATAACTTAGGAATATAATAAACAGTCATTCGTACGCGTCATCGCTTCTCAAAATAAATCAACAATTTCTTGCGCGTATTTTTTGTTGACATGTTACTGTACTTACTACAACATTTCGTAATTTCATTCATAGCTTTTTCTGGTGAGTAAAAAGTGTATGTTTACCTAGACGTATTTTTTGCTTCAGTAACTGAGACTGAGATATTGTATAGAATAATTAAGATGTCAATATTTAAGATGATTTAACAAGAAAATATTATTGTAAATTAATTAAATACATGTAATAAAAACCTGCAAAAAGTTAGCCAGCAATATATTATCATTCATTAATGTTGTGGTATTCTGTTTCAAGTAGATTTTGTTAAAATAAACGAATAATTAAATTAATAATAATACAGCAAAAATAATTATTAAGGTGTTAAAAAAAGGATTATTTTTTTAAGAGCATATAGTACTGATCAAAATGAGTAATAAAAGCTAAGTCAACATAGGTCTAATCTTAACTGTTTCCGAGAAAAACGAAAAAATTAAGAAAAACTATTAAAAAAACTAGGTCCGTTCAATGAAGTAAGCAAATCAAGCAAATGATAGGTAAGCCAACGAGACTTATTGCTTAGTACACTGAACGATTTGATAGCTATATGAAAAACTGTCATCGAGAAAGATACAGTTGTTAAATATAATATGTGTATCTCTTGTATTTCTTTTATTGGTCTGGAAAATTATATAAAATGAATTTATAGATATGTTCAGTTATTTGCAAGTAGTGGGATTAATTTTGAAGATTGTTTTAGATCTAAATAAGTATTTCAAATTTAATGTTATAAATATTCATCACAAAACTTTGAAAGCCTTCTTGATATGCGGTTGACATAAATACACCATAGAATAATATGGAAACAGTACAAGTAACTTTATATTTGCTTAATTTGTATTTCCCGCTATTATATTTTTGATAAGTTAGCAAGACAAGCGAGAAATTTGGCGCTTGGATTGCTTAAGAGCAAATCAAGCAAATGCTAGGCTACCAAATCTTTCAACAAATATTACTTCCGGTTGCTTGTTTTGCTGGGCTTATTGAACGTACCTATTGATTAAACAAATTTTTGTCTGTGTAAGTTAAGAGACTATAAAAAACAAATTTTATATGAAACATTTTCATCAATTTCTAATAGTTCCGAAGTTATTTGAAAATTCAGTATTGCCAAGGTCGCCACATTTAACTTAGTACATTTTTTTTGATTTTTCAAAATAAAACAAAAGCACATTTAAGATGACCACTGAAAGGTAAACAAAAAGTCTCATTTATTTAAAGTCGTGACTTTTATAGTTTTAAAGATAACAGAGATAAACTCAGTAAAAACTAATTTTTTACTGTCTTATATTTCGGAAACTATTAAAGATCGGATCTATGTTAATTAAGAATTTTTTAGTCATTTTGGTCAGTACTAATATGCTTTTAAATTTTTTTACACTTTTTTTAACACCCTGTATATTGTTTTTGTGATCTCCATTTTCAGCACGTTATTTGAGATATTCTTTTTATTGAAAAAATTTTGGAAACACTTTCACATCCTCCTGCTTTTGTAATTCAAATTATCCTAATAAATCTATTTTGGCCTTACCGTAACTATAAGTTATGTGATTCTCAAGGACTAATATAAAACGTATACAGTTATTTAAGAAGCCGTGTAAATATAGTTAAATAAATCGTCATGAATGTGTAAGTACACATCTGCTTTGCTACTGAAGATGCGGTGAATGCATAATCTTTAAGTCACATTGCAAGTGATAATATATAAATAAATATAAATAAATGCGTTATCTAACGGATGTATGTTATATGATGTCAGAAGGATATATTTATGTCATTGGATATTTTATTCGAAACACTTAATAAGTAAAATAAATAAATAATTTATTGTTTCAACAATACTCAAAATCAATGATTTATAATTTTTTTTTAATGTTTACCGATAGGGTATCCAAGGCAGTAGGTTTTATTTACAAATTACTGATCGGTAAGTGATTGTGATTAACCGATCAGAAGGCGAGGCGGAGGTGGTAATTAAATGAAAACAACGATAAAAGCTTATTTTAAAAATGAAAGCTAAACATTTTTAATGTCAAAATAGTTTTCAAATCTTATTTTTTTCAAATTTCATGCGTCCATCGTGCAAGAAACGTAATAATCATTGTAGTTAGCAAGTGCTCTTATACCGGTATCGGATGTATTGCAGAACGCTACTTCGTCTCGATTTTCAAAATTATCCTCAACTAGTAGGAAGTATTTACTGTCCTTAATACTTAAATAACTATTTATTTACTTCTATATTAAATTGGCGTCACCTCACGGGCACTCATTGTTGACGGGGAGAGTGCACCGCAGGAGTCAGTTTTGTGCCATTTAAAATTCGCCAGGTAAACGCCCACACGGTACAAATATGTCATCATCATTATCGAAATCTGTGTACAAAGCAGATTGGCACACCCACCAATGGGTAATATACCGTGATGATATATTTATTTTATTTATTTATCCTGATCCAGCATAATATGGTTATGAAGACAGTCTAAAATTTCTTATGGTAGTATTACTTTTTTTATATAAATTATTACATCGAATTTTAATGGCCCAAAATTGATCCCTGTGTCGCGCTCTCCACGCCAGCAATGAGTGCCCGTGAGGTGACGCCTGGTAAGCACCCGCACGGTCGCACGGTACAAATATTCCATCATTACCGATATCTGTGTATGAAGCAGATTGGCACACCCAGAAATGGGTAATATGCCGTGATGAAATATTTATTTATTTCTAAAAATGTTACCGTTTGCTTTTGTATGTTCTATTTTTCTACAGCCCTGCACACGTCTATAACAAAATCAGATGCGTGCTGTTAATTGCCGTAACATGAGTAAGAACGTGATGAGTTTTTAGAATTATTCACATCTATTTGAAAAAGGCATATTTATAGAATAATAACACCGAAAAATAAAAAAACAAAAAAACAAAACAGAACGACTTCACAACTTGCGGTATTATTTATTATTTGTAAATCATTTAGTAAAATATATTGTTGTTTTCACAAAAATCTAAGTATTTAATAATTAAAAGCTTTGACAAATTCGATTGTTGTCTTTAAAAATTCAATGAATATAAAAAAATAATTGTCTTTGAGATTCACAGACACACATACTTTTGTTAGGAACGAAGCTAATATGTTTTTAAATTTCATTGTAATGAGTTGCACATAAGTAATATTAATTTCAATAATTGTGCTTTTTTTATATTTTACTATGAAAGTAATTAATTAAGTTTTCGAAATTTTATTTGTACCTTGTATGCTATTGTCTAGTAGGTATTACTGTCAAAATAATTTTAAACTCCATATAGGCAAATTCATAAAACGGAACTCTATTTTGGTCCTAATTTTAATTCTGTTTCGAATTTATAAAAGGGAATAATCCGGAGCTAGCGCTATTCCAATTTTTAATCCTATTTTTGATCCCTAGAAATGTTAAATTTATTCCGTTGCAAATTAATAAAATGTATATTGAAAGACAAATATTAAAAATTACATTGCGTAACTCTCCTACAGCTCGATTACGCAAACTGTACTCGTATTACAAATGTACATGGTAATACGTGTTTTTCATACTGTATTTCTTATTTCACATTAATTTATTTTTATTTCAAAAATATTTTTGGAAGAAATATTAAAATATCAAGGTTTTTAACATTGACAGTTTCAATAGACATTTGAAATTTAATAATTTTGACAACAAGTACAAATTAGTTTAGAGTTAAAATTTATATTTATTATGTTATGAACCTACAAACAAACACTTTGAATTTTAATTTAAAAGTGCTTTACCGTTTCATGTAAATATTTTACTATAAAAGAACCTAATTTTAGTAATTTTCCATTACTAATGACAACTAATATGAAAGATATTTATTTAACACAGACTAAGTTATCAACTTCACAATTTACAAAATTCCCAAAAAAAATTTATAGAAAATTGTTCATTTTAACACTGTTTTTAACAGTTGTACAAAATTCACTTTGTAAACGCGGAATAGGAAAAGTACCAAGTATATTAATATATTAATACCAAAGATAACTACAGGTTCCATAGAATTAGAATTACAAAAATCACAAATGTAGGTAGAAAAGTTTATGTGTATACGATATTTTTAATATTTATAATATAGAAAGCGAATAAGTAAGAATAAAGGAAGTATAAATTGTAAGTGCAATTTTGGAATCTTTTATTTGTTGTAATCAATTCAATTATTAGATTTACAAGCAGTTTATGTATTTTTATTGAATAGTTTCCACTGACTTTAATTTCTTCTACTGTCCTCACACATTCGCTAAATGTATGAAAATTCGAAGGACACATTTTGTAAAATAAAATATTGTGGCTTCCGATATTTTTTTCTTACGTTGTCCTCTTCTTTTCCATTACTCACTCTCATAAAACTCAATACAAGATTGTTGAAATGAAATGATAGGTACAGAACTAGCTTCAACCTTATTCTCTTTTGAGAATAGCTATAATACCAAAAATTTTAATCCGGATTAAAAATGGTTTTCGTTAACTGCTAATTTAATCTTTAATCTTTTTTATGAATCTGCTAGTTAATGTTTAGTTTTGACATATTTTCCCCTGGAAGCAAAATGTTCTATTTCTGTCATGATTTTGTCATCAGACATTGATTTCTACTTCCGGTGATGAAAATAATTCACTTCCTTGGATAAGTTAAGATCAATTTTTTTCTAAATTTGTTGCTCTTTTGAAAATATTACAGCATAATTACGCAATTTTGTGCTTGATAAAACATTAAAGAGTCTATAAAATTATATTGGAATATTCTTTACATAGTTAAGGATTTAAAACAATAATTTAAGATTTATCTTACCTGTAGTTTCATTTTAAATAATTGTAAATTATCACAATAAATTATCCATAAAAATTAAACTGTTTTATCACTGACACATTTTCATATTTCTTAAAACAAAGAAATTTATAAATTTTCAATTCTATAATGAGTATAAATTTATTGTACAATCTAATGGTTTGAAGATCTATGTAATACTGCCATTCTATCTCAGTAGGTGCCATCTTTTATGCGAAACTCACTGACTGCAAAACCCATACGCACGATAGTTAATTCACCGTACTAGGATATCATTTGTTTTAAATCTTTTTTTGCTTTGTTTACGAGATCATGTAATTTTTATTAACGTTAAATATATTCACGCATTTGTATTTTTAATAACCAAGGGTAATAAATATTGCAGTATATAATTTCACAAAATGAATAACAGAATCAGGATTTGAAAAAGTAAAAGTAAATCAAATAAGCAATATATTGATTATTATGGGTGTGCAGACCGACCATCGTTTCGCATAATTCCAATACCATGAACAATGTATTTTAAAGCTGGAAAATTCGGAAGGAGTTTAGAATAGGTTCCGGTATTTTTTGCAAGAAACTTTACGTGTGGAATTTGTACAAAATACACAAAACTGACGAAAGGTATTCTGCTGACCGCTGGCCACATCAGATTTTATTTTTAAAATAAATGTATTATCACTGTTTTTTACCCGTTTCTGTGTCTGGATGTTTTAATCTGCTTCTATTCACAGATTTTTACTAGGCGTCATCTCAAAGCTCAAGAGCTCTTTAAGATATTTAAAAATTGCAAATAATTTTTAAGTTTTAAGTTTGACGTCGGTCGGTATCGAATCCACGATCATCAAATCTCAATCGATTATTTAACACCCACAACCACGCGACCATATTTTTAAAAGGCTGCTAGTTATTGAATCAGTATTTTAAATAAATAATCCGAATTAAATGATCAATAATTTAAGCCCGTATCATTATGGTAAGGACTATTGTTTTTCAAATAATTTTATAACTATCGAAAGAGAGAAAAAAAATTTTTTTTTAAAGTAAAGTTTGTGTTATATCTCGTCAATTTACGAATACGAAAATTAGTTTCGTACATTACTGGATAGGCAATAAAAATACCTAACTTTTCTATTTGAAACATTTTTCTCGATTACTGATAGTTTAGAAGTAATTTCAAAATGAAAAAATCTGATTTGGCCAGCACATTACCTTCCGTCAAGCCTATGTATTATGTACAAATTCCATATATAATTTTTTTGCAAAAGATTCTATATTTCCAGTAAAATTATTTCATAAACTAACTATGCAAATTGCACTTGACACTGACATCTTCTTCTTCTTCTTCTTCTTCTTCTTCTTTAGCTTCTCCCATTCGTTAGGGTTCGCTATTTTTTATTTTCTTCTTCCACTCTTCTTGCATATCGTCCTTATTAAGTTTCTTTTCTCTCAAATCTTCCGCAATACAGTCCTTCCATCTTATCTGTGGTCTTCCTCTGTTTCTTGTACCTTCTACTACTAAGCTATTCATTCTTCTTCAAATGTATTCTTCATCTCTCCTCATAACATGCTCAAACCAATGTAATCGTTTCTCTTGTATCTTTCTTGATATTTGACTGTTCAAATCTTCAAATGAGGGTACTTCCGGTTGATTAATTAGAACCAAAATCTAATCACCTCTTCTTCTGGATGTAAACTTGAAGAATACGAAAAAAATATAATTTTTGGAATCGTGGTATTGATGTTATGCGATCCGAAAATTTCGTCACACACATACACAGACACACATACATACATACATACAGACATCATTATAGAAATTGTAAAATCGTATTATATGGACCCTAAAACGTGCTTATTCACTAAAAACTCATCATTGAATTTTTTGACCAAAGACAATACCTTCATTACCAAAAGGTGACAGTAGGTAAAAAAGCTAAAACAATCGTTAAATTTTTGAAAACATTAATTTGGGAACCACAAACATTACGTAATAACTTAATAAAATAAGCAATGGTTTAAACATAAAATATGTAAACTAATTTATAATATTAAAAACGTAATACGCGGAATTCTATGTTGTCTAGTTTATGTTTCAATAGTTTGCTACAATTAACGAGACAGCAAAATGATGTGTTTATGATTCTTATACTGCTTCATTCATATTCATTTTATTATTTATACTAAACTTTATTCTCACGTGTATAATAAATACTGAGAAAACAATCCAACTAATTCACGTTTTACATTAAATCACATAAAATCCGCAATTAATAACATCGGATAGTTGCTTTAGCTTTATAGGTACATATCATTGAGAGCAAAGATTAATTTTAAAATTTAAATCTTTTACAGAAAATAAAAAATGCTTAGCTTGTTATGTCATACTCAACATTTAAATATTATAATTTCATTTTTCTCAATTTATTTGTTTAAATTATTAATTAATATTGATACCAGATTTACTTTATTTATTACCTATTTCTGGGTGTGCCAGTTTTTATTCGAAGATTTCAACAAGGACTAGATATTTCTAAGAAAAAAAATTGTTGTGGCCATCACAATACCTCTCGCCCTTTCCATTTTCGTATATATAAGTATTGTATTTAACATTTCTTGTATACACAAAAAATTCTAATTACACCTAATCTTTATATTTACGTGTTTTCTATAATTTTTAATTCATTCTATGAGCAAATTTTCTCCATTTCTTCTAAATGTTCGTTTTTCCAATTCATTAACGGGATTGGTGGTATTTCTGAAGAGTTTATGTAATATACCTATAATTTTTAATATATTATTAATAATACAATAATAAATATTAAATATCGTTCCCAGAAAAAGCCTGCAGTACTATCTCTAAATTTTTGACACTGACATTAGTGACATTTATCTGTCAATAACACACATTTAAATTTCTCCATACTGGACAAAATAATATGAACACCTGTATATTATTAATATTGTGTCTGTTAGATTAGGATAGGCTGAACTACAAATTTCATATTCCTTGAGTGAACGTAACAAGGCTAATACTACATGTACTTTGAAAACAAACCAAAATATAATTGTTGCAATTTCATTACCAAAACAAGAATATGAAACAATAGACATGTCATGTATATAATTGTTTAGATCTTTAAATGTTTTTCATTTATTAATTTACACTAGACAATTTGTCGGCACTATAAAATTAATTTAAATTTAAAACAATATATTGTAGATCCATCATTTATCCTTGAAATACTATCTATATTGATTTAAATATATCTACATGGTACTACCTGTTTTTAGTAATATACAAGTGCGTATATATGTACCTTACAAGAAAAAATAAATAGCTATTAAAATAAATATTAATCATTATAATTATACTTTTAAAACTTTTACTAAATCTAATATAACATTGTTTAAAAATACATATATTTGTATTTGATTTGGAGAAGGATATACCATTATACATAGAAATCATATGATAAAAAAAAACAAAAATTAAACAAAGAACAAACCAAATTGTTACGCACGCAATTGATTAATGATAGTTCACTATACTTTGTTTCTTCCTCATTTTTATGGCGGGTTTAATTCCTTTTGCTTCATTTGCGACCTTGGAGTGAGTTATGGAATATGCATTTTACTGAATTGTAGGCGGAACAGTTTTTGAAGTTTTCGTTTTTCCTCATTGGGTAAAACATTTAATTACCGATTTGATAATTAAAAATGTAACTAGTTATTAAAAATGTGATAAAAAACATTTAATTAATTAATTAGAAGATATTAGTATTCTAAAAACAAACATTAGCGATTTATACAGTGTGTTTCTATATAATATTTACATTTGTCATTAAATATTTTTGGTTAATTTGATAGTTATATTTGAAGGACAAGTAAAATTATAGAAAATGTTATTCAATATACATTTCATAAGAATGTATGGAAACATACCGATTAATTTTTATTTGTAAATAACTTTTACAAAATTTATACTTTTTATGCAGACACCTGTTTTGTGGATGAAAATTAACACATTCTAAACATGTTTCGATGATCAGTAAATTACCATAATACTTAATACCTTTTCAAAAGCTCATAAATCCGTCAAATTAGTTGATTGTATATCTAGTATTTACCGAAGTTTGTGGTAAAAAATCTTTCAGAATTCATAACAACACGGGCTTGGAAAAAAATGCATACACTTTAAAAATCAAGTAAGCGAGTTTTTCCTTTTTACCTTCCGTTAAAAACACTAAATTCTACAATAATTATGGCGCGCAAAGCAATATTTATAGTGATTTTGGCATATCTTCTGAAAAAAGTAGGGTTAGATTCCCTTAAAAATGAATACAATCACCCGAGTTTTGACAAGTTGAGTTCTGCGCGTTAGGTTACATTACATTGAAGTATTTTTTAAAATTTGCTAGCGAAAAAGATACATTTTTCACAAATATAGCCTGAAAAACTAATAATCATTCTGGTGCAAAGTTTTACCATTTCGAATAATATATTTTCTGTTATATACATCTAATATAATATATATTTAATTAAAACACTAGTTTCTCAATTTAATAATTATTATTGAGGGTGAAGTCGGGTCACACATCACACATACCATTCTTCCACAAGGGCGCGTAACAAGGCTCTGATAATATGTCGATTTGTAACCTTTTAGAGGTTGGAAAATACGTAATTCCTAACTGCAATAACAATATCTTGGATGGGAAAATCAGATTTCACTTCCACCCCACGGGTTGGAAAAGTTTATGTAGGGCTTGCCTAGCAACATTATCATAGGTCCCTATAATAAAGTAGGCTAAACAAATTTTAATAGAGCTGTCAAAAAATATTAACAAAATTAATGATTTATTCTGAAGCCTACTTTTAACATCAGGTACAAAATAAATGCATATCTCGGTGGGAAGTAATATACATAAGCCATCGGCTGTAGTGAAACATATCCCACTTCGGATGTAATATACTATTTTTTGTTTATAGGAATGTGCTTCATTCTTATTAGTTTTCATGCTGTTAACAGTCTCTTTTGTTACCTAAATAACGAATTTTTCCGTTTGTATATTAGCATATTGTGTCATTAGGAGTAAAAGTGATACTTTGTGTGGCGAGCGTGGAAGTTTGCACTACGAGCGAAGCGAGTCGGGCAACTGCACGCGAGACACACAAAGACACTTTTACTCCGAATGACATTGTATTTTTTCTTCAAACGTAAATATTTAAAGAAAAATATGTACTACTGACGTTACATTTTACGTAAATTACGTTTGCGATTTCAATTGCCCCCTGTAGGTATGGATACTGATTTGTTCACTTTTTATTATAAACATTAAAGTGAAAATTTTCACGTTTTGACGTTTAAATAAAAGCTGTGCAATTTTATATCCTCCTTCTGTGCAATTATGTCGAAACTTGAAGGATTATAATGTACGCCCCCTGAAGTTGTTCATTTGGATGGAAATCTAATAGTGTGACTGAAAGATATGTCCAGGAATCACTGCAAAACAATATAATCTTTTCTTATCACTTTAATTCTAAGTATTCTTATGTTCATTACTGTCCCTGTAATTGTAATCTGTAAGTCTGCTATTCTTTAATAATGTTATTTCCTCAAAAGTAAACTCTGTTTATATTTCAATTCATAGGTTATTTATTTAAATTTGACAGCTATTGATGTTATTTAGTAACTTTATTCTTATGTTACTTAGTGTGTTATAGTGACATTTTGGGCAATATTACAGGTTTCTTTTATACAAGTTACTTCTTATTCATTGATTCTGTATAGTTTCTACGGATATTTATTTATTTTATTTTTACCTAGTGAATCAAGTCACAAAAGATGCAACTTTTATGACGTTTGAAGAAATATATATATATATATATATATATATATATATATATATATATATATATATATATATATATATAACACGGGAGTAAATTATCATTATGTGTCTGAAGCGATTGCATCCCTCGTTCAGGATTCAATATTCGCTCTCGACAAATAATGACGAAGTTTACTCTCTTGATATAAACTACTATTATTCAATTTGTCTTGCTTTCCTACACAAATGTGAGTTGTGTGGTATATTCCTGTTGAAAGTACTTGGCCTTCAATCCATCTGAATTATTATGTGCCGACATAACTTCAACTTTCGGGATAGTCGTGGCTAAAATGCTCCTTTGTGTGTATAGTACCATTTTTAAGGTATAAAGTATATTGACCTTGGTCTCATTTTTATAAGAAATATATTAACAATTGTTGAGTCATAACAAATAATTTATTTAATATTTTTATTTTCTGAAGAGAAGCGTAGTAATTAAAGCCAATTATGAAGCGAGGTAACGTAACACCTCACGCGTTTATTCACTATAATTCAAGGGGAATTTAGTTAAGAATACGTGGAACAACTTAAAATGTTTAAAGAAGGATGAAGAAGGTTTATGAATCAAACTATGTACAACGGCGCGATCTATATTTGTATAAATATATCATCACGGCATATTACCCATTGCTGAATAGTTTTATTTATTATATTTACTTATGCAATAGCTTTCAAAATATGATTGAATTATTATTTTAATTGCAGGATTTAAAAAAAGAACTGGTACAGTGCCCAAAAGAAAAGGACTTCCACACAACATAATATCCAGAATCGGTCTGCAATGCTAGAAATCTACAAGACAGCAAGAAATCATCGAATGTGAGTAGATATTTATCATTTTTTCTTATTTTATATTTCTGTTACAGCACTTATTATTAACTGTATTAAAACTATATTCACATATTCTGAATATTGTGTATGTGTAATTTAATTTAATAGTATATTGTGTTATTAGGAGTAAAAGTGAGACTTTGTGTGGCGAGCGTGGAAGTTTAAACGACGAGCGAAGCAAGTCGGATAAATGCACGCGAGGCACACAAAGACATTTTTACTCCGAATGACACATTATATTTTTTCTTCAAACGTAGATATTTAAAGAAAAATATCTACTGACGTTATATTTTAAGTAAATTACGTTTGCGATTTCAATTGCCCCCTGTAGCTATGGATACTTATTTGTTCACTTTTGTTATAAACATTGAAATGTAAATTTTCACGTTTTGACGTTCAAATAAAATCTGTGCAATTTTATATCCTCCTTGTGTGCAATTATGTCGGAATTTGAAGGATTATAATGTACGCTCCCTGAAGTTGTTCGATTGGATGGAAATCTAACAGTGTGGCTGAAAGATATGTCCAGGAATCACTGCAAAACAATATAATATTTTCTTATCACTTTAATTCTAAGTATTCTTATGTTCATTACCGTCCCTGTAATTGTAATCTGTAAGTCTGCTATTCTTTAATAATGTTATTTCCTCAAAAGTAAACTCTGTTTATATTTCAATTCATAGGTTATTTATTTAAATTTGACAGCTATTGATGGTATTTAGTAACTTTATTCTTATGTTACCTAGTGTGTTATAGTGACATTTTGGGCAATATTACAGGTTTCTTTTATACAAGTTACTTCTTATTCATTGATTCTGTATAGTTTCTACGGATATTTATTTATTTTATTTTTACTTTGTGAATCAAGTCACAAAAGATGCAACTTTTATGACGTTTGAAGAAATATATATATATATATATATATATATATATATATATATATATATATATATATATATATATATATATATATATAACACGGTAGTAAATTATCATTATTTGTCTGAAGCGATTGCATCCCTCGTTCAAGATTCAATATTCGCTCTCGACAAATAATGATGATGTTTACTCTCTTGATATAATAAACTACTATTATTCAATTTGTTTTGCTTTCCTACACAAATGTGAGTTGTGTGGTATATTCCTGTTGAAAGTACTTGGCCTTCAATCCATCTGAATTATTATGTGCCGACATAACTTCAACTTTCGGGATAGTCATGTATTTATAAAAATACCTCATTTAATATTCAGAAAAGCTAGTATAAGATATGCACACCAATCGATAAAACATGGAATCTACATCAATGCTTATTTATTCTGTCGTAAAAATGCAGTAAATTGTAGAGAAGAATAAAAATAATTATTACTACAAAATGATTCAAGATTTATTACTTATATAAGTTTTTGTTGTATACATTACCTAGATGTCTACCTCATAAGATATTTATAACTAGGTACATATAATATTAATATGCTTTTGATCTATATACAGTAAAAAATTTGAAAGATGTCCGATCAAGGTCATCTGTATCACGAACGAATTAACAAATAGGCATCTATTTATCTCTTTCTTTTGCAAAGGCTTTAAGAGTGTGCGATAAGGATAGATATAACACGCTTGTCTTTCAAAAATTCATATTGTTTCGACTAAGTTAGGACATTCCACTTTAAAACTATACCCGTTGTTGATAATACTTTCGCTGTAACTTAAGTTTATTTATTAATTCAGATACATTACCTTGATTCATAGCCGTACGAATAACGTTATTTTCTCTCAGTATCACTGACACTGACATTGTGTCATTATCTTATTTTTTACATATTTGGTTTTACATTTGCTTATAAACTTACCAGTTGACTTATTTTTGAATTTTGAATGTTTTTACTGTAATATATATTTTTATAATAATAAAATAGCAGTAGTATCTTACGTACCCTCATAAAAACTAAGCAAACGACACTACTTAATTTGTCAGAATGGGCGGAGCAAAAATCTGAATTCATACAATTCGTAAACGACCTTGATCGGACATCTTTCAAAATTTTTACTGTTCATATTTTCAAAAACTATGTGTCTACAATACTATTTCTATCCCTTATTTGTGTGCGTAATTTTACTGTTAGTGATTACAACGCAGTCTGGGAGTAGCGGGATACGAACCGCAAACCGTGACCTGTTAGGTCACGGTTTACTATGATTCTTCAACTATTCCGCGTTTATTCAGGAAATTAAAAAAAAGCCGCCCATGATTAAGTGATCATTCGATGACGAATCCGACATGATGTTTATCGATGATTAACTAGGAAGATTAAATTCAATTATTTATGCGATTATAATAATTATAATAATGAGTTTGTAATATCTTATTATATTGATATATTGGAAATTGATGATATCAACAGAAAAATATGATTGTTAACAGTATAATTTTGAATTATATGCTAATTTAGTATAAGGATTTGCTAAAAAGTTTTTCTTCGTAATAATTATACAGGTGGATTAGTTTACAATGTCAGGATTATATTTAGTAAACCAATAACATTACAAAAAATCTGATGTGGACACCACACGACTTCCTTGTACGATTATTAAACTATACATATTTTTTTAATAATTAAATTACAAAATATTGACAGGCTTAAGCCAAGCCCGAGAAATATTTTGATATAGAACAAAAAATAATTCATTTACTACTATCATTCTTAAATTAACATTAATCTAACCCGGTTCTTTTTAAAGAGAGTTTTGATTACAACAAAGAAATATTTGATTACAACAATGAATATGACTAATTTCACAATAAAAATATAATATTTGTTATTGTACGAATCATAAAATTGCACAATATTTAACGTAATTTGACATTAACTTTTTTTTTATTTTTTTGTCCTAATCCATAGCAAGCTTTATTACAAAAACAAAAAGTATATAATTTTTAAATTTACATATCTCGCTTATACAAAGGGCTAATTTAATAATACTTGATGTGCAGACGTCACGACGAAATTAGTCAAAATGGATTCAGGGATGATCAAAATGGATATTTCCGCTGAAATCTGAAAACCGAAATTTTTCGCGATTACAATACTTCCTTTACTTACGTACAAGGAAGTAAAAAATCTGATGTGACCACCACATAATCTTTCGTCAATCCTCTGTATTATACAGGTGGTTTTGAAATAAATTTAATGCTAAGTAGTATGGCATGCATAGATTACAAAACAGTTTTTTTTTTAAATTCGAAAAAAGAAAATTTGACTTTTTTTAAGGAAACTTTTTTTTACTGCTGTTTTAATTAATATTTCATTAAAAATATGGTTATCAAAAATAGATTCATAATTAGTTGTACAAGATATTATTGTTAATTATTAAATTAAATAGCATTTTTAACGAAAATAATTGTGTAATAGATAAAATATTTCCAGTGGTACCAAAAATGTTAGTTTCATGAAAACTACCCTTAATATGAGAATTTTGAAAAAATCTTTCTGTTTCATAATCGACACATGTCATACTACTTACCCTTACATTTATGACATTAAGTTCAAAACCACCCTGTATACAAATTCCATACATAAATTTGCTTGCAAAAGAATCTATATATCTGTTAAAATTATTTCATAAACAAACTATGTAAATTGCACTTGACACTGACATCTTTACCTTTTTCCACTCGCTATTCTTGAATTTCGTCATCCACTCATTTCTATTTTGCTTGTTGTGTTCATTCAGTTCCTTTTTACTCAAGTCCTTCGCAATACAACCTTTCCATCTTCTCTTTGGTCTTCCTCTGTTTCTTTTATCTTCTACTACTAAGATGCTGTTCATTCTTCTTCCAATATTTTATTCTTCTTTCCTCATGGCATGTCCAAACCAATGTAATCGTCTCTCTTGTATCTTTCTAGAAACTTCCATCACTCGAGTCATTTCCCTTATTCCCTCATTCCTTATACTATCTTTCCGTCTCTTCCCCAACATCTATCTCAATATCCTCATCTCTTAGGTGCTCAGAACATAAAACGTTACACAAACTGTAAATATTTAATTTTTTTTTTTTAATATTATGCTCATTAATTCATTTACTCGTATATTTTCACTTTCTTATCTGATAGTTAAATTTTGAGTAATGATAAAGTTATTGTACCTACCCCAATCAAATCTTGTGTTATGGTAGGCATGAATATTCATTAGATATAAATAGATTTATTACAATGAATTCCATATTTATAAGCAACTATTTTTTGCTAATACTGTAAAATATAATTATTGTTTATTAATACAACATTTTCTCATCATTTTTTATTATTACTAATAAATATGAACAATAAACTCAATCGGTGAAGGAAAACAATCATTATTTTCTCTTTGTGTAAACTGTTGGGTTAGAGCCAAACAGAAAAACTATACCCACAGATTATATATTATAATATAATCGTAAATCAATGCAAACCATCTACAAAGAAAAGGTCATGGTAAGGAATTAAATTATTAAGAAAATGAAATACTCATTATTTGAAATGAAAATTATCGAGTTTATTTAGAATTGTCTGGTTTTTCAGTGGCGGTTTAAATTTCAGCTCAGTTGAACCTTGAAATTGAACCTGAAATATTTTTGTTTATAAAGTGTATATATTTGAACTAGTGCAGTTGAACTTAAACCAAATGTCATAATATAAAAGATGTGCTGTGTAATTTGCGCTTTCTTTCAATATTTTGATCATTGATGTCATTTTGACACTGACATATAAGATAAGTATTATTCTTGAAGCTATAAAAGGAAAATAATGTTGGAAATAATAAGAAAACAACAATTTTTTCTCTTGAAGAAATAGACTTTGATGTATTTATTAAAAAAAAGTATTAAGGATTATACAGTATTTTTTTTCAAAGATGTCCGATCAAGGACCTGTATCATGAACGAATTGGTATACATTTATGTCTGTCATTTGTAAATACTACAAGCGTGTGCGATAAAGATGGATATAACACGCTTGTCTTTCAAAAACTCATATTGTTTCGACTAAGTTAGGACATTTTAAAACGATGCTCGTTGTTGACAATACTTTCGCTGTAACGTTATAGTAATTAACGTATCAAGGGTGTTATAAGGACAATAACGCCTGAGGTCAACAGTGTGCTTTCCGAGGGCCTAGGTGTTATTTGGTATATAACAACCCTGAAAGCAGGGTTGTTATGACAACAATAACGTAACGGTCGGACATTAAGTTTATTTATTAATTCAGATATATGACTTTAATTCATAGCCGTACGAATAACGTTATTTTCTGTCAGTGTCTTATTTTTCACATATTTGGTTTTATATTTGCTAATAAACTTACCAGTTGATTTAGTTTCGAATTTTTAAATGTTTTTACTGTAACATTCATTTTTATAATAATAAAGCAACAATAGTATCTTACATTTAGTGGCATTTGATATAAGACAGTATTTTAAACCCGCTAATTTAGCAAGCTTAACAACCGGTTTAGTAACCGATTTGGCAACTATTAATATATATATATATACAGGCTGGTGACCGGCACAGCCGAGCATAGGATTTTAACATGTAAATTCAGACTTTCGTAATTTCCTGCTCCCTAATTATTTTGGGTGAAAAAGCTTCAAATAAAATAAAATTAATTTTGTGTGCCTTGTAACGGCAGAAATTAGGTATGAAAATGTCGAAAATCACCCCAAAAATAGCTATAGCCATGGAATTGAAACAAAAAATTAACAAATGTTAACGATTTATTTGTCAAGCTAGGTTAATTTATTTTTAGTATTATTTGTAATTTTTATTCAAGTGAACAAATATCAATTTAAAATAACAGATGATTTTAATATTAGTTTATATATCAAGTAAGTAAAGTTCGTTATTGTTTGTCGAGAGCAAAGATTTATTTTTTAATTTTTCACAAAAATTTTTTTTTTTCAAAATAAATATAATTTATATTATTTGACATATCTGTTTATTAATATAAATTAACAATTGAACACTAAGAAAATAAAATTCTTCCTAGGTGACCCTCCCAATGGCCTTGAATCACTATTTCCCTAGGGAGTAATTTTAATTTTTATTTCCCTCGGTAAATAATGTAGAACATTAAGTAATTATTTTGATAAGAATAAAGTCAACATTATTTATTAGTTGTATATAAAAGTTTTTAAATTATTTATCCTTCATTTCACGTAACAAAATAGCGTTGGTTTAGATAGGAATATGAATTCCACCCTTTGGTTAGAATATAAACTTGTTTACAAAAACAAAAAAAATCACCTGTCAGTTGTCATCAAATAAAATCTACAGAATTAAGTAAAGTTTAACCATGTTTTGTTGTAATTTTTAATATGTAGGTTTTGTACATTTTTGTATATAATAATATTTATTATTGATAAAGTTTGGTTTCTCCAATTTAAATTATTTATTTAATGCGTGTAAAAACGGTCGGCTCTTCAATTACCATCTACTATTTTCTTACGTCTCGTGGCCGTGTGCCTGAGTGTCTGGTCGCGAATCTGGGGACCGACGCCAAAAATTACATCGCATTTTAATGGCACAAAATTGACCCCTGTGGCGCACTCTCCGCGCCAGCAATGAGTGCCCGTGAGGTGACGCCTGGTAAGCGCCCACACGGTATAAATATTCCATCATTACCGATATCTGTGTACGAAACAGATTGGCACACCCAGCAATGGGTAATATGCCGTGATGAAATATTTATTTATTTATTTATTTTCTTACGTGAAATGAAGTATATTACAATCTTAAAAAAAAATAGTGCTGGTTCGTGGCTAAAATGCTCCTTTGTACCATTATTAAAGTATAAGGTATATTGACCTTGGTCTCATTTTTATAAAAAATATATTAACAATTGTTGTCATAACAAATAATTTATTTAATATTTTTATTTTCTGAAGAGAAGCGTAGTAATTAAATCCAATTATAAAGCGAGGTAACGTAACACCTCACGCGTTTATTCACTATAATTCAAGGGGAATTTAGTTAAGAATACGTGGAACAACTTAAAATGTTTAAAGAAGGATGAAGAAGGTTTATGAATCAAACTATGTACAACGGCGCGATCTATATTTGTATAAATATATCATCACGGCATATTACCCATTGCTGAATAGTTTTATTTATTATACTTATGCAATAGTTTGCAAAATATGATTGAGTTAATATTTTAATTGCAGGATTTAAAAAAATAATTGGTACGGTGCCCAAAAGGAAAACGAATTCCACACAACATAATATCCAGAGTCGGTCTGCAATGCTAGAAATCTACAAGACAGCAAGAAATCATCGAATGTGAGTAGATATTTATCATTTTTTCTTATTTTATATTTCTGTTACAGCACTTATTATTAACTGTATTAAAACTATATTCACATATTCTGAATATTGTGTATGTGTAATCTAATTTAATAGTATATTGTGTTATTAGGAGTAAAAGTCAGATTTTGTGTGGCGAGCGTGGAAGTTTAAACGACGAGCGAAGCAAGTCGGATAAATGCACGCTCGCCACACAAAGACACTTTTACTCGAATGACACAATATATTTTTTCTTCAAACGTAGATATTTAAAGAAAAATATCTACTACTGACGTTATATTTTAAGTAAATTACGTTTGCGATTTCAATTGCCCTGTAGCTATGGATACTAGGGAATGCAATACCGGTCGACAAATTGAGTACCGGTTTTTCGGTATTTACATATAAAAAAACCGGAAAACCGGTATTAATACCGGTATTGTTAAAAATATTGAAAATGGAACAAAATTGAATTTGTTTACAATAGGGTATGGTATATAATTAAGTAAACGTCAAACGAAATCAAAAATAGTCATTTTATTTTTGTAATGATACGATATAAGGGTAACAATTTTTTTTTCTAAACAACAAAAATAAAAATCTGTTGTGGCCAGCACAATACCTCTCGCCACTTCCTTTTTTTGGTTACATAAGTATAGGGCGCGAACGGTAATGTTACATTTTTGGGCTTGACAAGCAAATGTGTGGGCCCGTTTCAGAATGATAATTAGTAATTATGTACATAGATGTCAAATGTTAGAATTTTTCATTAAAAATTTCAAGATTTTCTAAATTTACGTAGTTAATTTATCACCAGGAGTTTAAAGTTTACTTGTATGCCTTAGATATTTAACATTTAATTCTGCTCCACATGGAATTGGAAAATCACTAAATTTAGAATGAGAAATTATGATATTTGACATCTATATACATAATTACTAGCTATCATTCTGACATGGGCCCCCATATCTGCTTGTCAAGGCCAACAAAATCATATGACTGCTCGCTCCCTATTGTATTTAACATTTCTTGTATACCTACACTCTACACCAAAAATTCTACTTACGCATATATCTATTCCATATATATTTAGATTCTTTAATTTTAAATTCATTTTTGATGAAGAAATTTTGTCCTCTTCTAATTTTTCGAAATGTTTCCAATTCTATTAATACATTAAGAAATAATATAATGTATGTACTTCTCAGAAAAAGTCTTCAGTAATGTCTTCGGATTTCTGACACTGACATTATCTGTCAGTTACAAACAAATTAAATTTTCAACTATTTTCCATGGCCATTCTTTCGGCTGTAAAATTTATTATAACAGATTATTTTACATACTATATTTCTTCTATCTCTAAATCTATAGAATATATTGTAAAATATTTAAATGTATCAGAAAGAGAATTTATTTTTCTTTAATATTATCAAGAAAAAATTTCAAAAAATATTATTTAAAAGATTTTTTTTCAAGAATCTTCTACTTCCGATTGTCCAATTGTTACCAAAACCTTTTCAGATCTTCCCATGAATGTCCGATTGGGAAATACGTAGTTAAAAAAATTTAGAGTCTTATAGTTTTTGAGTAACCGTCCTTCCAACATCCCACACACACACACACATACACACACACATCCACACACACACATACACACACACATCCACACACACACACATACACACACACATCCACACACACACACATACACACACACATCCACACACACACACACACACACACACACACAGACATCATCGTAAAAATGATAAAATCGGATTGTAGGGACCTTAAAACGTGCTTATTCAATAAAATCTGGATATGCGATTTTTAGCATGAATGCAATACCTCTCTTAGCGAGAGGTAAAAACATTTGTAGAATAATTCATATAATATTTTACTTTTTGTAATTTTCAAATATGCTTTTAACATACAAATATGATCGAGTATTTCGTCATTTAATCTTGATCTAATTTTTGTGCATATTTGAAGAGCAGCTGAAAATGTACGTTCGGACTCTGCACTTGTAGGACCTATTGTTCGTAAATAATTATATGCAAGTTGTAAATTTACGCCCTTAACGCCTTCCTCCTCAAAAAATGTAATTTCCTTCCTGATTTTTACCTCTCGCTAAGAGAGGTATTGGATTCATGCTAAAAATCGCATATCCAGATTTTATTGAATAAGCACGTTTTAAGGTCCCTACAATCCGATTTTAACATTTTTACGATGATGTCTGTGTGTGTGTGTGTGTGTGGATGTGTGTGTGTGTGTGTGTGTATGTGTGTGTGTGGGATGTTGGAAGGACGGTTACTCAAAAACTATAAGACTTAAAATTTGTTTAACAACGTATTTCCCAATCGGACATTCATGGGAAGATCTGAAAAGGTTTTGGTAATAATTGGACAACCGGAAGTAGAAGATTCTTGAAAAAAAATCTTCTAAATATTATTTTTTCAAAATTTTTCGTGGTAATATTAAAGAAAATTAAATTCTCTATCTGATACATTTAAATATTTTATTATATATTCCATAGATTTAGAGATAAAAGAAGTATAATATATAAAATAATCTGTTGTAATAAATTTGACAGCCGAAAGAATGCCATGAAAAATAGTTGATAATTTAAATTATTTGTAACTGACAGATAAATGTCAGTGTCAGAAATAATGAGTAATGAATTAAAAATGTACTTGGAGAATCCCTTAGTTCTTGATCTGTGACTATTATGGAGATGACAAGTCTAGGTTGAAGGACTTAAATTTGTTTCAAACATTATGGGACAATGTACACCAGTACTGTAGACTAGAGTAACTTGGAATTGCGAAAAAGCTATCAAATTCTTCTCAAGTAAGTTGTAAATATTGACAAAATCGGAGTGCAATCTATCCGTCACTTTATTAAAGGGAATTAAGGTTATTTAGATATAACAAGTATGAAAAAATAAAATGTAAAAGAAGATATATAAGAATAGATGCACAATCCAGATATATACATTTTAGACCGCCCAAAATTAATGTTTTTACTAGAAGAATATGAAGAGAAAGTAAACAAAGTTGTTCGAATTGAAAATTGCTTTTACCAGCCTAATATTTATATATGGTAAACTCTACTTTGTAATTTATTGTAACATAATTTATGGTAAAATATCTTCATGTTGAGACATGCTATTATTGAATAATAAAGAAGTTTATACGTCAGATTTATATGAATATATTATTTGTATTTATAAAAATAATCTTTGCTTTATGCATACAGCCAGGTAAAATATACGGCGAGAGGTTATGTGCTGGCCACATCAGATTTTTTATTTTAGACTTTGCTTCTTTTTCTTAATATTAGAATTAGCTGATAACTTTTTATTTATTGCTTGTTGCAATTTATCTTTTAAAGAATCAGATGAAACACAGGAAGATGATCAATAAAATAATTTTATGGATTTAAGTACCTAATAACTAATAGTACGTAGGTAAAATCGATTAATTTGTACCGTTTTTCATTTTAAAAAATACCGAAAAACCGGTATTTTTATGTTTAATACCGGTATTGATAAAGAGTGAATTTTTGTACGGTACCCCGGTATTTGGAATCCCGGTATTCCGGTATTGCATTCCCTAATGGATACTTATTTGTTCACTTTTTGTTATAAACATTGAAATGTAAATTTTCACGTTTTGACGTATAAATAAAATCTGTGCAATTTTATATCCTCCTTGTGTGCAATTATGTCGGAATTTGAAGGATTATAATGTACGCCCCCTGAAGTTGTTCGATTGGATGGAAATCTAACAGTGTGGCTGAAAGATATGTCTAGAAATCTCTGCAAAACAATATATTCTTTTCTTATCACTTTAATTCTAAGTATACTTATGCTCATTACCGTCTCTGTAATAGTAATCTGCAAGTCTGCTATTCTTTAAAAATGTTATTTCCTCAAAGGTAAACTCTGTTTATATTTCAATTCACAGGTTATAATATATTTAAATTTGACAGCTATTGATCGTATTTAACTTTATACTTAGGTTACCTAGCGTGTTATAGTGACATTTAGGGCGATATAACAGGTTTCTTTTATTAAAATTACTTCTTATTCGTTGATCTGTATAGAGTTTCTATGGATATTTATTTATTTTATTTCTACTCCGGCGGCGTAGAAATTAAACTTCTACCTTGTGAATCAAGTCACAAAAGATGCTACTTTTATGACGTTTGAAGAAAAATCATATTTTTTAACTAGTGGTTCTCAAATTATAACACAGTTATATTTTTACCTTCCGTCACCTTTAGGTAAGGAAGGTATTGTCTTTGGTCAAAAAATTCAATGATGAGTTTTTACTGAATAAGCACGTTTTAGGGTCCATATAATACGATTTTACCATTTTTACGATGATGTCTGTATGTATGTGTGTCTGTGTGTGTGTAACAAAATTTCCGGATTCCATAACTTCAATACCACGATTCCAAAAATTATAATTTTCTCGTATTCCTCAAGTTTACATCCAGAAGAACATCTGATTAGATTTTGGTTATAATTGGTCAACCGGAAGTAGTCTCATTTGAAGATTTAACAGTTAAATTTGATTTATTGACATTTAACGTTATTATAACTTAAAGAATATATTATTCTCTATACGATTTGATTACAATTTATACTTCATATTCAATACATACAGAGTTAAAGAATTTTAAAGAAATTAAATTTTATAATTCAGCCAGCTATGCCAAACTTGGGAACTAGTATCAAATTCATATAATTCAAATTGACAGATGTCAGTATAAATAAAAAGTAAATTAATGTAGCAGATATGAGGATGTTGAAGTAGATATTGGGGAATAGACGGAAAAATATGGTAAGAAAATAACTCTAGTATGTATTACAAGTTTTTAGAAAGATACAAGAAAGACGATTACATTGGTTTGAACATGTCATGAGGAGAAAGGAAGAATTATATTGGAACAAGAATGAATAGTTTAGTAATAGGACGTTAAAGAAACAGAGGAAGACCAAAGATAAGATGGAAGGACTGTATTGCGGAAGATTTGAGAGAAAAGGAACTGAATGAGAACGACATGCAAAAATAGCGACCCCCTAACGAATGGGAAAAGCTAAAGAAGAAGAAGATGCCAGTGTCAACTGCAATTTGAATAGTTTGTTTATGAAATAATTTTACTGGATATTTAGAATCTTTTCCAAGAAAAATTATGTATGGAATTTATACATTATACACAGGATTGACGGAAGGTTTTGTGCTGGCCACAACAGATTTTTTTAAATTTTTTGTTCTTGCTAGTATTAAAGAAGAGTAAATTCTCCATATGATACATATAAATATTTTATCTTAACTTTTTCTACTGAACTAGTAATATATGAAAATGTGCAATTTGAAAAGTTTGTTTATGAAATAATTTTACGGGAAATTTAGAATCTTTTGTAAGAAAAATTATGGAATTTATACATTATACACGAGAATGACGGAAGGTATTGTGCTGGCCACAACAGATTTTTTTAAATGGGATGATATACAGTGTGTTAATTAAAAACCTGGCCATAGGCTTTTAACATGAAATATCAGTTTTTCCTTGCGCAAAAGTTCCCAAATTATTTTAGACAAAAATACTTCAACTAAATATTGTAGAGAATTAATTTCTGCGCCCAAATTAGTAATAAGGTTTTATTTTTGACATTTCATAACCGAGAAAATCAATTTTAAATTTTTCTGGAGATAGCTGATTTATAGCGCTAGCCATGGAACTCAAACAAAATTACGAACAATTGTATGCCATCTTAACTGTCAAAAAAAGTTTGTGTTTTTTGATTTTCGTTCAATAACATATTTCTTTGAAAGTATGAAACAGTTTTCTCATGAAGAACAGCTTCAGATTATAAAATGGCGGACAAATTCTGTTTGAGTTGCATGGCTATCGCTATAAACCAGAAATATTCAAAAAAAATTAAAATTACTTTTCTCGATTATTAAATGTCAAAAATAAAATTTATTACTAACTCAGGTGCAGAATTTAATTCTCTACAACATTTATTTGAAGTATTTTTGTCTAAAATAATTTGGGAACTTTTGCGCAAGGTTTTAATTAACACACTGTATATATTTTTAAGCTAATTCGATAGAGTATTTTCTTCCGAATTCAACCATGTAATCATTTTATATCTTTACAAAACAAAAATATTGAGAAAAATTCAAATTTAATTTTTTTTTATGATAATTATATATCAGCAGGCTATATGTATGAAAAACAAAAACTCCGCTATCTGTCAATTTGAATTATTTAGTGCATAATTCCAATTGTTGCTATTATATGAAGTTATTAACAAATATTTGTTTCGTTTTAATTCAATTCAATTTCGTACACCGAAAACAAAAAGTAAAATTTATTTACATTTCAATTATTTTTTTAAAATATTTTAGTTATGTAAGAATATAAAATGTTACATGGTTGAATTCGGAAAAAAATACTCTACCGAATGGACATAATAAATATATACCATCCTATTTAAAAAAATCGAATGTGGCCAGCACATAATCTCCCGCCAATTGTATGTTTAAAATAGCAATGAGCTTTAAGGAAAGTATCATTTCCGGTTGATCGTTCGTAAACAAAATCTAAATTGTTGTTTCAATAAATAGAAAAGTCTATAATACGAAATTTTGGAATATATTTTATTATATTGAGAGTCCCAAATTAAGTACCACTTCCGGTTTATCATATACAGGCTGTCTGGGAAGACGCCTCCTCTTTAATTTTTTTATTATGAGTAATAGAAAAAAATGGCTCATATAAATGTTTTATTATTTTAAATATACTATTTTATGGCAGATGTAGATATTTTTTATAAAGTCAGGTTTAGAAGATACGACTATCAACTTTAATTTTTTAAATAGCAACCTATATTTATTTTACTAGAGTATAAACCGCCATATTTTCTCTTTTCATTGATGTATTAGTTTTTATGAATGTATCTGAAAAAAATCTGTTGTGGCCAGCACAATACCTTCCGTCATTCTCGTGTATAATGTATAAATTCCATAATTTTTCTTACAAAAGATTCTAAATTTCCAGTAAAATTATTTCATATACAAACTATTCAAATTGCACTTGACACTGACATCTTCTTCTTCTTTAGCTTTTCCCATTCGTTAGGGGTCGCTATTTTTGCATGTCGTTCTTATTCAGTTCCTTTTCTCTCAAATCTTCCGCAATACAGTCCTTCCATCTTATCTTTGGTCTTCCTCTGTTTCTTTAACGTCCTATTACTAAACTATTCATTCTTGTTCCAATATAATTCTTCATTTCACCTCATGACATGTTCAAACTAATGTAATCGTCTTTCTTGTATCTTTCTAAAAACTTGTAACACTAGAGTTATTTTCTTACCGTATCTTTCCGTGTATTCCCCAATATCTACTTCAACATCCTCATATCTGCCACATTAATTTACTTTTTATTGATACTGACATCTGTCAATTTGAATTATATGAATATATTACTAGTTCCCAAGTTTGGCATAGCTGGCTGAATTATAAAATTTAATTTCTTTAAAATTCTTTAACTCTGTATCTATTGAATATGAAGTATAAATTGTAATCAAATCGTATAGAGAATAATATATTCTTTAAGTTATAATAACGTTAAATGTCAATAAATCAAATTTAACTGTTTAATCTTCAAATGTGACTACTTCCGGTTGACCAATTATAACCAAAATCTAATCAGTTGTTCTTCTGGATGTAAACTTGAGGAATACGAAAAAAATATAATTTTTGGAATCGTGGTATTGAAGTTATGGAATCCGGAACTTTTGTCACACACACACACACAGACACACATACATACAGACATTATCGTAAAAATGGTAAAATCGTATTATATGGACCCTAAAACGTGCTTATTCAGTAAAAACTCATCATTGAATATTTTGACCAAACGCAATACCTTCCTTACCGAAAGGTGACGGAAGGTAAAAATAAAAAAATAAGATAATTGAGATATATGGGAAATATTTTTTATTCAAATATTCTAGGTGGCTATGTGAAAATAAATAATAAATAAATAGATAAGTAAATAATATGTATATAATGTAGGTGGCTATGTGAAAATAAACAAAATATAACTATGTAAATATCAACAAAGAATATATTTGTTTGTTACTTATTTACTATCACTTACATTAGACTTGGCGATATTTCAAAAATTGTTCCACGTATTCGTATAGATCCATTTCGAAAGCCAATACCTACGGTGGCGTATAAATACTTATCCATTCGCGGTGGTTTTCTCAGCTGAAATCATGTGGAAAATATGTCAGACATCAATTTTGTTATACCTATATTTTTAATTGTTAACAACATTTACGTTATTTGTAACGATTTTTAAAGATGTACCAACGATAATATGTAATACACGAGCAAAATGAAACCCGCAAAAGCATAACTAAAGTAACTCATTTCTCTTTCTATTTCAGATTGCATGCACGACCATGAGGGCTTCGGAAACATGGAGGTGGGAGAAGAAGAGGGCAGAGCACGTTTAGGAGAAACAGGAGACAACGGACTGCATTGGGACCCCACATCTCAAAAATTCAAGCGTGCTGTCAGCATGCATAAGGTAAGAATCTTACTAAATGTCACACTATTTTCTTTACAATTCTGTGTGTGTTTCATTTAACTTTTATTGTTTTTATCATTATTAAATGTATTTATGTGATTGGAACCGCTAATATTATTGGTAATGCAACAATACTTTATAATTCAAAAGTCGAAACTTGGAATAAAAATGGACTAGTTCAAATCTAGTTACTAGTCAATAAGGACTACCTGAAACAGTTTTATCTGTATTGTGCGTGAAATATTTGCACTAGAATAACTAAGCATTGTGGTTCACTTTCCACTTGTATAACCACCCGACGGACAGGGTGGTGCAAAATGAATTTCTCTGAACTATTTTTTATCAAATGTGCTTTCGAAATATCAAATTGAAGTAAATTTCAAATACTTTTGAAATCATTTAAAAACTGTTGGCTAAAATATCGCATGATACATTCATTACATAAATCAAGTGTTTTGTGTAATGAAGATGGAACACCACAAACTAATAATTATTTTTTAATAGGCAGCCTTTGGCTGGTCTGAGATGTCAAGAAACTTGGAGTATTTGGATGCAGCTTTCGATTTCGGCACTTCAAATCTTCTAAAGCAACTTTTCGAAGGATAGCTGAGCCCTAGATAAATCTTCTATGGCGTATATGACCATCGATTGATGAACTGGTAGGAACTTTAATTTTTTATAAAATTTTGTTCTCATACTCAACCATGAGAACTTATAGTCATAGGATTATGACTATATACTTAATTATTAACTTGTTCTCTCATATTCAACCATGAGAACTTAGCCAATGAAATATGACTATTATAAATGTCTAAATATTATATCTTGTACTCAAATTCGATTTTTGAGTACTACATTGAAAGAAATATAACATCCATGAATGCCTGTATAATATTCAAACAATTTAAAATTGAAATGTTGACTATATATCAATAAAATAAATATCTGGAAACATATGATTATCATATATCTTTCAGGAATCGGACATCAAGAAGACTAAATTAATATAGTATAGGATTCTTCACGTGAGAGTAACATTGCGCAATGTAGAAAAATATAGTTTTCTAGTCATTGTCAGCACAGATTATAGAGCGAATTGAACTATCTATAAACGAAACATTATTGAACAATGCCATTCTTACGTGAAGAATAATATAGAATATAAGTTAGTTTTAAGTTCTTTGAAATTGTATTTTCAGATCTTAATTAAACTTTGGCTCATCGCGCCGTTGAGCAAACACGCGTTTTCTTTTAAATATTAAAAATAAATTGATGTAGTTGAAGTGCATTCCCTACCGATAATTCATCATAAAATCGTGCGTTTTGATTGCCCAGACGGCATCTAGGGAGAGTGAATGTGAAAAAAAAAATTGTATGTATTGGTGTATCGGGGCATGCTTGCTGTCAAATGGTGAGAGAATCAGGAAGTAGGGGGTGTGAGATTCGAAACTTGTTTGTGGGTTCGGGTTTCCTTATTTTTTCTATTATTAAACATCACGGTTAGTGGGATGGTTAGGTAGGGTTCGTGCGCGATTTCCATAATTGAGTGGACTGATATGTATAGTAATTCACAACGCCATGTGAAACCGGTTGTTTATTCTGGTGGATCGCTTCGCACTTGTGTGAATGTTTCTAGGGACAGTTTAATTCTTTTGTACCAGTGCTGACCATCGTTCGTACTGGCCGCTGCTCTAGATTGGACGCTATAACCGCTAGACTCAAATGAGAAAAGTTTTAAACAAACCTGAATGCTTACACAGGAAGCTCTCTTATGGCGTTATGTGCTCTCCTCATCCGGAGGCAACGTAATCATCGTTTAATTTTAATGGCAACGAATTATTAAAGACAAAGTAAAGTTTTTCTTTGATTTAACTTTGTTTGAGCACACGGGTTGACCGCGTTCGGTGTTAGGTGTATCGGGAATGGCCGGGCGATGCCATCGGGAGTAGCTCTTTATTGCATCCAAGCCGAGGAATATCACTTAATTGCTTCCCTTGTCCTTAATTAGCTCGCGTTGTAGGCCGTAAACCCTAGGGGTCGCGACTGGGGTCGGCAAAGCCCCCACGTAAACCACGTGAAAACTACCCCCGAAGTTTTCACTTTTTGTCTTAGCTCGTATATCTCTCTCTCACTTCAACTTAGCTTAACATAGTCTAGATATAAGATAGCTTGCGTAGACGTAAGATAGCTTAGATATAAGATAGGCAGGGGTTGTTTTTGCTTTTTGAGAGAGAAAATTAACGTAACTTACTATTTTTAGATTTGCTTTTGTTTGAAAAAGATATTAACGTAAGATAGGATTTTTTGCGCACTTCATAAACTGAGTTTGGGGGGAACTACAATAGTTTAAGTTAGATTATAAGGGATTATTGTATACGGAATTGTATTTATTTAATAAATGGTATATATGGGGAGCGTGGGTTTGGTATGAGGGTGGTGTCTCCCTATATATACACCATTTATTAAATAAAGTGTTTCATGTATAGTTTTAAAATAGCTATAAATTAAAAGAAATTCCCCGCCGCCGCTGTCGCCGAGATTGCAGTGCCGATTGGGATGCGTCTCCATAGCTTCCTCTTCATAATGACTTATTTAAAATGTATGTACAATAAAACATTCTTTTAATTTTGTTTATTGTAATTTAAACCCGTCACATTAGTTTTAAAGTTAGGTAGTTTTAGTAAAAATTGTAATTATTAAGTATTTTGACGCGGTCAGGGCAAAGTTAAATTTTTAAGTATTTATTGTAAACGAAGCTCTATATTAATAAATATATATTTTGGTGAGTGGGTGGTTGAGGTGGTAACACCAAAAAAATATATAATATAATTAATATAAAGGTTCGCAAACGATCTTAAACCGAATAAGAAATCTTGTACCTTTAATAATGGGAACAAGGAATCCTATTTGGGGATCCGAAGTTTTAGTTTGTTAAATTAGTCCATAAGTATTGTAAACGGAACTCTAATTATATTATATATTTGGACGGTTTTTGTCCAAAAAATATATAATATTAACTTAGAATTTCGTATCATTTATAAAACTAAAATGTTTGTTACCAAATAAAATTATTATGGGGTTATATTATTTGTTGTTAATTATGTTGCAACTTTATTCTGTAAATAAAAGTTAAATCTTCCGGTTAAACTTTTATATGCAGAAAAAGATGCAAAATAATTAACAACAAATAAAATAACCCCATAATAATAATAATTTATACGGTAACAAACGTTTTAGTTTTATAACTAAACCCTGTGTGACATTGTTATAAATGGTTAATAGATTTGTTAATAAATTTAGTAGAAAATAATTATGAATAGAATTTTTAAACTCAAATTCTTTTACTATTCATTTGTTATATTTCTGTTCATAATTGTTACTAAGTTTGTTAACAAATTTATTAATAATTTGTGATTGTCAAACAGTCCTTTGTAATAATAATGCCAATAAACTTTAATTTTTATAAAAAAAGTCTTGTATTTTTTTAATAATACAAATTTTTATATTAAAAAAAATTGATTTTTTTTCTAAGTCCCTACACGTGTGTAGTTTTTAAAACGGCCACCAGTTGGCAGCACCTGTTGATAAAGATAGCAACGAGCGAGCAAACCCGAACAAAAATATTTTTTTTGTGTACATAACGACGAACATACATAATTTTCAATAGCCTTTTTAGTGTTTAGACTAATTAAAAATGTGATCTTATGTACATTTTGAATTAGAGCTTACCAGATTTCTGCTTCTGCTTCTGCTACCTGCAAAATATTTTTTTTCCTAAGTCCCTGTACGTATGTATTTTTTAAAACGGCTAAGTTGCAATTGTTCATACATCAAAATAACTGAAAATTGCCAATACGTGGTGAATTATAATTTTTCAAACCCTGAAATATGCGTTCCAAATTCACAACAGTCTTTAATAAAATCGTTTACTGAATGTAGGTGCTGCCCCCAGTGGCCAGTTTTGGAACTATTTTGAATCCTGTATGTACGTATGTATAAACACAGCCTTATTTCTGGTTGCCTATACTTTTAGGCGTAATGATTTTCAATAGGTGCTGCCCTCTAGCGGTCATTTTAAGAACTATATACGTATAGGGATTTAAAATTTTACTGAATTCATCCCCTAAGAAGAAGGAATAAAAAGAAATAGACACATTATAGTTTAATTTATATTTTATTGTATAAAATATTGTAGATTAGAATAGTTTACATGAAATACAACAATGTAATGTACAAATAAACAATAAATACATGTAAAATTTATACAAACTATTATTTGAACATCCCTATTTCTAATTTTTCAGGACAAGGGTAAGTATACTTATATATAAAATGCAAAGAATAGGAATTATAAATACAATTTAAGCTATGAACATAATAAAGACAACAATGTATTACAAATAAACAATAAAATCAGTTAAACTAATACAAGTTTTTATGTTACAACCCCTTATTTATTCCAGAGGAAGATACCACAACAAAGAGACAGGGAAGTATGTACAGTTGATTCCGCTTTAATAAGACAACCAGGGAAGTATGAGGTCTTTATTATGCATATTAATAGATGTAAAATTTGTTCAACTTCTTTAAAAATCAAGCTGTCAAATTTCAATTAGGCGATTTTTAAACCCTTGGCCCTACGCCCTTGAAACCTAAATATGTTGTTCTACGACCCCGACATTTCAAAGGATGCTACGCGAAATTTCAAGGAAATCGCTGAAATCCTAGCCGTTTCCGAGATACGAGCCCTTAAAGTTTTCGAAGGGTTGTAGCTATAATTTGTCTATTTGTAGGGCTAATGGGGTGGAAAATAGCGTATCTCGGGTATTTAAATACGCCCTTTCGATTGGCCAGCGCAGAATTGTGGAAAACCCTTCAGTTTACAACATTCTTAGCTCTAAACTTTATGGCGAAGGGCATTCACTAACTCCGTTATTAAAAGGGCTAGAAGGGCGGGACAAATTTTATTAGGCTAATTTCGACCCGTAGAACACGATTCCAAGGTTTTTCCTAAAGGCCGTTTTAAGCCCTTCGCTCTTTATATTGGCTCTTAGGTAAAATCTGACTTCAGATTCGTAATCTACGGGTCGAAATTAGTATAATAGAATTTATTTCGCCCTTCTAACTCTAATTGTTTCGAAGTTACACAATTTTTCTTATTTAAAGGTGGATCGAAATTTTCGTAAAGAACGAAGCTGTCAAATTTTAATTAAGCGATTTTTAAATCCTTGGCCCTTGAAACTTAAATATGTTGTTCTACGACCCCGATATTTCAAAGGATGCTAAGGGAACGCGAAATTTCAAGGAAATCGCTGAAAACCCAGCCTTTTTCGAGATACACACCCTTAAAGTTTTCCAAAGGGTTTCACGCTTAAATTCGTTAATTAAACGGGATTAAAAGGCGGAAAATAGCGTATCGGGAGTATTTGAACCCGCCCTTTCCATTGGCTTGCGCAGAATTTATGAAAACCCTTTGGTTTACAATATATTTGCCCTTCAAGTTTAGCTGAAACGATTTGCAAACTATCATTAAAACGCTAATTTTATTTGAAATAACATCTACGTATTCTGTATAACAAAAACATGTGACAAAAAAATGTGAATTTGTTTAACTTTTTAACAAAACGAAGCTGTCAAATTTTAATTAGCGCATTTTTAAACCCTTGGCTCCACGCCCTTGAAACTTAAATATGTTGTTCTACGACCCCGACATTTCAGGGGATGCTATGGGAACGCGAAATTTCAAGGAAATCTTTGAAAACCCAGCCGTTTCCGTGATACGAGCCCTTAAAGTTTTCCGATGGGTTTATCTCTTAAATACGTTATTTAAAAGAACTAAAAGGTCTGAAAATAGCGTATCGGGAGGATTTGGACGCGCCCTTTCCATTGGCTTGCGCAAAATTGATGAAAACCCTTTGGTTTACAATATATTTACCCTTCAAGTTTGTGTCGAAGGGCCTACGCTAACTCCGGAACTAAAAGGGCTAGAAGGGCCGAACAAGTTTTATTAGGTTTCTTTGGACCTGCATAATAATATATTTACCCTTCAAGTTCATGGCGAAGGGCTTGCGCTAACTCCGGAACGAAAAGGGCCGAATTAGTTTTTTTTAAACTTACTTGGACCTGCATAATTGAAATCCGTGGACATATTTTTCCCGAAGGGCTCAAATAAGCCCTACGCCCTTTGAAAAATGGCGGACTCCTGTCGGATGGTTGTTTTCGTACCTAGAGAACTTAATATTAAAGGATAGGATAGGAAAATTCGGAATAATCCTTAAATATTAGGATATGTCCCTGTCCCTTTTATTATTACATAGGAAAGGTAAATAAAAAACTCTTTTATTTATTTATTCTTATAAAATTCCATCTATTATCTTCATCCAGTGTCGTAGTTACCGTATCCTATCCCTGGGTGTAGTATGGCCCTTCGCGGAACCTGAAAACAAACATAAACATTGTTTATTTTGTGCGCCAAAATATAAAAAAAAACGTAATCAATTATCACTTAATTAGTGTTAGTTGTTACGTTATAATATTAATATTATATTTTTATACTGGAGACTTCAATTCCTTTCTGCCTTTGGTGAAGTGAACATGGGGTGCTTGTGAATAATCGTGTATTGCGATAGTGTAGTGTTGATAGGAACCGAAAAACTTTGTAGTTTTTATTACAATCATTCTCGTATTCAATTTAACGTCCGCGATATAAATAGAAGTATTGATATTTACGCTAAAACTATATTTATTTGATAATTATCAGAGCATATTTTTAATTTTTTTTTATTAAGTGCTGTAATTGTTAATTTAATTGATGCGAGTGTTGTGTAATGAGAATGAATACTTGAAAGTGTACGAGTATTCGAATCAGTGTAAATCGCCGAAGACAATACAGTTCAGTGATGAAGTACTCACGGACGATATGTTGAGAAAATTTGCCTATCATTGCCATTACAAGTAAGTACTAAAATTAAAAATATTGTTTGTAGCCGTTTAAAATCGCATTTGCTGAAATCTGTTTCAGCCAACTGAAATATCTATAATCATGTAATTTTAAGCGTCTGTAACTCGAGATGTAAAAAAAAATCGCGTGTTACATGAAAATAAAGAAAATTTCATGCATTTTCATAGTCCGGTATTCTATCTATAACTATAACCGTGTAGGAGGGGTGCAATTTCATTTTCACAAACATATTTCAACACCTCAAAACGTATTAAGTTATATTCACATACATCAACATTACAAACACACATTAGATACATATTATTTGAAGGGTACAAGAAACGAAATAGCTAAGTCCAAAACTAAAAATAAATATACATTATACAAAATCACCTCCTACATCCAAATTTCAGCAGTAAAAATGGCTATTTCTCTTAGTTTACGATATATTAATTTTTAAACAAGCTATTTGCAAGGGAGATACACACGTCTTGAAACTAGCATTACTGAAAACTTTTTCAGCGATTTATATATTGTACAATTAAGTCTAAATATAGTAAATAAATTACTTATTATCATTTTAAAAATATAAGTCGCTATATCTTTTAATTTTCGTGATACTCAATTTTTAGAATTGCTATTTGCAATAAACATATACACGCCTTGAAATAATCATTACCGAAACAATTTTCAGCGATTCACACTTTTTGATATTAAGTATACATATAGAAAATTACTCCCTAGATTGCCATTACAACTAAAATTAAAAATCTTGTTCGTAGACATCAAAAATCGCGGTAGTTAAAATCTGTCTCAGCCGGCTGAAAAATCTGAAGTATATGTGTACATATATTTAATTTAATTTTACAGGGATCGTGTTTATCAAAACGAAGATTTAACGGCTAGCCCACGGACAAGATCACAAGAAATATCTACCACAGAGTAACTCACCATTGATGAGTGCTACAGGTTACAATGTTGGAACTCTGCAACACCAGGATGTCGGATTTTCACACGGCTGCATCTGAAAAGAACATATATAATTGATAAATTGGTACAAAATATTTGTAGTATAATTGTAATTACTCGCATTTATTTTATTCTAACTTGGAGGTGACGCCTGGTATATCATTACCGATATATGTGTACCAAACAGATTGGCACACCCAGTAATGGATAATATGCTATGATTATTTATATATATTCTAACTTGAAATGGAAATTGTATTGGTTTGAAAAAAAGTTGTATTTATGTACCTTTCCTATCAGGCTTTAAGTATTCTAATTTGTACGATGTGTATCTTACTATATACCTCAAAATAATTTAATATCGTACACATTATACAACACACTCGGAAACTGATTAATATACAGGATGACACTGAAAACCGGGCCACTCAAAATAACTTTTTTACCTCTCGCTAAGAGAGGTATTGTATTCATGCTAAAAATCGCATATCCAGATTTTATTGAATAAGCACGTTTTAAGGTCCCTACAATTTTTACGATGATGTCTGTGTGTGTGTGTGTGTGTGTGTGTGTGTGTGTGTGTGTGTGTGTGTGTGTGTGTGTGGATGTATGTGTGTGTGTATGTATGTAGGATGTTGGAAGGACGATAACTCAAAAACTATAAGACTTTAAATTTGTTTAACTACGTATTTCCCAATCGGACATTCATGGGAAGATCTGAAAAGGTTTTGGTAACAATTGGACAACCGGAAGTAGAAGATTCTTGAAAAAAAATCTTCTAAATAATATTTTTGAAAACTTTTCTCGGTAATATTAAAGAAAATTAAATTCTCTATCTGATACATTTAAATATTTTCTTATATATTTTATAGATTTAGAGTTAAAAGAAATATAATATATAAAATAATCTGTTATAATAAATTTTACAGCCGAAAGGATGCCATGGAAAATAGTTGAAAATTTTGTTTGTAACTGACAGATAAACGTCAGTGTCAGAAATCCGGAGCCGGAGATATTACTAAAGACTTTTTCTGGGAAGTACATATATTATATTATTTCTTAATGTATTAATAGTTAAATATTTAAAATTATAGGTATATTACATATATCCTTCAAAAATACTGTCAATCCTGACAATGAATTGGAAACATTTCGAAAAATTAGAAGAGGACAAAATTTCATAAAATGAATTTAAAATTAAACAATCTAAATATAAGGAATAGATACATATATGTAAGTAGAAGTTTTGGTGTAGAGTGTAGGTACACAAGAAATGTTAAATACAATAGGGTGTTTTGACAAGGAGATATAGGGGCTTAAGTCAGAATGATAGCTAGTAATTATGTATATAGATGTCAAGTATCAATTTCTCATTCTAAATTTAGTGATTTTCCAATTCCATGTGGTTTATTTTCCTCGACAAGTAAATTCCATACTCCTGGTGACAAATTAACTACGTGAATTTAGAAAATCTTGGAATATTTAATGAAAAATTCTGACATTTATGTATACATAATTATCATTCTAAAACGGGAACCCCACATCTGCTTGTCAAGGCCAACAATGTAACATGACTGGTCGGGCCCTATACTTATGTAACCAAAAAAGGAAGTGGCGAGAGGTATTGTGATGGCCACAACAGATTTTTTATTTACAATTATTTTTTAATTCTGTATCCATATTTGTAAACTAGGCTTAAGGACTAGCAAACCGGAAGCGCCACCATCATGCTAAATACCATTATTCGTGAGCCCCTAGGCCTAGTTTACAAATCATGAAAATTAAAAAAATAATTACAATTAAAATAGTTATTTTGAGTGGCCCGTTTCTCAGTGTCACCCTGCATACCTAAAGTGGGCAACAAAACGCGGAACATATAGTTTAATACAATTTTAAAAACGTACGGAAATTGTCCCTTTCTTACATTTTAGAGCAAAAGTACAAGAATGAAAAGATATTTAAAAATAATTTTTACTTTTAAAGTTTTTATTTGATCCGCGTTTCGTTGAACAGCCTGTATATACATATATTTTCATAATTTAATTTCTCGGTTTATTAATTATGAATAATTGATACATCTTTTAATGATTTGCAAATAAGATCATATTGACCATTGGCACCTAATTCATATTTATTTTTCAATTATTATATTGTTACAGAGTACTGTAACTAAGAGAAGAGTTGTGGATTTGGACAAACTGCACCAGGAGTCCTAAGCAGGTTGCTCCTCATATGAATCCTGATTTTAGCGTTGGAAATAGTCGCATTACTGCATAGCATCCCATCATAAAACAACCCCAACATGTTATGGTGCACATCGCGTTTCTTTTTATATGATTATGTAAATAAATAAATAAAAAATCATCTCACAAAATGTACATAAAGTATATAATATAACTATAACCATTATGACCTGAAAATCATATGTCATTATACAACATATATACATGTTCATTTTCATATTTGTATATTCTTAAGATCTTTGAAAATTACGGATCGCTATTTCTTTTAGTTTACGAAATAGTAATTTTTTAAAGTTGCTGTATTCAGTAGGCATATACATATAATATTTATATTAAAATAAACATAAAAACAATTATACTAGGTATTAAATGCATAATTCTAAACTAAACCTCTTGAATTTTTGGTTGAATTTTTTTCAGCGAATCAAATATTCTGAAATTATAATTATTCAAACAGAAAATAAACCATAAATCCAAATTAAATTAACTTCCTGAAAATTTGGAAAACATATTTTACTATTTCACTTTGTGTTTGATATATTTAATATTAAATTTACTTTACACATGTATTGAAACAAGCATTGTTGAATTTATTTTCAGTGGTTCCAAAATTTTAGAATATTGTATTGTAACGTAACCCCCGCGACCGCCGCCGCCGCGCTACCAAGCGCCTCGGTGTCTGTGCGCAGCGAACGTGTTAGGACTAGTCGCGGTAATCTATTGTGTGATGTTGTTTACCTCTAGACCTTCTCTGGTGGGTCCTAGGAGGTTCCAGAAATAATCTAGGCAGGTATATATAACCCACCGCCAAAGCCAGGGGACACATTCTGTAATATACAAGCAACGAGTGCAGAAGTCTGATATAAATAAGTGTAGTGAATAGTTAGTGATATAAAGAACAGTCGACAAGTGAACATAAGTAAACATAAATTAGTGACATAAAGAGTAGTGTTAATTGTTTAAATAAATAATCTTAGTGTTTAATTGTGTTATAATAATCTTAGTCTTTAAATTAGTGTTAATATTTGTTCATCATAGTGTTAGTTACTTTTATAATCTTTTAATTATATTTCTAATATTTATTTACCGTTTAATAAACGTATTCTTTTAGTTAATAATAATTGTCTATGTTTTACACTTCACCCATATAAATAAAAACGTTACAGTATGTAATTTATTTAAATTAGACTTGAAATAGAAATTGTACCAAATTAAAATTTGGTTGTATCATAAATATATCTATTTACAACCCTTGTGTACTCAAAATTTTTTCGCGGTATTTCTACATTCATAAAATTCAAAAACGCCCTGGACAGATTACATAATACATACGAAGCGATTATTATTTATAATTACTCATTATTAATTAATTTTTAACTTGTACTTCTAGGGGCAAATTATCTAACACCCTGACTATTACCTGAATTAATTCTTTCAGTTTGTTTGTTGCAGTGCTAGTGTAAAGACGTGTTTATGGGGTGCAGTTAACAAGAAGACGATTTCCTGGTGCTTGGAAAGGACGTTAGGATACCTGCAGGATTTGGAGTTATATCCATAGATTTCATTTATTCAAAGTGAGTTTTTTTTTTACTTTTATACTACTTTATAGTTGTATTCTTTATTCAATATATTAACCATTAATTCCGAAGGATCATTATAATAGATATGTTAAAATGGTCGTATTTTTATTCGCTAAATATCTATGCAGCGCTGCAAATAGTTTTATAGCACAGATAATATTTAAAAAAAATGTTTTCTTATGTTAAAGGCCTATCATAAATTCTCGTGTTCACCCTGTACATTATTTAATAAATATTTAATTGTATGTCGTACATATTTTACTACATATATTTTTTTATACATACCTAATTATGAATGTGTGTACAAGATTACGACAAATGGTAACATTTTTTTTTTATTAGAAATTACGTAACATACTTCATTATTAAAAATACATACTCTACAATATAATCTATAATTAATTAATTGAAATATTTATACTTCTTTTTTTCATTATAATTTTATATCTCCACTTTCTTTCACATTAATATTTTTTGTTAATCATTATTATGAATAATTGAAACACTTCTTAATAATCAGCAAATAAAATCATATTTTCTGTGACCATTGCTACTAATTCATATTTGTTACATTCGAATATATTTTCTATTGTTGCAGACAGATAAGCTGTACCTCTAACTACACTTACGACAGAAGATGCTGTAAAAGTAAGCGAGCGAGTTGCAGTTCATGAATCCTGATTCTTAGCGTTGGAGATTGTCACATTGTTGCAGAGCATCGCACCCCAAAACAACCCCAATATGGATTTTGTACACGTCTCACCTCAAGTCGTTATTTATAAAATTTATGTAAGATAAATAAATAAAACTTCAACTCACACCTATAAAATATATTATCAAACCATTTTAACCTGAAAAATCATCTACTTTACTAATAAAAACTTTATGAACATATGTCTAAGACAAATATATTATTATGTTATTATACAATTTACATATTTTCATAATTATATTTAAACATGTCAAAGCGTATTACATTAGGTTCACATACATTACAAACACACATTACATCATTGAAAGGTACAAGAAACGAAAGAGCTACGTGCAAACATTAAATTATTATTTTTCAGTTATTCGTACATTCTAAAAATAATTATACATTATACTCGTACAAAATAATCTCCTATATCCAAATTTTAAAGTACAAATGGTTATTTCTCTTAGTTTAAGAGATATTAATTTTTAAACTTTCTATTTTCAATGGAGATGTACAAGTTCTGAAACTAGCATTACTGAAAACTTTTTCAACGATTCATACATTCTAAAATTAAGTCTATATAGGTATAATAAATAAATTCCATTTGATTTCATTTTGAAAAGTATAAATCGCCATATCTTTTAACTTTTTAAAGTTGTTATTTTAGATAAACATAAACACAGCTTGAAATAATCATTAATGAAACAATTTTTAATGATTTAAACTTTTTGAAATTAAGGAGATAGATAGATAAATATATATACTCGTATATACAGAAAATTACTACCTATCTTCAAATTTGAATAGTACATATTTCTCTTAGTTTTCGTGATATTCATTTTCAAATTATACACGTTGTAAAACATTACTGAATTTTTTTTTCAGTACTTCAAACCTTTTGAAATTATATATAAATATAGTTAATTACTCTCTACATCCAAATTTGGAAAATACAAATCGCTTTTTCCTTTCGTTTATAATATACTCATTTTAGATATAGAAAATAACTCTATAAATCTAAATAACATTAGGATAATTCGCTGTCGCTCTTAGTTCTTCAAGTATTTAATTTTTAAGTTATTATATACAATATAAGAATCACATATATGTAGAAATGGTAAATATTTGAAACTTTAAAAATCCAGTATCTAGAAAATATATAAATAAATGGGTTGCGGACTTAGCTCTATTTTTCTGTACCATCATTTGCATCCCCTACATACATACGAGTACACACTTGTAAACTTGTAGTTTGAGAAATTTTGATCGTTCTAAATAAAATATATAGTTAAGGAAAAGCCGTTTTATTTGTATTATGATATTTATTAACAACACATTTAACTCTCTTTTCTTGTATATTTTAAAGCAAAAGTACAAGAATGAAAAGTTGCTTAAAATTAATTTTTACTTTTAAAATGTTTTCATTTGTTCCGCGTTTCGTATATATTTTTCATTATTGAATTTCTCGCAATTAGATAATATTTTAATAATTATGAGTAATTGATACACCTTTTAAAGATTTGCAAATAAGATTATATTATATTCTATGACCATTGGCCACTAATTCAAATTTATTACTTTCAATTAATATATTGTCCTGTAGCAGAGAGAAAAGTTATGGACTTGGACGAACTAAAGGATTTCTGAGCAAGTTGCAGCTCATGAATCTTGATTTTACCAAAACAAACATGATTGAATTTTTATCAGCGATTCAAATATTCTGAAATTATAAGTATTCGTACAGAAAATAAACTCCTATATTCGAATTGTATGGTACAACTACACATCTTGAAACAAGCGCTAATTAACTTTTTTCAGTAATCCATAAATTCTGAAACTTAGTATACGTATACAAAGCTAGTTCCCTGAAAATTTGGAAAACATAAGTTACTACTCGTATTTCATTTACAGCGGTAATAATAAATATTTTCTTTTTTTCAAATAAGGTATTCCGAGAATATCTCTTAACCCTGTGTTAAAATGATGTTTATGGAGAGTTAAGTCTTATTCCATGTTGATTATTATGTATATATAATAAACTATATTTGTGTTAAAACGAAACTATTCTGAATTTAACCCTTATTTATTATTACAGCTGTAAGTGATTGATATATTTAATATAAAATTTACTATACACTTGTCTTGAAACAAGCATTGTTGAAATTATTTTCAGTGGTTCCAAAATTTTGAAATAATGTATACCTGCATATAGAAAATAATCTCCAGAATCCAAATTTGAAAAGCAATTATCTCTCTCAGTTTTTACTTGATTTAAATTAGACTTGTACCGTAAATATACCTTTATTTACAACCCTTGTGTACTCAATTTGTTTTTACCCTATTTCTACATTCATAAAATTCAAAACACCCTGAACAAATTACATAATGCATAAGAAGCGATTATTATTTATAATTACTCATTATTATTTAATTATTGACTTGTACTTCTAGGGGCAAATTATCTAACACCCTGACTATTACATGGATTAATTCTTTCCGTTTGTTTGTTGCAGTGCTAGTGTAAAGACGTGTATATGGTGTGCTGTGAACACGAGGACGATTTCCTGGTGCTTGGAGAGAACGTTAGGTGAGTTTTTTTTACTTTTATACTAGTTTATAGTTGTATTCTGTATCCGATATATTAACCATTAATTTCGAGGGATTATTCTAATAAATATAAGCTATATTTAAATGATTACTCGTATTATGTCGAAAATAGTTTGTATTAATTGATAATTATTTAATATTCCAACCATATACAATATTCGAACATTTTATTCGCTAAACATCCAGGTAACACCGCATACAGTTTTATAGTGTAGATAATATAAAAAAAAGTTTTCTTATGTTAGACGCCTATGACACGAATTCTCTTGTTCATCCTGTGTATTATTTAATATACCTATACACATTCATATTTGTTACATTCAATATATTTTCTATTGTTGCAGAAAGATAAGCTGTGCCTGTACCTGCACTTAGATACACGATGCTGTAAAAGTACCCGAGCTAGTTGCAGTTCAGGAATCCTGATGCTTACCGTTGGAGATTTGGCACATTGTTGCAGAGCATCGCAGACCAAAACAACGCCAATATGGATTTTGTACACCTCTCGCCTCAAGTCATTATTTATAATATTTATGTAAAATAAATAAATAAAACTTCAACTCACACCTATAAAATATATGATCAAGCCATTTTAACTTGAAAAATCTTCTACTCTATTAATAAAAAACTTTATGAACATATGCCTAATAAGATACATACATACATACATATAAGCATATTTAAATAACAGAGAATAAAATCATGTCGTTATAAAATACTTATTTTCATTTTCATAATTATATTTCAACATCTCAAACTGTATTACGTTATGTTCACATACATCAATATCACAAACACATACACATTACGTATTTATTATTTGAAGGGAACAAGAAACAATAGAGCTAAGTCCAAACATTACTGAAAATCATTTCAGCGATTCGTGCATTCTGAAAATAAGTATACATTACACAAAACATCCTCCTACATCCAAATTTGAAAAATACAAATCGCTATTTCTCTTAGTTTACGAGATATTAATTTTTAAACTTGCTATTTTCAAAGTACACGGCTTGAAACTAGCATTACTGAAAACTTTTTCAGCGATTCATACATTCTATTTAAAAGTACAAGTCATCACATCTTTCAATTTTCGTGATATTCATTTTTAAAGTTGCTATTTTCAATACACATGTACACGTCTTCAAATAAACATTACTGAAATTTTTCAGCAATTTAAACCATTTGAAAGTAAATATACATACAGGAAATTACTCCCAATATCCAAATTTGAAAAATAAGTCGCTATTTTTATTAGTTATCATGTTATTCATTTTCAAAGTTACTATTTTCAAAAAACATGGAAATAAACATTAATGAAATAAATTTCAGCAAAGTAAACCTTTCGAAATTAAGTATGCATATAGAAAATTACTTCCTATATTCAAATTTGTAAAGTACAAGTATATATTTCTCTTAGTTTTAGTGATATTCATTTTCAAATTATATACTTCGTAAAATAAACATTACTGATTTTTTTTTCAGTAATTCAAACCTTTTGAAATTATGTATAAATATAGTAAATTACCCTCTACCTCTACATCCAAATTCGGAAAATATAAATCGCTTTTTTTCCTTTTGTTTTTAATATAGTCATTTTATATGTTCCATTTTTCAATAGACATTTATCTGTCTTGAAACAAGCATTACTGAAAATGTTTACAACGATTCCAAAGTACTGAAATTACGTTTACGTGTAGAAAATAACCCTATAAATCCAAATAAGATTAGGATAATTCACTATCACTCTTAGTTCTTGACCTATTTAATTTTAAATTTACTATATACAATATAAGAAGCATGTAGTTATGGTATTTAAAACTTGAAAATTTCAGTATCTAGGAACTACATAAGTAATTAGGATGGGGACTTAGCTCTATTTTTCTGTACCATCATTTGCATCCCTTACATACATACGAGCACACACGTGTAATCTAATACCTTGAGAAACTTTGATCGTTCAAAATAAAATGTAGTTAAGGAAAAAACGTTTTATTTATATTATGATTTTTATTAATAACACATTTAACTCTCTTCATACACCAATTGAAAAACAATTCATAATACATTCGCAATTTGCAAAATAGTCATTTGTGTATCGAGAGCGAAAAATATAACTTTACGCTCATGACACACATATACTTTTTTCTACGTCCATTTAAAGAGATAACACTTTGGTGTCAAATCTTACTGTAAATAATTTCATTTATCACAACTAAAAAATTACATTCCGCTGTGAACCAGAAAAACTACAAGTTTCACTTTTAAAGAAAATTATATCGTTAAAAAAACATAGGTATACACACTGTCACACTATTAATCATTAGTACAGTAAAATTTTTGAAAGATGTCCGATCAAGGTTATCTACGAATTGTATGAATTCAGATTTTTGCCCCGCCCATTCTACCAAATTCAGTAGTGTCGTTTGCTTAGGTTTTGTGAGGGTACATAAGATAATACTATTATTTTATTATTATAAAATTATATGTTACAATAACAGCATTCAAAATTCAAAAATAAATCAACTGGTAAGTTTATTAGTAAATGAAAAACCAAATATGTGAAAATTAAGATAATGACAATGTCAGTGTCAGTGACACTGACCGAAAATAACGTTATTCGTACGGCTATGAATCGAGGTAATGTATCTGAATTAATATATAAACTTACGTTACAGCGAATATGAATTTTTGAAAGACAAGCGTGTTATATCCATCCTTATCGCACACGCTTAAAGCCTTTGTAAAGAAAGGGGATAAATGTATGCCAATTTGGTACCTTATTTGCCGAATTATCCAAGGACAAGATATATGACATCTACAACAACACACAAAACGCATTGAAATTACGATCATTTATACTTAATTTATAATATGTAAACAAAATTAATTAATTCAATGAAATGTAAATGCTTAATTTGTTACCAACTACTTTTGTACAGGGATGTATATACTTATTCTCTTAGCAAAATATACGATTATTATTATTATTATTATATAGGGATAAATGTATGCCAATTTGTTAGTTCGTTCATGATACAGATGACCTTGACTGGACATCTTTCAAAAATTTTACTGTACACATACTTTATACACTTAAACACTCATATATATATTTTCACCTTTGAAAAATTCGTATTTTCTTAGACATATGTAAAAAATGACATACTTTTACTCTGTTATGCTTATATAGAATAATATAACTTAATAAAATCATACAGAAAAACGCATAAGTGTTTCTTCATCTTAATACTAAACTACTATACAATTATTTTATTGAATACAAACACATAATAAATAAATGTATAATATAGTTTATATTATCATTTATTATTCTACAGACTTTACGTGTGGGAAAACATTCATATATTCACATAATTAAAAGAAAAAGAACTATCTTTCATCTTTCGAAAAAACGATATACTTTTACTTACGCTGTTGTATATAAGATAATATAATCATTTACAAAAATACATATATGTGTTTGTATTCGTAATTGCATTGTTGATAATGTATTGTTGCACAATCATTAAAATTATATATGATATACTTTACATTTCTATATATTTCTGACTGTATATACTTCCCATTGAATACATTTATCTAGTTATGTACATATACGTACATATATAAATATCGCAAATCTGTATCATTAAAATATATATCTTAGTATGTTACCTAAACGTCGCAATAAAACTCATTCCTAATAAAAATTGAACTACATATTCTAGTTAAAAATCTATCATTCCTTATGCATATATCTATGAGATAAAGAATTTTTATATATAGTAACATTTTTAAGTCCAAGTTGACGTAATTAGAGCATATATCATCATCTCTGTATTTGTGAAACTGTGAACGGCCTTATACGAGTAATTGTGTATCACAAATACAAAGATCAAAAATTATTTATTCATTGTTAAAATAATGTATTTCATGTATTATGTATTGTAATATCATTAATATGTAACATATATCTCACAAATAAATCCTTATTATAAATAAATAACATACTATTTCATTCCAATACACCGATCAAAAATTGCATTCCAAAGATCTAGGTTCATATCCCGCTTGCTAGCAAGCATTATGTAGGGCGCCAATCTGCAATCAGAATGGCGACCTACAAAATCATGCACACCAAAGTTCCAAGTTCGATTCCCGTCTACTAGCTACCTGCACCCTGCACCCAGCAACTACCCGATCATATTCACCCCATCCTAGCTAGCAACCAGCAAGCCACCAGCCCGTGCCTAGCCTGCGGTCTAGGGACGGATTCTGGTGGCCAGCTGGCCAGCTAGCTAGAAATCCAGTAAAAGCATGTATATAGCTCGATTACGTAATTTCACGGAGCAGAGTGTCCGGTTCAACACCACCTCTCACGCTGAATGACTGTAAATTCATCAAACAGCTGTATATAAGGCTGAAATCTGTGGTGGGAGGGCTAGGATTCATGAATCCACCACCAGGCGATTGAATTTTGAATTTTGTGGGAGAATATCTTACTATAGCCTTCCGATTCTACGAATTTTAAATTTTGATGATCAGATGTTTTACTATAGCCAGTAAATTTAAAGTTTGTGGGCACATATCTTCCTATAGCCTTTCGATTCTACGAATTATAAAATTTTGATGATCAGATGTCTTGCTATAACTAGTAAATTTGAAGTTTGTGGGCACAGGTCTTGCTATTAGCCTTTCGATTCTGCGAATTTTAAAATTTGGTCGTGCTATAGCCAGCAAAATTTTATTTTTGTCAAGTATATGCCTTGGGATTTGTTAAAAATCCGTCTGAGAGCTCAAAAATGCTCGTAGCGGCCGTATAATGCTACTTTTCAGCCGCTACGGCCCTAAATCGTCGATTTTACGTGATTTTTTAATTTTATCGACCAGAAGCCTTGTTGTAAGCTGTATATCATCGATTATGTAATCGAGCTGCCGTTGATCGCTCGCTGTATATCGGCGATTACGTAATCGGCTTGCCATGGTTTGCTCGCTGTATTTCGGCGATTATATAATAAAACTGCTGTGGCTCGCTTGCCGCTGCTCTCGGCTCGATTTAGTTGGTAGCTGGAATTGAACTTGGAATTTATAGTTTGCAAGACTGCTGATTGTAAATCGCTAAGCTGCTGGGCGATCGCAAATCGATGCTCTAGATCTAGTTCGTAATTAGGGGAATTGAAGGTTGCCTGAAAAATAATAATTTTGGGAATGGAAAAATTGGGATTTTGAATTGAAAGATTGTATTCATTTTGTTGTGTTTATTGGCCATTCATATAATACATTTTTATCTCATCTAATATATAACAATATGAATTAGAACTTAGAAATAAATAAAATGAATTATGTATGATCAAATGTATATTAAGTTATGTATTTTTCACGTGGTTACATTATGTACGTATTTTGACATTTTTCCTAAGACTTATCGAGATGGAAATATTTTGGATGTTATACAAATTAAAAGACACATAAGTATAACAATGTATTTTATATTGTATAATGCAAATAGCTAGTGTGTCTGTAAGTCTTAGAAAAACTGTATCAAGTATCAGGATATTAAGTAGAGCAATAAATAAATATCAGATATGTACAATCACATATTAAGTTCTAACTTCCAATACAGTTAGCATATATGCACGTATTTTGTAAGTCGAAAACTAACGTAATATGAGTAATTCATCTTGTAGAATAAGGATTTGTTGTCAAATTTGGTTCATTTTATTAGCTATTTCCTCCCAATTTATTTGTTTAATATGTTCATGTATGCATCTATTAATTGAATCTTTTAACAGCTTAGAAAAGTTAATAATAATGATATATGTATTTTCAATTGTAAACTTCATTGAAGAATATGAAAACAGCATGTAGTTAATACATGATAAATTCGTTAGCCATACATATGAGTAAAAAATGTTTTAATCAATAAACAGATCAATATATGAAATTATTATTTTTTAATTATTTAGAATGAATCTTACTTATTAAATATTTATCATAATAAAAAGAGAAATCGTAATACAGTTATTTTGTAGTGTAAGTATGAACAAACTATACTTATTTCTTCGCTAGGGTAAGGATTATCTTATATTTTAACCAAAACTTAGGGTTAAGGATTTTTTCTCAAGCGTTTGAATGTTGGAATATGTGATTGTATATTTGATATGTATTAGTAAGTATACATTTTCTTGGTATACAAGTATCTCAGGCAATGTACTATGAATATGAATATAAATATAATATTTATATAGGTAGGTATAGGTATATATATATATATATATATATATATATATATATATATATATATATATATATATATATATATATTTACGCACATTGACAAATAAACAATATACATATATACGTAGGTAACACAGAGTACACATATAATAATGGAAACTTATAATAAATAAAACCAACACATTTATATTAAATGATATTATCGGCAATTATTAGTTAGGCATTTATATTTCACTGTCGTCGTTGTTAATTCCGAACACTCCGTTTCCACATCCGACGCACAAAGCACACTGCACTAACATCCACCAGAGAAAATGTATCAAATTCTAGTAGCTCAGAAGTTTATGAACGAGATCCACCCACACTCAGCGAAACAGACGTATGACCAGTAGTGCACTCCACAAAAACATTCTGGAACATCATCATTATTTAATTTGATGATGATGGTGATGATATGTGAGGATGATAAATGGCTTTAATTTGAATTAAAAGATGTATAGAGGATCATTCCTTTAAAAAAACCAGCGCTTTGTGGGCGAATTAATGATTTTAAAGAAAAATGTTATGTACAAAAAAAAGATTTAGAATACTAACAAAGCGAAAATTCAACCAGCGGTTCTCAAGTGGTAGAACAAAAATATTTTTTTAAATGGTATCCATATATTATTTTTTAGCCCATTAGATACATATTTTTTCTGATTTCAACGATATAAATATTGTATATAGGTTTATATAATAATTATTTCGAGAAAAGTGGTATTAAACATTAAAAATAATGTTACAATATTGCAAAAGGCTATACAATTGTCTGTTGCCTAATATATTCCTTAAGTTATAATAACGTTAAATGTCAAAAAAATAAATTTAACTGTTAAATCTTCAAATGAGGCTACTTCCTGTTAACCAATTATAACCAACATCTAATCAGTTGCTCTTCTTTAACAAAGCCAAGCCACTTAATCGATTTTCACATATTGAATTTCGCAAATATGATTCGAGTCCAAGTAAAGTAAAAAATGAACGTTTACTTGTGCAAAATGTTACGGGCTATGTTACCATAATAACAAAAAATATGAATAGGTTTAGGTCAATATTATTATTGTGTATTTCTATTTTGAATGAAAAATTATGATACTTGACACCTATGTACATTAGTAGCTGTCATTCCGACACGGGCCCCCATATCTGCTTGCCAAGGCCAACAAAGTCACATAACTGCTCGCGCCCTATGCAACATAAAATGAAAATGGTGAGAGGTATTGTGCTGGCCACAACAGATTTTTTTACTCATTTTGGTCCGTAGGGAATTTATTTTAATATATATGCAATGTATGGTCAATCACTTCTGGTTCCACACTTCTGTCAAAAAATGACAGCACTGTAATAAATGTTGTTATTACAAAATGTAACATAAAATTTGTAGTTATGTATCATCAATACTAATTTCCAATAAATTACCATACACACGGTTAACAAAACATCAAAACTGTAATGTAGCATATCTTAATGAGATTTAAATTACAAGAATTCATAATTTAATGTAATAAATGTTCAAAAATACCTCTATTGACACTGAGGCAATATTTATTATTTATATTTCCTTTACATAATATGTAAACTCCGTTTCCACGACTTGATCCCCACGTCATCAATTGTAACCATATGATTCAAATCGCCAGGGATGGGAGGGAATTGATGACGTCATGTTGTCGGGTGAAATCGCGCGAAATCGTCTGATTTCCGTAGTATTTATATTAATCAAAATTCGAAGGAAGACATTTATTTCGAAATAATAAATCAATAGAATAATTATGATGTAATGTCAAAACTGACAGTATTATAATAAATATAAACTGTTGTGTCAGTTTTATTATTTATCAAAATTCGAAGTATAATAGTTATTTAGCATAACCAAACGAATTGAATAAATACGATATAAGTATAAATGGATGAAATATAGATACCTTTTTATATTGTCCAAAAGCAAATGTTGCAATAATTGTCGGCAATCTTAGAAACACCCTCTTAGCAATAGCAAAATGCACAATATAATACCAAGAATTAACAAAACTAACACACAACGAAATACAAATTATCGATGCCAAAATCAAAAAATCATCTTTATCACATGATTGAGAGAATGGCATGAATATTCAAATAAATCAAATATTTAAAAATTACAATTGTTACCGCGGTTACACTATAGTTTCTTTATCATTTTTTGCCGTCGGTTGGACGGAGATAACATATACCCCTGTGAAACACCGACGATAATGAGATAGCGAATAAAAGTCTCATATATCTCATGTGTGTACGACAAAGATGCTAGATAAAAGTTTAGCAATTCTTGCATCAGATATTAATGATGTGGGGATCAACTCGGAGATACAGAGTGTATAATCTATAACTAGGGTATAGTTTGATTCACGAAGATGACTATTTACGATCACTTGTTCGAACAAAGAATATACAGCACTTTATACACTAACATGAAATGTTAAAGAGAACGATTATTTAACATATGTCTATGTCATTTATAGTGAAGAATATAAATCTATGAGAAAGGCATTATGTAGAAAGAAACATGATTTTCAAATGAATTACATTTATTGATTTCAGTTAAAATGTATCCATAAATATTTCATGTTCCATGCCTATACATACGAAATGCAGTGAAGTTATCTATAAGGAATATTACATCAGATGGCTTATAAATATAAACAATTTGAATAGACATCTTCGTGAACCAAACTATATACGTGAAATACGAACTATATTGTACGAAATACCACCAATTTGAACTAAACAAATAAATAGCTATTTGGACACTTAGATTTCTTTGAAGAATACTAGCAGGGGCGTATTTGGGAGGTTTTTTGGGGTCAGAACACCCCCTCCCCTTTTTGAAGAAAAAATAAATAAAAATAAGAAAATAATCTCTAGTTATTAATTCAAAATATGTTTTCCATGACATAAGCAACTGTTACAATTGAATTATTTCATGCTAAACTGATACTTTGATATAACCATTTGAAAATGGCATTAGAAGCATTCAAAACATTATGATTTTCCAAATGCATGTAGATTATTTTCCTCGACAAGTATATTCCATACTATGGAGGATGACAAATAAACATCAGAATATTTTGAAATTTTGATTGAAAAATTATGACATATGACAATTGTGACATCTATGTAAATAACTACTAGCCGTCATTCTGACACGGAAATTGTTTGTCCTTTTTCGTTCTATGAGAATTTTTATCCTATTATTTTACTATGTTCAAGATTCTTCAAATTCATTGACGGTATTAGCGGTATTTCTCAAGGATATAATATGTAATATTAACATACCTATAATATAAATATATATTTAATTAATCATACAATAATATATATTAAATGTACTCATACCTCCCAGAAAAATCTGACACTGACATTTTGCATTTATTTCTCAATTACAAAAATTTAAATATCACAACTGTTTTTTCGACAACGAGATTTATTACAACAAATTTTTCTATATTATTTTATTGTAACGTGCGCCACTGACAGAAGAGTATTCGGGCGCCGCTACTGGTGGAATGTTCCCGAGCGATCACGTAATCTCGGCGACGGAATAACCCATACGCAGTGAGACGTGTTGATGACCGATGACCTAACTCTATTGTGCTCGGTATTACTGTGGCGTCGGAGGGTTCCAGAAGGCTGTATAAATACCGTCCGAACGATAGCGGAGAGATAATAATAATAAAAATAATAATAATAATAATAATAATAATAATACTTTATTGTTCCTCTGGACTATACAGTATAGGAAACGTCATTACAAGAAATGATACAATAAGATAAGCAATATCAGATGTTAAGATATTCATTTACAGTGTAAAACATATTTTCCATTAAAAATAATTTTAATTTTTTTTTAAACAATTTAAAATCTGTTGCGTTTTTTATATTTTCCGGTAACTTGTTATACAAAATAATGGCTATGTAGTATGGATTAGTTTTAAATTTGGCATGTCTGTGTGATGGCGGTCGGATAAGAGAATTTTGCCTGGTACTATAATTATGAATATCACCTTGTGTTGTTATGTTTAAATTAAATTGTCGTATTAAGCAACAAGCATTAAAGATATACAAACAAGGAAGAGGTAATATTCCTAATTCTTCAAATATTGGTTTGCAGTGCGCAATTCTAATAATTTTCTTTTGTATTTTAAAAACTCGTTCCTAATGTGCACTGTTTCCCCAACACAGAATGCCATAATTTAAAACTGAATGACCATGTGCAAAGTAGTAGGTTTTTAGAAGAGAGATATGTACTAAGCTCCTTAGTTTCCGAAGGGCGAAGCAGACAGTGGCAAGTTTTTTACAAATAGTGTCTATTTGGGATTCCCAATTCAAACATTTATTGATTTGCATACCCAGTAAATTAGTATCGCAAACTTCTTTAATTGATTTTTCATTAATTTTTAGTAACACACTAGTGTCTTTGTTTCTATTTATATAAGAAAATGAAAGAAATTCAGATTTTTCTCTGTTTAATATGAGAAACTATCTCGGAACCATTTAGATATTTGAAGTAGTTTCGCATTCGTATCTTGTACTAAATAGGCGTAGTTAGCGTTATTATTTACTATTGATGTATCATCGGCATATATAATTATTTTTGTAAAATCTGTGTTTAAGGTAGTATAAAATCGTTTACGAACAAAATGAACAGTATTGGTCCCAAATTTGAGCCCTGTGGAATACCATACAAGGAGGTATGATAATCAGACTGTACATTATTAATTACCACTGTTTGCTTTCTATTTGTTAAATATGACTTCAGCCAATTTAAAACATTTCCCCTCAGACTATATGCTTCCATTTTGTGGAGTAAAGCATTATGGTTGATAATGTCAAAGGCTTTACTTGAATCTAAGAACAGACCAATAACATACTCACTTTTATCAAGACATTCATGTATGTAATTTAGAAAACTGTACAAAGCTGTAGATGTGGAGCGATTTTCTCTGAAACCATGTTGAACTGCTGATAAAGTATTATGTGTGTTTAAGAATTTAAGCAGCCGATTAATAAATAGTTTCTCCATTAATTTAGAAAAGGGTGATAGCAATGTTATTGGTCTGTAATTAGTTACATTTTCTTTGCTACCCTTCTTATGTAATGGATATATTTTACAAATTTTCAGAACTTCTGGAAAAATACCTTCTGCGAATGACTCTTTTATTAAATATACTAATGGAGTAGCAAATAGTCTGATATATAGAAGCAACGAGCAATAAAGTTGGTGATATAAATAAACATTCTACGAGTTGTTAACATAAATAAATGTAGTTATATCTTTGAATATATAATACATATAAGAACGGCAATGCATATGGCCTAGCAAGATCTGTCTCTTTTTATTCACAAAATTATTATAGATAGCTAGTGACTCCTACCACAAAACTATGAACTACGGTAAATCGTGCTGACAGCATTGCCAGATACTATTTGTTAGAGGTATTCAATAATCAATAATTCAAAAATATTGTTTCATAATAACCAGATAATATATTTTGAATCTTCAATGAACATGTATAGTTGTTTTACAGTAGCAAACTTAAAAACCTTTAGCTACGTGGCAACACGGTGCAACATGCACCTATTATGTATTTTTTGAACTAACTCAGAAATAATTCGTATACGGAGGGATAGATGGCACCTTCTCTCGAAATATTTAATCTAAATAGGTACATTACGTTGCCGTTCTTATATGTATTATATATTCAAAGGTTATATAAATAAATGTAGTAATATATTGTTTAAATAAATAATCTTAGTGTTTAAGTATTTAATAATATTCTTAGTGTTTATAATTATTTAATCATAGTGTTAGTTATTTTTATTATCTTTTTAATATTTATCCTAAATATGTATCGTTTAATAAACGTATTATTTTAATTAATATTTCCCTGATTTTTACACTTCACCCAAATAAATAAACGTTACAATATACTATATCTCCAAACCTATACGAGATATAATAAAAAAATTAAATGTGTCAGATTGACAATTTCTTTATCTTTAATATTTGTAGTAACAAATTTTCAAAAAATAATATATAGAATTTTTTTTTAGAAAATTCCACTTCCGGTTGTCTAATTGTTACCAGAACCTATTCAACTCTTCCCATTAACTGTTAGATTGAGGAATCCGTAGTGAAACAGATCTTTAGTTTGAGAAATCGTGTCTCCAACAACCTAACACACACAAATCCACACACACACACACACACACACACACACACACACACACACACACACACACACACAGACATCATTGTAAAAATGTTAAAATCGCATTCTATGGACCTTAAATCGTGCTTTTTCAATAAAATCTGAATATGCGATTTTTAGCATGAATCCAATACCTCTCTTAGCGAGAGGTAAAAAGCTTAATCAACATAGGTATGATCTTAAACTGTTTCGAACAAAAACGAAAAATCGTAGAAAACAAAGATAATAATCGAACAAAATTTTGTCTACATCAGTAGATAGTTAATAAAAAAAAACAATAAAATTTTGAATGAAACATTTTCTCAATTTCTAATAGTTATTTGAAAATTAAATAGTAGCCAAGGTCATCACATTTGTTTTTAAAAAAGCACATCCAAAATGACCTCTGAAAGGTAAACAAAAAGTCTCATTTAATCGAAGTCCTAACTTAACAGTTTTCGGGATAGCATAGGTAAATCCCGTAAAAACTCTTTTTTCACTGCATTAGATTTCGGAAATTATTGAAGTCGGACCCATATTGATTAAGCTTTTGGTCGTTACCATATACCATTATAAAATTTCATCCTTTTTTAACACCCTGTATAAAATAAAGTTTTAAATAATATGTACCACGTGTTTTATTTTCAATAATTCTAGCGTGACTCATATTTAAACAAAATGGATAAGTATAGTAATAAAGGAATAAATTGCAGCTATCATTATTACATAACTAATTTTTTTACGAGAATGGTGAAGTGATTGTTGAAAGTATTTTAAATAAAATTTTAAAAATACGAATCATGTGTCTTGTTCTAAAAAATTCTGAGGTAACCCCCATATATAAACAAAATGAATAATAATGTTAATGGATAAAAGAATATATAGTTATCGTTATTGTTACGTACCTTTAAAACAAAAAAAAATGCACTTAAATTCATTTTTCTCTATATATCTTTTTTCCCTAAAGTTTACTATAACAATCTTTTCCCTTGTTAACAGTTTTTTTCCATGTCAATTGCTTTTCGAAACCACCTTAATAAATGGTGCAAAATTTTCTGCTCACAAGATATGCACATCTTTTTTGACCAATGTTCTTAAGAAAAAATATTCACTCTACCTTAGTTCTGAAGAACTGCTACTTTTCCGGCTCAGTTGTTAAAGCGCCCGTCATTTACATGTGGAAATAAAGTCCTTTACAAAGGCTTTAAGCGTGTGCGATAAGGATGGATATAACACGCTTGTCTTTCAAAAATTCATATTGTTTCGACTAAGTTTGGACATTCCATTTTAAAACGATGCTCGTTGTTGATAATACTTTCTCTGTAACGTAAGTTTATATATTAATTCAGATACATTACCTTGATTCATAGCCGTACAAATAACGTTATTTTCTGTCAGTGTCATTGACACTAACATTGTGTCAGTATCTTAATTTTCACATATTTTGTTTTACATTTGCCAATAAATTTACCAGTTGATTTATTTTTGTATTTTGAATGCAATTGAATTGTAACATTTTTATAATAATAAAATAACAGTAGTATCTTATGTACCCTCACAAAAACTAAGTAAACGACACTACTGAATTTGTCAGAATGGGCGGAGCAAAAATTTGAATTCATACAATTCGTAGATGACCTTGATTAGACATCTTTCAAAATTTTTACTGTATGTATATAGGTATATTTATACAGACGCATTTATGCTAACCTTATTTTTACACTGAGACTATTACATTCAAAATTACATTTTAAAAATTTGTTGTAGCCAGCACAATATCTCCCGCCAATTTAATTTCATTTTAACGTAAGTATTGCATATAATCTCATCAAGAAATGTGTTCATTAAAAATTGAGAGGTTTAATTTAAAAATTGCATTTACCTTTAAAATATTGTTGAGATCTTATTTTTATTTTATTGCACAGAGATTTGTTTATAATTTCATTAAAAATTATTTTCTGACTGTAATAGACTTATTATTTCAAGAAAACTTAATACACCTACAGACACACGCTTGAATTTTGATAGATAAATAAAAATCAATAAATAAATATATACAAATTGAACCCATAATCAGTATGTTGATCCATATACGATCGCAAAATCGTTCACCAATGTATATACACTTAACGGCTTTTTGTTCTGAACGGCTTGAAGTCCGTATCATTAATGAGCATTCTAATAGACTAGCAATACCTATTATTATATTACACAATACTTTCAACAATAATATAACAAATAATTGTCTACTTGTAACTAGCGAATAATCAAGTATTATCTAATATGCCAGACACTATTTGAAGCACTTTCGGATGTAGGTACGTTTAGTTACATTGTCTTATTTTGGGCCCAGGAATCTGGTTAAACCATGTCCCTATATTTCAAAGAGTGCAGTATAGTTATTTGTTGAAATTTGGTGCATGTAACTTTGACATTGTCATGTCAAGTGTACATTTTAATTTATTATAATTTTGTCATAAGATCCGTTTAATTATATTATTTATAGATATTATTAAATTTTATAAATACAAGGATTTAACAAGAGATATTTGACATTTAGAATTATAAACAAAACCAAAATAGAGAAACTATGGCGAGAGTGTCCTCTGAGGACGCAAAGCCAATTGTATTGTGATAATAATATTAATTTCTTTTTAATTTAAATAAACATTTGTTCATGATTTTCTTTGTTAAGGGGTAAATAATTAATCAGATTTTAAAAAGCTATCAAATGCTTGTATCTCAAAAACTATAATTGATACCTGTTCCCAAATATGAATTCGGCATACTTTAATTAGTATTTGCACCATATTTGAATTTTACCAAATAATAGATAAAAAATTTACAGATGAAACAAAAAAGAAATTGTTGTCAAAATAAAAAACGTTGAAATATTGAAAAAAGTTTCAAACAAACTCTACTTCAAATTAGAAGATAAACAATTTTTATCTAAACCCTTTCACTTTGCCAAAAATCAAGTGACCTACTTATTTTCATAACCTACCTTGTATTGAAATTTTGGCCAAAATCCAAGGTGCCGTTGATATTTCATCCCTGCTTTTTTCAACACACATTAAACACACAAAGATAGTCGAAATTTTGTCCAAATAAACTTGTAACACTGACAAACTAATAACATTTGGTATTATCATTTATATGAATAAATCAGTTAATATATTAATATCATATTTACAATAAACTAAAACACTATTTGATGATCTTCTTTCATCATTACACTTATTAGCCTTTGTTAAAAATGTCATTAAAAAGGTCTTTAAAGTCTATACAACTGAGGTTACTTGCAAATGTTTAAACAAATCACAAATTTCAGCCATTTTGATCTAAACGTCAAATTAATTAACATATATTTATTTCATTTATTTGATGATTATAAATGCGGATAATTTATATTTAACAATAATATTAATAAATATAAACATTTTTGAAGTTAAATTTTGAAGTTTCTCTTTAGAAATTGAGGAAAAGTTCCAAAAAGACCCTATTTTGTATTGGTAGCGATATCTCTTGAACTGTTGGCCAAAATATGAAACAACATATGATTTTTAAATAAAGTATTAAAAATTATACTAAAAACCAAAATAATAAAAGAATATTCCTTGGTTGCCGAAAATTGTATAACTCCACCCAGTTTTGGGTGGTGTATATCTACACATTTAAGGGTTGACTATACAACTTTAATTTTGCCAAAAATCGATTCCTTGAGTAAAATTACATATGTATACACCTTTTTGACAGATACATTTTTAAATTAATTATTTGATAATCATAAGTTCACTGACCTTGGGATGTATATACATAGAATCCAGTGGTGCTATCGGCAAATTTGTACCTCCACCCATTTTTGGGTAACAAATAACCACTCATTAATTAACGGCAGGTAACATATTTAAAAATATATAATTTATAATATATTTTAGCAAAATATTGCCTATTTAATGGTATCACAGCCTACTTTCAGCTCCATATGAAAGGTGAAAGTTAATATGAATTTCTCGATAATGGTAAGAAATATTTTTTTGTTGAGGACGCCTATGAATTCCACGTACAGAAGTGCCTGTAGAAAGTGCAAGTTACAATTTAGTTTGAATACACATAAAAAAGTTACAAGTAAAAAACAAAATGGAAAAATACATTTTTGCCCATATTTAGAGATCGAATAAACAAAACACCACTAAAGTGGCCCACTAATGGGGCAACTTTAGTTTAATTTAAACAACCTCGTAGCTCTTACAGTTCTCGAAATCCCAATGCATTCGTACCTTAAATGGGGCAGCCTGTATAATGTTATAGGCAGTTGGCCATGGCAAGCAGATATGGGGGCCCGTATCAAAATGACAGTTAGTAATAAGGAACATAGATGCCAAATGTCATAATTTTTCATTCAAAACATTATGATTTTCCTAAACCATGTAGATTATTTTCCTCGACTTGTATATTCCACACACACTATTGACGACTAATAAACAACATGAAGTATTTTGAAATTTTGAATGAAAAATTATGACATATGACAATTGTGACATCTATGTAAATAACTACTAGCTGTCATTCGACACGGGCACGGGCCCCTACATCTGCTTGCCAAGGCCAACAAAGTCACATGACTGCTCGCGCCCTATACGTATATGTCTTTATTTTCTACCTCTTATTTTAAAAAACAAACTGTTCTTTTTAGTAGTTCAGTTCAGTAAGAGTTAATTTTTTCCTTAAAAAGAAAACGTCAATACAATCATTTGCAAGTTCTGTGTGGAATTTGTACGAAATACGTAGAATTGACAGAATTTATACATACTATAGGTAAAGCAAATGAAATACATAAATAACAAACGATACAATATTGTTTAACTCTCTGTTTATTGTGCTTATGTTTACTTTTAATTATTGTCGTTTCAATTGTAATTCAATATATAAAATAATAATAATAACACATCCTAAAACTTCTATTATTTATAACAAAAAGGCAAAATTTCTTACGGTGTTTTGAAAGGTTATGTGCTACTAACTAAACGTAAATTAAATAGATGTATATAGACTTACCTTTTTCTGCGTAGACTAATGATGCCATACGAATAATAGGGATTGAAGACAGGTTCAAAAATTGTTCTGTTAAATATAATAATGTCTATTTTGCACTAACACAGACACACACTACAAAAAATATAACACATTTTTCAACCAAAATAACGTAGTTTTTAATACTTCTTGCAACTATTTATGCATTGTGTTTGCATCATCGAAAACAAAACCCCAATTGATAATGTACGTTTTCTATAAATATTTACAAGTATTTTTGATCAGATTTATATGAATTTTAACGACGAAAAGAGAGTTCAGTTTACAGGCGACACAATGCATGAACAACATGTCCGAATACGTCTTGCCTTCCTGTCTGCGTCACTGCGTTTAATGTTTGTGTAATGTAATGCAAGGAAAGGTATTGTTAACGCATGCGCATGAAAAAACAATTTGTTGGTGTATGAAATATAAACGCCGGCGTCTAAATACCAAATTTTTTATTTTGTTAAGGTTCTAAAAATCTGTTACCTTTGCACCATTATAATTTTATAGTTTATTTATTTTCATCTATCTAGAGAGGCAAAAAATACTAAATATATTTCACGGCAAGTATTAATATTATTTAAAAAATAACTAAAATTCGTATTACTATAAGTATTTTATTTAAATAAAATTACATAAACCAAAGTTGTACAAACGTATGACGTGCTACACTTATTCAATAATTACATAAAAATGCAACATCATACTCACTAGAAATCACTCTTGAATTAATTAAGAATATATTAATAATAAATATATGCAAAATGAATGTGGTGGACAAATGGCATGTTTTAATTTTAATCGCAATTTGCAATTAAGTGATTTTTATGTGTTTATGCTTATTTGGGTGCTTCTATGTCTGATCAGAATATAAATACTAAGTATATATTTTTAAACAATACACAGTGCAAACACAGAATATATTATTACACAATATCATTCAAGGATTATTACATTTATAATAAGTTATTTATAATAATAATTGGCACTGGCTCATTTCACACACTCAGTTCAAACATCACACCAATGGAAACTTGCCGAAGCATCGTGAAATGTTATAATTCTCAACTATATACATCATACCTACCACACTGAATATACACGAGCGAGCCATAAAACAACAAAATCAAAAGGGGGTTCTCTACAATAGGTACTTATAATTAATTCATTCATTATTAACTAACACGCTCCAATCCACCGATAGAGTTGTTGATGGACAGTAAAGTTAAAAATACAAAGTTAAGCAAAAAGATGTACCTCATTTCAATTTTTTTGTTTACAAATAGTAAAAATACAAAATATGATTGTGAAACAAGAAAGGGTATATTGAATCGCTTATTTTTCAACGATTTAAAAAAAGGATCATTAAACAGCAGTTGATCAGTATTGTTTTATATAAGTCAATCGTTTATACATTATTTTGTAGAAAAATACTTCCAATAATATATGTGTACTATTAATTTATCTAAAACTGTTATTTGAAGTATTTTTCTCTGAAATAATGTACAAACAATTGACAGAAGTAAATCGAAGCCTACGGCTGCAAATTTCCGGAGAATAATTTTCAACAAATAAAAATCATTTTAAATGAACCAAAATTGCCGCGGGTATATTTGCAAATACGAAAAGATGAATTTAAACAGGGTGTGAGAAACTAAGAATTTAATGAATATATTTTGATATTGCTTTAATAATATCCGTTTGGGATTTTTTTTTAAGTTTTGAATGCTTGATTACAATAATGAATAATTCCAATTAAAATAGAAATGTTTGATTACAATAAAGAAAAATTTATTGTAATAATAAATATCACTAATTACACAATAATTGAATTGATTGTAATAATCGTTGTTGGATTTAGGCGGCAAACTATCAGATTACAGGCAGCAAATCATAATTCCGCCACCGCGTAGGAGCCTGTTGCTCCGTCCTGTTGAAAGCAGGCATCCAACTGATAACTACAGACTACACGGGATAGTCTAACATAGCTCCCCAGACAATAATTAATTATTGATCATTACCAGAGGTCCTGCTCCTTATGGGACTATCTGAAATCAAGTCCTTAGAGCCCTCAAGGTTACTATTCGCCAGGAAATCGCCGCCATTTCCAGGATAACCGAATGAGACATGCGAGCATTCGGAAATCGTCTAGAAAAGTGTATCGCTAATTTCCGTAACTACCTTGAAGATACTAACCATTAGTATGAACAACTGATTAAAGGTAATTAGCGAGAAATTCAATTTTTTGTAAATCATTTATGGATTAATTTGCAGAAAAACACTTAAAATTAAAAATATAACTATTATTTGAAGTATTTTTGTTCTAAAATCATCCATAAACGATTCACAAAGAAAAAACAATTCTAGTTAACTGATGTTCATACCAAATTTTTAAAATGCTGATAACAATTTTATACATATACCATCTTTTGTGTTACAATAATGTGTATGTTTAATTATTTATGTAGATTAAAATTTGAAATGTGATATTTCTTTTTGGATTAATCTATACTATCAATCAACAATATTTCGGTTCGGAGCGCCCTGTTCGGTCAATGGTTTAGTGTAGTGAGGAGGTACATTTGAGATCTATTCTTTATTAATCAATAATTCGTTTACATTAGCATCAACTTAATACAATACGAGTTTAAAAAAGTGATATTAAGAGCATAACTTATGAATATACGATGGAAGATAACTACATAATAAAATTATCTTTGGTTTAATATGACAGCGGTCTAATAAGATAACAGATTCGCGCGTACGATCAGATTCGGAAACAACATGAACATGAACAGCTGCATCCCAAACGGTAACGAGTAACGACAGTGGGAGTGGGGACCGCGCAGCCGCAGAAAAGGGGGGGCTACGTGTGAATTGACTATGAGACGACCATAAGTAAACGTGTTACTAAGGTGCGATATAAAAACTGTTTCTCTGTGTGTAGTAATGGTGTGAGTGTTATTCTGTGTCGTGTTTGTGAGTCTCTATTTACAAATAAACAACCACACGCATATACTCTGGGAGACGCATTCGTAATCTTATTTAACATACGCACGCACTCGGGACGCCTTTCAAAATTGCATGAATTTGTCTATATTCTACACCTGGAAATCTTATCTAGTTAATGGTAGTGACTCTTCGTCTTCATGACTATATTAAACTAAATTGCTCGTAGGAATACTGGTATAGTATTTTACGTTACATTTGACATCAACATCTCCTGTTCGCGTGTGTTACAATTATTTATCGGTCAACATTTTGTTTTTCATTTTCTACATAATTGAAATGAATTACTTAAAAATAAGATGCAACCAATGATCTGGATGCAGGAAACAGTCTTATATAAACTCAGCTCTGCGAGTTGACTTGACTCACAATTAAGTGGATTTGGATTTGATTGCTGGTACAAGGGATGAAATGAGAGAATGTTGTATGTTGTAAGTCTCTAGGGTGTTGTCACGTTATTGTTAACTCATTCACGTATTTTAACTTTCTTCTTGGTTTATTGATCTTCTTCTAATTCGGTTTCTTCTCCTGGGCCGTACATGTCTGCTAGCTTATCGAACCTAGGACCCCAAGCTCCAAGGTAGTCGTACTCTTGCTGTTCATCGTCCGTACCTACTTGTACAAATTACCATTAATTATTTTATTAACTATTTCTATTTTTTTTTTTGTTAAACGATAATTTGTATTATTTATGTGTGGCGCACTCTCCATGCCAACAATGAATGCTCGTGAGATGACGCCCAGTAAACGCCCGCACGGTACGAATATGTGATTATTGCCGATATCTGTGTGCAAAACAGATTGGCACACCCACACAGCAATGGGTAATACGAGGGTTGCCTTTTATATTTCGGGATTGGGTAACCCTAGTGCTGCCATCTGGCAACTGATGTCACTATAGTAAAGTTTGATATTTTTGACGGTATACGTACTCAGAACGTTTTCACGTACGAGAGCTATTTGTGTTGTTTATATCGGCCAAAAAATGGAATTAAATCGTGAATTTTTTCGTGCGATTATTTTTACAATTTTAGAAGTAGATTAATAGAATTATAAAAAAGGGGACAAGTTAGACCCACAAAATTATCGGGGCATAGCACTTATAAACAACATTACTAAACTCTTTACAAAAATTGTATACGAAAGAATACAGCAGTTCTCTGAGGAAAACAACTTATTGCCAGAAAATCAAATGGGTTTTAGAAGAGACAGGGGAACAATTGACAACGCATTTTCCCTAATGACAGCTGTGCATTTACAACTCCGATTGAAGAAAAATTCCACATATGCCATCTTCGTAGACTTTCGTCGAGCATTCGACACAGTCAATCATCACCTCCTTTGGGAAAAACTATATAGAAATGGCATCTCTACAAAATTAATCCGAATTTTTCAAAACTTGTACGGAGCAGCAGAAATGCAGGCTAAAATTAACTGGGACTTGACAAAATTTTTCAAAATTTCAGAAGGAATTCTTCAAGGAGATATTTTAAGCCCTTTGCTATTTGCCTTTTTCATTAGCGATCTAGAGGAATACTTTCGATCTGCTGGAGTACGTGGATGTAACATTGATGGGACTAATGACATAATTCTCCTTTCATATGCGGATGACTTAGTCATATTCTGTGACTCCCCTATAGATACCAACAGAAAACTCCTAATACTAGGTAAATACTGCAAAGAAAATTCACTTCACGTTAATACAACGAAGACAAAAATCTTAATTTTCCACAAAGGACGTCCACCTAAAATTAAAACAAAATTTTCTTATGAAAATTCACCAATAGAAGTCGTGAATTCATTTTCCTATCTTGGAGTGTTATTTTCAACAAGTGGAAAATTTAAACAAGCAGCGATGAACACTAATAAAAAAGGAACAATAGCCTTATCTAAAGTAAATAACATCCTATGTACCAGTAAATCCCGTACATGGTCAGAGAAATCACTATTATTAAACTCAGTAATTAATGCTACAGTTCTATATGGAACAGAAATTTGGGGTATAAATTATATAGAAAATATTGAAAGAACCCAAATTAGATACTTAAAATACATTCTACAAAGCGCAAGAAATACACCGGACCATATGATCCGAATTGAAACAGGAACCCCACACATAGGAATAAAAATATGGAAGAGAACTCTAAATTGGTGGCGTAAGATACTAGCCATGACCCAAGATCGCTTTCCTAAGTTACTGTACGATCGTTTAGTCTCCTTGGATAAGTCAACCGACAATAAAGTCGAATATAACTGGTTTACTCGTATTAGGATATTTTTGGAAGATCTAGGGTTTAATAATATATGGGAGAAACAACAAGTAACTAAAGCAATAATCACGGAGATAATCTCTAAATACGAACATAAAATGATTGAAAAAGACTTAAACAATTTAACAAACTCGAAGTATAGCACAATTTATAAACGACTAAAAACAGAATTTAAACTATCAGAGTATTTAAGCTATAATATTTCTATAACTAAACTGCGATTGATTTCCCAATTAAGACTATCAAATAAAATTAAAATAATACTAAAATATAATAACATAAAATATATTTTAAATGCCACAGAAAACTGTACAATATGTAACCTCCATATGCCTGAAAACCTTTACCATTTTTTAATCTCTTGTCCAATATATAATGGACTTAGGGACTTTTATCTTTCTAATTATAGTATTAAAGACATTACTGAAAATACTATCCATAAACTACTCTCTAATCTAACAAAGAGTAAAATAAACGCAATATATTTCTTTACGGCAAATGCATTAAAATTACGAAGTTTTTGTGTCAATGAATAAATGAATTTGTATTTAATTATGCAGTTAAGCTATAGATTTTGTCACAATGAATAAATAGTTTTGAATAAAAATAATTTGTATATTTGTATAATATTTGCATATTCTCTGAACACGTATGTATGAGTAGTTATTAAATATATATAATATATTTTGTTTTGTATGTATAATAGGTTGTATATGTATATAAATTTAAAATATGTATAGCTGTCAATCACTTGGTATAAAGTGTACTCTTTGGTAACCAATAAATGTATTATTATTATTATTATTAAGTAGATTAACTCAACAACAGTGCATCGATGAACTTAATTAGATTTTTGGCGATGAAGCCCTTTCAAGGACCAGTGTTTATCGATGGTTTACCGAATTCAATCGTGGCCGTAGTTCGCTCAAGGACGAATTTCATGAAGGTCGTCCAAAATCGGTTATTGTTCCGAAAACCATTAATGCGATGTGTCAACTGATACTGCAAGATCATCATGTGACTTATCGTGAGATTGAGGTATCCTTGGACATTAGTGGGACCATCATACATTCAATATTGCATAAACATTTGACCGTAAAAAATATTTGTCAATTGGTCGCAAGAAATACTTAAATTTTCGATCGCGGTGCTTAAAAACATGTGTATGACACCGCGACAAATGGCGAATCGTGGATCTACGCGTATGAGCCCGAGAGTAAACAGCTGTCGACTGTATGGGTCTTCCAAGGCGAGTCAAATTCAACAAAAGTCGTTCGCCTGTTTTTCCGGATTATCTGTACATGTCTCAATCGTACCAGTAATACAACGTAGAACGGTCAATTCTGAATGGCACATACATCCATTTGTTTGTCACAAGTCTTCGGAGAAATAAGGAAAACCAACCGCCGAAGACGGATCATTCACCACCACGACAATGCGAGCACTCACACAGCGGCGAAAAAATATTTAAAATATTTTGAAATCCTGACGTGATGGGGGATAATAATGAAAGAATTTTTCGAATTGGCATAAAAAGTGCATCTGTTGCACGTAACAAAATGTAGAAAAAAAAACTTTGTTGACCAGTGTAATTATTCAAGGTACCTAGCCAATAATTTTAAAGATTGAAATTCCATGACATTTCCATGACTTTTTTTAATGAAATATAAATCTTTGCCATAACATAATTTCTTATTATATGATTTGTGTCGAAAAATTTGTTTATAAAAAAGGTGAAAGATATGTTGGTTGTAAACAAAATAAATAGTTTAATTTTTTTAAATTTATACTTAAAATTCCCTGACTGTTCGTCACCCTGTTTATTACTTTACAATTACATAATTTGATGTAATGCAAACTTAAATATATGAATACGTAACAAAATGTGTATTTACCAGATGCGAGTGAGCTAAGTGATCCAGCTGTGCTACCGCCTCCCTCATAGGCGTAGTTTCTAAGGTCGTCGAAGGGTGGCGCATTAGGATCGCTGTCTGCTCGCTTTTTATGTTCTTCAATGAAGATTCCTACGTTAGGTTCTTGTCCTACTCCAAGCATTGAGACTAGAAAATTCAAATTAACATTTTCCTTTTAATATGCACATACTATAAATGTTCAAACTAAAAATGAATGCGGGAAGAAACCAATTCGCGCACTAGTACGGGAAATAATTAAAAGATTTTTATTCTCTGAAGAGCAGTTTTAACGATCGTTTAATAGTAAGCGGCTCTTGCACTTATGTTTTAATATACTATTGATTATGAAAACTTAAGGGTGGTATCGGATTTTTTTTGTGACATTATTTAAGACGACAAGGGTAATTCGAAATTATTTCAAATTTAACAATAAATACTGTAGTGTCGTTTAAATTTAATTAAACATAACTTACATGGCATTTTAGGGGGAGCGAGTTCTGGTAATGGTCCACCTATCGGAATTTGTAGAGGCGTAATATCAAAAGCAGTCATATCATCTTCGCCACCTCCTTCATCGTCATAATTAATAATATTTTCGCGAACATCGTCATCAGGGCCAGGATACTTAATGTGAGCTTCACGTCTTCTGTTGTACACAACAAACACTAGGACGAGAACTGCAACATTTACAAAAACTTGTTAGAATACATTTAATAAAATTTACATTCACTATTAACTAATTTCTAACAAATATAAACTAATTTTTCACTAATATTTAACATCTATAATAATTAATGTTTGTAAAATTTGTAAAAAATACTCACCCAACAACACGAACAAACAAACAATAATAGCAATGATGAAATCCTTTGACGGCATGATGGTACCGGAAGCTTGTAGTTCTAATTCGCAATGTCCGCCTGTGTATCCGTTCAAACAGACACATTCATATCTCTTGGGTGGATTGTGGTCTTTACAGATCCCGCCATTTATGCACGGCATCCAAAGGCACTCGTTTTCGTTTACACATGTGCCTTCTGATATTCTGAACCCTTGTGGACAACTATATACGAACAACTCTAGTGTTACTCACCAATTGGTAAAGCGGAATCGATTTGCTCGAGCACTGAGATTCGAAGAATGATCACCCACTAATTTACGAAGCATGCAAAGCAAACTACTACTACTACTTCTATTATTACTACGCTACTTCTACAAAATGTGCATAATAATTATTAGTATCTAAATATTTTCCAAAATTTATTTATTTATTTATTAACATTAATGTTATTATAGTAAAATCACTGAACTCAATATACATTCTAAAACTAAATTTTGTATCTGAATAAATAAACAAAATTAATTTGTGCCTTGTAGAGGCAGAAATTATGTATTAAAATGTCGAAAATCACACCCAAAAATAGTTATTTTTTGGGTACCCCTCGTATAGTTGTATTCCTCGAACGTGTAAGTGTTAGAGCAATAAAATACGCGAGTCGTGAGTTAAACCTTTATTTAAGATGTGAGTATAATACAACTATTTATTCAATTTTGCTTTTAAAAATATTTATTTTGGGGCCTAAGAGAAGTTTAACATCTTTCGCGTTTTTAGACATTCAAAATTATCGCATCGCTATGATTGTGTTGAAATCAACGAGAAAATAAACATGAATATTGGCCGGTTTTATAAACGACAGATAAATAAAAAAAGTAAATTAAGTGTTAACAATTAGTCGAAAGTTCAGTCAAATACATTTATGCCCGGTTGCACCGCCGACACTTAAATTTTAAGTATTTCTTAAATAGACAATATCGTAGATCGTATCGAAACGAATTGTCAAATGAGTAATTGAATATTGCTGTCAAAATTCCGATTTGTATTTTTTTGCTTAAGCCTAGCTTAAAATTTATGGGTCAGCGGTGCAACTGGATAGTCTTACTAAACCAACGTTTCGGTGCACCCTTGCACCTTCAGGTAAGTAATAAATGCTATTTGACCGAACTTTCGAGTAATTTTTAACACCTTATCCACATCACAGTCGAGAAATTAGCCACAATTACAAGTAAATAAAATTTATTCCTTCAAATGACAAGAACAGCCTGCGATAAAGATGAATATCATACGCTTGTCTTTCAAAAATTAATATTGTTTCGACTAAGTTAAGACATGCCATTTTAAAACGTAACTCGTTGTTGATAGTATTATCTTATGTACCCCCAAACAACTAAGTTAACGACGGAATTTGAAGATGACCTTGATTCAACAGGTTTTCCAGTATGTATATGGAGTTCTGTGTTTAATACAATGTGAAACGCAAAAAAAAACAATTAGTTAAAACAACAATATTTCCTGAATTGTATATTGCAGATTTAATTAACTGCAGATGTCTTCACGATATAATTCGTCACGGTAGCCAACGAAACTGTATTAAAAGAAAATAATTAGATACTTGAAAAATATCTATACATGTCTGCATTCAATAATATAAAGTGAAGATGCTAGAAGGAAGGATGCTCACTTAAAATGATGAGCAGACAGACAAGAATAGCAGCCAGAGCTCCCATGCTGAGCTTGAGTGTCTGGCCCTCTTGAATGAGTTCGCAGTTCTCCCCCCAGAAGCCATCAGGGCAGAGGCAACGATAGCGCAGCCGCGGTTCCTGGTTGACGCATGTACCGCCGTTCAGGCACGGCAGGTCAAGACATTCGTCCTTGTCCGTGCAGCCTTTTGCGTCCGGTGACATGACGCGCCCTTCGCCACAACTGGACGACCATGCAGTTTACATTATTTATATGCTCACATATTTTTTATTTCACAAAAAAACAGTGTTTGTAATAACAGATGCCCAAAAACGATTTTAATATAAAATATATTCCTATAGGGTCGTTTACATTTTTTTGTTATTTCTTTATCCTTTAAAATCATATTTTTATAATTCGCAGAGTTAGTTAACGAAATGCCTTTATGTGGAATTAATTGTTGACATTTGTCAAATGTTTTGTTTGAAAGTTTGTTGAAACATTTATTTTTATAAACATTGTTAGCTATAGTTAATACATTTTCCTATTTCGTGTTCACAAAGTGAATTTTATACTGTCCAAAAACAGTGTTACAATGAACAATTTTGTTCAATTATTTTTGGGGATTTTATATTTGAGAAGTTGGTAACTTGTCATTAACCACGAAAAAATACTGCAATTACATTTAGAGTAAAATTAAAATACAATTTATTTGTAGTTTCATAACATAATAATAAATATAAATTTTTACTGTAACCTAACTTCTAACTTGTCAACATAATTTAAATTTCTAATGTTTATTGAAACTGTCATTGTTACCAACCTTGACATTTTAATATTTCTTTCAATAATAATTTTGAAATAATAGTAAATTAATGCGAAATATAAAAATAGTATGAAAAACACATATAACTATGTCCATTTGTAATACTTGTCTTTCAATATACTATTATACATAATATGTGCTAACTATTTGCAAAATATTGTGTAATTGAGCGATCACTAATAATGAAAAACCAAATATATTTGAGTAACAATGTTGCCAGATTTGTAAACAGTTGTCACATTGCAAAAGACGGAACTACAGAAGCACCATTTCATCTTCGGTGTTAAATCACTTTGCGAATAACAGGTGCGGCAAAATAACTTCCCTAGATTTACTATGGAATTGTGAAGCAAGTAGAGGTCGTAAAGGAGCGGGGGTAGCAGAGCAGGTGAATGGGAAGTTTCTATTACAAAAAAAAAATCAATTGTAAATATAATGTGGACGAACGAGCAACGCGCTTTTGCCGTGGAAATCTACATCTGCGTCCAGCACGCATTTAGTACTCCGTTTCAAATACATTTTCCCTTAGCGGTTCTGGTCCGAAAATCGATTACGTTAGTAAAAAAACTTTAGGGAAACGGGATCTGTTACCAGGAAGGAATGGGGACAACCATTTACTGCTCGCGCACCCGAAAACATCGATGTAAAGGAATTAAGCAGTGAGCACACTCTAGTTTTTTTTTGCCCCTGTTCTTGAAGGACTAGGTTTGGAGAATGTATAGTTTCAGCAGAAAGGGGCTACGGCCCACACAACGCGAGCAATATTCCGGGGCCCGCGCGCTCGCCAGATTTAATATCGTGCGACTTTTTTTTTATAAGGTAATACTTAGAGCTGAAAACTCTACAGGAGGCAATCCGTACAGAAATATCCACCGGATACCCTCAAGAAATGCTCGAAACAGTCATGCGAAATTTCGTAAGTCGCTTGGACAATGATGGACACCACTTGGCCGATATTATTTTCAAAACTACATGTTGTAAGTTCAAGATGTGAAAATATTTTTTTATCTCGAGTATTTATTTTTAATTCATCTTCAAAATTATGGAGGTTATTTTGCCGTACCCAGGGCCGCCGTTATGCGCAGGCCCCTATGCCTGTAGAGCGCCAAATTGATAGTCAGCAAAATGACGATTTTTATTTATTTTACTACTTTCAGTTTTCATTTAGTTTTAAATATACGTTATCAAACGTCTGGAACGGCCTTAATAAAAGTAAAATGGCACTTGTTATACTGATCCATAAAATATTTATATGAAGAAGTGGCGCTTTTTGAATAAGGCGCCTGTTCATTACATAGCCCATTATAAACAATAAGGATCAGAAGAAATCACTTAAATTCAGCCGTCAAAGACTTTTTTGCTATTTTTACAAAGTTTGCGAATTATTTATATATATTTTTTCCAAAATTATTTTATCATTTAACTATCACTTTAAGTTAAGAAGAAATAATAATAAGAATAGTCGCCTGTAGTGCCGAAATGTCTAGCGGCGGCCTTGGTCGTACCCTGTATTTTTATTAAAAACAGTTGAATTTCTGACGACACAAATTTCGCACATTAGTAAACGACCCTATTATAATCATTAATAAAGATAGAATTCCTATAATAAGCACAAAATAACTTCAAATAAAGAGTACCATGAATTAATGTGAAAAAAATAAAATGTTAGTAATGAAACTACCAAACTCAGGAAACTAACTACTTTTCAAATGATACATGCTGTCCCTTGATTCAACCCTACATAAATTATTTCTCAGTGCTGTTGCATTATCAAAAAATAAAATGAAACAAGTTATAAAATTAAAAAAAAAAACAAATCATAAAAATATGAAATTACTTGTGTTTTAAATGAATAGATTAATTAAGAAAACTATAAATCTTGTTTCATTTTTATATATAAATTTGTTTTCACTCACGTGCATTCATAATCATTCCACAAGTCGACACATTCGAATGGATCCGGGCATATGACGTTGGCGCATGGTTTGTTGGATGGGCAATTCCTTTCCAGATTTCTTGCCATAGTTGCCTGGCCCCATTGCGTACCATTCATAGCAGGGGGTAATGGTAGATGTTTTCCTTCCAGTCGGATGTCGTCCAGGCAACCTGTTAAGTATTAAAAAACGTGTATTAGAGGAAGTGTTTTCAGTTTAAAAAAAAATACACGTACCTTTTTGATAGTCGGCATAAACTTCAAACGTCCGGACTCCAGTATACTCTGCTTTTCCTCCAGCAAATACCCCTTCCTGTTTGTCGACGAGAAGCCACTGATGACCTTGGAAAGTGAATGTTTCGTTGAAACGTCTGCCTTCTCCTCCATCAATTTCTAAAGTTGCTGCAGATCCATATCGACTAACTCTGGCAACGTGCCATTGTCCATCATCTACCGCTACAGCACTTAACCAAATATCTCTTTCTTCCGTTCGGAGAGAATTCAAGTTATACCGGAAGTGTAACCGACTGTCCTTGATTTCCAAAATTCCATATTCTCTGTTGTGTTGATCGCTAACTCGGAATAATTCCCCATGTTCTTCTCTTGTCCGGAATCGGAGTTGAATTTGTGTTGAGAATCGATCAGGTTCGAAACTAAGAGCATATTTAACGTACGATTGTGGTTTGAATGTGGTTGGTATGGTTGAAATAGTACATGCAGGTCCAGTCCACCCTGGTCTGCATTGACATCGAGCTTCATTGAAACTTCCGATACAAGTTCCGTGTTCCCAACAGCGAGAAGTTGCATCGGATCTTCCGCAAAGTTCTTCTGTTTGAGGGCAACCAGCAACGCTGTTTCGGGATAATCCAGGATGCGCTAAATCGTATAATTTTGAGTTGTGGAATAAGTTTCGGATGCAACCATCGAATCCTTTTCCTACAGGCATGTATTGCCAATGATATTGAGTCGGATCAAATTGTTCTACATACAACCCACCAATTTGTAAAGGAGCATTTACATTTAGATATTCGTTAAATGGTGGTATTGTTCCCTGGGCTTGACAACTCGTATCATCGAATTCAGGAGGTGTGCCATCTTCTAATTCAGATATTTCTGCAGATTTACAATAATCAACAACCATCCGTACGTTTTCTGTATCCCAAAATATGTCTAAACGATGCCATTCACCATCATCGAGACTTTTCTTCGTTTTTACTCGCAATTCCAAAGTTCCAGAACCGAAATCCATTAATAATCTTGGATATCCACGTTCCAATTCGACAGCAATATAATCTGACACCATAAGTTCGTCAAGTTCGGGCGGAACTATCGGGCCATTGTATAATAACAGACCGTCTGATTTTCGTGTTATGAATTCAAAGCTCAGATGAGACTTGTCGCACATTTCTAGAGGTGGATACCACGCCCAGCCATTTCCTCGGAAGCTTCTTGATGTCTGTTGGCATCGAGGTCCATTGTAACCAGCCGGACATGAACAACTTAACGTGTAGCGTCCTTCTATACATCGGCCGCCATTGTAGCACGGACTTGTGCGACAAGATTCATCTTTGCTGAAGTTTCGCGCTCCGCAAGTGCATTCAGCTAGGACGTCAACTCTTACTCCGACTAAAGCAGTTTTGTTAGCATTTACCATATAAGGTAAGGCACTGATATCTAATGTGTTGGTGCAAGAACCTTCACACATTTGATTTTCATATAAACATTCATCTATTCCCACCATAGTTATATTTATTCCTACATCTTTTTCGATTTCTTCTCTGTGCATTAAAACAATTCCATTTAACCTAACAGGTTTGTAGTATGGAGAGCCATGTGCAGAAAATCGAACATCACTTACAGGGGGGTGTTTCCTTCGTAACTGTACACTAAATACATCAACATTATCTCGTTCAGTATTTAACAATTCTGCAATTTTATCTCTGAATTTGTCGGCTTTGCTTTTTGATAAACTTTGTGTTCGATAATTCCAAACTCTAATAAAATCTTCATCGGTAATTCCTGCAATTCTGACAGAACCAGAGTTTATAACAGCTTCATGCGGGATTTCTTTAACAGTGACTGTTACATTGGCAAGTACATCTGTTTGTGTGTGTTTTCGATCGTAAACTTTAAACCGTAGATGATATTTTCCATCCCTTGTGCCTTGCCGCATTGATATCATGCCAGTATCCTCATTTAATTTGAAATTTTTATGTTCGGTAACTTCCCAATAAAACTTTTTATCTGGTAAATCCCAGTCGTCTAGATCGTAAACGTAAACTCTACCGATTTCTGTATCGGGCGCTTGACCTTGGTAATTATATACAAATATTTCTTTTGAACCAGGTTGCATTTTATTGTCATTGACGTCTCCTATCACTACCGTTAAAGTACTAGTACCCGTCATTGCAGGATTACCGTGATCTTTAATAACAATCGGGATTAAGTATTCTTTTTGTTGTTCGCGATCAAAGGATCGGAGAGATGATACGATGGCCATACCGTCACCATTTGCACCCTCTGTATAACGGAAACAATTATTTATAATTAGAAGTAATGAAAATTTTTATATGGGGCAACTGGGGTAAATATGAAACTTGAAAATATTGACGTAATTGTGAAACACGGTCGCCATTTTATTCTGATTCGAGAAGTTGAAAGAAATTTTGAAAAAATCCAAATCTTTGTGTGCGAATAAGTGGCCCAAAAAGTTGGTATGTCCTCTTAACATGTGCGAAAAGTATGAAATATGAATAGTTAAATACTTTACAAAGTTCATTTAGTTTGAAACCGCAGTGAAAAGCAAAAATTGACAGCTAAAACCCGAGATCGCAAACTAAACACTGATATTTTGACAAAAAAATCCTTGTGATGGATGGGCGATGAAACATACTATATAAGTGATTTAGAACAACTCCCAGGACAATATTTCTTTACTTGAAAGGACAATGTTTAAGAGAAATTAAAAAAAAAGAAAAATGTCAAAATTTCTGTAACAATATATTGTGACGCAAGCAATTTGTACATGTGGAAAAAAGACAGAATTTTATTGCGACCGGGACTATAATTCAAAATATTTACTTGAAAGAGTGTCTTTCAAAACGGTTTATTACCAATAACTAGACATCTATTGTGTTTTGGCCTGATTTGGTCCCAAAAAGTATAGTCTATTTAATGGGGTCATTTCACATTTTCTAATTTATTTTTACTTGAAAGAATAGGTCAAATTAAATATGTAGGTGTATGTTTTACACCTTACACTTCTTTAGAATCAGAGATATGATTTTTTAAAAGTTGTCTTTAATTTCAAATATTTGGTCGCTGACGTCACGGCTTAGCGGATGCGGCGGTAGAGCTCTACCGATTTTATTTGGAACTATGATTGTTTGGGTTATCACTTGTCAGGTTGATTTTGTGACAACAACATATTGTTATTAAAAACATATTTTAATATTATTTTAATAAATGTTTTATTTACATATCTTTACTCTTAACTCTGCTGTCACCTGTCACAATTTTAGGTTAGTTTGTTTACAACAGCAAACGGAAATCACGTGGACCGTCAATGTGTGTGTGTGAGAGAGGAATGTATTTGTGTGAGTAACAAACCGTGACGTCACGAATTTTACAGCCGCGAAAGTTTATTAGCAAATTTATGAATGAAAAATCACATATTTCATGGTAATTTATATTATTATATTTATTATGAGACGGATTTCACGATGTTATAAAAGAAAACATCGTTTTTTTTTAAATGACCCTATTGTCCAAAACTAATCTTGGTAGAGACTTACTGGACAGTTGTGAAGTGGAAATTAAAAAAGGCTATTTGTGTGGCCAGAGATCTTCTAGACAACAGTAAATTTTATAAACAAAGTTTTACTTTTGCTGCATTTTTACCCCAATTGACGTTAATATTGATAAATAAGAGAAAACAATACTCACTTTGATCCTGCTCGACTTTGAAAGAAGCCCGTATGATGTCATCTGCACCAGGGTCTAATCGGAACTGGAACGGCGGTCCGTTGCTTTTTGATCTGTCGTCATCATCAGTAGCTAAAATTTCAACAACTTTACGAGGAGGCACATGTTCAGGTAACACTGGTCTATAATCTTTAAGGAATGTAGGAGCGTTATCATTGATGTCCTGTACTATGACAGTTAATGTAGCTGTGGCAGTTTTGGGCGGAACACCATCGTCAATAGCCAAAATTTTTACTTGATGTCGAGGGGTATCTTCCCGATCTAGTGATCTTTGAATACTAACAGTTCCTTCTTGGTTGATTGAAAACTGGCGCTTCCTGTCTGATGATCTGTCAATAGCGTAAGAGACTTTAGATTTGCCCCCTTGGTCTGGATCAGTTGCCTTAAAGGTTTCTAGACTTTTGCCCACTTCGGCATTTTCGTAAACAGCTACTTCAATGTTTGGGCGTTCAAATTGAGGCTTGTTGTCGTTAATGTCACGGAGTTTCACGACAACCCACGAATAAGCAACGTGATATTTGTCGTTGTCATTATCTTCACCCTTGTCGTTAACTTGAATTCTGAACCGAAAACCATTACTTTGTAATTGGTCTTCGTAGTCTAACGGTTGAACAATTTTTAGGGAACCTGTGCCATCGTTGTTGCGAACCATGGTGAATTTATCTGCACCGTAACCACTGTTTTCAATCACTTTATACTGGAACTTATTTGTTTCATCTTCGTCATGAACTGTAACGGTTAAAATGGGCATTTCCGGTAAATTTGCACCGTCTGTTTCATCAACTTCTGTAAACCACTCATCTTTAGTAAACTGTGGAGGCATATCGTTAATGTCTTTAACACGTATAGAAGCTGTCCCAGTCCCTTTCAACCCCCCACCATCCATAGCAACCACCTGAATCGAGTAGTCGGGTGTCCGTTCGCGATCTAAACAACACACTGCGGTTTTTATAACACCAGTTTCAGATTCAATTTCGAATATAGGCGATCCTGTTTCTTCTTCTATGACGTTCTTTTCTATGGAGTACACGAGCCGAGCATTGGTACCTTCGGATGGGTCGTCGTAGTCGACTGCAGTCATCGTCATGACTACCATACCAGCTGTGCCGTTTTCGGTCACGTTGCCGAAGTACACTCCTTGCGGGAAGATGGGAGCGTTGTCGTTTATATCCTTCAAGTTGACTTGGACATCGGCGTAGCCTACTAAACCTTCGCCGCCTTCGTCTTGGGCGAATACGGTGAAACGCCATTGCGGACGGCCGTTGGGCTGGTCTCTGTCTAGAGGCTGGAAAAATATTTCAATTTTTTAGTTACAATGCAAAAAATATATAATTTTTCAAATTTTGAACTGTATAGTATTAATTGCATTAATAAAAATTGACGATTATTCCGAGTAGTTTTATTCTCTCGCTAAGAGAGGTATTGAATTCATGCTAAAAATCGCATATCCAAATTTTAATGAATAAGCACGCTTTAAGGTTACTACAATCCGATTTTAATATTTTTACGATGATATGTGTGTGTATGTGTGTAAGACGTTGGAATGACAATTACATAAAAAAGACTTAATATTTGTTTAACTACGTATTTCCCAATCGGACATTAATGGGAAGAGCTGAAAAGATTTTGGTACAATTGGACAACCGGAAGTAGCAGATTCTTGAAAAAATATCTTCAAAATATTATTTTTTGAATTTTTTTTCTTGATAATATTAAAGAAAATTAAATTCTCAATCTGACACATTTAATTTTTTTATTATATCTCGTATAGGTTTGGAGATATATTATATAATAATATAGAATAATCTGTTGTAATAAATCTCGTTGCCCAAAAAAACAGTTGAGATATTTAAATGTTTGTAATTGACAGATAAATGCAAAATGTCTGTCAATTTTTTTTCTGGGAGGTACGAGTACATTTAACATATATGATTGTATTATTAATAAAATATGTATTTAAATTATAGGTATGTTAATATTACGTATATCCTTAAGAAGTACCGTTAATACTGTCAATGAATTTGAAGAATTTTAAAGATATTAGAAAAGTAGGACAAAATTTCTCATAGAACCAAAGAAGAAATACAATTTCAATTATTTTTGTGTACAAGAAATATTAAATTCGTTACTTACGTATAGAGCGCGAGCAATCATGTGACTTTGTTGGCCTTGGCAAGCAGATGAGGATCCGTGTCAGAATGACGGCTAGTAGTTATATACATAGATGTCACAATTGTCATATGTCATAATTTTTCATTCAAAATTTCAAAATATTCTGATGTTTATTTGTCATCAATAGTTTGCCGAGGAAAATAATCCACATGGATTTGCAAAATCATAATCTTTTGAATGAAAACTTATGATACTTGATACCTGATGTACATTATTACTAGTTGTCATTTTAGCACGGGCCAAGGCTATCAAAGTCACATAACTGCTCGCGTCCTATGCAAGATAAAATGAAAATGGCGAGGGGTATTGTACTGGCCACAACAGATTTTTTGTTGTGGGTTGTGGTTACAAAAAAATAATTGTAAGCAAATTGAAAGCACAAAGAATTTTTGTGAGATTTGAAAATTCAATATTTGTTTGTGTGCTTGGAAAACCCTTCGAATTGCTTATAAATCTTATTCGTTTACAATACTACAATACAAAACAGAATACATAAAAGTGATATTTTTTTTCGAATTCATATCAATATCAATATTTACAGTTATGACAAAAACGAGAAAAACTTCAAATAAAAACCGATTTGAAAGTAATTTTTTTTAGACGACGACTTTATACACTTCTATATTTACAGTTTTCAAATTCTGCAGTGAAGGTTTTTACTATGATGTAAGTAAAAACAAAAATAAAACTTGTTGACAAATACAAGTAAATTAAAATGTTGGAGTTTTGTTACTACATAAGTTTTCTTGTGTAACGTAGGGTTGATATAATGTGTGCAAAGTAAGAAGTTACCTTCAAAACAAATATTTCTCCTGTCGTCCTGTTGATATCAAACTTGCTGTTAGCTGGATTATCCGGATCAATACCCTGGCCAGTCAAGAAGTAAACGATGTTCTGGGGCCTGTCCTTGTCACCGTCAGTTGCCGTCACCTATTGACATCACACTTTATTGTTACATTTCACTTAAATTAATAGTGAGATATCTACAACTTATTGATGAATTGACCTCGTTCAAGAAAAACAGGAAACTTCCGTTAATTTTCACAGATTTATTTCATTGTTACATTGATTACAACAAGGAAAACAAAATAAAAATGTATTTATTCTTTCAATAAGTTATAGACAAAATAAAAATGTATTTATTCTTTCAATAAGTTATAGATACGTTATTATTATCTAGTTTTAATTCATGCTTACATATAATTACAACGTGCAATAATAAATATAAATAAAATATTAAACGCAAACAATACTCCAATTGTCAATTTCAAAACTAATTGAAAAACTGAAATTCCAAATCCATATATAAACAAAATCACAAAACATGCTATTGATTTACAGGCACAATATTTTTAAAATATTCAAGCTTATAGCTTAGGGCTACTACTGGTAAAAACTTACTTTTCGACGGTAAAATATTTGGATAGAATATATTGGACATTAAAACAAACATTTTATTATTACTATTACGAAAATTAAATATAAATTTTGAGCCTATATTTTCATAGTTTATGTGCTTCTATATTTGTGAAACGATAATTTATGATGATTAATATGTCAATATACAGGCTCAGATATTGTACGTGTGCTTTGTGCATACATTAGAGCTCCAGTTACAAGTTAAAAGTAAAATAATTATCCTACCAAACTGATATTTTCCTAACAACATTGTTATATTCAAATAATAACTGTGACTACGTTTATCTAGCAGTGACATAACCCGCTTAAAAATCTAGTGACTTAAAACTAACTCTTAACTCCACTTCGTTTATATCGCATGTTTTAAAGTGACTACAGGATAATTAGCGTTTCTCCACTGCTGTTAAACAAGGACAGATAGAAAATTTTGCGGATGACTTTCTATAATAATAATAACAAAACGCTCACGATCTTGAAGCAAACCTCGAAATAAACAGTTTTTAGAAGTTTTGAGTGTAGTAATATATATTTTTAATAATTATTTTCAAGTTTTTAAAAAAATGTTGAGGTTAATCCATAGCCTTAATCGTTTATCTCGCAAAATTTCAAGTAGGTTAGTTAACTCAACCCATTATTTAAGTTACTTCACTTAGCGCTAAACTAACGTGTTTATCTCGCATGTTTAACCCGCTTAACTCAAGCGGGTTAGCATTTAAGTGGATAAACTAGTGCGTGATAAACGTAGTCTGTGAAGATGTTGATAATAACAATACAACAAAGAATATTTTGATTCATATTGATTACAAGAATGAATACGATATTTAAATTCTAGTAGATAATTTTATTTTTCTTTTCTGCCGATACTGAATTAAAAAATAAGTAAAATAAATAAACCGCAAAACGGATAATTCCTGGCATTGTTATGAAGACGAGTATAACCGTAAAATTGTTGATTACAACAAACGATTTTGATACAAGAATGAATCTAACATAGGAAATTTCATCAATATTTAAATCTAGCATCAAAAGATAGTTTAAACTTTAAAGCGTGTGTTAATTTGCAAATTATGCCAAATTAGTACTTAGGTACTTATATTTACTGGACTATATATTTTTCTCTGGAAAAACAAATACCTCACTAACACAACTCCATAATGGGACAACTGTTGTCAAAGTTACCCTGTTACGTATCTTTTATAGTTTCCAAGATCCCAATGTATATCTGGGATACAATTTTACTGTTCATAGCGATATATTTTTTTCATACTTGAACGTATATTTTTCCAAAAAGTTTAAATGATATGTAAAATTAATATTGCAATAATATGCATAAATTATCAGTTGGATACGAATATGAATACAAGCACCGTAAATACAAATTCTTCTTTCTACAGAATCATGAGAAAATTCCTCGATTTACACCTGTTCAAATTTAACACCATTGCAGTGTCACGTCTCTGCAATCATGCCTAATTTAATTCAGTTCACAGCCGGTAAATAAAAATAAAAGCACCTTACATTCATTACGGCATCCAACAGTGTTGCCGGTTTTACATACTTCATGTGAAGAATTTTTTTTCTATTTACGCTGTCGCGTTTTCAAGATGAGCAAATAAAATTACTATTGAAAATTGCTGTGCGCTAGCAATATGTTGACAAGAAAAGAGAAAAGTATGTGTATTCAAAATATAGGTTATAGAAAAATAAACAAAATTTATGTTTTACTACAAATATGTTTTTAATATTTTCGATGAACGCTATGTATACTCAAAATATTAATCCTGGTGCATGAACAATGTTTTCATTTTAATATAAACATAGTTGAATTTCAGTACATAAATGAATGCAAAATTCACTGTTTAAAAAAAGCAATGGTTGAAAATGGACTGTTTAATGAAAGTACTAAAAAAATGCATTAAATATCCTTAACAACACTGAGAGTTACGAGTATGTAGCTCTATACACCATTTTTAGGTTTTTATAAAGTGAATAATAAAACTTTGTTTTTACTTCATATATTGTTTGAATTTGGTAATTTTAAAACATACTATTCTTATCTCTATATCTTATTATTTTAATATTTATAATATACAGGGTGGTTTTGAATTAAATGTCATATAAATTTAAGGGTAAGTAGTATGGCATGTGTAGATTACAAAACAAAGATTTTTTTAAAATTTGAAAAAAAAAATTCGATTTTTTTTATGGAAACTTTTTTTCCTGCTGTTTTAATTAATATTTCATTAAAAATATGGTTATCAAAAATACATTCAAAATTAGTTGTATAAGATAGTATTCTTAATAATTAAATTAAATAGTATTTTTAACGAAAATGATAGTGTAATAGATAAAATATTTCCAGTGGTCCAGTGGTACATAAAATGTAGGTTTCATAAAAACTACCCTTAAATATGCGAATTTTTTAAAAATTCTTTCTGTTTCGTAATCTACACATGTCATACTACTTACTCTTACATTTATGACATTAAGTTCAAAACCACGCTGTATATTAAATTATTTATAAAACAGGTAACTGACCCCTTAGAATTTATAGGGTATTTCTTAACTTCAGGTACATATTTTGAGCTAGATATTTTGAGCCACTGGTTGCAAATTAAGGGGAGTTTACAGTACATTTTTAGAACCACTGTATTTGCTTATTTCTTTATAATATAAAAATTAACTACGCGATTACATAATGTACTCGTACCTGTAAAACTAATATTAAATATTTGAGCTGTATGAATATGCAGCATTTAAAAAATATATTAATTTAAATTTGAACTTACTTTATTTTTATAAATCTGTTTAAAATTACAGAATAAAGATTTCACTACCAACACAATTAATAACATAATTGAAAGAGCTACGAGAGCGTCATCATGAAATTAAATTAATGTATTTTTAATTAATAAATAATATTATTTAAATGGTATTATGCAACATTTATAATTAATTACATCGTTAAAAATAATAGAAAATATTAAAATCATCTACAGTCGGTTATCGATTTTACATAACATTTAATCTACCATTAAAATTTAATTGGCAAATGTATAACTCTAAAATATACATAAATACAGTGGTTCACAAAATTAATTATATACGAGCCCAACTCCAAATGTATTCGTACCCTCTGAAATAAATATATAAACAGCAATATATATATTTTTTAATTTGATGACTATAATTTGATTCTGAAATATTGAAAGAAGACTATGATTAATTATTTTATTAATTTCTTTTTTGAAAACTTTTTATTTTAGATTTTACTAATAAAAGTAAATTGTATGAATAATTTTGAGAGCCACTGTGTTTTTTTTTTTTTACTTAACGTTTATAGTGGGCAGGAATTGAATCTAAATCATCTTAACATGCTCACAACAGTGCTCGTGTAATATGGTATTTACTTTTCAGGAAGAAAAAAGGATTTTTGCTCCGTATAAAAATAAATCCTTTTTAAAGAGTAAATAATTAATACAAATCGCCTCTATTTTTCTTCGAAAAATACCGCTTTTGTAGAAACCAATTTATCAAAAACAAGGAAATAAACAAAGGAAAACAATATCGAAATCAAAGATGGCAGTAATAATAAAGATATATTTCGCTGTTTCCAAGCAACGAACCTTCATCTTTCTAAAGTTGGTAAACAAACCATAAACCTTTATCCTTCGAAGGTAGGCTCAAAAGATTTCTAAAGATGAGTTCTGTTTCTGATCACGTGATGTGAGTTATGACTTCCCGGTGTTGCCTTGTAGGATCACTTGCCAGATTGCGCAACACTGTTGAATGTCGGACCCTTTTCACCGAAATTATTCCGCATGAAAGTATAATGTAATCGAAAAACATGATGCGATATTTTAGTTCCTGAAACTGCCTCATAATTTTTATATTCAATTTAGATATTACAAACTATTTATACGAGAACGAATGAATCTTTACAGTAAACTCGAAGCCACATGAGATAACAGGCCTGGAATGCTCATTTCATGATGTCACAGAGAGAGGCAAATGACTGTATTGTACACATAGGAAATATACGGAATTTTTAACAAATCGTTCTGAGTTACAGCTATCATTATAAGCTTGATGAATAATACACTATTTGTTTCCGTTAACCAATGGAGTCATTGTACTATAATGTGAAAACAACGAAAAACTCTAAATTAGCATGAAAATAATGAAACGTCAACAATAGGAATTATTAACGCACCAATCTAATAGTCTTTACTATAAAATCCGTAATATCGTGGGAATATTGAACAGCTGCCAAATATTGGTCGGTATTCAGAAAAACTCAATCATACGTTAAAAACAAAAAGTGGGATTGGGATCCGGTGGTTGCCATTGCCAAAACCGTCAGCACGGTGCAAAAATAACGAGTGATCATCAATCAAACAAATGCGAATCATTTAGATAGCGATCAGCGGAAGCACTAAACCAATCCTAACCTATATTCTGACGTGTGACCTCCATGTCATACGATACGCTGAGCTATTTGACGGCTGCTACCGGAAAATCGCCCCTAATTGAATCATTTTACGATCAAGAGGACTACGAGCACTAATCAGATGATATCCGCACACTGGAGCAATAAATTAGCATAGCCTCTAATTTGTATTACATTGTACTTGTACTATAGACTATAACTACATAGACCTATTTCCATATCTTACGTATTTGAGTTTGAGTACATCTTAAAGAATAGACTTAAAATTTTCCAATAATAACAATGTATCTACTAAATAATCAACAATTTTGAGATCTTCAGAAAGGGAAATATATGGTTGTAACTTTATGCTACCTCGCGGATCTATGTACGTAGAATAACAAGATTGTAACAGCAATTTTTTGTTAAAATGAGGTTTTTGTTGACTAAATTCTATCTACCATATTCTATTTCTTTCTGCTATTAATTTTTAGATATTTCTGTCCTTTTTCAAGATAATACACAAAGTTCTATTTACTAAAATTTGAATCAAAAGTGTACTGACGAAGTTCCATAGATAGAAGTATTTAAAAAAAAATATTTCCTGAGCAAAAAAGCTAAAAAGAGATTCAGAAATTAACTTCCAGAAATATTTTTTTTTTGTAATAAAGAAATATATTATGTTTTAAATTTGTTTTATTATTATTATTATTTGTAGCGCATATATTTATTATTTTCATGTTTTTTAATAAAAAGAAATACTTAATAATTTTCTGTCGTATTGAGTTTTTTTCTTGAATATATATATGCAGACTGAATTTTGATTCCATGAAAGATGTGAAATTTTTTCGCTAACTAATTTTTTTTCCATATTGTTATAATAGAATTAAATTCATTTTTAGAGTTAAATTTTTTTATTTCCATAATAATAATAATAATAATAATAATAATAATGTGCTTAACAAATGGCGTAACTAACGGCCCCGCATTGCGGGAGGGCCCTGGGCTTTAGAGGGGCCCCAATTTAATTTTGTTAATACTGTGTGGTGTACATGCTGATTTAGTGTATAATTATGAATAGAACTTTAAAACATTTTTTTTTAGTCCTTCATGTTTTTAAATGACAAATAATATTGGCTATAGGGCCCCCTTCTATCCGCTATGCAAAGTCGAGCGCTTTTATTTTCCATCACTGTCCTCAACGGCCGGTAGAATTTCAATTTCTTGGCGAATATTTTCCTTGCATTAATCCAGAGTTCGTAGTTTATTGACATATATTTTCCCTTTAAAATAACCCCATAAAAAGATATTTAGGGCTGTCAAATCAGAAGACCTGGCGGTCAAAATGCGAAATTTAACGATAAGGGAATAATTTTCGCATATTTACCCAACTGTGTATGATACTGATCCAAAAATGTGTGAACCAGTTCTATGTAACGTTAACCTGACTTTATAAAAAATATCTACATCTGCCATCAAATAGTAAATTTAAAATAAAACTTTTATAAGAGCCATTTTTACTTCCTTGTACGTAAGTAAAGGAAGTATTGTAATCGCGAAAAATTTCGGTTTTCAGATTTCAGCGGAAATATCCATTTTGATCATCCCTGAATCCATTTTGACTAATTTCGTCATGACGTCTGTACGTACGTCCGTACGTATCTCGCATAACTCAAAAACGGTAAGCCGTAGAAAGTTGAAATTTATTTAGGACTCCTATAACATCTAGTTGTGCACCTCCCTTTCTGGTTATTATACAATTTGCAGAAGTGCCACTTTACATGAAACCTATAAAAGATTTTAATGAAAAACTGTTTTAAAATATAATCCAAAACTTTTCAAATTTGTTATACAAGACTTTTATGTCAATCGAAATAACATAATAGATTTTGGTTAAAATAGGCTAACCGGAAGTGGTACATTACTTGAAGTTGTTAACAGTTTTTCTTGAATAAAATTATTTTATTTTGATTTTAGAAATAAATGCTTCAAATAAAAGTTTTAGCGAATTAATTTCTGCGTCTATCACATCAAGTATTATTAAATTAGCCCTTTGTATAAGCGAGATATGTAAATTTAAAAATTATATACTGTTTTGTTTTTGTAATAAAGCTTGCTATGGATTAAGACAAAAACATAAAAAAAATGTTCATGTCAAATTACTTTAAATATGTGCAATTTTATGATTCGTACAATAACAAATATTATAATTTTATTGTGAAATTAGTCATATTCATTGTTGTAATCAAATATTTCTTTGTTATTATTATGGTCGCTATATATCTTACTGTTTTGAAGTTAAAATTAATATTTTGTAATTTATTTATTAAAAAAATATGTATAGTTTAATAATCGTACAAGGAAGTCGTGTGGTGTCCACATCAGATTTTTTTCTATTACAATAAAATAGTTAACGGGCGTCTTCCAAGACTCACCTGTACGAATATTGGTAAAATTATTACATTATAGTTATTATATTGACATTACTTACTTATGGGCACTATTAAGTTATGTATAGTGAACTGTGAATATTAATTTTGAACTCGAAAACAATTAAAGGCGGGCACCAACAAAAATTTTGCGGGAGGGCCCCCGAATTCTTAGTTACGCCACTATAAACAATAGCGACTTTTTTCATATTAGTTTCCTCGCCATATTATTTTATTGCTTTTACAACCTCGTTATTCTAGATCCATGACATTTCTAAGGTTTTTGTTGTGTATTGCAGCAAATCTCCATTGAAATGTTTTCCCTTTTATTTATTATTAATTTAAAGGTCTTAAATGATATACTTTAAATTTTTCTAAGCCTACAGTACAAAGCATAAATATTTAGAAAATATACGTTCAAGTTCGTTGTTCGTAGTTTCAAATATCAAAAATTTATGGTGACGTATTTCAAATTTTGATTTTTTTTAGTGAAATTTCTCATGCTGACCTGCATCAAATGTAGCGGATATGTTCCCGGATATTCCTCGTCAATGGTAGTCTCGTACAGGGGTTTGTTAAAAACTGGCGGCAAATCGTTGACGTCATTGATGTGGATCACGACGGTTGTTTGGTTTTCGTTCAGACTATCCGAAGCCACCAGCGTTAGCTCGTACTAATATATAACAATCACATGCATACAATGCAACACATAACAACAACAATACAAAAACAATTAAACGTGACAAAACATCACTTAAATGTATACGCACCAAAAATCGTTTGCAATAACAAAAGTAATTAATCTTCAAAATTTATTCAATTATTTGTGAATGTGAACGAAAGAAGCTTTTCGGACAAAGACCTATTTTATTAATTACAGGATTTCGACAGAGACAAATTTTGTGATAAAAGACAAAATAAAGACAAGGTACTCGTTTTATTTGATAGAAAAGTACATAAAGATATCGACAAGATAGATTGCGAGTTTTAAAAACATTAAGATCTTGAAAAACAATCAGTTATTTTAGTAAGACAAATGATGTAAACAGTCGCTTCGGAATCCATTATACAGACAAGAAAATCTCAATTCATTTAGTCTTTTTTGACACTATTTTCCGATGATTCTAAATGAATTACGAAAACAAATATTTAACTTAATAAAGGGGTTAACTAATCTACTTTGAGTCAAGTTCGGATTTCATTAACACAGTTGCCCTTAACAACCGATGAATAAACAAACATCCCTTACAGAGACCGACATTTCCAATTTGTGGTTCGTATACAAATTAAGTGAAAAACAGTAACACATACGTATACAGTGCAGAGCATGCAAATTGACTACTCTAGTTCAGTAGTGGGGTATAAAAATATGACTACATAATGTCGCCTATTTTTTATTTTTAGATGTTTTTTATTTAGAGGTCCTAATAAAAAATCCAAGTTTTCAACTTTGACTATCTTGGAAAAATTATGCGAATAATTGGTTTTGTAAAATATCTCCTCACCATAATAAGTTGGTTTTAGAACAAAAATAACTATTATCAATTTTGTGGAATGCAATATGCTCTACCAGCAGTATTCATAATAACAGAGATAAACCTGATTTGAATTCGGTTTACGTATACTAGGTTTAAACTAGGTCTAACTTAGACCATCCTGGACCTATTCATAGTAAATTTTACACCCAGTTTAAACCTAGTGAGCTTCAGATATAAATATTCGAATATTTTCAAGCGTGTATTCATTTTTGTATATATGTATGAGGAAAAATTGGAAGAAAAAAATGTATAAATTAAAATACGAAAAATTAATAAATAAAATTGCCCAAGGAAATAATTTAGTAGAGTGGATTATATAAATGTAATTTTTATTTGTGTATAAATATAATATATTGTTTTGTAATTAAAGTAAATGCGGTTTCACAATAGCGTGGGAACGAGATTGGTAAAGGTGGTTTTATACAGGGCCTCCGCTAGCAACCGCGAGGCCCTGGGCATTTATGAAATGCGAGGGCCCTCAAAAATATGCGTTTATAATTTCGACTATATTTGTTAGAATGACAGAACAGTTTAATTTAAACTAGGGGTAGAAGTGGTCTAAATTTTACACTAGGTTTAAACTAGGTCTAAGTCGACCTCGTTTAAACCAGGTCAGATTATGTAACCAATATGCAGTGAGCTACAGCCTTTGAAAGTCACTAGATATTAACAAAAAAGTTAATAGGGTGATTGCGCATTGTTTTATTATTATTTTATGTGAAAGATCATACAAATTAATTCATAATAAACTGAAAAAAAATGTTCATATTTTTAAATATTGAATTAAAAAGAATCGCGCTAAAAACTATAGACAAAAAACTACCCCCACTCTTATGACGTAGAAAGGCACCTATTTCTATTAGCTGTATGAACACAAGGTCCCCCACTCTAATTTTTTTTTTTTAATGAAAGTTCGTTTAATTTTGAAGCAATTCGCAGTACTAAAAAGTCACAATTGGTTTTAGTTTAACTGCATTTGATTATTAACGAAACTTACAGTCATCTTTCTCGCACCTGTTTCTATACTGGCTACGCGAGAAAGACAGCAATTGTGTGACGTAGAAGTATAGATGCCAAAAACCTGAAATCGTCATCGTTGGAAAAGCACTAAGTCCACCAGCATCGGTCGTTTCATCCCCCTCGTGTTACAATACGTAGGAGTTAATTGAAAATTTAATTTCAACTAAATTTACTTTTATTAACATCTAATGGTTTTAGGAACCACTATTTGTTGTAGAAAGAAATGTTTTAGATAAAAGTTGTACGGAATTTTATCTACTATACAATAATTAATAACATCTAATTTTCCTCTAAAACCTACTGGTGAGTAGATATTTGAAAAAAAATATGGCTGCGGGTGTAAAAGTGCACCAAGGTCGAAAATTTGGATTTTGTATTAGGACCTCAAATATAAAACATATCTGAAAATCAAAAACACCCGACTGTTTGTAGAGTAATATTACCCTACTACTAGACTATACGCCCTGTCAACAAGGAACTTCACACATTGTGAGAAGCAAAATAAACATTTCGAGCCAGGACACGCACTATAATGACCTGTAAAACAAAGAGAACAAACACAATGAGCACATGCAGGACATGAACAATCAACAGGGCGGGCTCTAGCTGTCAATGCAAGTATAGGTTATGTAGAAACCCGCCTGTAGCACGCGTTTGGGCAGATTCCGGTCGTCCTCTTCCGTGATCTGTGTGCGGTATGTGGGCCGTTCGAACACTGGCGGGTTGTCGTTTACATCTTTCACGTGGATTACAACGGTTGTGTAGTTTTCCTTCAAGTTGTCGGATGCAGCCAACCGCAACTCGTACTACAATATTTACATCATGTAAACTTCCTGTACAACCACTATATATATTCGCTTTAATTAAACTTTTACCGTGTTCTACACACCTATCAGTTGCCAAACTAGTTAATTACAATTATCTAAATAATACACTTGCATTATTCTGATTTAATTCTGAACAATTGAATTATAATATTACTGAATGCAACTGACTTTTAATTTAGCTTTCTGTGTTTCAAGATATACTTTCTATGATGACAACACACATATGAGATGAATTTTGTAATTTTTAAAGTTTTCATAGATTGTTTGAAAAACAAACGCATTATTAAAGGATACATACTGCAGTGTGTTAAAAAAACCTAACTCGTAGTGTCCGCTATGAAAAGAGAAACGTACAGTATTTTTTTAAAGATGACCGGTCAAGGTACGAATTAACAAATTGGCATACATTTATCTCTTTCTTCTGCAAAGGCTATAAGCGTGTGCGATAAGGATGGATATAACACGCTTGTCTTTCAAAAATTCATATTGTTTCGACGAAGTTAGGACATTCCACTTTAAAACGATTCTTGTTGTTGATAATACTTTCGTTGTAACGTAAGTTTATTTATTATTTCAGATACATTACCTTGATTCATAGTCGTACGAATAAACGTTATTTTCTGAATTTTGAATGCTTATGCTGTAAAATATATTTTTATAATAATAAAATAACAGTAGCATCTTATGTACCCTCATAAAAACTAAGCAAACGACAGTACTGAATTTGTCATAATGGGCGGAGCAAAAATCTGAATTCATACAATTCGTAGATGACCTTGATCGGACATTTTTCAAAAAAATTACTGTATGTTTATGTTTGATCATTGTAGAGATTATAGAGTACGTGCACGTCACGTTGACACCCATGTCAAAATCAGCTGAGTGGATGTAAACATCTGCTATAGTTGCCGTTAAATAAGTATGGACTGGAGATTTTTACACTGTTACCAATTCATGGGAAATGTTGAAAAAGCTAAGTTATGAAAAAGCGGCAACACCGTTTCTTCGATAACTATTTCCACCACAATAATTCTTTATATAGTTTGGTTCACGAAAGATGGCAATTCAAAGTCATTTATTAACCGTATGGTATAATATTACTAGCACATAACTTCACTTCAAAACATAGACTTGACAAAAACCATGGAATAATAATATGATTTAAATGTCAACGTCACTGGGTAACTATTAGGACAGAGGGCAGTGCAGTAGATAATTAGATATCTGTAAGTCTACGACATACGTCATTATTATTTGAAATGTGTTAGAAAGTAATGTCACCATTTATATATATCTGTCACACAACATAAACTGTATAGACATACGTCAAATAATCGTTCTTTTTCTAACATGACATGTTGCTAAGTTACTACTGTCTATTCTTTCTTCGAACAAGTGACCTTGAATAGTCATCTTTCGTGAACCAAAGTATAATAATGACATGTTACGTATTTTATTTACTCTTTACAAAAAATATTTTGACGGAATATGAATAAAATAATATTGTTTACTACAATGTCATAAGTCATGGCTATTGCTACTAATTAACGGACCTTTCGAAATTTCTTTTTAAAATTAAGAAGAGACTAAAACCATAATAAAAAAATGCAAGAACGACTTCATTTTGTATAACATTGCATTTTACAGTTTTTGCCGTAAAATGAACAGGAGAGCAGGAAATTGCAGAAAATAAAAATCCCATTTTAAATCCTTACGTTAGCACCTGACCTCGACACCCTGTATATTTTAAAATGACTTTAGTACAATATAATAAAATATTTCAAATATCAACTCAACTGGGTTTGACATAAATGTCAACGTGATGTACACGTACTCATTCAGTATTCAGTTCAAAAGTCTTGTTGTCAAAATTGATCTTGAAATATAATTTTACGGAGAAAAGATAATTAAGAAGGAAACAGAATATCGCCATTCGCCGTTTTCTAATTTATTCCATTTCTAAAATAAGAATCACAAAGAAAAGCCTACTCCGAGTTAGGTTTTTTTTAACATACTGTACTTCTGCTTATAATCCTTTATAAATGAAAAGACTGTTCCATTTTAAAGTGCAAATGCGTTTTGTGACAGTTTGAACGTGTATGTAATCTTTCATAAAATCTGTCCCACTTTGAAAACATAAATTAAAAAATAAAGATAAAACCACAACTCGAAAACTATCATTAGATATTAATGGGACCATTTCATACGTTATTCAAAAATAAATCGCGTAGTGAAACGAGATACCCGATCTGTCGAACTAAATTCATCAGTCGCGAGCCATTTAACAGCAGTTTTTAAAAGCTGTTCGCATTCACAATCTGCCTGTTAACTACATATTTTCCATACAGATAACATGAAAACATATTCAAAAATAAACGGATTTGTCGGAGAATACACATAAATTTTTAGTCGTGTGTGTCATATCACAGATCGCATTTCGGCGGTAAAACACATTACAATGAAACGCAAAAATAACAAAAGATTTGTATCTACCATGTTATGTTTAACCTTCATATACAATGCTGAAATAAGGCTTTTCTTGTAGAACATGAATTTAATTTTGTAGTCTGAATAGTACGGTGATTAAAGTGGATGCTTATAAATTTAAAATTCTATTATATTGCGGAAAATTTTAAGAAAACGTCGCCTAAAGAAATAAAAAACACAAAATAATCAAACTTGTGGAACTTTAAAGTTTGTTTGAGCGATAAAAAGTTGACAACTCCAAGAATATCTCTTCGTGTACTTTCACAACTTTTAACACGACAATTGACATCGCGGTAAAGTATGAGGCAAATTTTTTATAAGAGAAAAAGTTGAATTACATCTGACATTTCTTTAGAAATTTGCGTTGTTGAATTCAATTTTATTTTTTCAAATACTTAAACTTTTACTTAAAACTTAAAAATAAATAGTTGTAGAACAAAAGAATGCTGGCTCAGAATAGCTGTTTGAGCATTTAGATCAAAGCCTTGTTTACAGACAAGAAACTCATTAAATGGGACGATTTCGGCAACAAATTTTATTCGAACCACTGGTTCAAACTTGAATCTATTAACTTTTACAAGAAACTTGCGATAATTACTACAAGCAATTTACTTCGATTAAGGTTGATTGCTGATGAACTTTATCATGATATTAAAGAATAATGAACTTCAGATACTGATTAACTGGATAAAAATTTAAAGAAAACTTAATATTTTTTCCGTTGATCGTTTAGTAATAATATAATCGATTACGATCACTTTAGCTGACGTCATTGTCATTGATTTTCTGATCCGCAAAATAACAAGTAATTGTATATTTATGTCCTCTGTCTTTAACTTCATTCTTTCTTCGACACATATAATATCTTACTAACACATTTAGAGAAACATAGTTACACGAAATTTGAATATGAAATTTGGAGCTTAATATTTTTGAAAGCTCGTTCGCAACCTAAATTCAGGCGAAATTAGTGAAGTAAACAAGATGAGACATACGGGTATGTCTCACCTTGTTTACGTTTTAACTGTCGCGAAATTCGAGAAGTATGAATTTTTGGAGAAATATATGTATGTAAAATATCTGAAATTTAGGTTTGACGTTTTAAATGTGTCAATGTCATTGCTATGTTTATAATTTATTAGTGATATTTATCTTTTCTTACAATAATTTCCGTTCTTAGTTAAGTACGATCTTAGAAATAATCGTAAAATGGAATAGTATTTTAGTTTAAGAATAGAATAATCTATTATATATATTTAAGTTAATATATTATGACGTAATGGGGTAGTTACCTATGTTTAAATTTAATGAAATTCTTATTTGTTTACAATATATGACGCATTTATTATGTTAATATTCCAAAAAAGTTATTTAAAATATTACATTATTCGAATCGACCTCTTCTCTGTGATGTCACGCTTGCATACTTAAAGCCGCAAATGTCGCTAGTGCCCTTGTTTTACAGCGATGGGATGTGACATGTCAAAGTGACAGTTGATGGTGATTCTGACGCCGTGTACATAACCTTGTTTCTATTTGTGTCTTAGGCATTTATTCTACCTTTCTCGTAAAAAAATACATGATTATGGATTATCTTTAAAATAAAAGAAATAAGTAAAAATATGTGCTAACTTGACAGCAATCTAACCTAACAAACAAGTTCCCCTTACCCCGCAAAACATACGTCGCAAAAATATTGGTCATATTTCGAGCAGCACGTCGGAACTAAGTAGCAACGGAAGGGGCAAGGGTAATGTCACAGTGGCGGGTATTTTCAGTATTTTTTTTCTCATTTAAAAACAAAAATTGTGCAAAATAAAAAAATATGGAAAATTTAAATTTCAAAATACTTGCTTTCAGGGCATCGAAACCGCCAAAAATTGGGTTCGGTTCAAACATTCTTAAAAATTCCGGTTTTGTTCCGGGTTCAGGTATTGGCTTCGGGTTCGGTTCGACTTAATGAAATATGAATTCATGTTTTTTTTAAATAACAATCTTTATATTGAAATAATTTAAAATACGAGCAGGAATTTACGCAAGACAAGAAACGAACACAATTTTCACGAAAAGTGAACACAGGCAGCAGCAGATGCCGAATGCATCAATAATCGGCTGTATTACGATTACGGTCATGTTTCGAACTGAAAATAAACCTGAACCGGAGTTGAACCCTAAACCCGAATTTTAATATCCGGTTCGGTTGCGAGTCGGGTTCAATTGACAAATATATCTGAGGTTCGGTTCTGGGTTTGGGTTCGCTAAAACGTTACGGTTTGGTTCCGGTTTTGGTTCGGTTCAGGTTCAGGTTCGATGCCCTACTTGCTTTTAATAAAAAAATCAAAAAAGGCGAAACTACCCCATTGCGTTGTACACAAAACTGTTTGAAATCTGCTTGTAACCATGTAACCGCGTTTCCATCACTACCAATGCCTTTTGATTCATACGAACATCAAAGTATGACGTGAGCTCAAGTGATCGTAATCGATGTATAGAAAATTGTATCTATTAATAAACGATTAGTATAAGTAACCATAGATATCACGGCAAAACAAATGTTAAACGTTACTAACCTAAAATCTTTTGTCATGGAATAAAATTAGATTATCTCTAATTTAATAAGCTATGATATAAATAAATAGGAATTTAGGAAATTTCTATTTTAATTTTTTCAAATTTATGAAAATATTAAAAACCGTGTTATGATTTTCTAGACTTTGAAAAATGTTTATTGCAATGTTTGTTCAAGAGCGCCCTGAAAATACATAAATAAATACATGAAAGATATGTAAAAATCAGAAATAAGTCTTTCCTGTCGACCTGCTGACATCAAAGAAGATGATCCTACCACAGCAAAAATCTCGCTAAAATTATGCTGACATAAAAAAATACCCCGGAAACATATTATAATTCATGTTGTGTTTTCGTAGGTTCAGAAGTAAAAGCTAAAAGCCCTACTGTGAGTGGGGTATCGTCGAATGTCAATAATTTAAAATTCAGTTTTGCCGAAACGTGAACACTTGTAGCCTTTATAACTTCCATAAAAAGAGAATTCCAAAGGACACACAAAAGGCATTTTATACAATACTATTGACTTTATGGAAATAGCAGACTATTTAGAAAATTTCGCCGATTTTCATTGTATAAATATCTGTTATCTCAAATATTTTTGTATTGTGTAAAAGGGGAACTATGTTATTTACTTCAACAGAAGTTTAACTGTTTTTCTCCTCGACTATAAAAGAAACTACTTAAAACAAAAAGAGAATTAAGTTCTTAAGGTATTTATTTTACATTCTAATCTTTGAAGTTGCAAGACGTAGTACAAATATACGTTAAATGCGAATAATATTGGACAAAATGCTTTTACACCAAAACAAAGTAAAGTCAAGTGAGATAAATATTAAACATTAAAATATTCAGGTAATTCGTTAATATAAAACAATACCGCCATGTTATTCTGGTTTAAATTAAATAGGTACTTGATTTATTTCTAAAAATTAAAATATCTCAAAAACTACTGCTTTTATCAAGCCTTAGAAAAAGTATCTTTATGTATATTTTTGTATTATATGAAATATTTTATAAGTAAAAAATGAAAAAAGTAATGATTAAAACGCTCAAGACTCCCCATATGAGACACCTCTAGTTGAAATACAAAAACAAAAGTATAAAGATATACCTATCTAAATAAGTATTATCCTCATATTCAAATTTTGTGAAAACTAGTACAAGAGTTATTAACAAAGGGCTGTAAGCTGTAACTCTTTAATGAAACGTTTGCGGGCATATCATACAATGACGCCCTCAATATATGGTTTAATTTTGTGACACCCATTATGAATGACCCTATATAAAATTATATTTTTCTCTATGGCAAATTTTAAAAAATTAAAAAAGTCGATTGTTATAATAATTATTATACAATAAAAAGAGATACTTTATCGACAAGTGGAAGGCGTATCTTTCACAACTCTTTATCGTCATGTATAATAACTATGTATTTTATGTTGTACCTGATGTTTTCGATATTAAAATGTCAAGCCGCAATTTTGTTCCTATCAATAACTTTACGCGGGTTTGTCATACTTATGAACCACAACTTTTCTCTACAATATGCATTATAATTTTTATAAAGTATAGATAAAAAAAAACACTTTTTCTTCAAGTGTATTATAATATTCATATTATGCTATTGTACACACAGTATAGAAGATATTCATTTTATTACTAGTACAATAATGTTCTTCATTATTGTACTAGTAAAAAAATGTTAGCTTCTTAGTTCACCGCTGGCGGCAGCAGTCGTCACATCAAAACAGACCATATTGAAAATTATTATTTGACAGTTGTATCGTTTGTGTTGTGTAATGTACTCAGCTAAATTTGGCTGAAATTGCAAACTCTAAAACAAATCCAAAAAAAAGATCCCCAATTTTCTTTGAAACACTTGAAGAAAAAATAGTATGTTATTCGGAGTAGACCGCTTTCTACTAAGAACATAATATACTATTATCTACTATTAATTACTGTTATCTACTGTTGATGTTAAATTATTACATTATGAACAAAAAATGACCGCAGTAAGCCTACTTTTAAAATCAGGTATAATAGTATATTATTCAATGAGCATGTAATGTATGCTATTACTCATGAGAATGAAGTTTGCATCACGAGCCGAAAGGCGAGTGATGTAAATCATTCGAGTGAGTAATAGCCATTACATGCGAATAGAATACTATACTTTATCCACAACTGTCAAATAATAACATACTGTACTATTATAAAGTCAGAAATAACCTAACAAATTTTTGAAAATTGTTTGTTCACAAACATAAACATAGTTAGCGTTGAGTACTGGGTATTTGTTTTAACAAAACTATGAAGTGATTTGACATTTAGCAGAAAATTTTAAACCGACTATTCAACTACATTTTAAGCTTAAGAAGAAAGTAAAACTATAAAAAACGAGAAACCTAGTATACTTTTGGCTTTTTATGTGGAAATAAATACTTATTAAAAGTAATTTGTTTGTACTTTTTGTAAGGTAAGATTTGAATTTGACATAACGATTGAATAATATTATTCCATCGAACTGTCAATATTATTCAATTAGCAACAGTAACGAAGGTTATTAATTGATAAAAAACGGTTGAATATGGGTATATTATTTGACAGTCGTGGATAAAATAAATTAAATTAAGTATTAATTAAGCACAATTATTTTATAATGTAATATAAATTGTTGTTCTATTCTAAAAATAGATCTTTCTGATAACGTTAACACAAACCGTCAAATTTATAATGCATTTAATTCAATTTAAATAAAAATTAAAGTACTTTATTTAGCGTTGCTCTTAAAGGATTATTTTATCTATCTTTGCAATTCAAGTGCTAGTATATCTACTATGTTTGGCTAGACAAGAGTACATTAAAAATTAAAATCTGCTATAGAAAAAGTTTTATTTTTGTTGAAATTTTACCTCGTCTGAAAATAGAAATATCCGTTAATAATTAAATAAAAGAGCAAAAACGAAAACAAAAAAATATTACACCAAACAATGTTCATATAATAAAATCCGTGTTTTATTAATTATTAAAAGCATTGTATATATAAATCTATTATTACAAAGCATTCATTATAGTTTTTGTTATAAAAAATAAACGTAACACGTTATTTGTTCGAACACATAGACGTACATAAAATAAATTTTCCGGGAGCCAGGACGAAGGACAGAAAACATATCCTCAATTTTGTCATCTGTCACAGCTGTCCTGAGTTGGATGAATTAATAACACGCACGTCTTAAAACCAAATCTATTTTGTCAGCTGTGAAAACACGAGTGAAAATAAAATGAAAGGTTTATAGAAACACGAGACGCTGTGAGTTAGATTTGTTGATTATGTTGGCACCTACATGAAGTTGGAGATTTATTTTTCATTTGAACTTTGTACTTCCATTGGACTGGGCCGGGAAAAACTGAATGTCCAGTGAAAATTAAATAAGTCGGAAGTGTAATTTTTATTCATTAAGCTATTCTATCTCTTAATTCGATTGAGATGGAATAGCGTATTAACCTAACCTACAAAATATTCTTTCAGGGTCTGCATAAATTAAGTATAATTTAAACACAATTTTGCGCTTTACGTCGTATCATTTTTCATTCGATGAAGAACAGCTTTACAAAAGTTTTAAACAAATCCCACATATAAATTTCTTCTCCCGCGAGCAAACTGTAAGTCCCAAGTACCAACCTCAAAACAGCAAAGTCCCTTGCTGTTTACAAGGTTGACAGCATCGCGAAGACAAGACACACCACGGTAAAATCGATGTTTACGCAATATATTCAAGGATGTAGTCCTGTAGTGCGCGTGAGGATTATGAATACAATAAGGTTGTGTTCAGAACCCGACAAAATACGTGCCACTCACAGTTGGGCTCATAGATGGAACTGGTGATTTATACCAGTGTTGTTTTTCTGAATTATTGGCGGGTTATTGATCTATTGACTACGTTTTCTATATAAATAATGAGGGTTCATTTTGTTTTTCAATATAATGAATGATTTATTTATCCTCTGAGGTAATTAATACTGATAAATTATGGAGCATTATCACGAAATTGGCGCGAAAATGGAGGGGAATCAAAAAACCAGTAAATCTCTATTGGCGCCAAATTATAAAAAGTGATTTGTACCACAATTCTTAATAAAGATGTAAAAAATTGCGAAATCAATACTTATGAAGCATATTAAACTAAAGATCGTTTTTACATGCTTTAAATATTTATAATCCAATTTAAATCAACGGGTTTTTCTCATCTGAAAGGCAGAATAGAAAATTTAGAATTTACTTCTCAACGCTGATTCTAAATCAATCTAATTTACCATTAAAATCAAGCTAATCTACTAATCCAAATCAATGATCAACTGATTCGTCATATTCCATGAATATGGATTGATCATATCTCATATCTTTGAATTATAATTTTAACATTTACAGCTATGTCAGTATTCTAACTGTTGTACTCATTTGTAACTTTGTCTCATGCTTCTTCTTTATCTTTCATATTCACTATATTAAAAAACACTTCTTTATTGGAATCAGTATAATAATTTTTACTTATTCGCAATCAAAATTAATGTTGGTGGCGCTGATTTTCAAAACAAAATGGCTGCCATATGATTGGTCTAACATATGACAGTTCATCTGTTCACTGTGTCACTGTGTTTCGTAAATTGTGTATACAATCCGAGTTTTAAAAAGTAGTTTAAATGAAGGTGATAAGTTTAAATATGTTATTATTAATTATTAAACTACTCACTCGTTGTCACTTATTCAATATGGTATTTTATGATTGATTTCCATAGTACCGATATACTCCACTAGAGTGCAAATTTTTATCTAAGATTGCGACAAAATAAAAATATAATATATATATAATATAATATAATAACTTATAGGAAAATTATAAAATATATTTTACACATAGTAAATTTAATGAAACGAAAAAATGCAACGCGTTTCTTCACAGCAATGATTTATTTGTCATAAGAACAGAGAAATTAATTCGAATTTGTTTATTTTATTTATCTACAACAGTGCGCTAATATGAAATTAGTACACCAATTTAAATGTCTTTATGAGTGATTTAATAGCACTGAGTGTCATTATGAATTTCATAATGACACTCAGTGCTATTATGAAACTCATAATGACACTCAGTGCCATTAAATCACCCTTACGTATTAATAACGTAGGCTACGAATGAACATTTCAATGTTTCTCATTATGTCAAAAATTAAATAAAAAATATATTTTAAGATCAATTTAAACTGTTGTAGATAAAATATTGAAGGATACACATTTGACATAGCCTAATGAAACTTGCGTGATTAAAACACTCGGCTCATCGCTTCGTGATTTAACATCACACGCGTTTCATTATGAATGCTATATCAAACTTGTATCCTTAATATCTATAAATTTACTAGACTACTAAATTTTAAGTGCATATTAAATTTCTTTATAAAACCGGCTCTAAAACTTGCATTTTAATACCTTTTTAACAGAAAGTACAATTACCACAAACAAAATGACACGACAGTTAAATTAACTGTCAAAACTCAAAACAAAACTGTGAATCTGTTGATCATGATTCTTTGATTTTGAAATCAAGTTGGTGAATTAGAACGGGGTTGATCTACAGATCAGCTTAATTCCTTAATCATCTGATTATCAACGGATTAATGATGAATTCGGCCGTCAGTTTCTAATGAAATAACATATTTTAATCACTCATTATTTATGCAGAAAACGTAGTCTTTTCCCAGAGCTGTGTTGATGTATTAAAATCTGAATATTTCCACTCACCCTTTTCCTGGTTTCATAATCAAGGGCTCCGGCGACATAGATGGCACCAGTCATGTTCTTGACGGCAAAGGCGCCGCCTATGTTACCGCTTGTGATCTCGTATCGAATACGGGAAGCTGAAACGCAAATAAAACATGCTGTAATACAACGTGCACAAGAAATATGGGGCAAATAAACAACCGAAACATAGGCATACGCCGTAACATAACACAACTCTGAATTGGGATTGAAATTCTCGGAAATGTAGGCGTAGGAATTTGCTCTAAGATTGCTGATGGAATTGAGAAAAGAAAAGGTTTCTGGCATGGAAACGATGTAGTAGTTATATTTTTCAAAATATATGAAATTATGAAAACTATAATATAGGTGTCATATTGTCCAAAATAACTAAAACATTTAAATTCAAAGGGATTTCAGTGCCATTTTTATGAGTTTAAAGTTATTCAACAAATGTATTTTGTACGATAAGGATAGCTGTCTGCAACTTATACTTTTATTAACAATTTTATCATTTTTTTTTTAAATATATATCGAACATTTACGATCCTGAGATTCAGAGTATGATTCAAAATATTTTAGTATTGGGATATTTCAATAAGAATCCGAACCTGGTGGAACTAAACAAAGGAGCAATTTTATTTTATTCGTATACTTTTACATAGGCGCGCCGTACAGTTAATATAGTGGAAAATAGATAATAGAACTAATGTTTACAATTAATTAAATTACTACTATCAAATATTTATTGTAAAACTGGCCCTAAGAAAAACCTAAACTGTACATCGTATACTTTTACATAGGCGCGCCGTACAGTTAATATAGTGGAAAATAGATAATAGAACTAATGTTTACAATTAATTAAATTACTACTATCAAATATTTATTGTAAAACTGGCCCTAAGAAAAACCTAAACTGTACATATAACCTAAAAACTACTAACTAAAGTATTGAAAATGAAAAATAATAATTAATCTACCGCTACAATTAATAAAACAGGAAATAATGGAATATACTATACCTAAAATAATAATAAACACTGAAAGAAAAGTCAAAATATAACAAGAATGAAAGAAAAACTACTGACAGTAATGATATGCTTATGGAAGGTAAACAAATGTGCTCCCTTGTTGAAGGTTTGACATTGATGCACAACGCCATCTCTACGTAGTGACATATTCCAATACTCTGTTTGAAATAACGAAAGAATTTTGACAGTTAATTGGGGCGTGGTTCAGAAGTCTGTCTTACACCAAAACATTTTCGATGTTTAAAAAGAAGCGCAAATTGCACAAAACTAAGAAAATAAATACAGAAAATAGCCAGGTAAAACTTAATAAACGAAAATTCGACAACAAATAACGCACAGCACTACAAAGAACAAAATCTTAATTGATATAATATTTAAATTGTGTTTGTATAAACTGCGCTTGACTACAGCGCATATCAACCAATAGAATCATAAGAATCTATTTGTAAAAATTCTTTCGTTATTTCACAGATTCATAATAGTTATTTGTGTATCAATTTCCAAAAGTGATTTTCTGATGTTTGCAGCCGAGGCCAGCAAATCAGATGAAGGTAAAAAGAACTTTTCAGCCGAGGTGCACACAATATTTTTTAGGCGACTATGACTATCACGATGTTTTAATTTTTTATTTAAAAATATATTTCCTATCTGATTTTCTAATGTCTTTTGTAAAGTGTCATGCGGTCATATGTGTACCGTGCGAGCGTTTACCTCACGGGCACTCATTGCTGGCGTGGAGAATGCACCACAGGGGTCACTTTTATGTCATTTAAAATTCGAAATAGTTCTTTTGGTGTCGGTCAGGACAGGATCGAACCTGGTACCCCAGATTAGTGACCAAATTATATTGACCTGTTTATGTAAAAAGTTTTATTTTGTTTTTATTTTTTCTAAATTTAGTCTAATTTTAATTAATTAGGCTATCGCAATAAATAAACCTAAAAGGAACTGAAATTGAAACAAAAGAAAATGTAATCAAAATACCACCTGCTCATTTAATTTACCCGACAAGAAAGTAAATTAACTTTCCTTATTCTATGCAAAAAAATATATTAAAATCTTCACAGAGTACGTTAGCTTTGAAGTTTGAAAGGTTCTTACATGTATTTTGATTCGTTGTATTGTAAGATGTTTTGATTCGTTTAAATATTATAAGTACATCAAAATACGAGTGCAAATAAAGAAGATACAATCTTAAAATCTCACTTGCGGAATACTCGCTAACATATTACGACCCATAACGCGAAATAGCAAAGCGATAAAACTCTCCCCCTTCCGAAAACGTGCCACAAGTTAGCGAATAACTTTCAAAAAACAGTTATTTATTACGGACAGGTTCTCAGTTAGAAATTATTACAATTTTTAATATTCCCTCCGACCATAAACACTCAGCAAACCCGTATCACCCTGGGAAGGTAATTCACAGTTCAGTAAATAACCGACATTCTCTTCCGATGAGAGAGGATAGTCATTTTGAGAGTAAATAAAGAGTTAACAACATTAAATTTTGCTCTCAGAGGTGGTATTTTTCACAGAGATTCGTAGCCATTACGGATGTGTTTTTCAAACCCAAGAGACCTTTAAGATAAATAATTGAGGAATGGTTCTCTTAAATTTTCTCTAATAATGGTGGGGCTATAATGCTTGACAGTTGAAATGGGACTGTAATTCCTACCAATCTTTATTTAGACATCTCTATGAGAAAATATATGTTTAATAGGGGAGTATCAATGTTTTGATAATGTAGGTATACTAAAAGTATATTATATAAGTAGTTTAATTAAAGAATTGTAAAATGCAGATTTAATGGTAATGATTCACTTCACAGTAAGATAAAATGTTGAATGCAGTGAACTGACACTTTGAATGATAAATGACAATTATGTTAAGCACTTGAAATATAATAATAATATAAATAGTAAAATAAAAAGATTAGTGGCAGAAATAGTCATGAAAAAAAACAGCCCACTCCTACTCCTGCACGTCATTCATAGCCAATAGGAATACAGTTTGTCTATCATCTACGTTTCTACGTATACGTTATATACAGGGTGGTGACCGGCACGGCCGAACATAGGATTTTAAGTTGTAAAATCAGACTTTCCTAATTTCTACTTCTCTAATTATTTTAGATAAAAAACTTTAATTATTATCTTCAATAAAAATAAAATTAAAGTAAAATTAAATAAACACATTCTCAATATCAAACCATACATCAACATATGTCAGTTTATTCAGCTGTCTCACGACACTCTAATATCAGTTTAAGATTGGAACTTTTAATTTGTCTATTTCGTGACAAGAATGTACTATACATATAAATAAATTTTAACTTTTTGAATGTCACTTTAAATTCCGAACATTTTTTGTATTTGATTTTTGTTTTAAATTAATTAGGGAAGCAACAATCATTATACTAAAAAAAATAACATTGTTTTTCCTATATTGCAAAAATCAATTCACCACCCGGTATAAATAAATATAAATATTACACAAATTTCAATAATTAATTTTAAAACACTTAATGGATATTTCGTGATATATATTTTCAAATTTATTAATGCTATTTAAAGAATATTATTTGTAAAATTTCATACAAAAAAGGCGTGTAATAATACTTGTAACAACCCTATTATTTTACGAAAGAGGATTATTCAAGGTCACTTGTTCGAAGAAAGAATGCACAGCATTTTATACAGTAGTAGGTTAGCAATATTTCATGTTAGAAAGAGAATTATTATTTGACGTATGTCTACGTAATTTATTGTGTGACATATGTACGTATATGGTGACATTGCTTTCTAACACACAACAATAATAATGACGTATGTCGTAGAGTTACATATATCTAATTATCTACTACATTTCCCTCTGTGTTAATGTTTACCCAGTGACGACGTTTAAATCAAATTATTATTCCACGGTTTATGTCAGGTCTATGTTTTTGTGTTATGCAAAAAATAGGTGAAGAACATAAATCTTTACGAAAGGCATTACTTAAAAAGAAACATAATTTTCAAATAAATGACGCACCTATTTTTTCAGTTAAAAAGTATCTATAAATATTTCATGCACGCTTATGCATATGAAATGCAGTGAAGTTATCTGCAAGTGATATTATTATGACATTGATATTCATCTTTCGTGAATTAAACTATACCAACTAAAGCAGCCATATTGTTCATATCATAAACATAACCAGTGCTGACATCTGTCAGTTTTTATATATTTATATATATATTTATAAATTGCTGTAAATCTAATAAAAACTGTGTAAAATGAAAGTATAATTTGAAAATTATTGATAATATTAGCAGCTTAAATATTATTTTTATTATATCATTACAGAATTTAACAAAAGCATCTCCTGAGTATAAAATAATTTGCTCTTTAATATCACTTGGCAAGAGGTTTATAAGAAATGACTTTGAGGAAATATCTTTCAAGATTGCAGGTCAGATTTAACGAAATAGGTCAAGCTGAGTGAAATTGAGTTTATGATCAGTGTCTTTAATGAAGTAATCAGTTGTAACGGTCTTAAATAAAAATTAAAACCGTACAATCTCTCTGAAATCTTTTACTTTAGAGTAATTGAAAAAATGAAGAGGATATTGCACTCTAAATAGAAAGACTTTCATTTATCTTGTAGGATTAGAAAAGTGGATATTGTCATTAGCGAAAGAGTTCAATTTATAATTAAATGTTCAATGAAAATTGATTGTTTTATTAATTAAGATCTTGTAATTGTAATTACCATTGTTGAAATTTTGAATAATAATACGAAGGTTTAAAATGATAGAAAGAATAAGAAAGACAGTAGATCCGGTCTCGGCAACCGGGATTTATCATTACACTTAAAAGTCTCAGAAAGCGACGAACAGCTTACTGATTTTGTATATTCCTTCAAAAACAACAACAATAACCTAACGCACAAACCTCGCCTCGACATTTCCAAGTGCGTCTTTTGTGCGTTAGGTGTAGGGACACAATGTTCTGATGCGATACCCGCCAACTGACGCAACGTCAGAAGGATCTGACACAGTGTATTTGTATTTTATATATTTTGTGCATACTGTTCTGATGCGATCCCATCCAATGCCAGATTTTCGTCACGTCGCGTTGGATTCGTGTAGTGTGGTGTCGTTGTCGCGGCTGACTCACTGTGCATGCGACAGTGGGATCATATTAATAAAATGACGCTAAAAATTGGTGAAATTCTTTTGAGTTTTTTCGGAAGCATCAATGTCTTTATAATATGAAAAGCAAGTAGAGACCAAACTATTAGATGAGAAGTCTGGGAAGTAATTCCATGAAAGTGTCGTTATAAATTTGTAAGATGCACCCAATATTTTCTTTTTTTTGTCTCTACTAATAAAGCTGCTGCACACTAGTCGCCATGATTCCTGAGTTGAAACTTGTTTATTTGAAAACTAATGTAGCGTGATATGGGATGGCGTGGGAACAAAATGCACACAGAGTACATCTGACGCATCATGTCGGATGGCGTGGTGTGTTATAGCATCAGAACAATGTGTCCTTATTGTTATTGTTTTTAGAGAATATATAAACTAATAAGCAAATTCTTATGAAAAGTGCTTAAAACTCTTCCTACAATTGATAATTCAATTAAAAATTATTTTCAGAAGTCGAATTGAATAATTTTTCATACTTTGTATTGAATGGGTGAATGTGTATTTCGTGTATACTCTTGACTTGCAATTATTTTCTGTCATCAGTCACAGTGTTGCCAATCTTCCCCTTTAAAAAATCCCTCAGAATCCATAAAAAAACCACTTTTATCACAAAAAATCCCTGTTTTAAAGTAATTTTAGAACTAAATATACGTTTTCTATAGAGTAAAATAATTGCATTTCATTCGTTGAAACGAGATATTATATAACTAATTCTTGGATCAGAAACAAGTGTCATTTTATAAGTTCGGCTCCAAAATTTTCCTCTTTCGACCAACAGCATTACTTGTCTATGTTCAAGAATTAATTACACATTCTTTCATCTCAGCGATGGACCATAGGTATCTGGAAATGAATTTTAGATGAAAAATGAGATGAATTATAATTGATAATATAAATATAATACATGATATTATACATATTTAGTGTTGTTTCCAAACTGATGGCAAAATCCCTGAATTTTTCTATTTTAAGTGAAAAAATCCCTTTATCCCTCTTCATGTTAAAAAATCCCGTAAAAACGGATAAATCCCTCTATGTGGCAACACTGATCAGTCATGTTGCCGGAACTTTCAGGTATTATTGATAAATTCCGCATGCCGGGACCGGTTCCACTGCCAATTAGAAAATCAGATAGGCCGTGGAAAACAAAATCATTTTAAACAGTTACTTAAAATTTGATTAGTCAATTTTTTGAAATATGTAATCAAAAAATATTATTGAGTTGAAGTTTGAAAAAGTTGATATGGCATTAATTGCTGAAAAGTACATAATTGTAAAAAACGTCAAAACAGTTTTGCTCTCAGATTTAGTGCATATTTTGTTGCAGAAAGTTAGAAATTTATCTCTTCCTTTTTAGTTCATATTTCACATTTGTTTTACTTTGGTTGTTTATTTTCTTGCAAAACATCAGACCGAAGTGGATTTTGCCGTGAGCGATGTATCTTATCGACAAAGACAGACACAAAAAGAACAACAGCAAAATGGCGTCGTGTGTAAATACGATAACGTTAACATGTTTGTTAGGATAGGACGGCACTGCCTATCCTGACATTTCATTGCGTTCAAATAGAATAGAAAATTCGTATTTATAATTTGCAGACAGAAGCAAGCAAGAGTAGAAATAAAGAATATAATATTTTATAAAAAAAAATACATAAATATGAGAATAGAAACATGGTTCATGTTTTTTAGAATTTCATTGTAAATATACAGTGTTCAAAAAAACCTAACTCGGAGTAGGCTATGGACAAAGAAAAGTATGCCAATTTAAAAATATTTAATTAAATGTCAATTTGACGAGAGATATTGTCAAAAATGTTATCTAAAGAAATTAAAGCTTTTATTTTTGACTCTTATTTTGGAAATGGAAACAAATTAGAAAACGGTGAATGGCAATATACTGGATCCTTCTTTATTATCGTTTTTGTTTACTGAATACACTGTATGTTCACATTAGTTCCCTTAAAAATAATAAATTTCATTATTCTTTCCTTGCACTTCTTAAAACCTTCTAAATAATCTTCTTTTGGAATGCTTTCAAAATAATCATGAAATTGCACCATTGCAACATCAATCTCTTCCTTAGACGAAAACCTTCTACTCCGCAATTTTTTAAATCCAAAAAATAGTCAAAAGTCACACATTAAATTAAGGAATATTTATACAGGTGAGTCACCGAAATCGCCGTCTTCGATATCTCCCTTGTCGTTAAAAATACAGCATAAGTTTATTAACAGAATTTATTCGTCTACTCAAGGAGCATAACGTAAAATTATTTTCAAATATAAGGGATGTTGCATTACGGCTCGGCGAGAATAGTTTATCTTTTTTTAAATGGAACACCCTATATATTTTTATATATTTTGAATTGTATTTTATTCACCTATACGAACATATGAATTTTGTTTTAGTTTTCCACGGCGTTGCCAAGTTATTCCGTTTTTTCTCTAAAAAAGACCGAATACACGCATTGCTTTATAAAGGCTTACTGAAGTTATTTTAATAGTAAGAATTAAGAATTTTCTTTTCTGTATAACTGTAATTATACTCTATGTTCTGACATATTTTTTTTAAATGTAATAATACAGGCTGTTCAATAAAGCGAATCAAATGTGCTCAATTTCAAATGACTATAACTCGTCATTTTCAAATGGAACACCCTATATTTTATTATTCAGTTGTATGTATTTTTGTATTATCTTCATATGTTATTAAGGGTACCCCATGCCTAAAACCAATAATTTCGGAGATTTCCACCATTTTTCTCTAAATTTACTAAATAACATTGTCATTCCCAGTAGAGCCAACGTATGGTACGAAAATCAACTACAATTATTTTAAAAAAAATTATATTCCGTAAAAGGAATGACTTAGAAATAAATATAAATATCATTAATATGTACGTTATTTAATACTAATATTTTTTTCTTCTTTTTTTTTTAAATAAATAACACCCAACAATTTCTATAAGTTATATTTCATTTTATAAGGTTTTTTTTCAGGTTGATGACGTGCGTCTTCTGGTTATTCATTTTTTCAATTTTAGTATAGCAACAAGTAACGATACTTTAAAAAAATTGATTAACCATAACTAATTTCTCTATGACAGAGCGTAAAATTTATGTTAGTTTTAAGTTTGTAAAACGGTTGTTTAGTAACAAGGTTTCATTAGTCACGGGTTGCCGAGCAACGAGTGATTAAAAAATTTAAACACGCCAAATTTGTAAAACCAGAGTGAATATTTTGTTATCATGGCAAACTTCTCATTTAATATTGTGATCCTGATTCAAAAATAAAAGTATTTTTTTATATTTATTGGGGTTTTTCATTATATCGTAGATAAAATATTGTACGATACACATATGTAAAGCATCTTTAGTCCTTCATGGGTCTTGAAACACTCGCTACGCTCGTTTTAATTCTGTCCCATTCGCGACTAAATTTTGTTTTTCACGGCCTACCTAATTTACTCTTAATAATTCTAGACAAGAGTCAACAAGAGCAAGAGTAGGTAACTCTCGTACTACCAGCCATTTTTACTGATTTTAAGTGGTTCACATATAAATTAGGTCACTGTTTATAGGTAAACATATAATTATTATAAAATTTATTTTTATCAACTTATACAAGTTTTATTATTACAGTTTTCCTTTATTCTTTCGTGTAAATTATGAGAATTTAACTTGTTTCAAACTTGTTCAGATAAGAATGTTCATTCATAATAACTTCATTATTATAATTTTAAAATTAACTATACAAACTTGCAAATTAATCACCAAATAGCATGACTAAACTCAACTAACCCTAACTTTTACTTCGTGAACAAAATAAAACATAAACATTAAAACATTTCAGTGTCTCCACCTTCTAAATCATCAATGGTACCACAACCACAAACAAAATAATCCTAACCTCACTAATACACCCTCATTCTTCCACTTCACTTAACTTCACTTCGGCAAATTCCACTCTACGAGCGGGAAATGTCCGAATCCCGTATTCCTGAACGTGTGGTCGGGAATTTTCCGACGTCATTAGCCGGATGGGTACCCGGTGCCCAGAATCTAAAATGAGCGTTGTTTGTTAGCGGCTACGTTGAATTAATACGCTGAGAATGAGCACCGATGACAGAGGATAGTTAGAAGGATGCTCGACAGACAGCCAGACTACCGGAAACCGGAAGTGGACCGAGCTGTAATGTTGATGGAATGAGTTTGAATGGGCGCGCGAAATAGACATTCGGGAGCGTGTTGTGTTTTGATTGTTTTCATCAACTGATTGGGATTGCTTAGCGGCAGGACATTCACTTGAAATACAGGATTTGTAGAAGTGACAAAGTGTTAATTAGTTTCTCTTTCTACGAAGTTGCAGGCACGCCGGGTTTCTAAAATCTTGTGGAGGGCAGAAACATACACACAGACACACACACACACACACACACACACACACACACACACACACACACACACACACACATTATATACAGGATGGTGGCCAGCACAGTCGAATATAGGACTTTAAGATGTAATATCAGACTTTCCTAATTTCCTGCTTCCCTAATTATTTTAGGTAAAAAAGCTTTAAATAAAAGTTGTAGAACATAAAATTCTGAATCTGATTCAAAGCAAAATTAATTTTTGTATGCCTTGTAACGGCAAAAATTAGGTATGAAAATGTCGAAAATCACCTCAAAAATAGCAATAGCCATGGAATTGTTACAAAATAAATAACAAATATCTAACGGTTTATCTGTCATGTTAGGGTATTTTATTTTTATTAGGTATTATTTCTAATTTCTGTTGCAGTTAACAATTATCTGTTAATTTAAATTGATATATGTTCACTTGAACATAAATTGCAAATAATAATAAAAATAAATTAACCTGGCTAAATCGTTAACATTTGTTAATTTTTTGTTTCAATTCCATGGCTATAGCTATTTTTGGAGTGATTTTCCACAATTTCATACCTAATTTTTGCTGTTACAAGACACACGAAATTATTTTTGTTTATTAATTCAGATGCAGAATTTTATGCCCTACAACTTTAATTTGAAGCTTTTTTAGCTAAAATATTTAGGGAAGCAGGATATTTTACATGTTAAAGTCCTTTGTTCGGCTGTGCCGATCACCATCCTGTATATGGTGTTTCATTATTTGCGAAAAAAGGCATAGGTCACTAGATATAGGCGAAAATGTAAATTTTACAGTTTTTTAATTTTGCAAATAATTTTGAAATCTGAAATAATACTGGAATATAATTTGCACATCGTTAAGGCACATTTTTATGTTCTTTTATATGGCGATGCTCCATTTTTTTATCACTGTTGGTTTTCGAGTTATGGTGTCAAAGTTTTAATTTTTATATGCACGCCATATAAATGACAGCCACCTGGATTTGAACCAAAGACCATTACTTTGCCGGAATAACGCAATACCAACTGAGCTATGGCCGATTTAATGGCTGACATTATCTTCCACTTTAACCGCTAATGTATCTATCTTTGGAGAATACGTGTCACGTTGTATTATGTGGGATTACCACTACATTTAAACATCATTGTGGACATGTCAGAAATTATTCTTGGCCCTATCGGTCCAGTTTTTGAATTTTACATAGAGTTAACAGTCTATATGTTCGAAATAAATTATGAAAGTGTGAAAAGATGTCAGCTATCTGGATTTGAAGCAAGGACCATTACTTTATTTTTACTCTACCAACTGAGCTATGGCCGATCTATTCAATGGTTGACATTATCTTCTACTTTAATCGCTAGATAGATCGGAAATAGCTCAGTTGGTAGAGCGTTACTCCAACAAAGTAATGGTCCTTGGTTCAAATCCAGGTGGCTGACATTATTTTTTCACATTTTCATAATTTATTTCGAACATTTAGACTGTTAACTCTATGTTAATTTCAAAAGAATATATTTTATAAATCTGACTAATAATTTTGATAAAAATGTTTACTAAAACTTTTGCTTGTCACTGAACCTAGTGAAAATTACATCGACGGACAGAAATTCAACTGACAAACTGACTATACTACAATGTTTGCGTTATACAAATAGTGCCTCTGCTCTAGTTACGTGTTTACGTAATCACATGATGCATATATGTACTCTGCTAGAAATGTATACGTGTGTGGTGCCGGTTTGTTATAAACTTTATAAAAGCTACGTGTTTTGAAACATATCTATCAACTATAATTGAAATTCTGATTGCTATTTATAGTTGTTTACTCAACGTTAGTTTCAAATTTGTCTCTCATTTTTGAATAGATAAAAGTTAGACTTGTGACGATAAAGAGAAAACTTTTTTGATGACAAATATCAACAATGCAGGAAAAGTAATAAAATGTAAATTGGGAAATACATCTTTTTATGTTTTAAAAGAATCTCTACTTTGAGATTAAGAAAAGTGGGTGAAACATTTTATTTGAAAAAGATAAACGATTCAGGTTGAGATTAAGCCACAAATCTTAAAAACTAAATGTAACTGTTATTGGATTAAAGCAATGCGTCGAGATTTATCGTAGATGCAGGCACTGCATACTAACTACTCTTTATTTATAGTTTATGATGTTCGTTCTGCTACACATAAATCTATAAATTTTACCCCAAGTACAGATTTGACAGCTTTACTACGATCTAATGCAAAATTCACAGCTAGTTCTTCACGTCTCCCACGAAAAAGTTGCCATGTGTTTGCTTCACAAACAAGCATTTGTTTTCGTGTGAGATTGCACCAACTTTCAAACTAGAAAAATCACTATCTCTACACCTTGCAACAACAGCACAAATTTTTCTACGTAGGAGAAGAGGTTTATTAAATAATGGGTGCTGTTATTTCGAGAAGATTGTTTGCTCACGTGAAATATTACTGCAAAAATTATTTCTCTTAAATTCCGGACGGGGGGACATTGTGAACCTCACATTTTTTTTTTGCATTTGTATAATAATGTAAAGTTGGCTGCCCTGCTTTTATGTATGCGTTAGTTAACTTTTTGATAGGTGCATCTCTTTTGAAATTTTATTGCTTTTAGAATAACGGATTCTCGTGTCCGTGTGTCTGAGTGTCTGGTGGCGAATCTGGGGACTCGGGTTTAAATTAAATAAAAGGATTAAATTTGCATATAATAGTGAAAATGATTAGGCAAAAGACTCACGTCATCAACCAGAAAAAAATCTTATAAAATGAAATATAACTTGTAGAAATATTTGGGTGTTATTTATTTTAAAAAATCTGATGTGGCCAGCAAATAACCTCTCGCCGTATATTTTACCTGGCTGTATGCATAAAGCAAAGAATATTTTTATAAATACAAATAATATATTCATATAAATCTATGACTTATAAACTTCTTTATTATTCAATAATAGCATGTCTCAACATGAAGATATTTTACCATAAATTATGTTACAATAAATTACAAAGTAGAGTTTACCATATATAAATATTAGGCTGGTAACAGCAATTTTCAATTCGAACAACTTTGTTTACTTTCTCTTCATATTCTTCTAGTAAAAACATTAATTTTGGGCGGTCTAAAATGTATATATCTGGATTGTGCATCTATTCTTATATATCTTCTTTTACATTTTATTTTTTCATACTTGTTATATCTAAATAACCTTAATTCCCTTTAATAAAGTGACGGATAGATTGCACTCCGATTTTGTCAATATTTACAACTTACTTGAGAAGAATTTGATAGCTTTTTCGCAATTCAAAGTTACTCTAGTCTACAGTACTGGTGTACATTGTCCCATAATGTTTGAAACAAATTTAAGTCCTTCAACCTAGACTTGTCATCTCCATAATAGTCACAGATCAAGAACTAAGGGATTCTCCAAGTACATTTTTAATTCATTACTCATTATTTCTGACACTGACATTTATCTGTCAGTTACAAATAATTTAAATTATTAACTATTTTTCATGGCATTCTTTCGGCTGTCAAATTTATTACAACAGATTATTTTATATATTATACTTCTTTTATCTCTAAATCTATGGAATATATAATAAAATATTTAAATGTATCAGATAGAGAATTTAATTTTCTTTAATATTACCACGAAAAATTTTCAAAAAATAATATTTAGAAGATTTTTTTTCAAGAATCTTCTACTTCCGGTTGTCCAATTATTACCAAAACCTTTTCAGATCTTCCCATGAATGTCCGATTGGGAAATACGTTGTTAAACAAATTTTAAGTCTTATAGTTTTTGAGTAACCGTCCTTCCAACATCCCACACACACACATACACACACACACACATCCACACACACACACACACAGACATCATCGTAAAAATGTTAAAATCGGATTGTAGGGACCTTAAAACGTGCTTATTCAATAAAATCTGGATATGCGATTTTTAGCATGAATGCAATACCTCTCTTAGCGAGAGGTAAAAAAGAACAAAAAGTACTAGTATTAAGTAATGTATATTTTAATGATATATACAATTATAAGTCAATCATTATTCCTTTTACGGATTATAAAATTATTTGAAATAATTGTAGTTTATTTTCGTACCATACGTTGGCACTACTGAAAATGACTATGTTGTGTCAAATAATTTTATATTCCGTAAAAGGAATAAGGATTGACTTAGAAATAATTGTAAATTCATTAATATATACGTTTCTTTAATACTAGTATGTTTTCTTATTTTTTATAAAATATATAACAACTAATAATTTCTACAAGTTATATTTCTTTTTAGAAGGTTTTTTTTTAGGTTGATGACGTGAGTCTTCTGCCTAATAATTTTCAACATATTAATCGTACTATTTATTTTCAAGGTAAACCCAAATTACCGGTCAGTTGGCAACACTCATGTGTGTTATGATTTTTATAATAAGAACGATATTGTCAATTTTATACATAGGTAATTGTGTGGATGCAATATGTTTATTATGGGCTCGTGAGAAAAATTGTTTTTATTAGGTATTATTTGAACAGAAATTACAAATAATACTTAATAAAAATTAGCTTGACAGATAAATCGTTATCATTTGTTAATTTTAGTATTGTAGAAGACTCAATAGTATTTTTACTTCAAAAATGGCGTAGTATACGCGATACTATGGACATGTGAAATGTTTTCAATGTTTTTTTTTCTGTACAATTTTCAAACGATCGGATTATTAATTTTTGTATCTCCTAGATTAAGTCATATTACGATCATGATTTATAAATACTAATTCATATTTTTTAAACAATTACATGATATACACATTGAAATTGAGAAAATAAACTGGTAAAAGCAGAGAAAAATAAATATTTAATAAAAGTTATTTTAACGTAGAATAAACTTATTTCAAAGGGACATTAATCCTGTAATTTATTTCCAAAATTCCCATTCTTCTTGAGAATATGATAATTTTAACTTTTATGGCCAATACTGTACGAATATATTCAAAGGACCTTGAATCGAACTTAATAAATATTTCCTTCCAAAATAATATTCCTGTATAAATCTGGAAGTATTCTATTATTTCAGTGGCAAAAGCTTCTTTCAATAATACAATAATATATTATTCTTCTTTGTATAAATGACGCGTAATACCGTTTCAATTCCTTCAGTCAATTTCCCGCGTCAAAGCCATTTCCGGAATAAACAAAACCTTCCAGACTTCCCGTATCCTCTACTTACCACAGCTTCGCAAATGGTTACAGCATTACCCGTTTAACTTCGATACATTATAAACCAGGTCGAACACAGTGCCTAAGTAAACTTTCAAGCACATTTACATTCGTAAGAGGGTTTAAGTAGCAAGTTTAGGACCCACAATGTCTCGTGTCAATTGTCACTGTTTTGTTAAGTATTGTTTTGTTTGTGTCATTGTTTACTTTTAAACTTGAGTTATGTTTTATGTTTCTAAATTTTGTGGTTATGTAAATATTAAATTTGAGTTGCGTGACGTCTCAAAGTATAATTGTTCTTTGTTGAAAATAAATTGTATCAAATTTCTATGATACAAACTTCCAGGCTTCTAAATTATACATACCTAGTTGCATACTTTTACATGAATATATTTGCACATATTTTCTCTTATCTTTGTAAAGTTTTTCTATTATGGTTTGGAATAAAATAAACAAAATGTATTACAACGAAAAGCTCCGCTGTCTGACATTTTATAACAGGTACATATTTGAATATCAATGTGTAGAATTTTTGTCATTTCTGATTTACAAATTCTTTCTAAAAATAAATAAATAATAATGACCTGCCAGGCAGGAACCATATGCGTTTGTATAGAAATGAAATATATGTTGAATAATATAGGCAAAATATCGGTATTTTATTATTTTATTAAATTGCTCATTATCTATGCATATTTCTAATTGTTGACCATAAGCGTTATTTCAAACATATGTATATATTTTATTAAGCGTTGAAATAGATCATTTATGAGACTAGAATTATTAGCGAACTCCACTGTTTGAGAACAAAATGAAATTAATATCTACGTTATACAAATTAAAAAATTTAATTTTCTAGAACCACTGATTACTTATAATTTGGATTGTTGCATAAGATAAAAAAATTGCACAATCTTATTGACTTCCAGCAACGAATATTGTTTTCAAAATTTTTGATATTTTGATGTGGCCAGCACATTACCTTCCGTCAATTCCACACAGAAAGTTTTTTTTTTGTAAAAGATTCTATATTTTCAGTACATTATCTTCTGTCGGTTCTATGTATATTGGACAAATTCAATACAGAAAGTTTTTATGAAAGGATTCTTCAGTAAAATTATAATACAAACTTACTATATTAATTGCAATTGACGCTGACATGTTTCAATTAGATGTTTTTTTTTATATAGTAGCTGTTTCCATGGTTATAAGATAGCTGGATGCTTTATGAAATTGAATATATCAATATATCCATTGAATATGAAGTATAAAATATAATGAATTCGTATAGAGAATAAAATATTCTTTAATATTTATATATATATATATATATATATATATATATATAATAACATTAGATGTGAAAAAATCATATTTAACAGCGTTTTTTCAAGAAAAACTGTAAAAACTTTCAAATGAGGATACCGGTTGACCAATTATAAACAAAATATAATCAAGTTTGCACATGGAAGTAAGGAAGAGGAACACGTAAAAATTGTAAGGAATTCTATATTGGAGTATACACACACATACACACACATACAGACATGATCGTAAAAAAAGTCAAATCGTGTTGTAGGGATCCTAAACTCACAACCGATTTTTTTGACCAGAGACAATACCTTCCTTACCTGACGGAAGGTAAAAATATCGGGAAAATATATATTTTTTAATATCGGATTTAAGTTTTATATTTGTACTAATTCAAAATACTTCGTTGAACATTAGTTCAAAAGTTTAAAATGTATGAAACAATAAAACACTGTATAATAAACAGTTCATTATGAAACGATTCCGCCCGAATAATAAATTACAAATATTTATCATTGCATTATTGTGAAACGGGTTAAAATGTTCTCTTTGGAATAAAGTGGCCAATACAATTGCGCAAATCATTAATTACCCCATTTGGGCCGTTGTTAATTTGTCACAATATTAGGACGCACGCGGCACAAAACTAAACCATGGCGGGTTAACGCGCAGAGTAGAGCCATAGCATCGAGCATCACAAAGGCTTTGAGATCCAGGGCAACAATAATAGCTTTTCGGTTTTTGCGGGGCCACTCGTCGTATTGTTTATGCTTTACGTAAATCACTCTGATTAATTAGCGAAACAGTCAAATGAAATTTAGATTTTAATTATACACGGTGACATTAAATTAGCAACGCAGTTCCGATACGGATCGTTCGTTTGTTTGTTTGTGTCGATGGTGCGATTGTCATTTGTAGGGAGACTAGGAAATCGCGCATGCGTATTAGAAGAGTTGCATATGTGGCTGTTCAACTGTTAAGAATCAAATCTTGCCGCTTGATCGATTTATAGCTGCCATATCGAATTTATTTTTATGGAATTGAACCAATTGTGAAATGAGATGTGCTAAAATTCAGACAATATTGCATGGATGGATACTCTTTATCATAATTATCAGTAAAGAGACTGGAAAATCGCATAATAAAGCTTAATACAATTTAAACTAATAAGAAATTCAAAAAATCTGATGTGTCCAACACATTACCTTCCTTCAGTTCTATGTATTTTGTACAAAGTCCATACAAAAAGTTTCTTGCAAAAGACTCGGACGGAGTTTAGAATAGCGTCCAGGTTTAGTTTTAAAATGCATATTTTTTTAAGGACAGTATTCCTTTATATTATTATATTTCTGGTAAAATTATAATTAAATTAAATTGTTTCTATAGTTATAGCATAGGCTGATTTATGAAATTTAATATTTTTATAATTTTTTAACTATTGAATATGAAGTATAACTAAAACTAATACATTTACCCCTAACCTTAAAATAATAAAATAAGCTATAAGCTAAATATTTTATTATTTTAAGGTTAAGGGTTAATTGTATTCGTTTTAGTTATAATTTTACCTTAGACTCCTCCTATTATTATATGAAGTATAAAATGAAATAAAATCTTATAGAAAATAAAATATTCTTTAACATTTATAATAACATAAAATGGGTCTCGTGACCGTGTGCCTGAGTGTCTGGTCACGAATCTGGGGACCCGGGTTCGATCCCGACCGACGCCAAAAATTACATCGAATTTTAATGGCACAAAATTGACCCCTGTGGCGCACTCTCCACGTCAGCAATGAGTGCCCGTGAGGTGACGCCTGGTAAGCGCCCGCACGGTACAAATATTCCACTATTACCGATATCTGTGTACACAGCAGATTGGCACACCCAGCAATGGGTAATATGCCGTGATGAAATATTTATTTATTTATTTTATAACATAAAATGTCCAAAAATGATATTTAACTGCGTTTTTTCAAGAAAAACTGTTAAAATCTTCAAATTAGGATACTTCCTGTTATCCAATCATAAACAAAATCTAATCAACTCTTCATATGAATGTACGAAAGAGGAATATGAAAGAATTATAATTTTTGGAATTGTAGTATTGGAGTTATCGAAGGAGAATTTTTTATCACACACACATACACACACACTGACACACACATACACTGACACACGCACACACATACACTGACATACATACACGCACACATACAGACATCATCGTAAAAACAGTAAATTCGTATTGTAGGGGCTCTAAATTAGACAAATTTCATTAAAAACTCACCATCGATTTTTTTGACCAAAGACAATACCTTCCCTTACCTATAGTGATGGAAGGTAAAAATTGGTAGAATACCCCATGACTTTGTACATATTTCAAATAAAATTCCAAAAAATATGAACCATGTTTTCTATTCTCAATAATTCTACAGTAACTTCCGTATGAACAAGCCAGTAAATATTTGATATTAGAATCCCTGAATCAATCTATGGTATTTTTTTTGTAATAGAAAAATAAATGTTAAAGTAAATGGCAACAACAGTAATTTTAACACAAAGGTAATTTTATTGTAATGGCCATGGCTGACATGTGGTTTTAAATTAATGAAAATTTGAAGCTAAACGTTCCTTTGATGTTCAAACTGTGTATTTTTATTCTTTTCTGTGTTTTAGGGGCAAAGGTTAAACGGAAGAGGAAAAAACCGTAGAAAATTGTAACTGAAGCAGAAGCGATTTCGTTGATAAATGTTAGGGACTTCAGGTCATCGATATATAATGTTGGCATACATGGAGGCTTCGATGATAAAGTATATTGAAAATACGCTTATGGGTTTTCATTACACAGAATCATTTCTTTTTCGATTTTGACAAATGTTTTATGATACAAAATCGAAAATAAATAAAAATAAAAAGAAAAATTGCGTATATGAATATAGATTTAAACGAGAATACAAATAAAAGTTCCAGTATCAACATTTGTTTTCACAAAACAAAATTTATATCCTTTATAATTCCAATATTCTTTTGCAAAACATGGGACATGAATTTTATTTATTTTAGTGTATACTTGCATTACAATTGTACTACGCATCTATGTACATATCATCGTTGAAAAGGATTGGATGGAACTGTTTAATAGCCTATTTAAAATTTATGATAAAACGTTTCAAAGTCTTTGCAATGACGACAAAATTCAGCCATCTTGTGACATCAATTCCAGAGTAATCATCACCACAAAGAAATTATTTTGTACTCTCACCACAAATTACTTTAATCGCTAGAGTCCCAATGAGTCATACTGTTATACCGGATGTTCATTTTATTTTGTCTACTATTGCTGTCTCGAGAACTATAAGAGCTATGAGGTCGGTCAAATTGGCAAACAATTTCTATTTTACAAGACTAGTTTAATAAGCATCATTTTTTTTTCAACCAGTGATTTCCAAATTTTTATACCACAAGTCGATCTTTTATCGTTTCCGAGATATTTACATTTAAAATTTTACTCATTTATGGGCAATAACCCAAAAATGAGTGGAGATGCAAGCCTGGCGATTCTATAGATAAAATAACATAAGTGTACCAATTTGCTTAGAATTTGTCCCATTAGTACAGTTTGTAGAGCCAAAAAAACTGAAATTGCTGAAAATGGTCAAAATCGCAAGAAATCTGTTTTGGTCATTTTCAGTTATTTTGCTCTAGAAATTGTATCTACTGTTCAAAAATTATGAAAATTTGTTCAATTATGTAATTTTGTCCGTAGAATCGAAGGGCGATGTCGCCAAACTTCTAACTCCACTTAGTTTTGTATTATTGCTCAAACAAAAAATTGAGGTCCAACTTTGAAACCAATAAATATCTCAGAAACTAAAAGAGATATTAATTTGCGGTTTGAAAATTTAGAACCAGCAAATTGAAATGTACCTATCTGGGTGTGTATGGGTGTTAGGTAGGTATAAAAAAAATAAGAAGAGAAAATATTTTATGGAAGGGAGAGGCGGGCTTTCTCATTGGTAAATAGAAGATTTTAGCCGTGTTCCTTCGGGCTGTGATTGTGATTTTGTGAATTCTGATTAGTCTATTTATTACTTATTTATATTAAGAAAACAACGTGAATAATATAAACACCACCTAGCGTCAAAAGTCATATGCAGGACCAATGCAAACTAACTTATTTTATTTTATAAATAATTTGTTAATTGTTATAGACAGCATTAAAAATGGATCATATAGAAGTAAAAAATATGTTCTTGGTGAAGAATATGAACTATGTCTACTTAAAAAAAATCTTTTATGCAACATATTTTCTTTGTTGTCAAAAGTATGGCGGGTCATTACATGCTTTTGTAGGAAAATCATATTTCCTTTGATGTAACAAACCCTACATTGATAAATTTCTACGCTCGAAAACCTATTGTAATCAGCCATTTTTAAATTTGCTTTGAAATGAATCCGCGTGAACACTCAAAAAGGATGATTCAGAAGGGAAAGGGGAAGGTTGTCTAGTGATCACAAAATGAGAGAGAATAACGATCACTTTGATCATTTAGATTGCGAATCATAGTCCGAAGGAACACGACTCAAATGTAAGATTTTTTTTTCTTTAATTATATCAATATTCTTCCGACCAAAGTAATAAAAAAAAACGTGCCATTGCCAAATTTAAGCGGCTTCTCTTTTATATTATACATATTCACGATTTTCATTTTAACGTCCAAAATATTTTATGTACAAATTTATTTTGTACGTGTTCCTACGATATATATTTCCGATGTCAGCTTATATTTCCTGGTATTTTAGGGTGAATGTTTAAATAAAGATTAAAGAACGCGAAACCATAACATAACTTCGGTAAAAGTTCAAAGTTTTCCAAGTTTTTTATGCTGACAAAAAAAAAACCGAAAAAGAAGTTCTATTTCATAAAAGCTAAGCTATATAATATGAATGCCAATTTTGATATATTTGAAAAAAGTTTCTGCAAATAAGAATGTATTAAAAATAAAAATATTAGCAATGAATCGGAACTTCTAAGAAATATTTTTTGTGAAGGTATACTCGTCAAAGGTGCATTTATTGCTATTGGACATAGGAAGGTCCCGGGTTCAAAAAAACTTTCTTCGTATTTAATAAGTGAATCGTTCATATAGTTCTGAATATTATAAAAAATATATAAAAAGAGTATACAGGCTGTTCATTTTATTTTGTCCACCATTGTTATCTCGAGAACTATAAGAGCTACGAGGTCGGTTAAACTGGCAAACAATTTTTTTTTTTGCTAGGTGTTTTAATGAGCGTAATTTTTTTTAACCAGTGGTTTTCAAACTGTGGGCACTAACTTTGTTATTTTAAATGGGATTATATATTTTTTATTTGCTTATTCGTTAGAGAATTTACTTTTGAATTCAATTTTTATACCCTCACATAAAGATTTTATTGAGGAAAATTGAATACAAAGTTAGCATTCATTCATATTGAAATTCGACTATTATAAGAGTGCCAGAAATAAAATAAATGAATACATATTAATTTTTCAACGTACGCAAAACTTACCATAAAAGAAATAAAATAACATTTAAAAAAATATGGTTAATTAGCGAACAAAATAATCACGTATTTCTTTCATAGCAATCTAATTCTGTATAAAAAATCTGATGTGACCAACACAATACCTCCCGCCATTTAATTTTTATTAATTTAAATACATATACCTATGGGGTCTCGTGGTCAAGTGTCAGAGTGTCTGGACACGAATCTAAGGAACCGGATTCGATTCCGACCGACGCCAAGTGTTTCGAATTTTAAATGACACAAAATTAACCCTTGTGGTGCACTCTCCACGCCAGCATTGAGTGCCGGTGAGATGACGCTTGGAAAACGTCCGCATGGTACAAATATGTCATTATCATTACCGAAATTTGTGTATAAAGCAGATAAGCACACCCGGCAATGGGTAATATGCCGTGATGATATATTTATTTATTTTGTTATTTAAATACATATTTACTAATGCTTTCTATATATTTTTGTTTTATTTACAATTTTTTTTTAAACGTTAATATTATTAATTTGAAATTATTTATTTTTTGATAGTGACATTTATCTGTCAGTTACATACATTTGAGTGTGTAAGCATGAAGTTGTGTTTAAAGCATGGGCTCCGGAATATATTTTTTATATTATTTTATAAATTTATCCATAAAATTTATGGAAAAGTATTAATGCAAACCTGTTGAAAATTTAATAATCTTTAATTTTTATAATAACATAAATTACGAAAAAGTAACATTTAAAGGATTTTTTTAAGCTTCAGACCAAAATCTAATGGCTTCTTTCCATTTTAGAATACACGGTTTAAAATTTTAATGACTGATATTATTTGAGTTAGAATGTCCAGAAGACTTACACTCACACTACACACACACACACACACACACACACACACACACACACACACAAACACACACACACACACACACACAAAAACACACACATACATACACATTTACATCCGCAGACATCATCGTGAAAATGTTATTTACAAAAATCTCGATATGCGATTTTTAGTACGATCCCTATACCTCCCTACAAGATTTACCTCCCCCCACTAGTTGGAGGTAAATCTTGTAAGAAATTGTTTGCTAATTTAAAAAAATAAAATGAACACTTGAATAATATTGTATCGACTTGTTTAATAGTTTCAAACTCTTTTTATACGGATAAAATCAATTTTCAAGAATGATTCCCCATGGTTCGACAAATTTTGTTAACCCCGATATAAAACTTTATAAAAGACCCAATAATTTATTCATTAGACAAGAGAAAAATGGATATCATTCTAAAAAATGAAATATAAAACCATTCTCACAGTTTAGGTGGATACAATCTAGTAAATAATAAAGAAGGTCTATAAATTACGTCTCTAGTAAATTGAAAATAAGTTTTTGTTTCGTGTTGGCAGTCCGGCAATGTTATTAATAATAAATTTGTCTAGATGCAAGTTTCGTTGAGTTTTTAACTTTCTACTAGTTTGTAAAGTGCTATTGACTATGATGTTATTTTTCAAAGTTTTATTTGCATTTGACAAACTTATTAAAACAGATATAAAAGGAGCTATCTCATTATATTTAATTACAAAGTTTGAAAAAATACGTAAAGTTTTAATTTCGTCAATAAATAAATCAGATATTCTACTTTATACATTAGTAAAATGAAAAAACTTTAATGGAAAATTCAACCTACGTATAGTGCGCAAAATTTTATCTTTATCGCCAATACTGTATATACTTTCAAAGAAATTTAATTAAATAAGTAATAAATTTGAGCACCTTCGTAGAACAAAAAAACATTTTCCTTTCAGCGACAATAAATAAATAAACCCATAAAAAACAAAATTGTTGGTATGTATACGACATAGTTTATGGTCACATTTATGTCTACAATTTATATAAAAAATCCTGGAAAGGAAGAAGGTAATATATAACAAAATGGCGTCCAACGTAAATATAAAAACAAAACCCTGCACAACTAGCACACGTTGATCGCGAATCAATTCCAGAATATCCGGCCTCATAAAATATCAAACAATGTCTAATTCATTGGGCCAAAGATTCTGCAACGAGCAAAAAGATATTTTCGCAATAAAAAATGTCAGCGTTTTTAATACAATCTCGTTAATATCGTGTTTGCTATGAAAAGCGGTAAAGCGGACGTTGCACAACTTATTGAATATAATAAAGGGGACATCGAATAAAACTTTAGTTTAAAATAACAATAATTTTGACAATTAAGTCCCTTAGTAATACGGAGCTTTTGGCAATTTTTTTATTTTTAAGATATCTGGATTTAGCTCAGAATTATGTTTAAAGACATATGTATTCAGTGGCTTGTGGAGGCTAACGCGAGCCCCTTTATGATTTTTTCTTTAATTTGTGAGCCCCTTGTTGTTTTTCTTTTCTTATTATTTTTTCCGAAAAAAAAAACAAATAATTTCCTAAAAACAAATTAGAATGGTAACTTATCAATAGTCGTCACTGACTGTGCGGTGACGTTAACTTTGAGTAATCTCTAGTTTTTGTTCCTATTAAACAAAGAGCGAGCCCTTCGTTAAAATTTGAGCGAGCCCTTTGTTAAAAAATTATAGCTCACCATTGCATGTTTTAGAAAATTATTTACTGGACGTTGGGTAATAGAAAAATAAACAATAATGAGCAATTACATAATAAATAGTCATTTTTAACTCCCGCTACCCTTGGTAAGGGAGGTATACGAATCGTGCTAAAATTCACATATTGAGATTTTGGTAAAGACCCCGTTTTAAGAGCCCTAATCTAATTTTTACATTTTCGCGATGATGTCTGTCTGTCTCTCTTTCTCTCTCTCTCTTTCGGTGTGTGTGTGTATCCTCTTTACACTTTAATTAGGTACTATAGTTCAGAAATTTTGAAACTTTGTATTTCTACCTTATTCTTATATGGAAAGAAGCCATTATATTTTGATGTAAGTTAGATAACCGAAAATGACACTTTACTTGAAGCTCAAAATAGTTTTTCTTCAAAAAATATCTTTAATATATAATATATAATAATGTTCTTTTTTCGAGATTTATGCTATTATAAATTTAAAAATTATCAAATTTTCTACAGGTTTTTATTAATACTTTTTCTATATTTTTTATGGATAAAAATTAAAAATTATCTATAATTTAAATCCCGGAGCCTACGCTTTAAACACAACACAGTTCAGATCTGAAATACATGTAACTGACAGAATAAATGTCACTGTCAAAAAACTAATCATTTCAAATTAATAATAGTAACGTTTTACAAAAAAATAGTAAATAGAACAATGGAACAGAACTTAAGACAGTTTCCAACATAAGTAAATATGTAAGAATGTAGGTATGTATTTAAATTAATAAAAATTAAATGGCGGGAGGTATTGTCAGATTTTTATAGGATTTTTATGCAAAGACGCTCAAATTTTAAAATATAATAACTTGTGAATGAGATACTTTTGCCAAACTGTTTGATATCCCCGAAATATATTTACAATATTTGGACTATGGTTGTTTTGCCGATAGCTCCTCAATTGGTTTGAATGCTTTTGCACTTTTTAAGGTACTAGAAATTAATTTGACAGCTCTGGCAGTTTTTATGTCTCTCAGAAATTTGTTTGAAAGCATTCCAAGCTTTTAAGAAATGGAAGGGAATAATGGTCAAAATCTTAGTTCGTTTCAGCCCACTTCATATTTAATAAATGGTTTTTTTTTTTGTTTTACTGGTACTGATTATATGTACGAGTACATCTCCATCCCTCTTACCGATGCTGCACCACTCGCGAAATAAACTCAAAATGATGAGTCATGCAGTGCATAGCATGCAGTTCAATGGAAAGGAAAGGGTAATGTTGTGAGAAGAAATACCAATTTGTAGGTTATAACTGTATTATGAGAAATGAGTTTTCGTGGTTGAAAATAAAAATATCTTATATGGATATGAATTTTAGAGTTAAGAATTACTCTTTCTATATGTGAAATGTTGTTCCTTCCATAACATTTTTGCTTAGTTCAACTGAAGAATACAATTATTATGTCAAAGTACAATGAGTAGTATGTGGAATTCTTTTTCTTGGTTTAACGTGGTAGTTAGAATTTTATTACTTACTAATGTTATCATGCATTTATCTCTCGCTTCCTCATACAATGGAGAGAAGACCCGTAATTCCCCGTTATTCTTGGAGAACTATTTCATTATCCAGAAGCCACGGCAACGAGTTGCTAAACATGAAAGGCTCTGCCAGCTTGCGAGATTGAGAAAAGTCTGCCACGCCTAATTTGTCACATTGAAACCCGGTCTTTACAATTTTTCGCTCTCATCCCTCACAAGCTGAGGGATTGCTCAGGCTTAATTCGAGAGGTATGTATTACGATGTCTACACTTAAAAGAGACTTCGTAAGGAGATAAAAATGTCTTTATAGAATTTAGGGGTAGCAAATGAAAAATGCTACAAATACGATGAATCCGTTTCATTCGATTTGCTGGTGAGTAAAGAAAAGATACCTAGATAGCGTTAAACGGTATTCTGTACATTAAAGTATGTATGCACACACCGTACACGTTATTTTATCAGTAAGCAAGGAAAATTAATCTGAATTAAAAGTCATATTTTAAATGCGATTGTTGAATGATTGCCTATTGGTTTTCACCAATTACAGTTAAACAATTGATTTTTTTGTTAAATTTAACAAATTGCTAAACTGCATATTTCATTTTCACCAACTAGAGTTAAGTCTACATTAACCCAGTAAATCATTGGTTAAATATTTATCGGGCCGTTATCTTAATTGTTTTCCTGGTTACAGTGACAAACAGAAAAAAATATAATTTAGTTTTTCTTCAAACGTCATAAAAGTAGCATCTTTTGTTAAATATAATAAATAAATATCCATAGAAACTATACAGAATCAACAAATAAGATGTAACTTGTATAAAAGAAACTTGTAATATCGCCCTAAATGTCACTATGGTAACCTAAGAATAAAGTTACTAAATACCATCAATAGCTGTCAAATTTAAATAAATAACCTATAAATATAAACAGAGTTTACTTTTGAGGAAATAACATATTACAGAATAGCAGACTTACAGATTACAATTACAGAGACGTTAATGAACATAAGAATACTTAGAATTAAAGTGATAAGAAAAATTTATATTGTTTTGCAGTGATTCCTGGACATATCTTTCAGCCACACTGTTACATGTCCATCCATTTGAACAACTTCAGGGGGCGTACATTATAATACTTCAAATTCCGACATAATTGTACACAAGGAGGATATAAAATTGCATAGTTTTTATTTAAATATCAAATCGTGAAAATTTTCACTTCAGTGTTTATGACAAAAAGTGAACAAATAAGTATCCATAGCTACAGCGCAATTGAAATCGCAAACGTAATTTACGTAAAATGTAACGTCAATAGTAGATATTTTTAAAGAAAAAATATAGTGTGTTATTAGGAGTGTCTTTGTGTGCCTCGCGTGCAATTGTCCGTCTCGCTTCACTCGTCGTGCAAACTTCTACGCTCGCCACAAAAAGTATGACTTTTACTCCTAATAGCACCATATACTATTTTAACGTTTTATTTGTCGCATTCGAGCTTGTATCCGTGATTAAAACAATTGTAATAAAAAATAAAATTAGTTCATCGTCATCGGCTTCATCAAATTCGTCGTTTTTTTTGTCTGCATATGTGTACATAACTTCTTGTAATTCTAGTTTTGATTCTGAAGAAATTCTTCCTAAACGTCCACGATGTTGAGAGACGGAGAAATAATCCTTTATTAATTTATGATGATATTGACTTTAGAATATTAATCAAAACATAAAGAGAAAATATAGAAATTCCGCAAATTAATAGAAATGTAGCTGAAAACAGCTATATAAGATCATATTTTTTAGAAAGTTTTACTTTGTATAATAATATACTCGTCTCTTATAATTAATTTATTTTGTTAAAAACCTTCTCTTCTCCTCTTCTTCGTCCAATACTTTCTATAGAGTTGAATTGTTTTTCATATACACACATTAAACGAAACGTGACTATTCTGGCGCCCCTTCACCCCAACGCCGTCACTGGTGAATACTAGACACATATTTGTTTTACTATGCTGCGCAAATGTTTGTAAATATATTTAGTATTTGTATCAAGCTGTTGCTTCGACATTTTCATTTCGTAATTTAATTAAATGTTAATTAGATTGAATAAAAGTTTTATGAACTTTGCAATTCAATTAAAAAGCTACATACTTCAAAAAGAGTGTATCATAATTTATTGACCCGGAAACTACGATGCACATTTTACCTCAACATCTAACTTAAAAGCAATACGTACTTCTCTAGTAAAAACTATATTAAATTTTGCTGTAAATTACATTTCTACTCCATTTAAAAACACGTTAAAACAGCTTTAACAAAAAGTGCCTTACATAAAATGATTAAAAGTCACCACAGCATGACACAAACCAGCCATGTTTACATTTTACAGGTTGCTCAACATTTCCCCAAAAGGGTAAAATCCCTAGTCTTGGGTCAGAGCAACGTTCTCATCAGGGCGTATCTAGCGACATCTCTAATTGCGTAAAGTTTTCTCTTTTCCGCCAACTTAGCGTTGTAAATTGTATAAAGCTACCAAGCTCCCTGAAGACCAAACTTGCAAGGTTTTGGCGAGAGGAAATGTTACTGAGAATCTGATGGTTCTTCAGTGGTTTGTTTTCATTTTTATAGGTTAGTTTGTGATTTGATATTTGAATTTGGATTTACTGCGTTATACTCGTAAAGTAGAAATTGAGAATTTTGGAAGGTTGAGTTATAGGGAATAAATGGAAATTTATGAAATATATGATAAATCTTATGTATTTGTTTATAGGATTTTGTAGATAGAACAAATTGCGTCATATTTAAATTTACACTCCGAGAGGAATCCGTTTTTAAAAATATAAGCCAAAATATGTCATATGTATACTCATATACCAGTAAATCTTAATATATAAACGATACGAGTATCTTTGAGCCTAATATAATAAAACACAATATATATTTTCATAGGCGCCGACTTTTCTATTACACGCGGGGGGGGGGGGGGGGAATTTTTTAAAAATAAAATTTATTATTGTTTTCATATATTTTTTATTATTTCATGAACCTTATGTCTTATTAATAATTATAGAAAAATTAAATAAAATATAGTTTAGTTTAAGTACCTACAAATCTTGTCTTTTTATATTATTTTAAACATGTTACGCCCAATTTTTTTAAAGCTATTTGAAAATGTATTTATAAATCGAGCTATTTTTTAATTTTTGTATGACAAACATAGCGACTTTATTTAACCTGTCTTGTGACATTACCGAATGTGAAATAAAAATTAAATTTATGGATTTAGTGGCCATCTATCTAATATGTTCCAAATGAAATTTGACCAGTGCAAATGCCATGATTGAAATAATTTTAAATTAATAAGATCGAAGCAAAAGCGCTAAAAAATTGAATAGGGAAAGGGGGGCCAAACAAAGTTTCTCCTCTTCTATATTTTGTCAGGGGGCCAACGCTCCTTTGCTCGCCCCCCCTAATCGGCGCCTATATGTATCTCATTCTCAAAATACTCTTTATCATAATACATTTTTCCATTTGAAGAAAGAAATTTTAAAAATATTTTTTCTTGTTTTAGTACAATTTATTTTTCTAACGTTGGTGACTACCAATTTCAAAAAATATCAAATGTCAAATTTCCCTAATAAACGAATAGAAACGATTGCTAATAATATTATTTTTATATAATAATTAAGTTAGAAAGAAATAGAATATATCGTAGATAATAGATGTTCCATAAATTAAAGTTACGTTGTTGAACGTCAAACGTCGCATAATATATTCAACTGACACAAAATTCCCTAAATTTTGAAACTACGATTTTTACCTTCCGTCACCTCTAGGTAAGGAAGGTATTGTCTTTGGTCAAAAAATTCGGTGGTGAGTTTTCATTGAATAAGCACGTTTTAGGGTCTTTACAATACGATTTTACTATTTTTCCGATGATGTCTGTATGTGTGTGTGTGTGTGTGTTCGTGTGTGCGTGTGTGTGTATGTGTGTGTGTGTGTATGTGTGTGTGTGGGACCGCGTTTTCGGGCACGATATCTCCAATACTAGAATTCCAAAAATTACAATTCTTGCGTATTCCTCTTCCTTACAACCATATGCAGACCTGTTTAGATTTTGGTTATAACTGGTCAACTGGAAGTACCCTCATTTGAAGATATTAACAGTTTTTCTTGAAAAAATCAGTTAAATGTTATTATAACTTAAAGAATATATTATTGTCTATACGATTTGATTGCATTTTATATTTGATATTCAACAGATATAGAGTTAAAGAAGAATACAAATAATAAATTTTATATAAATTTCATAATTCAGCCAGCTATGCTAACTTAACCATGGAAACTGCTAATACATTCAGGTAATTCAAATTGACAGATGTCAGTATCAATAAAATGAAATCAATGAAAGAATAAGGGAAGTAACTCTAGTGTTAGAAGTTTCTAGATATAAGAGAGACGATTACGTATTGGTTTGAACATGTCATGAGGAGAGATGTATATTAATAGAAGGTGGAAGAAACATAGGAAGACCAAATATAAGATAAAAAGACTGTATTGCAGAAGACTTGAGAGAAAAGGAACTGAATGAGGACGACACGGAAAACAAAAATGAGTGGAAGAAGAAAATAAAAAATAGCGACCCCCTAACGAATGGGAAAAACTAAAGAAGAAGATGTCAGTGTCTAGTGCAATTTGCATAGTTTGTTAATGAAATAACTTTACAGGAAATATAGGATCTTTTGCAAGAAAATTTATGTATGGGGCGCGTGCAGTAACATGACTTTGACCCGTGTCAAAATGACAGCAATTAATTATGTCCATAACTGACAAGTGTTATAATTTTTCAATCAAAATTATCAGGAGTATGGAATTCAGTTGCCGAGGAAGGGAATCGCATAATACCAAAAAATTATAATCTTTTGCAAGAAAATTTATGTATGGAATTTATACATAATACACAGGATTGACGGAAGGTATTGTGCTGGCCACATCAGATTTTTTTATTTAAAAGGCGCAAAATAGGAAGCAATAGTATAAATAACTTATTTCATAATTGCCGAATATTTTATTCCTTCTCATCAAATAAAATGACAATTATGAAATTCGTTCTTTAATATACTATTTATTATTTGCTTTCACAAAATATATAGACGGAATAATGGAATTTTGATATTTCATTAAATTTGACAATGCTTGCCAATTGTTTAAAACAATAGTATGATGTTACAAATGTTTCAATTTTCATTAAAATTTAAATGAGCTGGACTACAATAAGTTTGAAAATAACAATATAGTACCATAGAATTAGAATTCATTACAAAACCAAAACCTATTATCGTTGAGAAAAACTGATATTAAGAAATAAAGTAGACAGTTTAGTTTTACAGCAAAACATACTAGTCCAAAATGATTGTGTTTCTGAACACGTTTTAGCTTGGAAAACCCTTCTTAGTGAACTAGCTCAGAAAATTGTCTTGAAGGGGCGGGAAAGTCACTCTCCTACTTGAATGTTTCCATGACAATCAGTTGTTTATTTATTTATTTCTTTCTTTCTTATTATCTTGCAATAAAATAGTTATTTATGTATTGAAGGCATAACTAAAAGATTATAGAACGGGGGAATGTTTAAAGCTCGACGCGTATCGGAGAGCTTTTAATTTACCGAGTGCTATAATCTTGATTAAGCCCGTGGCACATACAAACTTTTATTTTATTTTGGTTCTCAAAATTCAATGATTCACTAGATAGGTACCTATAGTTATAAAATTGTATGTTATTATATTTAATCATTCTACGGGTTATTTGTATGTATACATAGTTAAAAATAAATATATGTTATGTATATCATTATTATTATTATTTTTAAATGAGAATCGCTAGCACACGCCACCTCATAGGCACTCACAGCTATATTGAAGAAAACACCACAAGAATTATTTTAAAAACAATAAAACACCATTTGTATATTTATTATATTTAAACATTCTATGAGCCTAGTAGTATAATTTTTTGTTGCTTAGTGGCAGCACCAACGTGTTGAAATAATCTACTTTTATAAATAAATTCAATAAAATAAAATGTTAATAAAATCGTGAAATTATGCTTCACAGCGCGCGTTAACATTGGCGTGTAGCAAACTTGCACAAACTAAAGTTCTATTTTTAGATTGTTACTTGTTAACTTATGTTTGAAATTTACTTTTTATAGCTTAGAAAATATGTAGAAAAATTACTACGCGAAGCAAAGAGATTTTGCACTATTTTCTATCAATTGTAATGAATGAAATATATGTAAATTAATTCAGGAATGAACACAATATGGTACTAGAAGTTTCGATTTTATTTTAAATAGTAATGAATTAAATTATTAATGTAAAAATTACGAATTAGGACATTGGTTGTTCCTACATTAAACCGCATTAATTTAAAATTATTTTGTGACAATAATACATACTAATTTCTTTCTTATGAGAAAGAATATAAAAAGTTTTTCGAGTGGCATTGTTCAAAAAATGAATTTATTATGTTGTCTAAAATTTATTCATAAACCACAATTTTTATTTGTTTGTACATCTGTTTATTGGTAACTTTATAGACCCTTGGGCGATAAAAGCCAAATTGCGCCCACTTTTGAATGCAAATAAACAAGTTTATGATTCCAAAATTAATTTTTTTTCACGATCGCGAAATTGTCATTACTAGCTTGCAATATGCTTGCTCATTGAATAAAGTATTACTTTCAGGTCTTGTTACGTAAATTACTACTTTATTATTTAATTCTACTCTTGTGCATATACTACTACTAAAAAAGACGCAAATAAAATCTCAACAATCTGTGTATAGTTGTATGTACAAAGTTTGTGAGTTATTCACCAAAAATAAAATTGCAAAATGTTTATATTGTAGCATGTAGTTTGTTGTATTCGCTTTCCTTTTGGAATTAGTAAAATTCCTTCTCTTGATGCTTGAGGTAATTTTTTCCATGAATTCAGTTTTGATGAAACATTTTAAATTAGCGTGTAAGCTCAGAAATCTCGCGTTAACAAGGTTTCTTGTGTGCCGACGCGCCATAATTTCCATTTAAACACATGGTGGGGCGTGAGAAATGAGCTCATGGCGGTGTTACTAATTCATTTAACACCTCAAGGATGTAACTTTAATTACTTCATCTTTAGCTGCTATCCCGTTGAATATAACATTTAATATATTAATGAAAATTAAATTATGAAATTTGGATTAGCCGATGAAAATATTTCACAGACACAGAAGAGCTTTTAACTACAATAAGCAAGTTTGAATTATAAAAGCATTGTTACAAACTTCAGATTTGTTCTGTTTTTGGGTATTATAGTTACTCAAGTTTATCAATTAATAAATTATCGTTTATAATGTATATCTAAGTGATTTAGGAACCTCATAAACTATAGAACATATAGGGGAGTGGGGGGCAGTTGTGGACAAAAATTACATTTTATTTTTAATTTTTTTTTATTTAATGATAACTTTTACATGCACAGTAACTTTTATACATATCTACACGCCAGTGAAATGCAACGAGTAAATGATAATAAATTGTTACAAACAAAAGAAAATGTGTTTATTGTGTACGGGGCACATGCGGATATTACTTAAAAATTGTAGGGGCAGTTGACATTAGTTAAAATGAACAATATATAAGTTAAAGGAAAAATATCTGAAGAAAAAATATATTAATGTTTGTTACAGCAGAAATATAAACTCATAACAAAACTTTCAAAATTTACTGAAAAATATAAAAAAATATCGGATCTTATAGTTTCTTTAACACATGTCTTTGTTATTAGGATAAACGGTAAAAAGTTGACCGTTCATAAATTTATGAAAATCAATAACATATTGAACCACAAAATGTTTAAATGTTCGTTTAGCAGGGCCCGCTCTAAGGGCGGACAATCCGGATATTTGTCCGAGGCGGCAAATCTAAAGGGCGGCATTTTGGCTGAGAATGTGACAACATATTGATACGTTATATACCCAATTAATCGAAATTTATACTTGTCGATTTTTACTTCCTTGTACGTAAGTAAAGGAAGTATTGTAATCGCGAAAAATTTAAGTTTTCAGATTTCAGCGGAAATATCCATTTTGATCATCCCTGAATCCATTTTGACTAATTTCGTCGTGACGTCTGTCTCTGTACGTACGTACGTACGTACGTATCTCGCATAACTCAAAAACGGTAAGCCGTAGAAAGTTGAAATTTTGTATTTAGGACTCCTATAACATCTAGTTGTGCACCTCCCTTTCTGGTTATTACACAATTTCCAGAAGTGGAACTTTACATGAAGCCTATAATTGATTTTAATGAAAAACTCTTTTAAAATATAATCCAAAACTTTTCAAATTTGGTATACAAGACTTTATAATGTCAATTGAAATAACATAATACATTTTGGTTAAAATAGGCCAACCGGAAGTGGTACATTACTTGAAGTTGTTAACAGTTTTTCTTGAATAAAATGATTTTATTTTGATTTTAGAAATAAATGCTTCAAATATAAGTTTTTGAGAATTAATTTATGCGTCTAGCAAGTATTATTAAATTAGCCCTTTGTATAAGCGAGGTATGTAAATTTAAAAATTATATACTTTTTTGTTTTTGTAATAAAGCTTGCTATGGATTAAGACAAAAACAAAAAAAAAATGTTCATCTCAAATTATGTTAAATACGTGCAATTTTATGATTCGTACAATAACAAATATTATATTTTTATTGTGAAATTAGTCATATTCATTGTTGTAATCAAATATTTCTTTGTTGTAATCAAAACTCTCTTTAAAACTCCCTTTATGGTCGCTATATATCTTACTGTTTTGAATTTAAAATTAATATTTTGTAATTTATTTATTAAAAAAATATGTATAGTTTAATAATCGTACAAGGAAGTCGTGTGGCGTCCACATCAGATTTTTTGTTTTTGTAATAAAGCTTGCTATGGATTAGGACAAAAACAATTACGTTAAATACGTACAATTTTATGATTCTTACAATAACAAATATTATATTTTTATTGTGAAATTAGTCATATTCATTGTTGTAATCAAATATTTCTTTGTTGTAATCAAAACTCTCTTTAAAAAGAACCGGGTTAGATTATGGTCGCTATATATCTTACTGTTTTGAAGTTACAATTAATATTTTGTAATTTATTTATTAAAAAAATATGTATAGTTTAATAATCGTAATAGAATTAAAAATGCACCTGGTTAACAATTTGTAACTAGGTACAGGTACTTTTTAATTTTTTATTTTTTGTCGTAATGTTACTTATGTCTCATGTTTCTTTCTAAATATACGTTTTTATTTTAATTTAAAACCATTTGATTTTTATTTTAAATAAATGTATATAATTTTAAAATGTATATGTTTAGGGAGCGGCAATTTGTCTTTTTGTCCGGACGCTGCGTTTAGATGCAAATTTCACAAGCACAAAGCTATTTTCTGACAATCAGCTACTTGAAACTCATCATGAGTGTCATCACTGTCTTCTAAATCTTCAAAAGTTTCTGAAACCAATTCATTAAATTCTTTTTTTAAACTTTCGTCGTGAATTATTTTTCTTACAACATCTGAAATATGTTTCATTTCTGTTTCTTGAAAATATCGTACATAAATATATTATTACAAAATTCCAATATTTTTTTCCTACAAATCTATTAAAAGTAGGCTTTTTATGACACCAGTGGTAAAAGTGACAGATCATTGTTAGACTAGTGTGAATTAGTTACTTTGATAATGATGAATGGAACAATAAAACGATATATTTCACAAATGTTAAAAAAATATTAGAAATAGAAATTTATATGAAAAAATAGTGTTTGTATAAAAAACAGTGTTTCAAATTGAAAAAAAAAACCAAAAAGAAATTGTTCGATACATAACTATTTTTTGTGTTTTACATTGTCCAAATATTTGTTTATAAAATAATTCCTGTCCAATTTTCTACAGAAGCGTTAAGATTATCAAATTGATGAAGTTTGAAAGTTTATAAAATATGCAAACTATTTATGCAAGTAAAGTTACTAAATTTTCGCCTCGTTTTTATTGAAATTGTGAACAGAGGATTAATTAATTTTAAATTGTTTTTCAGTAGAGGAATAAATATATAGATAATTGTTCATTAGAGTGGGTTAATTCAATAATATATGATAAAATTTGGACTGTAAGATATACGTACTACGGAATGTTTCTTATTATTTATTTTATTATTTACGCCTTAAAGAAAAACAATTTATAATTAAATCGTAGAAATGGGCTTAATAGATCAAGAAGATTTTAAATAAACGAGGAATGAAATTCTTAAAAATACATGGACCTCGGTGAAATTTGAACCCAGAGCCTTTAAGTCCATTTTTTACAATTTAAATATTTAGGAACGATCCAATTATTATCTATGAATAACAAAGAAGACTTTTTAAAAATTAAAATCACAAGTCAAATTGTAAATAACAAATATTAAAGACAGAAAAGACCAATTTATTTAAAAAAATATATCTCTAAAATCTGTGAGACATGTCAATTTATAAAAATATTTATAAAAAATGATATCCGTTAAGGCTTTATGTGTTTTTTATTGGATTCTATCTGCCCCATTTATTACCAAAAACTGATAACCAATGGATGACTATCTGACATAACCTATAAAAACCACCCCTGCCTTCCGTGTGTTATGATCCCCGCCCCGGAAGTGGAGGGGCGTAAGCGTTTGTCTCTTGTCACCGTGTCCGACGAAATTTCCGGGCGGGAAAAACGACTCCGTACGCATGATGTAGATATGTATATTTTATAAACCTTTCCACTTTGCATGAAAACACGCGTTTTAAAAAGGAAAACTTGCTTCCTTGTTCATTATGTCTCCAGGATGTTTTATTCGAGAATTATCTTCTGTCTTTTACTTTTTTTTTGGAAGAATTAAGTGGATTCCGGCAAAAATTAAATGGCTAATGCCATAGACGCGTTTTTTAATTTTCAGTGATGGAAGTAATGATGTTGTCGTTGTTGGGAAATATTGTGCCCTAAGGCTTCAGAATTTGAATTTACATGGAGAGAATTTACATGAAGATGAGCAAAAAGAACATTTACTTTGAGTTATTATCGTATCACGGCTTAAAATCTTAACAAGTACAGTCTATAGCGAGAATATTATAATTTTTTTTTTACTACCTATTTTGAATTAATTTTGTATCTTTTTAAGTCATGTTGATAACTATCATTTTAAGAAAATTTAGAGTGTGTGCTAGGTGGACCTTAAAAGGGCTAGTCGAATTTTCATCGTGCCGCCCTCTAAGATTTCAATAATTTTGTTGAAGTGTAGAAATTATATACGTATTTCATCACTTTTTACCATTAAATCTATAGTCCAGTTAAAGGAGACAAAAAAAGATCTTTGCTTTACAAGAGGTGGGGTAGTTCTGATTTTAATACATGTTGTTTAGGTCAGGACTGATGTACAATTCAAGTTTTCGACCTTAGGGAGGGTTGGCGCGAGCCGCCTTCTTTGATTAAAGGTGCATAAAAGTGTTTTAGTCATTTTCTCAAAAACGGTATTCCGTATCAAAATTTCACAAGAATTCAATATTAAAGCTCGTAATTTTTTGTACAAGCAAGGAGTCTTACCAGCGTCCGCTCCAGCATTTACGTCGCCCCGGACAAAGAGACAAATTGCTGCCGCTTAAACATATACATACATTTTAAAAATATATATCTTTTATTTAAAATAATAATAAAATGATTTTAAAATAAAAACGTATATTTAGAAAGAAACATGAAACATTCAAGTAGGACAAAACAATAAAAACTAATATTTACCTATACCTAGTTACAAATTTTAACCAGGTGCATTTTTACGTCCTTGTACATAAGTAAAGGAAGTATTGTAATCGCGAAAAATTTCGGTTTTCAGATTTCAGCGGAAATATCCATTTTGATCATCCCTGAATCCATTTTGACTAATTTCGTCGTGACGTCTGTACGTACGTACGTACGTTCGTACGTATCTCGCATAACTCAAAAACGGTAAGCCGTAGAAAGTTGAAATTTTGTATTTAGGACTCCTATAATATCTAGTTGTGCACCTCCCTTTCTGGTTATTACACAATTTCCAGAAGTGGCACTTTACATGAAGTCTATAATAGATTTTAATGAAAAACTGTTTTAAAATATAATCCAAAACTTTTCAAATTTGGTATACAAGACTTTTATGTCAATCGAAATAACATAATAGATTTTGGTTAAAATAGGCTAACCGGAAGTGGTACATTACTTGAAGTTGTTAACAGTTTTTCTTGAATAAAATGATTTTATTTTGATTTTAGAAATAAATGCTTCAAATAAAAGTTTTAGAGAATTAATTTGTGCGTGTAGCACATCAAGTATTATTAATTTAGCCCTTTGTATAAGCGAGATATGTAAATTTAAAAATTATGTACTTTTTTGTTTTTGTAATAAAGCTTGCTATGGATTAGGACAAAAACATAAAAAAATGTTCATGTCAAATTATATTAAATACGTGCTATTATATGATTCGTACAATAACAAAAAATATTATATTTTTTATTGTGAAATTAGTCATATTCATTGTTGTAATCAAATATTTCTTTGTTGTAATCAAAACTCTCTTTAGATTAATGTTAATTTAAGAATGATAGTAGTAAATGAATTATTTTTTGTTCTATATCAAAATATTTCTCGGACTTGGCTTAAGCCTGTCAATATTTTGTAATTTAATTATTAAAAAAATATGTATAGTTTAATCGTTCAAGGAAGTCGTGTGGTGTCCACATCAGATTTTTAATTCTATTAAAGAAAAAGCTACAACATGTCATGTATTACACGATTTTTGATTCGATAAGCGATTATACTTATAATCTGAAATATACCTATGCTTCAATATGTCGTGCGTTGCCACTAGTTTTAAATAAAACTGACGAGCCCATGCATTCGGACTGTAGCCAATTATGAATGTAAACGTAACTTTCTTTCCCCTTGTCGCACATTTGACGATTGATGACGTATTTGGCTTGTTCTTATCGTGTACGCACTCTACATCATCATTAATGCAAAAACTTTAGGTACTACAAAAAATTGTATAGTGTATATGAAAATCTAAAATTATAATTACGAGAACATTTTAATCTGAAAAATACAGTTGGTGATAAATGAATTTCCCTTTTGCTTTGTGTAAGAAATTACACCACAAATAATTCCGCATTTGTTTCTTGGCGAAATACCAAACAAGAAACAAATAATAATATCAGAGGCGACCCGGACGGCACTAATTTAAAAAAAAACAATTCCTTAATGCGGAACAACAAAGAACGTTTTCTGTAACTTTAATTTCGCCTGAAATTAAGAACAGGGTTTGCCTCGGGTCTCTATATTATGCAGATTTGAAAATAAAACCTTGCGTTGACGCTCAAATTCTCGCTTCTACGCTTGTTACAGACAGAGAAAGAATAATGGAATTGTCAACAAACGCGCAATAGACTCAGACAGGCTTGTTATCTTCTATATACAAAAATTTGCATTCGTCTACTTTGTTTGCCTCTGCAGGCTTCATATATTTGCATTCTAAGTTGGGATACTTTACTTTCTTTAATAGAAATAATTAATAAAAGTTTGTAATTTCAATTCTCTTGCTAATTATTATTTCCTTTGTAAAATAGGAGAAAGTCTAAAGTAACTAGCAAATTACCATGTTCATTTCTATTTTATATTTTCATTACATTCTTAATAATAAAACATAATTATTTTGTACAAAAGAGCATGTAAAGTCAAGTGACTCTAAAAATGGCATTCTAATGTGATGTCATTTGGTTAATTTAAATGAAACTGGTAGTGAAGCCGATTGATCTTGTTGATGAAATTAACATCTATCGTGTGCTTTCAGTTAGAATGGTATATAATGAAAATTATTTTCTTTTTAATTATAATTGATTACAATAATAATAATAATAATTAGATTTGATTACTATAATGAATACATTTATTGATTATAATAATGAACCTAAGAAAACAGGTCTGAATGTACAAGGTAAAAATAATTTTTAATTTAATTATAAAATAGACTTAAATTTGATTATGAAAAAGGCCTTAAATGGCCATTTACTTTCATTATTCATGTAAATAGTAGGTAGGTCAAATTGCAGATTGAGTAGAACTGTTAATATTTCGCATTGATTTTTGACGGATGACTAATTTTTTTTGGCAACGAAATACGAAATAGAATACATCCTCGTTTAAATTCATTTTTGATATTATTTACCGCACATATGACAAATCCAAAGTAGTACAAACTCTCTAAAATGTAATAATATTAAAAAATAAGTACATAGGAAATACAGAACAGACATGTCATGTGTGATAACCTCAAAATATAATACATCTTGTACAAATGAGAATGTTATTATGCAGAAGCATTCAAAATAATTTCTTAACACCGTTTCGATCATTTTTTTACCGCCCAATTTTGGATCGTCACACATGTAATCATACAAATTATTCATATATCTCAAGTTACGGTATATGGAAACAAACGCTGCGTAAAAAAAAAATCAAGATGTATGACGAAGGATTATTGTTGCGTAACTATTAGTGTGGTCTGGATGCGGTATTTGTATACTGAAAATCGGTTACTTTCATAGGTAAGGTAAGAGGCGAGAAATATTTACTGTATGAAAATGTACGGTTATTAAGAGAGTCAGCCGAGCTCTTATTGTTATTATTATTATTTTCGTATTTATGCTAACCCACTAGGTAATTTTTATGTATGTGTGTATGTATGTGTGTATTTTCTATATAAAATAATTTGATTTTGAAATATGTAAAAAATCTTCGCTGACTGTAGTATCGTATTCAAAAATCGACAGCACATTTTTTCGTCAGGTTTTTTTTTTATAAAGGTGAACAGTATTGAGCAGATTGTGATGTCATTTTGTCAGAGACGAGAGCAGATCAGGATCTCATAACCTCAGAATATACTTTGCTTTCAATTTTATTATGAATTCATCTCTCCTCTGTTCAAAAAAACTTTTTATTGCAGTCTCGTTCTTGTTGTTTATAAACGAAATTACGACACTTTTAGCCTTTTATCATACCTATTATCATCAGAACAGATCACTATTTGAAAAGTTATTTACTTTTCTTAAAAAACTTATTTGTGCTATAGTTAAGCTCCGTTAATTGTGAACAAAATCCTTCTAAATGTTTTTCATCCATGAAGAAACAGCTGAACAATTTTTGCGATCATTCTGTGCAGTGTACTCCATGTCTGAGAAGGAATTGCATTTCTTTCGTTTTTTTTTTTTTTGAAAGCGCAATGTGTTGTGGTCAATTTAGTTTGGTCGGTGTGCGAGCCGAGCCCGTACAACATCTAACAGACTCTTCGATTTACTGTGAAGTTGTTAAAATAAAACATCCTCTGTTGTAAAAACTCTTTGACTGCAGTTGTGCGGGTCGGCATTGCGGTGGTGGAGTGTATTCGTTGGACGTCAGGATAACCTGAGGTGCAATGTAATTTTAACTGTCAGAAAGAAACCTTTACTGGACTATTCGTGATGTTTGTTTAACTTAACCTTAGAAAATTATTTAATGTTTGCAAAAGAATTCATTGCACTTTTCTTTTTAACTTAAACCATTTAAACGTTAAATAGTAATTTCTGAGAATAATATTTGTTACAAAATATTTGCTTTATCTCTATAAATAGTAAAACAGTCCAACAAACCTATTACAATATAATAAAGCAGTATGGGTTATGAATAACACGACAATAATAGTTATTTATGCACAAGAGTGGAAACACAAGCTTTATGATCCGGGCGGATTTAGCCCTAGCCTAAGAGTTTAGGGGGAAAAATTATGAAATTTGCAAATAAATTTTATATTTGGAAATTTCATTAAAATATACGTTTCTTAACACTAGTATTTTTTTTAAATAAATAATATCTAATAATTTCTACAACTCTTATTTCATTTTATAATATTTTTTCAGATTGATAACGTGAGTCTTCTGCCTATTCATTTTTACTATATAAAATAAAATATTATTTTAATGTAAGAGTTTAAATTAAATTTAAAATTTTATAAAGTTTATGTTCAATATCCATTTATTGTAAACCATATTTTTTGATCAATGTATTATAATAATTATTTTAAATATTATTATAATAAAACGACAAATAAAAAACTGGTTTATAAATGTTTAACATATAAATAAAATAATAATAATATTATTAATAACACAATATTGGACGGTTAAGTTCTCTTTATTTAAGTAAAATTTACGTGTTACTTAAATAAATAAAATTTAACCCTAATATTATATTGTTATTAAAGCATTTCTTAATATTTAAAGTAATAATACCTACTTCATACTTTCAATTTTTTGGGGAGGTAATTACCCCCTACACATCCGCCACTGCTTTATGACATGAGGCCAAGATTATTGACCGAATGTCATCAATATTTTTTACTCTTGCATACAAAATTTTTCATACTACTTTAAATAACATTCCTGAAACAAATTAGAAATTTGACAGACGACCAGTCTACAATTAATGAACACACCAAATACCGAGTTCACATTTGACAGACAACAGATCTGAAGTTGAATATTGCATTATTTAGTCAGTATTACCAACATCAATGTACAGAAAAAAACCATATTATGTAAAACAACTTGAATACCACACGTGTGATGGTAGAAGCTCTGTAATGTGTAAATAAAATACTAAAATCGTTTGTTTACACTTTACACACGGTTTGCAGTGTGTAAAGTACCAAGTTTATACATCGGAGTATAAAAAGATAATTAAAATTTGACAAAAAATATAAATTTATGCCACTATTACTTTGAAGTTTAAGTTTCAATAAAATATGATTTTGAACTTGATGCAAAATGTAGTTTTTGTATACAGACCGGTTCCCACTGAATTTCAGATAAAAATTATAATGAAATATATGAATTTTTTGATTCACACTTTGTTCCATATACATAAATTATGACTATCGTAATGATTTGAATACCGATATTTGTGTATAATTAATTTTATTATAAATAATGGCTATTCATTTTATTTGTAGTATACCTATTATTTATGTTATAAAGAGTTACAATTCGATAATAATTAAAATTAAATATGTAATAACAAAACAATACATATTAATGAATAAATAAAATAATTTATATTCCAAAATCCTTCTAACATGTGAAAATAATAACATTGCAATTTCATTAAATTTCCATGAAGTTTTAAACATTTTATTCCCTCGTAATATAAAACCTATATTTCGTAATTAGTTTCGGATTAAATGTAGTCGAATTTCACAATTATCTCCAGGTACATGAGTATGTATGTGTCAATGCAGATAAATTTTGTAATTTTGTTTTAATGTCAATAATTTACATTTTATTACAATTAAATGCCAACGATAAATTATATGAAGAGAGTTCCGTTAGGAAATAAAATCCCGGGTAATTTGTAGTTTAATTTTTTTTTTGCAAAATGTTTATGTGACAATGAACAAATGAAACACGGCTCAACAAATTTGAAAGGATCGAATATTAAACGAAACGTAAAATATAGGTAGTTAATTTACAAATTACAGGATGTAACAATTAATACCTAAAACATACGTTTTTTTGGAGGATATATCACAAAAATCAATATTTTAAAAACAAATATTTTTTTTTAAGTTTGATAATGATAATGACCCATTTCTAATTTGTATATGGTTTTTATTTTACTTTTAAAAAAAAGAAACCTTTTCCCTTTTTGTGTTCAAATATACAAAACCACATCAATTTTAGAGTCTTTATTGTTTCCGGTAGGCTTCCTACCCTTTCGAATCTATCTTCATTACTCCCACGTAACCAAATCTGGAGTTTCATGGATGATTCATCCATTGTGGACACGGGTAATCTGGAAACTTGAATCTTGATGTAACATTCCACTTGAGATCAAACTGTAGTAGATGTTGTTATAGAGAGAGATTGTAATGTTTATGATGCACTCTGATTCGGTTTCCGAGCAATTTGGTATTGTAATTGTGTGATAGACCATATAACAGAATAACAATTTAGTTTGTATAGGTAAGTAACGAAAGTTACTTTTCATAGATTCTACATTTCAAGTAAAATTATAACACCAAATAAAATTTAGATAATATTTATGTGAAATGATTTTGTTGGTAATAGGTAGGTATACTATCTATATAAATTGCACTCGATACTGACATCTGTCAATCAGATTTAGAATTATCTTTATAATTTTTTAACTTAATACCCACTGAATATGAAGTAAAATTGCAATTAAACCGTATAGAGAATAAAATATTCTTTAATATTTATAATAAGATAAAATGTCATAAAAAAAACTGCTAAAAATCTTCAAATGAGCGTATTTCTGGTTGATCAATTATAACCAAAATATAATCACCTCTTCATTTGGATGTAAGGTAGAAGAATACGAAAAAAATGTATTTTTTTTTAATTGTAGTATTGAAGTTACCGGATCCGAAAGAATGGTTACGCGCATACAGAACAAACACACACATACACACACGCAGACATACATACACGCACATATATACACACACATACAGTACCAATTTTTAAAGTACGATCAAGGTCATCTACGAATTGTATAGATGTTAGCTCCACCCATTCTGTCAAATTCAGTAGTGTCATTTTTATGCGGATACATAAGATACTACTATTTTTTTAAAATGATACAGTAAAAGCATTCAAAACTAGGTCAACTAGTAAGTTTATTAGTAAATGGAAAATCAAAAATGAGAAAAATAAGAAAATGACACAGTGTCAGTGACACTGACAGAAAATAACGTTATTCGTACGGCTATGAATCACGGTAATATATCTGAATTAATAAATAAACTTCATTAAAGCGAAAGTATTATCAACAACGAGCATTGTTTTAAAATGGAATGTCCTAACAGTCGAATCAATATGAATTTATGAAAGACAACCGTGTTCTATCCAACCTTATCGTCCACGCAAATGAGAAAGGTAAATGTATGCCAAATTGTTAATTGGTTCATGAAACAGATGACCTTGATCGCACTTTAAAAAAATTTACTCTACATACAGACGTCATTGTAAAAATACCAAAACTGTATTCTAGGGATCCTAAAACGTGCTTATTCATTAAAAAATCATCAACGATTTTTTTTTATTGAATATGAACTATAAAATGTAATCACATCGTATAGAGAATAACATATTCTTTGAAATATAATAATATTAAATGTCAATAAATGATATTTAACTGCGTTTTTTTGAAGAAAAACTATTAAAAGTTGCAAATGCGGGTACTTCCGGTGGACTAATGGGGTATGTGACCAAATTTTTATTTTTACATAATATGATACTGGACAAAAAAATAAAATACCTGTATCTTTTTAAATCGATTAATTATTCCTACTTTACGAGAAAATAATTATTACAAAATTGGGGAACGGACACGTGACGTGGCATGGTAGAATCGTGGATGAAGACGAATAGAGTGGGAGGGAAAGAGATAGTTATAGGCAGCTGTCGTCATGCCACACCAACTACAACATTCGCGACGCTGATCGGCTGATCTATAACTATCTCTTTCCCTTCCAGTCTGTCTTCTTCCATGATTCTACCATACTCACATCATATATCCGCTCTCCAAAACATTAAATTGCTAATAACAATATTAATACAAACTAATATTTAGTTTTTATTATTATAATAAGAAGCTATATTATGGTCACATACCCCATTATGACCAAAAACTAATCATGTCTCAAACTCACTATCGAAGACAATACCTTCCTTACCTAAAGGTGCCGGAAGGTAAAAATGAAACAAATAAATATCAATATATGCGAGTATGTTTGATTTTACACAAAAAAATTGAGTTAATATGGATCTATACGTATGTTCTTTTTGTAAACTGTTTCAATTTCGAAATAATTTTCGGTCTGAAACTGTGTAATATTGAAACATCAATCACTACTGCCTAAAAATTCAGAATTCAATTTTATACTTTACTACTGCCACTGCCCATGAATCTCTATAGTGGAAATGAACTATTTTTTTTTTCAGTTTGCATAGTTTAGCACAGCACACTGAGAGCAAGTGCAAATCTGGATTAAAATCCATCTCCATTACTTCTTAATTATCGCAATTTAAAAAGAACAAATAAATCCATTCCCGATTCGATTTTTAGTCTCAGTGGTTGTTTTCTATTCAGAACTCATTTCTCTTGTGCAGCGTAATTGAATATATTTGTGTGAGAGAAAATAAGTTTGCACAGATAAAAAAGTAAATTTTAGTTAATTACTAGTTTAAAACAAGATAATTTAAAAATCCAATGTAATAGCAGTAATGTATTTGATCAGAATTTTATATTTATTTGATTGGATTATTTTTACACTAATTATCTTTGTAAAATAAATGATTATAAAATATGAATATTGTATCCAGGTTAGATTAAGTTCGGTTAAGTTATGGTAAGGTCAGTTAGATTTAATTTAAAGTTAAATTAGGTTAAATTACATTTTTATTATATGTTACTGACCATAAATCCAATAATTTAGTTAAAATATTGTTCCAATTTTTCAATAAATATCAACTTTTATATATTCATGAAATTAATACTGATAATTAAGATAATGTACTACTGGATTGAAAATAGATAAAATTTGACTCACGGACCAGAGTTGTATACGTTGCTAAGAGATAATGTTCAAAATGGCGCTGAGTACTTACCTAGAACAAGAAAAAAGAATATTAGTAAAACGCACATATTACAATGTTATAAACAATATTTCAAATTCCAATATGGCAAGCAATGTGTTTTACGTATCTCAATTTAACGGAAGATAAATATGATATTTTTTTGATTTCTATATTTTTAATTTTGTTTTATTACCTCTCGCTAAGAGAGGTATTGCATTCATGCTAAAAATCGCATATCCAGATTTTATTGAATAAGCACGTTTTAAGGTCCCTACAATCCGATTTTATCATTTTTACGATGATGTCTGTGTGTGTGTGTGTGTGTGTGTGTGGATGTGTGTGTGTATGTGTGTATGTGTGTGGGATGTTGGAAGGACGGTTACTCAAAAACTATAAGACTTTAAATTTTTTTAACTACGTATTTCCCAATCGGACATTCATGGGAAGATCTGAAAAGGTTTTGGTAACAATTGGACAACCGGAAGTAGAAGATTCTTGAAAAAAAATCTTTTAAATAATATTTTTTGAAATTTTTTCTTGATAATATTAAAGAAAAATAAATTCTCTTTCTGATACATTTAAATATTTTACAATATATTCTATAGATTTAGAGATAGAAGAAATATAGTATGTAAAATAATCTGTTATAATAAATTTTACAGCCGAAAAAATGGCCATGGAAAATAGTTGAAAATTTAATTTGTTTGTAACTGACAGATAATGTCAGTGTCAGAAATCCGAAGACATTACTGAAGACTTTTTCTGGGAAGTACATACATTATATTATTTCTTAATGTATTAATAGAATTGGAAACATTTCGAAAAATTAGAAGAGGACAAAATTTCTTCATCAAAAATGAATTTAAAATTAAACAATCTAAATATATATGGAATAGATATATGCGTAAGTAGAATTTTTGGTGTAGAGTGTAGGTATACAAGAAATGTTAAATACAATAGGAAGCGAGCAGTCATATGATTTTGTTGGCCTTGACAAGCAGATATGGGGGCCCATGTCAGAATGATAGCTAGTAATTATGTATATAGATGTCAAATATCATAATTTCTCATTCTAAATTTAGTGATTTTCCAATTCCATGTGGAGCAGAATTAAATGTTAAATATCTAAGGCCTACAAGTAAACTTTAAACTCCTGGTGATAAATTAACTACGTAAATTTAGAAAATCTTGAAATTTTTAATGAAAAATTCTAACATTTGACATCTATGTACATAATTACTAATTATCATTCTGAAACGGGCCCACACATTTGCTTATCAAGCCCAAAAATGTAACATTACCGTTCGCGCCCTATACTTATGTAACCAAAAAAAGGAAGTGGCGAGAGGTATTGTGCTGGCCACAACAGATTTTTTTTAAGTAGGTACTTTGTTTATTTGTTATGTTAAATATAATTAAAGAATATTTCGGAAAAATATTTGTTTCTATTTATATACACTTGTAATGCAAACAATATTTTTTATATGACCTTAAATAAAATTCCTGAAACCAATTAGAAATTTGACATTGACAGACGAACAGTCGACAATTTGAACACACTAAATACCGGGTTCACATTTAACAGATAACAGATCTGAAGTTGAATATTGCAGTTCTGTCAGTATTACCAACATGAATGTATAGAAAAACTAAATTTAGGTAAGACAGTTTATATGCCAAACATGTATTGATTACAGAGTGTAATGTGTAAAAAAATAAAATACGAAAATCGTTTACTTTACACATCGGAGTATAAAAAAAACATTTACATTTTTATACATATTAAATTTTAATTAAACTCACTTAACCACAAAAATAAAAACAAGTAAACTATTAATTGGACAATTTTTTAACATCCCATTCTGAAAACTATATTTTATAGTTGAAATCGCTAAAAGTTATAACAAGAAAGCTATTTTCAGCTTTATAAACGTATAATAATACAAAAAAATTATTTTAAACTAAGCAATAAAATCTTGCATAAATTGAATTCACATGTGTTTCTCTTTCCCCTCATTCCCGAACTTGTGCAGACCAAAACTCTATTTTTAGAACAATCTGAAATTGGTGGATATCACAATAAATTCGTTAAATTTGTCTCGAAAGTATTTATTAAAAATTTTGAGTGAACAAACTTGATTTTGTGGAAATTTTAATTTATTATTAATATACACAATAATAGTATTTTAGGTATCTAGGACGAAAAGTGAATTTTTAAGGTAAGAACAAGTTGTTTACAGCCAAGGCGCGTTGCCGAGGCCGTAATTACTTGTGAGTATCTTAAGACACTTTTCGTCTGAGGTACATACATAATTTTACGTCATACTGGATTCTATATATGCAGAAATTTGTAGCAGAAATTATGTATTTTAAGTTCATTTCCATAAAACTATTGTTCTATTTACAATTTTCCTTTTAAAACGTTACTATTATTAATTAGAAATGATTATTTTTTGACAGTGACAATTATCTGTCATATCATTTGAGCTGAACTATGTAACCACGGAGATGTGTTTAAAGCATAAGCTCCGAGATATAATTTTTATATTACATTATAAATTTATCCATAAAATATATAGAAAAAGTATTAAAGCAAACTTGTAGAAAATGGAACAAATTGAAAAAAAATTACATTTAAAGGTATTTTTTGAAGAAAAACTATCTTGAGCTTTAAGTAAACTGCCATTTACGGTTATCCGATTGCCACCAAAATCTAATGGCTTCTTTCCATATTAGAATAAGGTAGAAATACATGGTTTCAAAACTTTCTGAATGATAGTATTTGACTTAGAGCGTAAAGAGGATCCACACATACACACATACATACATACATACATACATACATACATACATACATACATACATACATACATACATACATACATACATACATACATACATACATACATACATACATACATACATACATACAAATACACACCATACCAAGGGTAGAGGGAGGTAATAGATTTTGGTAACGTAATATTCTCTATCTTAATTTAAAAAAACTTTGTGTATTATATCTAATATTACATACACATTAGTAGTTCAGCAATGAGTACAAAAAGTTTAAATTTATTGCAAGCATATTGCTTACAAAGTACACAAAATAAGAAATATTTTGTTTGTACACAAAATCTGTCAATATCTTTTGTAGATATTTGCAACGACATTGCTTTCATAACATAAGTAGTAAATATAATCTATTATGAATTGACGTTAATATATAATAAACTCAAATAATACGTTGATGAACCAGTTTTAAACAAATGCAATATTTAAGAAAGAACTTATACCAAGGATATAAATAAATATAATTTTCCTGTTTTATTTAACATTAAAATACACTGAAGCTTCCGTTAATTGTAGAAGTTACAATTATACGTGTTTTGTATGGTTACAAGAACATTTCATTTTAAAATAAAGCCTGTAATTAAAGTACCGCTTATTTAATTGTAAATTCTTATAAACACTGCTGAAAATGTAAAATATATTAATATGAAAACGAAACTTGTGTTTCAAGTCCGTAAGGTCGTGGAAATAATTTTAAGTTTACATGGTATTTTAATTAAAAGATAACATTTACTTATACAAAACTGCAATTTTATTCTAAATACCTATGTGTACTTACATTTCGCATCCTTGAGTTATATAAAATCGTTTTAAAAACGAAATAGGAGTATATGTTTATGTTGAAATGTTATGCTTATGAGTAAATACAAAATTTTGATATAACTTCTGCTCAAAATATACCTACGAGTCTTATATAAATATATACCAAATAAATATTTATAATTTATACTATATGCAGAGTTAAATAAACACCGAATGTTTTACGGGATGTTTATGTTTGAAATGTACGTACAATATTAAATAAACAGTAAAATATATTATAATTCTTTTTAATTAATAATTATTATTTTGTAAAATATATTGTTATATAACATTTTTAGTAAATTTATATAAGTATGTATACTTGGAATGAAAGTTAAATTAGTTTATTGAACCGATTATCATTATTCGGTAAATCATTATTTTTTTGTCATTAGAATGACTTTATATTTTAAGTTTCAAATAAAATACTACATAAAAATGTTATCTAGAATTTAAAATTAAGTTCAAATTGAAAAAATGTGTAGATCAGTTTTGTTAGGTCTATTTGTCTCCTTATGTAAATAATGTATTTCACTTTTACCCAAAATTATGTTTCACTATTCACCAGTTAATCTGAAGGTAAATAAATGAAAAACGACTTGATTTCACTTAAAATGAAACATAACAATTGCCTATGTATGGATTTGTTAACTACTGGCCTACTGGATAGAGTATGTTAATCTTCGCATATGCCCCGCCAGACCGACAGAGATAGTGATACATAATTCCGATTTGTTGTCTTTATTTCCTTTACATGCCATTCGTTTGTCTGACAGGTTTGATAATATTTGGGTTATTCTTGTTATCATCACTAAAATTTAGTTATTTTATTTTATGAGGTTTCGTGGCCGCGTGCCTGAGTGTCTGGTCGCGAATCTGGGGAACCGGGTCGATCCCGACGGACGCCAAATATTTTGAATTTTAAATGGCACAAAAATTGACCCCTGTGGTGCACTCTCCACTCCAGCAATGAGTGCCCGTGAGGTGAAGCCTGATAAACGCACGCATGGTACAAATATGTCATTATTACCGAAATCTGTATACAAACCAGATTGGCACACCCAGCAATGGGTAATATGCCGTGATGATATATTTATTTAAATAATTAATTGTCAAATTTATATTCTTAATATGTTCTAATTTTACATCGAACACGTACTTATATCACGTTTCACGATTAAATATATATATATATATATATATATATATATATATGTATATGTATATATATATATATATATATATATATATATATATATATATATATATATATATATATATATAAAAGCAATTTTTGAAGTGAATTTGACAGACGTGATTTTTGTCTAGATTTGAATTATCTACATCCTTCTCACTCATACTTCCTGTGTTCTCTCTTAATCTGGCCGGGTTCACAAGAAATACATGTATCGGTATATGCTTGCTCTATATAGTAGTTACCAAATTTTTACATTTCACATGTACCCTAGTTGACCAAACTATTTTTATACAAAGTATACCAAAGTAGATAATTCAGTAATTTACTTTTCGATAGTATATCGACCTCATTTTGCATACTACACTACACTCTCACTAAACTATCTCATCCCTGAATCATCATTCCTTCAACTATGGCTCTAGCCTCCAATTTTCTCCACTAGGGTGCATTAGCGTCGCTTCGGGGCGGCAACCCTAACCTATATAATTAACCGAGGTCTTGCAGAGCTTACGGCTTCGTTCTCTCACGAACAACGCGGTGGTCTTTAATTTTATATCTCAAGATTTATGGACCAAACGTGTGATCAAAAATTTAGAACAGAAGCGTTGAATTTTACATTTAAAGAACTTTAAAAGTGGGAATGAATTTTTGATTTAAAAGTGAGAGTGGGGGTAAGAGCTTAAAAGGGTGGTTTGATTTATATTATAGAGTTGGCTTTAATTTGCGTTGAAACGCTTGAGGTGCCACTACAGACAAAAGCTGGTAGCACGAATAACTGATTAAAGGTGTTAGCGTGTAGTTAACTAGCACTGTTTTATCTGTTAATCGTTTATGGATTATTTTGGAGAAAAATGCTACAAATAAATGATGCGTACAATTAATAATTTTATAACTGTTACTAAAAACCAAAGTTTTGCGTGTGTATAGTATGTCTTATATCACAAATTGTAAAAATGTATAAGAAAAATACTCGGTTATTTTACAAAATTAAAGAAAACTCTTTATTGTACAATTTAGGCTGTTAGGCCATCATCAGACGAACTACAAGAAAACATTACAACGGGTCCTTTTATATGTAGTATAGCGGTGGAGATTTGGAGATTAAGGTTTCAAGATATGGGTAATGTGCCAAGTCTAACTGTTCTTTCATTAAAGGGGTGTTATTGGAAATGGCTTTCTTAATTTCATAGGATTCCAGGAAAAGTAGTCTTGCTAAATTATTATCGACATGTAAAATTGATGCATTTTCGAAATTACAAACATGATTGAACTGTAACACCCCTTTAATGAACGAACAGTTAGACTTGGTATACATTCCCCATTTCTTGAAACCTTAATCCCGAAATCTCCACCGCTAAACTAGATATTAAAAGCCCTGCTGTAATGTATTCTTGTAGTTCTTCTGATGATGACCTAACAGCCGAAATTTTCTTTAATTTTGTGAAACAACCGAGTGTTTTTCTTATTTATTTTGAAAAATATTTCGCCTAGTGCCAACAGCTTCTTCTATTGATTTTACAAATTGTATACAACATTTTTCCAATACCTATGCAATTTATTTAAAAAAAATATATAATTTTTTAATGCCAATTTTATGAAACAATTTAGATTGCTGTTTTCAAGTTGGCATGGTAGTTGTTGATTTTTAGTTTACTTTATCCACTAGTGCATAAAATATTTTTTTTATCCATTGTCGAGGTTAAAACGTGGCTTAGCAACGAGAAATGTGTGTTTAAACTATTGTAGTAGTAAGTATGTGTTGGAAAAAATCAGTTTAAATAAATAATTTGGTTTTCTCGTAGCCATGTTCTTGAGTGCCTGGTCGCAAAACTGAAAACCTGGGTTCGATCCCAACTGACGCCAAAAAATTATTTCGAATTTTAAATTGCCTGTGTGGTGATGCCTGATAAACGACCGCACGGTACGATATGTCATCATAATCATCATTATTGATATCTGAGTATAAAGCTGTGTGAACAACGGGTAATATGCCGTGATGATATTTTTTTATTCTATATATTTTTTTCTACAAATATACTATAAGTAAGCTTTTTAATGTTTGTTACCTCGGTAATGATGAATGGAACAAATCCACGTTTTTAAAATATGTCAAAAAGATAAAAAAAAATACAAATTTAAATGATAAAAATAGTGTATGATATGCGTGTTAAAAGTGATTTTATTTTTTTCGAAGGTTTGGACCACTCTGCTCTGCGTCGTGTTCCAAACAATGTTACTTTTAACTCTAATATCATAAATATTTTTATAAAAATAATTTGAGATGTATCGTCAAAAATTATTAATAAAAATGTATTTAATACCTAATATAATATTAATAACATTGATTCTCAGATATAATATTTACTCTTCTACAAAAATACATTTGTTATCTTTTCATTATATAAATTAAATAAAAAATTAATTAAATTTGTACTTTACAAGAAATTGAAAAATATGTGGGAGATTAAATTTTCAAGAAAATTTTAACCATGTAATTAAAAAAAATTATATTAAAATTTAAATGAAAAGAAATAACGTTGATTAGAATAAATTATTATTTGAAAATGGAACAGCCTTGTTTTAGAGAGCTTACAATAAAGATATATTTCGAACATTCATATTTATTATCAGATGACATATTTTCAAGAGAACAAGGCACAGATTTATGCTCGTATATTATATTACAAAGCAAAAAATGTGAAATTTATTTCGTGCTTATATTTCCAATTATGCAAATATGACAAACTCACTGGAAAATTTAAAATATAATAAGCTTCATAAATGAATAGCACGCAATTAGATATATTTTGCAGCGCATTTCTTTTTAACTAAACCTATTTTAAAAATACATATTTTTGTTTATTGCAAAATATTACATTTACAATTCTGTATTGTATGTAATGCTTTCATATTTTTTTTACACAGTAGAGCATGTTTTGTATATTCGGCGCATGTTTTAAAACTAATTAGCAACTTTGTAATTGATATTAAATTTGCCTGAAACAGCGTAAAAATTTCACATTTAAATGGCAAGTTCAGAATGAAAAATAAACGACAATATATCAAAATCTTGAAAGGGCGACATAATTTATTAGAGGTATTTCTAAAGACGCCACAAAGGCCTGGCGTCCTCAAGCAAATAAAGCATTCTGAAAGAGTCGGTAATTAAATTAGGCGGTAAAATGGCGTTACACTTAACGTGGATTGATAACTTTACCAACTTCAATAATCTCCAAGCAGGGTCGTACTTACTTACGAGGGTTTTTTGTAATCTACCAAGCTATGAAAAACAAATAACAACAGAATTTTTTTTGATGTCACTGTAATATTATTTGTGAACCTAAAACGGTAGTGATTTAAAAAATCTGATGTGGCCAGCACAATACCTTCCGTCAATCCTGTGTATTATGTACAAATTCCATACATAAATTTTCTTGCCAGAAGATTATAAATTTCCAGTAATATTATTTCATGCAAATGGCACTTGACACTGACATTTTCTTCTTCTTTAGCTTTTCCCATTCGTTAGGGGTCGCTATTTTTTATTTTTTTCTTCCATTCATTTCTATTTTGCGGGTTATCCTCACAACAAAATTTTTCATTCAAAATTTCTTTTTTTGGTATTTTATGATTCCTTTTCTCGGCAACTGAATTCCACATCCATGATAATAAATAAACCACATGAAATAAGAAAATCATAAACTTTGAATGAAAAATTATGGCATTTGTAAGTTATGGACGTAATTAATAGCTGTCATTTTGACACGGGTCCAAATATCTGCTTGCCAAAGTCAGAAAAGTCACGTCACTGCACGCGCCCTACACATAATTTTTTTTGCAAAAGATCCTATATTTCCAGTTAAATTATTTCATAAACAAACTATGCGAATTGCACTTGACACTAACATATTCTTCTTGTGTAGTTTTTCCCATTCGTTAGGGGGTCGCTATTTTTTATTTTTTTCTTCCACTAATTTTTGTTTTGTATGTCGTCCTCATTCAGTTCCTTTTCTCTCCTTTCATATTATATTTGGTCTTCCTATGTTTCTTCCACCTTCTGTTATAAGCTATTCATTCTTCCAATATACTCATCTCTCCTCATGACATGTTCAAACCAATGTAATCGTCTCTCTTATATCTTTCTAGAAACGCCCAACACTAGAGTTATTTCCCTTATTCTTTCATCATTTACTTTTTATTGATATTGACATCTGTCAATTTGAATTACCTGAATATATTAGCAGTTTCCATGGTTAAGTTAGCACAGCTGGCTAATATATGAAATTTTATAATTATTACAATCTTTATAATTCTTTAACTCTATATCTATTATTTGAATTTGATTGATTTTTATGCAAATTTTTCTAATGAAATATATTTTTTAAATAAAATCAATATTTCTCAATAGAATTCTTACGAATATTTTCAAAATAACACTAAATTTACTATAAAATAAGGAAAAAAGATATTAAAATTTATTTCGCATGTCACTGGTTAGGCAATAAAAATATCTAACCTCTTTATTTGAAACATTGTTCTCGATTACTAATAGTTTAGAAGTTATTTGAAAAAGAAAAAAAATCAAAAAAATTCAGTTTTTCGCTATTATCTAGGGCCCTATGAGAAAAACAAAAGTACATCTAACATGGCCCCCTATAGGTGCACAAAAAGCTCCATTTAACCGACAATTTGTCTCTTATAGTTCTCGATATCCCATTGGTAGCAGCTCTAAATGGGAGACACTGTATAGTCTCCATGGGGTCTTGTGGCCGTGTGCCTGAGTGTCTGGTCGCGAATCTAGGGGACCCGGGTTCGATCCCGACCGACGCCAAAAATTACATCGCATTTTAAAGGCACAAAATTGACCCCTGTGGCGCACTCTCCACGCCAACAATGAGTGCCCGTGAGGTGACGCCTGGTAAGCGCCCGCACGGTACAAATATTCCATCATTACCGACATCTGTGTATGAAGCAGATTGGCACACCCAGCAATGGGTAATATGCCGTGATGAAATATTTATTTTATATATTTATTTACTGTATAGTCCATATATTCTTTTAGAAATTATGTGGTCATATGATAAGTTTTCATGAAAAGAGTCTGAACTTGTAGTGACGCACAACATGGCTGGTTTTTTAAAAATATCATACTTTAAAACAATTTTATACAACAAAAATGTAAATAAAAAATCTTTTAATCATACAGTACGATAAATTAGACTATGCTTGTTAAAAAGAGTGAAATTTTTTTTTGCCTCTCGCTACCCTTGGTAAGGGAGGTATAGGGATCGTGCTAAAAATCGCATATCGAGATTTTGGTAAATGACCACTTTTAAGGTCCCTACAATCTAATTTTAACATTTTCACGATGATGTCTGTGTGTGTGTGTGTGTGTGTGTGTGTGTGTGTGTGTATGTATGTATGTATGTGTGTGTGTGTGTATGTATGTATGTATGTGTGTGTGTATGTATGTATGTATGTATGTATGTGTGTGTGTGTATGTATGTGTGTGTGTGTGTGTGTGTGTGTGTGTGTGTGTGTGTGTGTGTGTGTGTGTGTGTGTGTGTGGATCCTCTTTACGCTCTAACTCAAACATTCAGAAAGTTTTGAAACCATGTATTTCTACCTTATTCTAATATGGAAAGAAGCCAATAGATTTTGGTGGCAATCGGATAACCGGAAATGGCAGTTTACTTGAAGCTCAAGATATTTTTTCTTCAAAAATAGCTTTAAATGTAATTTTTTCTCAATTTGTTATTATAAAAATTAAAGATGATTCCATTTTCTAAGTTTGCTTCAATACTTTTTCTAGATATTTTATGGATAAATTTATAAAGTAATGTAAAAATTATATCTCGAAGCTTATGCTTTAAACACATCTCCGTGGTTACATAGCTCAGCTCAAATGTATGTAACTGACAGATAAATGTCACTGTCAAAAAAAATATCATTTCAAATTAATAAAAGTAACGTTTTAAAAGGAAAATTGTAAATAGAACAATAGTTTTATGGAAAGGAACTTAAAATATATAATTACCGAATTAGTAAATATGCAGGTATGTATTTAAATAAAGAAACAAATAAATATTATCACGGCATATTATCCATTGCTGGGTGTGCTAATCTGATTTATACACACATTTCTGTAATGATGATGACATATTTGTATTGTGCGGGCGTTTACTACAAGGGTTAATTTTATGCCATTTAATATTTGAATTCTATTTGGCGTTGATCGGGGTCGAATCGGATTCCTCAGATTCGCGACCAGACATCAGGCACGCGGCAACGAGACCCCATAGGTAAATGGCGGGAGGTATTGTGTTGATCACATCATATTTTTTTGCATGATTTCATTGTTAATGTGTAATGATTCATTCATTCAAAGTACGGTCCTGTCTCCAGACTAATTCGATTCCCTCGACGTAACAAATGGGGTTAAAGGTAAGAAACATCAATCATTTCGCTTTTATTACCTAATGGCTGGCTAAAAATTACCCCCTCCTGTTTATCCACTCTGCTTAAATAAATTCTCTTCAAGATTCGTTTAATTTGTAACTTAGGTTTAAATGTTATTAATGCATCCCAAGAGCGTTAATTTCAATTCAATTTTATTTTCATTACCGCAGCGAGCTATAATCGCTAATAGCAGTAATGAAAATGAATAATGTGTGGGATATAATATTTATATTAAAAACAGTTAGTGTCATGTCAATATAAATGGGCTAGTTTTAATAAATGTAACATATTCAATAGGATTAAATTTTCATAATAAAAATTAATTTATTAAAAGATATTAATAAATTAGTTTTTCACAATATACATTTGCGGGTGACATGAATTCATATTGTGTGCAATATTTAATATGTTTGCCAATATTGAACGTTAACAATTTAATTACAAAAAAATTCATTATATTTTGAATTTATGAAATGAATAATTTTAACTGAATATTTTATATTAAAATTATAAAGTTTAAAAATATATAAAAAAATCTCATGTGGCCAGCGCATTACCTTCCGTCAATCTGTGTATTATGTACTAATTCCGTACATACATTTTCTTGCAAATAAATCTAAATTTGCAGTAAAATTATAAACAAACTATGCACATTGCACTTGACGCTGTCATCTTCTTCTTTAGCTTTTCTCATTCGTAAGGGTATTTTTTATTTTCTTCTTCCACTCATTTGTTTTGTGTGTCGTCCTCATTCAGTTCCATTTCTCTCAAGTCTTCCGCGATACAGTCCTTTCATCTTATGTTTGTCTTCCTCTGTTTTTCTACCTTCTACTACTAAGCTATTCATTCTTTTCCAATATATTCTCTGTCAATTAGAATTATCTGAATATAGTAGCAGTTTCTACGGTTAGCATAGCTGGCTGATTTATAAAATTTAATATCATTATAATTCTCCAACTATATCTATCGAATATGAAGTATAAAATGCAATCACATCGTATAGAGAATAACATATTCTTTAAAATATAATAACATTAAATGTCAATAAATGACCTTCAAAAATTTACATTGTTTCGACTAAGTTAGGACATTTCATTTTAAAACGATGCTCGTTGTTGACTTTCGCTGTAACGTAAGTTAATTTTTTTATTCAGATATATTACCTTGATTCATAGCCGTACAAATAACGTTATTTTCTGTCAGTATCACTGTCACTGACATTGTGCCAGTATCTTATTTTTCACATATTTGGTTTTACATTTGCTAATACACTTTCTAGTTGACTTAGTTTTGGCTTTTAAATGCTTTTACTGTAACATATTTTTATAATAATAAAATAACAATAGTATCTTATGTACCCTCATAAAAACTAAGTAAAGACACTACTGAGTTTGACAGAATGGGTGGAGCTAAAATCTTGATTCATATAAATCGTAGATAACTTTTATCGGACATCTTTTAAAAAAAATACTATACACTTTTTATTTATATATATTTGAATTGTAAACAGTAAGATTTTTTAAAATCCAGTATAAATATACAAAAATTATTTTTTAGAATTTTCTCAATTTACATTTGAACCTGTCTCCTAATTTGTAGAGTTGTACTTCACAAAACTTTATTACGTTACTCTGGAATATAAATATGTATAAAGAAAAGTTCTGAAAAATGTACAAGGCTGCAATGTAACAAGCATTTGTTGAGCAAGACTTCACCTTCACACAATTCCGCCTCAAAGCTACTACTGGTGTTTTAATGAAGTCTACGTATTTATATAAATTGCTGCAGCTTTCATAGAGTAATTTACACTTCAGTAAGAAAAATTTAAACGGAAGGATGTTGTAAATAGTGCAAGAGAGGAGAACTTGACCAAAACCCTGGGCGAGGTGCGAGGTCTGTATTAAAGTTGACAAAGAGAGATGTGAACACGCTTGGTCCATTCGTTGGCCGTCGGGAAGTCTTATCAATCCAGATGAGAAACGCCCCACTTTGCACAAATTATTATTTTATATCTTACCGCACATATCGTTACTTACACCGAAGGAAATTAAATAAAAGATGTCATATTTCTCTCACTTCCATCCGCAGAATGTCACAATTTATTACGTTACACACTATATTTTACTATTTATATATTGCTGAGTAATATCTTTTGCAAAAGTTTTACTCTTTTGCGAGTTTTAAATTGAATGAATGTACTTTTAAGAAATTTAGCGAGCTATTAAAATACTATATTAGTATAGAAATCAATACTAAAATTTGCAAAAGTTGATCAATGTTTTGTTTTGGCAAAAATATTAAAACATTTTCAGAAATCTGATGTGGTCAAAACAATACCTCCCGCTATTTAATTTTTATTAATTTAAATACATACCTACATATTTCCTAACGCTGGAAACTGTAAGTTCCTTTCCATATAATTATTGTTTCATTTCCTATTTTCTTTTTAAAACGTTACTATTATTAATTTGAAATGATTAGTTTTTTGACAGTGATTTTTAACTATTAGTTACATGCATTTGAGCTATGAACTGTGTAACCAGGCAGTTGTGTTTAAAGCGTAGGTTCCGAGATTAAATTAGAAAAAAAAATCAAGTGTAGTGTGTGAGATTTTATTTTTTTTTGTTCATAGATGATGATATTTTTTGAGATAAATTCATTTATATTACGTAACCTAGGCAACAAATCCAATAAAATAAAATTCCACACTTCCTTGACTTATTTTGTAATTTATTTCAAACGTCCGCCATTTTACTTTTTAATACCTACTTGTTTACTATCATTGTAAAGCAAATTTTGTGTACTTTTCAAAATTATAGAAAAATATAGTATGTCTCATTTGAAATTTCAAAGTTGGTATCAAATACTCTGGGACCGGAAGTAACAGAACGCTTCTTGATACGACATCTTAATGCCCATATTGCCTATAGTAAATTTGTTTATTTGAAGATAATCGCTATCTTGCTTAATAAGGGAGATAATTGCCGGCTCATTCTCGCGTGATCACCCTGTATATGTATTACATATAATACACAGATCAATCTAATATCCTGGACAATAGAAATTCAATATGGCGTCGTAGTGTAATGACAGAGCTTGATAAATGTTTGACATTTATGACATTAAAATTCAGTTTGCTTGAAATCTTCATTCAATGAAAATTATCACATAGCTGTCAAAGACATCACTGTCCTTTGACGTTACATTAGACAGAATAAAGAGATACATTCCATCATATACATATTACAATAATATTGCTATTGAAAAAAAATATTCCGAGATTAAACTGAAATACGTTTCAGGATTTTTTCAGCTGAATCTTCTAATTGTATTATGTTCCAAAAATATTTCAGTATTATTTTCAGCAAACCTTAATTATTTTATGTTCCCTATTTTGCGTGTGTAGAGGTTTGTTAACATGGACAAAAATTTAACTTCGACAGGTACAAAATTCACATTCGCGTGAATATTTAATCAATAAGTTATGTATGTCGGCCATATGTCGAGGCAAAAATTTGTATTCGCATTGTATTGAATATCAGCGTGTCATGCTTGGGGGAGTAATCTGGCTCCATGCTCCACTTTCCACGCTCCCTGCTCCAATTTGGTGCCGTTCCACAAAGCACACTGGATTTGAACCAGATTTGATTTATTTATTCGACTGTCTGAAAGATAAAGCAGTTTTTCCTTCACTAAAATTTCTTTACCACACTTGAGTGCGTCGATATTGTGATGCAAGTTTGTGAAGTTATGAATTGTGCGTGATAAGCCTTATCCAATAGCAATAGACTAGCGTTTGAAAGTGATATTTTTGAATATCGGAAAATTTCTCAATGCAGAATTTGTTGGCTTTGGGGTTCGGACTACACAAACGAAAATATACTTGAAAAGGTATCGATTATTCAGCAAATCACAAGAAAATATACAATTTTTACCTTCCGTCACCTTTAGATAAGGAAGGTATTGTTTTTGGTCAAAAAATTCATTGATGAGTTTTTAGTGGATAAGCATGTTTTAGGGTCCTTATAATACGATTTTACCATTTTTACGATGATGTCTGTATGTATGTGTGTCTGTGTGTGTGAGTGACAAAAGTTTCGGATCGCATAGCATCAATACTACGCTTCCAAAAATTATAATTTTTTCGTATTCCTCAAGTTTACATCCAAAAGAACAAGTGATTAGATTTTAGTTATAATTGGTCAACCGGACAGTTTTTCTTGAAAAAACGCATTTAACGTTATTATAAGTTAAAGAATATATTATTCTTTTTACGATTTGATTGCATTTTATATTTCATATTCAATAGATATAGGGGTTAAAGAATTATAAAGATATTAAATTTCATAAATCAGCCAGCTACACTAACCATGGAAACTGCTAATATATTCAAATAATTCAAATTGGCAGATGTCAGTATCAATGAAAAGTAAATTAATGTGGCAGAGATGAGGATGTTGAAGTAGATGTTGGGGAAGACACGGAAAGATACGGTAAGGAAATAACTCTAGTGTTACAAGTTTCTAGAAAGATAAAAGAGAGACAATTACATTGGTTTGAACATGTCATGAGGAGAGTTGAAGAATATATTCGAAGAAGAATGTCTAGTTTAGTAAAAGAAGGTTGAAGAAACAGAGGAAGACCAAAGATAAGATGAAAGGACTGTATTGCGGAAGACCTGATAGAAAAGGAACTGAATGAGAATGACACGCAAACAGAGATGAGTGGAAGAAAAAAATAAAAAATAGCGACCCCTAATGAATGGGAAAAGATAGAGAAGAAGATGTCAGTGTCAACTACAATTTGCATAGTTTGTTTATGAAACAATTTTACTAGAAATTTAGAATCTTTTGCAAGAAAATTTATGTACGGAATTTATTCATAATACGCAGGATTGACGGAAAGTATTGTGCTGGCCACATCAGATTTTTTAAATGTAGGAAGTTTGTTTTTGATTTCGACTTTTTAATATTTCATATTCAGCTATTGTAAATTTCTATGGACAAAAGTATTTAGTATTGACAAAGTTTGTTTCGATTATTATGGAAAAATAAATTATTGTTGGATGATTGAATGTTTAATTTGGTGTAGCGAAAAAATGGCGTTCATGTCCTGTCCCCATCAGATTTTTATTTTATACACCGTGCGTGCGAACTTAATATCAATATATCAAAAATCATGGCGGTTTCTGAAATTTTGTGTCTAATATACAGAGTGTTAAAGATTTATTATGATCGTGTTTTTCGTAACGTATAAAACTCTAACCGTTACGATAAACTAAATTGTGGAAATGACAGGACACGGTGATATATACCACCGGTTTATGTCGTTCGCATGGTAGAATATAATTCGTCTCTCGTACCTTTCTTTAAAACATGCGTTTCCCTAATATGATAATGTATAACAGGTGTTGCAAAAAACAATTCCACAGCAAGAAGCACTGACTGTGTTAGCTAATGTGATGTATGGGAGATTTAATTTGAAACGCTGCGCATTGGCAGCGTAAAATATTCACAAAAAAAGAAATTTTAGCTGCTTTAAGAGCGTTGAACGATTTTATATGAGTGTAACACAACAGGGCAGAGTCAGCCAAATAATAATAAGAAAATGTGGGAAATAATAATAATAATAATAATAATAATAATATGATTTATTGCCCAACAGCTGAACCATTTACAGGACAATATGAATGAAACATACATAACATAATATATTAGGATAGGTACATAAGAAATATACATAAAAATTTGTAAATTACAAAAATTACAAAAAAATGTCTTCAAATAATGTGTTTGCAATTCGACATATGATAGTTACGGGGGAACGACGTAACACATCGGACCGGGCGGGAGGAAGTTGAAAAGTCCTTGGAAACCGGGACGCCTGACGTGGAACATGGAATTGAATACGCGACAAAAGGAGAGGGGCATCAACTTCTCCACGTAGCAGGAGCCGAAGGAACTTTGCGCAACTCATCTCTCTCCGGGCAGTCAGTGATGGCATACCATGGCGTTGAAGGAGGGACAGTTGATCCGTACCTCGAACCGGATAGATCCTATCTAATTTGTACGACAAAAATTTCAAAAATCTACGGTGAATACGATCAAGTGCCAACTGCTGATACGCATAGTAAGGATACCAAATTAAATTTGCATATTCTAATTTACTAAGAACATATGCAAAGTATAGCGATTTAATTGCATTAACATCTTGGAAAAAATGAGTGATTCTAATAATGAAACTCAACATTCTATTCGCATCACGTACCACATTGTTTAAATGATCAGAAAACATGAAATTTGAACAGAAAGTGACGCCTAAATCTCGAACAGATGTTACATTAGCAAGAGTTGAACCACGAATTTGATAAAGATAACGTATAGTATTAATTTTGCGTGTATAAGAAATTATGCAACATTTCTCTATATTTAAGCTAAGTTTATTATTTTGGCACCAAATAGTCATCATGTTAATGTCTTCTTGTAGCAATTTTGCATCATTAACAGAGTTCACTGATGTGAATAACTTTAAGTCATCAGCATATGCAAGTGAATGGCAATTAAATAAAGATAGAAGTTCGTTGATATATAAAACAAATAACAACGGACCTAAATTGGAACCCTGGGGGACTCCAGACGTAGCTGTAAAGTTCATTGAAGAATAACCATTAAAATACACATAGCAAATTCTGTTATTCAAATAAGAATATAATAACTGAACTAAAGCCGGAGATGCACCAAAAGTACTTATTTTGGATAGCAAAATACCATGGTCTATAGAGTCAAATGCTCGAGAAAAATCAGTATAGATCACATCTACTTGTCCACGTTTATCAAGAGTTTCAGCAACATATTGAGAGAGACAAGCCAAGTTAGTAATGGTTGATCGGCCTTTCATAAAACCATGTTGGTTTATTGAAATGTACAGGCTAGTGTGTCTGTAAATTGTTTTATATATTGATATCTCAAGAATTTTTGCAAAATTGTTTAAGATAGATATCGGTCTATAGTTACTAATATGAAATTTGTCACCTTTTTTAAAAACCGGTGTAATTCTAGTTTTCTTCCATCTTTCAGGAAAAGTACTTGAACTAATTGACAAATTTATGATAAAAGCAAGTGGTTTTGAGAGAACAAAACGGGCATCTTTGATTAAGAAACCCGGAATCATATCTTCTCCAGCTGTAAACTTTGTTTTAAAAGTTGACATAATCGATGTTATTTCGTCATCGGAAATTAAATTCATTGTGAATGAAGGGTAGTAGGAATTTTCTGAATTGTTGTTATTGTAGGTAGAGCTAGCTAAAAAAAATTGAACAAAAGAAGAAGCAAAAGCATCGACTATTTTCTGAGGGCTATCAAATGTTTCAACATCATCATGGAGTTTACCCGGAATTCTTGTAGTTCCTTGTTTTACATGAGCATACTTCCAGAAATCGGATGGATTAGTTTTAATATTGTTTTCTACTGAGGTAATATAAGCTTTGTAGGCCTCATTAATTTGATATTTAATTAGTTTACGTAGTCTTTTAAATTCTTCAAGATAATGCTGCTGTTTGAATTTAATGAATTTTTTCCTAAAATAAATTTTAGTCTTGATGTTAAACTTAATTTCTTTGGTGAACCAGGATGGAAATCGGGATTCAGCAAATGAAGACTGCGGAACTGATTTGTCAAAAGTTGTATATAACGTATTATAAAACGCATCGAGTGCGACGTTCACATCTTGGATGTCGTTTAAGAAAGACCAGTCTATATTACAAATATTTTCATAAAGCTGGTTAAAATTAGCTTTACGAAAATTATAGCGAGTACTTACCGCCAATGGGAATTTATTATTGCAAGTAGAAGACATAATATTAAATTGGACAGATAATGTTGGATGGTATCTATCTTCAGGGACTAAAGAAAAATCGGATCGCTCAACCACGATGGATTCTAAAAAGTTAGTTAATACTAGGTCTAGTTTGTTTGAATAAAAATTGAGTACATTATTGAGTTGCGTGAGATTTACAGAACTAATAAAGTTTTTAAACATGGAAGATTTTGAGCAATTAACTGAATCATTATATAAATCAGGTAAGTTAAAATCTCCTAGAATAAGTACTCGTTCATCGTTGAACATCAATTCCAGTGCCTCAAGAAATGTATTGAAATTATCAATATCTATATTTGGTGGAATGTAGACGGCACAGATAATAAAGGACAAGTTATTAAAGTGGCATTTACATGCAACGATATCTATAATGGGAGTCAAATTTTTAATTTCTGACAAGTCAAGAATATTATAATTTATATCATTCAAAAATGCGATTAAAACTCCACCGCCTTTTGAACGGTTTGACAAAGAAAAATTTCTATCTGATCGAATGACATTATAATGTGTAGGAAATAACTCAGAATTTTGCATTGAATCATTTAACCAAGATTCGGTGATGACAATTATATTGAACGACGAAGACAAACAGTTAGTATAAAATAAATGAGACTTAGAATTTAAACCCCTAGTATTTTGATATAGACATTCTAAAGACATAGACACAGAGCTGTTGGGCAATTTTAGTTTTCCGATTTAGTGGACACTACACGGGGAACATTATTTACATATTTGATGGTTAAATTCGTTTCGCCTTTTTGCAGTCTCTCATTTAAGTCGGCTTTTACATATTTGTAGAAAGCGATCTGCTTACGCGTACGATCTCTAGAGATTGATAAACTAGGCCATTTTCCGCAATTTTTAAATTTTTTAATGTTCCGAAACATTTTGTTAATGTCATTAGGGGACGATAATTCAATTTTTAAAGGCCGAGAGCGGGAGGATGTAGGATCATAACGTCCAAGCCTGTAAGAATTTAAGATTGAATATTCTACCCCTAATTCAGTCATGATGTCTTTTACTAGAGTGTTATCAATATCCTTTTGCTGTTCTTTCGTGGATTCAGCTTCATTGGCGCCAAAAATTAAAAAGTTATGCGAGCGCTTTTCTCTTTCTGAAATTTCACTGATAATTTCTTCAGTTGCAATTAGGGATGATAAATCAGTAGGGTTCGTTTTAGAATTTTTAAGTTCTAAAATATCTTGCTGTAGTGAAAGTATTAAAGCCTTAAGGCTGCTGATATCATCACCGAATTGAGAACAATTAGTACAGTCCCATTTCAGTCCTCCAATGCCCGACTTAATTTTTCGAGCATCAGCTATAGTAATATTATCTACACATGAAATACTGTAGCTCTTCTTACAAATACAACATGTTATAGATCTGTTTTCCTCAATACTTTTTTTGCAGCAGTTGCATTTAATATCCATTGCAGATGTAAACGAAAAAGATTGAAGAAGGTACTAGATCAAAAAAAAAGTAAAGAAAAAAAACACCCTGTATATATACTTTTGTCAAACTCCCAGTATATATGTCTTAAAGATGCAAACGACTGAGCACGCTACTTAATTGAACAGGCGTCAACAAACAAATAAACCACGTTTCTAAGTAGCCAAAAAAGTTAACACAAAAAATAATAAACATAAAAGAAACTCACCCCAGAGACAAAAGCTGAAGATACAAAATATGTAACAATAAAGATCACCAAATGCCGAACACAACAGTATGAATCACATAAACGAAAACTTTGAAGAAGCTAGCAAAATCAATTACAAATGAGGAGCCAAATCTATACGTCAAGCCGTACCTAACATCTCTCGACTGTAGTAGATTATGTGTTAACAATATGATTGTTGCAAGAATTTTTATGGCTTTCTAAGTATTAGAAAAATATTATTCTTTAAATAGCTTCAAATTTAAAAATATCACGAAATATTCATTAGATAATTTAACATTAATTATTGAAATATACGTAATATTTTGAAAAAATCACGTGATCACAATGTGATGTTATAGTTCATACAGCTTAACAAGTGACAGAATATCGCCTATGTTTATTTATACCGATTTATACTGAGAGTTTTTTATTATTTACATTTAAAATGATTGACAGCAATGTATTATCACGTTTTTTTTAAACTGAATACAGAGAGTTGTTAAAAAAAGAAAAATCTACATTTATTATAGAAGTACTGGATGCGTCAATGGACAGCAATAAAAGAAATTAGAACAAGTTGATTAAAAATAAGGAACATTAAATTAAAGAGTTAAATGAAAATGGCAATATACTTTCGATATGTATAAAGAGAATTCCAAAAATCGACAGATTAGAGTTTGATGGCTTTGACAACTACATGTGTACAATTTAAAAAAATCTTTTGTGACCAGCACAATACGTTCCGTCATTTTCATGTATTTTATATAAATTCCACACAGAAAGTATCTTGAAAAATAAAATAAATAAATATTCATCATGGCATATTACCCATTGCTGGGTGTGCCAATCTGCTGTGTACACAGATATCGGTAATGATGGAATATTTGTACCGTATTTGTACTTGTATTTTCAGTAAAATTATATCATACTGTGTAAATTGTACTTGACACTAACATCGGTCAATTAATTTCTTTATAAATTTTTATTCCTAAATATATTGAATATGAAGTAAATAATGCACTCAAATCGTATAGAGAATAAAATATTCTTTATTATTTATAATTACATTAAATGTCAAAATAAGACATTTAACTGTGTTTTTTGAAGAAAAACAGTTAAGAGATTCAAATTAAGATACTTCCGGTTGTTCAATTATTATAACCAAAAACTAATCATGTCTTCATTTGGATGTAAGAATAAGGAATATGAAAAAACTGTAATTTAGTATTGGAGTGGTCAAAATGATACACATACACATACACACACACACACACACACACACACACACACACACACACACAGACATCATCGTAAAAATAGTAAATTCATATTCTAGGAACCCTAAAATGTGCTTATTCATTAAATTCGCCACGGAAGGTAAAAAAGCGCGATAAAACATTTGTGTTAATTATTTTAAATGTAACTATGGTAATGATATACGCCCATTTTCACTTATAAAAAAATACTCTCGGTATAAATAATGTGGGTGATGAACAAATTGTTATCCTGTTGGCTATGAATAACGTGCTGTGTGTGATTTGACGTCACAGGAGTGGGAGGTTGTTTTTCATGATTATTTCTGGCGCTAATCTTTTGTAATTACATAGGAAAATAATTATTTTTATTATTATTACTGTGAAAAATATTTCATAAATTTTCATTTAAAATTTCCGTCATAAAGCATTTGTTTTTACACAACCGAAATTTCAATACCTTGTACCTTTATCTGATTAAGTTCTTATCCAGAACCTAGATGTTTTTAGTTTTTCAGCAACAAAAAGAAACTTAGATTGAAAGAAAATAATAATATATTAATAAGTCTATACACAAATTTCAAACAGGCCATATTTTATAAATATTTAAGGTTAAATAATATAATAAGTAAAATGGAATCTATACACATCTTAACATCGTCCAAAAGTTAATACGCGTCGGTGTCCCGCCTCGGCCTGTTGCCTGTTACAACTTCTAAATTTTCATTGGTAGAAAAAGTAACATTTATGATTGTAAAAATCATGTATAATAATTACCAATATATATGTTTTAAAATCTTGCCCTTGGAAAATTTTCATTCCATTTTGTCGACAATCACGTTCAGTCTAGACTGCGACAATAAAAGTAATTTTCCTTCGTTCTACTCTGAATTTTAAGTTAATATTCTAGAGACAAAAGATTTAGAATCGATATACCTACAAAAATAAAATTCGTGCCTTCAAAAGTATAAAGGTACGGCAGGGTTTATAAAAAATTGCTTCTACGATATTCACATCAAAAAAGTCAGATTCGCTTACAAGAAATACCGGGGGGATTTCTTTGGAAATGTTATTCTGCTTTGAGGGAGGAACGAGGAAATACGCTATAGTTCCATCGATACATATCACAGAATTACAGAAATAACTATAGATTATTTTTACAATTTGTTATCATATTTCAAACCGAAATGAGTTCATTTATACATTATTCATAGTCGTTGCACAATATATTTTCATGGAACTAATATTATATAATTTGGTTATTGGCTGCTGTTTAAATTATCTATAAAATATATAATATACTGGGTAGTAAATATATTATAATAAATAACTACTCGTATTATATTTGGCAAAGGTTTTCGTTTTGTCCAATGCTCTGTGTAGTAGTTGGAATCAAGGCATCGAACCCGTCAAAAACTCGGTTCGGTTCAGGTTCAGGTTAAATTATTTTTTGAGAGACGGGTTCGAGTGCGATTCTGGTTCAAACATTAATAAAATTTGTGGTTTTGTTCCGGGTTCAGGTATTGGGTTCAGGTTCGGTTCGACTTAATGAAAACTGAATTAATGTTTTTGAAATCTTTATATAAAAATAATTTAAAATGCGAGCCAGAATTTACGCAAAACAAAAACACGAACACAATTTTCACAAAAAGACAACACGGGCGTCGATTATCGGCTATATTACGATTACGCGTACATTTCGAACTCAGAATGAACCTGAAGCGGAGCTGAACCCTGAATCCGAATTTTAATACTGGGTTCAGTTCCGACTCGGGTTCAATTGAAAAATATATTTAAGGTTCGGTTGTGGGTTTGGGTTCGCTAAAATGTTACGGTCTGGTTCCGGTTTGGTTCGGTTCAGGTTCGGGTTCGATGCCCTGGTTGGAATTTTTCAGAAATTTGATATTATATTAGTGAAGCTGAAGAAAATATACATAATGAGCTTTGTTGTGGGTATTGTATAGAATATACTATAAATCCAGGCGTTGGTCCCTAAACACAAAGTTAATATTTGTAAAAAACAAGTCATCTATTATCGTTATGAAGAACTAAAATTATACATTATTATCTTTTTTTTTAATATTTAACATTTTATACGCATTTTTACCTCTCGCTAAGAGAGGTATTGGATTCATGCTAAAAATCGCATATCCAGATTTTATTGAATAAGCACGTTTTAAGGTCCCTACAATCCGATTTTAACATTTTTACGATGATGTCTGTGTGTGTGTGTGTGTGTGTGTGTGTGTGTGTGTGTGTGTGTGGATGTGTGTGTGTATGTGTGTGTGTGTGGGATGTTGGAAGGACGGTTACTCAAAAACTATAAGACTTAAAATTTGTTTAACAACGTATTTCCCAATCGGACATTCATGGGAAGATCTGAAAAGGTTTTGGTAATAATTGGACAACCGGAAGTAGAAGATTCTTGAAAAAAAATCTTCTAAATATTATTTTTTGAAAATTTTTCGTGGTAATATTAAAGAAAATTAAATTCTCTATCTGATACATTTAAATATTTTATTATATATTCCATAGATTTAGAGATAAAAGAAGTATAATATATAAAATAATCTGTTGTAATAAATTTGACAGCCGAAAGAATGCCATGAAAAATAGTTGATAATTTAAATTATTTGTAACTGACAGATAAATGTCAGTGTCAGAAATAATGAGTAATGAAAGAAAAATGTACTTGGAGAATCCCTTAATTCTTGATCTGTGACTATTATGGAGATGACAAGTCTAGGTTGAAGGACTTAAATTTGTTTCAAACATTATGGGACAATGTACACCAGTACTATAGACTAGAGTAACTTTGAATTGCGAAAAAGCTATCAAATTCTTCTCAAGTAAGTTGTAAATATTTACAAAATTACACATCGATATAAGAATAATCGGAGTGCAATCTATTCGTCACTTTATTAAAGGGAATTAGTGTTATTTAGATATAACATGTATGAAAAAATAAAATGTAAAAGAAGATATATAAGAATAGATGCACAATCCAGATATATACATTTTAGACCGCCCAAAATTAATGTTTTTACTAGAAGAATATGAAGAAAAAGTAAACAACGTTGTTCGAATTGAAAATTGCTGTTACCAGCCTAATATTTATATATGGTAAACTCTACTTTGTAATTTATTGTAACATAATTTATGGTAAAATATCTTCATGTTGAGACATGCTATTATTGAATAATAAAGAAGTTTATACGTCATAGATTTATATGAATATATTATTTGTATTTATAAAAATATTCTTTGCTTTATGCATACAGCCAGGTAAAATATACGGCGAGAGGTTATGTGCTGGCCACATCAGATTTTTTTTTAATATTTAATATTTTATACGCATTTTTTTACATGTAAATGTAAAAAATACTTTTTTTACCCGTAAATGCCCATCCCTGATTTCGTATTACAGACTTTTCTATTTATTGGAACAACAAATTAGATTTTGTTTAAAGGATCAACTGGAAGTGATTCTTTACTAAAGCTCATTGCTATTTTAAACATGGAATTGGTGAGAGGTCATGCGCTGATCAAATTACATTTTTTTTTACATCTATTGTACTTACACAGATATTTTTTACAGCTCAATATACAGGGTGGTGACCGCAACCCCGGAACATAGGACTTTAACATGTAAAATTACATTTTCGTAACTTCCTGCTTCCCTAATTATTTTAGGTAAAAAAGCTTCAAATAAAAGTTGTAGGGCATAAAATTCTTCATCATTGAGCAAAATTAATTTTGTATGCCTTGTAACGTCAAAAATTAAGTACGAAAATGTTGAAAATCACCGCAATAGTAGCTATAGCCATGGAAATGAAACAAAAAATTAACAAATATTAACGATCTATCTGTAAAGCTAGGTTAATTTAATTTCGTTATCATTTGTAAAATCTGTTCAAGTGAACAAATATCAATTTAAATTAACAGATAATTGTTAATTGAAACATAAATTAGAAATAATATTTAATAAAAATAAATTACCCTAGCGTGACAGATAAACCGTTAGACATTTGTTATTTATTTTGTCTCAATTTCATGGCCATTGCTATTTTTTAGGTGATTTTCGACATTTTTATACCTAATTTTTGCCGTTACAAGGCATACAAAATTAATGTTGCTTATTGAATCAGATGCAACATTTATTTGAAGCATTTTTACCTAAAATAATTAGGGAAGCAGGAAATTAAGAACGTATGATTTTACATGTTAAAGTCCTATTTTCCAGGGTCGCGGTCACCACCCTGTGTATGAATTTATCGGAATACACTGGCAAGAACTGGCGATCATAGTAAGTAATAAAAAAAACCAGAACCACAGACGCGTTTCGCTCTTATTGAAGCTCTTCAGTGTGGTGTACTGACGCCTCTTGTGAGGCACTGAGACCGATTGAGCGGACGGATGATAAACATCCCACAAAGATATTAAGCCTGCAGAGGTAACTAACCACATGCAGAGCCATCTATTGAGAAAACCGCGAGCTTGGCTAGCAGAATAATAAAAAAGCTGTACAAAGTACAATTTCGACACTTGGTAAAACTGTTTTGAATAATATTTAAATTACACTTGGCACGTTTCACAAAATTTCATTCTCTGAATCAACCTCTCGGTTATTGATCAGAGACTGGCCCACTTAACCAGAACCACAGACGCGTTTCGCTCACACCACACTGAAGAGCTCCAATAAGAGCGAAACGCGTCTGTGGTTCTGGTTGAGTGGGCCAGTTTCTGATAAATAACCGAGAGGTTGATTCAGAGACTGAAATTTTTTGAAACGTGCCAAGTGTAATTTAAATATTAATCATAAACGTGTAATAGTATATTAAAGAACGAATGTCATAATTGTCATTTTATTTTGTGAGAAGGAAGTTTGGGTAACGACGCGTAGCGGAGTTGCCCAAACCTTCGAACAAAATAATCGACAATTATGACATGAGTTCTTTATACTATTTTTTCTATTTTGCGCCTTTTATGATATTTTTAAATAAAAAATCGTAAATTCAAAATTTAAGGAATTTTGTGTTAGTTGGTAATAATGTGACATTTGAAAAATCAATTGTTTGAATTTAAAATTGTCTCGTGTTGTTTACAATCAAATTCATATCAAATTAAAAATGAATACAGACGATTTTTTGTGTACTCCACCTGAAATACGTGAAATTACGGAAAATATATTTTATAATTTCAAAAACAAACAATGAAAACGTCAGGTTTCATAGTCATAACCAAATATAAAATTTTTACAAGTTACTTACATTTTATTGTATAAAATTAACTGAAAAGGATGTGGAAAGTGTAAAACTATATAATTATACACATCTTATATTTAAAACACTATTTTCTTATAAATAAACACTTAATTCTTGTTGACATTTCTCCTCCGCCGCCATTTTGCTTTTGTCTGAACTACTACACAACCTGCGTAACTTTGGCTATGATATCAGCGCCAAAAAGCTCGAACTAATTTACCGACAGAGTTCATAAATAAATAAAAATAATTTACATATTTTAAATATCAACAATTAATAGTGTTTTGAACTATTTATGCCCTAAATATATGTAAACAAAAATAAAAATCTTAACAATCGTTAGTATCGTTTATTCAGTGAAGTTTGACATTTGATATTTTTTGACATAGAATTTCAACTATGCTACCAACTTTATAAAAATAAATTGTACTAGGCTGTTTCAACAGTCAAACGAGCTATTAACGAACTCCTTTGGGTGCTGTAATAGCTTTGTTACAGATGCAAAATAGAAAAGTCATTTAGTGCGCACTGATTATATAAATGCGAAACGAGTTACGCACTCATTGCAAAAAAATCGCATTAAATATAAGTATAAATGGAAAACGCTATTAGTTTAAAAACAGGGTAAAATGTGGTTAGCAGGTTTCATTAAATTAAGTGTAAAAAATGCTTGCGGATGTCAAGTATTAAATTAGGATAAAATCGATTATTTATTGACTGTGAAATGTAGGAAGCAAAAACGGGAACAGTATCTATATCTATACGAAAACCATTAATAAACAATGGCCACATTTACTGCGCCATATGCCCGGTTCGCCACAATTTTTCACACAACTGCAGCTGTGCATCGAATAATCACGTCAGCCATTTTACGATTCGCTTAAAAATGCAAAGCCACGGTACACATGACTATCGTTATGTTACCGCCCGTTATATTTAACGTTTACATAGCTATGAGCAGCGGTATTTCAAATCAAACAATTGCGAATCATAGTAACAATGACGGCAGTGCAGGGAAACAAAAGAATGATTCAACGCTTGCGGGATACGTGCCAAGTTCGCGATTTTCAGATTATGGTGATGCACCCGAGGGAATTTTGGTTTTATTTGGCGATAACCTGGGATTCAATGTATGAAAAGGTTTTTTGTCTGTACTGAGAAATTAAATGGATCGTGGATAATGTTTCTTTGTTTATATTTTACATAATGTACATGAAATTAGGTCGAAGCTCTAAGCGTTGAACTAAATAGGGAAGATACAGTTTTTAATTGGTAAAACATGATGAGGTCATCATAAAAACAACAATTTTTAACTTTTTATAATGCGGTTTCACTATTTTCATACAGTATTTTAAAGTTTATGCAATATTTTTTATAGTGATAAAAAATATTGAAAATTTGCTGTTATTTTCGTAAATAGTACAAGAAATAGTCATGAAGCCCCCCCTCCTTTGACGTCATATTACATACAGCACGTCCTTCATAGCCAAAAGGAAAATAGCTATTTTAGACGACCACTTTAGAAAATAATAAATATCGCCACAGTAGTTGAAAATATCGTGCACTAGCATGATTTGAATATCGTGCTATAGTGAAAATGATTAGGCAGAGGACTCACGTCATCGACCTGAAAAAAACCTTATAAAATGAAATATAACTTGTGGAAATTATTGGGTGTTATTTATTTTTAAAAAAAGAAAAAAAAGTACTAGTATTAATGATATTTACAATAATTATTTCCAAGTCAATCGTTATTCCTTTTACGGAATTTAAATTATTTGAAATAATTGTAGTTTATATATCGTACCATACGTTGGCACTACTGAGATTGATTAGGTTGTGTCAAATAATTTTATATTCCGTAAAAGGAATAAGGATTGACTTAGAAATATTTGTAAATTTATTAATATATACGTTTCTTTAATACTAATAATTTTTTTCTTCTTTTTTTAAAAATAAATAACAACTAATAATTACTACAAGTTATATGGATATTGGACATTACCTTCCTTACAAGTTATATTTCTTTTTATAAGGTTTTTTTTCAGGTTGATGACGAGAGTAAGTAAGTATATATAAAATTATTTGACGTAAGAAAAAAATAATATGTATACGATTATAACTATTTATGTAAAAAGAAAATTATTATAATCAACATTAGATATTACATTTGATAACAATATTTATTTGAAAGCTTCTGTATATATTTATTACATGCCTCTGTAAACAAAAATAGTCGTATATTTATTCTATATCATGAATGTTTTAGCAAATATATAATGTATAACATTTTCCATCTGTAATTAAATATTTATACAGCGTTATTTGTATTTGCTTTTTCATTAACGATAAATTACAAAGATAAATTTAAACGTTATAGTAATGGGAAGTATATAATTAAAAGAAAATATGAATCGAAATTACGCTTTTCAACAACTCTTTAAATATGGTAAAATTAAATCGGAATTATGGTGTAATTGTAACGTCATTTTTTATTCAACTACAATATATTACTGTAATTTGTTTTTTTTTATGGAATAATTATATCAATTATTTCTGTAATTGTTTCATATTAGATTCAAATGAGCACTCATTAAATGAAAATATTTCATTTTTAAAAATAATTGAATTCTGGAATAATAATTTTAAAATTTACATACTATATTGCTCAAAACAACTATTCTTGTAATTTATCATTGTCACTTCTCTAGACTCTAGATTATTAATGTCTTTAGGTACGAAAATAAACTAATTATGCTATTATTACCATTGTACCCAATACAACATAGACGTAGATAATATTTTTTGTCAATTTTAGAAAATATGAGTATAATATAGAATCAATATGGATCCTGTATATATTTGTGGGAAAGTTATATCATAATCATGATATACAGGGTGTTTGGCGTAAATCCGGCACCACGAATATTTCGTTTATTTTGAGAGATACAAAAAAATGTTAATAAGCAAAGTTAAACTAGACAAAGGGGCTCATAAGATGATCATAGCAGAAATTTTGTATCACTTCCGGTTTTAGCGGAAATGGGTACAACTTTAAATCTAGCATAGCGAATCGATATTTTTATATTTTTTTTTCAGAATGTACATAAAATTTGCTTCACAATGATACCAAATTATCATAGTTTTACTTTCACCATTTCAAAATGGCGACCATTTATTCTTAAAATGTGTATTAATAAAATTCCATACAAAATAAAACATCTATGAAAACAATTTTATTATCTTAAAACAAAAGAAAATAATTTACCTACATTTGTGATAGTGACAATTTCTTGTAATAATTAAATAATTATAGTTCAAGTGAATTACACAAATGAAGAAATGGCATGTGGTTCCAACAAGATGGAGCGCCAGCTCATAATGCAAGAAATGTAGTGGCCTATTTAAATGAAAAATATGAAGATAATTGGATTGGAACAAATTCTCCAAATCCTTGGCCGGCACGATCTCCTGACCTTACGCCACTGGACTACTTTCTTTGGGGTTATTTGAAAGATAAAGTATACCGAACACCTCCAACTACTTTGGAAAATTTAGAACTAAAAGTTAGAGCGACTGTTACAGAAATTTATGAGAATATCCTAGAAAATGTAATGAAAGTGTTTTTATTACCTATAAGAAAATGTATAGAAAATAACGGCGGCCATATTGAGCATTTGTAGTTTTTCACATTTACTGTTTCTGTTTTGGTATCGTTGTGCACATGCTAAAAAATAAAAACAAAATACCTCACGCCTAATTTTTTTTTAAAATTTCTTCTTTTCTTTTGTTATAAGATAATAACATTGTTTTCATAGCTTGCTATGTTTTATTTTGTATGGAATTTTATTAATACATATTTTGAGAATACATGGTTGCCATTTTGAAATGGTGAAAGTAAAACTATGATAATTTGGTATCATTGTGAAGCAAATTTTATGTACATTCTGAAATAAAATATAAAAATACCGATTCCCTATGCTAGTTTTAAAGTTGTACCCATTTCCGCTAAAACCGGAAGTGATACAAAATTTCTGCTATGATCATCTTATGAGCCCCTTTGTCTAGTTTAACTTTGCTTATTAATATTTTTTTGTATCTCTCAAAATAAACGAAATATTCGTGGTGCCGGACTTACGCCAAACACCCTGTATAAGGGATTATTATTTTTATATGGTTTTACAAAAATTAGATCATCCATTTCAATATCAAATAAATATCCCATCTTGTATCATCTCCATCATATTTCATTTTTTGTTTATTCTTTCCACTTTTCTTCGTTAGTAACAACGGGGCCATCTGGTTAATTATTATTAATCATTCTTTTGTTATCTTCTCGCTTGAGTTATCCCTCCACCTCTCCAGTGCCCTCTTGATCCTGTATCAGCAGCAATAATTAGGTTAGGTAGTGTCGTATATTGCGAGAAGAAAGACTATGGATTCCCTGGTGCGATGCTAGCGATTTTAATTAGCTCCTTTATGTACCGGGCTGTTGTGCTGTGCACCCTGACAATATTTTCCACGAGATAATGGCGATTATATCGGAACAACCGACGTGCTAAATTATTAGCGATGTACAGGATAGAGGGATAAGATAGGAAATTTATAGTTTTTAAATTATTTACTACCACTAGATCTAGTAAGATTACCAGCTTTTAAATAATAATAATAAAATGTGTTGTGAATTTATATATTTGTGAAATATTAATTAAAGTATACAGGGTGATTTTGAACTTAATGTCATAAATTTAAGGTTAAGTAGTATGATATGTGTAGATTACAAAACAGAAAGAATTTTTTAGAAATTCGACAAAAGAAAATTCGACTTTTCTTAAGGAAACTTTTTTTGCTGCTGTTTTAATTAATATTTCATTAAAAATATTCAAAATTAGTTGTATAAAGCCTGTTTTACACAATCATATATAAACAATTAAATTTACATGCAAAATATTTTCATTTTTACATAATAATTTTTGATTAAAATCTTTTCGTTTTACACGGCCAAATATTTGTGACATGTTTGATTGTTGCCAACTTAAATACATTTTTATATGTTGGTAACAGTTTACTACTACGATTTACTAACTTCTCAAATATTTACAAGTGTTGTGCAAAAATATAATTTTTATATTTTTCATTGTCTTCGTGCAACAATTCATTTTGTACTAAATTTAGTATACTTCTATTTAGTCGCATTTGAATCCACGGCTTGACCCAAATTCGTTTATGCTTCAAAATCTTATTTCGTGCATTAACAACTGCGACAATTACAAATATTTTTTTAATTTTTTCTATTCATTGTTCTTCATTTGAACTTGACGTTTGGTTTTGTGAAAAGTTTCATAGATCAGAGTAGCCAATTACCTGCAACTACACATGAAATGTAAACTATTGTTTAATGAAAACCCTAAATATCACCAAAATGTGAAGCAAATGACCTTCATAATTAGAACGTGCCCTATTTGAGAATTTTTTACAAAATCATATGGTACCATAAGAAGTTGTAAATTTATTACCGTGTAATCATTGAAATTTTGTGATCAAATACGAAGTTGTAAAAATGCATGTAAATTTATGATAATGTAAAACAGGCTTTAGATATTATTCTTTTCTTTTTCATAATTAAATTAAATAGCATTTTTAACGAAAATAATTGTGTAATAGATAAAATAATGCAAATGCGTTGCCAGTTGTCCAGTGGTACCAAAAATGTTAGTTACATGAAAACTACCTTTAAATATACGAATTTTTAAAAAATTCTTTTCGTTTCGTAATCTACACTTGGCATACGACTTACCCTTAAAGTTATGACATTAAGTTCAAAACCATCCTGTATAAGATATAAGTATTGATTATACAATGGGGTATGTGACCATATTCGAATTTCAATATAAGAGTCATAAAAATAAAAACTAACCACTATAGCTTCTTATTATAATAATAAAACTAAATATTAGTTTGTATTAATACTGTTATTAGCTATTCAATGTTTTGGAGAAGGGATTTTTGACGCGAGTTTGGTAGAATCGTGGAAGAAGACAGACTGGAAGGGTAAGAGATAGTTTTAGATCCGCCGATCAGCGTCGCGATTATGTTGTGGTAGGTGTGGCATGACGACAGCAGCCTGTAACTATTTCTTTCCCTGCTACTCTATTCGTCTTCTTTCACGATTCTACCATGCTCACGTCACGTATCCCTTCCCCAAATTTTTAATAATTATTTTCTTGTAAAATAAGAATAATTAATCGATAAAAAGATACTGGTATTTTATTTTTTTGTCTAGTATCATATTCTGTAAAAATAAAAATTTGGTCACATACCCCATTCTTGTTTGCCTAATACACCCCGATAATAGTTATTTCGACCAAAAAAGAACTTTTAAATCACGGTGCACACACACATTTTTAGGCGATTATCACAAAGTTATAAATTTTTATTTAATAGAGTTGTTTATATATCAACGCACTGAAGTTTTATTTTTTTATCACGAATATGGAATTTAGTTGCCAAGGCCGTGTATGGCCGAGGAAAATAAACCATATGAGTGATAAAAAGGTGCAAATTAAACTTTATTTGAAATTGAAATTTTGTGAAAATGAAAGATATATTTATTTTTATTGGTTATGATGACAAATCTGTCAATTGCTGTCAGTCAAACAAATGAATTTATGTTCAGTGTTACGAACATCTGGACATTGAAGTTGTAGAATTGAATAAATCAAAATTATGCGTGTTATCTCAAACTTCTTCATCGGAATTATTTAATTCGTTCTTCTTGCGCTTATTTTTTGTCATTTTACATACATATTTGCTATTATACAAATATGTCTGCCTAAATTATCTTATATATACAATAATTATCATAAGGTTGGCAACACTACCTTTCATGAAATCGTCCTATAATAAATTATTTTAGTGCCTATTTCTGAACTTTTAATAACGATTTTTGTGCACTATATTGACGATGTCACTTGCAAAGAGCGCTTTGTTGTGATCTTGACAACTCACAAAACAATCTCCTTACTGTCAAATATAATACAACCTAAAAATGAAAATAAAATAACTACAATAATTAATATGTTAAGTAAGAAAATAAGCGATTGCGACAATTTTTCCAATACATCGTCTGAAATTTATGAAGCTGCAAGTAACACAATAATATTAAAATTATTTATTTAAACAAACGAGTGATTGTAGTGGTCGTAAACTAAACGTGGCCGTAAAGTAAAAGCGGCCGTGTAGTAAATGCGGCTGTAAAGTAGTTTTTAACAGATAGGATACTAAAATAACTTATTTATATAATAGCAGTCTAAAAGTACAATTTTTAAAATTTTATTCTGACCGAACAAACATAATAATATAGTACACATGTACGACTAGGTACATAATGTACATATATCATTAAACACGAAAGTTTTACGAACTTAAATGACAACTAGATCATACAATTAAATCTCTATTAAATTTATTCAATGCATAATTTGTTTTAAATATACCTATAAATATTCGTACATAATCTATAAATCATAATAATTATTATTATGGTATTATATTTTATACAAATACATATATATTTATCGTAATGGTATTTATTTTCAGACTATTTTAAATTGAATGCGAGTAGAATTTAAATTCAATAATAAATTATTGAAAAAAAAGATTACTTTGATCACACTTTACATTAATGCAAATAATGCATATTGTGAATAGTATTATTATCATTAAAATATATTTCAATAATGACTCTGCAATCAGTTAATATATTTCATATAAATAATGATATCAAATATGTCTCTGTATAATATTTGCTAATGTATAAAACATATTGTGATTAAATAACTAATATTATAATAGCGGTATTAATACAGAATTTAAACAAATATAATGTAAATTGTACTAATGCATAATATGAAATATTTATATACATTGTGAAACTTTCCAAAAACATAATCTAAATTACATTTTATTAAGTTGCAAAATTGTTCTTATCACCTTTGGTTAAAGCTAACTGGAAATTACAACTGTTGTTCGCATCAGTTAATAAACTGTCTCTTTAACAAGAGCTGGTAGGATCGGGCCTTAGTGGTTAATTTTTACTATTGGTTAAAAAAATATAACCAATCAAGTATGTTGACTTATAACAAAAAAGAGGAATTTTAGTCGTCAAATCAATACGATATCTGTTAGATAGTTTTTTGAATTAATTGTTCAAAATTAACCACTTTGGCAATAGGTCCAAAAATAGTGGTCACAGTGGCGGGAAGAGGCATATTCCGTATTTCCTATACTTTTTTTTCTCCCTTATCCAAAATAAAAAATCTGATGTGGTAAGCACATTACCTTTTGCAATTTCCATTTTATGTTACGTCCCTGCGTCATATTATATCGAATTTAACATTTCTTGTACACACAAATATTCTAATTGTATCTATTCTATCTTTCTATTATGTCGTATTCTTCTGAATGTTCAAGGTTCCATCAATTCATTAATGGGTATTTCTTACGGATAATATTAATAATTCCATAATTTTTAATACTTAATTAATGATTTATTAAATGTACTTCCCAACTTCCCAGAAACAGCTTCCAGTAATGTTAAAAAACCACAAAACTGTTGATTTTTGACAATGACATTTTTCTGTCAACGGCAAACATTTAAATTTGACAGCTTGTTTCCCTGGAGTTGTTTGGGCTGTGAGATTTTTTACAACAGATTATATTATACATATATGGGAAATAAGCAATATGACATCTGGTGGTATTTTGCGGAACTATAGTTAATGGGATAAGTTATACACGTGAAATTTTCTTGATTGTATAAACACAAGTGTGTTATCTATTATATTTATAATATTTAAGTTTGCATATGTAATATCTCTTAATATTCTACACTTAATACATAAATACAATTAGTAAATGTCAAATTATTCCGTACGTCAGTTCTTTTAAAAGCCACTTTAGGCTACGATCTTATTTCACATCGCCTATATTTATTATCCCTAAATCTGTGGGAAATATAACAAAAAATAAATAAATATTTCAGGTGCAGAATTTAATGTACTTCCGACTGTCCAATTGTTACCAAAAACTATTTTATTCAACATCCACACACACACACACACACACACACACACACACACACACACACACACACACACACACACACACACACACACAGATGCACACACATACATCATCGAAAGAATATTAAAACCGTATTCTAGGGGCTTTAAAACGTGCTTATTCACTAAAATCTGGATCTTAGTGAGTGATATATTTTAGAACAATTTTAATTTAAAATTATTTCATGTATTAAAAATTCAAAATACCCCATTGTGCTGGGTTCAAATTTGATTGTGAATGTACCTTTATTTTCCTTCTTCTAAAATTTTAATTATTCTTCAAATAAAAGAGTATTAGTTACACTTTCATTTTGTTTTTCATTAAAATATAACAACCTTACAATTAGAAATCTGTCGAATCCGAGTGAAATTGCAAAGGATAAACTTTGCGGGCGAAGATCCTAACAATTACACTGATTATTACATTTCTGTTAATTAGTTTTGCAAATTGTATGGGTCTGTCCTTTTCCCTCGGGAAGATTACATCACAAAGAGGGCAAAAATGCAGTGGAACGGTCTCATTATTATTCAGCTAAATTTTTTTGAATGGGATTACATTAAATTTTTGCAGAATCGGTAAAATCAGTTCTGAGGATGATTACTCTATAAGGAAAAGCATCGTGTACTAAAAAAGGAAGGAATAAATTTGCTATACATGTAGGAATAAGATGCGGAGGAGGATCATTCAGTTTTTATAAACGAAATCGTTGCAGGGAATACATATTTATGAAACGTTGGTTTGTTTAACACAGGAAATGTTTATCAAATATCCGAATTTTGCAACTGAAAGATTTGATGAAGATATTTCCATAAATAGATTCAGGAAGCAAAAAAAAAAACTGACAATAGAATTAACCATAATATAACCTGTTTTGAAAAGTTTAAATACATTGGCTGGTATAAACAACTGATTAAGAGTAACTAGGAAACAGTTAACTATAAAAATTACTTGGAATGAAAAATGCGTACAATTACATTTTTTTTAAAATTGAAGAGCCCATGGTAAAAACAACCGTAGTCCAAATATTGTATACAGTGACATTTACTTTCAACGATACCAAATAGTTAAAATTATAACCGCAAATTAATACATTTTAAAATTTATGCGTTTCTACAAAAACTCCTATAAAAATCTGTTGTGTCAGTACAATACTTCTCGCCATTTTATGGTAAATAATTAACGAATTTAACATTTCTTCTATACACACAAATAATTTAAATTGTATCTATTCTTCCGTGCTATGGTAAATTTTGTCCTACTCTTCTTACATGTTCAAAATTCTTCATATTCATTGATGGTATTTGTGCTATTTCTCAAGGATATATGTAATATTAATATACCTATAATTTTAAATACATAATTAATAATAATAATAATAATAATATTTATTACGCTTTTTCATTACACTTAGTATATATAAAGCGATGATAATGACATATTTTTTTACATATTATCTATAACATATCGTTATTACCTTACATAATAATGGGGATGAGGGATGAAAAGACACTTACATGGAACATCCATACCTTACCCGGGATTCGAACCCAGAACCTTCAGCGTATAAAGCGGAGACGCTATCCACTACACTACATCGGTCGGTAAATACTTAATTAATTAATAATACAATAAAAAATATTAAATGTACCTTCCCTAGAAAAAGGTTTCAGTAATTTCAGTAAAACTGTTGATTTTTGACACTGACATTTTGCATTTATCTATATTATCATTTATTATAGTGTGTTCAAAGAAAACCTGACTCGGAGTAAGCTATGAACAGACAAACGTATGTCTGATCATTATTCAAGTCAAACTGTCAAAATTGATGTTGAAATGTAATTTTAAGGAGAAAAGATAATGAAAGATACAGAATATATTATTACCATTTGCCGTTTTCTAATTTATTTCCATTTCTAAAATAAGATTCAAGAAGAAAAGCTTTGAATTCTTTTGATAACATTTTTGGCAATATCTCGTGTCAAATTGACATTTAATTAAATACTTTTCAATTGACATACGTTTCCTTGTTCATAGCCTACTTCGACTTAGGATTTCTTTCGAACACACTGTATCTCGAAATCTATAGAAGACAAAAAATTAAATGTATCAAATTGTGAATTTAATGATCTTGTATTATTTGTAATTGTAATAATATAAATTTTTAAAAAATACTGTGTAGAAGTTTTTTTTTTCAGAAACTGTCACTTCCGGTTGTCCAATTGTTACCAAAACCTTAACGCTCGTCCTATTAATGTTAGATTGAGGAATCCGTAGAAATAAAGTGCTTAATACCATGCTTCTAAATGTTTATGCTATGAAATTAATAGTATTTTATGTATCTAGCAAGAAAATTGAATCTTTCATATATGAGCAAGTAATGTACTTGTGAGTACCTTAAAGACACTTTTCGTGTCATACTGGTTTCTAGTTATTAAATTATTAATGGCCAGTTGCACAGCTTATAGTTAAATTGTTAACTGTTGGTTAAATTAACAATATCGCATCGAAACGAAATGTCAAATGAGTTGTTAAATATTGCTGTCAAAATTTCGATACGCATTTTTTCTGTTAACCAGTAGTTAACTATATTACTATATGCTGTGCAACTGGCCATAAAAGAAATATACAGCAATTTGTAGCAAAATGAGCTTTGTATAAATAGGCTAAGTCGCTATTGTTCGAAAATCCTAGCAAAATTTTGACAGATTGACAGATTGAAATTTAATTCTTCCGATTCCGTTAACATTCTTATTCGCTATAATTGATGAAAAATATATTCCTGGTGATACTTTGGATGAAGCTACTGAGGTGAAGTACAATTTAATGCCATTCAGTATGAAAATAAAAATTTACTTTAATGTTTCACTTTTTGTTTTATAAATTGTTCAAAAAATGTAGCTTCAGAACCAGTATGACATAATATAAATTTAATAGCAAAAGGAAACTCATATTATATTATAATATACTATAATTAACTATATGGTAGGTAATATTATTAAGCGATTCCATTCATACATGCATGAATTATACATAGTCTGTTTAGAACTATGTTCGAAGCTTGTTAACGTGCATTATTAATTATAATTAACTAATAACGTTCATGTAAGCTTAATTGAAATTCCTTATTGATATGTCAGGTATGATAAGACATTTGATGGATCAATTTTATTTGTAAACTTAACCTATATGTTAACTTGCTGTTGTGAAAACAGTTTTGTTTATTTTACCTTTTTGGAGCCAGCAAGATAAAACTTTTATTCCCGAGTGTCCTTACCTACTTTTCAAAACTTTTTGATATGTAGATAGCCGTAGATCCTCTACAAAATGATATGTCGGTACACCAGACAATATTTTTTCTTTCAGTTAGACACTTTTATTCCACTTCTTTTGAACTAATACTTATCACAATATGTATAAATAAACATATAATCGTGCGATCTATCCATAATTTTAGGATAAAAGAGCGAATAATTATCCATAAATGATTGGGAGAAAAAACAATGCTGGTCAACTGCTCGATTATCACCCTTAATTTCATACTAATGGTCAATATATATTTAATTTTTTAATTCAAAATGAAAAGCTACATTTAAATATTATAGGTACGTAATGGCCGAAAATCTCTTTTTAGTGTTCCGAGAGAAAAATTGTACCCGATGCCGCTTCCCGTCAAGGCAGGACAATCTCGACAATCCCTAAAAAATATGTAATTACAAATTTTATTAACAATTGATAAGCAAAACAAATTATTTTGGATTTTACAGTATTCATTGTATTTATTTAAAAAAAAAACCAAGAAACTTATTGTTGTTATACTTTAGAGACGTCATGTATTTGGGGCCCGTTTCAGAATGATTATTAGTAATTATGTACATAGATGCCAAATATCAGAAATTTTAATTATAAATTTGAAGATTTTCTAAATTCATGTAGTTAATTTGTCACCAGGAGTGTGAAATATACTTGTAGAGGAAAATAAACCACATGGAATTGGAAAATCACTAAATTTAGAATGAGAAATTATGTATTTGACATCTATGTACATAACTACTAGCTATAATTTTGACACGGGCTACAATATCTGCTTGTCAAGGCCAACAAACTGACATGACTGCTTGCGCCCTATTGTATTTAACATTTCTTGCATACCTATACTCTACACGAACAAATTTTTCAATAAATAATATTTAGAAGATTTTTTTTAAGAAAAACCTTTTCAGCACTTTCCAGTAATGTCCGATTAAGAAATACGTAGTTAAACAGATATTATGTATTATAGTTTTTGAGAAATCGTCCTTCCAATCACCTATACACATACACACACATACACAAACATACACACACACACACACACACACATACATTCACACACACACACAGATATCATCGTAAAAATATTAAAATCGAATTGTAGGGTCCTTGAAACGTGTTCAAAAATTGACTAAAATCTGGATATGCGATTTTTAGCATGAATCCAATACCTCTCTTAGCGAGAGGTAATTTCTTGTAAAAGTAAAGATATTTATTATGAAATTAAAAAAAACCAATACATTGGATTATAGACTGTTGTCTTTCTTAAAATAGATTGAAATTAAAGCCGTACGGAGACCTTTTTTCATCATTGTATCTCATCCAATGAAATCTATTTTGATAGAAAACACGTAGGTGTAAAAGAATAGGGACACAAGAATGCAATTTTAAGTAGATTTCCACGTGTCTAATCTAGGGATTCGAAGTTATAGGATCGTATCTAGATGTAAATTGGGTGATCAAAAAGATATAAATGCAATTTGAAAGTTACAGCATCGAATAAAGAGTTATATTAGATTTTAAATCGAAAACATTTGTTCTACAATTCCAATAAGCGTTCACTTCCGGTATGAATCAATATGAAAGAGAAGAGAATGATTCCCTGAGGTAACATTTTCGTCTTTTTAGGGTCACTCTGTCTGTCAAAACCTGCACCTGTCCGAGCATTTTATAAAAAGCGAGCCCGGGAAAAACCGCCATTATCTTTTTCTCGTCTGTCAGTGTCATTTTAATTCTGTGTTATAAATTGAAAAGCGATCCATCTCGGCTGGAACTTAGTGGAAATATGCTTCATCATTTTGTTTTCTTACGGAAAATAATTACAATGATGTATTGTTTCTCTGGACTGACGAGCTTAATGCAGGTTATGATGTCGCGAGTTTATTTTTTTTTTAATGTAACACTTTACCTGACGCTACTCCAAATTACTTTTTTGTTTTATTAAGCGCATGGCCTGGCACAGATCTATCATACAAAATTAATTAGTTTTTCTATCGTTCTTGTTGTCATTTTAATCTGTCTCAATAAGATACTCTTGGCAAAGTTTACTTTACAATATAAATACGATAACCAAAGATGTTAAATATAATTATTTAAAAATATATTTTTCTTCAAACGTCATAAAAGTAGCAGCTTTTGTGACTTAATTCACAAGGTAGAAGTTTAATTTCTACGCCGCCGGCGTAGAAATAAAATAGATAAATATCCATAGAAACTATACAGAATCAACGAATAATAAGTAACTTGTATAAAAGAAACCTGTATTATCGCCCTAAATATCACTATAACAAACTAGGTAACCTAAGAATAAAGTTACTAAATATCATCAATAGCTGTCAAATTATGTATTGAAATATAAACAGAGTTTACTTTTGACGAAATAACATATTAAAGCATAGCAGACGGAAATATTACAATTATAGGGACGGTAATGAACATATAAGAATACTTAGAATTAAAGTGATAAGAAAAGTTTATATTGGTTTGGAATGATTCCTGGACATATCTTTCAACCACACTGTTAGATTTCCATCCAATTGAACAACTTCAAGGGGCGTACATTATAATACTTCAAATTCCGACATAATTGCACACAAGGAGGATATATAATTTAAACGTCAAAACGTGAAAACATTCACTTCAATGTTTATAACAATAAGTGAACATATAAGTGTCCATAGCTACAGGGGAATTGAAATCGCAAACGTAATTTACGTAACGTCAGTAGTAGATATTTTTCTGTAAATATCAACGTTTGAAGAAAAAATATAATTTGTTATTCGGAGTAAAAGTGTCTTTGTGTGCCTCGCGTGCATTTATCCGACTCGCTTCGCTCGTCGTTCAAACTTCCACGCTCGCCAAACAAAGTATCACTTTTACTCCTAATAACACAATATACTATTAGATATGATCATTATGCATCCATCAAATTATTATTGGAAGAACATAAACTTTTACTATCATTCTCTTTGTAATTTGTTATATTTTATATCTATGTTTACCTACCTAATAAAGAAAGGTGGAATTAAATTTGTAAAGATATTTTTGACAAATCAGTATCAAATCAGCACGGGCTTTAGATATAAATGGAAAACGCTCTTGTACAGATACCAGTAAATGAAAGATTTGAGATAGGTAAAATCAATTATTACGTTTGCTGCTAAACAGAAATTTCATAATAATAATAATAAAAAAATAACTAGATATTACATTCGTTCTTTGTAAATTGCGAATTTAATTTCTTGTTTATTTTCAGTACTTTTTACAAAACGATATGAAATTTTTATTAAGCTTAAAGAGACTGTACTCACTAGTTACAATAGTGAAAGACAAATAGACAGGGGTGGCTTCAGTTTCGTTCTAACAGAGACCTTTCGAATGACTTTAATAAAGCTTTCAATTTAAAATATAATAATCAAAATTCGAAGTACATTTATTTAAATTTTAGACGATTAAATTATTTGGAAAATTGTTACATTTTTTAACCATTATTTTTATTTAAGCTAATATTTAATAACGATGGCAGTAATGTAGTTTATTTTTGCATCAAATTTAATCATACAAATATGTAACACTGCTCTATACTGTCTAATTCTATCGTTATTTTAATTTTTATTTTATTTTTGACAGTGGTATATACTTTATCAATTACAAATAGAAGAACAGTATTATAAAAAAAATTGTACGAAATTCAATTATTTTTCTTTCTAATATGCATAAACTCTCTATAAATAGAATTCGTAAGGATATTTGAATTTGTTAGAATTAAAGAGTGCAAGAAAATTAAATGAGCATTTGTATAAATTACAAAGAGTATGTATATGCAATAGAAATAGTATATTACATCCGAGGTGGGAAATGTTTCATTGCAGCCGAGGGCTTGTGTAAACAGCGATACAGCGCGAGGCTGTCATGAAACTCCCACCGAGGTATGTATACTATTTTATTCACAATCATTCTGTTTTGAAATCAATAATTTTCAAAATAAATCATGGAGTTATAACCTTTGAATTTATTAATATTTTTTGACAGCTCTATTAAAATTTCTTTCGCCTGCTATATTTACAGGGATCTATACCAAAGTTGCTAGTCAACCCTACATAAACATTTCCAACCCGTGGGTGGAAGCGTTTTCTCCAATTACCCACCCAAGAGATTGTCATTGTAGTTAGGAACGACGTATTTCCCAACCTCTAAAAGGTTAGGAATTGGCATATTGATTATGAATGATTATGAATAAAAAAATGTTTATTCCGTTATAAAAATGGAAACATAACAATTTGTTAGCAAAATGAGATATCCATAATTAGATCTACAAATAGTAAAATATATACAGGGTGTTGATCGCGACACCGGAACATAAGACTTTACCATGTAAAATCATACTTTCGCAATTTCCTGCTTCCCTAATTATTTCAGGTAAAAAAACTTGAAATAAATATGTAGAGCATAAAATTCTACATTTGAATCAATAAACAAAATTAATTTTGAAAGTTCTATAACGGCAGAAATTAGGTATAAAAATGTTGAAAATCACTCCAAAAATAGCGATAGCCATGGAATTGAAATTAAAAATTAACAAATGTTACCGATTTATTTGTCCAGCTAGGTTAATTTATTTTATTGTAATTTCTGTTAAAGTGAAAAATTATTTATTTAAATTAATAGATAATTACACATAATACCTATAATAATATTATATTATTCAATGAGCATGTAATGTATGTTATTATTCATGACAAAGAAGTTTGCATCACGAGCCGAAAGGCGAGTGATATAAATCATTCGAGTGAGTAATAGCCATTACATGCGAATAGAATACTATACTTTATCCACAACTGTTAAATAATAACATACTGTACAATTATAAAATCAAAAAACCTAATAAATTTTAGAAAATTGTTTTTTTTTACAAACATGAACATAGCGGTGATCGCTAGGTATTTGATGAAAGAAAATTATGAAGTGATTTGACATTTAGTAGAAAATTTTAATCCGACTATTCAGCTACATTTTAAGCTTAAGAAGAAAATCAAACTATGAAAAATGAGAAAACTAGTATAATTTTGGCTTTTACGTGGAAAAAATTATTTATTAAAAGTAATTTGTTTGTACTCTTTCAAAGGTAAGATTTAAATTTGACATAACAATTGAATAATATGATTCCATCGAACTGTCAATATTATTCAATTAGCAACAATAACGAAGGTCATTAATTGATAAAAACGGTTAAATTATGGGTATATTATTTGACAGTCGTGGATAAAAATATGTATATATATATTTTTTTTTTTTTAAAAAAACCCCTCAACAGGATTAAATCCCAATTACAGAGTGGGTTCACATACACAAACATCCATGCCTTAGTGGGATTCGAACCCAGAACCCCGAGCGCACTCATGACTAAGAAGCGTTGCTCTAACCATTGAGCCACCAGAGCCGACAATTACCCTAACTTGACAAGTAATACGTCAAACATTAGTTAACTTCTTTTTTTAGCTTTATTTTCAACATTTTCATACCTAATTTCTGCGATTACAAAGCATGTAAAATTAATTTTGCTTATTAATTCAGATGCAGAATTTTTTCTTCAACATATTCGTTCATTTTGTTTCGACCGAGTGTTGTGTACGGATTCATTTTAAATAACGACTGGTCTTGGCAAAGGTGGATTAGGAAAAGGAGGCGCAAAACGTCATCGTAAAGTTTTACGTGATAATATCCAAGATATAACAAAGCCAGCTATTAGACGTTTAGCTCGTCGTTGTGGTGTCAAACGTATTTCTGGTTTAATTTATGAAGAAACACGTGGTGTACTGAAAGTTTTCTTCGAAAATGTTATCCGAGATGCTGTCACATACACTGAACACGCCAAAAGGAAAATCGTTACTGCTATGGACATCGTTTACGCATTAAAACGTCAAGGTTTTGGTCGTTAATTGTATATTATATTTATATAATATACTATTTATTCTTTATACATCTTTTATTTGAAATATTTTTACCTAAAATAATTAGGGAAGTATGATTTTACATGTTCTGGTGTCGCGATCAACAGCTTGTATATTTAATGCAATTAGAGAGGCTTGAGAAAATTTGAAATTTTTGTGTTTTAATATTTTTTGTAAGCTTGTTTCAAAAGGTATGCTTCTAATTGTTGGAAGGGGAGGAAGGGCATACGCGTCTAATAATTATATCTAAATTCGATTTATAGAGACGTGAATTTCAATTGAAATTATCCAATAATTTAATTCGTTTAAAGGACAGTTCGAATTAAAAAATCCTATACTCGATTTAGAGAAAAATTCAAATTAGAGAGAGGATGATTTAAAAAGAGTCGACTTAACAATATTTTTTCAAGAAAAACTATTTAGAATTTTAAGTACTTCTTTCTCTTAGCCAACTGAAATTTATTGAGTTGTTTCCATATTAGTAGAGAGTAGTATCAGTTTTTTTTTTATATTAGTATTATCGTAAAATATTAGAAACTGAATCTACAAATCTTAAATTTATTTTAAAAAATATGAATAAATTCACCTTTTTAAATTCACCATATTCAATCAGGCTGAGTCATATATAACTTTCCGTGTCCCCCAACATAGAAAAAAACATTTGAATATACTTGCGAATATGATGGTGTAAAAATTTTCAATGCCCTACCTCCTAATTTAAAAAATGGATCACATAAGTCACTTATAAATACCATAAAATACATACTAATTCACAAAGAATATTACAGTATCGCTGAATTCTACTCAGATTGTGCAAAATAACCTATTTCACCTTCTAATTTAAATACAATAACAAACAGCATTATAAACACAATTGAAGCTGCTCAGTTCGATTTATACTACGTTTTTTTTATTATTTTTTTGTGAATTTAGTGATACGTTTTTTTTTTATTCACTCTCATTTATTCAATATATTTATTCATTTTCTCGCAATTATTATGTACCTATGTATCACATTTCTTTTTAAATTTATTGTATTTGTATATTTGTAAATTGTATAGATCTCTATAATATTAAGTATTATGCTCTGAAATGAAAAATTTGTACTTAAAGTATCTAAATCACAAACATTGTTTTTAATTTTATTTTTTTAGTCTATAAGATGTATATATTTAAACTGCAAAATTATCATGTATGTACTTATTTCGTTTTAGGTGATGTTAATATTTTAATTTGTTTCAATTATCGCCCAGCAGTTCCGAGTCATAGGCCTGGCACGGGGTAAGTACCCTTATCTCATTTCCAACCTGCTCTCTACGTACTAGGTGATTCCCCATCTCTTCACTAACTACTGGAACAGGTTGTAGTAACCCTCCTCTTTACCTATGCTATTTATTATTGTAAAACCTGTTACATTCGTTTTAGTTAGTAAGTTTCACTTACTGTTGAATACCAATCTTGATAATAAATTAATTCGCTATACTTCCAAAATCTGATTTCCCCATGATCAGTTAGATTCTATTCACAAATCAATTACCGAGTGAACGTATCACTGCTTTCCGCTACGCAGCCAAACGCAATAAGCTCGCTCGAGCTCGAGTATGTCGCATGTAGTGGTAATTTACTCTATATATTCGTACTAGTATATACTGCAACCGAGTGACAAGCCTTTGCTTTCTGCGTGTGAATACGAAGGCATTTGTCGTTTATTAGTAATTAAATAGTTAACAGGGATGGCATATCAGAACTATTTACTGATTCTAGAAATTTTAATCAAATTGTAATCAACAAAATCTAATTTAATCACGGAGGAATAATGCGTACAATGTCATTAGTGAAATGAGGAATTTTGGAATAATTTATTGAATGTAAAATATCGGTAAAATGTATAATATGCGTTTCTTTTTCCTCTTATAGTATATAAAATTTATTTTATGTCACACTGGTTTCTAAAGCAACGTTTTTTGAATGATTTGTAAAACAAAAAGTGAAACATTAATGTCCTAGAACTTTAAAATAAAAATTTTACCTTCATACTGAATCCTTTATTTATGAGATATTAAAATGTTCTTCACCTCAGCAGCTTCATCCAGAATATCTGGAGGAATGTACTTTTTCATTAATTATAGCGAATAATAATGTTAACGCAACCAGAAAAATTCAATTTCATTCTGTTAATTTTTCAAAATTTTGCTAGGATTTTCGAACAATTGCGACTTAACCTACACAAAACTCATACTGCTACAAATTGCTGCATATTTCTTTTAATATTTAATAACTAGAAACCAGTATGACATAAAATTATGTATGTACCTCAGATGAAAAGTGTCTTTAAGGTGCTCACAAGTAATTGTAACTTAAATCGTACCTTAAAGATTCACTTTTCGTCCTAGACACATAAAATACTATTACATGCTTCATAACGACAGAAATTAGGTATGAAAATGTCAAAAGTCACCCCAAAAATAGCGATGCCATGGAATTAATAAATGTTTGACGTTTTAGTTGTCAAATTAAGTTAATGTATTTTTATTAGATAGTATTTGTAATATCTGTTCAAATGATCTGTTATATATTAATTTAAATGAAGAATGGCTGAATACGATGATCGACTGGTAGTAGAATGAGAAATAATCGGGCACAAAGTCTGTGAAAAATTATATATTTCCAGAAGACTCCAGTTACAATCGAAACGTAGGCTAGGAAATAAATAATTTTTTACAGACTGCGTGTCCGATTATTTTCCAATTTTCCATAAATGAAGAATGTTTACCATTATCTAACAGGAATAGCAAATAATAATAAAAATAAATTAAACTTGACAGGTAAAACTTCAAACATTTGTTAACTTATCCATTTCAATTCCATGGCTATTGCTATTTTTGGAGTGATTTTTAACATTTTTATGGCTAATTTCTGCCGTTACAAAGTATGCAAAATTAATTTTGCTTGTTGATACAGATTTAAGTTCCACAACTTTTATTTGTAGCATTTTTACCTAAAATAATTAGGGACGCAGGAAATTACGAAAGTATGATTTTACGTGTTAAAGTTCTATTTTCTGATGTCGCAACGCTGTATATCTCCAACTTTGAATCAACAGTCATCCAATATTATTTGGTGGCCTTTTTCAATGCTATCGGTGATGCTCGCAGTTGTTGCCATGCTGATCGTTCATCATTAATGACCACGTTTAACGTTTAAATTTAGCTGCCCATCTTTTCACGTTGGCAAATGATGGAGCAGGGTTCCGTAAATAACGTCCAACTCGTCTTTAATTCGTGCAGATGTATTGTCTTTTAAATACAAGAATTTTTGATGTTTTCCATTTTTATAAAAACATTGAATACGACTGACAAATTAGTCTCAAATAATAACTAAGCGTCCAAAATGGCTGAAATATTTAGAAGCATATTTCATTGTATAAACAATTGCAGTACCTGAATTTATTTTGATGATTAACGACATTACATGCAGGGCCGTAACTACCAGGGTTCCGCGGGTTCCGCAAAACCCGGGCCCTAGGCTTTAAGGGTCCGTAAACCCTCACCCAAACCCAAACGATATTTTGATGAAGCAGCAAACGGAATAATTTTTTAAACTAATGAAAATATTTTTAGAGTTGATGTTTTTTACAAGATAGTAGACATTATTAATAATCAATCAAATTATAGGTCGGTTGGTCTGCAAACAGCAGCAACATTTAAAATTTTAGAAACAGATATTTTATTAAATTCCACTGATGCACAAATACATAAAATGGCAGAAGAAATACGTACAATTTATAACGCTGATATTTGAGATATGCTATCTCATCAATTACTTAGTTTCCAATCATGTTTTTCTAATGAGCTTACAAATTTAAATAAGGTAAAGGATTTAATAAAATTTATTTTAATTGATAATCATTCATCCAGTAGTAGCTTCACAGATATAATAACGTTCTGTTTTCTTTTCTTAACTATTCCCGTGGCAGGTGCTTCTGCAGAACGATCTTTTTCAAAACCGAAATTAATAAAGACTTATTTGAGGAACTCAATGGGTCAAAATCTACTATCATCTCTTGCTGTACTTTCTATTGAAAATGCAAAAACGCGCTCGCTAAATTTAAACGAACTAATTTCAAAATTTGCGACTACGAAATCAAGTAATGTTCTAATGTGGTTATACACTTCAAAGGAAATATACATACTTGGTGATTTGTTTTACTGAGTAATATTTATGTTTTTTGATCTTACTGTATAAGTTTTATATTTTAAAATACATATTATATTAACATGTAAACATTTTCATTTATTATTAATTATAAGGGGGCCCGATCAGATGGTTTAGAACCCGGGCCCAACAGCTCCTTGCTACGGCCCTGATTACATGTGTTGAGACTAAACTATAAATCATAATTGAATTGTTCGTTGAATTGTATCTGATTTTGATGTATAATAATAAAGGATTAGAAATAGATTTGTGCATTAAATTTTGATTAATCCATCAGCAACTTTAATACACTGACACCATACATCCAAAAATGATTGAATACCATTCACATAATTTCAATCAATCCTGGAATGGCTAAAACAAATCAACAACGACCTCATTAGCCTAGTCACAAAATAATTAATTAGAACTAACCTGAGGACAATAACTAATTAACCGCTTTGTGTGTGACAGTTGTAGATATGTGCATTGACACACATGTGTAATTGATACACGGCCACGTGTCTATTGTGAACGTATGCCGTATTTGTATTGTATAATGTTTGTATTTGTGTACCAGACACTGATTGTTGATGACAGACATAGATAGATATCTAATACAGACATCGTTTATTGAATTTCGATTGATTGGAGGGATTATGATTGCTCGATTAAAGTTTCAACAATACAGTTAGTAGCCTTCTTGTGGGCTCCTGAAAGCCATATAAAGAAGGAAAACAAAAACTGGGAGGAAGCAACTATAGCCTCATATTGGGGAGACATCCCGGGCCTTAGTCAGTCGAAGAAATTCATTTCACCCTCGTTGATAATCGCCAAAGACCTATTAGCTCTCAGCAAGAAGGACTTTAGAACTATGTCAGGTATCTTTACTGGTCATTGTGCTCTAAAATGCCATCTATGTAAGTTTGGTATAGCTGAAAACAATATCTGTCGACTCTGCGAAGAGGACGAAGAAACTTCGGAACACATTGTATGTGAATATCCAGCTGTGGTCGTAAGTAGACTTAACCAACTTGGTGAAAGGTACCTCGCGGCAAATGAGATCGGGAAACTGATTCCTGGAGCAGTAATTGGCTTGATAAGAACTCTGGAACTACTTCCAGAAAAATAAGATAGGGCCATGTTACAACAGATCTTACAGGTCGCAGTGACAAAAGCGGTTAGCGCTTAAAGCCCTCAACTTAATGAATGAATAGTAGCACGATATTATGTAATAACTTTTGCAGAAGTGTAGAATTAATAATTTTGTGAGCCACTGTATATTTAAAAATTGTTTTTCCTATTTCCGTGCCCCCCTCCCATAGTTTTCTAAATCCGCCAGTATCCAACATGATCTACGTTTAAACTTTTTAAACGAGAAACTGCCGAATTTACAAACATTAATAACACTGTTTCATTTTAACATTCATATTTCCTAACTTAAAACGTGATTGTTGAGATTATACAAATGATTTATTAACAGGGCTTATTAGTAAACGATATTCTATAAATTAATGTAGCCTATACATAAAAGATTAATGAGGCAGAATTTGTTATCTATCGGTATCATTAAAGTGTTGCTTTAGTATCTAGTTAAAGTGATACTTATTGGAAAAAAGGTTTTATTAGACAGTTCAGAATATTGTTATCTAAAAAGCTGATGTGACTATCACAATACCTCCCGTGATAATATATTTATTTTTCTACAGTCTACATAGAAAGTAGCCATTTGCATTCTCTTTTGTCAACGCAAAATGTCACTTTGCCGCTCTAGCGCGACAAAGTAGAAAAAACGCTCGCTGTCCAAATTTCTAACTATACAATGTTAAGAAATGTCACTTGTCTACATTCTTGATGGAAATGTTTAGTCAGGAACTAATGGCACTACAGTGACACATTTACCACCTTTACAAATAAATTTGACATAACTGCTCTGTCGGTATATTACATAACCAAAAAAAATGCCGCACTATTGTGAAAATAAAATAGGGCATTCATTTACAAAAACGAAAGTATGAAATGTTTAGATTAAATTGAAGCAATAGGTCAAGAAGAATAGGAAGTAACGATAAATTAAAATTAAATATAAAAGACGTTTTTTCTTTATATTAATCCCTTATTAATTGAGTAGTAGTGTAAGTACGAAGTGTACATTTTTTTTATGGTGGAGGACCCCACTGTGGCGACTGTAGAAAAAATCTTGTGTGTGTTTCGAGCGCAAATGGACATTGAGGATTTCTCTCAATCGGCAATGTCATATTTTGCGCTCTTAATACACAAATAGCTATTGTTTCTTTATTTAAATACATACCTGCATATTTTTACTAATGCTAGAAATTTTGTAGGTATTTTAAGTTCGTTTCCATAAAACTATTGTTCTATTTACAATTTTCCTTTTAAAACGTTACTATTATTTATTTGAAATCATTATTTTTTGACAGTGATACTTATCTGTCAGTTGCATACATTTGAGCTGAACTATGTAACCACGGAGATGTGTTTAAAGCATAAACTCCGAGATATAATTTTTATATTACTTTATAAATTTATCCATAAAATATATAGAAAAAGTATTAAAGCAAACTTGTAGAAAATGGAATAATATTTAATATTTATAATAACAAATTGAGAAAAAATTACATTTAAAGGTATTTTTTGAAGAAAAACTATCTTGAGCTTCAAGTAAACTGCCAATTCCGGTTACCCGATTGCCACCAAAATCTAATGGCTTCTTTCCATATTAGAACAAGGTAGAAATACATGGTTTCAAAGCTTTCTGAATAATAGTATTTGAGTTAGATCATAAAGAGGATCCACACACACACACACACACACACACACACACACACCCGCACACACACACACATATATATATATATATATATATATATATATATATATATATATATATATATATACACATACACACAGACATCATCGTGAAAATGTTAAAATTGGATTGTAGGGACCTTAAAACGTGGTCATTTATCAAAATCTCGATATGCGATTTTTAGCACGATCTCTATACCTCCCGTACCAAGGGTAGCGGGAGGTAAAAACCGTTGAGTTTTCAAGAATAATTAATGGGGTATTTAATTAAAATTTTAATGCAGTTTAAAAAGGTAGTTCCGCTTTAAGTCATTTAATAAATAAAAAACGAAAACGGTTTAAATATAGTATTAAGCGCACTAAAGCTATTTATAATAAAACTCTCTATAAAACTGAAACACGGGCATAAAAATAAAATTTATAATTTTCCAAGAGGACAGCTAGGCACGATATAAATAGTTAAAAAATAAATAATCACATAATCCTCTTATTTCAAAATTTATTCAAAATCAAAATGAAATTTTGGCCGGAAAATCCGATTGCTAAAATAAACTAACAAGTAGGTAGGCATATCAGAAAGAAAATCTGAAAATAGCGTTTACTCGGGACCAACGCAAGGGAATTTAATAATAGCGCACGAATTGCAGCCTATCTTAATATTAAATCATTTTAATTAAAGATACTTTTATTGAAAAAGTGATACCAATGCTATTGATTTTCACTCAAGTATACAGTAATATCACAGATACATGCGCTAAGTGTCATATTTCATGTTAACGCGTATTTAATCTAATCAAAAGGCGAGTACCAAATATTAAATTCCGAAAGTCATAAATTCTCCAACGCTTTAATTTAATATGCAGCAAGATTATAATACGAAAACATGCTTATCAGGATGGAAAAAAATTGTTTGGCATTTATAATATTCAAAATATTATATCTCGTGTTTTTTAACGATACTAATTTAAAGTTTTTGTCAAAGGCTGCGGGAAATAAATTCTCATTTCTTAGAAGTGACGTAAGAACGTGTCATTAGTATAAATTGGAACATGATTTTTGTGGAATAAAATCAGATTTTTTTCTAATTTAATAAGATACGATTAAAATAAAAATATTGTACCTAGTTAGGTATTTCCTCGTGTGTTAATCAACGTATTAATCAACAGCTTACAATCTCTATAATTAACGCGTAAAATGTGTCGATTGTTAATCACACTCATTAACATGTTAACAATTATTCAGATTCTATACATAAAATATGATTTCATATACAATACACCACCGAAGGCGAATTATAAGCGCTTATTTTGATTGTTGAGTTAGCAAATTTAAGTGAGAAAGATATCAATGATGTTGATTAATTGTCGAGATCATTAATCGCCAATTAACACACATGTTAGTTAAAATATTTTCCGTTCACCGTATTTTACTGAATGGGGTCATTTAAAAAAAATCGTTTTTTTTTTATAAAATCGTGAGATTCGTCTCATTTAATAAAATATAGTAATATAAAATAACATGAAATTTGCGACTTTTCATTCATAAATTTGCTATTAAACTTTCCCGGCTGTAAAATTCGAGACGTCACGTTACACAAAGACATTTCTCTCTCATACACACACACATAATATACATACATTTACGGTCTACATGGTTGCCGTTTGCTGTTATAAACAAACTAACCTAAAATTGTGACAGGTGACAGCAGAGTTAAAAGTAAATGTATGTAAATAAAACATAATAAATATCAAAAGTTGTATGAAATATGTTTTTAGTTAATAATATGTTGCTGTCACAAAATCAAACTGACAAGTAATAACCCAAACAATCATAGTTCCAAAAGAAAAAATCTGTTGTGGCCAGCACAATACCTCTCGCCACTTCCTTTTTTTGGTTACATAAGTATAGGGCGCGAACGGTAATGTTACATTTTTGGGCTTGACAAGCAAATGTGTGGGCCCGTTTCAGAATGATAATTAGTAATTATGTACATAGATGTCAAATGTTAGAATTTTTCATTAAAAATTTCAAGATTTTCTAAATTTACGTAGTTAATTTATCACCAGGAGTTTAAAGTTTACTTGTATGCCTTAGATATTTAACATTTAATTCTGCTCCACATGGAATTGGAAAATCACTAAATTTAGAATGAGAAATTATGATATTTGACATCTATATACATAATTACTAGCTATCATTCTGACATGGGCCCCCATATCTGCTTGTCAAGGCCAACAAAATCATATGACTGCTCGCTCCCTATTGTATTTAACATTTCTTGTATACCTACACTCTACACCAAAAATTCTACTTACGCATATATCTATTCCATATATATTTAGATTGTTTAATTTTAAATTCATTTTTGATGAAGAAATTTTGTCCTCTTCTAATTTTTCGAAATGTTTCCAATTCTATTAATACATTAAGAAATAATATAATGTATGTACTTCCCAGAAAAAGTCTTCAGTAATGTCTTCGGATTTCTGACACTGACATTATCTGTCAGTTACAAACAAATTAAATTTTCAACTATTTTCCATGGCCATTCTTTCGGCTGTAAAATTTATTATAACAGATTATTTTACATACTATATTTCTTCTATCTCTAAATCTATAGAATATATTGTAAAATATTTAAATGTATCAGAAAGAGAATTTATTTTTCTTTAATATTATCAAGAAAAAATTTCAAAAAATATTATTTAAAAGATTTTTTTTCAAGAATCTTCTACTTCCGGTTGTCCAATTGTTACCAAAACCTTTTCAGATCTTCCCATGTATGTCCGATTGGGAAATACGTAGTTAAAAAAATTTAAAGTCTTATAGTTTTTGAGTAACCGTCCTTCCAACATCCCACACACACACACACATACACACACACATCCACACACACACACACACACACAGACATCATCGTAAAAATGATAAAATCGGATTGTAGGGACCTTAAAACGTGCTTATTCAATAAAATCTGGATATGCGATTTTTAGCATGAATGCAATACCTCTCTTAGCGAGAGGTAAAAATCGGTAGAGCTCTACTGTCGCATCTGCTAAGCCGTGACGTAGCCGCGACGTCATCGTCCAAATATTTGAAAAACGTTAAAAAAATCATTTCTGATTCTATAGACTTATAAGGTGTAAAACATACACCTACATATTTGGCCTATTCTCTCACGAAAAAAATAAATTAGAAAATGTAAAATGACCTATTGCAAAATCTAATTTTATTCCATGATAAAATATTTTAAATTTGTAACGTGTAACACATAAGTTTTGATAATTGTTCAATACTGATATGTGGTACCCCGGTATCTATGGGTACCCTGTAAAATCGTTTAGTAATAAATATCATGTACTAATAGGGGTCATTAATGAATGACGTTCTATACATTAACATAACCTATTAATAAACGGTTAACGGAAATATAGCTTAAATTTTGACCTACTTTTTAAGTTATGTTATGCGAACTCTATTATTTATTAAATGTTTAGCATAAAACATAATTTTAAAAACTATTTGAAATTGTTTAAAATTACTAGTAGAGCAGATATATTTTTAAATTTATAAAAATAAAAATTGTAGAGTATGCATACAGACGCAATATTATTAAGATACACATTAAACGAAAATACGACTAACGTTATTTTATGCTTGAATTTATGTTTTTACACTTGCCAAAATTGAATTATTACTAGAAATTTATACTAGGAAAAGTTGAAAATGTAATAGCATTAGTCATAAAACAATATGCAATGTCCAAATGAAGCAATTATGTCTATATCATTTATACTATGTTTATCATTACATCATAAATAAACTTTAATTTCGAATGCCATTTACGAACAAATAGTAAAACGCTTAAACAAATACCATGTAAAATTTTTGCAGGTACATGAACATTATTTCAAATCATTGTAAACATTTTTATCGGTATCATGTATTTACTATTAAGTATTTTATGTAATTAGAATCCAAGCAGGTTAGACCAATTATTATTCCAGAACAAAAACTAAAACACGCAGCCTTATCCATGGTCGTGACTGTAACTATTCAAAATGACAAATGAAAAGTGCAAGCGAGTATGAAAATGTCCCCACTTCAAACATAATTGGGGTAGTGTTCCATTGGAACTGACAAATGATTTAACCCTACATGCAAATAATTAATTGTTCAGATATGTGTACATCACATATTCAATTACTGATTTAACCCGATAGTTCAATTTCCCAATGACATCGATACCTCTTTAATTCCAACAACAACAAGAGCCAATTTTGTCACAACTAAATAGTTGTAGTGTTGTTATACATTGAATGGAAATCACATACAGTAAATTTTAAGATTCTAGTTCCACCTATTCTGTCAAATTCAGTTGTGTCGTTTACTTAGTTTTTATGAGGGTACAAAAACACACTACTGTTATTTTATTATTATAAAAAGAAATGTTACAATAAAAGCATTCAAAATTCAAAACTAAGTTAACTGCTATATTTATTAACAAATGTAAAACGAAATAATGGCACTGACAGAAAATAATGTTATTTGTACGGCTATGAATCAAGGTAATATATCTGAATTAACAAATAATCTTACGTTACAACGAAAGTTTTGTGAACAACGAGCATCGTTTTAAAATGAAATGTCATAATGAATATAAGTGTCACTTAAATGCAGTTAAGCGGTAGATGAAGTACGGCTTAATATACGCGTCACTTAGTAAAAATAAAATGAAACTTAATGTATGGTGCAAAGGATTTTAGTAATTTAAGTTCCATTTATTAATAAGTGCAACTTAACTAGTAACGGTGCAAACGTGCATTAATGCACTACACCACATATTCTACAAAAAAAATCTGATGTGACCAACACAATACCCGCCATTTACCTATGGGGTCTCGTTGCCGCGTGCCTGATGTCTGGTCGCGAATCTGGGGAATCCGATTCGGTCTCGATGAACGCCAAATAATTCAAATTTTAAATAACATAAAATTTACCCTTGTCGTAAACGCCCGCACAATACAAATATGTCATCATCATTACAGAAATGTGTGTATAAATCAGATTAGCACACCCAGCAATGGATAATATGCCGTGATAATATTTATTTGTTTCTTTATTTAAATACATACCTGCATATTTACTAATTCTGTAATTATATATTTTAAGTTCCTTTCCATAAAACTATTGTTCTATTTATAATTTTCCTTTTAAAACGTTATTATTATTAATTTGAAATGTTTTTTTTTGACAGTGACATTTATCTGTCAGTTACATACATTTGACCTGAACTATGTAACCACGGAGATGTGAAGCATAAGCTCCGAGATATAATTTTTATATTACTTTATAAATTTATCCATAAAATATATAGAAAAAGTATTAAAGCAAACTTGTAGAAAATGGAATAAAATTGCGAAAAAAAATACATTTAAAGGTATTTTTTGAAGAAAAACAATATTGAGCTTCAAGTAAACTGCCATTTCCGGTTATCCGATTGCCACCAAAATCTAATGGTTTCTTTCCATATTAGAATAAGGTAGAAATACATGGTTTCAAAACTTTCTGAATGATAGTATTTGAATATACATACACACAGACATCATCGTGAAAATGTTAAAATTGGATTCTTGGGACCTTAAAACGTGGTCATTTACCAAAATCTTGATATGAGATTTTTAGCACGATCTCTATACCTCCCTTACCAAGGGTAGCGGGAGGTAAAATTGAAATTTTCCTGCATTTTTATTTCAATTTATTTTAAATGCCACAAAAAGACAAACCACAGAAACGTCATAACCTAAGATAAGACCTCAATTACTCATTTCTATATTCGCAAAATTGTGTTCCTTAAGCAGGAATGAAAAATACACCAGCCGGGGATGCAACTCGTGTTTAAATTCCCCGATCTGTTACTCCAGAACATCAATCTCCGAATACAAGTTTTTCCACCGGTTGGCAGTTTTCTACCGACTCTTAAACACTCGTTACCGTAACGCAAATAGCATTACCGCAAACCTGCTGCCACGAGCAGGAATTTGAGCAGGAACTCGAGCTATCACTGGAGACAAGAACTTTTGTTTTTCTTCGACATTAAGATTACTGCATTGCAGGATGTTCGCGGGGATCGTATCAATAAAAATTTATAACTACGTGATGCTTCTCGTAAAGTTTATGCTGTAAATTGTGTTTTACATTGGTAATTTAACGGAAAAGAGGATAATTTAAGGTTATGTTGTTTTAAAGATATCAAGAAAATGAATGATATGATGGTTACGCTAGAATTATTGAGAATAAGATATATGGTTCATATTTTATAGAATTTATTTTATGTTAACGATATTTCTGTAACACGAAGAGGGGGGAGGGTTATGAGGTTCTGATACTGGTGCACTTACTGCTTTACCGACGACTGACACTTTTCATTAAGTGGTGGTGGATGATTTGATGATCACTTTATTGGGGAGGAGCACACCCGGACATTCTTTGAGGTATATAGTTTTTATTTACTCATATTTATACGTAGACTAACTTATTAACTAAACTAATGAAACGGAATTACATTGTAATTCCCTTTAAGGAGTGCTAGCGTCAAGCTCCACAGGAACGACTTGTTTTGAGTGACAGGCTAAAACTTGATACTCCGTATTTCGCTTATTATGAGAGATAATGAAAAAATGTTTAAATAATTTTTATATGTTTTTTTACGTAGAATGTAGTGGTCTGCATTCTTTTGTTTGAAACATTAATAAAAGATGAATTATTAATTTATTGAGGTGAAAAAAAGTGAAAACTATTAAGAAACAAATGAAAAAATTAATTACAGATCATCAATTGTTTATTTCAAATGTTATTTTTTTTATTTATACTCATTTTTCTAATTAATATACATACAGGGTGAGTCTGGGAAGATGCCCCCTCCCTTTAACTTTTTTATTATAAGCAATAGAAAAAATGGCTCATATAGAAGTTTTATTATTTTATATATAGTATATGATGGCAGATATAGATATTTTTTATAAAGTCAGGTTTATATACTCTATATACAATAAATTAACTAATCCGAAAATAATTGACTAAAAATAATTTTGAGAACTTAATTAATAGACAGAATCAAAATAAATAAATGATGATCTATAATTGATTTTTCGTCTGTTTCTTAAAAAAATTCAATTTTTTCACCTCAATAACTTAATAATTAATCTTTTATTCATAGTTGAAACAAAATAATGCATACTTGTTAACATCGTTGAAAAGCTTATAAAATAGGGAAAAAGACAGGAGTATTTTCAGTATGTTATATCTCGATAATTATTGTTTTTAAAAAAAATCCAATTCAACTACGATATTCTACATACAAAACTATACAAAAGTTTTTTAAACATTTTTTCTTTTTATCTTACAATAAGCGAGATACGAGGTATTATCGAATATATCGAAATAATCGAAAATCAAGTTGTAGCCTGTAGCTCAAAAACAAAAGACGATCGAAAATTCATGTCGTGTCTACTAAAATTGTCTTAAAAAGTTGGCCCATAAAGAGCTACATCAATTTTCTCTAGCATACGAAGAAAGTTTTTTCATATAAGGAACTCGAATTTGTTCAAGCCTGTATAGTCGAATAAAGGACTTTTTTCCCATAGTGCCGGCGGGTCGCATGAAATGAGAAGAATATTGTTGCTGAAACTACAATTTAGAAGAGTTTTTAATACGGTTATTTGCTTATTATTGCTCTACACTTGACTTGTCACAAAATAATTCATAGTAAACTCACGAAAAACACCCCTCGGGACAAAATCTCCGATGAAAAGCCATCGTTATTTATATTTCTCCACAGGTGCTACATTTCCATAAACTGTACCAAATATAGCAGCCCCTTATTAAATATTCACACGCGCGCCTCTGTAATAGGGGCAAGGAATTGAGGCGTAAGCGAAAGACAGTTAACCTAGTACGGCTTCAAATGGGCTCTAAAATTCCAAGGGCTTTATAACCTCACGTAATTTTGCTTTATGTTTCTATCGTAAGCCTACGTTTATGGAAAATTGACGTAAATGCATAGTTTATTTCTACCCCCATAGGAAATGGCGAGGAGTAGATCTGAGATTCAAGAAATAAATCATGTTGATTGGAATGATAAAATGGATAGCGGAGCAGATAATTTAAAGTTATTTGAACTTATCGCGTAAGTGGTTCGGTAAAATTTTATAGATTATATTGAATTTGAGAAAATTTCTAGCGTCATGAAATTTTAGGGATGATTTTGAACGGATATTGGTGATAGGGTTAATAGCAGATACTTTAATAAAGTTTACATTTATTTTTATACTTGTTATAATTTAAGAATATTATGAAGATTATAAGGCTTAAGAACAAATTCGTACTTGATTTATTCAATATTTTATTGTAGGTACTACACTGAAACATGCTATATTACTTTATGAAAAGAATATGTAAAGAAAATACAAATGAATTTTGGAAATTTCATATTTTAAAAGTTATAATATATATATATATATATATATATATATATATATATATATATATATATATATATATATATATATATATATATATATATATATATTATATTACAAGCCAGGTAAACCAGTTTTAACTGCGTAAAAGAGTAAATTTTCAACATGTCCAATGAATTGACAACTGTGTAGAAATCTCCAATTCATACTTACTTGACGGCAAGTATAGTAAAGTTTAATTTTCAAAAGTATTAGGTGGGACCAATAAATGAAATTTTCCGTCGACCGTTTATTAATAGGCTATTTTAATGTATAGAAAATCATTCATTAATGACCCCTATTAATGCATGATTTTTTATTAATAAACGATTTATTGGGTGCGTTCACCACATGGAACACAGCATATATTGCTAATGCTAAGTTGTAACAAAAAGGTAGACAGAATTAAAAATCATGCTTTTGACACTTACTAGCTAGGTATATATTCACGTAGCATACCTTTAAAATGAATTTGAAAGAATAAAATTCCTCAAATAACATAAAAAAACGCTTGTGTCATGTAGAATTAAGTAAACTGAACGCACCCACTGAAAACAATTGATGACAAAACTTATTGATTTTCTGACGTAAAATTTGACGTTCGGTCAACCATTACTAACCTAAAAAAATTTTTCATGGAGTAAAATTAGATTTTCCATTTAAGTAAGATACGGTCAACGAAAAAATATTGTAATAAATTCTAATAGTGAGTAAAAAATAAGTGTAATTCTGTTTTATTTTCAGAATTTATTGGTCACGATTCTTCCTTTGCATACGTAATTTGAATAAAAGGTTCCTTCTAAGTTCTAAGTTAATATCCTCAAATACTTTGATAGAGCACCTCCATTGAACTATCTCTTTGGATATGCAGTTCTAGTAAATTGTATTGAATAAATATTGTTTGAATAAACTGCAACGAAGATAAAAGGAACAGAGATTTGTTTCACTGCATTCTCGTCTACAACATGAATCGAGCAAAATCGTGCAGTCAACAGTCAATAACGGACACGACGTAGATGTATGAGAACAAACATCTACTCAATACATGGTCCGTCACAATCACAACTCTTCATTTCTTTTTTCGAATTGTCAGTCAATACCGTTGATTTAGTCTGTTTTCATTTGAAATTTTAAATACAAATTCCTGGAATTTATAACGGTATTCAGCATAGTCGTCACGACTACGAGTAGAATCCGGAGCTACACCCCCGCCCCCAGCCATTCCTCGGGGGTTCAGTCCCCATGAGGATGGGAAACAGTTTTATATTTATAAATGTTGCATATGAATAAATTTACTAATACTTGTCGCTATGCATTATGGTTAGAATCGTTGCAATTTCGCCAAAATCCAAACTTATTCAAACCCTACTTCAAATGAAAGTATTTGCGATATCAAATAGATATACAAGTTAAAAACAATATCTGATAAACATGTTAAATAATAAGTATATAAATTTTAACAGACCTTTTTGTGTAATATAAAGAACGATACACTGAAAATGTATTTGAACCTAAAAATTTCCTATCATCTATATGTATACAAGTATGATAAAGGACTTTTCACAGTTTAATCGAATATTATAAATAATATGTTAGCACAAGATGAACGTAATGAAAACTACTTTTAAATAATTGATAAAGAAAACAAGAATGTGGCGAAGTGATTAAAAAAATCAAAATATTGATTAGATCAATGAATTTATATAATGTTTTACGTTGCGTACATAATTTAACCCTAAAAAATATTACTCCTTAAAAATAATTGCTCAAAAATTCAGTCCCTCCTCCCCGAGAGTTTTTAAAAGTCGGCGCCTAAGGTTTTCAGTGTTGAATTTAAAATATACTTTTGTTTCAAATAAATATAGTAATAAATATGAAAATTAAAATTGTTCTCAGTAAACAAAAGGAAAAAAATAATCATACTTCACACGTTTCACAAGATTTCAGTGTCTGAATCAATCTCTCGCTCATTTATCAGAGACTGGCCCACTCAGCCAGAACTACAGACGCGTTTCACTCTTATTGGAAATTATCGGCAGTGTGGTACACTAAAGCCTCTGAGTGGATGTATGATAAACCCTCCACTAAAGCGTTATGTTTCTGCATGTTCTGATGGAATCTGAGGTACCTTGGTTTGAATCTAAAATGCCAACATATCAGGCACTAATCGCATTCGATGACCTGACCAGTTGTCCATTTTAGCTGTAGAAAGAGTATTTCCGTTGCACTAGCACTATTGACCTCTATATAAAAATGGACCGGCGATTCCTATATCTTTACAATGACAGGGGTTGGATATACTTAACAGTCATGGTGGGATCGCTATCTCTTTCAAACAGTGACAAATACGCATGTGCCAGTTAGTACCGGTTCGACAAATTGACGATGAAGAAGAAAAAATACATAATGTTAAGCTTGGCATCTTGTCTTGACATTATTTGTCATTTTCATTTGTACAACGTGCTCGGTGATTCAATTTTATGCCCATTCATTTTCGCATTATATACATGAATAAAATGTGATCAAATATGCTTGGTCCACCTATACACAAATGTTAGAGAGAGACAGAGATCCCGTTTTTCAGGCGGATTTCATTTTTGGTGGATATAATCAAGTTATTCAAGACGCCGGTTAATTTTGTATATGTCTAGAGGTCAATGACTAGTACAAACTGGTCACGAAACGAGTACTTATGGTACTTGAGACCTTGGCCCTACAGGGGCTTTGTGCCATAAAGTATAGACGATGATGATGACATAAATTAGTACGCGCTGAAATAGTTATAATAAAAAATATAGCATCACGGCATATTACCCATTGCTGTTTGTGCCAATATGCTTTATACATAGATTTCGGTAAGGCTTCATTTCACAGACACTCATTGATGCCTTAAGAGGGCACCACAGGGGCATTTTTGTGTTATTTAAAATTCGAACCCCAAAATAATAATAATAATAATAGTTATAATAATATTGATAATTCCACTAAACCCATTCAATTGTTGCTGACTCTCTGCGAATCCATAAGTAATTCACTTACTGAAACAATAATCCCGTCATTGGTCAATTTAAAACAATTGTATAATTAATACCAATCATCCATAACGAAATTCCCCCGACACTGTTTTGAAGTTAGGTTGTCGCAATTCCCATAACATAATTTAAACAGTCCAAGCAGGTATCGCACGGCGAACAGCGAGTTGCCACATATATTCAGAGCAGAGTGAATTCAGCAAACTGTCAATAGAAACATGGAACATGGCGCAGGTACAATACATAATAAACCCAATATTGGAATTTGGTGGTTCTACGCTTGGGGACATTTGTGCGCGATGTGGAAAACTGAATCAGGGGTAGTCAACATTTACTTCAATAGGGATAGTTTACAAAAAAGGGAATTGATTTTCAGAGCGAAAATGTTTTTTCTACTCCCATTTCAGAATACAACATTCTAATATGATTTTTTTGTGCCTCCGTCGGGTTAAATCGTTGTACACATCTAAATCGTGCACACTTATTACCGGTTTAGGCTGGGAAAAAAGATGAGATTTTTATGGTTAAGTTGGCGTTATTGTTCTGGTAAATGTCTATTTTTTTCAACAAAAAATTTGCAAAATGTTTACTAATTTTAGAACTAAATTATTAATAGTAATTTAAACACATTTTAAGATTTTAAAGTACACTTTTGTCTACTCATTACAGTGGATCAAGCACTTTAACTGCTAGGGTAGATAAAATAAGATTTTAACAGTAAAGGTTAAAGGGCTTTAATTTTCATTTAAATTATATTAAACACATTTTTCCATTGACGTTTATTAATACGTTATATAAATGTATAGAAAATCATTCATTAATAACCTCTATTAATGGATGATTTTAATTAATAAACGATTTTAGTAGATCACCATAAATACCATATATCATTCCTAAACATTGTCAAAATTTCTGTGTCAAACGTTACTAATCTAATAAAATTTATCATGGAATAAAATCAGATACGGTAAGCGAAAAATATTGTAACTACCACGTGTGTTTAATTGGTAATTAATGATCTCAACCATTAAATCGCATTCATTAACACACTTGATAGTGAAAATAACTATTAAGCTTGACGGTTTGTGCTAATAACGAGAAATGTGCAATTAACGTTATCTGATATATATTAATTTAATTTATAATTGATTTTTCTTAGTTTTTAAAATCTATTATAGAAAAAAATAGAATTTTATACATGACGATAAAATTTAATTATCTACTCGCAAAAAATAATTATTTTTCTATAATCAGCTAAAATTTGTGAAAAAAATGATAAAATTCTATTGTTTAATCAGGAAAACACGAGTATGAATCGTCACAATTTTTGCAGTTTATTGATAGTCATAACCTCTTTTGCTTTGTTTTTTGTTTGACGGTTGCTCACTGCTGTGTTATTTAGTGTTCGTCAACCATGCAGTTATTTATCGTTTCACGAGTTTATTGATTATCGTTGATTTTCGATTACGTCGATCAACATAACCTCTTTCGCTTTGTTTCGTTGTAAGACGGCTACTCAATGCTGGGTTATGTAGTGTTCGTCAACTGTAATTGAATTTTTTTAATATGTTTATGTTAGAAAATAATTGAACATTGCTGCCAGTTTACCTAATATTTATATAATACAATAATAGCCAAGTTCCTCGTTAAATAATTAGCAATAAAATTATTAAGAAACCGGCCCTAGATGATTTATTTATTATTAATAATATTGTGTCTAATAATCAACCTTCCTATGTGTCAATTTGTCTAACAATGCAGTCATAGTTAAAAAATAGTCTAGAATAGTAATAAAAATTGAAATAAAATATATAATTTAACAGTTTATATTATACATACAACCAAAGAATTGTATTAATTACAAATGGAACTGAAAATAAAAGTTTCCAAAATATGTATAGCTAATTGAATTGAATTGTATATTCGCAGTAAAGGATTCAATATATTTCTAGAACTATTAAATAATTCTTTATTGAAATATTAAATAATTATTTGATTTAAATTTATTTGGTATACTTTATATATTTGCAACTCTATTTTAAAAGTAGATACAACAAAAATGCATTAAACATTTAAATATCCGGAACAAATGATAAAAGCCCTCGTAATTTAAACATTTTGGCGGGAACTGCTAGGTTAGCTTGTGTTTTGTTCCAAAGCTAACTTTATCACAGTTATTTATGGTGATAGCAGTTATCGATAAATGATAAATTAAAGCCGTCGTAGTTCATTGCGTAATAACGTTCGTCAAATCTGTAATGAGCACCGGTGCCAGAGCGAAGAAATATTTGCGCGCGTTTGTAAAACGCAGCCATTTAATTCTATCACGTACACAGTTAAAATGTAATATCTGCTGTAATAAATATTTTGACAGCTGTGAATAAATCGCCCCCAGTGATATATATTGCTATCAATATTGTGTAATATTCGATTTTTGTCCTGACGTTTCAGAGATTATGGGAATTAATTTATGATACTAATTCTGAGGGTGAAGTTGATTTACTACTAAATTGAAGGTAGGTAAAATATGAGTATTACTCACGGACCAGAGTTATGGATGCTATCAGGAGAACATCTTCAAAATGGTGTAGTGTACTTACCTAGAATAAGAAAAGAACATTAGAGAAATGCAAATATTCAATATTACAATATTGTTTATATTTATTTCATCAGAATTTTGTATTCATTTGCTAAGAGAGGTATTGGATTCATGCTAAACATCGCATATCCAGATTTTAATATTAGTTTTAAGGTCCCTACAATCCGATTTTAATATTTTTATGATGATGTCTGTGTGTGTGTGTTTGTGTGTGTGTGTGTGTGTGTGTGTGTGTGTGTGTGTGTATGTGTGTGGAACGTTGGAAGGACGATTTCTCAAAAACTATTATACTTAATATCTGTTTAACTACGTATTTCGCAATCGGACATTACTGGGAAGGGCTGAAAAGGTTTTGGTAATAATTGGACAACTAGAAGTAGCAGATTTTTAAAAAACTTTCGAGATAAAGAAATATAAGGTATATAATAATCTATTGTAATAAATCTCACAGCCCAAATAATGTCATAGAAACCAATTCAAAATTTAAAATGTTTGTAACAGACAGATAAATGTCAGTGCCAAAAATTCAGAGACATTACTGAAGATTTTTTCTTGGAAGTATATAAATTATATTATTTCTTATTGTAGTAATAGTTAAAAAAATTAAATTATCAGTATAATACATATATCCTTCAAAAATACTGTCAATCCCGACAATGAATTGGAAACATTTCGAAAAATTAGAAGAATAGGACAAAATTTCTTAATAGAATGAATTTAAAATTTAAAAAATCTAAATATAAGGAATAGATAAACGTAGAATTTTTGGTGTAGAGTGTAGGTATATAAGAAATGTTAAATACAATAGGGCGCGAGCAGTAATGTGCTTTTGTTGACCTTGACAAGCAGATATGGTGGCCCATGTCAAAATGATAGCTAGTAATTATGTATATAGATGTCAAATATCATAATTTCTCATTCTAAATTTAATGATTTTCCAATTCCATGTAGTTCATTTTCCTCGACAAGTAAATTCTACACTCCTGGTGACAAATTAACTACGTGAATTTCGAAAATCTTGAAATTTTGAATCAAAAATTGTGACATTTGACATAATTACTAATTATCATTCAGAATCTGGCCCCCATAACAGCTTGTCAAGGCCAATAATGTCACATGACTGCTCGCGCCCTTTACTTATGTAACCAAAAACGGAAGTGGCGAGAGGTTATAATGATTTTTGTAACATATTAGCAACACGCTAACCTTACTTTTGATATACAAATTCATATTGTATTGAAACATTGTACTTATACGAGTTTAATTTAATATATCTGAGTTTCAGATATTGTTATTTCTCATTTTTATATTCAAAATTAACTGTCAATGCTGAAAATAAAGAAAACAAATCCCTTAGTAACGATTATGAATAAGGTTCTTTGTTTTTTATCATTATAGATATGTAACTATGGAGATTCTGAATGTTGATTGGCGGAAAACATGTCACGTGACTAATGAATTATATTCTCACCTTAATATTACTTGTGATGAACATTAATATCTAATAAGTTTTTTATTAAAAGCCGTAGCCTTGGAAACCACTATAATGCAATTTACAAATGGAAGCTAATACTTTTATATTAATGAATAAATTTAAAGTAAATATCTTTTCCATCTGACTGTTGTTTCAGCAACTAATTTATTAAATGGAAAACGGCATAGTTATTATACAGTACAAATAATTATTGTTCAGAATAAAAGCGCATGTATAATAAATGGAATGCATTAGTGCAGTAAACAAAACTGCATGCGTTATCATACATTTCATTTTTGATCGAGTAGACGCACAACAAATTCACTTTAGTTAAAAATAAATTTTTATTTTGTTTATTAAATCCACTAAAAGCGGAAATTAAATATTCCATAATATATTCTGTTATTGATAAATGCTTTTTATTAGTTTGATTTTAAATTATTTATTGTTTAGAACATGTTATTAAAATGAAAAGACAAATAAAGTTTTTACTATCTCACTAATAATTTATTTTCGCTTCAATTTTTACGAATGTCTTCAAACGGAACACAAGCTAGACTGTCTCATCTTAACCAAATTATACGCTATGAACAATAATTAACACGTTCACTGCGGACAAAATATAACGAGTTTTACTATAGTGCAAATACATAGGATTAAATTTTAATATCCAAGTCTAATGGGATATGTAACTTTGATCAAATTTAGATAAAATATTAATATATTGTTAATATATACGGTGGTAACGGTTACGGGTTAATATACAATAAAAATTCTCCCGCATATTTCAATTATTCAATATATTTTTAAACTTCTTATACGAATTTAAAGGAGATATATTCATAAAACCTTATGGATATTAAATAAGTAATTCACAAGTATCGTACTATATTATACAAATACTTATACATTTGAATACAGGTGTGGGGTGCGACAAAAATAGAGTGACTGAATAAAAAAATTATATTTACTTTAAAAAACAACCAGAATTTGAAAAATAACTACTTGACTTTTCAAGTACTTGACATTTTAACTACTTGACTTGACTTGACTTGACTTTCGGCTACTATTACTTGACTTGAGCTTGACTTGATTTCAAATGTGAGTCAGCTGAGATGGTTTGGGCATGTGGAGAGAATGGCGAGTGAACGGCTTGTTAAGCGTATATATCTTGGTGAAGTTGAGGGTTTTCGATTGCGTGGCCGACCAATGTGTAAGCGAATGGATGTGGTTGGTACGGTGCTTAAAGAGAGAGAGTTTCCAAGTATGAAGAGAAGAAGTGCATGTATGATTGCTATAATGAGTGTGGCCCAGGCGAAAGAAGTCTGCTTAGATAGGAATGTGTGGCGAAGGATGATTGTTTCCTAACTATTATTCTGATCCGGATGCGGTATTTCATTACCGAAAATCGGTCACTTTAATATATTTAAGAGTAAGGATTTGTTGTATGATGTTGTTCGTATTGTTATCGGGTTTATGCGAACCCACTAAGTGTGACACGCGTGATTTTATGTATGTATGTATGTAACTTTATAAATTATAAACAAAATAACAAATTTTCATTAAATATAATTCATGTTACCATTTAAATTCTATTATATTGATAACAGAACTATCACTTCTACAAATGAGATCCAAATGATGGAGCATGTCATTACGTAATACGTAATGCCATCTAGTTTAGCTGCATTGGAACTATCGAACTTGCAACCTGCATTTGAACACAGACAAAGCTCACTGTGTTTAGTGACTATTACCACCATTATTCACCTCCTCTACCATTTTGTTTCTGTTCACCTGTGAACTCGGAAAATAAAACCGACACTTAGCCTAATGAGTTTAGTTTTTGCGAGTGTTTTTGTTAAATACTCTCTCATTTAACTAAACTAGGGATTTTATTCTCCCTCGAGGAAAGGTTGGTACGGACGCTGTTTCATAATTCGGGATATTGGATTCGGATATTTGGAATCTATTTCCGATTGTAATATAAGGATTTATTGAATAATTTTGGTTGTTTTACTTCGGTTTATGAATTAAAGATGAGAATAAATACAAAAGTATTATCCGAAGAGGTTTTTTGTTTTGCAATACTTCAAAGTTAAATTGTTTTAAAGAATTATTTATTTGATTTCAAACAAATCTTTATTTCATATCTTTTCAAAAACCGTTTTGTTGTTCTGTATAAATAAAAGTTGTTTTATTTACTTTTGATACGTACACATTCATGGTTTGTTCTTTTCTAGAATGTTGCTGAATTGGTGATATTTATATCATGACCTACTTATATTTTTGATGTATCAAAATTGCACATCTATATGTATAGAAAAGTATAAATTGGTTAGTGATGAATAAATATTCTAGCTTTTAATATAAAATGCTGTATAATATGAATTGGAATAATTATAATATATAAATTGTTACAGAAATTATTGTTACATATTTTAATTACATTATATTACTACTAGTATTATTAAATAAAAGCAAATAATATATGTTCATTAAAAATTAACATTAATAATGTTAATATTTCACATATGAACTCATTTATAAATTATAATTACATGGTTAAGCATATGACATATTATTAATACATAAATAATTGTCAAAATTCAATAATTGTGTGTGAATTATGTATGTATTAGGTACCATATATATATATATATATATATATATATATATATATATATATATATATATATATATATATATATATATATATATATATATATATATATATATATATATTGAAAATGATATTTCTACTCTAGTAAACAGTAAATAACTGATCAAACAAATAAATCTAAACCTAGCACGTTTGGTGTTAGATGGAGCTTCATTCTTAAACTATTTTTGGTTACATTTTATTATTTGGGATTAGTATGACTGATTTCACAAAATATGTAGGCAACGAACAAAATAAAAAATCTGATGTGGCTAAAACAATACCTCCCGTTTAATTTAATTTTTATTCGTGTAAATATTTAAAATTAAATTAAATTTAAATACCAGGTTCGATCCCGCTAAATATTTTGAATTTCAAATGGCACAAAAATGACCTCTGTGTTGCACTCTCCATGCTAGCAATCAGTGACCGTAAGGTGACGCCTAGTAAACGCTCGCACGGTACATATATGTCATCATCGTTACCGAAATCTGTGTACAAAGCAGATTGGCACACCCAATGGTAATATGTCGTGACGATACATTTATTTTATTATATTATTATCCTATATATTTACTTATGCTGGTACCTGTATTAAGTTCCTTTATACTTCATATTCAATAGATATAGAGTTAAAGTATTATAAAGATCTTAAATTTCATAAATCAGCCAGCTATACTAACCATAGAAACTACTAATATATTCAGATAATTCAAATTGACAGATGTCAGTATCAATGAAAAGTAAATGAATGTAGCAGAGATGACGATGTTAAGATAGATGTTGGGGAAGACATGGAAAGATACGGTAAGAAATGAAATAATAAGGGAAATAACTCTAGTGTAAAAAGTTTCTAGAAAGATACAGGAGAGACGATTACACTGGTTTGTACACGTCATGAGGAGAGATGAAGAATATATTGGAAGAAGAATGAATAGTTTAGTAACAGAAGGTAGAAGAAACAGAGGAAGACCAAAGATAAGATGGAAGGACTGTATTGCGGCAGACTTGAGAGAAAAGGAACTGAATGAGAACGACATGCAAAACAGAAATGAGTAGAAGAAGAAAATAAAAAATAGCGACCCCTATCGATTGGAAAAAACTAAAGAAGATGTTGTCAGTGTCAAGTGCAATTTGCATAGTTTGTTTATGAAATAATTTTAGTAGAAATTTAGAATCTTTTGCAAGAAAAATTTATGTATGGAATTTATACATAATACCTCGCATAATACACAGGATTGACGGAAGGTATTGTGCTGGCCACATCAGATTTTTTATAATAATAATAACAATTTGTTTTTTTATAATATAATAAATTTTGTATTCCTTGGAATTATCTACAATGCTAAACACTACAAGAGACTAATTAGAATATAAATAACCTCGAAATATTTTCTTAGGAATTGCAAAGAAACTAGTAAATTTTCTTTCGGTGAACAGAGTCTAATTAGAGGGTGATAGTCCCGCTTTTGAACAACATAATTAAAAGAGAACAAACAGCATTATTGCGAGTGTGATTAAAGCAGGTGTCCATTAATCATAGTTATCAGGTCTGTGGTAGGTACATTACATAACCAACAAGTTGCGGGATTCTGGTGAGCTCGCTGGCTAATCACTACTTATACATTCATGGGTGCAGAATGCACCGGTAACTTCATTTACATTAATATTACAAACGCGTATGGAAATCTCATTTGGTTTCCTTTCCAATGGTCATGCGATGTATTTGATATTTGCGTAGACTGCAATATACTCGTTCCAGATTGAGTTGATGCGAACAAGTGACATGAATTTTGAGAATTGGCACATCACATGGAGAATGTGATTGCGTTACACAATACAAGGAAATTATGTTAATCAAAACTCGTGAGCTGCATTGAGTTGTATCGAAACTAATCACACTGACAACGGATTGTACAAACTTTATGTAGTTCGTTAGCTCGTTTATTTAACTACAGGATATTTGTTTGATGTAAAATATACATATAAATTAATGGTAGCGTAAGCTATATACGAGCCCAGGATCGTAATAGTTCGGCCGATTTACAATTTTCAACAGACTACATATTATAAATTGTGGGTAATTTTTCGACTGTGATGTAGATTAGGTGTTAACAATTACTCGAAAGTTCAGTTAAACAGCATTTATTCTAACATGCCAACGTTTTGGTGAAACCTTACACCTTCTTCAGGGTCTACAACAATTATACAACAAAAAAGTAATATATATATATATATATATATATATATATATATATATATATATATATATATATATATATACACAGAGGGTGTTTCCTTTAAAACAACCAGCGCTTTTTTGGGCGAACTAATGACTTTAGAGAAAAATGTTATATACAAAAAATTACCAGGAAAAAGGGCTTAATTTATGAGGAATAATAAATAAAAAATTCAACCAGTGGTTCTCAAACGGTAGAATAAAATTATATTTTTTTAAATGGCAACCTATATAAATTTTTTGTCCATTAGATAGAGAATTTTTTTCCGGTTTTAACGATATAAATATGATATGGGGTTGTATAACAATTATTTCGAGAAAAATCATATTAAAAATCAGAAATAATTTTACAATATTGAAGTAGGCTATGCAATAAACAACTATTAATACGACTATTGCCTAGATTAAAATAGTCTAAATTTGTTAATACTTGCAACTGCAAAGCCATTTTTTATTAATAAGTAATTAAACATTTACGAAAACAAACACTTAATAACGTAAGTAACAAAACTATCTGTCACCTGTATCATTTGTTTGCATTTGTTTATTGCATAGCCTACTTCAATATTGTAGAATTATTTCTGATTTTTAATATCATTTTTCTCGAAATAATTGTTATACAACCCCATATCATATTTATATCGTTGAAATCAGAAAAAAATTCTCTATCTAATGGACAAAAAATTTATATAGGTCGCCATTTAAAAAAATATAATTTTATTCTACCGTTTGAGAACCACTGGTTGCATTTTTTATTTATTATTCCTCATAAATTAAGCCCTTTTTCCTGGTAATTTTTTGTATATAACATTTTTCTCTAAAGTCATTAATTCGCCCAAAAAATCGCTGGTTGTTTTAAAGGAAACATTCTGTATATATATATATATATATATATATATATATATATATATATATATATATATATATATATATATATATATATATATATATATATACAGGGTGTTTATTAAACATACGGCAAAAATTGAAGGGGTTATTCCCTGGACCATTCTAAGATGATTTTGTCCTTTGATGATTTTTGAAAAGCCGCTTTGTTTCGAAGATACAGGGCGAAAAAAAATTAGACAAAACCAATTTTGATATTTTTCAAATTATTAATCCAATAACAGCAGGCAAGTTATGTGTCAAATTTGGCTTGGAATTATAGGTGACTGTTTAATTGGACCGGTATTTCTACCAGGAAGACTTACCGGCGAGGTGTATCGCAACTTCTTGGAACATACTCTACCTCAGTTTCTGGAGGATGTACCATTGGCAACAAGAAATGTAATGTGGTTTATGCACGATGATGCACCAGCGATTTTAGTGTGGTTGCTCGTGATTTTATAACAGTAACATACAAAGATCGCTGAATTGGTCGAGGTGGACCTCACTTATGGCCTGCTCGATCCCCGGTCTTAAACCCCCTGGATTTTTTCCTATGGGGCCATCTAAAGTCATTAGTTTATTCTACTCCATTGGCAAATTTGGAAGATTTAGGACATCGGATAATTGCTTGTTATAATTCCATAAGAAACGACCCTGGTGTTTTTGAAAGAGTTCGGCAATCAATGAGAAGAAGATTGGATTCTTGCATCGTAGCTGAAGGTAGTCATTTTCAACAGTTCTTGTAGATTAAGAAACTTTACATGTAATTTTTGGTATTAAATGTTGTTATTGTCGAAATTTTTTTTCGCCCTGTATCTTCGAAACAAAGCGGCTTTTCAAAAATCATCAAAAGACAAAATATTCTTAGAATAGTCCAGGGAATAACCCCTTGAATTTTTGCCGTATGTTTAATAAACAGCCTGTATATATATAAAATAATAGAGACATCACAATTCATGTACACAAAATACATTCATTCAAAACATTCAGTTACTTTATTAACTATCGTAAAAGAGCATACACATATCCATTTGCTCTAAAAAACGACAACCGAATAAAAAGGAAAATCGTGAGAGGATTCTGGTGACATCATTGATACAGACTCCTATTGGTCGTCTGTACACCAATATTAATGTAGCAAGTTGTAGGAATGTAAGGAATTTAATGGAACTCAATTTGACCTGAAATTTGCCTTTAACTTTTTAAACTTTTTCAATACACCAGAATATACGCTGTTAAGTCCTTGAATATCAGTTCATGCATTAATGTTATTGCAATCATCCCTGATAAGTAACATTTCAAGAAACATACGTTTGGAGTAATTCTGCTCTTCCTCTAAAATTTACAATTCCTTCCTTACCTAAAAGTGACGAAAAAAAGCTAACTCGGAGCAGACTATGAACAAAGAAACGTATGTCAGTTTCAAATATTTAATGAAATGTCAATTTGACACAAGATATTGTTAAAAATGTTATCTAAAGAAATCAAAGCTTTTCTTCTTGAATCTTATCTTGGAAATAGAAACAAATTAGAAAATGACAATATACTGTATCCCTCTTTATTATCGCTTCTCCTCAAAAATACATTTCAAAATCAATTTGGACAACTTGACTTTTGAAATGAATAATGATCAGACATACGTTTCTTTGTTCATAGTCTATTCCAGGTTATGTTTTTTATTGAACACACTGTATTATGTATTGGACATTTTTAATATAATCTACTAAAGCCAAACTTGTTTTTCCTATTATAACTTTTATCTGTGATCATATGAATAACTATCTATCTGTTTTCTGTGCGAGAAAAGTTCTAAGTCCCGCTATTATGACAACGCTCCCGCCGGCTAAAATTATGAAGGAACTTTTGTGTCCAGCCATAAATACAAATCAATGTCTTTCTGGTTTTGTTTTGTTTGGCGAATTTTGTTAATAACATGAAACACACTCGTTGTTCCCGAACTTTTCTAAGTAGTGTTTACCCAAAGCTTGTGGTCGAGCGCAAATTGAAAGCGACGCATATAAATCTCACATGTGCTCGAATTTAAATGAAATTTCTGATTCATGCAAAAGTATTTTATGTCGTTCATGATTTAGATTTATCACTGGAGTTGAATCTGTTTGCTTCATCCCACGAGAATGGTTTGCTTTGTGGAATTTTGCTAGATGCATACATGTGTGTCTTTCACAATACTTCCTATTGTTATGTGGAAATTGTTTTATTTTACTACTCTAGTTATTTTCCTACAGTTGTGATCTGGAAAATAGATTATAACAGCAAAACGTTAGAATAATGAAAGGATGAATTTTATAGTAAATATACATATTATCGAAGGAAGTAAAAATATTGGAGAAAGAAGGCCCATTCAGAATAAAAAAAAATCTGATGTGGCCAGCTCAATACCTTCCGTCAATCCTGTGTATTATGTATAAATTCCATACATAAATTTTCTTGCAAGATTCTAAATTTCCAGTAAAATTATTTCATAAACAAACTTGCAAATTGCACTTGACACTGACATCTTCTTCTTCTTCTTCTTTAGCTTGTGTTTATATCATTTACATGTCAAAAAGGCTTTCAAAGTTATGTGATGAATGTTCATAACATTGTTAAACTTGAAATATTTTCTTAGACCTAAAAAAATGTTCAAAATTAGTTCCACTATCGGCAAATAAATGTACATACCTATAAATTCATTTTGTATAACTTTCCAGACCAATAAAAGGGATATGACAGATACACATGTTATATTTGCAAATGTATAACTTTCTCGATGACATTTGTGAATATCAGTTCGTCATATAGATAGCAAATCTTTCAGTGTACTAAGAAACAAGTCTCGGTTGCTTACCTAGCATCTGCTTGAACTGCTTACTTCATTGAACGGTGCTACTGATACTGACATCTGTCAATTTGTATTATCTGAATATATTAGCAGTTTCCATGGTTAGCATATGTGGCTATTTTTTGAAAATGATTATCTTTATAATTCTTTAACTCTATATCTATTGAATATGAAGTACAAAATGCGATCAAATCGTATAGAGAATTATATATTCTTCAAATTATAATAACGTTGAATGTCAATAAATGATATTTAAATGAGTTTTTTCAAAAAAAAAAAACTGTTAAAATCTTCATATAAGAGTACTTCCGGTTGACCATTTATAACCAAAATCTAATCACTTGTTCTTCTGGATGTAAACTTGAGAAGTATGAAAAAATTATAACTTTTGGAATCCTGGTATTGAAGTTATGCGATCCGAAACTTTCGTCATACACACACAGACACACACACACACACATACATACATACAGACATTATCGTAAAAATGGTAACATCGGATTGTAGGGACCCTAAAACGTACTTATTCACTAAAAATTCATCATTGAATATAAGACAATACCTTCCTTACCTAAAGGTGACGGAAGGTAAAAAAAATATGGAAGTGATAAAATTAGTGGCATCGGTAGCGTACGAAATTTATAGACACAATTATATGCGTTTACAATGATAAATTATTGAAATTATAATTTGTAGAGCCGCTTTCTGACATTAAAATAACAAAAATAAAAGATATTAGTTTGACACAGAAACGTTATGTCACATGACATTAACTTACGAAATACATCCATATTTAAACATTCGAGTGTAAATGCACACCACAAAATAATATTTTGCTATTGCTTATTTTATCAGATGTCAATGAATGTCAAAACCGTTTGCAAACTTCTACCGCTGCTGTTGCCACTCGGTACTACTAATTTTCATAATTTTTGGATGTGAACGAATACGTTTGCTGTAACGCAATTCAATCTTTTACTCATACCACTAGCACTGTCACTAATGGGGAAGTTTAGTGTATTTTTAATTTATTTTATTAAGAATGTCTTCAAAAGTGATATTCTATATTTTATTTTACTTAAAGATGCCTAGATTTCTCAAAAAATGAAATTTTCTAAAATAATGACGTCACAGAAGTTCACGGAGAACGTATAGTCTGCCTTAAGTGCTGGGTTCCTTTGGCAACAGGGAGTTTTAAAAATGGCATCCACATGTTTTGACGTTTATACGCAGTGACAGTTCTGTGTTGTGATTATTATAGTTTTGTTGTTCCTCTTGTGAAAACGACTGGTTCTATTAATTTCATCTAGTATATTATTTATATTCAATATTAAAAATTATATCGTATAATAGTTTTGAAAACAAATATAACTCCAATTCGAACTAAAAACTCATAACCTCACTCCGCGAAAACGTAAACAAACCCACGTGAAATAGCTAGAAGTGTGTAGTGTAATGCCTCAACATACGTTCAAAAAGTTAGGTCTCACCATTCTTTCTAGGCATGCGCATGAGTCACTTGTCGATGACAAATAATTAATTATAAATAAATGGGAACATAATTTTCAATTACATCTTAAGTTATAATTATTTATATATTTACGATTAAAAAATATTTCACATGTAATTTCAATCACGCTAAACTTCCCCATTCTGCCGCTACTATATTTTTTTTTGTGAACGATACTATAGTCATAAATTTATTTAAGGTTTCAAGTACAAACTGACGTTTCGGATCATATTGATCTATCATTAAGGTATGTGATGATCCGAAAAGTTTATAGTTGAAACCTTAAATAAATATATGACTGATTCTCCAGCATTTTTACTTCCTTCATTATATATAAAACTCGATAAAATATTCTAATACATCCACATATTACTCTTAGTAAATAGTAAATATAAAAGTACATAGATCAATAATAAACCATTTAAAACTCTTTAAAAAAGTTGCATTTAAATAACACTATCAAGATTATGTTTCACAAGATTTAAGTCTCTGAATAAACCTCTCAGCCATTTATCAGAGACTGGCCCACGCAATAAGAAACATAGATGCGTTTCGCTCTTATTGGAGCTCATCAGTGTGGAGCACTGAGCCTCCTGGAGGCACTGTAAATGCCTCAATAAACCTTTCAATAATCCCTTCTCAAGACTTACATAGCCGTAGAGAAGTTTTCATAGGAATTTGTTCATATTCAGTTTTTCAATAAAACAATAGTATGTTGTACCTTCCCAATTTCTGTCAAAAGCAAATCTAATCCTTGTATCAGTTTAATATTGTTGAAAGTAGACTGCTGTCAATTCTCCAGCAGTTTGTCTTTTATCGCAGAAAGTTTTTCAATAACCGGGGAATCCCAGACCTCTGCGCTTGATGGTAGATGTCAGCACAAGCGCATTCTCAAGCGCCATATGCGAATCCCGCCATCTAACATTCAATTAGATGATTTTCAGTTGGTTAGTTCATAGCCACGTTTAAAATGCATCAAAACAAACTTTTGGTGTTTGAAAACTTTGGAAACATTACTGAATATTCCCCTTTCTATTTTCTCTTATTTCTGGAGAGTTTAGGTATAATTAGTGCCACTGAAATAGCAATTATGTAGATGAGGAGAACTCTATTTGAATATAAAGTTTTAAGTGGATTTTAATTATTTGTTTTAATTGTTAATAATATTCATTTTCATACTAATTTTCTCAGTAGAATGTAACACGACGTTTGACCTTACTTCTCCTTTAGTGTAGAAAATAATGAAAATGAATTTTGCTAAAATATTTTGTCGGAACTATAACAAATGCTTTACACAGCAATATTTTACAATAAAGCGAGTTAGCGGACTCGTGGGCAGACAGCTTTAAAACAAAATATAGCTGCAATATTTTAGGAGTTTCAGTTAATTAACAGCTTTTCTTATTTTAAAATTTTTGCTCGTACAAAATATATATTTCAACATACGCTACCATGGTACCAAAGTTTTCTGAATCCATGATAATACTACTGGAAAATATTAATTCATATGCATTTTCATATTTTATTATTTTCTGTTGAATTTATAGGTTTTTTTTCCTATTTCATGTTTACAATGTCAATTTTGTAACACATTTTCGTCAAAAACAAAATCATAAAAATCTGATATAGCCAACACAATACCTCCCGTATCTGTGTACAAAGCAGATTGGCTCACCCAACAATGGGTAATATGCCCGTGATATATTATATTTTTTCTTCAAGTGTACAATAATATTCATATTATGCTACTATACACACACTATAGAAGATATTCATTTTATTACTAGTACAACAATGTTGTTCATTGTTGTACTAGTAAAAAAATGTTAGCTTCTTAGTTCACCGCTGGCGGCAGCAGTCGTCACAGCAACACAGACCATATTGAAAAATTGTTATTTGACAGTTGTATCGTTTGTGTTTTGTAGGGTACACTGCCAACTATGGTTGAAACTGCAAACGCTATAATTAAAACAATTCTAGAAAAATATTTAAAAATCCCCAATTTTCTTTGAAACACTTGAAGAAAAAATAGTATATGTCATTCGGAGTAGAACGCCCTTTTTTGTGTTTCACCCAGCTTGCCTGGCCTCGGCTATAGCTGGGTTCAACACAAAAAGACCGCTTTCTACTCCTAATAACATAATATACTATTTTTATTATCTTACCTATATTCCTACATATTTAGTTATGCTGGAAATTGTATTAAGTTCCTTTCCATATAATTATTGTTCCATTTACTATTTTCTATTTAAAACGTTACTATTATTATTTGAAATGAGTAGTTTGTTGACAGTGAACTGTGTATCCATAGAGTTGTATTGAGAGTTCTGTTTAAAGCGTAGGCTCCGGAATTAAAATTATAGATAATTTTATAAATTTTATCCATAAAATATATACAAAAAGTATTAATGCAAACCTGTAGACAATTTAAAAAACTTTAATTTTTATAATAACAAATCTCGAAGAAATAAAATTTAAAGGTCGAAGAAAAACTATTTCGAGCTTCCAATAAAGTGTCATTTCAAGTTATCTGACTTACACCAAAATCTAATGGCTTCTTTCCATATAAGAGTAAGGTAGAAATACAAAGTTTCAAAATTTTCTGAACGATAGTATTTGAGTTAGAGCACACACACACACATACACACACACACACACACATACATACATACATACATACATACATACATACATACATACATACATACATTCATACATACACATAGATATCATCGTGAAAATGTTAAATTTGGATTCTAGGGACCATAAAATGTGGTCATTTACGAAAATCTCGATATGCGATTTTTAGCAACTGGGGTAGCGGGAGGTAAAAATTATAAAACTAGTTACTAATGTGACTTGATTTTACTCTTTAGCGCGTATTTTTATGTGAGACTTCTTTTGATAATTTGAAATTTCTAAATTTATTCTTTGTTCGCGGAACCATTTGGGGCTTCCACATATCCCATTGCTCCATAAAGTCTGTATTATTTTGTACTGAGTAAAAGGTGTAACTATATTACATTTTATTTACTACAACTTCACGCTGTGCATAAAATGCGATGAGTAAATAACAGCGTTCCTATTTTGCAAATATCTCATGTAATATGCATAGTTGTCGAGTAACTAAAGTTACATTTCACAAAGTTTGAAACAAACCAGAAAATAAGTAGAAGGTGTGAAGCGTACATTTCAGCGTATGATGTGTTTCTCATCACTGGAAATGTGCATTGAGATAAATTGAAAACGTCGGTTACTTTACAAGTTAATTATTTTCTTCAGGCGGTACACGTTTTGGTACTTATGCTTCCGTTATTATATTTACACTTAAGGAAGTTTAACAAAGAGTTAATATACAAAATAAACTTCTATCAACGTTCTCATTTAAAAAAATCTGATGTGGCCAGCACATAACCTCTCGCCGTATATTTTACCTGGCTGTATGCATAAAGCAAAGATTATTTTTATAAATACAAATAATATATTCATATAAATCTATGACGTATAAACTTCTTTATTATTCAATAATAGCATGTCTCAACATGAAGATATTTTACCATAAATTATGTTACAATAAATTACAAAGTAGAGTTTACCATATATAAATATTAGGCTGGTAACAGCAATTTTCAATTCGAACAACTTTGTTTACTTTCTCTTCATATTCTTCTAGTAAAAACATTAATTTTGGGCGGTCTAAAATGTATATATCTGGATTGTGCATCTATTCTTATATATCTTCTTTTACATTTTATTTTTTCATACTTGTTATATCTAAATAACCTTAACATTACTCATTATTTCTGACACTGACATTTATCTGTCAGTTACAAATAATTTAAATTATCAACTATTTTTCATGGCATTCTTTCGGCTGTCAGATTTATTACAACATATTATTTTATATATTATACTTCTTTTATCTCTAAATCTATGGAATATATAATAAAATATTTAAATGTATCAGATAGAGAATTTAATTTTCTTTAATATTACCACGAAAAATTTTCAAAAAATAATATTTAGAAGATTTTTTTTCAAGAATCTTCTACTTCCGGTTGTCCAATTATTACCAAAACCTTTTTTAGATCTTCCCATGAATGTCCGATTGGGAAATACGTTGTTAAACAAATTTTAAGTCTTATAGTTTTTGAGTAACCGTCCTTCCAACATCCCACACACATACACACATACACACACACACACACATCCACACACACACACACACAGATATCATCGTAAAAATGTTAAAATCGGATTGTAGAGACCTTAAAACGTGCTTATTCAATAAAATCTGGATATGCGATTTTTAGCATGAATGCAATACCTCTCTTAGCGAGAGGTAAAAAAATTAAATAAACAAGAACTGTAGAGAAAACAAAAACATCTGTCCTCCGATCGAATGACAACTGCTGACAAAAATATTTTGTTCTAGAATAAAGAAAGTATGCCTGCAGCTTTATAGAGGTAAGTATACAATATTTATGTCAGTAGAATTTAAGATAAATTGAATGTCACACGTCTGTCGATGTTTTAGAAATATTTCTGTTAAAATGACGCTTCGGTGAAATGAGATTTTCTCCAGAAAAGAAATGCGACTAGAATTTTAAATTATTTGATAACTGCAAACTTGCTGCGTTTGTAAAACTGATGCGAAATATAATTTTTAAATAAATAAATCATTTTGTCATCTGTTCCACTGTGTATAAGTACTATACACCGTGTCTATTCCATACAAAGTAGAACGAAAGGAAATAAGAATAATAAAACGAGATTTAAATTCAAAGCCATGAAAATAAGTGACAGTAAAAGTTTGGAAAAACAGATCAGTTCAAATCTGATTTACATTCAAACTAAGCTTTGGTTGTCATAAAAAAATCTATTCCAGAGACTATAAAATCAGTTTTACATTTTCCAAACTGTTTAAACTACGTACGCTATAAACCTGAAGATCGATTTTGTTTTATTTTCATAGTTCGCAAAGGTTTATTGCGGGCAGTTGCTAATTTTCACATACATTTCATTAAGTTTTTGGTTATCACGGAATTTTATGACTGTTGTACACGGTTTATCTCAAATAGTAAAATAAACTTTCCGAAATAGATAACTCCTACTAAACAAAACTCGTATGTACAAAGTGTAAATAAAAACGCAGGACATAGGCGTTTAACATAAGAAACCAGTTTCCTTTGCGCAAACGTTATCTAATTATTTTAGGCCAAAATAGTTCAAATAAAAGTTAAAGAGATTTAAATTCTGCATCTAAATCATATGAAACGATTATTCTAACTCTTCATATAAGCGAAAAAAATAATTATAAAATTACTGTTTTTATTAGCTTTTAGTCTAGGTAGGCATGGATTATGACAAAAATAGACGTTTTTAACTGTCAATTCATATTTATAAACTCGTTGTGGCCAGCACAATACCTCTCGATACTTACATTTTTGGTTACACTCTACACCAAAACTTTATCCAACTCTTCTAATTTTTTGAGATGTTTCCAATTCAATGTCGGGATTGACAATATTTATGAAGGGTACATGTAATATACCTATAATTTTAAATATTTAACTATTAATACAATAAGATATAGTACATGTTACTTCTCAGTAAAAGTCTTCAGGAATATGTGTAGATTTTTAACACTGACATTTATCTTTCAGTTAAAATATTTTAATTTTTCAATTAGTTTCCATGGCATTATTTGGGCTGTGAGATTTATTACAACAGATTATTTTATATATTTTTTTTCTCTGAATCTAGAGAAGATGTACTATTTGGAATTAGATATCTGATAATATAAAATAACAAGTGTAAAAATGAAATATTGGATTAACATAGATAAAATATTTAATTAATTTTCTTTAAATTTGAAATGCGTAATGTTGAAATAATGTAATGCAAAGCCTACTGTATTTAATAAAAATATAATATTTAAATCATCCGCAATTGTATTTTTTAATAAAGTAACATATGATTGTTTTTATACTATTGAATATCAAATTTCATGTACTTCCCAAATTTGAATAAATATAATAGGCTGTTTCATTTGAAAATATATAGATATATACCATTACGTAAAAATGGAACACCTGTATAAAAACCTATACTGCAGAATTATAAACATTTTAATATAAAAAAATCTGTTGTGGCCAGCACAATACCTCTCGCCACTGTCTTTTTTTGATTACATAAGTATAGGTCGCGAACAGTCATGTTTCATTGATGGCCTTGACAAGCAGACGTGGGGGCCCGTTTCAGATTGATAATTATTAATTATGTACATAAATGTCAGAACTTTTCATTAAAAATTTCAAGATTTTCTAAATTCACGTAGTTAATTTGTCATCAGGAGTGTGGAATTTACTTGTCGAGGAAAATAAACCACATGGAATTGGAAAATCATTAAATTTAGAATGAGAAATTATGATATATGACATCTACGAGGTGTGTTCAAAAACTATCGCGAATTTTGAATTTTCGCGGGTTACGTATATTCGAATTTCGATCTTTTTGTGGCTTTATGTTGGTACTCATGTCTCTCACTTATGTCGACAAGCTCGGCCATTTTGAATGTTCACTTACTTGTTGACAGCTGCTTTGCTTGCACGTGTTTTGGATCGTCTTCGATTTTTACCTATTGTGCTTATTCGTTAAAAACTGACTATGAATTTTTTGACCAAGACAATATCTTTCTTATCTAAAGGCGACGGAACGTAGAAAAAAATAATTCATTTAAAATTTGTCATTGTCATAAAATGTTTTTATCAAAGAAGTTATTTCATTTCTACTGAGTAGATTTTTTAAATTTAAAGTCATTCTATGAAGAAATTTTGTCCAACCTTTCTTTCTCGAGATGATTCCAAATCATTGTCAGAAATAACAGTATATATGAAGGGTATGTGTAATATACCTATAAATATTTAACTATTAATGCATTTAGAAATAATATAATGTATGTACTTACCAGAAAAAGTGTTTAGTAATGTCTCCGGATTTCTGACACTGACATTTATCTGTCAGTTACAAACAATTTCAATTTTCATGGCATTCTTTCGGCTGTCAAATTTATTACAACAGATTATTTTATATATTATACTTCTTTTATCTCTAAATCTATGGAATATATAATAAAATATTTAAATGTATCAGATAGAGAATTTAATTTTCTTTAATATTACCATGAAAAATTTTCAAAAAATAATATTTAGAAGATTTTTTTTCAAGAATCTTCTACTTCCGGTTGTCCAATTATTACCAAAACCTTTTCAGATCTTCCCATGAATGTCCGATTGGGAAATACGTTGTTAAACAAATTTTAAGTCTTATAGTTTTTGAATAACCGTCCTTCCAACATCCCACACACACACATCCACACACACACACACACACACACACACACAGACATCATCGTAAAAATGTTAAAATCGGATTGTAGGGACCTTAAAACGTGCTTATTCAATAAAATCTGGATATGCGATTTTTAGCATGAATCCAATACCTCTCTTAGCGAGAGGTAAAAAGTAATATCTGATATCAGAAAAAGTAAATTCTTTTTCGAAAAAAGTAAATTTAATTAAAAAAATCATTTAATTATAGAACGTATTCGAAAAACAGTATTTTTATATAAAAATACATACGTATATACAGTACCCTACTTATAATTGTACAACTTAGTATTTGACAACTCGGTTCAAATTTATATTTTGTAAAAAAAAATATAGAAATTGAAACTAAATTTACTAAAATTGATATTACTTTTTCTGCAATAGAATTTACATCATCTGAAATTGAATTCACTTTTTCTGAAATTAAAATCGAAAAGATGTAGATTATTATTATAATTTTGAAGTTTTAAAATGAGTACTCCTCGTACAAAATATTGTTTTGTATTAATTCGGGTTTATATACTTCGTCATCTAGGAGTATTTCATTATAATAGTGTCATTCGCCGGTACCATTATGCAGAACGATGCAGTCACCAACATAATTTTCATTACAGAATTCATTTTTAAATTTCTAAAATTTGATTTATGTGAACTATTAGATTAAAACAAGATATTATCCGAAAAATTAAACTTCAGAACTTTAGAAACGAAAATATTGACATCGAAGTTATCTTCATCGTTAAATAGAACTTCAGTTTGCACCAATATCCGAACGATCGTTACAGGATATTTGATTTATTAGGTTAGGTCAAACATAAGTTTAATTTCCAATCAGAAATCGCATCTTTCATTTGTTCTATCTCGTTAGAATTGAGATACCATTGTGGTCTTATAATTCCTTCGGGATTGTGATAAATTTGTATTTATTTATAGTCCATTATGTATGAATTTATATGGCTATTGTAGAAATTTGTGTATTGATTAGATAGGCCTAGTTTGAGACGGGAATACGCTACAATCAGGCTACAATATATCTCCGTGAAAATTGGTAACATTAATCAAGTCTATTGTTACTACAGGAAAGTGAAGCGCCACTGCAAAGCCCGTATCATTTGTTTCTGATCAGAAGGGGGCAGGTAGAAAATTTATCTTTGTTTCATTCGATTCATACTATATTCTTAGCCTTGATTCGCGCTTTCATGGAATTTGAATAATATATAAATAAAATAGCGTATAATTATAATTTAAATAACTGACGCCGGTGACAACAATAATTTATATTAGAATTTCAAACTATTCAATATCACTACACAAAAATATTATTATATATTTGAAATAATATGTTTATATTATATTAAACGTTAAATATCAAAGAGTTATTATATATCAAGGGAGAAAAATAGGATTCTATCTTGAGTTGTATGTACCATTTTATTACCAGCGGAGAAGAACCATCACAAAAATCTATTTTTTTTAAGAATTAATATCTAGTGATAAGTTTGACTTATATTTGATGAATTTAATGAATTTTGAAATTCACAGTTTGACAACACAGACTTTTGTTATAAACATATAACGCGTAAATTGAATTTTCTCAAATTTCATTTTGAGTATTTCCGAAGAATCCCAAGAAATTGCTGATACAGTTCCAAGTTATACGATGTAGTCTATAACCTACATTAGCCAGCTAAAATGTCAAAATAATACAAACTACCCCAGGGTTTATAGTGGCATATTTACTCTATGTAAAATGTTTTATTTCTGTCATTATTTTGATAGAGAAATCGATTTCTACTATCGGTGGTGAAATAATATATTATAAGTGTATAGTTTAAATATAATAAGTTTTAATTTTCTGTCAAAAGCTAAATGTAAAAATAACTTAAGTATATTTGGGTATAATATCATAAATAATTTGTAATGTCATTCTATTGATCTGAACTATGAACTATGTAGCTGTATCCGATAGACATATATTCATAAGATTAACGCCAAATGCTTTTGACATTACAGTATTACAGTACACACATCTGTACACAGCAAGATGTGTGCTAAACAAAGAGCTTATAGGCTCTTCATTTCATTCAAATGAGGCAGAGATAAACAGTTGCAAATATAAGTTAAAATGTTCAATTTCTTGTTTTTTATATTTTTTATTATGATTTATATGAAGGAAACAGTTAGGAGTACAATGTTTTCTTTTTCCTATATTATAATAAGGATTATTGTAATACTTGTCTTCCAATATACTATTTATACATCCCTTTCTCTGATTGTATCTTTAATGTGTATTATTGACAAACAATAACACGTAACTAAAACAGTCCATCAACATGTATTTGTTTGACGTGTGAGTGCTGAATGGTCGATGCGTAATCTACAGGATAACGCGCGAATCTCGTTTGGCATGGTATGGATTGCGCGGTAGGACGCTTTTGATCCTCAACACCTACACCGGATTTCAACATTAACCCCATGAGGATGTTCGTTATTTTGTATTTTAAATGTGGTTGAAATGGAAGTGAGGATTATAATAATGAATATTTGATAAAGTATATTTGTATTCACAAAACAAAGCAGAATTAACAATTATGCTTTTCTACCATTGATAAAAAATCTGTTGTGGCCATTACAATACCTCTCGCCATAAAAAATCTACTTACACCTGTTATTTATATTTAGATTTTTTAATTTCAAATTCATTCTATGAAGAAATTTTGTCCTACTTTTCTAAATTTTCGAAATTTTCTTCAAATATCAAACCTAACGTAAAATAGATTAATTAATTTAAGCATTTTATGTTGTTCTAATCTTACTTTTCCATTAAACTAAGTTGTCATATTCCACAATATGTGTTTTTTCTTATTATTTATATAGTATTAGTCGCGATTTTTGTTTGATTACAATCGGTAAGAAGTATCAATGACGTCTTTAATTCAGAGGTTGTCAAATAGATGGCACTAATGCTCACAAATGTTGAAAGAAGCTTAGCAAATTACTCTTATTTCCTAAACTTTTAATATAGGAAAATTCAGGAAAGTTGTATTTTATAATTTAGATTTTATTATTATCCAGACAGATTTATTTTAGAATGATCCAAAGGGCAATTTTTACAGTCGAATCGATCGGTAAGCACTTGTTCCAAATTGAGTGTTGCGTGCGGGAAGTGTCATTTTGAAGGTTACGAGTACAAAAATAAATATGCTATTGTATTCCTTCTAAATTGAAAACGTAGAATATTAATGTTAAAAAAAGTTTTTTTTATGGCAGACTTTAAATTGTGCTTTTATCTATTCAAAACTGTTGATCAAATAGTACTTTTTCTTCAAGTGTACAATAATATTCATATTATGCTACTATACACACACTATAGAAGATATTCATTTTATTACTAGTACAACAATGTTGTTCATTATTGTACTAGTAAAAAAATGTTAGCTTCTTAGTTCACCGCTGGCGGCAGCAGTCGTCACAGCAACACAGACCATATTGAAAAATTGTTATTTGACAGTTGTATCGTTTGTGTTTTGTAATGTACACAGCCAACTATGGCTGAAATTGCAAACGCTATAATTAAAACAATTCTAGAAAAATATTTAAAAAATCCCGAGTTTTCTTTAAAACACTTGAAGAAAAAATAATATATGTTATTTTGTGTTTTTGTGGCTGGCGCCTCGGCCGCAATAGCTGGGTTCAACACAAAAAGACCGCTTTCTACTCCTAATAACATAATATACTATTAACCGCAAGGGTAGTTAAATAATATATGTAATACTTTAACAGTAATAGTAGATAAAGTACTCTAATTCTTATTTAAATTTAATACATTATAAACTTGGACGATTTGCTTTAATTATAACTTCAGTAAGATTTGTTCTTACAATAGAACTACAACTTATATTAAAATTTATAATTGTGCTTAAATAATAAATTAATTTATAATTGATTTTCTTTCCAAAATATAATTTGTATAAAAAATAACAATTTATCGAGTATCTGCATTCTTTATTCTTTTAAATTTCAACCTCGTTTTCAAATGCAAATGAATCACTATTTATGTCTTACTGCTGATATATCGAACAGTAATGAATAATTCGTGCTTTAATTACAGTCAAATTGTTTTGATCAAGGGTAACAATAATTTTTATTCATCTCCACGTTTTACGTTATCATATGCGATCATAAATTATGAGTATGAAAATTATTAGCATAAACGAGCAATTACACTCGAGGCAATACAAAACCGTGCAACAATTAATATTTAATTTCAAATAACCAATTGTGGCATAGTAATGTGTATACATGCGTAATATTCATATTCATTACTAACTACAAATGCATCGTTTATTTATACAATGAAATTTGCTGTTGCAAAACATTGCATTCAAACAAGACACCGTTATAAATCTAAATATGAATAGGAGCATAAACATTGAATGCTTTCAATAGGTTCTTAAAATTGAATATTTTTTTTTCTACAAATACTATTAAAAGTAAGCTTGTTAATGTTTGTTTTTAGGGTTAAAAATGTTATTAAAAGTGGACTAGTTAGTTTGACAATGACGAATGGAACAACAAATTGACATTTTTTTTGTCAAATTTTGTGATGCAACAATTTTTTATACAACATTCAAAAGTAGTAAAATTCGTTGCTAAAATACCAAAGCACGCAAAGGGTCGTTTTCAACATGAAAAACATACTAGAAAATTATATTTTCAGAGCAGGAGTAGAAAATAATATTTAAACTATTAAAACCTTGTGGAAATTAGAACACTTTTCTAACATCTCATTTCTTGTTCATTAACTTGTACCATAAATAGATATTATTTCAATAATTACTAGATTTACATGCGGTTTTGAAAATGGTTTCAGTTTTCAGCCAAAATTACGCGAAAATGTTTACATGCAAATTTCAAAACAAGTCTACAGATTGTTTTGAAAACTATTTTGGCACATGCGCATTTGGATGATGTAAGAGACAGATCCTCTTCACTCCAAATACTTCGTTTTGCCATTATGTCTATTATTTATTTACTTCGTACCACTGCGTACTAAAACTAGACAATTGTTAGTTTATTTATAGGTTAGTAAAATAAAGCCGCAGAAACGTTATGCTATGTACGCATGAGCAATATCGAAACTGAATTTTAAGTGTATACATGAGTAGTTTTGAAGCCAAACCCATGAATTTTAGTTTTGGATTGATATATTTCAAAACCGTTTTGATACTGTATATATGGCGTTTTTAAAACTAAAAACATTTGAAAACGGTTTCAAAACTGCATATAAATTCAGTAAAAAGAAAAAGAATTATTAGCCAAGACTCATAACAGTATGAATAAATAAATATATCATCACGGCATATTAGCAATTACTGAGTGTGCCAACCTGCTTTGTACAAAGATTTCGGTAATAATGATGACATATTTGTACCGTGCGGGCGTTTAGTAGGCGTCAAGTCATGGGCACTCATTGCTGGTGTGAAGAGTGCACCACAGGTTCCGGAAATTCGAGACCCGACACGTGGCTACGAGACCTCATACAAAATTCTTTCAACTGCTTAAAACTTAGCAAAAACTGTAGACCAACCGAAGAATTGGTAGGGCTTGTGAATACAATGCCTAATAGAATTAGAAGTGTCATTACTTATAAAGGTGATGTTATCCGATATTAAATGGCGGAATATTTGAATAAAATATTCAATTTTTATAAGTTTAAAATCTATAATATAAACTAGTAGACATAAATTTCTCACCATTTGCGTAGGTTTTATAATAATTAATTTGTTGAAAATTGTAAATCGGCCGAACAATTATTGGCCTGTGCTCGTATGTTTCGTAGAACAAGGGTTTTATATTGTAGACTAGTAGGTCATGACAAATGAAATTGGAAATTATTACGTGCGCATATAAGTTAGCTTTCAACATTTCTACCCATTGAAGCGTATTTTTGAAATAAATGAGAAAAAATAAGTAGTGAAATGCAGAACGTCAAAATAAAAGAAATACAGACAGAAATCCTTATCGAGATTCATCAGGCTTTCAAGAAAAGAAAAGAAGAATAGAAATATATTTTTATAATCTTAAAATTCCTTTTACCGTAAAGAAAAAATATTTTTCGACAGCGATGACAATCCATATTCTTCGTCCAGCCTACTAAACAATAAACACAGCACATTGGAATAACAAAAGAACATCAGCATCACTTCACTAGAGCCGGGTTAGATCCGTGTATGTATGGGTGTGTATCAAATTCAATTTCAAGACGTAGATCGATGTTCTTTTGTGGGTGAAGCGAGCACCAACGCCGCCTATACAAATGCTCTGCTGTTGAGAAACAAAAGAACCGTGAAGTTATATATAGGTGCGCTTGGTTTTAACGTCATGAGATCGCGGTAGGCTGGCAGAATTTAGGATTGGGACGTGCAACGAGAAGGACTTGGTCAGCGTGACAAAAGACGCCATGTCATTGAAATTCCTTTGATCTTTGACCGACAAAACCTTAGGCAATATTCTAGTTTAATCAGCCTAAAGCGGTAGATATATTCAGAATTTCTTTGTGGACAAAGAAATCAAATATTCAACTACTTAACTAAGAAATTACAAGAAAGAAAGGGCTAGATTATTACATAATCTATCAAAAACAGATTTTAAATGTGCAGTGCGTACGACGCACAATATATAATAAGAAAATTATTAACACTTTTATCATTTTTCTGTAACAATTTTCATATTATTACATTTTAATTTCAAGAGATTGATAGGGCCTAGAATGCTTGCAGAATTCAAATGTATGAGAGACCTTGTGTTCCGCCACGGTGTCAGATGTCATTCGGAGTCTGTTTCACATTGGCTGGCCTAGTCAAGATGGTGGACCCATAGATACTCGAGGAAAGAGCGAGGCAGGTGGTGGAAATAGATTCACCGATTATCAGATGAAAGAAAGTCGGTTGGGTTTTGAAGTTGTGTCATAGCTATCGTCGACATGTAGCTATAGAGAAGATGCCGACAGTACGGCGTCCACGTAGTTCTAGATCATTATTGATATTAAGTGTAAATAGTTTTAGTGTAAATTTGTAAATTGTGTAAATAGAAGTAAGTTGAGTGAATCCTGTGTCCAAGTGTTACTGTGTTTCATCTCATCCTCCCGTCAGCGTCGTCATCAAGAATAATCTCAGGATTAGAAAAGATCAGAAATGAAAACATACGTGAAGAGCTAATGGGAAAGTTTAGTGTATTTTTTTAAATTTTATTAAGAAGTCTTCAAAAGTAATATTCTATATTGTATTTCACTCAAAGATGCCTAGATTTCTCAAAAAATGAAGTTTTTTAAAATAATGACGTCACACAAGTTTACGGAGAACGTATAGTCTACTTTGCGCGCGAGTTCACATGACAACAGGGAGTTTTAAAAATGGCATCCACATGTTTTGACGTTTATAAGCAATGGCAGTTTTGTGTTGTGATTATTATAGTTTTGTTATTCTTCTTGTGCAAATAACTGGTTCTATTTATTTCATTTAGTGTATTATTGTATTCAATATTAAAAAAATTAAATTTCTTGGGTATTTCTTGACTGTTGGTATGATACAAAGGTTACAGATAAATAATTGGAGTTGCAGTCAAATGTTAAATAGATCCTAATAAACATTTTTTCACCAGACTGCAACTCCAATTATTTATCTGTAACCTTTATATTAAAAATTAAGTATCGTATAATAGTTTTGAATATAAATACAATTGCATTTCGAACTAAAAACTCATAACCTCATTCCGCGAAAACGTAAACAAACCCACGTGATCTAGCCAGAAGTGTATAATTCCTCAATATACGTTCAAAAAGTCAAGTCTCACCATCCTTTCTAGGCATGCGCATAAGTCACTTGTGACGTCACAAAAGTTCGATGATAAATAATTAATTATAAATACATGGAAACATAATCTTAACTTTCAATTTCATTTTAAGTTATAATTATTCATACATTTACGATTAAAAAGTATTTCACATGTTATTTCAATCACGCTAAAATTCCCCATTGTATACTCGATAACGGAAAAAACTAAAGAATAAAAAAAAACAACTGGAAACAACATCTTACAAGTATGTCACCAAATAAAATGAAAAAGCAGTGATCTACAACCCAAAACAAAAATGAAACTCAGGAAGGCAGAGTAAAAGATGGTGAATTCGGAAAATGCAGACTGCCTAATCCTGGAAGGATAATACAAGAAGCTATCAAATTTCCTCTATATTTTGACGGTTAAGATTGCGGTAATCGACCTCTTAAGTTGAACTTCAACCCCTCTCAGCTGTCATCGCCACAGTGGAATCTCAGTTTGCATCGATTAACTTTCCCACAAATTTGGCATCGAGACATAATTAATTGAATAGGTTGTGCAGCATCACTGCCATCATTGGCACTATAAAGTTTGACACGGGCAGAACGGGCGTGCCCGGATGACGAGAATTAATGAGCGAGACCACAGCCTGCTCCCATCACTGGGAAAATTGCAGGAAAAAACTTAGCAACCAGCAGGAACACCGGAGGTTAACTGCTGATTAATAAGCAGGAGAATTAGAAAAAAAGATTTTGTTAAAGATTTTCGTTCACCTTATACAAAATTCTGATGTGGCCAGCACAATAACTCCTGCCATTTAATTTTTGTTAACTTAACCTACATATTTACTAATGCCGGTTGCTGCATTAAGTTCCTTTGTATGATATAGTAGGTATAATAACCTTTGAATATATAATACATATAAGAATGGCAACGTAATGTATTTAGATTAAATATTTCGAGAGAAGGTGCCATCTATCCCTTCATATACGAATTATTTCTGAGTTAGTTCAAAAAATACATAATAGGTGGATGTTGCACAGTATTGCCACGTAGCTAGAACAGCAAGTTAAGATTTTATAAAGGTTTTTAAGTTTGCTACTGTAAAACAAGTATACATGTATATTGAAGATTCAAAATATATTATCTGGTTATTATGAAACAATATTTTTGAATGATTGATTATTGAATAATAGTATCTGGCAATGCTGTCAGCACGATTTACCGTAGTTCATAGTTTTGTGGTAGGAGTCACTAGCTATCTATAATAATTTTGTGAATAAAAAGAGACAGATATAGTATGTTGCTTGGCCATATGCGTTGCCATTCTTATATGTATTATATATTCAAAGTTATAACTATTGTTTCTATTTATTATTTTGTGATAGTGACGTTAATTTCTTTTCAATTACAAACATATGAAAATTAATTTATTAATTAAATAATTCAAAAATTCATATTTTAATATTTTATTTTTAAAATACTACCATTGTTTATTTGAAGTGATTAATTTATTGAGAGTGACTTTTATCTGTCAGATTTGAATTGTGTAACCAAGAAGATATGTTTATCTTTAAAGCACAGACTTTGGGAATTACATAATAAATTATTTTATAAATTTATTCAGAAAATTTGATAACCTTTAATTTTTATAATAACACAAATCAAGTAAAGTGCCATTTCCGGTTATCTGATTTGCACCAAAATCTAATGGCTTCTTTCCATATTAAAGTAGATTAAGACAACATAGTTTCAAAATGATAGTATTTGATTTAGTGCGTAAAGAAGATCCACACACATACATACACACAAACACACATACACACACAACCACAGACATAATCGTGAAAATGTAAAACTATGATTCTAGGGACTTTAATACCCACTCATTTATTAAAATCACGATATGCGATTTTTAGCACGATCCCTATACCTCCCTCTACCAAGGGTAGCGGGAGGTAAAAAGTAAAATTCGTTTCGAGTTCATTAATAAACAATTTAAAATTTTCATGAAAAATAATACAAAATTGAAACTGTGAGTGTCATATATAAATAAATAAACATTTAAATGACGATTTCAAGAACATCTTACCTGCATTAAATTTAATAATATCAATCGTTTTTCCAGTTTTGCTGAACAAATTTTAAATACTTCGCATTCGTTTGACAAAAATAATTTCGAAATTCTTCATATTTTAAACAAACGAAAACCACTACTGCAACTGCTTCTGTCCTACGAGTAAGTTTCTTTTAAATTTAGCAACTTTAGTCCGTTCTTGACTCTTGACTCCTTGTTATTCTGATCCATTAACTGTTTTGTGATGGGCGTTCTTCAAGACTCTGATTTTAAATTTATGGAAGTTTTCACTATTTACTTCTGAACTTCTGTACTTTTGTAATGTAAGTAATTTCTGTTTTATAATTGTACATTATTTTTAATGTTGTTAATAATTGTATTAAAAATTGTATTATCTTGTATTATTTTATGTTGTAGGCCGGTACCTGATGATGGATCTATTAAAGTTCGAAACCTGTAGTACTTTTCAATAAATAAACGTGAAGGAAGACTATTTTCTTCTTTTCCTAATCATACCTCTTCATATTGGGTTTCTTCTTTTCAATTATAAATACTTCAGCTTTCATGGCCGGGGTCTATGAAAGTCTGGTTCTTTTTCGGGTTGCTGGGCCTTTTCTGACGGGTGACAAATAAAAAAGACAAAAAAAATCCTTTAATAAGACAATAACATGCCTAACACAATGTTTGACGAAACGTTAGATAGTAAATCACCTATTAGACAACATCCCAGCAACCCGAAAAAGAACCAGACTTTCATGTGAGTGTCATACACAAAACTACATCCACTCGTGGTTCTGTGAACTATACGTGACAATAGATTCTGGGAGTGAAACTCAACAAAATGTTGTAATAATGCCCAGAACCAGAATGGAGTAATCTCAAAACGATTCTAGCTTTTCCGCTTTGTATCCGAAGATGAAACAAATTTGATTACAAAGTTCGCCATAATGTAATAAACTATGCATGCAAACATTGCAGCTGGCTTTCCTTTGAGATCTGTAATTTTCAAAGCGTTTGCTCTGAATTTATTACATGTTGTTTAGTAGACAACAAAAGTTGTCGTGGTCAACGAGGTAACATCAAGTACATGAAAATATATCTTCAAGTACGTTACGTTGGCAATAAAATTTCAAATTGACTGGAATTTGAATTGAATTCAAAGTATATTGAATCAAAATTGAACGGGAGAGGACTATTGGAATTCATTTCGGGTGCAGCTGTATTTCAGAAGATATGTGGATCGATCTCATATTATTTTGTCTTTATTTCATGTTAAGGATATTTTCTAGAACTACAGGAACATATAATAGTGATTTGGAAAAAGACAAGAAAATATTAGGAAAAGATAAAAATGTAAAAATTATATTATGTGGGTATTTTAAAAAAGTTTCCTTTTTATTAAGTTGTACGAATGCTTTTAGGGGTCTACTGTTTTCTGTATCTCAAGTTTGCGGAAAATAATCAATATATCTATTCACGATTTTTAGCCATTTTCATTTCTTTTGGTCTAGAAATTTTATCCATTATTCAAAATTTATGGAAACTTGTATAATTAAATAATCGAATAGTAAAGTCGGCAACCATGGAATTACACCCACTTTTGGGTTATATAATTTTAAACACGAATCTTAAAAACTAAAATATGTATATTAATTTGCGGTTTAAAAATCAAAAAATATGTAGAGAGATACAGACTTGTGGTTATTAACTCCGCAATATAATTATGAACGGTAGGGGGGCCACTTTCTCATCGCCCCGAGGCCTTTATTACTATAATTCCGGCCCTAGTCCTAGTAGCAAACAAGACAAAAAAAATATGTTGAGGCCAACACAATACTTCTCACCATTTACATTTTATATTAGATAAGTAATGAATTTAAATTTAACATATCTTGTACACATAAATATTCCAAATTGTATCTATTCTTTCGTTCAATGAGGAATTTTGTCCTACTCATCTAATATGTTCAAGATTCTTAAAATTACCTGACGATATTAGTGGTATTTCTTAAGGATATATGTAATATTAATATACAAGTATCTATAATTTTAAATACATATTTAATTAATAATACAATAAGATATATTAAATGTACCTCCCTGAAAAATCTTTCAGTAATGTTAGTAAAATATTTAAGTATCTCAAATGGTTTCCATGAAGTTGTTTCAGCATCAAGATTTATTGCAACAGATTATTTTGTTATATATTATATCTCTAAATCTATAGAAGATATAATATTTTTTTAAAATGTATCAGATTGAGAATTTAATGATCTTTATTATTTATAATATCAATTTTCAAAAATTAATATTTAGAAGTATTTTTTTAAGAAACTACCAGAGGTCTGGTTGTCCAGTTGGTACCAAAATCTTCCCATTAATGTTAGATTGAGAAATCCGTAGTTAAACATGTCTTAATTCTTCTAGTATATAAGAAACCGTCGTTCCAACATCTATACACACACACACACACATGCGCACGCGTACACACTCACACACACACCCAGACATCGTCGTAAAATGGTATAATACTAACCTAACGTAATCTAAAATCTGGATATGCGATTTTTAGCATGAATTCAATACCTCTCTTAGCGAGAGGTATAAAGCAATCGAAATCGTTTATTATATGGACTGATGCTCTACTTTTTCCTTTCTCCGCATCCTGTCCCGTGCCGTGCAGTGTTGCCGCTTCTTCATAATTTAGCATTTTCAATATACTCAGTCAATTGGCAACAGTGTATAAATCTCCAGTCAAAGATTATTTGACAGGATGTATAATAAATCACAAAAATATTATAAATTCATCCATTTTCTGATTCTGTCTTTCCTCAATGGGTGTTTATAAATGCCGGCAATAATCATCAAATTTTAGTACGAAATATAAAGGTAAACGCGGGTAGTTAAACATAAACACCAAATTAAAATGAGCATATTCTCGGTGAAAGACTGCAAAACAACAAAAAAAGTTAGTGGTAATTGCGGAAGTAACCAGAACATCCCAGTTAAAAAATGACTGCTCATTACTCAGTTACATTACCACTCCAGAACCTAATTGCATAATTCGGTTAAAAAATATTACCATAATTGCATTTCCTGAATTCCTCTCGGCGGCTTCATAACTTACGAGCTACGTGGTGATTTGCCCTTCTACATGTTCGCCCGGCTTCCGCATCAGATATGTAATTAACTAAAAATGTACCGTAAAATACTGCCGAATATTTCAAAATTTAATATTTGGCTGCCATATTTTAAAATGTAATTTATACTTTTCAAAATTTTAAAAAATATATATACGATTTTAGAATTCATAAAATAATTTCCTAAATATTTTTTGCGAGAAAATGTTTTACCAAACTGTTTGGCATCCTTAAAAGCAGGGATGGAAAACTTAACGTAACGATACCCGATAACGTAACAATAATTTGTTCATTTTCTTTAACTAACGTTACAATTACAAAACAACGTTATGTAACTAATATAACAAATAGCGATTCGGAATAACATTATCCAAGTTTACAAATTTTACAAGATTTTTGCCCTTTGAAAGTATAATTTCCTGATAATTTATTCGTGTTTTATGCATTAGTAGATGTCAAATTTAAATGTTTAACACTTTATTTCATTTCTAGAATAATGTAAGTGTGTAAATTATTTTATTCACAATGATTATAGTAAATATGGCGATTCCTAACCTTGCAGAGCTAGGGAAATACGTCATTCCTAACTGCAATGACAATCTCTTGGGTGGGAAATAATATTTCACTTCCACCCTTCTGGTTGAAAATGTTTATTTAGGGGTTGCCTAGCAAAATTGTCTTAGATTCCTATAATAAAGTAGGCTAAACAAATTTTAATAGAACTGTAAAAAAATACTAACAAAATTAAAGGTTATAACTCAACGATTTTCTCAAAATTATTGATTTAAAAAGAGCATGATTATTGTAACGTTATTTTGTTTTATATTACGTTATTTATAACGTTATATAACTTTTTTTACGTTGTTATGAAATAACGTAACAATTCGTTAATGTTATCTCATTCCTATTAAAAAATCTGTCAGCACTCATATTTCAATAGAATAATACAACCTTTTTACCTCTCGCTAAGAGAGGTATTGCATTCATGCTAAAAATCGCATGTCCAGATTTTATTGAATAAGCACGTTTTAAGGTCCCTACAATCCGATTTTAACATTTTTACGATGATGTCTGTGTGTGTGTGTGTGTGTGTGTGTGTGTGTGTGGATGTATGTGTGTGTGTGTGTATGTATGTAGGATGTTGGAAGGACGATTACTCAAAAACTATAAGACTTTAAATTTGTTTAACTACGTATTTCCCAATCGGACATTCATGGGAAGATCTGAAAAGGTTTTGGTAACAATTGGACAACCGGAAGTAGAAGATTCTTGAAAAATAATCTTCTAAATAATATTTTTTAAAATTTTTTTTTGGTAAAATTAAAGAAAATTAAATTCTTTATCTGATACATTTAAATATTTTATTATATATTCTATAGATTTAGAGATAAAAGAAATATAATATATAAAATAATCTGTTATAATAAATTTTACAGCCGAAAGAATGCCATGGAAAATAGTTGCAAATTTAAATTGTTTGTAACTGACAGATAAATGTCAGTGTCAGAAATACGGAGACATTACTGAAGACTTTTTCTGGGAAGTACATACATTATATTATTTCTTAATGTATTAATAAATACATAACATATATCCTTCAAAAATACTGTCAATCCTGACAATGAATTGGAAACATTTCGAAAAATTAGAAGAGGACAAAATTTCTTCATAAAATGAATTTAAAATTAAACAATCTAAATATAAGGAATAGATATATGTAAGTAGAATTTTTGATATAGAGTGTAGGTATACAAGAAATGTTAAATACAATAGGGCGCGAGCAATCATGTGATTTTGTCGGCCCTGACAAGCAGATATGGGGGCCCATGACAGAATGATAGCTAGTAATTATGTATATAGATGTCAAGTATCATAATTTCTCATTCTAAATTTAGTGATTTTCCAATTCCATGTGGTTTATTTTCCTCGACAAGTAAATTCCACACTCCTGGGCCCTGTTTCATAAAACTTCTACACTTGTAAATTACCACTGTAGAACTTGTCAAACTAATAATTTGACAAGTTTCTGTTTCAAAAACCTACAAGTGTAAATTACAAGTGACAAGTAAACTAGTCCGTTTCTACAAGTATATTTTTGCAGTTTACAAGTGTAGCGTTTCAAAAAATATTTTCTGGTTTTTACTACTAGTATTTTACAAGTGAACAGTAACCACGAATGAAAGATTGGTCATTTGAAAATTACAAGTTGACAATTGAATTTTTTTATGACAATTAATTATAGCAATTTTCTTTTGCAATATTAGAAATGTGGTCCAGTGATTCAGAAGAGGAAGAGGTTTGAAACTATCTGTAACACCTATTCCAGAAACGGCCGGGTAATCTTTCCCCAAAATGTCGAGCACTGCATTATCAATTTCGTTAATTTTACAATCTGTTGCTCCTGCCATATTAAATATAATTACAATTAATTGTAATTTTGCCTGCTTAACTTTCTTTGATTGCAAGAGTTGAATGTCAAAATGTGGACAAAATTAAATTAAATTATTTTAAAACGCATACTTTTTAATGTGATTAAAAATATATATTTAATGCAAAGGTGGTTGCATATTACATTCACTATGAAACTATGGTTTCAAACTTGTCAACTTGTAAAAATTCACTAGTAATATTGGAAAACTGACAAGTAGTCAAAAATTATTCTTGAAACAGAAATTACTAGAACTTGTCACTTGTACACTTGTCACTTATAACTTGTAACTTGTCGACTAGTAATTTTTATGAAACAGGGCCCAGGTGACAAATTAACTACGTGCATTTAGAAAATCTTGAAGTTTTGAATGAAAAATTGACAAGTGATATCCATGTACATAATTACTAATTATCATTCTGAAACGGGCCCCCACATCTGCTTGTTAAGGCCAACAATGTAACATGACTGTTATATACTTATGTAACCAAAAAAGTAAGTGGCGAGAGGTATTGTGCTGGCCACAACAGATTTTTTGTATTTGTTGATTTGTAGTTCATGTTCATTCCTGAAGAAGGCAATAGTTTATATTGCCGAAACGTCGTAATTTAAATAAATATAAACAGAATTTAAACTAAACAAGGTTGTATTATTTTTATTTTATCTCATTCCTGTTTAAAAGTACATGTTGTATGTAATTTTTACAATATTTGGATTATGATTGTTTTTACCAAGTGTTCCTGAATTGTTATTGAAATAAATTACCATATGTTCTTGGGAGAAAGGAAACTTTCGTAGGGATATATTCTTGTAAAGTGATCCAACCCTTCCAGTTGCAGTTAGGTAAAGTCTGAGTAAAATCCAAGATAATCCTTAATTATGCCAGGATATGCTCAGACTTAGTTGCAAACTCCGAACCCTTCATTAAAATTTATTCATTTCAAAAATTCCTAGTCCCTTTTAGTGTTTCCGGCCCGGAACTCACTACGTGTTATTTCCGTACGGAGGAACTTGAATTTTCCCTACGTTAAGGCTGAGTTGCCCTCCTCGTACCCTGGCGACTCTATGTTGAACTTTGCTCTCTCGTCGACTACCTACCAGATTTTAATGTGAGGCGATAAAATTCGGTAACATATGATTTCGTTCTCTACCTTGACTACACCGGATTAGAAATAATGGTTCCTTGTAAAGTTACAAGTTACAAGACATTATTTCTAAAGATTTTGTGATCAACGTTGCTTGCAACTTTTCTAATTTTACCTTTATTATTATATATAAGTACAGTGCCATAGGGAATATTTGACTAATAATAGTTATTTAGTCTACATGAAATGGAAGTACGTCGTAACATCCAAGGAAGTAATTTTCGAGGTTGTTAAGATCTATGTACCTACATTCCATTTTGCTTATTATATTATTCGCGCTTCCGAAGAATTAAGCTTAAATATTTACAAAAGACCTGTTTGAGATCTGTCAAAATAATTATTCAGATGTTATTATTTTCTTGAATCTTGTGTCGAATGTGAGCATTGTGCAAAGAAAAATTGATATTAAGTCGCAAGGGCACTTAATTTGTTATTTTTATTATTATTTTACGCACAACTGCCTTAATATTGTTTGTTTTTATCTTAGTTAACATGGCGGTAACTGAAAGGTTACACCCTGCGGGTATTAAAGTAGCACTTGCGGGCGGTAAAGTAAAGCAAAAGCTCGGCGACTGGCAAACTACATGTCATAATGCGATGTTGCATGATTTTTACCTTCCGTCACCTTTAAGTAAGGAAGGTATTGTCTTTGGTCAAAAAAATCAATGATGAGTTTTTAATGAATAAGCATGTTTTAGGGTCCCTATAATACAATTTTACCATTTTTACGATGATGTCTGTATGTATGTATGTATGTATGTATGTGTGTGTGTGTGTGTGTGTGTGTGTGTGTGTGTGTGTGTGTATGTGTGTGTCTGTTTGTGTATCTCTGTGTGTGTGACGAAAGTTTCGGATCGCATAACTTTAATACCACGATTCCAAGAATTATATTTTTTTGTATTAGATTTTGGTTATAATTGCTGAATTGGAAGTAGTCTCATTTGAAGATTTAACAGTTAAATATGATTTATTGACATTTAACGTTATTATAACTTAAAGAATATATTATTCTCTATACGATTTGATTGCATTTTATAATTAAATTTTATAAATCAGCCAGCTATGCTAACCATGAAAATTGTTAATATATTCAGATTGACAGATGTCAGTATCAATAAAAAATAAATTAATGTGGCAGAGATGAGGATGTTGAAGTAGATGTTGGGGAAACACGGAAAGATACGGTATGGAAATAACTCTAGTGTTACAAATTTCTAGAAAGATGCAAGAGAGATGACTACATTGGTTTGAAAATGTCGTGAGGAGAAATGAAGAATATATTGGATGAAAAATGAATAGCTTAGTAATAGAAGGTTGAAGAAACAGAGGAAGACCAAAGATAAGATGGAAGGACTGTATTGCGGAAGATTTGAGAGAAAAGGACTGAATGAGAACGATACGTAAAACAGAAATGAGTGGAAGAAGAAAATAAAAAACCCCTAACGAATGGAAAAAGCTAAAGAAGAAGAAGATGTTAGTGTTACCATTTGATTGCATTTTATATTTCATATTCAACAGATATATAGTTAAAGAATTATAAAGATAATAAATTTAATAAATCAGCCAGCTATGCTAACCTAACCATGGAAACTGCTAATATATTCAGGTAATTCAAATTGACAGATGTCAGTATCAATAAAAAGTAAATGAATGAAAGATTAAGGGAAATAATTCGAATGTTTCTAGAAAGATACGAGAGACGATTACATTGGTTTGAACATGTTATGAGGAAGAATATATTGGAATAAAAATGAATAGCTTAGTAATAGAAGGTGGAAGAAACATAGGAAGACCAAATATGGAAGGACTGTATTTCAGAAGACTTGAGAGAAAAGGAACTGAATGAGGACGACACGCAAAACAAAAATGAGTGGAAGAAGAAAATAAAAAATAGCGACCCCTAACGAATGGGAAAAGCTAACAAAGAAGAAGAAGATAGTGTCAAGTGCAATTTGCATAATTTGTTTATGAAATAATTTTACTGGAAATTTAGAATCTTTCGCAAGAAAATTGATGTATGGAATTTATAGATAATACACAGGATTGACGGAAGGTATTGTGCTGGCCACAACAGATTTTTTCTTTTTAAAAAATAAATAACACCCAATAATTTCTACAAGTTACATTTAATTTAATAAGGTTTTTTTCAGTTTGATGACGTATATCTTCTGCTTAATCATTTTTACTATATAATTTGATAGTACTTCATAGAAACTTTACATTGACATCTTGTATTACAAAATAACTAATAATGTCATTGAAAGATGAAAAATATACAATATGTGTGCCATGTTCTACATTGGAAAAATAGAACTCATATGTGTTACGTTCGAAGCAATAGTCTATCAGAAAATCTTTCACATTTCTGAATAAAATATTGCAAATATCATTCGCAGATGCATCTCTTTATCTGTGACCTATTTGCGTAATTTCCAAGGAAGAATAAATACGGTTCCAACTTTCAAAGATTTCTTTCTATTTAAGTATTTGTTAAATGGACTAGAAATCAAGGACAAAACAAGTGAAATAAAAAGAAAATTACATCACAAATTTCAATTGTGCGAAACTAAATCTTTAGAATGTAAAAAGTGTTTTAAATTTGTGTGAGAGAGTGAGGAAAGTTTTTAAAGTTAATTTGTTGCCAAATTAATGACCTGGAACTCTAATGCTAGTGAGAAGTTACTCCTAAGTTTAATCAAAACAAAATTATTAATAAAACAACATCGAAACAATGAAAATACATGGGAACAATGAGTTTTGAAAATTTTTATTATCACCTGGATCCATATTTGTCAATCATTGAACTGTCACAGGTATTAATATTCTTTATGAAGCGCGTGATATGCCGTGCCGTGACATTTCTCGTCACATCAGTCATTTTTCAATGTTGACAGGTCGTGTTAATTAACAGATTTGAAAGTTCTGTCACCTTTTTTCATCTTCATTCAAATCGAATTGTGGTCGGTAATTCCTATTGTTCACGTGTTATTCATAGCATTCATATTAAAGAGTAGATTATCGAGATCTGTAATACTGAATTTCAAGTAAAATACAGATAATGTGTATAATTAGGATGTAAAATATATATTGTTTTGTTTACAAATGAATTTATAGTTATTTATATATTAAAGACATAATTAAAAGATTATTGCACGGGGGAATGTTTTCAGCTTTACGCGTTACATACAAAGTTTTATTTTATTTGGGTTCTCAAAACTCAAAGATTAACTATAGGTAGGTACCTATACTCGTAGGTATAAAATGGTGTGTTATTGTATTTAAAATTCTACGATATATTTGTATTTAAACATAGTTAATTATAAACATGTATATTATTGTATGAGAAGGGTTATCAGCCGCCTCCCCATGGGCACTCACAGCTATAGTGGAGAAAAAACCACAAGAATTATTTGAAAAATATATAAAACACCAATGTGTTAAAATTCGCTGTTTTTTATGTAGTCTGACATTTATCCATAAACCACAATTTTGATTTGTTTGTATATCTGTTTCTTAGTAACTTTATAGGCCCTCGGGCGATAAAAGCCAAATTGCGCCCGCATTTGAATGCAAATAAACAAGTTTATGATTCCAAAACAAAATAAAATATATCATTATGGTCTATTTGAGAGCACTTGAGGTGACGCCTGGTAAACCTTTATATTTACTTATGCTGCAAATTATATTAAGTTCTTTTGCATATAACTACATAAAACTATTGTTCAATTTACTATATTCTTTTTAAAACGTTACTATTATTAATTTGAAATGATTAGTTTTTTGGCAGTGAAATTCATCTGGTAGTTACATTTGAAATCTGAACTGTATAACTAAGGAATTGTGTTTATCTTTAAAATATTGGCTCCAGGATTTATAAAACAGATTATTTTATTAATTTATCTATAAAATATATAGAAAAAGCATTAATGCATACCTGTAGAAAATTGAGTAATCTTTAGTTTTTATAATAACATAAATTGCGAAAAAATGACATTTAAAGGTATTTTTGGAAGACAAACTATTTTGAGCTAGAAGTAAAGTGGCATTTTCGGTTATCAAAATTACACCAAAATCTACTGGTTTCTTTCCAAATTAGAATAGGGTCGAAGTAGAAGGTTTCAAAATTTTCCGTATGATATTATTTGAGTTAGAGCGCCCAGATGATCCACACTAACACATATACACAAACACACGCACACACATACACAAACACGCACAGACATCACTGTAAAATTTACCAAAATCTCGATATACGATTTTTAGCAAGATCCCTATACTTCACTTACGTAGAGTAGCGAGAGGTAAAAAACCTTGGCTTAGCATAAAATTTTAAGCCTGACTTAATTTTCGATCTTTACTTTATTTTAAGTTTAATACACGAATATGTCACTTGAATACTATATTTTTATCTGTCAAAGGGACGAATACATTATAAGTTGAACCTTGAAATTTATAAAACTTAAACCGCGAACGTATATAGTTTTAAAATGTAATTATACCAAAACACAAATATACCACATTTGCGTTATTGTGGAATAATACTATAGCAAATTAATTCAATGTGATGCACGAATGTGGCCAAATTAATTTTATATAACTACATACGTTCATAAACAGATTTATTATAACTATTTGAATATTAAAAGGCATTTATCTCAAAACTAATAAAATACACATTCGTGCCTTTGTCATATACCTGACGTATCTGTATCACGTAACATGATCATGATCCTCTCTTATCTCGAGGGACCTGTCGCAATGCACTCATCCCTAGATGTTGTTACATTGTTTCTGGTCTGATATAAGCCATTCCTGTAAGTACGGCTGAACAGAACAACCAACACCAAACCGCCGTGTAGTATATAAGCACTACTTAATGAGTTTATAGTATTATCTCTCTTGGTTAGTGATCTGAGTTGTAGAGGTTACTGAATAGCAATTCAAGCAATCAAGATCAAATAGGGTGTTTGATAATACACCATTGAATTATCTGTATAATCTATAATGTTATAATATTATGTTGATAAACATAGCAAACATAAAATAATATTGATTTATTTATGCTTTGCCCAGGGCAAGTATAGCGACCGATGGTGGTATCGACAGTTTAAATTCAGATCCAATCGAAACCAATTATCTATCATAGTAATGCATTATTTTTACCTTCCGTCACCTTTATTTAGGTAAGGAAGGTATTGTCTTTGGTCAAAAAATTCAATGATGAGTTTTTAGTGTATAAGCATGTTTTAGGGTCCCTATAATATGATTTCACCATTTTTACGATGAGGTCTGTATGTATGTATGTATGTATGTATGTATGTATGTATGTATGTATGTGTGTGTGTATATGTGCGTGTGTGTATGTGTGTGTGTGTATGTGTGACGAAAGTTTCGGATCGCATAACTTCAATACCACGATTCCAAAAATTATAGTTTTTTCGTATTCCTCAAGTTTACATCCAGAAGAAGAAGTGATTAGATATTGGTTATAATTGGTCAACCGGAAGTAGCCTCATTTGAAGATTTTAACAGTTAATTATGATTTATTGACATTTAACAGCTTACAGAATATATTATTTTCTACACGATTTGATTGCATTTTATACTTTATATTCAATAGATATAGAGTTAAAGAATTATCAAGACATTAAATTTAATAAATCAGCCAGCTGCTAACCATGGAAACTGCTAATATATTCAGATAATTCAAATTGACAGATTTCAGTATAAATGAAAAGTAAATGAATGTGACAGTGATGAGGATATATTGAAGTAGATGTTGGGAAAGACAAGGAAAGATACGATAAGGAAGTAGCTCTAGTGTTACAAGTTTCTAGAAAGATACAAGAGAGACGATTACATGGGTTTGAACATGTCATGATAATAATATATTGGGAGAAGAAAGAATAGCTTAGTAATAGAAGATAGAAGCAACAGAGAAAGACCAAGTATAAGATGGAAGGACTGTATTACGGAAGACTTGAGACAAAAGGAACTGAATGAGAACGACTCGCAATACAGAAATGAGTGGAAGAAGAAAATAAAAAATAGCGATCCCTACCGAATGGGAAAAGCTAAAGAAGAAAAAGAAGAAGTTATCAGTGCACGTGCAATTTGCATAGTTTGTTTATGAAATAATTTTAATAGAAATTTAGAATCTTTTGCAAGAAAATTTATGATTAGAATTTATACATAACAGGATTGACGGAAGGTATTGTGCTGGCCACATCAGATTTTTTAATTCATAGAAACATTTGTTTCTTATTTGATTTATTGCACAATGTAACCAACAACGTAAATATATCAAGCCTTCAAATTGTTTGTCGAAGGTTTAAATTAAAGTGTAAATGGAAAAATGACAAGAAAGCTATCGACTGCATTTGTACGGAAACCAATGGTTCGATTACACTAGCTATTCGCTCTAGTAATAGAAAAATATATCAGGATTACGGCTACATATGAGTTTTCTATTCCAAACACGACAATAACTTTACTATTCTTTACCAAACATCATTACCTGAAAACTGATATTGGAAATGAAATACAAACTGAACGTAGAGGCTAATTCGATTTTAATCGCAGATAAGAACACATAGTAACCGTAACCGCTTCTTTCAATCATTGTTTTAAAACGTTTTAGTAATGGTTCAAGTGAAAAGTAATGAATATCGTTCCATTAAAGTTAGAGTGTTTTGACCATTTGGATACCAATTTTTTTTCTGGCCTGCCAGGCTCGGATTTATAGTAACGCAGCCCTCCTTCCATAAAACTAATTTCTAACACTCAGAAGTCTGTATCTCATACCTTTAGGTAAAGTATTAAAAAAAATCTACTTTTCACCTTCCGTCACCTATATGTAACAAAAGTATTGTCTGGTCAAAAAAATTGTGGTGAGTTTAAATGAATAATCACGTTTTAGAGTCTCTAGAATACGATATTTTTATGATGATGTCTGTATGTATGTGTCTGTATGTGTAAGTATGTGTGTGTGTGTGTGTGTGTGTGTGTGTGTGTGTGTGTGTGTGTGTGTGTAAGTGTGTTTGTGTGTGTGTATGTGACGATCCTTTCGGATCGTATAACTCCAATACTATAATTCTAAAAATTATATTTTTTTTCGTATTCCTAAAGTTTGCAGCCAAAAGAAGAAATGATTAGATTTTAGTTTTAATTGGTCAACCGAAAGTACCCTCATTTGAAGATTTTAACAGTTTTTCTTGAAAAAACGAAGTTAAATATTATTTTTTGACATTTTATATTATTGTAAATATTAAATAATATTATATTCTCTATACGGTTTTATTGCACTTTATTTTTCATATTCAGTGGATATAGAGTTAAAAAATTATAAAGAAATTACAGTAAATTTCATTAATTCAGTCAGCTATAATTCTGATTGATATATGTCCGTGTGAAGTGTAATTTACATAGTTGGTTTATGTTATAATTTTACTGGAAATATAGAATCTTTGCAAGACACTGTCTATGGAATTTTGTTTAAAATACACAGAATTAAAGAAAGAAAATGTACTCTTCAATAAAATTAACCAATTTTGTTATATGTACCTTCCGGGGCTTCACCTCATTCGACCCACATAAGGTCTGGATACATCCCTTGTGGAAATAATGCACCATACATACAGGGTGGTAACCGCTAGGACTTTCTTAATTTCCTGCTTCCCTAATTATGTTACGTAAAATGCTTAGAGCAAAAATTCTGCATCTGAATTAATAAGCAACATTAATTTTGTATCCCGTGTAACGGCAGAAATTAGGTATAAAAATGTGGAAAATCACCTCAAAAATAGCAATAGCCATGGAATTGAGACAAAATAAATAACGGTTTATCTGTCACGTTAGGGTAATTTATTTTTATTAGATATTATTTCTAATATCAGTTTCAATTAACAATTATCTGTGAATTTAAATTGATTTGTGTTCACATGAACAGATTTTACAAATAATAATGAAATTAAATTAACCTAGCAGATAAATTGTTAACATTTAATAATTTTTTTTTTCAATTTCATGGCTATAGCTATTTTTGCGGTGATTTTCGACATTTTTATACCTAATTTTTGACGTTACAATGGTTACAAAGTTAATTTTGCTTAATAATTCAGATGAAAATTTTTATGCCCTACAACTTTTATTTGAAGCTTTTGATCTAAAATAATCAGGGAAGGAGGAATATTGTGAGTACAAAAACCTTCATTTTCCTTAATTTCGGAGTTGCCGACTGTGAAATCCGAGAGATCGATGTAAATATCTCTCAAAATCCAATGCTTGTTCGTAGATAGTTGAGCCTTGTGGAAGCACACACCCATCTTTATTTAATTTAAGTATTACTAAACTTTAAGTACAGTTAAATTTTTGAAAGATGCCCGATCAAGGTCGTCTACGAATTGTATGAATTCAGATTTTTGCTCCGCCTATTATGACAAATTCAGTAGTGTCGTTTGCTTAATTTTTGTGAGGATACGCAAGATACTACTGTTATTTTATTATTATGTTATAAATATGTTAAAAATAAGATGACACAATGTCAGCGTCAGTGACTCTGACAGAAAATAACGTTATTCGTACGGCTATGAATCAAGGTAATGTATCTAAATTAATAAATAAACTTACGTTACAGCGAAAGTATTATCAACAACGAGCATCGTGGAATGTCCTAACTTAGTCGAAACAATATGAATTTTTGAAAGACAAGCGTGTTATATCCATCCTTATCGCACATTCTTATAGCTTTTGCAAAAGAAAGAGAAATGTATCCCAATTTGTTAATTCGTTCGTGATACAGATGACCTTGATCGGACATCTTTCAAAATTTTTACTTTAAGTGATTTTTTTAAAACAAAATAATTGTTGAAATTTGTGCCAAAATTTATGGGACATACGAGTACGTTATTTAGTATTTTTCAAGTTTTGCATTTCTTACTGACTCATCCTACAGGTGATGTTTAAGTATATCTATTTAAAAAAAATCTAAAAACATGTAAACTAATATTTTTCTGTCATTGAGCTAATAACACAACCTGGTGTATTTGTAAACGCGATACGTTTCAAAGTTTGCATTCAACCGCAGTAGTAAAAGAACAAAGCCTTTATTCTAATAATAGCAGGAATTCAGTGAATTCGCGTACAAATTTCTTAAAGCAAGCATCTGTTCCTTTTTCTTTGCGTTTATCCTGACGACGTAGACCTCAGCACTGCGGCTTACCTCTTCCCGTCACTCGCACAAGGCTTACAGCTCTCTACTCCGACTCCCGGGAAGAGATTTTATTCTACCTTGTTTATTGGACGAAAGGAGCTTTCGAATACCACGAGAAGCTATTTACTTCCTACAGAATACAGGAGCAATTGCAGTGTAACGGATATGAGATACTGAATGATTATATTGTAAGAAAATGATTAGCTTTTCAAACAAGAGTATTTAAAGGATATTGAATGAAATAATGTTCATGATATACAAAATAATATTGAGAATATTATGTTCATAATATAAAAGATAAGGTATTCGAATATTTTATTAACTATAAAATGTTTTAAAGTCAAGCATTCGAAATGTTTTTAAGGTTCTTAATTTTTAAATAAATGATTTTGAAAATTTGGGAATCGAAACATTTTAATTTATATTTTTCAATGGACGTGGTTAAAGTCTCGATGCGGGACCGTGTTCAAAAAATAAAAATCCCGAATAGGCGTAGCTTAACGGTCGGGACCAATTAAATGAGGATGACGCGTGCTAGAAACCTTCGGGAATTGTGCAAAAAAAAATAGAAAACCCGAACGCGGGACCGTTATTGAACACTTTACTTTGCTTGTATATATTTCTAAAAACAACAACAACAAAAACAATAATCTCACCTGATGCACAAAACCCGGCCTTAGTTTTCCAAACGTGAATGTTGTACATTACATTAGGTTAGATAATGTTGAAGTGTATTTAAAGTATTGTATGTATTTTAAAGTAACATACATGTATATTGACATATCGTTGCTAAATCAACAATACTCATATTCAGGCAGTATATTTTTATGATATGTCATGATATTTTATTTATTTGTGTGTTTGTGGCAAAATATTAAAAATACGGTTTTATTTACATGATAATGCATTAATAAAATCCTTTATTTGACAGTTACAATATAAACATAATTTAAATAAACAAATTAAAAAATAATATACGCTCATAAATATGGAAAGAATTTAAAATTACCTATATGGAAATTTGTACACAAATTATGTTATTGTTTACATAAAAACAATTTTATTATCAAAATATTTTGTTTTCCTAAACTTTTCATTACAACCAGAATATTTCATTACAATCTGACTATTTCGTATTATATTTGAGTTATGTTAAAGAAACTTATGAACTAGACGAAAAGTAATTTAATATTGTATTGTATGCATATGAAACCGACTGGAAAATAGACATTTCCAGACAAATTTTTATTGAGATAGTAAACTTTACGCGGCTAGACACCAAAAAAAAAAAAATCAATTCCGTTATTATATTTTATTTGACTCACAGCCTTTAAAATTCAAGACATTCGGCCTGTAAAAAAAGGCATATTTATATATTATATAAGACGATTGAAAATTCTCAATTATACGAAACGTGTTGCTTGAAAACACTGCGAGACACAAGGCGGAGTGGTATTTTCCGAATGAACTGTAGGTGGCAGGTCGGACGACGACAAAATGCCACATTTGGCAGCCATTTTGTATAGTAAAATGTAGTATCATGTATTGTTTTTACTTCATAGTGGAAACATCGTAACGATTTAGTGCAAAACATCAGTTATATTTAAAATAAACATTTATTTCACTACACCAACAAATGATAAGTAATGTTTTCCTCATTTGCTACGTTCATAAATTTCTCACCAGATGTCAACTACTTCGATTTTTTTTTTCTCCAATAGGCAACAGTTCAATATGTCGAGAATTGTCGAGTTGTATGCATGAATAAAAAATCTGATGTGGCCAGCACAATACCTTCCGTCAATCCTGTATATTAAGTATAAATTCCATACATAAATTTCCTTGTAAAAGATTCTAAATTTCCAGTAATATTATTTCATAAATAAACTATGCAAATTGCACTTGACACTGACATCTTCTTCTTCTTTAACTTCTCCAATTCGTTAGGGGTCGCTGTTTTATTTTCTTCTTCTACTCTTTTTTGTTTCGCGTGTCGTTCTCATTCAGTTCCTTTCCTCTCAAGTCTTCCGCAATACAGGCCTTCCATTTTATCTTTGTTCTTTCTCTGTTTCATCAACCTTCTATTACTAAGAAGAATGAATATTCTTCTTCCAATATATTCTTCATCTTTCCTCATGTTAAACTTCATTCCCATGAGTAATAGTAATAGCATACATTGCATACTTATTGAACAATATACTATTTTACGGTTTCACAAAAAATAGTGTCCGCGTAATCCTTTAGTGCCCTCGAGATTGTTCTGCCTCGGCTGGAAGCGGCCTCGATGACAATTTTTCTCTCTGAATGCAAAATAGTGATTTCGTGGCCTTTATGTACAAATAACCATTGTATATGTTTACCAATATAAAATTAATAGAGCTATACTACTAATTTTCCCCTGAAAGGTAATTCAACTGAGATATTCGTCGGCCAACAAGTGCTGGTGGTAATGTTATTTAATGCCGGTGTCATTGAGCTGAGTTATTTATTCGAGCTTAATTTATAGCGCGAGGTGATCGGCAAGAAATATGGTCGAACGGCTTTTCGGAATCGGACCAATTTCAAATTAATGGAGATTTATTTTACCGATTGTTTCATTCAAATACTCTGAACGTTTGCCCTTTTTCCACTTCCGCGTTCGTGACCTGCTCAAATAATATTCACCACGTGCTATTTGAAATTTTAATCAAAGGCGGAGATCTTGTCTCAAGATTGATGTATTGGCCTTCCGGCGTAATTAATTTACCACAAAAAATGGGCAACGGTTTGGTTTCAGATAGTGTCAGATATGTTAATTTGGTAATTGGTCTACCATTTGTCAAAGACTTACAAATTGACGTTAATGTGCAATATAGGTCAACAGTGGAATATTAATTGAAAGAACTTTGTTGGTAAACAAAATTTGTTTTGATGAAGAATAACTGTTTACAGATGAAGCTCTTCAACACTTGTACAAAACATATTTATTTATTTAGATAGTTATTCAACGGTAATACCCAGTAACAGGATAATACAATTACAAAAACAAAGCAAATATAAAAAATCTAATGTGGCCAGCACAATACCTTCCGTCAGTCCTGTTTATCATGTACAAATTACATACATAGATTTTCTTGCAAAAGATTCTATATTTCCAGTAAAACTATTTCATAAACAAACCACGCAAATTTCACTTGACAGTAACATCTTTTTCTTTAGCTTTTCTCATTCGTTAGGGGTCGCTATTTTTTTAATTTTTTCTTCTACTCATTTCTGTTACTAAGTTATTCATTTTTCTAATATATTCTTCATCTCTTCTCGTGACATGTTCAAACCAATGTAATCGTTTCTATTGTACCTTTCTATAAACTTCAAACTTTCCCTTATTCTTTCATTTCTTATCCTATCTTTCCGTGTCTTCCCTAATATCTGTCTCAACATCCTCATCTCTGCCACATTCATTTCTTTTCATTGATACTGACGTAAGTCAGTTATAATTTTCTTAATATAGTAGCTGTTTCCATGGTTTATAGCATGGTATAGCTGGCTGATTTATAAAATTTAATATCTTTATAATTTTTTAACTCTATACCCATTGAATTATGAAATATAAAATGCAATCAATTCGTACAGATAAGAATATTCTTTAATATTTACAATAACATTAAATGTCAAAAAGTAATATTTAACAGCGTTTTTTCAAGATAAACTGTTAAAATCTTCAAATAATGGTACTTCCGTACTTCATCGTAAAAATAGTAAAATCGTATTGTAGGGACTCTAAAACGTGCTTATTCATTGAAAACTCACCACCGAATTTTTTGACAATACGGAAGGTAAAAAACATAAGAACACAGTACAGAGTTAACTGGTAGCAAAAGAAATTCGTTCAATATTTTTACCAACATTGTAGACTCTAGAATGAAAATATTGAAGCCGGGATATTAAGATTGATAAAGACAACACATCCGCATCCAATGAATAGGGAAAGCAAGACAAAGATTAGTATGAGGAGTAGGTAGATGGAAAGTCGTAGAGTTTCTTGTTTTAATAGCAGGAACAAGTTATGTGGGAAGAGGCAGCGAGGATCGTCAACACCACCACGAATAAGTTTTAATAGATAGAAAACAGAAGTGTTCTCCCGACGTTCCATGAAACTGAGGAATTTGAACTCCTCAAACAGCTGTGTATAAGATACAGTGCGTGCTGGATAGGCGCTGTAAGTTTTAAAATAAATGGACTTTAAAAAATTCTTCTGTACTGACTCAATTACATCTTGATAGGATTCATAAGTACGATATTCCACATGACCGAGCAATTACTCCAGTTTAGAACGCACGAAGGAGTAATACAAATTACATATTGCAAAAATATTATTACATGAACTAGTGTTCCATATTATGAAGCCAAGCATTCTAATTGCAGTTTTGTAGGAACGTCAATATGTTCAGCAAAGGGCATTACGACTCAAATGGTCAAGTCTCTATCGATCAACCCTTGTACCTATACTCTGATTAATTCAAATATCTTTATTGTAATTTGCGAAGCTTTTGCAATAATTCCCGATTTTCTCACTATGCGAAATTTCATTAATATCGCATACAACTCTAATTGCTCGGCTGAAAATTGCGTTACACTGCACTGCACGAACGCAGTGAAGGCGGAGAAAATCTTGTTACTCTGATGCAATTCGGCGGATGGAAACTGAATTTTAACCTGAGAAATTGAAATTTAGATGCTTGCGCTACGGATATAGATGTTGCAGATGGATAGAATCGGGGAATTGAAAACTGAGACGGAGTTTACAGAACTAATATGTAGGTAATGGTTCCAATAACAACTAAAACAGATGGAATCTTAGTCTGATATTACTTATCAGACGATTATATAGGTCACGAAGCACATAAACATTAGGTATTTATCTATTTATCATTGTAAATACCTACTCTGGTTATACGAGAATTAAACAAAAAAGTAAAATAATAGATATTCATACATCAAGTGAGAGAGTAAACATTCTAAACTCTTATTTTATTTTCTTTTTAAGCTTAAACTGTAGCTAAATAATCGGTTAAAATTTTCTGCTAAATGTCAAATCTCTTAATAATTTTAAAACCAATACCTAGCAATCAACGCTAACTATGTTTATGTACGGAAACAAACATTTTTCTAAATTTTTTTAGGTTATTTCTGATTTTATAATAGTACAGTGTTATAATTTGACAATTGTGGATAAAGTATAGTATTCTATTCGCATGTAATGGCTATTACTCACTCGAATGATTTACATCACTCACCTTCCGGCTCGTGATACAAACTTCATTCTCATGAGAAGTAGCATACATTACATGTTCATTGAATAATATACTATTATGTACCTAGGACTAAAGTGAATCTTTAAGGTAGAAGCAAAGTAGTCGAGGCCATAATTACTTGCGTGTACTTTAAAGATGGTTTTCGAATGAAGAACTACACAATTTTATTTCATACTGGTTACTAAAATTGATAAACTATTTAAATAAATGTGCACTAATTTGTAGCAGGATAAGATTTGTATATCGAGATATGAAACTGCTGAGATGAATAAAAATTTAATGCCGTATACCGCATAAATAAAGGATTCAGTAGGTACAATATTAAAGTTCTAGGGATTTCACTTTTTGTTTTATAAATCGTTCAAAAAACGTTGCTTTAGAAATCCGAGTGACAAATAAAATTAAAAGCTGTTATACAATATATAATAATGCATAATGTAATATAATACATGTAATGAAAAGCGTTTCAGAAATTAAATATTAAATGTGATATGCTCATGAAATAAATAATAATAAATTAATTTGTTTAATAAATTCATTGTAATGTAATACATATCAATATAAAATAATGATAAATTGCCTATCAAAATTATTAAACACAATAAATATCTATTCCTATATTTAACTTTAAATGGATATTAATTTCTGTATCATAGTGAATTTAATTACTAAAATAAGTAATAATTTTACTTGTATTTTAATAAAAAAATTAAACCATTCTAGTAAAACTTATCCAGAAACTATAATATTCGGATTATTAATCTTCAGTAAAGGTACCTACCTACAACGCTATCACTTCTCTTATTCTCGGTATCTCAGCCTAATGAAATTTCGTCTTAAGGCGCGTAGATCTCGATTATTTCCCTGGTGGATGACAATTTGTGGGCGTTGGATGTATCGTTTACGGGAATATTAGCGCCGTTTTATAGACCGAATTTGCATAAACACGTTGAACGTGTGGATGAGGATAATTAATACTGTGAAAGGTTTAATTGATGAGGACCCCTGCGTATTAGGGTGAAGATGTTTTAGGGGAAATTACCGAATTAGTATTCGAGAAAATACAATTAAATTTGCTTTTTTAACGGCGGTAATTACTGTTTTTCTCCCTGAAAACTCATTTGGAAATGAAGTGCTAATAAAATTTGTTCCATTAAGCTAAATAAATAAAAACGGAAATAAAAGTAAATATAGATTAATGGTACACAAATGAAATAAAACATTATTTAATTAATTTCAAAGTTTACGTCTCATTTTCATTATAAATACAAATTTAAATGTTTTTTTTTGTAAAAGATTCTATATTTCCCGTACATGATCTTCCATCAGTTCTATACTTGTTGTACAAATTTCGTATAGAAAGTGTCTAGCAATGATTCTCCAGTAAAATTATAATAAACATATATCAATTACACTTGACACTGACATCTTTCAATTAGAATTAGTTTACATGGTTATAGTATAGCTGGTTGCTTTATGAAATTTAATTCCTTTATAATTTCTTAACGCTGTGTCACTTGAATATAAAGTATAAAATATAATCAATCTGTATAGGGAATAAAATATTCTTTAATATTTATAATAACATTAAATGTGAAAAATGATATTTAGCAGCGTTTTTTCAAGAGAAACTGTTAAAACCTTCAAATGAGGGTACTTCCGGTTGATCAATTATAACTAAAATCTAATCAAGTATGGATGTAAGGAAGATGAATACTTAAAAATGTAATTGGAGTTATTGCCGCCAAAATTATAGTCACACACATACGTATACACACCCGTACACACGCGCACACACATAGCCATCACCGTAAAAATAGTAAAATCGTATTATGGTGATCCTAAAACGTGCTTATTCATTGAAAACTCGCCAAAGATAATACCTTCCTTATCTAAAGGTGACGGAAGGTAAAAAAAATACTAATATGGACAATCTATAACTGCAGCATTTAAAAAGAGATCAAAGTGGTAAAAATATGATATTTTTTGAAGAGGTTTATGAGTTTTAATAATACGAAATTCAGCGGCATTATTATATTAGAGTATTTAGAAACTTAGTTACAACCCTTGAAGCATAGTTGAAGGTAGCTGCAAATAATAAACATTTCGAAATTCAGTCTCGCTAAAATCTAGAAAGAATTTTTTGTCTAAATTCTTGTTCGGAAAATAACAATAAGACCCCCTAGCTCTTATGTCGGCTCGGGTGTCGTTTTTCTCTGTCTTGTGATTTTCTGTCAGCTCGAAGGGACCTGGTTTCGAGGCTATAAGTACGCGTCGTAGAAGTTGGTCCATAATAACGCCCATAAGGTGAACAGCCAATCTGGGTGGAAAAGACACCACCAGAATATGAAATCACAAAGTCGGAAAATGGAACACGACCCGTGGTGGGTGGAAATTCGAGATGGGGTAATTCATTTAAAAAACAATTGTCATTTGAAAAAAACGTGTTCGAGCTCAAGTTCAGTCAAGTTTAAGATGTGTAAATAGTTATAGGGCTATTCTGTAAGATCGTTATGACATAACGAATCATTAAAATGTTATATCGTCATGGTAATAACGAAAATCGTTTAATAGGCTTATTCTGTAAACGATCGTTATGACATTATGCATTGTTATATCGTTATTATAACAATAATCGTTAAAGTGGTATTCTGTAAACAATAATTTAATTCTACATAACGAAAAAAGGATAACAATATCGTTATTTTTTAACGACTGGAAAAATCATTCGTTACATAAACGTTTTGTCAATAAGTCAGTAATTTTGTTCATGTCAAAATAAAATTGCTATTATGTTGAATAGTGATCTCAAAAACCAGTCATATTACAGTTTTCTGCAAGGCAAAATTAAAATAATTTAATAAGTTTTATTCGTAGCGCCTAGCGCAAGCTTCCCAATTTGTGTACAGCTGGTAGTAGTTGCTCTAGCATAACCTACAAAAACAAAAAGAAAGGGTCCGATACCTGACAGGTTGACAGCAGATGCCAGCAGACTCCCATCAGAAATAATCTAACCTAGAAGTTTTGTGAGTTATATTGATCTATTTGAGATATTTATTTTAAAATTATAATTTGATTTTAGGAAATAAAGTTCTTAACTTGATCCCAAGGTTATTATTTTTCAAAATGTGTTACATAATACGGATTAAAGAAAACAAAATTTTGTTATTATTATTAGAATAAAACAAAATTATACCATATATTTCATCTAGTAAATATACTATCATGTATTTATTATTTATTTACTTGACAAGAATAAGAAAATAAATTATTGCTCTGCAATAGTATAAAACAAATTTCTTTGGTGATTATTTTGATTTCATTTGCAATATTATGTTTGTATAAACATTTTGTTTCGTTCTTATGAACGTGTATCATTTGATGATTGTGTCTATGCAGTAAAAGTAACATTTTGCAGACTATTAGCTGTCAAAAAAATCGCATTTTTAATGTCAATCGGCAAAAATGCTGTTTTTATTATTTTAATTGCTTTCACAAGTACCGCATTTTTTTATTATTTTTATATAATATACATGCATAGTTTGATATTTCCTGTTACTTTTATCTTTATTGTCGTTATGGCAAGTCTTTTTATTTATATCCAAAGCACTGTTACTTACATTGTTATTTTATAAATTTACTTTAGAGTTAGAACAGACCGGGTGCCGATTGTCGATTCACTATTATCAGATCAGAAAACTCGCCACTATTTAAAATTAAAATTTAAGAATCATCAGCATTTACATTTTTTTCCAATTTAATCTGTTATAAATTCCATGTGGGGCTCCGCCCCATACGAAACTGTTCATGTGTGGCTCAAGCATTTGGGCACCCACAAAGTCGGCGCCTATGTAATTTATAATTGTTGCAAATGAATACCCAATTCCATATTGATATTAATTAATACCGTTATTCCAAGCACCTCTCATTCTAATAAACTAATATCATATTAACAAACCACATTTATTCCAATATCCGTTTATTCTGTCCACATTCCATTCTTGTCAATACATCATCATTACCATTGTCGGTTCCCACAAGTACCACTGTACCGCAAACTTCCATGTCCGAGTTTCAAGTATTCAGCTATCGCTTTTAATCTTCACCCAAGCAACTAACCTAACCAAACGTACACCACATTGCGCCAAGAGAGTCCCATACATTATTCAAGATCTCCGTTGCAGGAAAAGCACGTGTTCCTGTCTTCGTCTACCACACAGGAAGGATATAGACAGCAGGAAGGACGTGTGTTGATTTACAGCGACATTGGAGACGGTTTTTTGCAAATCGATACGATACGGACTTTGAATACTGATTCTCAAAGTTGAAGAAGGGAATAATTTTGTAAATGGGGTTAAACTCTTAAACATTCTTGATTAGGTTACGACCGGAAAAAAGAATTGAGAAATTATTAAGTTTGGATTTTTTTGCTTTTTATATTAAACCAATTCTGTAACGTGACAATTTTCAACCTTATTTGTGAAGTAAGTATTTTAAAGAAAATTTGATAAAATATACGGATTAATATAAATTGAAACATGGAAATTCAATGGGAATCTAACAGGCCTATTCTACTAAAAAATATATATCGTTACGACTCGTTACCAGGCGACATGTAGTTATATTCTATTAATATCTTTACGAATCGTTATTTTATACCGTTTATGCTCATGCCTCGTTAATGTAGTAAAGCTTGGTATATTTCAAAAACAAAACTAAAAATTTGTTAAATTATTTGTTTCAATTTCATGGCTTACGCTATTTTTGAGATGATTTTCGACTTTTCATACATAATTTCTACTGTTACAAAGCAAACAAAATTAATTTTCCATTGTTTCAGTTGCAGAATTTTATGTCCTACAACTTATTTGAAGCTTTTTAATTAAAATAATTATGGAAGCAGGAAATTACAAAAGTATGATGTTAAAATTTTATGTTCGGGATTCCAGTCACATTTTGTATTTAAACCGTAAAGTTAGTTATGACGAATAAAATATTAAAAATAATTTCAAAAAATTCTGTTACTGGTTAAAGTTTTAACTATATCAGCTTTTGCTTTACAATTTTTGACGAGTCGTCACCGAAAGTTACTTTTTCATCTCCCTACGAAAGAGTGGTAACTGTTACTGTTTGCTCCATACTGTAGGCTGTTAACTCTCACCTCTGCGCTTTCTGCAAATCAATCTTACCTTGCCTGACGGCGAACAAGTCGGTAAAAACACTTATGGTCTTTTTTGATAGCCATTTTTCATTTAAAATGTCACACCGCACATGAAAACCAAGTGTGAGTGTGTGTTTTTGGTAAAGTATGATGGTGATAAGAACTTCGTTACCTACCTACAGTTATTTATTCAAACTCAGATGGGAATTTTCGAAGCTAAAATCTCTGTGGAGAATTGGCAAACATATTAGAGTAAAATAGAAGTTATTCATCGTTCAAACAAAAGATATATTAGAAAAACCATTTTCTATTTCTTTTTTCCTATTTCGCGTTCACAAAGTGAACTTTGTGCACTGTTTTTGTCAAAAACAGTGTTACAATGAATAATGGGATTCCACTGCATTTTCTTATTTTTTTGGGAAAGTATTGCTTTCTTGAAATACAAATGTGATATTCCAAGATGTTTTTCATTTAATTTGAGTGAGATATGCTATTTTGATTATGATTATGAACATGGAAAAAATGAATAAAGTAGTGGATTTGGAAATGAATGTGTGGCGATAGATGATTATTGTGTAATTATATGTGTGTACAAACTCTTAATTACACAAATTCTAGAGTGGCTATAGTTCTACCATCCACCCCTGAGTAAAAGCTACGGTAAAATTTTCTCCGACGCACACACGTTCGCACTGGGCGCGTTAAGTGAAAACGAGCCCCGACTGGGTAAGTAGAATAGGCGGGGCGCTTAACACAGAAGAGAAATGGGAATTTTTGGAGCAAAAGCCACGCAGGAAACACGATTCTAATTGGATATTCAATGCGGACGCCTTGCGGAACTGCGAAGGGAAATTCGGCTATATTATTTTTCAGGGATAAATGGGTGTAAAGACATGAAGGAAACGAACCCCAAGGGAATTTAAAACTGCGATTTTATTTGTGCACGTACGAAGATTATTTTGTCTACGCAATTCTAAACTCACTTGCTTTCAAATAAGAACAAGAAAATTCTTTTATTCTTCGGTAGGTACATATACGAATTGGGGAGATATTAGAAACTCCACTAGAATACATAAAACTTTTGTATAAAGACATACGTTCTCAACAAGATATTTTACATTCTGTTTAATTGATAATTTAAAAAAGCATTCGAAATACAGTCGACCCTCTAATAATCGAATCGCAAGGGATATTTGAATTTGTTGAAATTAGAGAGAGTAAAAGAAAATTATATGAAAATTTGTATAAATTGCAGAGTATATGCAATAAAAAAAAGTTTATTCATTTATACACTATGTCCCGCGACTCGATGGCCATAGCTTAATGGAATATAGTACTGACCAAAATGAGTAAAAAAGCTTAATCAACACGGATCCGATCTTCAATAGTTTCCGAATTACAAGTCAGTGAAAATAAGTTTTTATGGAGTTTACCGCTATCTCGAAAACTATAAGAGTTACGACTTCGATTAAATGAGACTTTTTGTTTACCTTTGATAGGTTATCTTTAGATGTGCTTTTTTTTTAAATCAAATAATTATACAAAGTTTAAAGTTCTGGCGACCTTGGCCGATATTCCATAATTAAATAACTACGTGACTATTAGAAATTGAGAAAAATGTTTTATATAAAATTTTATTGTTCTTTTTTTATAGTCTAACTACTGACAGACAAAATTTTGCGCAATCACTATCTTTGTCAATTTTTCTTCAATTCTAATACTCTTTCTTCGAAACATCTGATCATCAGACCTATGTTGATTATGCTTTTTTGTTCATTTTGCACAGTAATATATGCCCTTAAGCTAAGGCCATCGAATCGCGGGACACCCTGTATAACGGACACAACAATTTGTTAGATAAATTATGGTGGAGTGATATTATGAAGGAGTTTTAGTTGGCTTAGTAGGTTGCTCTATGGTGACTGATATGAACTAAAATTCAAGTTCTTTTATCCCAATTTCTTTGTTTTGCCACAACGCCATTTAAGTGATTACCAAATAAAATCTAAAAGTTACCTACAATTCTTTTGTTTGATTTATTAATATTTTTTGTATTTTTTTAACATAACATGAAATATGTATATCCAGACACAGAAAGACATTTTTTCTATAACTATGAAAAAAAGTTGATGTTTGTGCATTGATACCAGTATGCGAAATATGTTATTATTTCATTAATTACGTAACTATAACAACGAGTATTTCATACACAGTACACATGGACCAGGCACATTATTTCGTGCACTGGGCGTATTATTTCGTGCACTATATCGCGCACACTTCCAAAATCAGACATAAAACGAGCAAAAACTAGTATTTTAAATTGTGCAAATGTTTTTATTATTAATAAATGTGTATAATTTAAAAATTTTGTGTTAAACTTGTGTAAAAAATTCAAAAGTAAATGTGTCTAAAATTATAGGAAAATTCAACTGTTATCTGTCATGTTGACAAGAGCCAATAGAGGTTATTTTAAAAAATACTTATACCTGTTTTCTATTGTGTGCACCTTGTATAAGAAATATGTTTGGTGTTCTCAAGTGCACTAAACATATATTTCTCGCACATGGTACCCAAATAACTATGAAACATTTGTAAAAAATGAAAGTAAAAGAGAATATTTTATTTCGTGTCATATTCATTTTCTGAATTAAATTTTGGGATTAATTTTTAAGATTCGATTCTGGCCCTTTTAAATTAATTTCAGTCATAGTTTTCAAATGAAAATTAAATCTACAGTATCAGTGGTTCAATTTATTGACGGATAAATCGATCAATTTATTTTAAAAGGCGTTGAGAATTTACAGAACCATTTTCTATCAATTTATTTTTGTTGAAATCAGGGCTACCAATTTCTTAATATTATCTTATTTGTTTGTGAGGTTAGAGTTTAACCTGGCTACACTTCAGTTTTTTTGGAGTATAGTTCTTCATGTAGTGTAATTGTTAAAAATTAGCAAAATAAGTAAAACTAGTGAGTATGCGAACTTATAACCTTACGAACAAGCACACATCAAATAAAATTTGAAATGTCAAAGACTATAGAGTTGGCACTAGAAAGTAATCAAAAAATCCAAAAAATCGACGGAAAATATAATTCGTTCTATTTCAACAATTTATTTTCGTAAATGAATCGATCGATTTTCTGCTTTCCACGTAGCCAAAATTAAAGGTCACAAGTCGATCAATAAATCGGTCGATTTATCGTTAAGTGTAATACAACCATAACAATTGTTTCTAAATTCGAGGTGAATTTCATTGAAATTGATGACAAATATCCAATAATTTTATTCGTTTAAACGAAATTTCGTATTAAAAAAAATCGATTTAAAAAATAATGTTTATATATAAAATCATATACGGCTGTACAAAACAATAACTCGATTTATAGAAAAATTACAGTGAAGATTTTAAAATCTATTCTCAATGTTATGTCAAAAAATAATAATTCATATATAAATATTTCATTGGTTGAGTTCAGACAGTGTTTCAAAAGGAATAAAGCAATTGTTTTTAATGTGAGATTGACACAATTTAAATTTAATTTTATATGTAGTCACTGTCTGAAATAATTTATTTGTTGATTTAAATATCTGTTTATTTTTTACTTATACTCGTAGTTTACAGCACGTAGGTACATATTTATGTATATAAAGAAAAACAAATATTTGGTAACTTACGCATAATGGTGTATAATAATCCATATAGAATGCCAAAGTTAACTTACCTGAAATGAAAAGAAATCAATTAGATACATTGTATAGCTATAAAAGTATATTGAAAATATTAACATATGCATTAAAATTAGTTAAGAAAATTGTAGCAATATATTACCAGTTTCGAAATAATTACTTTCAGGGGACTTATATTGATGACACCAATTTTTTTACAAAAAAAATGTAAGTTTTTGTATAAATTTTCCGCTTCATTCTTTCCATTTAAGCTTTGTTACATAACCAAAGATAATTGCAACAATGATTAATTAAATTATAGTTAGTCGCCCATTGTTTTGATTGAATCCGGATCAGTCGGGCGATCAGCAAACAAGAAAACGTAAAACCAAGAATTGAAGAACAAAAGTAGCTCCTTCTTAATTACTTTGAATAATTACTAAGCTCATTATATTAAACGCGGTTTATAGTCCAGTGTAAATTAGTTTGCCGGGACAAAGGGTAAGTCTGGTGAAGAAATTACTAATGTGAAGGTAGCAGATGTTCAAAGGAGGAAAAAGTTATCAACTTCTTTATATAAAGCTTTTGTTGGGGGATTTTTAATTTGAAGGATTTTCATTTACCGTTTCCTGGAAACTGGAAAGTATCCAGCAGCGAGGAAACAGTTACATGGCTAATATTTAATTTTTACAGTTTTGCGCCTTTCTCACAAAGTGAGTTCCGTGTTTATTAAATCCAATTCATAATTTTGCTTAAAAAGTACTACGTTTTTCAGACGTTTCAAAATTAAATTATTAGGTTACAAAATTAGTCCAGCGTTATTTTAGGTACCAAACACTAGTATACCCAAGATTTATAAAATTTATTTAATTTTAATTAATCAAACCGTATAGAGAATTGTGACAAGGTGCGAAACAAACGAACGAAATTATTACTATCCTTATTACGCCTGGTCTCATTTTGGTAAAACCTGCACGCCCACGCATTAGGTGGTTGTGGTGCACCCCTCTGACCCATCGCTAACAACTGTAGCAGAGACAAATAATCTTTTCAGTCGGTAGAAGTCAAATTTTACATTGGCAGGGTGTTTATTAAACATAGGGCAAAAATTGAAGGGATTATTCTCTGGACCATTCCAAGATGATTTTGTAATTTGATGATTTTTGAAAAGCCGCTTTGTTTCGAAGATACAGGGCGAAAAAAAAATTCGACAAAACCAATTTTGATATTTTTCAAATTAATAATAGTAACAGAAGGCAAGTTATGTGTCAAATTTGTTGAAACGTTTGGCTGTTTGACGTGTATTTTCTGTCTATAATACTTAAACTTTTGTTAGTGAAGTCCTATTATCATGAATTACGAACGCCGAGATGACTGACATGCATTTCATTTATGGACTTGCTGATGGCAATTCATTACAAGCTGGAGGTAGTCATTTTCAACAGTACTTGTAGATTAAGAAACTTTACATGTAATTTTTGGTATTAAATGTTGTTATTGTCGAAAATATTTTTCGCCCTTCGAAACAAAGCGGCTTTTCAAAAATCATCAAAGGACAAAATCATCTTAGAATGTTCCAGGGAATAATCCCTTCAATTTTTGCCCTATGTTTAATAAACACCCTGTATATATATATATATATATATATATATATATATATATATATATATATATATATATATATATATATATATATATATATATAATAACATATGTCAGAAAATCTGAAGTGACCTGCACATTACTTTCCGTTAATTCTACGTATTTTGTACAAATTCCACACAGAAAATTACTGACAAACGATTTTGTTTTTCCAGAGAATATCTATTATAATTTTTTTATTTCTAAATTCATTGAATATGAAGAAAAAAATGTAACTAAATCGAATAGAGAATAAAGTATTACTTAATATTTATAATAATATAAAATATCAAAAAGTAATATTTAACAGCGCATTAAAAAAGAAAACTGTTAAAATCTTCAAAATAGGGTACTTCCGGTTAATCAATTGTAGTGTTGGAGTTATCGAAGGAGAAATTTTTGTTACACACACAGATACGCACACACACACACACACACACACACACACACACACACACACACACACACACACACACACACACACACACACACACATACAAACATACAGACATCGTCGTAAAAATATTAAAATTGTGTTCTAGGGATCCTAAAACGTGCTTATTCATCAAAATCTCACCATCGAATGTTTTTACCAAAGACAGTGCCTTCCGTGACGTAAAAAATGATATTTAATTGCGTTTTTCGAAGATAAACTAATTAGAACTTTAATTAAAGGTACTTCCAGTCGACCAATTATAAACAAAATTTAATCAACTCTTCATATGTTTGTAAGAACGTAGAATACGAAAAATTGTAATATTAGAGTTATCGAAAAAATAATAAAATCGTTTGATTCCTAAAATATATTAATACTTAATCATTAAAAACTCACCATAAAAGGTAAAAATATCAAACAATTTATTATGCCTAAAAGTAATTATATCGTACTAAAAGAAATTCTAGGATTATTTCAACGTAATGCCTCTCATAGATTCATAGACATAAGCATCAACGGATACAGTGTACTTCAAAATTATTAAATATGAGAATGAATATAATTTTTACTGTGCTAATAAAATTTGCGTAAAATACTTTTTAGCTTGTTTTAAACTGTTTCAAAGAATATATATCTATTTGATAGTCCTGATCCTCATTAAGTTGTTCTAGTTATAAATTTTATCTATTCAAAATAATGTATGTTTATATGTTCATTCAATTGGTCATAATGTTTGAAAGCTGTTCTTAAACAAGTTTAGCAAATAAGAAATCTTGCTTGTTGGAAATATACGACATAATAAAAACTTTTATATCACATTAGATGTCTAGAGAGATAGAGAAAATAAAATCTTCCACAGAAAGAAATTGTTACATTCATCAAATTTTAATATCCAATATATCTTCGCTATATTATTGACAATCAAAACTGAAAAAATAATATCAAGAATATAAGAACAACCACATAAGATTAATAATATGTATACACAAATTTTATAGTTTTAGTTATATTAATTGAAAATTAGATGCATTAATAACAAAAAATCTGTAATAAAAATATGTTTGTGATAATTTTTAAATAACAATTAATCATTTTGAAACGGGTCGGGTAATCGTGCCAATGAAGACGTCAGCATTTGACATTATTATGATGAAATGCCGGTAGATGGCAAAGCAATAGTAGGTACATATTGTTCTTCGAATTACTCAAGTTGTTTCGGACAAAACAATATTTTGTACTAGTAGTACTTATTAAAACTTTACAATTACCTAGTTTCCATGCAGTTTTGAAACCATTTTCAAAACGTTTTTAGTTTAGAAGATGTCATGTAGTGTCAAGACGATTTTGAGTTATCTCAAACCAAAACAAAAATTCATGGGTTTCAACTAGTTTGAAAATTTCTCATGTCTAAACTTAATTCTGTTTCAATATTGCGCATGCGTACATAGCGTAAAATTTCTGCCGCTTTGTTTTACTAACCTACAAATAAACTAACAATTGTGTAGTATTAGTAAGTAGTAGTAAAGTAAGTAAATAAAAGATTGTAATAATGGCAAAACGAAGTATTTGGAGTGACGAGAATCTGTCACATCAGCCAAACGCGCAAGTAAACGTAGTAAATAATAGTCTAGTATACCTTCAAACACAAAAAGCTATAAATGTTTTAAAATGTTAACTTGACAAGCAGAAGTGTTACTTCCTTTACTATTCGATTGCCATCTGGTGGTGTTACCAGTATTTTTACATATACCTACGTCATTTTGACGAGCTGGTTCATGGAATATTAGAAAAAACAGTAAAATACGTCATTTTACGACAAAAAATACGTGTTTTTTTTATAAGAAACTACATTCCTATTTAAAATATCTGATGTGGCCAACACAACACCACCCGCAATTTAATTTTTATGAATTTAAATACATACATACATATTTACTAATGCTGCAAACTATATTAAGTTCCGTTACATATAATTATTGTTCTATTTACTATTTTCTTTTTGAAACGTTACTATTATTAATTTGAAATGATTAGTTTTTTGACAGTGATATTTATCTCTCAGTTTCATACATTTGAAATATGAAATATGTAAACAAGGAGTTGTGTTTAAAGCGTAGGCTCAGGGTTTTAAATTATAGATTATTTATAAATATATCCATAAAATATATAGAGAAATTATTAATGCAAACCTGTGGAAAATTTAATAATTATTAATTTTTATAATAACATAAATTGTAAAAAGTAATATTTAAAGATATTTTTTGAAGAACAACTATTTTGAGCATCAAGTAAAATGCCATTTTCGGTCATCTGATTTTCGACATTAGAATAAGATACAAATACATGGTTTAATTTTTTTGTGAATGATAGTATTTGAGTTAAAGCGTCCAGAGGATCCAAACACACAAACACACACACACACACACACACCCACACACCCACAGACATCATCGTGAAAATGTTAAAATCGGAATCTAGAGACTTTAAAACACGATCCTTATAATATTAAGGGTAGCAGGAGGTAAAAATTATAAATTGCATTACAGTTTACAAAACACCAGAATCAAATTTCAGTGTCCTCAATGTAAAACATTATTTTCTTAACGAATCAAACATAAATATTTATATTTACATTATTTATTCGCACTTCGAATTGAAATCAATGTTTTTGTATTAAAAAACAAATAAGAAATTTGTAAATAAACAGAAACAACAACTCCAAAAAACGTTCGTAAATGAAATCCATTAAAAACTTAAGTAATTGCAAAAAGTAAACAATCAGTCAGCCTGTGCGAGTCATAAATAACAAGCGCCTCTTATTACCAACATCAGCTGGTGAGCATCTCACAGTCACAAGCTAGCTACAGAATGCAATTTGTAATAATTTAGCATTGCTAGAGCCAAAGCCAACGAGATCTCACAGGGAGAAATATTACACCGATATGTCCGCAGATTTTAACGATATTTAATGCATGAAGTTTGCACATTTGTACTGGGCCGGGCGGGAATTACGTGCAAGACGCAAGATATTTTCAAAATGGAGTGCAAACAACCCGACGCGAAATGTAATTTTGTTTTGTAATATTGCAGCTGTTCAGCAAACATTGTTTTCCTACAACTGCACACTACACAGAAATGGTAACGTATATTTCGAAGGCGGGTTTGTTTTCAAGAAATGTTAATGAAATTTTTTATTGCGTTCCATAATACGTAATGATTATTTTTACCTTCCGTCACCTTTAGGTAAGGAAGGTATTGTATGATGAGTTTTTAGCACATTTTAGGATCCCTATAATATGATTTCATTATTTTTGCGATGATTCTGTCTGTGTGTGTGTGTGTGTGTGTGTGTGTGTGTGTGTGTGTGTGTGTATGTGTGCGTGTGCGGGCGCGCGTGTATTTGTATGCGTGTAAGTGTGACTATAATTTCGGCCGCTGTACTAATACTAGAATTCCAAAAATTTCAATTCTTACGTATTCCTCTTCCTTACATCCATATAAAGATTTAATTAGATTTTGGTTGTAATTGGTCAACCGTGCGTAACCTAATTTGAAGATTTTAACAGTTTTTCTTGAAAAAACGCTGTTAAATATCATTTTTTTCACATTTAATATTATATTATATGAACCAATTCAAATAATTTTCCATGTTCTTATGACATTAAATTCATTACTGTCAAAAAATCGCGATGCATTTCTTAAATTTTTACCTTCCGTCACCTTTAGGTAAGGAAGGTATTGTCTGGTCAAAAAATTCGATAGTGAGTTTCTAATAAATAAGTACGTTTTGGGGTCTGTGCAATACGAATTTAGTATTTTTACGATGATGTCTGTATGTGTGTGTATGTGACGATCGTTTCGGATCGCATAACTCCAATACCACGATTCCAAAAATTATAATTCTTTCGAATTCTTCAAGTTTAGATCCATATGTAGACGTGATTAGATTTTGGTTATAATTGTTCACCGAAAGTACCCAATATCATTTATTAATATTTAATGTTGTATAAATTTTAAAGAATATATTATTCTCTATACCAATTGATTACATTTTATACTTTACGGATATGGAGTTAAAAAATACAAAGAAATTAAATTTCATAAAACAGCCAGCTATGCTATAACCATAGAAACAGCTACTATATTAAAAAATTCTAATTGAAAGATGTCAGTGTTAAGTGCAACTGACATAGTATATAGTGTTATAATTGTACTAATGATTCCTTTGTTAGAAACTTTTTATATGGAATTTGTACAAAATACATAGAACTAACGGAAAGTAATGTCTGTCTACATCAATTTTTTTACTTAAGAATTTATAAGTATATTTTCTTCATATAAATATCGGATGGGTTTTCTTTGATACCTTCAAAGATTGTGTGGTTTATGTATTCGACGAAAATAAAAAAATATATACTGTTTTATGAATTTGGAAGACACAAAATGGTCAAAGAAAAAGGAACAATCTAAAATCTAAGTTTCGTAAACTACAAATAGAATTTAGTTTTGTTTGGCTGCTTAACAGGCTTGCTGCGTTCGCTTTTCATTACCAAGTCTCTGTGGTTAAAATACTTTTGCGGAGCTATCTGAAGAATTTTCGCCGTTTTATTAAATTTTCAAGTTGTTGCCATCACATACCTGGGATGTCCGGAGGCAAAGAATAGTTCTTGAAATAGAACACTTCACATTGCGCGGATATCCACGTAAATGATTAGTTTCCTTCCTCTATCGCTCACCGCGCACGATACCGATAACGAAACGCCAGCAAAACTTACCGAAATTGGATTGAGCTTCTGGTTTATATCTGATGGATAACGATTGAATCGATGGCATGCTGCTTGCGTATTGCTTGTTTATCCAGGTAAAGTAATGAGCTTCCTATTTGTTTGTTACCCATTTCAAGCAAAATTGCGCTTTTTAAAATTATTTTCACTTTAAATTTAGTTTGTGTCGAGAAAACTGCTATTGAAAGCTTCAGAGCTTCATACTTTAGTAAAAAATTGTTGTTAACACAGATGTTTTTAATGTTTAATAAATATTTTCTTTAAAGAAAGTGTTCTTTTGAGCTTCGTAGCAGAAAGGTAATTTCAGAGTAACAATTTCAATACTCGTTTAAAAATTACCAGATCTAACATTTTATTTGTAACAGCAGGGAATATATTTTGCTGTAACTCTGACTTATTTCTACCGTTCTAATTTAAAATACAGCTCTAAATTAAAATTTTGCAGTTGCTTTCACTTCACTTTATATTATTTATTATTCAATTATGTATACGTGAAACAAAAATATTACCAAATGTATTTTTACCTCCCGCTACCCTTTGTAAGGGAGGTATAAGGATCGTGCTGGAAATCGCATATCGAGATTTTGATAAATGACCACGTTTTAAGGTCCATTTTTAACATTTTCACGATGATGTCTGTGTGTATGTGTGTGCGTGTGTGTGTATGTGTGTGTGTGTGTATGTGTGTGTGTGTGTGTGTGTGTGTGGATCCTCTTTACGCTCTAACTCAAATACTATCATACAGAAAGTTTTGAAACCATGCATTTCTACCTTATTCTAATATGGAAAGAAGCCATTAGATTTTTGCGGCAATCGGATAACCGTAAATGGCAGTTTACTTGAAGCTCAAGGTAGTTTTTCTTCAAAAAATACCTTTAAATGTAATTTTTTCTCAATTTGTTATTATAAAAATTAAAGATTATTCCATTTTCTACAAGTTTGCTTTAATACTTTTTCTATATATTTTATGGATAAATTTACAAAGTAATGTAAAAATTATATCTCGGAGCTTATGCTTTAAACACATCTCCCTGGTTACATAGTTCAGCTCAAATGTATGTAACTGACAGATAAATGTCACTGTCAAAAAAATAATCATTTTAAATTAATAATAGTAGCGTTTTAAAAGGAAAATTGTAAATAGAACAATATTGTTATGGAAAGGAACTTAAAATACATCATTTCTAGCATTAATAAATATCTAGGTATGTATTTAAATAAAGAAACAAATAAATATATTATCACGGTATATATCCATTGCTGGGTGTGCTAATTTAATTTATACACACATTTCGGTAATGATGATGACATATTTATATTGTACGGGCCACACAAGGGTTAATTTTATGCCATTTAAAATTCGAATTATTTATCGTTGATCGGGATCGAATCGGATTCTCCAGATTCGCGACCAGACATCAGGCACGCGGCAAAGAGACCCCACCCCATAGGTAAATGGCGGAAGGTATTGTGTTGGTCACGTCAGATTTTTAATTATTAGAACGCGCGTTTCCCGCAACATATTCAAATATTATAGTTGTCTTGTAGTTCATAGTTTAATGCTCGTTTTTCCCATTACTAGTTAAGTTGCACTTAGTAATAAGTGGAGCTTAAATTATTAAAAACCTTTGTACTATACCATAAGTATATGCACGCATAGCAAAAGTCAGTACATTGTAATACGAACCTTATAAATGTATATTATATAGATAATAGATACACAAGATTCAAACAAATCTCAAGGGAAATATGTAAGGACATATTGTAAATGAAATGTCACTTCACGAAAGAGAATATAGAAACAATAAAAAAAATCTGTTGTGGCCAGCACAATACCTTCCGTCATTCTCGTGTATAATGTATAAATTCCATAATTTTTCTTACAAAAGATTCTAAATTTCCAGTAAAATTATTTCATAAACAAAACATTCAAATTGCACTTGACACTGGCATCTTCTTCTTCTTTAGCTTTTCCCATTCGTTAGGGGTCGCTATTTTTGCATGTCGTTCTCATTCAGTTCCTTTTCTCTCAAATCTTCCGCAATACAGGCCTTCCATCTTATCTTTGGTCTTCCTCTGTTTCTTTAACGTCCTATTACTAAACTATTCATTCTTGTTCCAATATAATTCTTCATTTCTCCTCATGACATGTTCAAACCAATGTAATCGTCTCTCTTGTATCTTTCTAAAAACTTGTAATACTAGAGTTATTTTCTTACCGTATCTTTCCGTGTATTTCCCAATATCTACTTCAACATCCTCATATCTGCCACATTAATTTACTTTTTATTGATACTGACATCTGTCAATTTGAATTATATGAATATATTACTAGTTCCCAAGTTTGACATAGCTGGATGAATTATAAAATTTAATTTCTTTAAAATTCTTTAACTCTGTATCTATTGAATATGAAGTATAAAATGTAATCAAATCGTATAGAGAATAATATATTCTTTAAGTTATAATAACGTTAAATGTCAATAAATCAAATTTAACTGTTAAATCTTCAAATGAGACTACTTCCGGTTGACCAATTATAACCAAAATCTAATCAGTTGTTCTTCTGGATGTAAATTTGAGGAATACGAAAAAATTATAATTTTTGGAATCGTGGTATTGAAGTTATGGAATCCGGAACTTTTGTCACACACACACAGACACACATACATACAGACATCATCGTAAAAATGGTAAAATCGTATTATATGGACCCTAAAACGTGCTTATTCAGTAAAAACTCATCATTGAATTTTTTGACCAAAGACAATACCTTCCTTACCTAAAGGTGACGGAAGGTAAAAAGTGGAACTCGTTGTGTAGAAATATATCATTTGTGTAGGTATTATAATTTTTTGAACATAAACCGATCGAACTCGTCTCGTATTCACTAATTATTGTCATTATTTTTCGATCACTTGTATAAACTGATATATTTTTCATCCCTACATAATGTGAGGTCACCGAAACAAATCTCCATAGGATTTTATCGCAATTGTTTTCGTTTATGATCTATTATTTTGATAATTAAGATTCGGTTTTGGATAGAACTAATGACGGCCATATATATTGCTATCAAGTGGAATGAATCAGAACCTGATTGTGTAACCGCGTTAACCGGGAGATTTCTGTCTATACCGGTAATCAATTCCTTTATGTTCCGGTAAAATGTCCTCTGATCGCCCGGATATCATCACAGTGAAATACAGCGAAGTGTTGTTCTATTGAATTCGGATAGATACTGTACTACTGTAATAGAGATATCGAATTTTACTGCACTATTATTTCAGTTTGTTAAAAACTGTTTATTATACAAAATAAAGTCAAATTACTATGTAATAGATTTTAGTATTTAATTCTGTTGCTATTTACTATTTTTTTTGTTTTATTTATGATAAATTTCGCAGGTGACTACGAGGGTCATTTCATAAATAATGCACAGTTTGGCAACACTGCGAATTGGATGATGCAAAAACAGTGACATTTAGGTCAGTAGTAGTAGTAGTAGAAGGCTTTGAGAAGAAGCGTGTGTTTTGTTTTCAACTATAGCGGAATCTGTTTTTCACAAACATCAGCTAGAAATCAAGCCTGCACGTGTCTTGGGTATTGTGACTGTTGAAGATCAGAGATCGTACATTAAGATAGAAACTTTACGTGGCAGAAATAGTTGCTATTGATGAAACGTGCGTTAGAAATTTTGAGCCGGAGTTGAAATCTCAATCCAACGGGTGTAGAAATGCAAATTCCCCACGACCAAACAAATTTCGGAGAGCTCAATCAAAAGTCAAACAAATAATGATCTTTGCTTATGATTACAAAAGAATCATCATGACAGACAGAGTTCCATGTGGAAAAAGTGTTATATCAATTTATTATTGGGCCTTCTTGCAAAAGCTGCGCAAAAAATTGCACAAAACCCAACCTCAGTTGCTCGAGGCTGGGCCACTCATTCTCCATAACAATGCTCGCCCCCATATTGGGAATGTCGTAACTAAAAAACTGTGGGAATACGGTTGGGAAGTGTTGCCTCATGCTCCCTATAGTCTGGACATGAGTCCACCAGACTTCGACCCATTCGCAAAGCTGAAACTTTCTACGCGTGGACATTGTTTTCCGTCTTTGGAAGAGCTTCATGCTGCCGTTACTCAAGTCATCCGACAGATGAACAGAGATGGTGTTTTGGATGGATTAGTACAGCTTCCATGACGTTGGGTCATTCAAAAGCAGGAAGACTATATTGAAGGATTGTAAACATAGTGTAATAAAAATAAACAAATGAATAAACTAACATTTAAATAAATAAAAATAAATAAATATTTCATCACGGCATATTACCCATTGCTGGGTGTGCCAATCTGCTTCGTACACAGATATCGGTAATGGTGGAATATTTGTACCGTGTGGGCGCTTACCAGGCGTCACCTCACGGGCACTCATTGCTGGCGTGGAGAGTGCGCCACAGGGGTCAATTTTGTGCCATTAAAATGCGATGTAATTTTTGGCGTCGGTCGGGATCGAACCCGGGTCCCAGATTCGCGACCAGACACTCATTTATAAAATGATCGTCGTATTTAGTTATTCGCAATAACCCGTTAACTGATTAATCGAAATTATGTATAATAGGAATTAAATCGTAGAAAATGGGCTATAGGGATCGAGGAGAAATTAAATAAACGAAGAAAGAAATTGTGAAAAATTCATGGACTTCGCTGGGATGAATACTCAGTGCGAAGAGTGTACTCGTTACGATTTGTAAAAAAAACTTGTGATATATTCATTGGGAACTCGTAGCTCAGTTGGTTAGAGCGTCCTACTAGATATAGGAAGGCCCAGGGTTCAAATCCCAGCGAGGTCCATGAATTTTTCACAATTTCTTTCTTCGTTTATTTAATTTCTCCTCGATCCCTATAGTCCATTTTCTACGATTTAAACATTTAGTAGGGTGTACAAATAATTATTATCTATAATAGTAATTGTTAATTAAATTCTTGTAAAGTGTTTTCAAAATGCTGTCCGAATTTTATTAATTATACTTCGGTATAAATCCTGAAAATCATTATTCATAAAACTGTTTTAAAATTTACAAATTAGAAAAGTTTCACAATAAAACAAAAAGTTATTAATTTTAATATTTATTTTTAATACTACAACACTTTCGCATCAGTAGAAAAAAAGAGTAATGATTGAAAGAGCTTTAACTTTGATTCAAATTTATTTTAATTAAATTTGAATTATATAAAAGCACATAGGTTGTGTTGAGTTATAAAGATAGGTGTATATTTTTTTACTCATTTTATTTTACATCATTTCGATTGATACGATTCTCAGATTTCATCGTATGTACAATTTATGGATTTCAAAATGCCAAAGCAAAAATTTATTTGATGTTTGCGAACGATAATGATTATTGTGATTTTGCGAGATAAAGCATTGTCTATTGTAAATTTTATTTGGAACATCTCGTAAAATACATAAAACAAAATATGCATACCAGTATCTTTTATTATATTGATATAAAATATTTATCTACCGGAACATAACCACACTCTAGCTCTGTAGCATATACATTTCATGTCCGGGTATAGTTTATGAAAGTTTATAGAAAACCTGGGAAAATCTAAATCATTTTTGTTATTACTATATTTATGTAAAAGTTTTATAGGTAATAAAAGATGTTTTTAAAAATGAAGACAATAAACACATAAAACTTTCATCAAAATATCACTATAATATATGGTAAAGTCGGGGGTGATGATGCAGCTGTTGAGATGACGTACGTGAATTATTTTTAAACTACAAGTAGAAATGACATATATTTGATATGTCGAGATTGACTTTTGTGCTAATAATGTATTGTTACCAAAGTTTCCCGAAAAATAAAGTGTTATTTCATTTTGATTATTTTCCTAAACCTTAATTTTTTTTATGCATTTATTGAATGTTTTGACTTAAATTATAATAGTTAATTTAAAAACATTTTATTGCAACATGAAGGTAGTAAAATATTTAAAGTAGTATTCTTTTTAACCTATAAATCATTTATTTTCTTGAAGATGCGTGGGTGTTAATTTGTACGCCATTTCTCCCTCAACGATCGGGAGAATTGGCATGTGGAAGCGATGGCATCCTATTTTTTTTATACCTTCCGTCAATCCTGTGTATTATGTATAAATTCCATATATAAATTTTCTTGCAAATGATTCTAAATTTCCAGTAAAAATATTTCATAAACAAACTCTGCAAATTGCACTTGATACTGACATCTTTTTCTTCTTCTTTAGCTTATCCCATTCGTTAGGAGTCGTTATTTATTATTTTCTTCTTTCATTAATTTCTGTTTTGCGGGTCGTCCTCATTCGGTTGATTTTCTCTCAAGTCTTCCGCAATACAGTCCTTCCATCTTATCTTTAGTCTTCCTCTGTTTCTTCCACATTACGAAGCTATTCATTCTTCTTCGAATATATTCTTCATCTCTCCTCATGCCATGTTCAAATGTAATCATCTCTCTTGTATCTTTCTAGAAACTTCTAACACTAGAGTAATTTCCCCTTTTTCATTCCTTAGCGTATTTTTCCTTGTCTTCCCTAACATCTATCTCAACATCCTTATCTCTGCCACATTCATTTACTTTTCATTGATATTGACATCTGATAATTTGAATTATCAGAATATATTAGCAGTTTCCATGGTTAGCATAGCTGGTTGATTTATAATATTTAATATCTTTATAATTCGTTAACTCTATATCTATTAAATATGATGGATAAAATGCAATCAAAACGTAGAGAGAATAATATATTCTTTAAGTTATAATAACGTTATATGTCAATAAATGATATTTAACTGTGTTTTTTTTTTTAAGAAAAACTGTTAAAATCTTCAAATGAGGTTACTACCGATTGACCAATTATACCCAAAATCTAATTAGCTCTGTATATGGATGCAAACTTGAGGAATACGAAAAAAATATAATTTTTGGAATCGTGGTATTGAAATTATGCGATCCGAAACTTTCGTCACACACACAAACATACACACACACACATACACACACACACACACACACACACACACACACATACACACAGACAGACACACATACATACATACATACATAATATGGACCGTAAAACGTGCTTATTCCTTAAAAACTCATCATTGAATTTTTTGACCAAAGACAATACCTTTCTTACCTAAAGGTGAAGGAAGGTAAAAAATAAATGTAGGTGTAAATGAAGCATCAAGATATAAAATTACTCGTATTACATTAAAGACGACAGCGATATGGAAATAGAGCTCAAGGAAGTCTGGGCCCAATATCTTTTTTACTTCCTTGTACGTAAGTAAAGGAAGTATTGTAATCGCGAAAAATTTCGGTTTTCAGATTTCAGCGGAAATATCCATTTTGATCATCCCTGAATCCATTTTGACTAATTTCGTCGTGACGTCTGTACGTACGTATCTCGCATAACTCAAAAACGGTAAGCCGTAGAAAGTTGAAATTTTGTATTTAGGACTCCTACACAATTTCCAGAAGTGGCACTTTACTTGAGGTTATTAATAGTTTTTCTTAAATAAAATAATTTTATTTTGATTTTAGAAATAAATGCTTCAAATAAAAGTTTTAGAGAATTAATTTCTGCGTCTAGCACATCAAGTATTATTAATTTAGCCCTTGGTATAAGCGAGATATGTAAATTTAAAAATTATATACTTTTTTGTTTTTGTAATAAAGCTTGCTATGGATTAGGACAAAAAAAATGTTCATGTCAAATTACGTTAAATACGTGCAATTTTATGATTCGTACAATAACAAATATTATATTTTTATTGTGAAATTAGTCATATTCATTGTTGTAATCAAATATTTCTTTGTTGTAATCAAAACTCTCATTAAAAAGAACCGGGTTGGATTATGGTCGCTATATATCTTACCGTTTTGAAGTTAAAATTAATATTTTGTAATTTAGTTATTAAAAAAATATGTATAGTTTAATAATTGTACAACGAAGTCGTGTGGTGTCCACATCAGATTATTTGTTTTGTTAACAATATGTTATATATATGCAAAGTTACTGTATGTTAATGACTAAGTTAATTAAAAATTAAACTGGACATACAACCTTTTAGCTTTAAGCCATCAATGTGAAAGAGCTTTTGAAAATGTTTTCTTACAAAGTAACAAAAAGCTCATGACATCTATCCTATAACTCCGAAATTCAATTTGACATCAGTAAATCAAGTTCGGTTTTAAATTCAGTTACAGGCATCCATTTTCAGAATTACTTTTATTTCATGTTCTGAAACCCATTGTCTTCTATATAAACATGTCATATAACTACTAATTGTTATTTATTTATACTTAATAAAACAAAAAACATTTATTTTCTGACTGGTTAAAATATTCTCAAAAATATGAATCGTTATATCGCATGCCTCATGAGTAAATCTGTTAATATTTTTGGAAATAAAACGAAGGAAAAGAAAGTCGTATTTATTATATTTTCGTTTCCTTTTAGAAGATGAAGTTGTTTGGATAAGGCCTCGGAAAATATTCTCAAATAAAATTAAATATGTAAAGAATTCTAGAATATGGAAATAGCAAAAATATTCTCTCTCGAAGTATATCATTTTGTTTGGAATATTATAATTTTATTTATAGTAAAATGGAAAATAAATATTTCCGTATCAGAGAAAACTTTCTCGCTGAAAGAAAGAAAATGAAAGTAAAGTATATTGAACTTCGTATTTCAATAAGTTCTTCATCGATGTTGGTTTATTATAAAGGGAGCATCGGAAAAGAATTTTTTATACTTTCATATAATTTATCGATGTCTATATTTCCTGAATGTCAAATTGAAATGTTTGCTTTTTACCTCTCGCTAAGAGAGGCATTGGATTCATGCTAAAATCGCATATCCAGATTTTAGTGCATAAGCACGTTTTAAGGTTCCTAGAATCCGATTATAACATTTTTTGGAATTTCATTATTTGTACTTATGTTATGGTTATGTGTAGCCAACTAATGACAAATTGACAATTTAATATTATTATTAATTTGTAAATAAGCAGGCTTTAGGCCATTGTAATCAACAGCTCATAATTAATATTACAGCCTATTGTTCTGTTTCTATATGAAACTAGTTAAATAATGTAAATTGAAATTAGCTACGGTCTGTTTTAGATCTAAAAAACTAGATGGTGTAAACATAAAATTTTCCTATTAAATTTTTGTTTAGGATTTGTGTCCCACTGTTTATATTTTTGCTCTTGATATAATATTCTGTTTTAAAACTAGAATGAGTAAATTCAAAATCCAGATTTACATAATTGAAAAATCAAATATTAATATCATACAGAAAGTTTCTTCTAAAATATAATATATTTCCAGTAAAATGATTTTACGAACATGATTTATAAATTATTGTTCTTAGCACTGATATTTTTCAATTAATAGATAATATTTTTTGAACATTCTTATCTCTTTCTATGTTTAGCAGCATAGTTGCAAGTTTTATGACACATTATGGCCGTTAGTATAACTGATTAAAGGTGATTAGCAAGCAGTTGACTAGCATTGTTTTTTCTGTCAATCCGTTATGGATTATTTTGAAAAAAAATACTTCAATAAAAAATATGTACAATTAATTTTCTACAACTGTATTTTGCCGTATTTTTTCTGTAAAATAATCAATAATTATAAAACGCAAATGGTAAGAAATTTCTATAAATTTCTTTTGATTAATTTAAAATATAGATTTTAAATTTACAAAAAATGTATATGTTATTCAAGTATTCCGCTATTTAATATTGGGTTACCTCATGTTAGTATCCATGGGATCTCGTGGTTGTGAGCCTGAGTGTCTGGTCGCGTATCTGGGGACCAGCGTTCGATCCCAACCGACGTCAAAAATTACCTCGAATTTTATTGGCACTAAATTGACTCCTGTGGTACACTCATCACGTCAGCATTGAATTCCCATGAGGTGACGCCTGATAAGCGCCCGCACAGTATCACCTGTCATTTAGCCCACAGTTTTTTTTATATGGATATTAAATTACTGAGATAAAAAGTCAAAATCAAATTTAAATATAAAAAATTGCTTCGCGATCTCTCGAGTTTTTACGGCGAAAATCGTGTAGCTATTATTCTAGAATAAATCGTTCAATAAATGCAATTCGTTCTGTGATATATCTTTGTCTTGGGTCGCTTTAGAAAAACAGTTTCTCCAACTGTAAATCAAACCTTCCGGTGCTGCCAGGAGTTTTTGCTGTTTAAATTATGTTTGCGTAGTTTTGAAACCATAAACTACGGTTATCAAGTAGTATTTGCTCTGTAGGATAATAGATAACTAAAGAGTTGGTTACTTTAATCCAAACCAAGAATTACGAGCCTTGTAAACGCCGGAAAGAAGAAATGTAAAGCGAAATGTTTTATTAATGAGAACTGCGAAACTGAAATTATAGTTATTGCTTTGGTGAAAAGAGGTAGCTAGAAACAATGCAATATATTTTAATACGGTTCAATAAATTAATCAACTAACCAACAATTGCGTTATTGAATAAAAAAATAAATTAGTTACGTTGAATCAATATAGGTACACAATAAAACATGAACAATCAATATTTCCAAAATGAAAACTATTGTAACGAAAATTTCTTTGATGCTTTTGTTAATTAAACTTTGGTTTTGTACCTATTTTATAAATATGAATAAAATTTGCATGTATTTTTATTTTGTTATTGTCAGTATTGTGAAAAAATACAATGTACCAGTATGTTCGAAATACAAATATTTGCAAATTATAACAACATATTTTTATATTTTTCACATATCGACAGTTCTTTTGTCTTTCTATGTTAATAAAAATTTAATTTTGTTTATCATTATAAACTATTGCAGTCTATGAAACGTTTAATTAATTAATTTTATGTCATTCTGGTTTTAAAAAACAATATAAAACAAGAAGTGAAACATTGAAGTCCTCGAACTTTAAAATATTTTAAAGTTCAAAGACTTTAAAATTTTACCTTCATACTGACTCCTTTATTTAAGCGGTATTAAATTTCTTCACCTCAGCAGTTCAACCAAAGTATTTTTCATCATTTATAGCGAATAAGAATGTTAACGAAACCAGAAGAATTCAATTTATATTTGTCAAAATTTTACTAGGATTTTCGAACAATTGCGCCTTAGCCTACTGATACAAAATTCTTATTGCTACAAATTTCTGCATATTTCTTTTAATAATTTAATAAATATAAACCAGTATGACATAAAATTATGTAAGTATCACGGACGAAATATGTCTTTAAGGTATTCACAAGTAATTACGGCCTCAGCGGCTCTCCTCGACCATAAGCAACTTGTTCACACCTTAAAGATTAACTTTCGTCCTAGATACATAAAATACTATTATGTGACCCTTCTCTGAAAAAGATTGGAGACCCTTGGTCTAGATTACTAAAGACCAATCTTACGATATTCGGTTAAAATTTTAACTGCCGCTTAATAAACAAAACTGAAACGAAATAAACTGTCAAATAACAAATTTATCATTGTTGTCAATAAATCGAGTATCTGGTTGAACTGTTCGTTAACTTTAATGTCAAACTTTCGATGCGACATTTTTCGTTTTATCTGACGGTTAACAGTATAATCAGAGACGAGAGACGAAAATATCAGGACTAATAATGTTTATTTATCTGGAAGTCAATTTTTTAATTAAGAATTGCTAGAGGTAAGTAGAAAAACCCTTTGGAGTCTTTATTAGAACTCAGAAAAGTAGTTAATCAGAAATAAATTTTAAAATGGACTGTAATGTTTTTAGGCAGCTCTGTGCTAAGTTTTTAGAAATCTTACGGAATCCACTTTCAAGAATCTATATTTATTTTAACTCTATTTGTTATATACTCTACTTTATACTTAATTATTTAATTGTTGAAAAGAAAACATGGATGTACTACGTACGAGTTTAAAAACAGTCCGCGACAGGATAAAAAAAATGTCCTTACTCTCTTGTACAATTCATGGACTAGCAAATTATAAAAGGTAAATTGCTACATGGTAAATGACCACTATGATAGTGTTAAAACGACAATTTAAAATCGGTCAAATCTAATAAATCGGTTCATTAGTCATTTCGATAGAGGTGACCAAGCACGGTCCGTGAGTAACTGCAAAAAGTTTTCATATTTCAGACGTTTTTTTGATACGTGTTAATACCGGCTTTCGCGCTGTAGGCCATCCATCAGGATTTTTTTGCCGCGAAAACGAATGTGCTATCAACACATTGTTTTAAAATTCAGCTGGCCTTTTTGAACGAACTTTGACCCACTTGTTCTTTGTTATTTTTTTAAATAACTGCAACGGCATTCCGACGAAATGTGATGTTTCATTCCGGCAGAAAGACTTCTGATATTTATTGAAAGATTTGAATTATTGAATTATGTTAAATGAATGTTGCTACGTGCTTGTTATTTATTTAAAATGAGATAATATATTTTTGATCTAGACATTTTGTTATTTCATTTCTATACTTGTAACTGTCAGAAACAATAATATGAAAGAATCAAGTAGGATATAATGACCTAACACCTGTTTCTACGAAAAATACGAAGAGGAATTGGATAGCCTACAAAAATTATTTGGTGGAGAATTATTATTAGTTTACTGATAATATTTATTATAATGAAAATAGAGAATGCAGAGAAAGAGACAGATGATGAATTTAAACACTATACCTTACAACAATATATGGCGTCTAGCGGTATGTGATGTCACAGTATAGTGTCAAATTGGCAGCTGTTATATGTCATATACTTCGCGGGAATGCTTATTATTACTCGAGCTCTTAACTGACATTGGTACACATCGGTCTACTAATGGAGCATTTCCCGACTCGGTTTGATATATATTATTCACTAGGCACTTATGGCTTGAAACATACAAATCTATAAGCAACCACAATAAATAAACAAATAAATAAAGGGTTAGAAAGTTACATATTACTAACCGATTTTAAATAATAGTTATATTTACAATAGTGGTTTTCAATTTTCCACCCATTAGTTTGTAAAAACATTAAAAATGATGTAAAAATATGAGTTTTATTATACTGACAGCATTAACAAAAAAAATCTGATGTGGCCAGCATATTACCTATCGTCAATCCTGTGTATTATGTACAAATTTCATACATAAATTTTCTTGCAAAAGATTCTAATTTCCAGTAAAATTATTTCATAAACAAACTATGCAAATTGCACTTGACACTAACATCTTCTTTAGTTTTTTTTTTCTATTCGTTAAGGGTCGTTATTTTTTATTTTCGTCCTCTACTCATTTATGTTTTGCGTGTCGTCCTCATTCAGTTCCTTTTCTCTCGTCTTCCGCAATACAGTACTTCCATCTTATCTTTAGTCTTCCTCTGTTTCTTCCACCTTCTATTACTAAGCTATTCATTCATTTTCCAATATATTCCTACACTCATGACATTTTCAAACCAATGTAATTGTTTCTCTTGTATCTTTCTAGGAATTTCTACCACTCGAGTTATTTCCCTTAATCTTTTATTCCTTACCGTATCGTTCCGTGTCTTCACCAACATCTATCTCAACATCCTCATCTCTGTCACATTCATTTACTTTTCATTGATATTCGCATCTGTCAATTTGAATTATCTAATTATATATTAGCAGTTTCCATGGTTAGCATAGGGTGCGGTCCGAATCGTGCTATCATAGCTTACAGTGCTTAGACCGCTCACAGCTGGTCCGATATGATTGAGCGCGCTGACGACTGTAAAGACCACGTAAAGACGTTAACGATTCGGACCGTTCGTAAGCGCGCTTACATCTTACTTGTCTTGTCATTTGTGACATATATAACCTCTGCACAATGATTAACCCAGAAAAAATAGTTCTGATGGAAACAGTTTCCCTTATTTGAGAGAGCGATGATAGTGATTCAGAAATATTTATTGATTCTTCGTCCTCATCTTCGGGTTCAAATAGTGACGAAGATGAAAGAATTCTATACGTCGCTCTTGTTCTGGGAAAAGGGAGAGATGAACTGGAGCGAAGACCTTTACTTCGCTAACAACTTCCATGTATCAAATTGCAGTCTGATAATAATAACGTTCTTCAATGGTCTTTCAAAAATAAATTGTATTTTAATGAAAATAAATGTCAAGTTATGAGTAATTAATGCTGTATCTGCATCGAGTAACTTCAGTAACATATTGAAAGGATGTTATCTGAAGCCTCCAAAAGTATGGGTTTTATATTGCGTAACAAATAAGAATAATTTACAATTTTTGTTTTCCGCAATTGTACGCAGTAAACTCGAATATGATTGCATAATTTGAAATCCATACCATGTATATCAAATACAATTAATAGAAAATGTTCAAAAAAGATTTCCCAAAATATCTTACCACAGAATAAAACATGTATGGCCGAATTTGGATTATAAAGAATTATTAATGGCCTTTAATTTAGAATCGCTACAAACTCGTTGCGCTGGTCACCAAATTATGTTTTTGTACAAAATTGTAAACAACTTGATTGATGATTCCACTCTCTTAGCAAGCTTAAATTTTTATTTAAAATCATGTAATGTCCGAAATACATCAATATTTTTATATGTTTGCTAGAACTGCTTTAAGTTATAATTTACCTCTAAATTCAATGTGTTTTTCATTAAATTTTGTAAGCGCTGAATTAGATTTTTCGGACACTGTCATTAATTTAAAAACAAACTTTATTTATTTATTAATAATTTGTAATATTACGATGGTTTATTTTAGATTTTGTGTCTTTTTCTACTGCTTCATTATTATTATTATTCTTTGTTTATTATTAAGTATTATGTACGTTGTTATCTGTATAATAATGTTTATAATATACTCGTTATAAATACTGCATAAGCACAACCTGTACCTGTTCTAGTTATATGTAAAATTATTGTTATCGGGATTTATCCTGTAGATGTAGAATAATAAATATTACGAGTACATACTTTGTTGTTCGGCGCGTAATGGCGTCAAATATAACAAGCGTGCTTACAGTGCTTACACTGCCTATGCTCTTCGACGTGAGCACTGTGAGCATGAAATGTTGGCGTCACCTCTGACGTCATACACCTCACGGCGCAAACTTTAAGCGTTGTGAGTATAATTCGGACCAACTGATAGCGCGCTATTGGTACATACAGCGTGATTCGGACCGCACCCATAGTTGCCTGATGTATAAAATTTAACATATTTATAATTCATTAACTTTATATCTATTGAATATTGAGTACAAAATGCAATCACATCGTATAGAGAATAACATATTCTTTAAAATTTATAAACATTATATTTCAATAAATATTTAACTGTGATTTTTAAAGAAAAACTCTTAAAAGTTGCATTAGAAGGTACTTCCGGTGGACCAATTAAAACCAAAATCGAATCAAGTCTGCATATGCATCTAAACTCGAGGAACACGAAAAAAATGTAATTTTTAGAATCGTGGTATTGGAGTTATGCGATCCGAAGCGTTACATACACACACAAATTGGTATACTAGGGTCCCCAAAACGTGGTTATTCATTAGAAACTTACTATCGAATTTGTTGACCAAAGACAATATCTTTCTTACCTAAAGGTGATGGAAGGTAAAAATAAAAAAAAAAAACTTTAAAAAGTAAAACATTTAATGAGAATCTTGTTTTATTACAATTTTTTATAAAAAAAAACATTTTAAATTATTTCACATACCTCTTACTCGTATATTGTTCTTGTTTGTGGCGAAGAACACAAAATTTATAACAGACTATTCTGTGAAAAATATCCTGTATTTCTTTCTTTAACCGTTGAGTAAAGAATACAAACGCAAACACCAAATACGTTTATATAGTGGCAACAACGATAAGTTAAACCCCTACGATTCTTTTATTAGTTTAAAGCGGTCGCATTTTTCGATAATCTTCCAACCATCTCTCATTGTAAATCCTAGTGTAAATATCCCTTGTATCTGAGGTGCAATGCACGGACTTCACACCCAGAGCACGAATAGAGAATAAATCACAGTGCACATGTACCGAGCATTAGATTAGTTTTTACATACGTACAGTTGCAGTTGTGTTTTTTACATGCTTTATTCTCGTTATAAAATACCAGAATTTATGTAGGATGAAAGTGAAATTGTTTTACAGTGTTGAATAAAGGAAAATATGTAAATTAATGCAGGTCTTTTGACTCGGGTATAAAAAAGTAAATATAAAAAATGTGGTTTACTCTACTTTACAAGTTTTTGTTGGTTTTGAAATGGATCTCTGGTTTTTGTTACGGCATATTTTACGGTGGATCAGGGGGGTGAAACTGCATTCAAAAACGTGATAACAAGTTTTCAATCTAGTAACGTTTGGAAATAATTCCTGACCTTTTCATAGATGTCGTCAGTAGTTCAGATTTTACAGTAATTCTCAAACTTTAATGTCAAAACACTATAAAAAGGTAACATAAGTTTGAGGACTGCATTCTCGGAAATTCTCTATTGCATCGTTCGAAATTCTTTGACATTTAAAACTGTTATTTATGAATTTGTATATTGCAATATAGTGCTCTATCATTCAATATATGTTCGATAAATATATTATCTTTCATATTAGCATAAGGGGGTGATATAAAAAATTAACAACAAATTAATAATATTTCAGAAAATATTTGAAACTTCTCCGTAGTGAAGAGAAATTCTTGCAGAAGTTGACAGTGCCAGTGCCCAGTAGAAGAAATGGTGTGTGTAACTGGAATAGGAGAATGTACGTTATGGCGGTGCTCTTAGACGTTTGCACCGTAGGAAAGCAGCAAGATATCACATTTTTTGACGAAAGGACATGAAGCCACATAAGATTTAACAAAGAATGTTGAAATAGTATGGTGTCAGTTTTAATAAAAAAGGAGTATAGAAGATCTGTTAAAAACTGGACGAACATCAATACCGAGGTCAAAGAAGCAGTGCATCTCTGGCTGACATTTAAAGTATACTTTGGTTCACTTGTTCGAAGAAAGAATACACAGCACTTTATACAGGAGTAGCTTAGCAACATTTCATGTTAAAAAGAGAAAGATTATTTGACGTATGTCTATATAGTTTATGTTGTGTGACAGATATACGTAAATGTTGACATTACTTTCTAACACATTACAAATAATAATGACGTATGTCACAGAATTACAGATACTAATTATCTACTGCACTGCCCTCTGTCCTAATAGTTACCCAGTCACGTTGACATTTAAATCAAATTATTATTCCATGGTTTTTGTCATGTCTATGTTTTTGGGTTTAGCAAATACATAGGTGAAGAGCATAAATCTTTGAGAACGGCATTATTTAAAAAGAAACATAATTTTCAAATAAATTACACTTATTTTTTGAGTTAAAATGTATCCATAAATATTTCATGTTGTAAGTCTATGTATACGAAATGCAGTGAAGTTATCTGCTAGTAATATTATACCATACGGTTAATAAATGACCTTGAATTGTCATCTTTCGTGAACCAAACTATAATATCCCTTTTTACAAATAAAATTACCTTTTGTAATAATAATTCAAAATTCTCTTTACTTAGTAGTATGTGCTTAAATCTTAATATTTGTCGCCGTGTAGTTTGAGATTTGTAGTTATTTATTTATTATTTGATTTAAATAATGTAATGTATACATGTTTAAATAAAGACATTAACATATTGCATTCTGTTATTATTTTTGTGCAGGACAACATATATTTCTCATTTCTTGAAAATGTCTTTAATAAATTATCTATTTTCAATAGATTTTTACCTTCCGTCACCTATAGGTAAGGAAGGTATTGTCTTTGGTCAAAAAATTCGGTGGTGAGTTTCCATTGAATAAGCACGTTTTAGGGTCTTTACAATACGATTTTACTATTTTTACGATGATGTCTGTATGTGTGTGTGTGTGTTCGTATGTGCGTGTGTGTGTGTGTATGTGTGTGTGTGTGTGTGTGTATGTGACCGTTTTTTCCTGCACGATATCTCCAATACTAGAATTCCAAAAATTACAATTCTTGCGTATTCCTCTTCCTTACAACCATATGCAGACTTGATTAGATTTTGGTTATAATTGGTCAACCGGAAGTACCCTCATTTGAAGATTTTAACAGTTTTTCTTGAAAAACTCAGTTAAATGTTATTATAACTTAAAGAATATATTATTGTCTATACGATTTGATTGCATTTTATATTTCATATTTAACAGATATAGGATTAAAGAATAATAAAGATAAAAAAATTCATATAAATTTCATAATTCAGCCAGCTATGCTAACTTAACCATGGAAACTGCTAATTCAAATTGACAGATGTCAGTATCAATAAAATGTAAATCAATGACAGAATAAGGGAAGTAACTCTAGTGTTAGAAGTTTCTGGATATAAGAAAGACGATTACATTGGTTTGAACATGTCATGAGAAGCGATGAATATATTAATAGAAGGTGGAAGAAACATAGGAAGACCAAATATAAGATGAAAAGATTGTATTGCAGAAGACTTGAGAGAAAAGGAACTGAATGAGAAAGACACGCAAAACAAAAATGAGTGGAAGAAGAAAATAAAAAATAGCGACCCCCTAACGAATGGGAAAAACTAAAGAAGAAGAAGTAGATGTCAGTGTCAAGTGCAATTTGCATAGTTTGTTTATGAAATAACTTTACTGGAAATATAGCATCTTTTGCAAAAAAAAAAATAATTTGTACATAATACACAGGATTGACGGAAGGTATTGTGCTGGCCACAACAGATTTTTTATTAATTACATTGTCTAGATATGAAATTTAATTTGCAGAATAATTTAAAATGAAGTCTTATTTCCCGCCAACTTTCCGGCTGTCAAATTTAGTTCTTTGACCTTTTCATAGATGGCAATAAAACTTGTTATCACGGTTTTGAAGGGAGATACCCAATTTTCTACTATATATTTTCCTTAATCTATGCAGTGGATATTGTAGATGTCAAATTAAAAGTTAACCTATTCTATTCTCAAATATCCCAAATAACCAAATCTCACCAAAAATCGTATGTATTACGCTCAGTCAAACATCAATAGAAACGACACTTTCATAAATTTAAAATGATTTAAATAATGTATACTTATAAAAATGTATTTATTATTTTTGGTCTATCTCCTTTAAGTATGAGTTAATCAACAAACCAAAGTTCTTTGTGTAAAATTATATTCCAATCCCGTGCTTTAATCACAGTAGAAAATTCTAATCACAAGACTTTACTTTAAATCTCCTACTTGGCAAGTACTTCAACATGCGTAACTGAAAACGTGCAGATAAACTTGACTTTATATATATGTTATAAGATATTCCTGAGAGATAGGTTTACAAGGGTAGCTTATAAACAACTAGTACTGTTTGCACACTGATACTGCTAGCTGCCGCCAGTGCCGCCACTGTGTTGGTTAATGTATACGAAGCAGGTAGTCGCTGCAAAGAAGGGGAATCCCAGAGGAAAAGATGAGTCTCAAGCTGACGAACTTAAAACCATTGTGTACTCGTATGAAATATTTTATTAATAATCTGGTTTCCTTTTATCTTCCTTACATGCATTTTAATTATAAAATGGATAAAGAAGGCAAAGAAAAAGAAACTTTATGAAATGAAACTTTAATTATATTAAGATTATTATAATTATATTTCTGGCATTTACTACATATGTCAAATAACTAAAATATGAGTCAAATACAAATGGAAAAATTGTGTAATGGAAGGGACAAATATATTTACAAAAAGTATTTGAACATATTATCAACTAAGTCCGAGAATAGTTGCATGTACGATTTTTTCCACTCCTGATGATTTATTTTTTACCTTTTCATTTTTACATGGAAAATTTGAGAAGAAAAACGGTATCATCTGTCACCCTTGACAAAGTCAATGGTAACCTTTAAATGGAAAAAAATATGAAATGAGGACAATTTAATAGGTATACACCAAGGAAGTTAAAATTTTATTCATTAAAATAAAGTTTAAGCGTTTAGTGGGTTAAATTCTTTGAGTGAAAAAACATTCTTAACTCACGTGTACAATATTATATTCAATTTTGACGAAATAATAAGAAAAACCATTATAATACTGTAACGTTTTTTATTTATATGGGTGAAGTGTAAATCATAGACAATTATTATTAACAAAGAATACGTTTATTAAACGATAATTAAATAAGGATTAAATATTAAAAGATAATAAAAACAACTAACACTACGATTAAATAATTATAAACACTAAGAATATTATTAAACGCTTAAACACTACGATTATTTATCTAACTAACATTTATATCACTGCACTTATTTATATAACTACATTTATTTATGTTAACAACTGTTTAACTGTTTATTTATATCACCAACTATACACTTATTTATATCAGACTTCTGCACTCGTTGCTTGTATATTACAGAGTGTCTCCCGCTGTTCTCCCGACGGTATTTATACAGCCCCTATCATTCTAGAACTCTTCTAAAGCGACAATGACCCGTATACAAAGGAATGAGGTCACGGCGCAATTAACCTGTCTCAGCGCGTCGGGGATTGTATTATCGCTCTGGTACGTTCTTTCGAAGGGATTACGTCATTATTCGCGAACATGCTATCAGTAGCGGCGCATGCATACTTTTCTCTCAGGGGCGCACGTCACAATACTTAATTTTGATAAAATAAAAACTAATCAATTAGTAGGTTGTGCATGATAATCGTCGTTGATAGTCGGCTGATCTATCTAATACAGACTGTGGTAAGTTTTAATTTCATACCTGATGTTATTTTAAATGCATTATTTGTTGCACAGTGAGTTAAAATTTTATGAGAATGACTTATTTTTTTTATCCACGACTGTCAAATAATATAGGTACCCATAATTCAATCGGTTTTTATAAATTAATGACCTTAGTTACTGTTGCTAATTGAATAATATTGACAATTCGATGGAATAACATTATTAAATCGTTATGTTAAATTCAAATCTTACTTTTCAAAGAGTACAAACAAATTACTTTTAATAAGTAATTTTTCCACATAAAAAGCTAAAATTATACTAGATTACTCATTTTTTATAATTTTATTTTCTTCTTAAGCTTAAAATGTAGCTGAATAGTCGGTTTAAAATTTTCTGCTAAATGTCAAATCACTTCATAATTTTGTTATAACAAATACGTAGCAATCAACGTTAACTATGTTTATGTTTGTTTACTTGAATGATTTACATCAACTCATTCTCATGAGTAATAGCATATATTACATGCTCATTGAATAATATACTATTACATAATTCGTTTCGTATCAATTATGTAAAAAGTGGCATAACGTCATAAAATTAGGTATAATTCAACTTTTTAGAACGGAATCAGATAAAAGAAATCCTAAATTAAAAGAATGAGTAAATATTTCACACTAGTTTAAAAATTCCAACGGTTGGTATTTCACCAAGAGGAAGATTTTAGAAACCGATACCTTGATGGTAAAGTAATAATATTTAAATTTCGTGTTTGTAAATATATAATATTTTTCCAAATATTCCCAATTTTAAATATTTTATTCTCTTTTTCCACAAAAGCTTTTATTAATGGATAAATAGAACCAAATATTTTAACAGACTCGATAATTTTATTGAGCTTTTTACGGGTAAAAGCGTTCAACAAATATATGCAATGCACGTTGCCATTAAACTAGTAATGATGAATACAAATATTCAGCCTTTCAGGTTCATGAAAAGAAGAATTTCTTTAGCGACACAAACTAAAACGCTGAGCTTCTAATAACGTATTTCCGCTTCATTAGCAACGTTGCCAAAGCGCAGAATATTCATTTTACAGTCGAGCAACAGGGCAAGTTGATTCAAAGCCTACTTTATGAAATATTGAAAAATGGGTCGTGTTTAATATACCCCGTTAATTGAAACGTTGAATAATTTATAGCGTAAAATTTAATTCGAAATAATAATTACGAAGTACCTCACAGATTTAATTCTTTGACCAAAGAATTTGTTAAGCTGTCGTTTTATTTAAGATTCTATTTTATGAAATGAAACTGAGATTTTTATAATTTCAGCTTTCTCCGCTGAAACGTTTATTTTAAGAATTATTTTGTTTGTTTCTTTTTCTTGTTGGTTTATTATTTGAAATAAGCTTCGGTTTGCCGTAATAACATCTAAATCAAATTTTGTTTTTTTGTTTAAGTTGTATTTGTATTCTGAACGAGGTTCAATATTATTGGTTCAGGAAACATAAAAAAACTTTTTTATTTATTACATTTTAGCTAATATATATTATCCGAGATAGATTATATTTTTCTTTTCAATACATATAATATTGAACAAAAGTTTCATTAATTTAGTTATATTAGCTTTACTTGTCGTGATATTTAATTATGTTAAATAAATGTTTGTATGTAATTCCATTAGTAGTATTTAGGTTAGATAAACATATGTGCCTAAGTATTCCCTTTTAAATGAATTAATAATATCTATATGGAATCCTATAAAATGCTATTTAATTAATTCTGATTTATTTTATTAAAACTACTGATATATTTGATATTTTTATATTATTACCTTCAAGCATGCAAATGAGAAATTTAATACTTTGTTAAAAGAATATAAAGATAAACTTTTGTAGAAAAAAAATACCTTATTAGCTTTACATAACATATAAAGTAGTTATTTATTTGACAAGAATTGCATTACAGACAGAAGTCCAAATGGCATAATAAATACATAGAATGTAATAAAATATAAAGCTATTGTGATTCAAGCTATTTATATAGGTAATTTATATCAATATATATTTTATCGATGTTTTAAATTTTCCTAATGATTCTCCAAATATGTCTATATGGTCACAAATAGAATTAGTAATTTCTAGCAGTCTATTTACTACATAATTTTTACCGAATGCAGTATTTTTGAACTTGACATAAAAATATTGTTTCGATCCAGAGTAAAACGATAGCATTTTAAAATAAAACAACTCTAGAATTTGTGGTGCATCTATATGGCCATTCATTAGCTTTATGTACCAAGGCACTAATGTTCTAATTTTTATAAACCATATGTGATCAAAAGGAACTTCAGTGCTGCGCTGCATATTGAATTTTATTTGAAACTGAAAAATTGTGAAAATGAAAGGAATACTTATGTTTACATATGTGACAGTCAGACACTCAAAATTATGTGTCTAGCTTAAACTTCTTCATCGGAATTATTTACTCCGTTCTTCTCGCACATATTTTTTTGTCATTTTAAGAATAAATTGTACGTATTACACCTGCTCAAATTATCTTACATGTAAGTACAATAATTATCATAAGATTGTGAACACTGCATTTCCACGAAATCGTCGAATTGTTTTACGTTATCAAAATTGAAAGAAAAGTACATCATTTTGCCTCTAGAGGCATTTTCCCTTCATTTTATTATTACTATTATTTTGATAAGTAGTAATGAGATTTAATTAATCTATTATAAATTTCATTGTCAAATTAAATTTAATTGTATGAAAAAGTTCGAATCATTTTCCATGTTGGTATGACATTAAATTCATTACTGTCAAAAAAACGCGATGCATTTCTTCAATTTTTTAAATTTACTTCGTAAGTAATATTTAATCATACATAATGTTTCTATGAAACTGGGCCTTAATGTTTTATAATACAGTTCTCTGTATATCGACGATAACAAAAACAAGTTAAAATTTGCCGCACGGGCATGTTTTCTTGCGATTCTTTAGAATTGGACTAAATCGCAATTATTGAAACAATTGTCATGTGGTAACGATTCAATGGGATCATTTAAAAAACTCGTAGTATTTTATGAAATCGTGAATATATATATATATATATATATATATATATATATATATATATATATATATATATATATATATATATGTAATATAAAATAAGATGAAGTATGCCACTTTTCATTCATAAATTTGCTAATAAACTTTCGCGGCTGTAAAATTCGTGACGTCACGGTTTGTTATTCACAGAAATACATTCCACACACACATTTATGACCCACATAGTTTCCGTTTGCTGTAGTAAACAAACTAACCTAAAATTGTGACTGGTGACAGCAGAGTTAAGAATAAAAGTATGTAAATAAAACATTTATTAAAATAAATATCAAAAGTTGTATGAAATATGTTTTTAGTTAATAATATGTTGCTTTCACAAAATTAAAGTGACAAGTGATAACCCAAACAATCATAGTTTTAAACAAAACCGATAGAGCTCTACTGCCGCATCCGCTAAGCCGTGACGTATCCGTGACGTCAGTGTCCAAATATTTGAAATTAAAGACAACTTTGCAAAAATCATATCTCTGATTCTAAAGACTTTTAAGGTGTAAAACATACACCTACATATTTAATTGATCTATTCTTTCAAGAAAAAAATAGATTAAAAAATGTGAAATGACCCCATTGTCAACAGAGAATGCTATTTTTGACTTGTACCTAATTATCTTTCACGAATAATTCAAATAAGATTTGTTGACTTTAGGCTCCAGCAAAAATGTTCATAATAATTAAACATTTTTGTTGACTTAATAACCACAAAAACAAAACAGCCGCAGGTCTAAAATAATTGTTTATTTATTTGTTAGGGACGATTTCTCCATTACTGTTTTTGTTTCTGTAAACAAATTTTGCGGTTCGGTGATAAAACAGCTACTCCGATTCTCTTGTTGCCAATTCAAAGCCAACTTCGCAAAACACGGAAAATAAACACGGTTATTAGATTGCTTACGATGCTATCTATGAGCTTCTCCAGCAGTAATGCAGAGTTAATCTCTAAAACTTTCTATTTATATTGTTGAGGTACTAAATACTCGCATAAGGTAATGTAATATGAAGCAGACGGTGCTACTTTATTAATTTGAGGATCGTTAATTTAGCGTAAATGTGTTGTTGAGTTTACAGAATTTGCTCAAGAGAGGTTTGTGTATATTAACTATTAATGGAAGTGGTATTGTTTTTAGAATAATATTAATATCAGCTACTATTGCAAACTATGTAGTAAACTACTGGAAAAGACAAAGTAACACCCACATATGCAAATAATTAACGTAGGTAGTCGTTTGACAATATAGTAATTTAATTCTTTAAATTATCTATTTACGTTTGAACAGAAACTATAATGAATTAAACTGCAATATGAAATTATTTCTTGCATTGAAAATTAATTTTAGTAGGATATACGTCGTACGTAAAGAAATATTTAATGGAAGAACAAGAATGAATGTAAATCCAAATATGTATGTGAAAATGAGATACTGACACAGTGTCAGTGTTAGTGATACCGATAGAAAATAACGTTATTCGTGCGACTATGAATCAAGGTAATATACAGCAAACGCCAAACGTGATGGCGAGAAGAAGATATGCGCAGAAGATCAAACTGCGACCTTACCCCTACTCCAGATGGCTAAGCACAAAATTAGTTTCGAGTCAGTGGCGTAGCATTGTTAAGTAGTATTTCAATATCCATATATTGGATAGAATTTCTGGTTGGCACATATTTTAACAATTGGAGTATGGACTTTTGATGTTCTTTAATTGTTTGTGTGAATTACTTTCCGCTTAGACCATTACAAGGGTCACATTCAATTTAATACACGCCGGTAATATAAACAAAGAATTAAAGAACATCAAAAGTCCATAAATAATAACAAATTTAGTATTGGTTATGCCGTACAATGTGTAGAACAGAAACATACTTTAACGTTTAACGGTAACTTTAAAGTATTGCACGTGCAACAAAAAATATTAAACTGGAAAATTTAGAAACTTAAAAAGATAATAATAAGAAAAGACAACATTGTATGTACATATTATATTTTCTTTTTTATTGAGCGTTTTTGTTAATAATTTATTATTATTATTGTAATCTATCATTTATTCCGTGTCCATGATTTATTTTTATTGTTATTAACTTCAATTTTGTTTATTATTTTGAAGTGCAACATTATTCATGTTTATGTTTAAACTCTATTTAAGTTAAATATGGAACACGCTACTGACATTTTTCGCACCAATCGTGCTTAAGGAAGGCGTGGCCTAGTATGCGCGGGTCTTCGCCATTACCCGTGAATTTTGCTGTATCTGAATTAATAAATAAACATACGTTACAGCGATAGTATTGTCAACAATAAGCATAATTTTAATATGGAATGTCATAAATTAGTTTAAACAATATGAATTTTTTTAAAGACAAGCGTGTTATATCCATTCCTATCGCACACGTTTGTAGTTCTTGCAAAAGAGAGATAGATGTATGCTAATATGTTAATTTGTTCATTTTACAGATGATCCTGATCAGACATCTTTAAAAAAAATACTGTACGTTCGATATGCTGATATACTCTACATGTGAATATGTTTACAATAAACGTGTAAAATAAATTATAATAATGAATTGAATTACTTTTGAATTCTAAAATTCTATTTTCTTGCTACATTGGACTGTCTTAAGAACCTACTTTTTGGTTACTTAATCCAACATGCAAAAATAACTTATGCTAGATTCTAGACTATAACATGATTGCTAGATTATAACTATAACACAGGAAATTGTTTAAGGATTATTCCAAAGAAAATACTTCAAATAACAATTTATAACAATGGGTCCGGATTAATAACATTTATTTCATCATCCAGTTAATTATAGTATATTATGTGGTATTGCATCTCTGTAAGAAGAAGAACTAGTAGCTCTGAATGTTAATATAATAAAATGAATAAAACGAAAGTGAAAGAAATGTTACTTCAATTCTACAATTTGTATTTTTAAAACATACGAAGTAATAAAATAGAATGTTTATGTGTGAATTCAAACGAATCCATATAATAGTTAAGAATACAAATTTAAAACCAAGTCGTATTTATTCAAATACTACACAAACACTTGTGTTTACGCCAGAGAGGATTCTTCTTATTTCCAAGTACAAATCAAAACTAGCGCAGCGGGCACAAATATTGCACCTGAGCCGTTCTCACGCGTATACCAATTTGCCAAATAAAACAAATTCTGACAATCGATTTAACCCTCGTGTTCGCAGCTAGCGATGCGCTTCGATGCTTCTGCACGAAGAGGAAATATTGAATTGGGGATGAATTAGTTATCACCCGTGCGAAGATACGTTCTACCTTCGGTTCTGTCGATAAGATTTTCGAATAGTTTTTGTCTAAACACCTTGTAATCCAGTCAAAAAAGATCTTTGCCTTACAAAAGGTGGGGTAGTTTAGTATATTTTGTTTAGGTTGGAGATGTAAAATTCAAGTTTTCGACCTCGGGAAGGGTTGGCGTGAGCCGCCATCTTTGATTAAAGGTACAAAATTAGGGCTCGTAATTATTTGCACAAAAAGGGTTCTTACATTTTTTACCTACGATCACCTGTTTTGCTATTTATAATAGTATACATTCCTCATGGTATCGAAAGGAGTAAATTATCGATGATTTTTAAATAATTTTTGTCAACGCTTTCCTACAAATTCATCTACCACTCTGACTCGGTTAAAAACAGGATAACGCAGTTTGAAAATTTAAATTAAGGTTAAATTCTCCTCCATGTCATGTATTACACGATTTTTGATTCGATGAGCGATTCACGACTTACAAGCAAATTAAATGAAAATCCTCAAAAAAAATTAATATCTGCAAATCGGTTTAGAACTTATTTTTTCATCTAAAATTTAGCCACCTATTAAATACGTAATATTGTTTAACTTTAATCGTGTCGAAATATTATTTGAAAAAATGAGTTTTAGGTCGATTTATACAAAATTCATACTGCTACAAATTGCTGCATGTTTCTTTTAATAATTTAATAACTAGAAACTCGTATGACATAAAATTATGTATGTACCTCAGACGAAAAGTGTCTTTAAGGTAAGGTAAGTAATTACAAAACAACTTGCTCATACTTTAAAGATTCACTTTTCGTCCTAGATACATAAAATACTATTATGTTTTGAGTAATTTAAATTTCTTTCCTAAATTATTATTTTGGTTATATTTTTTTTAACATAACTCTTTTACAGGTCATCCTAGGTAAAAATTGTAAAAACTCTTTTTTGTACAAAAAATTACGAGCTTTAATTTTGTATTTCTGTAAAATTTGATACGGGCCACGTTTTTGAGAGGCTAAAAATACTTTTTCTGCTCTTTTAATCAAAGATGGCGGCTCGTGCCGACCCTGCCCAAGGGCGCAAACTGGAATTTTTCATCAGAGTCCCGACTTAAATAACATACATTAAAATCAGAGTTACCCCACATTTTTCAAGGTAAAAAAATCCTTTACTGACTGGACTATTGGATATTTGGGATACTGTCCTAAGAGGTCAGTGTAATTGAAATACCATAAGCATAACATAGGTGGTGTTAAAGTCGGGTCAAACCTAGGGTACCTATATACTCAGGGTATGGCCATGACGTGGCTCGTGTTTCGTTATTTTAATGCAAAACATATTTAAATTTACTTCTAATATTTATTTAAAATGCAAGTAATACTTTTATTTTATTTATTTGTGTATTTTCTTGAGATACTGACTACGATGACTGGCAATTTTGAAAACACATAAAATTTACCAATATTAAGCACAAACATTTAAATTTTTAAAAGGTAAGTTTAGAATATATACTTATTATGTAAATAATAACTACAGCTATTAAATTAGATGTGATAATAACAAAATATATCCTATGCTCTACATAACCTCTAAATCTATGTCATAATAATAATTGTGTATCTCTTAAATAAATGAATTTTTATTACCTTTATAGATTCATAGTGTGATTATTTAATATTCCTGTATAATATAATATCACATTTCTTACAAATAAATAGGGAAATGAATTATCAATATGTTTGACATTGGCTCGTTTATGGCGGCGATCTTGCCCCATGGCCATACCCTGTATATAAAGGTACCCTAATCAAACCCATATATAAGTGATGTCACAACAAGTGAATTTAATCAACGAAAACAAAATAAGATCTCTTTCGTACACATTTTACTCGTATATATCTATCAGTAGATTGTGTGTCGTAAGGGGCTGAAAGTATTGATTATTTGATGACGTTAATATGACGACACTCCTATACGGGTTTATTCCGACTACAGCTGCATATCGATACGAAAATATTATTTTGTCATTTTAGATACAACACACATGTAAATAAATCATCTCTTGAATATTTCATAATGCATCACATACACATTGCTATCCCACTATCGCACCTTTCCCGAACATTCTGTTTAGTCGTAATCCCGCTCAATATTTCACATGGTACATTGTCTATAAACAATCCCCGATCTGGGCGGGTTTTCCCGGCTAAACGAGCTGTCAGTGGCGTGTTTCTCTGTGCGAGTTCGACGGGTCTTGGTCTTGTGTTCGCGACGACTCAACCGTGTCTTATAGGATCTGCAAACGCGCTTCTCTGCTCATCTTCAAACTAGATAGACACTAGTCTTAGTCTTTGCCATGTCCTGGAAAGGAAGGTAAAGGACAAGGTGGAATGGAAGTAAAACGAGGAGGGACAGATAGTTTAAATTTTAAACTGATGATAGTGTCACCAATGTACTTTAAGCTCGTCGAATCTATATAATAGGATGAAGGATAAAGATTTATTTTTGGAAAATATTATAACATGATAATAGTTAATTTAGTATTGGCAACCGCAGAACAGCACGCGACATTTGTAGAATTTTAGAGAAATACAGGGATGGGCGTGTGAGTGTAAATTACTTCACCTCGACAATGTAATAGTTGATGTATCGACAATGACCTAGACCCTAGACGTAGACATATTCAACGCATAGAAAGTGTATAGAATGTAGACAATAAAATTTGATTTTATTTACTGTAAAATATTAATTACATTAATTAAAATATATAGTATATAAAATATCCCTGTCGCGCTTTTAAAATTTCCTTATTCCCTAGGGGCCAGTTGCATAAAACGTTGTTAGATCATGTGTTTAACTACACATTGTAACCATGGATACGTATCAAAAATACATTGATTTTATTTACTGTAAAATATTAATTACATTAATTAAAATATATAGTATATAAAATATCCCTGTCGCGCTTTTAAAATTTCTTTATTCCCTAGGGGCCAGTTGCATAAAACGTTGTTAGATCATGTGTTTAACTACACATTGTAACCATGGATACGTATCAAAAATACATTGGAAAATAAGCCTTGTCAAAGTTAACAACGTGATTAAAGTTAACAATGTTTTAGTGCAACTGGGCCCTTGGAAAATATAACACATGAAATATGTTTAGATTATTCATACGAACTTCAATTATTATACTCGCCGTCAAATAAGTATGGACTAATATTGCCTTCTCCTCACCGTCCCTTGCCCTGCGGTGTTGCCGCTTCTTCATAGCTTAGCATTTTCAACATTGTCCATGAATTGCCAACAGTGTAGAAATCTCCAATCCATATTTATTTGACGGCTATTGTATTAAAAACCACAAAAGTACAATCCAACATAAAATACGTTATAATTATAACTATTTTCAATACTACATATATACCAAAACTATTCATCAGTATTATATGTTGTTCTACATTAGAATTTGTACAATCTTTAAAAGAATTAGTAGACATTGCCTCTGATCATAATCGTCACTCACCTTATTATTATAAAACTAAAACTCAGATGGTTAATGACGTAGCGAATGACAGAACACTGACAGAAGTAAAGGAATGCAATTCGTGATTCGTGTAATATTTCATGTGAAATAACATTTGAAATATAACCACAAAAATTTCCCTAAATTAAAAATTAAATCCCTAAAATGGTGCAAATATCCCTAGTTTTAGGGATAAAATCCCTTACATGGCAATACTAGATCGAACATAACCTTACTTCGCTGTCCAATCATAAACATAATCTTTTATTAAATCTTTTTGTATTACATTATCTACATTGTTTACGTATAAATTTATTGTCTACGCATTGTCCACATGTAGACGTATACAATTAAAGTAGATGCTTACACGCCCATCTCTAGAGAAATAAATTAATGGCAACTAATAGAACCTGTTGAATATGCAAACGTCGCAAACAATTGTTTCGTTAAATAGATTATATAATTTTATTTGAAAATGTATGAAAAATAAGCAATTTAAGGAAATGTACTTAATCTAGGTACATCAGAAAGTGACGTGTTAAAGTGTGTACGAGTATAACAAAAATTAATGACACATTTCATAATTTTTGGATTTTGACAAAGGAAAAGTTGATCCACTAAACATATTTTTTTAAAATTATATTGCAAAACCCCTGCATGGTAAATAAATATGTCCTTTGCATTTCAAAAAAGAATGATTATAATACAATTTGTCAAGTATGTAGTTTTAGAGTTTCATTGTTTCATCGTTTTCCCTACAGAGTACACATTGCAAGTTAGAATTGTTGTTTGTCGTAATTCGATTTAAGTCACAAGTAGTAATTAATATTAACTTTAAGTATGGCATTTTCGTTTCAAACTAAGTTTCTTGATGAAGGATTTGGCTGAATAAATTTAATGTTTTGAGTTGAATTATTAATTTTTTTGTCAGATAGCCTAAGCGCCATGATAGGTTTTGCTGGTTCCAATTCCCAATTGGTAAAGATCTATGGTAAACGTATAGATATCACTAGATATAAATAATTGTCAAAACTTTAACAGCGGTAATAATAAATAATTTCCTATTTTCAGATTAGGTAATCCGAGAATATAACTCTGTGTTAAAATGACGTTTTTGGAGAATTTATTCTAGAGTTAATTCTTATTCCATGTTTATTATTATATATTTGTGAATTAAGCTCGTAATAAATTATATCTGTGTTAAAAAGGAGGCTATTCTGAATTTAACCTTTATTTATTAGAGTTAAAAATGTATTAATTGTAATAGTTTTATCATGGAATAAAATTAGACAGTCTCCAATTTAATGATACGAAAAACAGAAATATATTGTAATTATCCCATGTGTTAATTTACGAATTATTATTTGCTCATAATCATACTTGCTAGTTATATAACTATTAATCCGTTCTAATCATTAAAGTGTAGCTTTAGAAACGAAGTTTTAATAGATGCAAAATAGTTATTTAAGTATTAAGGGCAGTAAGTGCACCTTACCGGTTGAGGATTAGTATACATCCGAAACCGGTAAGAAGCACTTAATGCCCGCAATACTTATTATATTTTTTGCACGATCGTCTCAATAATAACAAATTAAAGTTTAGAATTATTTAAAAATTATTTTGATATTTTAAAAAAATTAGTAATCTATGATCGTTGTTTTGCTATCGTTAAAGCTTTAAAAATTGTACAATTATTTTTTATTTATGTAATTTTCACCGCCTCCAGATCGGTAGGTAATCACATCACGTACCGGTCAGTCACATCACTTACTGATCAGTACCACATCACTTACTGATCAGTAATTTGTAAACAAAACTTACTGCCTTGGAAACCCTAACGGTAAAGTTTAAAAAAAACCTGATAGTGCAAAAATAATTTAATTTTAATATACGTAGTTCTAAATCTTATCTTTTAAAATTAATTTGTAGTAGAATTAGTTGTCTATAGAGCAGATAATATATATCCACAACCCCTGCCATAATTTGCAAACTTCGTTATAGTCCCATAACCTCTAATCTCCGAATATCACTTGTCGTCTAAATCCTACAATTATCCAAACATTAGCCATTACACTAACCCACTCAGTGTGCAACGAATTCGATAAACATCACTGAGTTTCCAGGAACTTGTATGTATACAACCAATGTGTACTCCTGCCCCTAGATCTAGATCTAGTGTCCTGTGCATTAGATCTTCCAGGTCCGTATGTAAATGCCCTACATATGCGCAAATACAGCCTAAAGCGGTTGCATGCGCAGCGATTGTGGCGTGGTCGGAAACGGAACTCCTTACGGTAATCAGCTGTTTTACACATGGATGGAGCTAAAGAGGGTTAAATCGGCAAGTGGAGGAAAATGGAGAACATTCTCAGGGTAGAGAATGTGTAGATTTCTTTTATTGATAAGTGCTTATTTAATATTCTCTAAACCTTGTGAATATTGTAATTTCAATACGTATTATTTTATGTATTTAAAAGAAAATTAATGTTAGTCGTATTAAGGGGTAAAATAAAATTTGTGTTGATAACTGCAAAAATATAATTTGTAATCTTGTTTCTGACTTATAAGCTGGCATGGCAAAATTAACTTAATTTTTCCAGGCTAATAGTTATTTAAAAAATCTGATGTGGCCAGCACATTACCTTCCGTCAATTCTATGTATTTTTTTGCACGATCAGGTTTTTCTTTAACCTTTACTAATAGGGTTTCCAAGGCAGTAAGTTATGTTTACAAATTACTGATCAGTAAGTGATGTGGTACTGATCAGTAAGTGATGTGACTGACCGGTAAGTGATGTGACTACCTACCGATCTGGAGGCGGTGGAAATTACATAAATAAAAAATAAATGTACATTTTTTTAAAGTTTTAACGATAACAAAACAACGATCATAGCTTACTTAAAAATTACAACTAAGTTTTTTATAATGTCAAAATAATTTTTAAATAATTCTAAACTTTAATTTGTTATTATTGGGACGATCGTGCAAAAAATATAATAAGCATTGCGGGCATTAAGTGCTTCTTACCGGTATCGGATGTATTGGAGATCTCGACTTCGTCCCGATCTCCAAACTAATCCTCAACCGGTAAGGTGCACTTACTGCCCTTAATACTTAAATAATTATTTACAAATTCCATACAGAAAGTCCCTTACAAAAGATTCTATATTGCCAGTATCGTACCTTCCGACAATTCTATATACATATGTAGTACAAATTCTATACAGGAAATATCTAGCAAAAGATGCTATACTTCCAGTATAATTATAACACACATACTATATTAATTGCAGTTCACACTGACATCTTTCAGTCAGAATTTTCTTAATATAGTAGCTGTTTCCATTGTTAGGATAGCTGGCTGCTTTATGAAATTTAATTTCTTTGTAATTTTTTAACTTTATATCCATTTAATATGAAGTATAAAATACAATCAAATCGCGAAGAGAATAAAATATTCTTTAATATTTATAATAATATAAAATGTCAAAAAATGATATTTAACAGGCTTTTTTCAAGAAAACCTATTAAAATCTTCAAATTAGAGTACTTCCGGTTGACCAATTAACCAAAATCTAATCAACTCTTTACACCTTATCTAAGGTGTCGGAAGGTAAAAAGATTTTAATTTTAATGTCATTAATTTTAGCCTGTAAAATTGACTGACGAAACTTTAATTTGAGTAGGTATAAAATAAAACGAAAATCTTGATTGTATAAGTTAATTCACAAACTATTACCAACGGTGCAAACTATGTATTCGAGAGTGACATCATAAAATATTTGATAGCAATAATTAAAGGACAGTGTTATTACCGCGCCATCTCAACGGAGAGATAGCCTGAGATTAATTTCAAGGAACACGTAATTTCGCTCCATTCATTAAAGTAATTAGTTGCCATTCTTAGCATTCCTGGAGATGCCTTCAATACCACACCTACAAAATGTACTTTTATTCACAGATTTACATACAACAGAAATTTGCACTACAAAAGAATACATTAGGTACATGTTATTTAATAGGGTATTCAATACATTATTGATTTTTTTTATGTTAATTCCAGAAAAAATAATAAATATATTTTTTTGTTTTTTAATTCAATAGACAAATAGTTAAAAAAAATCAGCAATCAAATATGTTGGAATTGGAATTATTGGATAAGAGTTTTAACCAGTTGCTAAAAATTAACCACTTTGGTACAGAATATGTACGAATGGCCAGCTTTGTACATCCTTTAAACAGAATAAGAACGGAAGAAATTGAGGGTAAGAGAATATATGAGGGCCCTATTTCTAAGTGGATTAATGTGGATGAAGTAAAAGTACGCCTAAACGAAAATATATAGCCTACAATGTATAAAAGCAGAGGATTAGGATTTACGCTCACATATTTTGTTGAAAATGTGAGTTTTTTATAGAATTTGTTAAAAATACATCAAAAATTGGTATTAAATTCACAGTTAACAGATGCATAATTTTTTTATTCAATATAGGAGATGTAGGTAGTAGGTAATTTGTTGTATTATCTATATTTAGTGTTATATTAATATATATATATATATATATATATATATATATATATATATATATATATATATATATATATATATATATATATATATATATATATATATATAATCAAAAATAAAAATAGTAGGTATTGGATTTGTTGACTAGGATAGTATTAAAGCTTCATAATGCAAAGGTCCGGGTTCGAATTCCACTTAGGCATGGATGTTAATGTTAAAAATGGAAAAATTCAAAAGCTGGCTAAATTGGTTTCATTAGTTTTTTTTATCTTTTTAAGTTTTTTTTTTGTTTTATTCGATAATATTGAGATTATTATATTATATTAATATTATTGAATTTAATATTTTCTAAATAATCGTACGTTAATTTTTATTTCAGTAATAACATATTTGTTTAAATAATTACGGAATTTCATCGCGAAAACTTCAGTTATTCTAATATAACCAACATAACCAGCAAATTTTGATTGTGACGCTAATTTTGTAATGAGTGACTTTTCATTTATTTTAAAAGTATGTACAAATAATGGAATATAAATAGTAATTAAATACTTTGCGATTGCTGTGCATTAATTGTTTTTTTATAGGTTTATAAGTGGAGTTTTTAAAGAAAATCTCCATCATCAAAATTCCTTGACTGAAAATAATCAGCAGTTGCGCGGACATAAGTCATCAAAAAATAGTTTTTTTATGATATGTGTTAAAAGTGACATTTTGTTCTGTGAGAAGGTACCGTCGAACGAAATAAAAATAGGTTTGACACATGTATAATATACTATTTTTTCTCCAAACACTATTTTTTCTTTTAAATTTGTATATTTAATTATTTATTAACATATGCCAAAAATGTCGATTTGTTGTTCCATTTTTCATTACCAAGGTAACTAATTCACTTTAACATTACTGTTAAAAGTAACAAAGATTTGTTAACGTTTCAACACTGTTGTCATAACATGACATTAAAAAGCATACTTATTATAAATTTGTAGAAAATGTATATTTTTTTTACTTCGTACTCCAGAAAACAATAAATAGCTATTAAATTAATGAATTAATCGACTCTATAATGCCTTAGCTTATCAAGAAACACAATCCTCTTGTGAAATACACATATTTACGATCAAAATAAACATTAATGCTTCCTTTTGATATAGCTAATCAAATTTATGGACTATAAAACATTAAAAACAATCATTAAATCTGTTAATTGCCAATAAATGGTTCAATAAATTCCAACGATATTAGAATATTACAATATTATTAATGGTCTTTTTCAGGAAGACATTATTGAAGAGCTGAAAAACAGTTTCCTTCTGATATATTTTTAGGTTATTGAATAAACGTCAAAATATTTTCATTTTTCGCTATTTTATGTCTTTGTCAAGAAGAAATGAGGTTATCCCAAAATAATACTGGCCAATATCTTTCATTCTTTTCAATCGATATTTTTTTTTCATATACAGTGGAACTTCCCCTCGAATCTCAAGGGACATGAAAAAAAATTCGAGTTACAGAAAATACACAAAGATGCCTTTTATAAATATCTAACCACCAATATACTGTAGATAAAAAATACTTATGCCCCAAAGCGTTTGCAAATTTTTTTACTCTAATTATGGTTTCCAAAAATGGTAAATTTATATTTCGTGCTGTGGTTACTCATTTGATCATAGCTTCGTCAATATCATCATACCCACAGGTTGTAAGTCTTTTGCGTAGACCATATTTTTTTTATTCTAAAAGTGTATCCTTGTTTTTCAAAATGGTTGACAAAGTACTGTGAGGATTACCCAATAGTCTTTTTTACTTCGGTAATTAATAAACATTTTTCATCAAGTGACACTTTAAATTTCGCTTTGCTATTTTAGAGCACTTGCATAACAACAACAATAATCACTCACTCTTTCAATAACATTATTGGTAGCGAAATACCGCATCTGGGCCACAATAATAGTTACGAAACAATCATCCTTCGCTACAAAATCGGCCTTATTTTTGTTACCCTTGTTAAGAGAATATCAATTGTTATACGTAACAATATTGTTAATATTACAATACAATGATGACATTGTATTCACGTAATCATTGATGTTTGTTAGCAATTGTCTACTGAGCAATATTGTTATGCTTCATAATAATATTGTTCTTTTGGCAATAATTCTGTGATCTTTATTACCATGTTATTACAACAAAAATTGTTATTTCTGAATGGTAGCCAAGCTAGACCTGAAATTTGTCCCTGAATGCAACATTGTTAAATTTTAAAGTTATATTTTAATAATATAAACATGACAAATATAAAATATATTTTAATTTTGGAAGCAATTGAGAATAAAGAACAGAGGTACGATAATAATTAATATTTTTATTGTAATTTAAAAATTGAAACAAATATTTCAGATAGAATTTAAAGTTAGCACGGCAACAACTTCACGATATAAGTAATCCGTTGACGACACCAATTGTAATCGCAAAAAATTTCGGTTTTCAGATTTCAGCGGAAATATCCATTTTGATCATCCCTGAATCCATTTTGACTAATTTCGTCGTGACGTCTATACGTACGTACGTTCATACATATCTCGCATAACTCAAAAACGGTAAGCCGTAGAAAGTTGAAATTTTGTATTTAGGACTCCTATAACATCTAGTTGTGCACCTCCCTTTCTGGTTATTACACAATTTCCAGAAATGACACTTTACAAGAAGCCTATAATAGATTTTAATGAAAAACTGTTTTAAAATATAATCCAAAACTTTTCAAATTTGGTATAAAAGACTTTTATGTCAATCGAAATAACATAATAGATTTTGGTTAAAATAGGCTAACCGGAAGTGGTACATTACTTGAAGTTGTTAACAGTTTTTCTAGAATAAAATGATTTTATTTTGATTTTAGAAATAAATGCTTCAAATAATTAATTCTGCGTCTAGCACATCAAGTATAATTAAATTAGCCCTTTGTATAAGCGAGATATGTAAATTTAAAAATTATATACTTTTTTGTTTTTGTAATAAAGCTTGCTATGGATTAGGACAAAAACATAAAAAAATGTTCATGTCAAATTACGTTATATACGTGCAATTTTATGATTCGTACAATAACAAATATTATATTTTTATTGTGAAATTAGTCATATTCATTGTTGTAATCAAATATTTCTTTGTTGCAATCAAAATTCTCTTTAAAAAGAACCGGGTTAGATTAATGTTAATTTAAGAATGATAGTAGTAAATGAATTATTTTTTGTTCTATATCGAAATATTTCTCGGACTTGGCTTAAGCCTGTTAATATTTTGTAATTTAATTATTAAAAAAATATGTATAGGTTAATAATCGTACAGGGAAGTCGTGTGGTGTCCACATCAGATTTTTTTCCAGATTATCATGATAATTCGCTGACAAATTCAATATCGAACTAACTCCATACATACGGAAACTTAGCTCGCCACAAATATTTATCCCGGAGTTCACTCGTCATTTTCTCCACATGCCCAAAACATCTCAACTGACTCACACCACCTCTCTTAACAACATTCTTCATAGACCAAATATTTCACACGATATTGCGTCTTATATACCCATATACATCACGTAATAATAATAATTCAACATGATGCTTTATTTAATGAATTATCATCTTTTAGAATTTTTAAAATAAATTATTAAATACAAGAATCAAAGTCTCCGTATGTGAGAATGTTCAAAAAAGGGTAAAAGTTTTATTTAATTATTAAAGTAATTTAAAATCCAATTCTCGTCTTTTTGATAGCTTTATACTGTATGTGTGCTATCATCGATGCGCAATAAAAAGAATCCCAGTTTTGCAAAATCGATAGAATTAATTCCGTAAACGCAAATCGCTGCGCATTTACACAACGTTCATTTGATTTCAATAAGTTTTAACGTTTTTGTGCACTAGCTTTTCCAGTAACACCGTTTCACTGTTTTGTTATTGAAATTAAATAAAAACAATGGCTGTCTACATTGAATAAATTATTATTTAAAACTGTTTAATTGCGCCATTCGTTCCATTACTAAATGTTTGTGATATTTATCATCATCGCTCATATTACAATCACATTTTGTTGAACATTTTTATTGTTCTGTCATTTTATGTACATTTCATTCATTTTAATTCATTTCGCATAAATCATAATCAAATTTTCAACGAATTATTAACGAAATGTTTAAATGAAAGCTTTGTATATTCGCGAAATCAAGTCACACGCACACAAACATTTGTGTTTAATACGGATCAATCAATTTTATTTATGAACACACAGTAGGTATTTTTTTTTTATTTTAAAAATATTCTCTTGCATTTTACTCATACTTGCGTATAGTGTAATGTTATAGTTTCTGCAAAATATATGTATACTTCGTACTTCAAGTAAATTTTTACCTTTCGCTAAGAGAGGTATTGGATTCATGCATACTATAAGACTAAAGACATGTTTAACTATGAGAAAAAGGATCATTTCGTAGATACAAATTTCGTTTTACATAAAGCAATATGTCTTTTGAATTCAGCGGATTAAATATGTGTTGTTGAGATATAAATAACTTTTTTGAGTGAATTTGTTTCAGATAAATAAATGTTGTTTAAGAAGTTTGCATTAAATTTTCAAATAAATTTATTTATTATAAATACATTTTTATTACTTTAATGATTCCATGAAATTGATTATATTTGTAACAAATAAATGCCCTCTTGAATAAAATACATGAAAAAATGCCTGTATAATGGCATTAAAGCCTACTCTGAGCTCAATATGAAAATTGAAAGTTGCTATTAATTTTTCGAAAATGGTAGATTTTTTTTGAGGACGCCTATGAATTCCATGTACAAAATGCCTGTAGAAAGTGCAAGTTAAAATTTATTTTGAATTAATATAAAAAAGTTACAAACAAAAAAAGGAAATGGACAAATTTACATTTTTGCCCATATCTAGTGACCTATGCATTTTTTCTGAACAAATGAGACACCACTAAAACTAAAATGGCCCACTAATGGGGCAACTTTTGTCTAATTTAACCAACCTCGTAGCTCTTACGGTTCTCGAGATCCCAAGGCATTCTCTCTCTAAATCAATAAAAGATATAATAAAATATTTAAATGTATCAGATATAGATTTAATCTTCTTTAATATTTTCAAAAAATAATATTTAGAAGAGTTTTTTAAGAATCTACTACTTCCGATTGTCCAATTGCTACCCATTCAAGTCTTATAGTTTTTGAGAAATCGTCCTTCCAACATCCACATACACACACATATACAAACACATATATCCACTCACATACACCCACACACACACACAGACATCATTGTAAAAATTTTAAACGTGCTTATTCATTAAAATCTGGATGTGCGATTGAAGCTAATACTTCTATTAGCGAGAAAAAAAATATTTACAAAATATAATTTTATTCATAGAAAAAAAAATTGTTTATACATGTACCTATCAAGGGCATATTTTTTTAAAGGAAAATAAATGTGTACTAAAAAAGTCTACGCTTGTAAATATTATAATTTATTTCTGCTGCCAAAGAGATATTTATTGTGAATAAAGCTGTTTTGTAACAAATAAATCATACCCAAGTTTATTTTTTGATTATCTGTCAAAAACAAAATGGACTAAAGTTGTTTTTTACTAAATGGTCCTCAATTTGTTCCAAATATTTTTTTATTTCCTCAAATTGTGTGGGACAGCGTTTGAATTTCACATTAGTCAGTTTTTAATTAAAATCGACTCACCCAGATGAGTCCGAGTGGCAGCAGAGGTTACTATAAGCTACTCTGCATGTAACGAGGGTGCCAACAGAAGGCACTAAAAATATCTCTGTGATAATTGTAAAATTACATTTATATATACGTAAAACTGTGAAATTTGTATAGGTCAAAGGACCTTAAAACACATAAATACATTATTATTATTATATTATTATTATTTCCTCAAATTTGTTGATCTTTTATTCCTAAATTATAATTCATAAAATCGAAAACTAGTTGCAATTCACACATGCATATATTACTCTTCACTAACTACTTAATCATCTGACCATTGATGGGTATTGATACGCCATCAATCACAAGCTTAATCAAGTACGAAATACCGAATGCATTCACACATATTATTATTAATACATGCTCCCTTTAATGGCAATGGCGTGCACAGAAAATCGACGTTCGGCGAGTATTGTGTGAATGAGTCCAGAATTCTCGTTTTTGTACCGATATAATGGGATTAATGCATTTTTAGTGGTTTGCGGTATTTAGTACATTGACAAGCGTGAATTATTGATCAGATTCATGTGATTTGATTTTAGTGGTCAGGAGTTTTAAATTTGGGTTAGAGAGCTGTCAGAAATTAAAGGTTTACACCGAGATTAAAATGTAAAATAAACACAAAAATAAAATATCAATAAGCAAATACTGTACTAGTATATGAATTGTTTGTGTACAACATTGTATATTTATAAAATACGGAAGTAAACATTCATTTTTATGATTAAAAATAAATAAATATTTTGTCAGATAGTTCATTGTTTGTTTAAATTTTGTTCTTTGTTTACCTATTTCATACAAAAAATACTGTCGAGTTATTTGATATAACTGTTACTAGCTACTCACAAACTTCTTACCATATATTTGGTTATTGGTTAAAAATAACCACCGTATGAACAACTGATTAAAGGTAATTAACGAGCAGTAAACTAACATTGTTTTCTCTCTCTCTCTCATTCGTTTTGTACAATAATCGAGTTTCTATACGATTTCCTCATCTCTGTATCTATTACACATTTACTCTATTCCAAATTATCACTCTTTTCAAGACTTCTGCTATTAGTTTTTTAAAATACGGAATCCATGTATAACAATGCAAAAAATAACAACAAAAATCTGATGTGGCCAACATAATACCTCCCGCCATTTACGTATGGGTCTCGTTGCCGCGTGCCTGGTCGCGAATCTGTAGAATCCGATTCGATCCCGTGCAACGCCAAATAATTCGAATTTTAAATGGCATAAAATTAACCCTTGTGGGAAACGCCCGCACAATACAAATATGTCAGCGTCATTACCGAAATGTGTGTACATATCAGATTAGCACACCCAGCAATAGATAATATGCCGTGATAATATATTTATTTATTTCTTTATTTAAATACATACCTGCATATTTACTAATGCTAGAAATTATGTATATTAAGTTCCTTACCATATAACTATTGTTCTATTTACAATTTTCCTTTTAAAACGTTACTATTCATCATTTGAAATGATTATTTTTTGACAGTGACATTTATCTGTCAGTTACACACATTTGAGCTGAACTATGTAACCATTGAGATGTGTTTAAAGCATAAGCTCCGAGATATAATTTTTATATTATTTTATAAATTTATCCATAAAATATATAGAAAAAGTATTAAAGCAAACCTTCCATTTTTATAATAACAAATTGCGAAAAAAATATATTGAAAGGTATTTTTTGAAGAAAAACTATCTTGAGCTTCAAGTAAACTGCCATTTTCGGTTATCCGATTGCCACCAAAATCTAATGGCTTCTTTTCATATTAGAATAAGGTAGAAATACGTGGTTTCAAAACTTTCTGAATGATATTATTTGAGTTACAGCGTAAAAAGGATATATATATATATATATATATATATATATATATATATATATATATGGCTAACGTTCCCTTTGAGGACGGATAAAATTGTTCATATATCGATAACTTTGAGGACCAGGCATAGACAGAGGTGGTTCAAGTCCCCGCTATGTAGTATATGCAATGTTCTTTACTGCAGTGATGTATTTGTTGCTTTTATTCAATCTCACGTTGATTCATCGTGGATTGTGAAGTCATGTTCACACCGACCAAATTTAATTCTAAACGAAATGTGTAGCCAGGGTAGTATCAGAAAATTTTATTTGCATGTTGACGTATTCATTAGATTTAAATTCAGATATATAAATTTTATTTCTGTTAAAACGTTTCATGAAATTTATTTCGCTAAGAAGTTTTAAAGCAATTTCTAATAATGCAGTAATATATAAGGTGGTAAATAAATAATCCTAGTATTTAAGTATTTAATAATATTCTTAATCTTAAATTAGTGTTTATATTAGTTTAAACAGTGATAGTTATTTTATTTTTTTAATATGTATAATAAATTTCATAAACGTTTATTTTAATTGATAATAGTTCTTTGATTTTTACACTTCATTAAAATGGTCTGCTAATGGGACAATTTTTGAGCGATCAGTTCTCCCCGCGGTCAATTTACTAGTGATTAATTTTCCCCGTGATCAATTTTTCACGCGGTAAATTTACCGGTAATCAATTTTGCTTGCGACAATTTTTCTGACAATCAATTTTCGAACGATCAATTTTCCTCGAGATCAATTTTCTTTTACTTAAAGCTCATAACAGTTTTTAATGAAAAACTATATTAAAATATAATCCAAAACTTTTCATTTTCAGTATTTGAGACTTTTGTATCAATGGGAACCACATATTAGATTTTGGCTAAAATTGATAAACCGGAAGTAATACTTAGATTTTGTTTGCAAACGATCAACTGGAAGTGTTACTTTACTTAAAGCTCATTGCTAATTTAAACACGGAATTGGCTGGGATCATGTGCTGGCAACATCTGATTTTTTATTTAAATAATTAATTAGACTGATTTAAAACCGTTTACTTAAGTACTTAGGGTCATTTTCATCAATCTCAGTTAAAAAATATTCTTAAGGAATAAATACTACAAACTAAAAAAAAATATTTTTCCAATCTTAGTTAATTTTAACAAAGGGGATCAAATATAACAGATGTATTAATTGTGCGTTTGACAGATTACAATCCATTGTCAACCACTTCGTATATATTTGTGTAAGTAATATAATTTACTTTGGTAATGATTCTGAAGAAAAGTTCTCCAAAACGAGGGCAGCGAGTTTCGGAATTTACATGGAGGTTCCGCATGTGTTGCAAACAATATGTTTTCTGCAATCATTCAAAAAAATAAGAAAAACGACTAAATATATATATTAAATCTTTGATCTATTTGCTATTTGGGTCAATGACTACGTTTACACCGTGCGTATTATTCTGATACGCAGACCAAGTGTATACTAAAATTTATCTTAGTACGGTATGTTTACACCGGTATCTAAATAAACAAACGAAATATTTTGGTACGTTACACACGCTTGCGTAGATTTAACTGTCACAACAACCCTAACCTAAAATGACTTAACAATGCAAAATAGCCGTGAATATATGTAATTTACATTGCAACACTATTAAACTTGTAAATATTACTAAATTTTTACAGTTTCCCTAAATGTTAGTAAACAATTTAATTAAATTAGAAGTGGTCATAAATGGCAGAAATATGGCATTGGTACGCTTGCTGTTTACACCGTGCATGAATAAGGTCTGGTACATCCCCCTTTGCACGTACTAAAAATGTGAATCAATTGCGTACCAAAGGTTTGGTACAGAGTGTTTACACCATTCGTCGCCATCTTGTTATGTCACTTGGTATGCGGACTAAGTGTTTAATACGTGTGGTGTAAACGTACTCACTATTGACTTTTAGCCGAATGTTTACAATAATTGTAACCTATTTATTAGTAATTATTATATGCTGTTATTACAACGAGGTAAACATTTCATCAACATCTAAAATTGGTATAAAGAGCAAGGAGTTTCACTCACAACACAACCTAAAGAAAATGTAGTCGATGTTTTCAAGTTGGCTACTATGCGCAGATCATTTGAAGTGAATGCGCGGCAGCTATACACATTTTTAAATTTCAAATTATTGTAACATTGTTATTTAACTTTGAGGCTATTGCTATATAATACATTTTTATTTATTAGTAAGCAATAAGTATTTTGAATCTGTGAACAAGTGATTTGCAATAGTTGCAACATCGTAAAGTACTTTCCTACACATACATAGGATAGTGGAATATGCTAACAATGAATCTCACAGAGGTCTAAGAATTTAGTGCACTATAAACGAAAGTTCACTATAACAAAAGTGCACACTTTAAGTTTAAATTAAATTCTCAATCTGAAACATTTAATTTTTATATTATATCTCGTATAGGTTTGGAGATATAGTATATAATAATATAGAATAATCTGTTGTAATAAATCTCGTTGCCCAAAAAACAGTTGAAATATTTAAATGTTTGTAATTGACAGATAAAAGCAAAATGTCAGTGTCAAAAATTTGCATTTTTAATAAAACATTACTGGAAGATATTTCTGGGACGTACGAGTACATTTAATATATATTATTGTATTATTAATTAAATATGTATTTAAATTATAGGTATGTTAATATTACATATATCCTTAAGAAATACCGCTAATACTGTCAATGAATTTGAAGAATTTTGAACATATTAGAATAGTAGGACAAAATTTCTCATAGAACAAAAGAAGAGATACAATTTCAATTATTTGTGTGTACAAGAAATGTTAAATTCGTTACTTATAGTCATGTGAATTTGTGGGCTTGGCAAGCAGATATGAAGATCCGTGTCAGAATGACGGCTAGTAGTTTTTTACGTAGATGTCACTGTTATATGTCATAATTTTTCGTTCAAAATTTCAAAATATTCTGATGTTTATTTGTCGTCAATAATACTTGTCGAAGAAAATAATACACATGGATTTGGAAAATCATCATTCAAAACATTATGATTCTCCAAATCCATTTGTATTATATGTACATTATGACTAGCTGTCATTCTGACACCGGCCCCCATATCAGCTTAGTCACATATCTGCTCGCGCCCTATGCAACATAAAAGAAAATGGCGAGAGGTATACTGGGCACAACAGATTTGTTTTTAAATAACAGAATAGGTATATACATGTCTAAGAAAACAAATTTCTGTTATTTTCGTATAACATCTGTCTGCTTCAAGAAATAATTTTGTAATAATATTTTGCTGATGAGTAAACATATTTTACTGCCTATTGTTGCTATTTACATAGCAAGCGCTTAACAAACGCATAGCAACCGTTCAACAAACGCATGGCAACATAATTTGATGGCGATAACTTTCAAAATGGTTGTTAAAAATAATCACTAAATTAATATTAATTCTAAAATCGGCAAAAAATAATGTGTTCAACACGGCACAAAACACAGATTTACAGCTTCGGCAGCATTGAATGTCGTGATTGAATGCAATGAAACGGCAGCCTCTCCTGTAAATCTGGTATTTTAGTGCCTAGTTAAACAAATAAATATTTGTTTACTTCTTCCCATTATTGTTCACTTGTTATAATTTAATCTAATAAAAACTTTTATTTGTAACACACGCATTAGTTACATATGTACAAAACAATTTAAAAAAAACTGCTAGCGTGTTATTACTTCTTTTTTTACCTGTCTTGGCGAATGAATTTCCCTGCATCTATGCTTTTTTTATACACGTATTTACTATTTGACTACTAAACGTCTATTATTTAATATTTAACAAAACACTATTGTAATATATCTTCATATTTTTCTTAGTTTTCTCTCGTTTCATAATATTCTACATTATTTAAACAATATAGAAAAGAGATTGAGACAATAAGAATAGAATGACTACGGGTATTTTCATTTATTTTTAAGAATGTCGAAAATATTTTCCTAAAAATTAATTGAAGGTAAATGTAACATTATTCTTTAGAATATTGTTGACTGCTCAGTACAAGACTAAATAGTTTACGCGAAGAAACGATTAAGTTGAAATCATGTAATCTTAATACATAATATGCAGATAATCAGAATTTCTTAAATTAAATATTTCTTTGTTATATTTCCTATTATGCACAGTACTTTTAAACAATTTAGAGTGTATCACATAAATTATGTGATTAAAATTAGAATATTAATAATTAGCTGTGTGTTATAATTTTCGGATAATTTGCAATGTACGAAATCAGATGTATGTTAAATGTTTTCACTATTTTAATAACATGAAACAGATCATTTCTTTAACAATAGGACTATTTAGTTTCAATAAACATATGAAAATCAGTATTGAATATTAATAATTAGCTGATTATTATAATTTTCGACAACTTTTCAATTAACCTAAGCACAGACAAGCAGCAAGCTTGCTGTTTTCTGTGACCTAAGTTAAAGTACGAAATACACGAAATCAGATGTATGTTAAATGTTTTCACTATTTTAATCACATGAAACAGATAATTTGTTTAACAATTACGTATTTAGTTTCAATAAACATGTGAAAATCGGTATTGAACATTAGATGCTTGTTATAATTTTTGGAAACTTTGCAATTAACTTAGAAAAGGAGCGAAATGCACAAAATCAGATGTATGGTAAATGTTTTCACTATTTTAATTACATAAAGCAAATAATTTGTATAACAATAACCTATTTAGTTTCAATAAACATATGAAAATCAGTATTGAATATTAATAATTAGCTGATTATTATAATTTTCGACAACTTTTCAATTAACCTAAGCACAGACAAGCAGCAAGCTTGTTGTTTTCTGTGACCTAAGTTAAAGTACGAAATACACGAAATCAGACGTATGTTAAATGTTTTCACTATATTAATCACATGATACAGATAATTTGTTTAACAATTACGTATTTAGTTTCAATAAACATGTGAAAATCGGTATTGAACATTAGATGCTTGTTATAATTTTTGAAAACTTTGCAATTAACTTAGAAAAGGAGCGAAATGCACAAAATCAGATGTATGGTAAATGTTTTCACTATTTTAATTACATAAAGCAAATAATTTGTATAACAATAACCTATTTAGTTTCAATAAACATATGAAAATCAGTATTGAATATTAATAATTAGCTGATTATTATAATTTTCGACAACTTTTCAATTAACCTAAGCACAGACAAGCAGCAAGCTTGCTGTTTTCTGTGACCTAAGTTAAAGTACGAAATACACGAAATCAGATGTATGTTAAATGTTTTCACTATTTTAATCACATGAAACAGATCAATTGTTTAACAATTACGTATTTAGTTTCAATAAACATGTGAAAATCGGTATTGAACATTAGATGCTTGTTATAATTTTTGAAAACTTTGCAATTAACTTAGAAAAGGAGCGAAATGCACAAAATCAGATGTATGGTAAATGTTTTCACTATTTTAATTACATAAAGCAAATAATTTGTATAACAATAACCTATTTAGTTTCAATAAACATATGAAAATCAGTATTGAATATTAATAATTAGCTGATTATTATAATTTTCGACAACTTTTCAATTAACCTAAGCACAGACAAGCAGCAAGCTTGCTGTTTTCTGTGACCTAAGTTAAAGTACGAAATACACGAAATCAGATGTATGTTAAATGTTTTCACTATTTTAATCACATGAAACAGATAATTTGTTTAACAATTACGTATTTAGTTTCAATAAACATGTGAAAATCGGTATTGAACATTAGATGCTTGTTATAATTTTTGGAAACTTTGCAATTAACTTAGAAAAGGAGCGAAATGCACAAAATCAGATGTATGGTAAATGTTTTCACTATTTTAATTACATAAAGCAAATAATTTGTATAACAATAACCTATTTAGTTTCAATAAACATATGAAAATCAGTATTGAATATTAATAATTAGCTGATTATTATAATTTTCGACAACTTTTCAATTAACCTAAGCACAGACAAGCAGCAAGCTTGCTGTTTTCTGTGACCTAAGTTAAAGTACGAAATACACGAAATCAGATGTATGTTAAATGTTTTCACTATTTTAATCACATGAAACAGATAATTTGTTTAACAATTACGTATTTAGTTTCAATAAACATGTGAAAATCGGTATTGAACATTAGATGCTTGTTATAATTTTTGGAAACTTTGCAATTAACTTAGAAAAGGAGCGAAATGCACAAAATCAGATGTATGGTAAATGTTTTCACTATTTTAATTACATAAAGCAAATAATTTGTATAACAATAACCTATTTAGTTTCAATAAACATATGAAAATCAGTATTGAATATTAATAATTAGCTGATTATTATAATTTTCGACAACTTTTCAATTAACCTAAGCACAGACAAGCAGCAAGCTTGTTGTTTTCTGTGACCTAAGTTAAAGTACGAAATACACGAAATCAGACGTATGTTAAATGTTTTCACTATATTAATCACATGATACAGATAATTTGTTTAACAATTACTTATTTAGTTTCAATAAACATGTGAAAATCGGTATTGAACATTAGATGCTTGTTATAATTTTTGAAAACTTTGCAATTAACTTAGAAAAGGAGCGAAATGCACAAAATCAGATGTATGGTAAATATTTTCACTATTTTAATTACATAAAGCAGATAATTTGTATAACAATAACCTATTTAGTTTCAATAAACATGTGAAAATCAGTATTGAATATTAATAATTAGCTGATTATTATAATTTTCGGCAAATTTGCAATGAACTTAGATAAGAGCGAAATGCACAAAATCAGATGTGCCACATATTTTTAATATTTTAATAACCTGAAACATATAATTTGTTTAACAAAAGCCTATTAATTTTCAATAAACATGTGGAAATATATATTGAAAGGTTGTAATATTTTTTACGTCGGTAGTACACCAGGGACTCTGGGACAAGGCTATGTCGGCAACCGAGCTATCGCTCGCCGACTTTTGAAAATTCTAGGTCCCCGGTTGGGAACTTGAATTACGTTAGACGTTAGACTTGGATATTAAACATATGTATCGAGTATCGTTTCTGTTAAATAAAAAAATATAAATTAAATACTTTTACTGTGGTAATTATAAATAGGGGTTAAATACTGAATATCCTCCTTTTAACACAGATATAGTTTATTACGAGCTTAACCTACAAATGTATAATAATAAACATGGAATAAGACAACTCTATAGAATAAACTCTCCATAAACGTCATTTTAACAGAGGGTTAAGAGATATTCTCGGAATACCTAATCTGTAAATAGGAAATTATTTATTATTATCGCTGTTAATGTTACTATCAACTTATAAATAAAAATTGAAACATATTTTTTATTTATATTTTTATAGTGTTAATATATTTGAACAACTTATTATAAATATAAAATTGTTTATAAAAAGTCAACAAATTATAATAAATCAATATTAACTCTGTGGTATATTAAGTAAATTCATTACTTTGTTAAAACTCCGGGTAAAGGATAACCACTTTTTTTACTACTGGTAAGAGTAATATTTTTCATTTTGGCGTAATAAATTACTTATTAATGTGCATTAAATATCCCAATTTTTATCTCTCGTTAAGAGAGGTATTAGATTCGTGCTAAAAACCGCATATCGAGATTTTAGTGAATAAGCACGTTTTACGAAAAATTAGATTGTTTTGTGTGTACAAGAAATGTTAAATACAATACTTAACATAAAATGGAAATGGCGAGAAGTATTGTGCTGGCCACAACAGATTTTTTTTTGCAATGGGGTTGTACCAGCTTCACAGTGAAGTTGTATCAACCATACTTTTTTGTTCATGAGTAAAAAATATTTCAATTAATTTTATTGAGTTGTGCCATAATGGTTTTGCCAGCATCACGGAGCTGGTATAGGAATCATGCGAAATTTCACATATGGAGATTTTTATGAATGAATACGTTTCAGAGATCCTGCAATTCGTAAAACATATTTTCACGATGAAAATCATATATAGTACGTCTTCCAACGCACCATCCTGTAGATATTGCAATAACAACAAAATGTATTCAATTCTGAAAACTATAGGCGAAGGAAAATAAGATCGCAGCGCCAAAGTGGAACTAATGTTAACGGGATAATTTGACATTTACTAATTGTATTTATGCATTAAGTGTATAATATTAAGAGATATTACTTATGTAAACGTAAATATTATAAACATACTAGATAACACTTGTGTTTATACAAGCAAGAAAAATGTCACGTGTATTATTTATCCCGGCAACTATAGTTCCGAAAATACCACCAGATGTCATATTGCTTATTTCCCGTCGCCTATAGACTATATGTGACGGGAAATAAGCAATATGACATCTGGTGATACTTTACAGAACTATAGTTGATGGGATAAGTTATACATGTGACATTTGCTTGGTTCTATAAACACAAGTGTTATTTATTATGTTCATATTATTTGCGTTTAAATATAAAATATCTCTTAATATTACACACTTAATGCATAAATGGAATTAGTAAATGTCAAAATATCCCGTTGACATTAGTTCTTTTAAAGCCACTTTGGCGCTACGATCTTATTTTTTATCGCCTATAGCTTTAAATTCCATAAAATAAACTATTACATATATTGCAATGTCTATTGTATTTAAATTATTTAAGCATGAAGCATATCCCTTTATTTCAAGCAAAACTCTTAAAAAACGTAATTAATTAAAGTACGGCCGGAATTATAATTGTAATTAAGATGCTAACTAAATTTATAAATGAAAAGTGAAACAATAAACCTAATTTTACAGGTTAAACTTGCATTGTTGGTCTACTGCATGCCGCCTTTTATATTGCCGCCGCTAGGGAAATGTAACATACCTACCTAATGTAAACACAGCTGTTGTTAGGGAGGAGGTTGTTATTAGTAGTTTGACAATTTGAATTATTACATATTAATTTTTTAAGTAACTTGTACATTGTAATAAACTACTCATGGAACAAAAAATAATTAATACATTTTTTTTGTTTATTATTCCGTTATTATTAATAATTTTATACGTACACATATAGGATAAATTTTAATATAAATAAGTAAGTATATAAATAAATCGTCACTTTCACAACTTTTACCCGTTGCCGGGTGTGTCAATTCTGCAAGTAAGCAAATATCGGTAATGAGATAATATATTCCAACCGTAAGGCGGCTACCAGCGGTCACCGCACGGGCACCCAAAGTTGGTGTGGTCGGCGCACCACAGGGGTCATTTTGTGCTAGTTATATATTATAAATAATTTTCGGCAGCGGTCAAGCATGAACCTGGAACCACAGAGCCGTACCGGAAACACACACATCCTAATGTTCATCATACATTGCCCCGTTCATTTCTTGTTTCGTTCAGTTTCCTAACGTTCAAATCTTGACCATGAAATTGGTGCAGATGAACTTGGCGTGCTCACAATTTAAAAAGTACACTACGGAGTACCAAATGTACATGAAAATTATTTATTGAATTGGAGTAGGTATACTAGTATTTTTTTAAAATTTGTACAGCGAAGTTTACTTTTTAAATTGTGAGCGCGCGAAGTTAATCTGCGCTAACATCATGGTCAAGATTTGAACGTTCTGAAACTGAACGATACAAGAAATGAACAGGGCGATGTATAAACATTATGACGCTTCATACCTAGCCATTTGTAAACAGATACGCTGTACACTGAGATATGCAACACTATAATTAGAATATAGAATTAAAATTTAATTACAATTAGAATTTAATGTACTTCTTATTGTTTATTCTTTCTTTTGAAAAAAAAAAACAAAATGTAAATCTAGCAAAGTACTAAAATGTTCCGAATAATTTGGCTGTAAAGTGAAAAATTAAGATACTGTGATGATTTAAATGTAGAATTTAATTGTAATATATATGGAGGTAATTGTTTGATATTAAAAGTAATGTTTCCCATTGTAAATACCCCGACTACATAAAATTATGACTTATAAGCAACGTAGCGTACGTACATAGTAAAAAAAAATCAGTGTTCGGATTTCCTTGTCTAATAAAGACTTTTAAATCGTGTCACCCTTCGTGAGTAAAAAACATAAGCCCTGAGAGAACGTGATAGTGAATTTTCAAGCGTTGGGCTTCAGTTACTGTTCGTGATTATTTGTTTATTTATATATTTTAGAACTATAACAGATTTGAAGCTTTTGAAACATATAAGTATTATATATTTGTTCGATTTTCGCTGAGAATAAAACCGACTTTATGAACATATGGTTTTGATTCTATTAATTCTAATAAACTTAATATTGCATAATATGTATTTGACAATATTAGTGCATACTAATACTCAGATCCGTGAATTTAAGGATTTTTACCTTTCGTCACCTTTAGGTAAAAAAGGGATTGTCTGGTCAAAACAATTCGATTATGAGTATTTAAAGAATAAGCACGTTTTAGGGTTCGTATAATACAATATTATCATTTTTACGACGATATGTGTATGTGTGTATGAGTGTGTGTGACGATTCTTTCGGATTCGATAACTCCAATACTACAATTCATTTAAAAAAAAAATCGTATTCATCTTCCTTACATCCATATGCAGACGTGCTTAGATTTTGATTATAATTGGTCAACCGGAAGTATCGTATCATTTAACGTTATTATAACAAAGAATTTATTATTCTCTATAGGTACGATTTGATTGCATTTTATACTTCATATTCAATAGATATAGAGTTAAAGAATTATATTAAATTTCATAAATCAGCCAGCTAAGCTAACCATGGAAACCGCTAATATATTCAAATAATTTAAATTGACAGATGTCAGTATCAATGAAAAGTAAATGAATGTGGCAGAGATGAGGATGTTGAGGAAGACACGGATAGATACGGTAAAGAATGAAAAAATAAGGGAAATAACTCTAGTGTAAGAAGTTTCTAGCCAGATAAAAGAGACGATTACATTGGTTTGAACATGTCATGAGGAGAGATGAAGAATATATTGGAAGAAGAATGAATAGCTTAGTAATAGAAGATTAAAGAAACAGAGGAAGACTAGGATAAGATAAAAGAGAAAAGGAACTGAATGAGAACGACACGCAAAACAGAAATGAGTGGAAGAAGAAAATAGCGATCCCTAATGAATGGAAAAAGCTAAAGAAGAATATGTCAGTGTCTAAGACACAGGATTGACGGAAGGTATTGTGCTGGTCACATTTTTTTAATATAGAGTTCATTGGCACATACACATAAGATGTTAATAAATTGCACTTTATAAACATGGCATTGATTTATACAATATTGTTAATATGTATTTGACAGTATTAGAGAATTATAATACTCAGATCCGTGAATTTAAGGTTTTTTTAATACAGACTTCATTGGCACATGTGCGTAAGATATAAATAAATCGTACTTTATGAAAATATGCTTTTTATTTAAACAAAATTGTAAATCTAATTATATAAATATTGCATAATAGGTATTTGACAATATATTCTAATATTCTGATCCGTGTATAAGGTTTTTTTATTACAGAGCTCATCGACATTTTGTGTGTGTGTATTCTAGATATTATTTTTGAACATTTGTTATTAAAAATAATAAAGATCATTAAATTCACAATCTCATTCATTTAAAAAAAATATTATATCTTCTATTCATTAAGAGATAATATGTAGTAATATAGAATAATCTGTTGTAATCTTGTAATGCATGTTTCTTCCCAAACAACTCCATGGAAACCAGTTGAAATAGTTAAATGCTTGTAAGTAATTGACAGATAAATGCAAAATGTCAGTGTCAAAAATTAACAGTTTACTGACATTACTGAATAGGTACATTTAATATTTCTTACTGTACTATTAATTAAATATTTAAAATTATAGGTAGGTATATTAATATTACATATGTCCTTTTATTCTTATACCGCTAATACCGTCAATGAATATGAAGCATTTTGAACATATTAGAAGTGCAAGACAAAATTCCTCATAGAACGAAAGGATAGATATATTTTGAATTATTTGTGTGTACAAGAAATGTTAAGTTCGTTAATTATGTAACAAAATGGAAATCGCGAGACGTATTGTGCTGGCCACAACAGATTTTTTCTGTTGCAAAAAAGTCCTCCAAATTGTAAGCTTATCTATAAGTACTTTATACATATCTAACTTCAATTTAAAAATTGCCGTAATTTTTTTAAGTCGAATGTAACTGACAGTCTTTCAGTCTTAGTAAAATCAAAAACACTGATTTCCGTTTGTGGAACAGGTTGAAGGCTGAACAGATGTAATTAATTCAATGGGCGGGGCCAAATTGCGCAGTACAACTTGCACAGGAACCAGCTTGAAAAACGCGGAATAATTCAAGTATTTAATTTTAATATCAATACATATAACGAATATGTCAAAAATATGAAAAGCTAATAATTATTATTCCAAATAATTTTAAATAAAACCGGAAGTTATTTAATGAAAAAATTATTTAATTGGCCATTTATAGACGACAGACAGGATTCAAAATTGTGTTTATTTAAATAAAAATAAATGAAATAAGTGTAATAAAAGAATCAGAAATATGAAGTAACGTTTTTAATAATTACTATTTCATTGCGAATTCGGAATAATTATTAAACAAAATTCGCATTTTATAAAAAGTGGCTTTAATTTGTTCAAAATTGCTAACTAATTCTAATAAACTAAATATTGTAAAATAGGTATTTGATAATATGGGAACATTATAATACATACATCATCGACAATTTTTAGAAATGGTGTATTCTAATGGAGCAAAATTTAAGGTAAAAAATGTTATAACAATGTGGGTTATGAAAACAGTAACCGAATAATGTTAAAAAAATCATTTTTTTTCCTAACATGAGTTTTCTTTTGTCATTTATTTTGGCGTTAAAAAGATACCACGTGGTTTGTGACGTACGAGTGACTGACGAGATGAAATTTCTTACAAATTTTATATATAAACATAATCTGCCATTGACGGGTAAACTGTCTTGTTCGCGTTCGTTTTATTACATTTTGTCTCTTTACAAGTACTATATTTCTATATCCTTTTTTAAATGTCGCCGCTTCTGTTAAGTCACATCCGGTAAAATTTAAATCTTCAATTTATATTTAAAAATTAAAATCTCGCTTAAATTAAATAAAACAGAACTCAAAATTTAAGATTTATAATACAAATATGTGAAAGTTTCAGAAAATAAAATTAACAAAAAAATATTAGAATACCCCATTATGTCGGGCGTGTATGCCCGCCAATATACAATTTGCGGTCACAACTTTTATAACATTCGTATTCTTGCATTTAGTACTTTACAATAACATTGTTCGATTTGAATTTTTTTCCACTTGGCCATTTCTTCATATTTGGAAAGAGGAAGAAGTCACAAGGGGTCAAATCAAGAGAGTAAAATGGATGAGGGAGCAGTTTGTAGTACAATTAGAGCAATTTGGCCATTACAACTGCGGACGAGTGAGCTGGTGTATTATTATGGTGGAACAGCACTTTTTTCTTTTCCAAAATGGGACCGCTTTTTCATCAATTCAACATGAAATCGATACAATAAAGCGGCATAGTAATGTCCTGTGGCTGTTTTTCCCTTTTCCAGATAGTCAATAAAGATTATGCCTTGCTAATCCTTGAAAACCATGACCATGGCCTTTCCGCCCAATCGAACCGTTTTTGCCTTCTTCGGAGGACGTCCGTCAGGAGAAATCCACTGTTCTGGCTGTTTTTTTATTTCTGGTGTACAGTGATGTATCCATATTTCATCAATAGTTGCGAAACATTGTAAAACACGGCACCCATCTTGACGGTAGCTTTTCCATGCCCCAATATTTACGCAGGATATTAAATACGCGTTTGTCTGAGATGTTTACCATCTTAGCTTCAGGACCGAATGACGCCGAGCGATCATACAAATTGTTGCACGGACTGTACAAATGATTATGTACCTATAATTCTATTATTATATCTCTCTGTTCATCGTGCTATCGCAAGTTTTTTACGCAACCCAGATGAATTTATATTTTGGTAGATCTATACTGTAATAATTGCATATTTTTACGATTAAATATGCGTTTGTTATATAAATTATCTGTTTCATGTCAACAAAATAGTAATAATTTGTAGCATACTATGGAGTGCGTACATTTCGGGTATTAAGGTAGTCATACCATGAAACTATTTTACCCAGAATTAAGTGAAATATAAAGTGCATCTAAACTGAAGTATAATCTAATTGCTCTCCAACTTTTAAAACAATTGACCACGCGATAGCTGAAATATTTGCAATTAAATTTGGCTTTTTTAACACGTGAAGAATAGGAAATGGTAAAATAAACATAACATTTTAAATTATAACTTTTATATCCAAACCGACATTTAATAGAAAAACTAGCATGTTATAAAAGACTAATTAAGGGAATGCATACAAATTTCTAAATGCCCATATGCCACTCTGTACATTCCTTGACATATACATTTATCTTTCGTACAAATACGTCCGTTGAAATTATATTGCCCTGTACATTTCTCGCCTTATACATTTGTCACTGTGAATTCAAACTTGGCGCGTTCATTGCATTTCCAATTACATTTCAAAAACAAAACGTATTTTAATTTAAATATGTGCAATATTTGAATTATGTTTTATGATAGGTTTACGTTTATATATTTTTATTAAAAGGAATAAAATACATTTTATTTACGAAGTCTACTTCGAGAGAAGATAATGCGCCATGTTCGAATTCTCTGATGTGCGACAACTTCATGGTATAGATTTGTCACGAATGTACAAGACGAGAAATAGGGCAATATAACTTGAAGGGAAATATTTGTACGTTAGGAAAATGTATATGCCAAGAAATGTATAGAGTTGATATGAGTGCAGTTCGTAATTTGTATTCTAAGCCTAATATACATTTATTTCTCAGATTTTATTAGTCTACTCAGGTAATAAATTCTAACCTTAAACTGAAGTCATATGTCATATTTATATTCAACACCGATGTTGTTACCCTATTATTCTATTATAAATTATAAAAGCAGCTAAAATAAAAGATATGGTATTTATTTTATTTAATATAGGTATTTTATTTAAGTTGGAATACAGTCCGTCAACGTGTTCCTTTGCACATAAATCTTTTACCAACTAAGTCGTTTTTTCTTTTATTATATATTTTAATCATTATAATAAATGTAAGTTATATAGTTTATAATTATTTTTCAGATAAGAACATTTTTAAACCATCACATTATTATTTACTATAAAAATCATTTTAACCTATTTGTTTTAAAGATCTGCACATTGAAGAAAACGTTAACGAATTAATAAATAATAAAAATTATTTATAATTAACTTAATTGATTACTTAATTAAAAACCATGTAATAAAAATTGTGGCGGTGCATTTTCTTTGCGGATAATGTTATTACTCTGATATAGTGTGAATATGACTTCTTAACTTACGTAAAGACATCCTTTTAAATATGTAATATCACACCTTAAAAGTTGTGAGGGTTACATACGGAGGTATTGATATTTAGCATTGAATCAAACCACATTTTTATTTCTTACTACTGCCACACTTGGCGCCAGAGTTCCTGTCCTCGAACTGACTGATATATGAATTAGGCACTTTGAGGACGTCCCCAAAGGGCCTGCTCTGTCCTCATAGTGCACAATATATGAACTAGAATGTCCTCAAAGGGAGCATTGGCCATATATATATATATATATATATATATATATATATATATATATATATATATATATATATATACATACATACATACATACAGGCATCATCGTGAAAATGTTAAAATTGGATTCTAGGGACCTTAAAACGTGGTCATTTACCAAAATCTCGATATGAGATTTTTAGCACGATCCCTATACCTCCCTTACCAAGGGTAGCGGGAGGTAAAAACCTGATGTGGCCAACACAAAATTTCCCGCCATTTAATTTTTATTAATTTAATGACATACTTACATATTTACTAATGCTATATTAAGTTTCTTTTCATATAACTATTGTTCTATTTACATTTTCTTTTTAAAAGTTACTATTATAAATTTGAAAGAAATGTGTTTAGATAGGATTTCGTGGTGAAGGATGTTGTATCGTAACTATTATTGTGATCCGGATGCGGTATTTCGCTACCGAAAAACGGTCACTTTAATATGTTAAGAGTGAGGATTTGTTGTTTGATGTTATTGTTTTCGGGTTTGTGTTAACCCATTAAGTGGGTATGTATGTATGTAATATGTAATTTTTTTTTTGACAGTGACATTTATCTGGCAGTTACGTACATTTGAGCTGAACTGTGTAACCAAGGAGTTGTTTTTAAAACATAGACTCCGGGATTCGAATTATAGTTTATTTTATAAATTTAAAATATGTATTACGGCTTAACGAATAACAATAAAAAGTTTCTAAAACTTAAGTCGCTTTCAGTTTAAAAGAAATTTCATAAAAAAATATAAAAAAATAGTGAAGGATCACATTATTTTTTAAATTACTTTTGTTTAAAATCATCCATAAACGATTTATAGGGATAAAACAAATAAAGTAGTATAAAATTAATTGCATCAACCTTTAATTAAATCATTCACGACAAAACAAATAATTCTCTTTAAAGAGAGAATTTTTCATTGTGTATAAACCTTTTCGGTGTAATGTAGACCGGCTTGGAAAAACATTCCCCAATGATGGTGAAGGAAGTTTTAATCAATAACCAAAATGACCAAAGCTTTTGAAAGGTTTTGCGCTCTTTGCCGCAATAGCAATTTAAACAGAGTTGAATTATCTGAAAGTTATTTAAACGTCAAATATCGCGATCAGCGGTAAACTTGAAAAGAGCGTATATCAGTTAATTTCCGATGGTATAGGATTATAATGAACACGCTGATTGCCAATCTTTGATACTTTCAAACGTTGACTTCAAGTAGCTGATTATGTCAGCCTTGTTTATCTTTTCGGATTGACCTTTGAACCTTTGATTTAACTTTTAAATTGGATGTAAACTTTTTAATTCTAAAAAACCAAATGAAATTTATATCATGAAAATGTTTGTTCATATAGGATGTACCGTAAATAATAATATTATACACGGTGAAAAAATAATCGGAACTGCAGTCAAATACAATTTATTTGGATCAAACTGACGTTTCTGTCATACTATGACAATCCTCGGGACTCTATATTTTTATTAACATGTTATAATATGTATAATATTTTCACAACAATTACATACATCCAAAATCATCAAATAGTTTAATAGTTATATTATTACAAAAAAACAATATTTTAAAATATTATTTTTATTATTTAACAATGTTGTGTTTTTGTAACAGTATAACTATTTGGTCATTTTGGATGTCATTGTTTTAAAAAAATTATACATATTATAACATGTTAATAAATTTATAGAGCCCTTAGGATAGTCATAGTATGAGCGAAACCTCGGTTTGATCCCAATAAATCGTATTAGACTGCAGTTTCGATTAATTTTTCACCGTGTATTAACTCCTAGAGCAGTCGATCATCGTGATCAATAATAATATAATATATCATCACGGCATATTACCTATTGCTTGATGAGCCAATCTGTTTTGTACACAGATTGCGGTAATGATGATGATATGTTTTTACCGTGACGAATTTTGTCAGGATGTTCTGTATTTGCACGAAATAAATATAAGGGCGTTATTAGTAAAATACACAGGTCACCCTAAAATTATTGAGAAACCAAATCAGGTTTGTCATGAAAAACATTATTTGCACTCTCATTTCAAACAGTTATCTGTCATTTAAAATTAAATTAGAACTTAGGTGATCAATTTTTTAAAGTAGCGTTGTGAGAGAAAATATGAAATTAATCAAAGCATTTGCGAAACATGATTTATAATTTAAGAGCTTTAACAGTTTTTATGTCAGCCTGAAATTAATTTAACAGTATTTAAATCCACCAGTAGATAATTAGTTCAACAGCTTTGATAGTTTTAAGTCGCCAGAAATTAATTTGAAAGCTTTGACAGTTTCAGGTCTTCCAGAAATCACTTTGAAAGCATTCCAAAAGAAGGTATAATATTTAATTTTTGCACGATCAGGTTTTTACTTAAACTTTACCGATAGAGTTTCCAAGGCAGTTAGTTTTGTTTACAATAATAATAAGCATTGCAGGCATTAAGTGCTTCTTACCGGTATCGGATGTATTGGAGACTAATCCTCAATCAGTAAGGTGCACTTACTGCCCTTAATAATTAAATAACTATTATAAAAGGGTCATAGGGCTATAACATAGAAAAACAGTTTTTTTAGCTCGAAAACAAAATATTGTTATTTTTTACTAACATGAAGAAAAAACAAAATAATAATTATAACAAATAAAATGCCTTAAGTCAACAATTGTTTTGTTACTGTCAGTTTTATGGTTAATGAGATTTTTTCTAAATTTCCCAATTTTTTTAAATTTATTTTGTGGCTTTATATAAAACAGATATTGAACGTGTATCAAAAAGTTTGTAATTTCTTTCCCTATAATATGCACATTTTTTTTTTAAATTATACCCATATGTATGTACTATAAATAAATAAAACATGTTCAGAGATATCATATATGGAATGCATTTTACTTACTTATATTAAATGATGGTCGGATAATGGAAAACCTTCGTACATGCTGCCTTCGTAAGGAAACACATTTACACAAATTTTCGTATTTCATTTAAAATGTTATTTTGTACATTAGCATGCAATACACAGAAATATACGTCCATTCAGTCACTGTGAAATGTCACAAAAAACCAGTAACATGCGATTTTTAACATGTTTCAATAGGAACACGACAGCATTGATCAGAGTGAAGAATGGTATTTATTTTCAAAAATTACTAATACATATGTATGTAAATAGTGTGTTTTTATAAATTATTTTATTTGACAATGTACAGTTATTTCTACATTTTATTATTTGCATTTTGAAAAAAATGTTACACTTTTAATCTAATATTGTATAATATAAAAATGTATAAACTATATAGCCTATGCATAAGTATACATTTTAGTAATAGTGATTGATTAGTGATAAACTAAACGTTTTTTTTCTCAAAACTACAGAATGTTTTATAAAAACTACAGAATGTTTTATATTTTTAATACTATTTTTAGGAGCGTTTTTTTATATTTCAACATGTGCAAAATTAATTCATTACTTTGTGGCAATATAATAATTATAAATTTAAAAAAAATTAAGTGGATATAACGCCGATCGAGCTAGAATTTTCTCGGGCCGTTGTCTTTCCAATCCGGCCCTGAATATTAAGTTCCATTGTCAAGGAAAAAAAATTATAGACCACTTTGCAATATATGGTATAAATAACGAATAACCTTTATTTACCGTAATTTTGAATTCCAAATTTGAACACTGTAGTAAACGTCAATAATTAATTACCCGCCAAATTTTCATTAGGTCTGCTGTTGTCACATCAAAACTAAACCTCTCTATCGGTAACAAACTAATTTACAAGTAATGGAGCTATTTTCCTGTAGAATAACACATCATGGAATAAAAAATCCACAATGCGGCACGGATTTCCATCCGATGTTGCATTATTGCACTCGGGCTCATGTAGGCAAACCGGTCGCGTGCTGTGCGAATCTCCATTAGTGTAATTAATGACCGGGTATTTTATACTTTTTTTATCATGGCCAGCTTGCTCTTTTTGGAAAGTAGTGCGAGATGTATTTTAAATGCAAGCTTGGGATGCATAGTTGTACGAAGGTTTAAAAGGTTATGTATGTCTTTGTTTCAAAGCTCTGCAAGCCTTATTTAGCATGCGTGCTTAAGTTCATACAGTTTTTTTTTTTTGTAAGGGATACTTTTTTGTTTGTATTGTAGTTTTATAAATGTGGCAGAGGTATTAAAGGATGTTTAAAAGTCTCTGTATGATAATAATTTTTATCTTTTTAGGAAAGATAACAGCCTAAACCAATTATTACCCCAATTATTCTTCAATGAATTCAGACTATTATTTAAGTCAGTGATTCTAACTTATTGAACTCACCGCTCCCTTTCCCATATATATTTTTTCAATGTCCCCTCAGAAAAATTTACTCTAATCTAGACAGGTAACCTCAAAGGATCGGCATAAACGATGACACGGACTTGTACTATAAAATTACAATGAAATCTCTTAACACGCTTAGAAAAAAAATTCTAATGCCTGTAAGATTAGCATAAAACACGCGTTTTCAATATTTTCCCCTATATTTATGGCACTTTGGCAACAACATTAGGTACCTACTTATGACACTTCGTAAATAACTTAAGAGTTCAAGTTTATAAATTTATCGGTTTAAATAAAATCGGATTATGATTTTTACCTCCCGCTACCCTTTGTAAGGGAGGAATAGGGATCATGGTTAAAATCCCATATTGAAATTTTGATAAATGACCACCGATTTTAACATTTTCACAATCATGTCTGTGGGTGTATATGTGTGTGAGTGTGGATCTTCTGGAAACCTTGTATTTTTACCTTATTCTAATATTGAAAGAAGCCATTAGATTTTTATATAAATCGAATAACCGGAAATCGCATTTTACTTGAAGCTCAAAATAGTTTTTCTTCCAAAAATACCTTTAAATGTCATTTTTTCGCGATTTATGTTATTATAAAAATTAAAGATTATTGAATTTTCTATAGGCACGCATTAATAATTTTTCTATATATTTTATAGATATAATAAAATAATCAATTTTATAAATCTATATTTTATAGATAAGACAATTTCTTAGTTCATATTTCAAATGTATGTAACTGACATAATAATTTCAAATTAATAATAGAAATGTTTTAAAAAGAAAATTGTAAATAGCACAATAATTATATGGAAAGGAACTTAATTATTATTTACATACATACCTGTAGGTATGTATGTAAATAAAAAAAATATCATCACGGCATATTACCCATTGCTGGGTGTGCTAATCTGCTTTGTACACAGATTTTGGAAATGATAATAACATATATTTGTATCCTGCGGGCGTTACCATGCGTCGCTTCACAGGCACTCATTTCTGGCGTTGAGAGTGCACCACAGGGGTCAATTTTGTGCCATTTAAAATTGGAAATATTTGACTTTGGGGATTGAATCCGGTTCCCCAAATTCGGGACTAGACACTCAGGCACGAGACCCCATATGTATTTAAATTAATAAAAATTAAATGGCGGGAGGTATTGTGTTGGTCAAATAGTTAATAAAAATCAGTATTGTTTGACGCAGATGTTATATTTCCAAAAGGATTTTTGATTTCATGTTCGCTGAAAATTTTTTGTATTCGTAAATGATGAGAGTTTTATCGTTTTATGTTGTTCCTTCAAGTAGTAAAAAATTAACCATTTTTTATATTTTAATTCCTAAAATTTTGTTTCGAAATAATTCACTTTGGAACTGAAAATTTGAAACTAATACAACGATGCTTTTCTGTTTATATGTACATTCAAGAGGAAATATATTGAAGAATATTTTACTCGGGTACATTTTTAACCGTTTTCTTATTACTCTTTTTAGCTCTCATCGTCCACTTAATGCCCTTCATTGCTCCCCATTAATCCTAACGCCATCATCGCCCCCCTTGAATTTATCCAACGCCTAAAAGGGAGTGGTATTATACACTTTGAGAGTCACTGATCTAAGTTATAAAACTAGGAACATCTTTCCAATATCTTATTGAAAAGCATGTTGTAAATCTCGATTTTCATTTGTCTGTCATTTACTACATCTATCTTAGATCGCCAATCGGAATCTCCTTGCAGTTTAGAACCCCGGCAAATGTTCAAATTTTCCAGATAATAGTTGAGCTGGGTTGCTAGGCAAAGCGAATATTTCCGTTATTGCTATTCATTGTTCATAGGTGCATTCAGTACATATTGTATCGTAGTTGGCTATTGCGATGTTATATTGTTGAAAGCGCAGAATCGTGATAAAGCTGTTTAGTACCACCTGAATTCGTTGGACTTGGGATAATTTTACGAGCAAGCTGTTTTGTTAATTTGTACTACAAATTTGCTGAATTATCTAATTTTGCTGCTTTGCTGTTAATTAGCAACGTAATTTTAACGTTTCAGCTTCTTGTTTTACGGGGTGGAACAATACGTAAATTTCCACATATTTAAGCGTATTTATATTATACATAATGAATTAGTTTTAAGTGTTTTGCTCTGAAGCGTTTCTCCTCGTATTTCTCTGTACAACAAAATACAAGCAAAAGAAATGATTCATTTTTAAAATTATATATGCCCGATTGCACGTTCATCAACGCTTGGTTTAAGTAACGGATGGTCAAAATGGACAAATTCGAATCAGTTTCCTTGTACTTATTACATTTAAATCATTGCTGTCAAAAATCACATTGGATTTATTCGTTTTCATGATCCGTTAATTAAACAAAGCGTTGATGAAGGGTTCTGCAACCGGGTAATTTTATTTTACAGTTATTGTTTGTAATATAATAATGTCCAAGGCCGTTCCATACGGGTGGGCACAAAAGCACGTGACCAAGATGAGCGCCATTTCAATATAGCAATATTAGTCTTTTTTAAATGCTCTAATACGTAAAGAAAAAATTACTATACAACTTGACAACGTGACAGAAGTAAGCAATATTTTTTTGTTTGCATAATCCTACAAAACGGATATTTTTTGCCATTATTGAAATAATAACTTCAAAGGTGTTGATTACAACAAAGAATATTATACTATATTCTATATTAATTATTCGATTATAGCTCATGAAATTGATTACAAAAATGAATCCAGCAATTAATCTAATATTTAAATACTAGCATTTTGCGAAGATTCAAATTGTTAAGTATTACAATTCTGAAATCTTAGCCAGATAATTTATTTTTCTTTTCTGTCGATATAGAATTAACAAATAAAATTTCATCAATATTTTAAATCTAGCATTTTTCAAAGTTTCGTAAGTGCAGTTTAAACTTTAAAGCATGTGTTAATTTGCAAATTACACATTATGAGGGGCGCTGAAATATAATTTTGCACAAAGGCACCTTTTGCCCACGGAGCGGAACTTATAATGTTAGAAAAATATTCGTATTTCTTTCACTTCTATCTACTAAATTTTAATAGTTAATCTGGCCAATATCTCTAAAATAAATCTTACCAGTGTATCTAAATTCTACTGTAGTTTTCAAAAAGAGTAAAAAAAATATACTATAGTAATAGTAAATCATAAGCAAAATACTAGTATTAAGATATTGAAGATTGGTTGGTTTCTTTGTTGTAATCAATATTCTTGGACTGTAATCAAAATATCCTTTGTTGTAATCAATAAAAAATAAATACAGTTTTCAATAAAACATTGTCACGCCTATTGAGAAACAAAAATTTAAACAGTATTTAGTAATTTTGACATTTCGTTCCATTTCTTTTTTCAGAGATATTTTTTTAAACACTGTTTAAATATTTAACACTGTTTTCATTTAGACAATGTTTATCCTTACTAACCCTGTTTAAACGCATTTTACTCATTTATTTGTGAAATTAGTCATATTAATTGTTGTAATCAAATATTTCTTTATTGTAATCAACTCTCTTTAGAAAGAACCGGGTTAGATTAATGTTAATTTAAAAATGTTAGTAGTAAATGAATTATTTTTGTTCTACATCAAAATATTTCTCGGGCTTGGCTTAAGCCTGTCAATATTTTGTAATTTAATTATTAAAAAAATATGTATAAGACTGTTGCTTCTGTACATGTAAATACGGTTGTATCATAGAGTTTGTTTCACCTGACGTAAAGTCACTAGACGCAATCTCACAAGCTAGGTGAAGATTTTTCGGAAGTAAATTTAATATTTATCTCAGGGAGATGTCAAACTCTATGTGTTTGTCTTTGCAATTCTCTTTGTCAGAAACCATTTTTCACTGCAATACCTACTGCGTTTCTATTCTGTTGTGTCAACAATTCACTTCTTTTCAGTTGGGAATTTCGTTACCTATCCTTCGTAGAAATATTGAAAGGATATAATTTAAATTCTTCTACTCAAATATTGGAAAATAGCAAATGACAAATATTATCCGGGGAATCACATTATTTTCACTGGTTACTTATTTTGTTTTTAACATTTCGTATTAGAGGGAACTAGTGATTTTAAAAAGCTTATGATGCATTTATTTTGCAATTTGATACGTCATCAATTTTTGCTGCAAGAATTATTAATATTTTATCTAGCATCTTTGTCGTATACGCATAGTACAGATGAGACCTTTATTCGCTATCTCATTATCGTATGTATTACAGAGTAACAGTGAAAAATACATAAAAAATTCTGTCATTTATAGGGTTAACATATTGGTTTTAGATTATACTAATATAGTTTTTAGACAAAATTAAAATTTATGAAATTACCCGTTTTGTAGCCTGTTCGAAAATTGTGTCTCAGTATGTGTTTATAAGCCGCCTTGATAATTCTAATAAAGATTAAGTATACTTACGATTCTGGCAATATTTTACTACAGGAAGATGAAATGGTACTTACCTGAAAAAGAAATAAAATAATTAGTACAATGAATAAATAAATAAAATAAATATATCATCACAGTATATTACCCATTGCTGGGTGTGCCAATGGGGACCTCTACTGTTACTCTTTATTAATTTAAATGAGAATATAATTCATTAGTCAAGTGATATGTTTTCCGCCAATCAACATTCAGAATCTGCCTAGTTACATGTCTATCACAGCGATTATAAAAATAACCTTATTTATAGTCGTTACTAAGGGATTTGTTTTCTTTGTTTACGATATTGACAGTTAATTTTGAGTATAAAATAAGCAATAACAATAATTCAAACTCCAATATATTAAATAAAACTCGTAAGTACCATTTTTAATACATTATAAATATGTATATCAAAAGTTAGGTTAACATAATGTGTTACAAAAATTCATTATATTTTCTTATTAAATATAAGCTCGTGATATGATTAATAATCGAAGATATTGCTCGTAAAACCGAAGCAGCACATTTCACTCGCGAATATCATCGATGATAATCATATCATTTGTCATATTACGTATGAAAATTTCTTTAATTTTGGAGCAAATCGAATTACTTATTAAAAAGGTTTGATAGTGTTTAATTTAACTGCTTTTGATTTTTAAATTTAAAATGACGCCACGGTGACACCTATGTATATTACTATCCATGGGCGTTGTTAAACCAAACATGAAATATTAGAAAAATTTAAAAAAATACTCGAATTAACGAACAGAAATTATAAATAATAACAATAAATTAACGTAACTTGACAGATAAATCGGTAACATTTGTTTTGTTTTGTTTCAATTCAATGGCTATAGCTAATTTTGGTGTGATTCATCCTTCACATTTTAGCCATCCATATTGTTCATCAAAATTAATGAAAATAATTAGGGAAGCAGGAATTTACGAGTCTTATTTTACATGTTACTATGTCACCATCCTGTATATAAGTCATGAGTTCAATTATAAATGTTGTTATTTGTTAACATTATTTCGACATCTGAAATGATGTAGATAATAAATAAGAAATAATGAAACTAGAAATAAATGTGAAAAGTAAATGAAAAATTTTCTAGAATATTAGTACAAGTTTGAAGATGCAGAAACTCGGAAGTTAAAATGAAATTACACTTTTTAAATTTAACTCCAGGCTTCAAGGTTTCGTACTCGGCTTCGTAGAGTAAAAAATATAATATAAAGAATATTCCTCGTCGGAGTGGCAGTTGTAGTGGAAGTAGAGTAAACATTTCATTAAAATAAAGACTTTTTCCCATTGGGAAAGCAAAAAGTTGTTGCTAACAGCATAAATAATTAGAGGTTGGAGGGTCGGGTGTTCTCTGGTCCAGCGCACGCCATTTAAAATACAAATTAGACGGTCTTTAACGTAATTTCGGGTGTATCTTCTTTAAAAATAGGGCAGTTTTGTGTTAATGCTCCTCTGGAACAGCTACAATTAATACAAAAAAGCTCCGAATTTATTATTGTGCTTTTTTTGACAAAGCTTTTTTGTTACGACTTACATACTTTTTAAGCACATATATAATTCATAACCCTTGTAGAAGAATTGTATAGCATTCTCCCTTTGCCCCAAAAATGTTTCTATGAAGGTATTTTAATTATGAATGGATATAATTAATGAGTTTTTATAGGTGGATTTGTGTGTGCATTATATTTTATTTTAATTTTGTTTTTACCTTGCGTACCTTTGATCAACAATTTAGGTGGTGGATTTTTAATGAGTAAGCACGTGTTAGGGTAGAATAAGATTTTATTAATTTTATGATGATGTATTTATGCTTGTGTGCGTGTGTGTGACGATTTTTTCGGATCCAATAACTTCAATACTACATTTCAAAACAATATATTTTTTTCGTATACGTCTTCCTTACATCCATATGCAGACGTGGTTAGATTTTGGTTATAATTGGTCAACCACAAGTACCCTCCATTTGAAGATAATAATAATAATAATATATTTATTTAGCTTATAAGCTAGTTACAACCACATAATATAAATAAAGTAGTTATAAGCAAAGTTATAAAAATAAATGACCCAAATTACAAATTAGATGTTAATAGATATTTCTTAACATTTTCTTTAAACAACCTTAAACTAGAACAATTTTTTACATCGTCAGGTAAATTATTAAAATTTTTGATACATTGCGAAAATACAGAATAGTTTTTTACCGTATGTATATATAACTTTTCATTTCCTCTAGTTGTATATTGGTGCATATCTTTCACATAATTAACAGCTTCAAACAAGTAATTTGGGAATAATTTGTTTACAATCTTATACATAAAAATTAATGAATTGTAGGTGATGTGCTTAGTTGCATCAAGCCAATTTAGACAGTTCAACATTTCTGAAATTCTTGTGTATTTGTTACAATTTAAAATACAACGCATGGCTTTATTTTGTAACTTTTGCAAATTATTTAATTGTGTTTTATTACTCGCTAATAAAATCGTTCCACAATAATTAAAATGGGGCAATATTATGCTGTTATAAATTATAATTTTTGCATTCATAGTTAATTTTGACCTTAATCTACATAGAAAATTAATTTTTTTAGCAACCTTCTTTGTTATATAGTCTACATGTAAATTAAATTTAAGCGTGTTATCTATTATAACACCTAAATATTTGATACTAGTTACTCGTTCTATTACATTATTATCAATTACAACCTTATTATTAGAATTTATAATTTCTTGTTTACTTTTCTTACTGCCTATTATCATATATTTAGTTTTTGAACAATTCAATTTTAGTTTGTTACACTTTAGCCACTCATCTAAAATATTTAATTCTTCATTTATTGTATTTATTATTAAACTGTTATCAGTATGCTCGAAATATATTAAAGTATCATCGGCAAAGAGATGAATTTTACACTTTTTCAACACATCTGGCATATCGTTTATATATAATATAAAGAGAAGAGCACCCAACACACTTCCTTGTGGAACACCTTGATCGCACTGTAAAGTATTTGATATTGTTTCCGCGTATTTAGTTCGTTGTTTTCTATTAGTCAAATAAGAAGTAAACCACTGCGACACTGTATCTTTAAAACCGTATTTACTTAATTTATTGATTAGTAAAGTTCTGTCCACTGTTTCAAAAGCTCTTTTTAAGTCTAAAAAGACTGCAAATATAGTCTTATTTTTTTCTTTTGCACTTGTCCAATCCTTTAAAACAAGTTGTATTGCTGCTTCACACGAATGTTTTTCTCTGTAACCGGATTGCCACTTAGATAACAAATTATTATTGTTCACATATTGCACAGTTTGTTCGTAAACGACAATTTCTATTAGCTTTTCAACTGCTACAAGCATATTTATAGGACGATACTCTTCAATTTTAGTCGTATTTTTAATTTTTGGTACTGGTACAATTAAGGATTCTTTCAGATTTTAATAGTTTTCTTGGAAAAGCGCAGTTAAATATCATTTATTGACAATGGATATAGAATTAACAAATTACAAAGTAATTAAATTCCATAAAGCTATGCTATAACCATGTAAAAAACTACTATATTAAGAAAATTCTGATTGACAGATATGAGTGTCAATTGTAACTGACATAGTATATTTATATTTACTGGATTTTTTCTGTATGGAATTTGTACAAAATACATAGATCTGACGGAAGGTAATGTACTGGAAATATAGAATCTATTGCAAGAATCTTTCTGCAGAATTTGTATAATATATATAACTGACGGAAGGTAATGTGCTGGCCACATCATATTTTTTTTTTCAATATTGTCAAAAGGTATTGATAATTAAGTAACACCTTTTATTTTATGATAAAATATGAATTACGAAAATAGTAGTTTTCAGAGAAGTTCAAATCGTAATACATAATTGACTAATATAATGTTAATTAATTAATAATTGTGTTATCTATTATTTATGGTTAAGATGCAGTTGACAGTGCGACAAAATAGTACTGATATAAATCAATAAAAATCTCAAGTACTAATCAATAAAACAAAAGTATTTCTTTATAATTTATTCAAATAAATTCAATTTGACAATTTTGAATACCATAAATTGGGACAGATAGAAACAGTTCTAATGAAAATAGTATCAACAGGACAAAATACGAGTAGTAGTAAACGACAACTAGGCGGCAAAAATGGACCACTATGAGCGATGATTAAGTGAACTTTACGAACAATTCAACAAATTTATTATTTCATCGTTCAATTGTTCATCGCCCAGTAGCCCTCGCCTGGTTGACCGTACCCGAAAAGATGGTGTAGTCACATTAAACGAACTCCGAAAGAACTTAAATTTATTATAGCCGACATTTGCAAAATATTCAGAATAAAAATAATAAATGGATGAAAAGTTGGGCAGTATTTCAGAAAAAGTTCACCCCAGGTATTTTAACTTCCGCTTAAGAAAAAGACATTCTCACATAAAGTGTTGACAGGGCATAAATATTATAGCGATGCTCTTGTTTTTTTTTTTGCACTATCGATTTTTTTTAATGTTTATCGGTAGGGTTTCCAAGGCAGTATGTTATCTTTACAAATTACTGATCGGTAATTGTTTGTGATTTCCAAATGATCGAAAAACGAACGAATAAGTAAATAAAAAACAGGGATCAAAGCTTACTTTAAAAATGACAACTAAAATTTTCTTAAATGCCAAAATAAATAAGCTTAAGTATTTATATAAATTTTAATAATTGCATAATCGATTTTCTTTTAATATTTACCGAAAGGGTTCTAAGGCAGTAGGCTTTATTTACAAATTTCTGAACGGCGGAGGCGATAATATTTATTTATGTATATAGGGTCGCAAGAAGGAGGCCTTTTATTCGTCTAAGAGTGTAAACTTCTTTCGACCACAGGGTGTATAACGTTTTACGTACTACTGAAATGAAATAAAATGTTTTTAAATTATTTTTTACATACATTTCCAATTTTTTGCGTTTTGGTTACCATTTGCCGGGCTTTTGCTCAACTTTACCGCCCGCATGTGCTACTTTATCGCCCGCATGTACTACTTTATCGCTCGCATGGCTACTTTACCTCCCGCATGTCCTACTTTACTGCCCGCAGGGTGTAAAATTTCAGTTTCCCCTATGGTAACTAAGATGTAAATAAACAATTTTAATACAGATGCGTAAATAAATAACAACAACGAGCAAAGCTTACTCTAAAAATTACTTTTTTTTTAAATGTCAAATAAATTTTAATTTTGTTTTTGCGTTGATCGTTTAATAAGCATTGTGGTCATTAAGGTGTCGGATGTATTGGAGATCCCGACTTCGTCTCGATCTTCAAAATCCTCCTCAACCGGTAGGAGACACTTACTGACTTAATACTTAAATAATTATGGTGGATTATAACTTTATATCACAAAATTAATAATATTTACTAATAAGACGAAATAATGAGCGAAAATTTACAAATGCAATGAATAAAATATTTATTTTACTCAATCTGACAGAAACGATGGTAGAATATTTAAATGAAAAGTATGTATAGAATAAATTTAGAAATAATTCAATTTGGGGACTCTATTGGGAATTGAAGTGATTATATGCATGTATAAAATAAACCAGTCAAAGTTACTGAAAGACATTAATATTTCAAACAGATTTTGCAAAATAGAAAACATTTAAATGAATGTGGAAAACGAAGTAAACTAATTCCTTTCATCAGAATATGAATAATGAATAAGAAACTACGAAAATGAAAACTAAGAAAACGAAAACTAAGAACACGAAAACTATTTCCCCTGAGTGCAAGAAAATAAAAAAAGGTAAGATTAATTCCTTTAAATTTAAAAGACTTTGCAAGTTGATAAAATCAAATGAATCATCTAGAGCGCCCACTAATCATGCAATATTACATAAAGCAAGCAAACAATTTTGAATCCAATTTATATTCTAAAGATGAATCGCTTAAAGAACACTTCATACATACTCCTGAATTTATTCAACCGAGAATGCATTGCATAACAACCATCAATAATAGTGAAAAATTACTAAGCAAATTTATTCAATTGTGAAAATTAAACAGAATAATTTCCCCGAACAAAAAGTTGCATATTCCTTTATACACCTTGTACAATACTTTCCGGCCATTGTTGCAAGATGGGCTCATGTATTCTCGAGCAATATATGACAACAATGTATAGAGTATTATTAATGATCTTTGCAGGGTCGGCTGGAAGTTTCGCGGGGCCTCGGAAAAACTTTATTAATTTTTTTTAAACGAGTATCATATAATTTAATTAAACATAAATTACAAATATTCACTAGCCCTATCGCACATGAATTGGAGCAAAAAATTTTGTACATTAAATTATTTTTTCTAAATTAAATTATATAAAATAAATAAATATATCATCACGGCATATACATACATACATACATACATACATACATAAAATCACGCGTGTCCCACTTAGTGGGTTCGCACAAACCCGATAACAATAAGAAAAACATCAACATCATAGAACAAATCCTTATTCTCAAACATATTAAAGTGACCGATTTTCGGTAGCGAAATACCGCATCCGGATCACAATAATAGTTAGGAAACAATCATCCTTCGCCACACATTCCTATCTAAGCAGACTTCTTTCGCCTCGGCCACACTCATAATCGCATTCATACATGCTCTTCATACTTGGAAATTCTCTCTCTTTAAGCACCCTACCAACCACATCCATCCACTTATACACTGGTCGGCCACGCAATCGAAAACCCTCAACTTCACCCAGATATATACGCTTAACAAGCCGTTCACTAGCCATTCTCTCCACATGCCCAAAGCATCTCAAATGACTCACACCAACTCTCAATCACATTGTTCCTAACCATACATTCTTCATAGACCAAATTATTCCTCACGCGATCCCTTCTGACATACCCACATACACCACGTAAATACCTCATTTCCACGGCAGTCACTCTCTTTTTATGCTTCCCCGTCCATGCCCAGCATTCGCTTCCATACATCAAATCAAAGCAGGCACTAGCACTCGATATTACCCATTAATTACGCAGAAATTAAATATTAATATTTTGATCAAAATAGTGGTGCATAATTTTTTTGTAGAAATATATTGTTGAGTTTGCATTAACAAACCAATTAAAACTTATTGTTGACATGTCAATTTTGTACGATTGTTAAAAAGTTATGTGGAAAGTATTTGTCATCTAATATGCGAAATTCTATTAGTGTTGTAAATAAAACTGGGCTTTTTGGGCAAAAAATTGCAAAATAAACCTATCAAGGAACGACGAGAAACATAATTTTTTTGTTTAAAAATACCGGAAATACTGAACAAACGTCAAAACAACGTTTTTCGATGATTACGAAAAGGGATGATCGGGCTCTACGGCCACTTATAGAAGATCGCCGAGTTGCTATTTTTGGCGTGATTTTCGATATTTTCATACCTAATTTCTGTAGTTTCAAAGCATGCAAAGTTAAGAAATTGAGAAAGTATCAGTTTTTTTTTGCACCAAACCCTACTAGCGCCAACTCGATATTGTTGTATTTAATTATAATGAATCAAATACCGCTCTATACAGTTTTATTATCAAATTTTCTTAGAAATATGAAAGTGCGGGGCCCCTTTGACCGCGGGGCCTCGGACAAAATCCCGAAAACCCGAGCTATGAGCCGGCCCTGGATCTTTGCATAAGCGCAAAACAAAGGAGAATAATACCACTGGATTTTTAATTAGGTTAAGTAAATATAATATTCATTGGACAATATACGAATTATCTGTTCTATTATAATCTTCAATATAAAAATGAAATTAGGTCAAAGCTATAATATTTTATTAAAAGAAAATTTTATGTATGAGGTCTCGTGGCCGTGTCTGGTCGCGAATCTGGGAATCCAGGTTCGATTCGAACCGAAGTCAAAATTATTTTAAATTTTAAATTGCTCAAAAATAACCCCTGTGTTGCACTCTTCACGCCAGTAATAACTGCCCGTGAGGTGACGTCTGGCATTGCCAGCACGGTACGAATATGTCATCATCATTACTGATATCTGCGAACAAAGCAGATTTTCACACACACCCAGAAATGGGTAATATTTATTTATACAAATTTCATACAGAAAATTTCTTGCAAAGGTTACATATTTCCAGTAAGGAAACGAGAAATACGAAAAATTGTAATTTTTGGAAATATCTGGAAATACTGCAGATTGGTACACTCACAAATGAATGATAATAAAATTTAAAATAAATAAAATTTATTATTAAAAACATAGATCTTTAGAGACAAGAATTGAATTAAAAATATCTTTATGTATTTTATATGTGCAATGTTATAACTGAAATTTGAAATTTTTCTGTAAATATTTCAGCAGCTATTTATTTTTGAGTTAGTTCGTGTTTTGTTTTTGTTATTTTTGCGCTGTGTGTTATTGCAGCTATTTAATTTTCAATTAACTGGACAATGATTTTTAAATTTGACTACGTTTAATTTTTACATTCCGAGAGAAAATTAGCAGAGCATATTTCACGATAGAATACACAGGTACGTAAATATATCTTGTTAAAGGGGTTTCTAATGGAAAAATAAAAGAGTTGTTGATACAAGTGCTGAGAACTGCACCAATTTCCTGTTATCAGCAAACAATAAAGTTGTTTCTTTTATTTGGGTACAACAATGCACTCGACACAAATGGAAGGTTTGTGTATTGTGCAAGTATTTTATAAAAAGATATTGATTTGCTAACAATTAAGTATATCTCGAGTATAATATACAATAGAAAGATCAAAAGCATAAAAGGAGTTGTGTATTTAATATAATTGTTATACGAGAATCACTCTAGTATTATTGAAAATTAGCTGTTGCAAATATAGTCTTGGTTTATTTGCCGTGGTCCGTGATGAAAAATAGAACTTCAGTGCCGAAGTACATGTATTCAATTTTATTTGAAATTGAAAAAATATAAATATGAGAGGAATATTTATTTTTATAGGTTATGTTTACATATTTGTCAGTCTGACACTTAATGTTGCTAATCTCGGACAACGAAATTATTGTAAAGAACACTCAGAATTATGTTTTTTTTTTTATCTCAAACTCCTTCATCGGAATTATTTAGTTTATTCTTCTTGCATTACTCCCGAATTCCTGTCAATTTTTTATTGTACCAAAAGTAAAGGGTATCCATAGAGCTAAGTCTGGACTAGAAGATGACGCTTAAAGTACCAGTTAAACTATTATCACCCGTCATTTGGCCCACAGTTTTATTTCCCTATTTAAAATAGCCGAAATAGCTAAACAAGATTTCATAAATGTTGTTTTGGGAACTAAGGTAAGATACATAGTACATATTTATTAGAATTTTATTTTAAATATGTTCAAAGTAATCTCCCTTTCAATAATATATAATTGGTACTTACACCATTCTTTCCTTCGACTTCTTAAAAACTCCTAATCGTTTTCAAACGACACTTAGTTTTTATGAGGGTTCATAAGATAATACTGTTACTGTTATTTTATTATTATAAAAATATATATTACAGTAAATGCATTCAAAATTTAAAAACAAGCCAACTAGTAAAATTATTATCAAATGTGAAACCATTACGTGAAAAATAAGATACAGACACAGGTATCAGTGTTAGTGATACTGACATAAAATTAGTGTTCTTACAATTATATATTTCGTTGCAAGGCAAGATTTTCTAACATTTTCTTGCCTTCTTGCAATATTATATTATAATTTAAATATATCAACATTTCATTATAGTTTTTTATAATAGGTTTTAGAGAGAAAAAATATAAAATATTTTTCAATGTACTCGTATATTTTATTTTATACCAAAAGATTAGGTGGAGTGCGTACATGATAAGAACAAGGCAACTGCGTCATCAATTGCCAAATGCCGCGGCAGGGCAAAGAGAGTGATGTTGAAGTTTATGATTGGCTAGGGTTCGAATCCTAGGCTGGTCAGTTTTGTTTAAAACTAGGCCCTAATTACGCTCCGTATTTTTGATCGTTAATTTAAAAATATTTTGTAATAATTTTCATTGTATTTAATGAATATTCAATGAAAAATTCATCCAAACATGCAGGACAAGAAATATGCAAGAAACTTGCAAGCAAGAAAATATTTATGTCTGCAAGAGTTATTTAAATATGAAACAGATAAATGCATACTAACTTGTTAATTCATTCATGAAACAGATGACAGTGATCAGTCATCCTTAAAAAAATTAAATGTAAATGCTTTATGGGGTAATATTAGTTATGAGACCCATGATATGTAAAATTTTGTAGAAAATAATCCTCGTAATTTTCTAATGAGTGCGGTGCTCTACTTTGAGTGTTTATAATGTAGTTGAAGTATTTGTCTTCATATGACAGTTTGTATAATAAAGTAATCGTCCATGAAAAGGTTTTATAATTCTTTCATTCCTTCTCATTTCTCTATTATTTCTGCTCTATGTAGTGCATGTAAAATTAATTAACTATGTGAAAGATAATATGTAAAACAAAAAGTAAATTGTAAAGTTTCTAGACATTAATCTGCAGAAGAAAATGCTGTGTATTTAAGTAGCGTACTTAATCTCTGTATAACATTACGTATTTCTATTTAGTTTCAAACTTTACACTATTGCTTGTTTCTAGAACTAACAAGCCATAACAGATGAATGGAAAACCTTATCTGAAGTAATAACAGATTAATTGAGACGGGAGAAATGGATAACATTTCACTTTAATTAGTTTTCAACGTAGACTAGATTCAAACGATTCAATTTATTTAGGATCTACCTTCCACTAAAAGACAAACTAAGTTTTACTAATGTTCTGTATTGGATCTGTAATTAGTTTTTTAACGAATTTAAGGAATTTTATAAAAGAAAAAAGATTGTAAATCAAATGAGGAGCTTTTGGCAAAAACAACCATAGTCAAATTTTGTACATACACAGAATGACACTGAAAAGCGGGCCACTCAAAATAACTTTTGTATATATATATTAAATTTGAATTTATTTAATTTATTAATAATATATAGGCTGCCCTATTTGAAATATAAAACTCAATGTTACTTCCGGTTAAACCGGAAGCGCTACCATCTTGTCAAATACAATGATTTGTGAACCCCTAAGCCTAGTTTACAAATAAATCAGGAAAATTAAAGAATAATTATGAATAAAAAAGTTATTTTGAGTGATCCGTTTTTCAGTATGAACATGGCCAACTTCGTTGAATTGCGCTACGTTTATTATGACCGTCTCAAATGTCACTAAAATTACACAAACGAAATTTACAGATTGAGTAGCGCCAGGCACTTCACAACATTCTATACCAATTTGAAAAATTAGCTCGTCACAAATAGATAAATCATAACAAATTAATTTTTAAATATTTTGTATTTACTTTTGATAAACTGACAGCATATTTGCACATCGAAACATCATTGACAGGGACCAAGGAATATCGGGGACATTTGACACTATCCTCCTAATTGAAATAAAAATAACTAGATGTCACTGTTATTCGTACCAAATCTGTAAAAGCTCACGACAAATTTTATATGGGAGGACAACTATTTGAAACGGCCATAATAAGCGTAGAGTAAGTTTGCCATGTAATGAGTTGTATACAGCGACTTCTACTTTCAAGGAGAATAAACAGTTTAGTAAAACTGTTTCTTGCAAAAAGCATATTCTTTACATTGTAAAGTTTGATATTTTCTAGTAAAATGTCCTATAAAAATTACTAATTAATATGTAACTACTATTCAATATTCGTTTTTCTATTACTTAAGATCCAATAAATAATGTCTTAATAATTAAATATAACTAAATTAAGTTACTGAAATCTTTAACAGTAAGAAAGACAGAAAGTTTTTTTTTATTATTCAGACTTGTGGACTAAGGTTGTTTTTGCCAAAAACTCTTCAATTATAAAGCATAATAACACGTCCAGAAACGGATAAAAAGTTACGATGAATATTATTATTTGGAGAGGTGAAAATAATGGAGATTCAGTCCTTTGTTAAAAGATTATTTATTGAAACATAAACAATACCGACGTTTCGATCTCAATTAGACTATCCTGAGGGTTCTGGAAAACATTAACGGGGTACAAATATCATGCTCTAAAAATTTACATATTTAATTTTTTTTTTAGAATTGTTGAAAAATATAATGAAGTATACATAATTAAAAATCTGATGTGGCCAGCACATAACCTCTCGCCGTATATTTTACCTGGCTGTATGCATAAAGCAAAGATTATTTTTATAAATACAAATAATATATTCATATAAATCTATGACGTATAAACTTCTTTATTATTCAATAATAGCATGTCTCAACATGAAGATATTTTACCATAAATTATGTTACAATAAATTACAAAGTAGAGTTTACCATATATAAATATTAGGCTGGTAACAGCAATTTTCAATTCGAACAACTTTGTTTACTTTCTCTTCATATTCTTCTAGTAAAAACATTAATTTTGGGCGGTCTAAAATGTATATATCTGGATTGTGCATCTATTCTTATATATCTTCTTTTACATTTTATTTTTTCATACTTGTTATATCTAAATAATCTTAATTCCCTTTAATAAAGTGACGGATAGATTGCACTCCGATTTTGTCAATATTTACAACTTACTTGAGAAGAATTTGATAGCTTTTTCGCAATTCAAAGTTACTCTAGTCTACAGTACTGGTGTACATTGTCCCATAATGTTTGAAACAAATTTAAGTCCTTCAACCTAGACTTGTCATCTCCATAATAGTCACAGATCAAGAACTAAGGGATTCTCCAAGTACATTTTTAATTCATTACTCATTATTTCTGACACTGACATTTATCTGTCAGTTACAAATAATTTAAATTATCAACTATTTTTCATGGCATTCTTTCGGCTGTCAAATTTATTACAACAGATTATTTTATATATTATACTTTTTTTATCTCTAAATCTATGGAATATATAATAAAATATTTAAATGTATCAGATAGAGAATTTAATTTTCTTTAATATTACCACGAAAAATTTTCAAAAAATAATATTTAGAAGATTTTTTTTCAAGAATCTTCTACTTCCGGTTGTCCAATTATTACCAAAACCTTTTCAGATCTTCCCATGAATGTCCGATTGGGAAATACGTTGTTAAACAAATTTTAAGTCTTATAGTTTTTGAGTAACCGTCCTTCCAACATCCCACACACACACATACACACACACACACACACATCCACACACACACACACACAGACATCATCGTAAAAATGTTAAAATCGGATTGTAGGGACCTTAAAACGTGCTTATTCAATAAAATCTGGATATGCGATTTTTAGCATGAATGCAATACCTCTCTTAGCGAGAGGTAAAAAAAGGTTATAGATTTCGTCAAATTATAAAAAATATATAAAACTTGTACATTCATATCAGAAGTCATCATAAAACTGACGAAGGGTTGGTTTTTGTAGTGGGAGGAGCAACACGTATTTATTTTATTAAATTTCTGTAGTATTTCACCAATATGCCATTGTATATGATACTTAGATTTCGTATGTCTGTCTGCGAGATAATCGAGTTTTTATGTTTGTGTATTTTTTAAACATGTGAGTAACCAGTTCTTAAAATTTGTAGAGAATGATATTTGTACCCCGTTGATGTTTTCCAGAACCCTGAGGATGGTCTAATTGAGACCGAAACGTCGGTATTGTTTATGTTTCAATAAATAATCTTCTAACAAAGGACTGAATCTCCACTATTTTCACATTTTCAACTCATCATTAAGAGTCGAATAAAACTTATTTCAAAAATTACTTATTATTGTTTACAAATTAAATTATCAGCACAGTTTCCCCTTTCTACAAATTCAGTGCTTTTGAGCAGTGCAACTTATCGTGTTCGGATGCTGCAATTTGGCCTGACCGAGAAACAAAGCTCTTTGAACATGGCATTAGTGAGCACGAATGCATTACTGCAGCTAGTGCTGCTTTGTTCGTTGCAGTGGCAGGACACCGGGTTAGCTGGCATCTCGTTTCCTTCATAACTCAACCCTCAGAGTCTCTAGCAGATGCTTGCTGTCGGAAAGAAAGGTGCTACCGTGATGTCTAGGTTGTTTGCATGAAAGGAAAAAAGTAAAATTTACAGAGATAATAAAAATATTTATTTTGAAACACTTCACAGTGTACAGGGTATTTTTTTTCTATGACCACCCCTTATTAACATATTTTGTGAATAAATAACTATTTGCGGAGTACTTTAATGAGAGCAGAACAATATCCATGTTTCCTGCTTTTAGAGTGCTCCATTTACTTTTAATTTTGGTAAATACTGACAGAATTACAAAAACATGGAAAAATCTATGTCAGTAATAGCTATTAACATACGTAGAATTGTTATGAGTATCATAACTGCCGCAGATGTCAGTCTACGAGCTCGGATTTTATGACATCGTGCGGGTCTAAAATAACAAAGTTGTAACTGCAAAAAAGTAAAATGACGAAGAATTTTTAACTCGCAACATATTATTGTCATCGAATTACCATTATTTAACTGAATGTATTAAATTTTATTCGAAAAAATATTAGAAAAACAGGATGTTAGAACTATATACCTCAAATATTTCGTGGGATCAAAGTTTTATCAAAGTTCTATCTGCGTATATTTTAAAAAATCTGATGTGGCCAACGCATTACCTTCAGTCTTTTCTGTGTATTATGAACAAATTACATACATAATTTTTCTTGAAAAAGATCTTATACTTCCAGTAAAATTATTTCATAAACCAACCATGCAATTTGCACTTGATACTGACATCTTTTTCTTTAACTTTTCCAATTCGTTTTCAAAGTATTTCGCTTCCCGTTACTAATTCCTGAATATCTTTTTAGATTTTAGGAAATACTCGATCTATCTGTACTATGTTGTAGATAGAATTTCGTTACTAACAATACTACTACTATTACTATTATTACTACTACTATATGTATATGTAATATAATAGTATATTTATAATACGTGTTTGATACAATTTTTTCTTTTTTTTCTCTTTGTATATGTACTTTGTATATTATTCTGTAATTGGGACTGATGTCCTGTGAATAATCATAAATAAATAAATAAGAGAAAGAATATGGCAGTTATAATCTAATTAGCAAAAAACTCATTTTCCAAAACTTTTTAGTTACAACTTTGATATTCTAGACTCGCGACCTAAGGCTTCTTGCGATACATAATATCCGCGGTTTGATTAATAGTATCGGTTTCTAAAAATGCCACTTTCAGAATGCTATAGGCGATTTCGGGCGACAACCGTTCACTTGCGGTATGTTGCGTTCAGGTGCGTTCACACATTCGGGCGCTAGGAACAGCTTACCCGGTATGCTTAGATCAGTGTTAACAGCTGAACGGGTTTGCGAGCCGGGTCAGCTCCGGTTCACTATTTCTATCTCTTTTCATTATGTCATTTTCTTTTGAAATGTCAAAAGTCAGAACAGTCGGTGTCGTGATCTTTATGTCAAAAAAGGTTTTTTTTTTTGAAACATTTCAAATATGGATAAACTATATTTCTCTGTTGAGATATTGTAGAAATATGCGATACTGTGGAACATTGCTTTTTCTAAAGAAACTGAAATGAACCTCCACTAGATATTTTAATGTGTACTAATGTTCCTAGTTCTTTTAGCAATTCTTTGCTTGTATGTAAAAAAATCATAGTTTAATTAATTATATATCCACTTTTCGTAAAAGTCTCGTATTCTATTTTGTTTATTCTTCAGTATATTAGATACATTACAGAACAACAGTATCATTCTTTTTATTAAAGAATATAAATAATCCACTATTATCTAACACTGAAGTATTTAATTCGTCCTCCAGTGCTAAATACAAACACAATTTAATTTTCTTATTGATATGCATTTTAATTGTCAGATAATATTTTTTACAGTTTTAAATGTCGCAGAATATACATAACCTCCAAGCACAGTGTCAACAAGTGAACCAGACGATTTTTGGCGCTACCACTGACCATATCATACCGTAACTAATCCAAGCAAGTGAACGGGTATGTCGCCCGAAACCGTCTTATGATAAACTGAACAACTATTTTGACATATGCCAATGTGACAAAGACAAATATTTAAATTATGTTTATTATTTTAGAATAAAGTAAACCATGTTATCTGTATGTATTAATGAAGAGCATTATATGTACTTTCATTTATTTTATTTTCATATCATAGACTGTTATTGCCATGTCAGTATGGTAATAATATTAACGTACAGATACTAAGTTACCAGCCTATTTTCATATAATATGTAAACAAAGGCTTAATATCCTGAAACCGGTAAATATATTAAAATTTCTGCATAAATTAATTTTGAATAGATATACAACCTTCGATGGATAAAAGCCAAATTCAAAAAGCTTTTTCATTCACAGTTTTAATTAAATTCAGTTCCATATGGAGCCATAATTCATTACCATGAAAATATCGACACAAAATATTTTCTATTTGGTATATTGTGAGAAATATTGGCAATATCTCCGCTATAAAAATGAGATTTGGAGATGAAGACCAATCAGAAAGAACTTTAAAGTGACTGTACTGTTCTGGGGCTCTTCATTTATCAAATATAAGGTTTTACGCCGAAGGTGTGAAATAGTGAAACTAAATACGATAAATTTAATAACATATTTAAATCCAGTATACTTTATTAATACATAAAATAAAAAATGCTCAAATATAGTCTTAACTAATGTAATCTAAAAATTTATTTCTTCTAGCTGTTAATATATTTTTTTCAGAGGGTACGAATACATTTGGGGTTGAGCTCGTATATTTTTATTATCTTACCTATATTCCTACATATTTACTTATGCTGCAAACTATATAAAATTCCTTTCCATATAATTATTGTTCCATTAATTATTTTCTTTTTAAAACGTTACTATTATTATTTGAAATGATTAGTTTGTTGTCAATGACATATATCTGTCAGTTACAAAGATTAGATATCTGAACTGTGTAACCATGGAGTGGTCTTTAAAGCGTAGGCCCCGAGATTAAAATTATAGATAATTTTATAAATTTATCCATAAAATATATACAAAAAGTATTAATACAAGTCTGTAGAAAATTTAAAAAACTTTAATTTTTATAATAACAAATCTCAAAAAAATAACATTTAAAGGTATTTTTCGAATTTTCTGAACGATAGTATTTGAGTTAGAGCATAAAGAGGATCTACACACACACACGTACACACGTACACACACACACACACACACACACACACACACACACACACATACATACACAGAGACATCATCGTGAAAATTTTAAAATTGGAATGTAGGGACCTTAAAACGTGGTCATTTACCAAAATCTCGATATGCAATGTTTAGCACGATCCGTATACCTCCCTTACCAAGGGTAGCGGGAGGTAAAAATGAATTGAAATGCTTCAATTATTCAAACATTTTTGCTGGTATCACAAGCCTTGTTTTGAAAATCTGAAATTTCATTCATGATTACAAACTATGTTCTGCTAAAAAATAATATTTTGAAAAATTGTTCTTTAAACATAAGGGTGAAATTAAATATTGAAATTTGGCATTTTCAAAACAGCGTTTTCAAAATAAAGCTTATGCATGGTACTGGTTATTGTGTCTGTAAATAATTTTATTTTAATTTATCTGTATACCAAGTTTTCTATAAAAAAATATTGGCTGGTAGATTGAACAACTGATTAAGGATGAATAGCGAGCAGTTGTTTATCAGTGTTATATCTCTGTCAATTGTTTATGGATTAGTTTAGAGAAAAATACTTTAAGTAAGTAATTACCCTTAATCAGTTGCTGATACTAACAGATAATAACTTTATAAATTCATATTGCGCAAACATGAATCTTTTCTGTTTCTTATAAGTCTGGTAGTCGTGTGAGTGATATTTTCGGTCTCACCTGGTTTACCGAGTACATATTTGCCGGGAGAAGAATTTATGCGGGTATAAATCCCTTGTTATAAGCAACATTGTGATGCATTCGGTGCTGGTGGAAGAAAATTCTTTCCATTCCTCGGAAACAGCGCGAGAAATGAACTTGGGAAGTTGGCAAATGGACTGGGAAGTTTTTACATTTTCCGGCCTTCGCACACGAACCCTGCTCACGCTTTCGGGAATTTTAAAAGTGCTGCAATTATCCGGACAGGGAAAATATTGCGATCAACTTTTCAATTTCGGAGAAGAGTACTTTCAAAATGAATCAGATCTTTGAAAATGACCAAGCAGATATTCTGTTGCAATAAATTTCACCAAGAAATAATAGGCCGTGAACACACACGTGACTCGAGCGACCTTGAAGTGCTCGAAATCAGCTGATTGTGGGCGCAATGTCACTTTGACAAGAACAATGTTTTGTTATTTTAATTATAAAAAGTTATTATTTTTAATTTTATGTGTTTTACTACCTGAAAAATGTAAAACAATATTTTTTTAATAATTCAAAATCAAAATAAGTCAAACAATGTTTTTGTCAAAATGACAACCGCACACAAATCAGCTGATTCAATGAACTTCAAGGTCGCGCGAGTCACGTGTCTCCTCTCGGCTTATTGGCGTGTATTGCTAAGGGAAATGACATATGGTGGCAAAATAATGAACTACAGCTTGACATGTTATTGTAATTAATTAATATCAAAATGGCAGAAACATCACTGGGCAGACAAAACAATCATCAATTAAATATTTTATTTTTTTAAGAGTAGAAGCTAGACGCTGTTGTAAATTTTATTTCGGGTTGCAAACAAACGGACTTTGAAAGTAACTCTCCTCTGACTACCTATGCATTTCTCTTTACTTTACAGAGAAAGAAGAGATTATTTATTTATTGTATTCTTTAATTCCAAAAAAGTTTAATATTTAACAAGTATTTAAACATACTGTATTATTAACATGCTGAAATCTGTTTAATAAATATTTCAGGTACATTTGAAATGACTATCACCGTAATACAGCTTAAATTAATGGATAGTAAATCAGAGAAACGTTTTAATGGTATTTCATAATTAACAAGCTCATTACAGATTTGGATGCAACTGTATTTGTTGATTCATGAACATTTTAATCGAATTAATTATACAGCATGAATGATTTTTATTTTCAATTACCTAATTACATATTGAATTACCAACCGCATATATCGGTAGAGAGTAAATTAATCCGACAAAATATAGGTCAATAAATATAAAAAAATTATGTAACGATATTAATGTTCACTAAATGGGAAATAATTATAAAAATATAAGCCTTTAGTAGTTAATATTAAATCTTCTAATTTGAGTAATCCTGTTCCTTCGAATTCAGATCAGTACGAAAAATGCCAATGCCCAACTCATGCATTGTTTGAATGTATATACCATACAGTGTTAAAAAACAACCTAACTCGGAGTAGGCTATGAACAGAGAAACGTATGTCTGATCATTACTCAATTCAAAAGTTAAGTTGACAAAATTGATCTTGAAATGTAAATTTCCTGAAATTCATTGTATTAGGCAGCAAAATAATATTGCCATGCGCCGTTTTCTAATTTATTTCCATTTCTAATATAAGATTCAAGGAAAAAAGCTTTGATATCTTTTGATAACATTTTTGACAATAACTCAACTTTTCTATAATCCAGGGGGGGGGCATTTTTTTTTTTATAAAAATAAAATTAATTATTTTTTTCATATATTTCTTTTATTTCATGAAATTTATATCTTATTAATAATATATACAGAAAAATTAAATAAAAAACAGTTTAGTTTAAGTACCTACGAATCTTATGTTTTTTATATATTATTTTAAACATGTTACGCTTAATTTTTTTTTAAAGTTATTTGAAATTATATTTAAATCGAGCACATTTTTAATTTTTGCAAGGCAATTAAGAATAGTGACATAATTTAATGTATTTTGTCGTAATCGAATGTGAAACTAAAATGAAAATTGTGGAGACGCTAAAATTAGAGTCTGGACACAACGTGGCAAGTTGTGATTGGCTGGGGGATTCATTTTTCTTGTCTTTAAAATGTACGCAAAAGAAAGAATTATAGCTGCAAATTACAAATAATAGGAAGAAATAATAATAAGTATAATTTTCAAATATGCAAATAAAATCAAAAACTTATTATTCTGATTTGCCATATGATCGGGAAAGTATTTCAAATCATTGGAATATGTTAATATATTGTCGCAAAATACACATAAACATATTTCATTTTCTCAAAACACATATCTTTTTCTGGTGGAATTATTACAAAATTTTACTGCAACCGACCATGACTTTATTAGTAAATACAATACCAACAAAACCTAGACGGTATTAAAGTTAGTCGTTCCACAAATACATGAAATTAGCTGTATTTTCTACCCTTGTTGCGGTGAAATGAATAAACATGGCGGAAATAGGTTGTGTCCAGACTCTTATTATAGTGTCTCTAAAATTTGTGGATTCAGTGGCCATCTATCGAATAACTTGACCAGCGACGCAATTGATGCAAATGCCATGACTGAAATATTTTTAAATTAATAAAATCGAAGCAAAAGCACTAAATAAATTGTATAGGGGAAGGGGAACAAAAATATAGCTTCGCCCCTTCTATATTTTGTCAGGGGGGGCAACGCCCCCTTTGCCCCCCCCCCCCCATAGTCGGCACCTATATGATCTCGTGTCAAATTGATATTTAATTATATACTTTTATACTGACATACGTTTCCTTGATCATAGCCTTCTCCGAGTTTTTTTTAACACACTGTACATTCAAAATAATGCATGATTCAATTAATTCAATTATGGCTGCGTTCAGTTTTACGCTCTGAGCGGTCTGAGCGCTCGATGTGCCGTTCGTTAATTACATCTGAGCGATCTTTTTGCTCATCTCTACGTTCAGTTATTAGCTCACAGACCCCGATCTGTTCGCTCGTTCTCTGACCATGGAGCATGTTGAGCAGTAGTCTGGCGCATGCGTATTTAAGCGCAAATTTAAAATGTCTATTCTATGAATGAATGTTGTCGTTTTCGTATATCAATAAAAAAAATCTGATGTGGCCAGCACATAACCTCTCGCCGTATATTTTACCTGGCTGTATGCATAAAGCAAAGAATATTTTTATAAATACAAATAATATATTCATATAAATCTATGACGTATAAACTTCTTTATTATTCAATAATAGCATGTCTCAACATGAAGATATTTTACCATAAATTATGTTACAATAAATTACAAAGTAGAGTTTACCATATATAAATATTAGGCTGGTAACTGCAATTTTCAATTCGAACAACTTTGTTTACTTTCTCTTCATATTCTTCTAGTAAAAACATTTATTTTGGGCGGTCTAAAATGTATATATCTGGATTGTGCATCTATTCTTATATATCTTCTTTTACATTTTATTTTTTCATACATATTATATCTAAATAACACTAATTCCCTTTAATAAAGTGACGGATAGATTGCACTCCGATTATTCTTATATCGATGTGTAATTTTGTCAATATTTACAACTTACTTGAGAAGAATTTGATAGCTTTTTCGCAATTCAAAGTTACTCTAGTCTATAGTACTGGTGTACATTGTCCCATAATGTTTGAAACAAATTTAAGTCCTTCAACCTAGACTTGTCATCTCCATAATAGTCACAGATCAAGAAATAAGGGATTCTCCAAGTACATTTTTCTTTACTTATTATTTCTGACACTGACATTTATCTGTCAGTTACAAATAATTTAAATTATCAACTATTTTTCATGGCATCCTTTCGGTTGTAAAATTAATTACAACATTATTTTATATATTATATTCCTTTTATCTCTAAATCTATAAAATATGTATAAAAATATTTAAATGTATCAGAAAGAGAATTTATTTTTCTTTAATATTATCAAGAAAAATTTTCAAAAAATAATATTTAGAAGATTTTTTTTCAAGAATCTTCTACTTCCGGTTGTCTAATTATTACCAAAACTTTTTCAGATCTTCCCATGAATGTCCGATTGGGAAATACGTTGTTAAACAAATTTTAAGTCTTATAGTTTTTGAGTAACCGTCCTTCCAACATCCCACACACACACATCCACACACACACACACACACACACACACACACACACACACACACACACACACACACACACACAGACATCATCGTAAAAATGTTAAAATCGGATTGTAGGGACCTTAAAACGTGCTTATTCAATAAAATCTGGATATGCGATTTTTAGCATGAATCCAATACCTCTCTTAGCGAGAGGTAAAAATTGAAATGTATAAATTAGTCATTTTAGGAAACATCTTTCTACATAATTTTCAGCTTTAAGTTGTCCATAATCATTTCCACATTCTTAATCAGTATCATCAAAAAATATTCATAACTAGCGCACAGTACACATGTTAACAGATTTTTATTATTTTCCGGTTTTATTCTGGCGCAAATTAATGTGTTAAAATGGCAGCTAAACGTTCTATCTGTTCGGTTATTCAAGCTACAGATCGGAAATCGCAGATGAATCTGTCACGTGATCAAGTTGCTCAGAGTGCTTGACAGATTTAAATACCGTACGCACCCTATAATAAAGAATAATGTACTTTTAAACACAAATATTTTATTTATACTTTGTTACTCCCAGGTTTGTATGTTAATGGCGTACTGGGCTTTACAAACATCTACTCCTACTCCTCAGGTAAACATGAAATTTCATTAGGTGAGTGCGTGGGTCGGAGTATATAACTCACTAAGATGCAACGCGGCAAAAGCAATGCAAACTGTCATCCGGCATCTTGGCCTAGAATCCACAACATTTGCATCTGCGTTTAAGCCGGGTAAACACCGCGGTTGTTCGTGTTTCCGCTCATATCTCCTAATCTCCAACACGTAGCCAGATGCATAACTTACAAACTACTTGTTTATGTATAACTGCTAATTATAAACTTTACACAATGTTCTAGAACACTTTTTTCGCGCCAAAACTTTTCCTAATAAAAATAAATTTAAATTATATTGTAGTTAAGAAGTAGTTCATACTTTTTTGCCTATTAGATTATTGTGTTAAAAGGTTTAAAGTTTTTGTGATTATAAAGTTTTAAAGTATTTAATTATCGATAAAGTAAAAGTTTGAAGATTATTATGTGAGTAATAAATATAATATGGCGTTCTACTCTATATTAAATTATGAAATTTATAGTGAAATTTTCCACTACTTATAAACTTAAAAGTTTTCTACCGTAAGTTAATATTACACAACTGATGTAACATAACCTGACCTTTGATATTATTAGACATAAAAGGTTTTAAATGCTTGGAAGTTTTCTTTCAATATTTTTATATTTATAAGGAAAATACGAGTAGTTATTTGTTTAACTAGGCACTAAAATACCAGATTTACAGCAGAGGCTGACGAAGCTGTAATTCAGTGTTTAGTGCCCTGTTAAACACATTTTTTTCCTTGCGATTTTAGAATTAATATTAATTTAGAGATTATTTTTAATATTTATTTTGCAACTTATCGTCAATTTATGTTGCTATGGGTTTGTTGAGCGGTTCCTATGTACTAGACGGTAAAAATAACATTTAACATACTGTTAACTATCCAATTATTTTTAGATTATTGGCGTTAATTTGTTTTGAAGTACAAACATGAAAATTGGTTTATTGATTAGTTATTTTATAAATTCATATTTTGATATTTTTTCTTCTTAAAACAATACCAATATTAAATTATTCTTTTTACCTTCCGTGACGGTGAGGTGACCTCTAGGTAAGGAAGATTTGTCTTTGGTCAAATAATTCGGTGGTGAGTTTTCAATGCATAAGCATATTTTAAGATGTCTACAATACATTTTTACTATTTTTACGATGACGTGTGTATGCATGTGTGTGTATGTGTGCGTGTGTGTATACGTGTATGACTATAATTTCGGCCGCGATATCTCCAATACTAGAATTCCAAAAATTACAATTTTTACATATTCCTCTTCCTTACATCCATAATGCAGACTTGATTTTATTTTGGAAGTACCCTCATTTGAAGATTTTGACAGTTTTTCTTGGAAAAACGCTGTTAAATATTATTTTTTGACATTTAATGTTATTATAAATATTAAAGAATATTCTTATCTATACGAATTGATTGCGTTTTATATTTCATAGTCAATGGATATTAGAGTTAAAGAATTATAAAGAAATTAAATTTTATAAATCAGCCAGCTACGCTATAACCATGAAAACAGCTACTATACAGGGTGGAAACGAACTTAATGTCATAAATTTAAGGGTGAGTAGTATGACATATGTAGATTACGAAACAGAAAGAATTTTTTTAAAATTCGCATATTTAAGGGTAGTTTTCATGAAACCAACATTTTGGGTACCACTGGACCACTGGCAACGCATTTGCATTATTTTATCTATTACACAATTATTTTCGTTAAAAATGCTATTTAATTTAATTATTAAGAATAATACCTTATACAACTAATTTTGAATGTATTTTTGATAACCATATTTCTAATGAAATATGAATTAAAACAGCAGTAAAAAAAAGTTTCTTAAGAAAAGTCGAATTTTCGTTTTTCGAATTTTAAAAAAAATCTTTCAGTTTCGTAATCTACACATGTCATACTACTCACCCTTAAATTTATGACATAAAGTTCGTTTCCACCCTGTATATTAAGAAAATTCTAACTGACATGTCAGTGTGAATCAAAAGAAAATGAATGTGGCAGAAATGAGGATGTTGAGATAGATATTGGGAAAGACACGGAAAACTAGGATAAGGAATGAAAGTATAAGGGAAATGGCTCAAATAATAGAAGTATCTAGAAAGATACAAGAGAAATTACATTGGTTTGAACATGTCGTGAGGAGAGATGAAGAATATATTGGTACAACTTGCATAGTTTGTTTATGAAATAATTTTGCTGGATATATAGAATATATTGCAAGAAAATTTATGTATGTAATTTGTACATAATAACAGGATTAACATATTGTACATATACAGTTGTTATTTATCTCGCTGCAGGTACAAGGTACAATAAAGAGCGATTTTTTATTTTCAAAATTCCCATGTTAACCTACTTTTTAGCACGATCGTAAAAACAATATATTATTTGTAAATTTTACTTTTGTTAACAAATTTCAACATTTTGAACAGTTGTTTTGTAAACTAAAATTACATAACCAATTTTGAAGCCCAAAACAATTATTTGCCTACCACATTTATACGGGCATACAAGTGATCATTATGATAATTGCTGAAAATCATTTTACCCATAAATTCTAAATTAAAGGCACTCAATTTGCATTTATACAAGCTTTCCCTTGACAATTTTTATTTTATTCATTAGTATGTTTTTAATGAAAGCGCCCGTATCTATTCGTAAATATTTAAACAGATGTTCGTATGAATTTATTGCAGCGAATTGTACAATGATGAGAAAATTTGCATAATTTTAATTTTCTTGCATAATACGACTGTTTTCCACAACAAATTTGCATAAAATAAATTATCGAAAACAGGATGACGCTTTAATTTATAGCGAGGACATGTTAATAAAACTAATTTTGAAAGAATAATAAATTTTATATTAAAATTGCTTGTCACAATGACATTGTGTCACGGGATGAACCTATATGCTATCCAGTGGCGTATCTAGGAAAGTTTACAAATATAAGAGGGGACAAAAATATAAGAATTTATTTTCCAACTGATTTGGAAGTTTTACGCTCCTTAACATCTGTCAACATTCCAACTTTTCTTCTTTTTTTTTCCCCTTCACCCATGTATTTTCCCTTCAATTATAATATTCTGGATATAATCCTTCCATAAAATACGTCCAATCCAGTTAGACCTCCTATACTTTGTTTCTCTTAAAGTTCTTCTCTCTTCTTTAATCTTTTTCAACACCTCCTCATTCCTGACTCTCTCTTTCCACCCAATATTTTCCAACCATTTGCCTACCTCCATAAAACTTTCCAAGTTTTTTCCCCATCTACACAGCACAATTCTACAAATAAAGCATTCAACCATATTATGTGTACGGGTCCATGGGTCCTTATTCTTAAGCTGTCTTCATTGCTTTTAATTTTTACCTTCCGTCATTTTTAGGTAAGGAAGGTATTGTGTTTGTTCAAAATATTCGATGGTCAGTTTTTAGTGAAGAAGCACGTTTTAGGGCCCTATAATACGATGTTATCATTTTTACAATGATGTCTGTATGTAGGTGTGTGTGACGATTTTATCCTAGACGATAACTTTCACACTACAATTCTAAAAATTATAATTTTTTCGTATTCCTTTTCTTTACATTCATATGATATGATTCTGGTTATAATTGGTCAACCAGAAAAACGCTGTTAAATAACAATTTTTGACATTTAATGTTAGTATAAATAAGAAAGAATATTCAACTTTCTATACGATTTCATTGCATTTTATACTTCATATTCAATGGATATAGAGTAAAAAAAATTAAAAGACATTAAATTTCATAAATCCAGCTGTGTTATTATCATACGTAATATAACAAGTGATATGATTATCATCGATGATATGAAACCGAGCTGCAGATTTCACGAGTCCGAAGGACGAGTTGAAATGGTTTCACGAGCAATATCTTCGATTATTAATCATATCACGAGCTTATATTTAATGAGAGAATATAATGAATTTCTGCAATCTAACCTAACCTAACTTTTGATATACATATTCATATTGTATTAAAACATGGTACTTACAAGTTTTATTTAATATTTCGGAGTTTAAATTATTGTTATTATTTATTTTTATACTCAAAATTAGCTGTCAATGTCATAAATAAAGAAAACAAATCCCTTAGTAACGACAATAAATACGGTGATAATTTCCTTGTTTTTTATCATCGCTGTGATAAACGCGTAGCTAGGGAGATTCTGAATGTTGATTGGCGGAAAACATGTCCCGTGACTAAGGAATTATATTCTCATAGAAACAGCTACTATATTAAGCAAATTCTAATTGACAGATGTCTGTGTTAATGATAAGAAAATGAATGTAGCAGAGAGATGAGGATTTTGGGGAAGACACGGACAGATTTTTGTTATAATTGGTCCACCGGAAGAACCCTCATTTGCAACTTTTAACAGTTTTTCTTGAGATAGATGTTGGGGAAGACACGAAAAGATAGGTAAGCAATGAAGGTAAGGGAAATGGAGTGATAGAAGTGTCTAGAAAGATAAAAGAGAGACGATCACATTGATTTAGACATGTCATGAGGAGAGATGAATAATATATTGGAAGAAGAATAAACAGCTTAGTAGCAGAAGATAGAAAAATCAGAGGAAGACCAAAGAGAAGATGGAAGAACTTGAGAGAAAAAGAATTGGATGAGGACAACAAGCAAAACAGAAGTGAGTGGATGAAGAAAATCAATTATAGCGACCCCTAACGAATGGGAAAAGATAAAGAAGAAGACAACGAAGAAGTCGGTATCAAGTGCAATTTATATAGTTTTATGAAATCATTTTACTGGAGATATAGAATCTTTTGCAAGAAAATTTATGTATTTGTACATAATACACGTAATTGACTGAAGGTAATGTGCTGGCCACATCAAATTTTTTTATACTTATTTTCACTTTGTACACTAGTTACATAAATAACTTTCTCTTCTCATATTTTATAATTTATTAGTGGAAACACATTTTACAAATATTTTTTTATGAAACTACTATTAACATTAGCTTAGTTTTCATATATTATACAACAAGACGATTGAAAATTCTCGATTATACGAAACGTGTTGCCTGGAAACACCACGAGACCAAAGGTCGAGTGGTATTTCCAATAGGCAACTCGTTGAGTATGTCGAGAATTTTCTATTGTCGAGTTGTATACAGGGAGACTATATCATGAATAAAAAATAAATTAAAAAGTAAATAGTAAATTTAACGTAGACCTGTGGTCTATTTTATTTTGACAGAAACGTCAAACTACGTACTACATAACCCATATTTTTAAATATAGTTGTAGTAGTATGTAATATTAGGTACATTGAAATGCTCGTATTTCAAAATAAATGTTTGTATTTCAAATAAACTAGCAACAGTGCAGTTCCAAATTTGTGAATCAAATAATTATTTGTTTATTTGTCAAATTTTTACTTCCATAATTCCTTTCTGTCAAACAATAGATGCGTTCAATTATTTGTTTCGGTGCACTTGGAGCAGTCAGTGTGATTTTAAAAGTCTACTACTTAAAGCATACAACGCACGATTTTTCTCCTCAAAGTATAACTACAGATTCATTTATATTCGTATACTCGATACTGTGATCGAATGAAAAAGATCATGTCCGTAAATATAATTAAAAATGACATTGCCAGTTCTGAGTACATAGAACAAAATAACCAAACGCACTTATAAGTGAATATACGAAGGTAGGTATATTCGAATATACCAAGGTTCGTATATTCGTTCACCATGGATACTCAATAATAACCGCTGTAATACGTGGTAGCTAAGGAAAATCACACATTCTTATTGGTTTATAACTTAATGAATGATATAGTCAAGTATATTTAAAATATATTCTGTTTTAAACAAAAATTCTCGATTTTTGTCGTCTTCTACCGCGTACTTTAATGAATCCAAATATCTAGAGGCTGTAATTATAAAATTTTGTTTTAATTATTTTAATAATGTTTGCAACGATATATGATCTCCATTTGTTAGCACCGTGATGAAACTACCGTCATTATTATCATAAGTTTTCGTTAATTAAATCTTCTCTGATGAATTTACAGGAAACAATGATAGCTAGAATTATTAATTAACCAGAAAGTAAAATTAAATTCGCAAACTGCAAATTATTACTTCACGCATGTAATTATTACAAAGAAAATTATTTATACTTTACATATTACTTTGACGAAGTTTATTATGGAAATTTATTACATAAATGTCTTCATTTAGATTCGTTTTTGGAAATTTGATGTAACTTAGACCTTAACGACCGCGAAACGTAATATTAGGACAATATATTAAATTATATTCATTTATATTAATAACTGTGTATAAATCGGTACAAAAAATCTTGTATTACATTACATGTTCAGAAATTGTTTTGCGAGTGCTTGTATTTGATACGTTCCAAAGGATCAAGCCCAATTTAGAATTAGGATAATTAATTCAAAATAATATCCAAAAGAAATTTAATTAGTTTTGGCTATTCTACCAAGGAAATAACCTGGTGGCACGTTACCAGTAATTTGAATAAGTTTTTATTAAATTTCAAAATATTTCCGTTAGATTTCGATATATTTAATAGTAATGCAACGTCGCCGCCACCACCGCTCCGTAGCCCTTGCCGCCGCCGCGTCATAGCTGGCGCCGCTATTTCCGCGCGTAGCGGACTCGTTAGGACAGGTCGCGGTGACGTGATCTATTGTGCATGTTGTTTACCTCGAGAAGTTCTCTAGGATGTCGCCAGGTATATAACCCGTCGCCAAAGCCAGCGAACGCAGTCCGTAATGTAGAAGCAACGAGTAAAGAAGTCTGATATAAATAAGCGTCGTGAATAGTTGGTGATATAAACAACAGTCGACAAGTGAACATAAATAAATGTAATTAGTGACATAAAGAGTAGTGTTAATTGTTTAAATAAATAATCTTACTGTTTAAGTGTCTTATAATATTCTTAGCCTTTAAATTAGTGTTAATATGTGTTTATCATAGTGTTAGTTATTTTTATAAACCTTTAATTATCTTTTTAATATTTATTTACCGTTTAATAAACGTATTCTTTTAATTAATAATATATCTGTTATTTGTACACTTCTTATGGGGTCTCGTGGCCGTGTGCCTGAGTGTCTGGTCGCAAATCTTGGGGACCCGGGTTCGATCCCGACCGACGCCAAAAATTACTTCGCATTTTAATGGCACAAAATTGACCCCTGTGGTGCACGCCAGCAATGAGTGCCCGTGGGGTGACGCCTGGTAAGCGCCCACACGGTACAAATATTTCATCATTACCAATATCTGTGTACAAAGCAGATTGGCACACCCAGCAATGGGTAATATGCCGTGATGATATATTTATTTATTTATTTGTACACTTCACCCATATAAATAAAAACGTTACAGTAACAATGAGAAGGGAAAATCAACCTTATTGCATTGTTTCAAAAGTGGTGGCAGCAGTGGGAATCGAAAATCCATTAGTCACGTTCGGTTACAATATTTCTTAAAAATAGTTCTGGAGATTTCACAGCACTGTACATTATTTATGACACCTGTATACCTCTATAGTTAGGTTATATTCAACTCTAATTTTTCTTTATACTAACTAAACCATTCACAGAACTGTTTATCAACTATTAATACCTCTACTATAAATTGAATACAAAATTTTCCTACATAGATCACGAATTTGATATCAATAGCATCAATACGCGGTGTACCTACTGCGAGTACGTTTCAGTGGTGTTATGTTGGATTCTGTGTCTGAAAATGATAGCTGACAATTATCGCACCGCAACTGTAGTTCCGGTGAAATGTCAAGGGAGATTTCGATTTGTGACAAGCACAGAGATGCAGGCTTTACAATCGAAGAGTTATTATAGAAAGTGCGGGGTACAACACAATTTAGAAAGAAATAAAATAGTAGCTTTATAGATAGGGATGTACAATGTCGCATTTCATATGAAAAACTACAAAAAACATATATACGAGCTCAACCCCAAATGTATTCGTACCCTCTGAAATAAATATATTAACATCAATAAAAAATAAATTTTTAGGTTACAATAACAGACTATATTTGGGCATTTTTTATTTTATGTATTAATAAAGTGTACTGGATTTAAATACAATGTTATTAACTAAATTTCTCATTTAAACAATAATCTACGGGCTGATATATGACAAAAGACAAGTTCCAAAATTTTTCGTTCCAACAGTAAATAATACAATATTTATGTTAGTATTATCTATAAAACTGAGGGTAAAGGTAACTGACAATATATTCAATTAATTGCCATCTTAAATTTTATTACTTCAATAAAAATTATTTGCCAATTATTAAAGACGAAAACATTTGTCACATGCAGACAATGGTTTATTAGCAAATAAATTATTATTAAACCTAAGAAATTTTATGATAAACAATATATTCAAGTTCTATATATTTCATTAATACACCATATCAAAATTTGTTGAATTGGAGTAATAATACTAATTCAGAAGTTTATTTATAATATAATTGTTGGTGGTACTTTAATAAATAAATATCACTTTTACTAAAAATATAAAATTTAAAATAGTAATTAATTGAATATATTGTTAGTTTCCTTTACCTTCAGTTTTGTAAATAATACTAACATAAATATTCTATTATTTACTGTTGGAACTAAAAAAATTAGCACGTGTCTGTTGTCATATATTTACCCGTAGATTATTGTTAAAATGATATATTTAGATAATAACATTATATTTAAATCCAGTACACTTTATTAATACATAAAATAAAAAATTTCCCAACTATTGTAATCTAAAAAAATATTTCTTCTTCTTGTTAACCATTTTTTTTTCAGAGGGTACGAATACATTTGGGGTGGGGCTCGTAGTTTAGTTGTCGATTTGCGAACGAACAGATATGTATATACTTTTTCGAATTTTAGTACCGATATGGTAAAAATGAATGATTTAACAAGCGTATTTTTTGTGTTCAAACTACATTATAAGAATTATTTGTAAACAACAGTAATATTTTTAATCGTAGAAATAGGCCGTAGGGTCGAGGAAATATTTAATTAAACGAAGAAAGAATTTGTGAAAAATTCGTGGAACTCGCGGTTAGCGAGGTCCCTACCTATTTTTACGATTAAAAATGTTACTGTTGTTCACAAATAATCCTTATCAACGTTTAAGTGAAGTCAAGATTCACAACAATTATATAACGCATTGTTCGCGCTGAGGATTCATCTACTTCATTAGGATAATGTACTCGTCTACGAAATTTGTAAAAAGACTTCTGAAAGATTTATTGAGAAGAGATCTTGTGGCTCAGTTGGTTAGAGCATCTCATTAGAAGGGCCAGAGTTTAAATCCATGCGAGGTCCATGAATTTTTCACAAATTCTTTCTTCGTTTAATTAAATATTTCCCTGACCCTACGGCCTATTTCTGCGATTAAAAACTACGTTATAGGTACATACAGAGTGGTGACCGGCACAGCCAAACATATAAATCATATAAAATCATACTTTCGTATTTTCCTGCTACCCTAATTATTTGGGGTAAAAAAAAGGTTCATATAAAATTGAGCATCTGGATCAATAAACAAAATTAATTTTACATGCCTTGCAGCGGTAGAAATTAGATTCAGATACAGAATTTTATGCTCTACAATTTTTCTTTGAAGCTTTTTTAACTAGAATGATTAGGGAAGCAGGAAATTACGAAAGTATGATTTTACGTGTTGAAGTCCTATGTTCAGGTTTTCGAATCACCATCCTGTATGTTTAAAAACGTAGTATGAAAATTATTTTTTCTACAGTCTACATAGAATGCAGCCATTTGCGCTCTCTTTTGTCAACGCGAAATGTCACAATGTTGAGAAATGTCACTTGTCTGCATTCTTAATGGAAACGTTTAGTCAGGAACTAATGGCATTGTAGTGACACATTTACCACCTTTACAAATCAATATGGCGTACCTATAACTGCTCTGTCGGTATATTTCATAACAAAAAAAAATGCCGCACTATTATCAAAATAAAATAGGGCATTCATTTACAAAAACGAAAGTATAATTTTTTTAGATTTGATTGAAGCAATAGGTCAAGAAGAATGGGAAATAACGATAAATTAAATATAAAAGACGTTTTTTCTTTATATTAATCCTTATTAATTGAGTAGTAGTGTAAGTACAAAGTGTACATCTTGTGTGTGTTTCGAGCGCAAATGGACATTGTCGATTTCGAGAGAGTTCTGCGTCGCGCGGCAACAACCTCTCAATCGACACTGTCCTATTTTGCTCTCTTAATACACAAATAGCTATTTGGAAAAAATAACGATTTTTAACAGCTTAAAACTAGCGCGTAATTAAAAAATTCTCCTGGTAATATAAAGAAATACTATAAAACTTAACCCGGTCTAGGAAAGTATGACTCCCTCGTAAATCTAGCAAAAATGGTATCACATATGTAGTTCGGTAGATAATCTGAGGATACGGATATGACTCGGGCACTATCTTCTGAGTGGATCTTTGTTCACCGCACATTATACTGGATAATTTTCGCCTGTATCGATGCTCGGTTGAAATTCAATTTATTTTAACGGCACAAATTTCCATACAATTTTAATAATTTAAACTTTTCAATGAGGAACGTACATTTCAGTGCATGTTCTAGACACGGCAATGTAATTCTGCGGTCTTATATTTTCACACATTTTATGAGCAAAGAGGATTCTATCAGAATAGAAGTAAAATTTTAATCGAAAGTGGTAGTTTAGTAGTTTCATTTATCGGTTTAATATTTTACAGGGATAATACAGCTGTTCATATATCTTAAGACGCTATAAAAACTTTCAGCTATAAATTTTACTTGCTGGATAGTGAATTAAAATTTAATAAAAGTATAAAATGTATAAAAAATTACGACGTACCCGAAAGTTTAATATACTTTTTTAATTAATTAAAATTTTATGTCTTTTAAATGAATTTAATTTTAGGTTTGCTGAAAATTGTATTACAACTTAAAGGCTCATAAAGTCCCGTCGGTATACATTTCCAACAAACAAATTTTAAAACCTACGCAAATGATAAGAAATTTCTGCATATATTTTTCGACTAGTTTAAAGTATAGATTTTACATTTACAAAAATTTAATATGATATTTAAATATTCCGCCATTTAGTATTGGCATGTGTTTTTAATATCGCAGTGCTGGGATGGCAAGTTTATAACTACAGGTCGAACTAGATATGACGTTAACCTACTGTCATAGTACAGTAATATATTTAATTTTCTTTTTATATTATTTTATAGTAGGTTTTATATTATCCATTAAGGGTAAATTAATGTACGAGGGTCATTCAATAAGTAAAGAGACAAATTCTATAATTTTAAAACTATTCAATGAATGTGTACAATCTTTTCAGGGGTGTTAGTTGACAACCTTGGGATATACTCTGATCAGCTGTTTCATCATTTCATGTCAACATAACCTCAAAATTTTCAGTTCACCATGGCAAGTCCACTAGAAGATTGCACCTTAGAAGAGCAACGCTCAGTCATTAGATTTTTTAGTCGCAGAAGGTGTAAAACCAAGTGAAATTTTTTCTAGAATGTTAATACAGTACGGTAAAAGTTGTATGAACCGTGCGAATTTTTACAAGTGGGTTGATCGGTTTAAAAGTGGCCGAACAAGTGTAGGTGATGAACCCCGATGTAGACGTCCATCTTTTGGGACTCACAGGGTCCAGTCTATTGCGATTTCCTTGAATATCAGCGAACTATCAATAGCCAATACTACTCTGAGATGCTAGAACACAAAGTTAGACCAGCTATCAGGAGCAAACGCCGTGGACTCTTGCCAAAAGGAGTCATTCTTCAGCACGATAACGCCCGCCCTCATACAGCCCAACTGAGCCGTGATAAGCTTCAAGAATTGGGTTGGGAGGTCTTACCTCATCCTGCTTACAGTCCCGACCTCGCCCCATCTGATTTTTACCTGTTTGGACCACTCAAAGACGCCCTACGTGCAAAAAGATTTGCTAACAATGAAGAAGTTAAGGAAGCGGTGCAAAAGTGGCTTCGGGGTAAATCGAAAGAATTCTTCGCCAAGGGAATTAGGAAGCTGCTAGAAAGATGGGACAAGTGCATAACTGTGGGGGGTGATTATGTTGAAAAATAGTCTTAATTTTGAAAGATTTAAATACATCGTTTTTTAGCTATAGCCATTTGTCTCTTTACTTCAATGACCCTCGTAAATTCTTAGTACACTTTTATAAAAATTTACCTTCTCTTTTAGGATGTATTCGTGGAAGTGAAGATAACTGAAACGATATTTTTGTGAACATTTATAAAGCTAACCTCGTTTTTAAACAAAGTTTTCTTTGAAATACAATGAATAAATCTTCATAGTATACAAGACGGATATATTAATTCATAATTTTTTGATCCACGCACTGTATTATCATCTTTTTTCATCTTGTCAAGCATATTTTTAAGGTAAACACGAACTTTTCGTTTACGCGGTAATTCGTGACAAGGTAATTTATTGCCTTTCTAACGTGACAATGTGTACTCAAGTAAGCAGAAATAATTGTTACTCATATTACAATATATATGTCAATTTAGATACACAAATACGTATAATATTTAACAAATTTCTAATATTACATACTTTAATAACAAATCAACCTGTAGTTCATTTTGTCACCAGATGTCATATATTAGTATGTGACGACCTATCCCTTGTTGCTGTTTCGGAGTCTAAGGCGCCGTTCTCTAGAATCATTTCTAGGTTTAGATTTTTGGAAGAGTTAATAACTATTTTAAATTACTCATAATAATTAAAATTATTATATCACATAGCACATTTGCCTAAAGCTATAATAAAAGGCTTACCTATTCAAATTAATATTAAACATGTTTAAATATTTATAAACACATCATATAATACTAAATTTTTACATTCATTTTTAATAACATACTTATGATATTATTTTAAAACATTATTTATAATGTAAAACAGCACAAATAAATATTTGAAATTGCAACGAATTGAAGTTTAATATTTCATATATCAATTTTAAACGCATACGTTGTGGACACGTGCACTGTTGTTTTCATTTTGTATCTTCCGTTAATTCATTTTTAATAGAAAATTGTTACGTCAGAAATGTGTCATACATATATGTAATAGTTTTTTCTTTGGATATATGTATTTCACATTTGTTTCGAATGACATGAAATTTAATTAAAAATTCATTATTCTGTAATTTTATATTTCTAAATTAAAATTTTCTTCATCATTGAATTTTAATACGAGGGTCAAATTACAATTATTGATATATGAATATTTTTGTTATATTTTTTTGAAATTCCTCGTTGTTTTGGTCTCAACATAATCAGATTTTACACAGTGTGGCAGTTAAGATTTAGGACTCAATTGGTACCCATACTATTTTTGATTAAGCAACAACTTTCCCCTTAATTTCTATAAATAATGGTTCAATACAATTCTCGTATGGGGGTAGTTTATTGACCAATTAGATCTGCATCGTCAGGAATGCATCCGTCGAACAGCGGTACGCAATCAAATTTTGTGTTTGTACAAAGAACCACAACCTAATCGTTTGCTTTGGCCTAAAAAGCGTTTGAGCGATTTTCTGATAGACGAGATAAAAACAACGATGACCCAAAGAGTGACCGTCCCACATCAAGCAGAAACGCCTAAAACATCGAAGCAGTTCGACAACTGTTGGTTTTTGATCGACGTGTAACGATTAAGATGGATGTAGAGTAGTTGAACATTGACAAAAAAACAGCTGGAATGACTATCGTCGAAGATTTAAACAAAAACAAAGGTTTGCACGTGCACGATAACGCATCGCCCTGAAAAGCAACAGTAGTGCGTCAATATCTGTCCAAAAATGTCACTGTGTAGTATCATCGTCCGTATGTTTCTCATTTGGCCCCGGCTGACCATTTTCCGTCCCCAAACTAAAATTGAAGCTAAAAAAAACCGTGACGATAATATAGTACACACTTGAGGTAGCTGGTTCATGAGAGCAATGCCATCTATTGATTCCGTGCCGAACAATGTAGACAAACTCAAGAGTTGCCTGCCTGCTTCAAGTCACATGGCTATTTGCATATTATATTTATTCCGCTAGATATTGCAACAGCTAATGGTTGTAATCGTGAGGTTAACAAAAATAAAAATGCCAAAAGTTAGAAATCATTGCGGATGTTTTTCAAAACGTAAGCGGCAGTGTTCCCAACAATGTGCGTGAAAATTTCAGAGATTGAAAATATCTGATGAATTTTCAATTATATTTGTCATATCCATGAAACCAGATAGGCACGATGTTTTTTTAAACTAGTTTTTTTCCAACTTTGAAGTTCAATAACTCTGATCGAAACTGGGCAAGATGACAAAAAAAATCGAGTTAAATCAAGCAATACTTAATTTAGCTGTACGGCAAAAATTATTAATATTTTATGGATTTCACTTCATGAACTACCTTAAGCAATGGTTTGAACAGCATATCAGTTTTAGTTTTCCAGAACGCCGGGAATGGACCGCGCCACGCGCTTTATGGATTTAAAAGGAATATACGTTGAAAAATAAATTGTGATTTTGATGATATAACGGGTTTTGTCTTATTTATAAGGGAATACCTAAAACTTTATAGCCACAAGCCACAATGTGTATTCCTATCAAAATCTATGCGACCCTTTTTAGTGAGTTTACTCTGGAAATGGAGTATTTCCATAAAACTCACATATTCATACTTCCCCTTTATTATTTTCATAAACGTCAAATACAAGATGCTCAACCGGTATGCCTGGAACACGATACCAATAAAGCAGACTCAGAAACCGAACGAAGTCCACATTTTTCGCAACAATTCTTTGCATATTTTCACACCTAAATTCACATATATTTTCCCTGATATCCATATATTTTATCACTTCGTGGAATATCACGTTTCCATTATTATCCCTTCGTACATATTTCGGGAAATGTGGTTTTTTATTCTCACGGATTTTTTCGTCGATTGACTTCGGGGCGGATGTAAAGAAAAGGTGAGAAACAGTTCTTTGCAGGCCAGTGGCGTTAATGCTTTGCTTATCTGTTTGTGAAATGCGATTTAAAAGTTTTCCTATCCTATTAAATAGTAAAAAAAAGATATAATGTTTAGTTGGTACTCACTGTAGACCAAGAAATACAACTTTACAATCAATACAACTTAGTTATATATTTGTAGGCTTTTACATAATCAAATAACTTCAAAGGTAATACATTTAAATTAAAATATAGAACTACCTTTGAATATATAATACATATAAGAACGACAACGTAATGTATTTAGATTAAATATTTCGAGAGAAGGTGCCATCTATCCCTCCGTATACGAATTATTTCGGAGTTAGTTAAAAAAATACATAATAGGTGGATGTTGCACAGTGTTGCCACGTAGCTAGAACAGCAAGTTAAGATTTTATAAAAGTTTTTAAGTTTGCTACTGTAAAACAAGTATACATGTACATTGAAGATTCAAAATATATTATCTGGTTATTATGAAACAATATTTTTGAATTATTGATTATTGAATACCTCTAACAAATAGTATCTGGCAATGCTGTCAGCACGATTTACCGTAGTTCATAGTTTTGTGGTAGGAGTCACTAGCTATCTATAATAATTTTGTGAATAAAAAGAGACAGATATAGTATCTTGCTAGGCCATATGCGTTGCCGTTCTTATATGTATTATATATTCAAAGGTACTACTTAATTCAATAATATATCGGACTGATATATGTAACATAGGAAATACAATGGCATTCTTTTTAATATGCTGATTGTTGCTTCCCTAATTTAAAAAATCTGTTGTGGCCAGCAGACAGCACAATACCTCTCGCCATTTTCATTTTATGTTGCATTTAGCGCGAGCAGTCATGTGACTTTGTTGGCCTTGGCAAGCAGATATGGGGACCTGTGTCAGAATGACAGCTAGTAATAATGTACATAGGTGTCAAGTATCATAATTTTTCATTCAAAACATCATGATTTTCTATCCATCAGATTATTTTGAAATTCTGAATGAAAAATTATGACATATGATAATTGTGACCTTGATCCCCATATCTGCTTGCCAAGGCCAACAAAGTCACATGACTTCTCGCGCCTAATAAGTAACGAATTTAACATTTCTTGTACACACAAATAATTGAAATTGTATCTCTTCTTTCGTTCTTTGAGGAATTTTGTCCTACTCTTCTAATATGTTCAAAATTCTTTAAATTCATTGACGGTATTAGCAATATTTTTTAAGTGTATATGTAATATTAATATAGCTATAATTTTAAATACATATTTAATTAAAAATCTTCCAGTAATGTTAATAAAAACTGCTGATTTTTGACAATGACATAATGCATTTATCTGTCAATAACAAACATTTAAAAATCTCAACTGTTTTTTGGGCAACGAGATTTATTACAACGGATTATTCTGTATTATATACCATATCTCTAAACCTATAGGAGATAAAATATTTTTTTTTAAATGTATTGAGAATTTATCTTTATTATTTGTAGTAATATAAATTCTCAAAAATAATATTTAGTATTTTTCTTTAAAAACTACCACTTACGTTTGTCCAATTGTTACCAGAACCTATTAAACTCTTCCCATTACTGTTAAATTGAGGAATCCGTTGTTACACAGGTCTTTAGTCTTACAGAATTTGAGAAATTGTATCTACAGTATCCTAACACACACACAGACAGACATCATCGTAAAAATGTTATAATCGGATTCTAGAGACCATAAACGTGTTTTTTCACTAAAATCTGGATATGCAATTTTTAGCATGAATCCAATACCTCTCTTAGCGAGAGGTAAAAAGACCAAAAGCGTAAATACATAAAATGTTCAGTAAAGGACAGTAAAAAGTGATATAAAACTGCTCATATACCGGCCTAAGTTACAAAAAATGTTTTAAAACTGATTAATCACTAATTTGTACATTTTAAAATTGCGCTTATTAAAATCAAAATCCCACCGCATTATTATTATTAATTATATGGTAGGTACTCGTAATTTGTCATAATCAATATACATATATGTTCTGACGCAAAATGCAAACCAAAATTTGTTAAATAGGATATATTACGCACATATTAATTGTCATTTGTATATTAAATTATTTTAATGAAGCAGTTTAATTATTTTATTTTGTAAACAATAACAATGGAACATGAAATAGATAATGACAATAATTATCACTGATTGAGATTAACTAAAATTCTCTTCAAGCATAAATTATAATTACATATATCATATATTTTATAATTTAATTTTAATGGTAGAATTGCATTACGTATACAGGGTGAACACGAGACTTACAACCTTTGCTGCCCTCGTGTTTTAATATGAATCTTTCGTGTCTAAAGACTAGCTTTACTTACTTGTATCGTAAATAACTATTTAAGTACAATTTTTACCTCTCGCTAAGAGAGGTATTGCATTCATGCTAAAAATCGCATATCCAGATTTTATTGAATAAGCACGTTTTAAGGTCCTTACAATCCGATTTTAACATTTTTACGATGATGTCTGTGTGTGTGTGTGTGTGTGTGTGTGGATGTGTGTGTGTGTGTGTGTGTGTGTGTGTGGGATGTTGGAAGGACGGTTACTCAAAAACTATAAGACTTAAAATTTGTTTAACAACGTATTTCCCAATCGGACATTCCCGGGAAGATCTGAAAAGGTTTTGGTAACAATTGGACAACCGGAAGTAGAAGATTCTTGAAAAAAAATCTTCTAAATATTATTTTTTGAAAATTTTTCTTGATAATATTAAAGAAAAATAAATTCTCTTTCTGATACATAAGGTTTTGGTAACAATTGGACAACCGGAAGTAGAAAATTCTTGAAAAAAAATCTTCTAAATATTATTTTTTGAAAATTTTTCTTGATAATATTAAAGAAAAATAAATTCTCTTTCTGATACATTTAAATATTTTTATACATATTTTATAGATTTAGAGATAAAAGGAATATAATATATAAAATAATGTTGTAATTAATTTTACAACCGAAAGGATGCCATGAAAAATAGTTGATAATTTAAATTATTTGTAACTGACAGATAAATGTCAGTGTCAGAAATAATGAGTAATGAATTAAAAATGTACTTGGAGAATCCCTTAGTTCTTGATCTGTGACTATTATGGAGATGACAAGTCTAGGTTGAAGGACTTAAATTTGTTTCAAACATTATGGGACAATGTACACCAGTACTGTAGACTAGAGTAACTTTGAATTGCGAAAAAGCTATCAAATTCTTCTCAAGTAAGTTGTAAATATTGACAAAATTACACATCGATATAAGAATAATCGGAGTGCAATCTATCCGTCACTTTATTAAAAGGAATTAGTGTTATTTAGATATAACAAGTATGAAAAAATAAAATGTAAAAGAAGATATGTAAGAATAGATGCACAATCCAGATATATACATTTTAGACCGCCCAAAATTAATGTTTTTACTAGAAGAATATGAAGAGAAAGTAAACAAAGTTGTTCGAATTGAAAATTGCTGTTACCAGCCTAATATTTATATATGGTAAACTCTACTTTGTAATTTATTGTAACATAATTTATGGTAAATATCTTTATGTTGAGACATGCTATTATTGAATAATAAAGAAGTTTATACGTCATAGATTTATATGAATATATTATTTGTATTTATAAAAATATTCTTTGCTTTATGCATACAGCCAGGTAAAATATACGGCGAGAGGTTATGTGCTGGCCACATCAGATTTTTTTTTATATAAGTTGTGGTTCTATTCCAACAGATTTTTCTTGTAACGTTAATTGCTCAACTGAAATTGTTATTATAATAATACCGTCACAATTGATAATGTATTTAATTTAAATAAAAATTAAAACACTTTGCTACCCTTGCTGCTAAAGTAACCTCTGGGGTTAAAGTGCTACTTAATCCAATATTATGAGCAGACGAAAGTACTCTTTTAAATTTGCTATAGAAAAATATTTGAACATCAATTTTATTTTAAATTTATTATAATACTGTTTACAAAAAATGAATAAATATATCATTTACAAAAATGAAAGAAATCTATCTATTTCTTATTAGTAATTCTGTATTTATATCAAATAAATTATTTCCCCCTATGCAAGCTTCCTGTCGGAAGCGATATTTGTCATTTAAATATTAAAGTACTTCTAAGTTTGTTGTTTTGTCCCTATATTCGGAATACATGCATAATAATATAATTAATATGCTAATAGTTTAGGAGACGTGTGCCTGCTAACATAAACTACAAGATTTCTTGTTATAACTTCTCGCCATCTATGTACCAAGGATACAACTAACTTTATATCTTGTTTGTTCATGTGTAGAGATGTTTTAAATGAACTTCACAGCAGGGATAAAATATTTTATAGTTTGATGTACCTAGATAACAAATTCTACATCTGCCGGGGCGGTTGGGGCCGGCGAGAGAGGGGAGACAAGGAAATTTCCCGGTACGCCGGTCGCAAATAGTTGTAGGGCTGAACGTAATTGTGGAATTTTATTAATACATATTTTGAGAATAGATGGTTGCCATTTTGAAATGGTGAAAGTAAAACTATGATAATTTGGTATCACTGTGAAGCAAATTTTATGTACATTCTGAAAAAAATATAAAAATACCGATTCCCTATGCTAGTTTTAAAGTTGTACCCATTTCCGCTAAAACCGGAAGTGATACAAAATTTCTGCTATGATTATCTTATGAGCCCCTTTGTCTATTTTAACTTTGCTTATTAACATTTTTTTGTATTTCTCAAAATAAACGAAATATTCGTGGTGGCGGACTTACGCCAAACACCCTGTATATATTAAATGTACTCATACTTCCCAGAAAAATCTGACACTGACATGCATTTGTAGTAACAAATTTTCAAAAACTAATATTTAGAATTTTTTTTTTAGAAACTACCAGTATCGGTTGTTCAATTGTCACCAGAACCTATTCAACTCTACCCATTACTGTTAGATAGAGGAATCCGTAGTTAAATAGGTGTTTAGTGTTATAAAATTATTTGAGAAATCGTATCTCCCACAACCTAACACACATCCACACTCATAAACACACACACAGACATCATCGTAAAAATGTTATAATCGGATTCTAGGGACCTTAAAACGTGCTTATGCATTGAAATCTGGATATGAGATTTTTAGCATGAATCCAATACTTCTCTTAGCGAGAGGTGAAAATATAATTTTGTTCTAACGTTTCAGAACCACTGGTTGAATTTTCGGTTAACCATTTTTTGTATAGAACATTTTTCTATTAAGTCATTAGTTCGCCCAAAAAAGTACTGGTTGTTTTAAAAGAAACACCTTTATATGGCACCAGTAATTGTATTTCCTGTGTCGATTTTGCTAGTCCTATCCGCCGCTGTACATCTGTTATACAAAACAAATATTTTTTCACTTATTTGAGTGTAATAACGTAAATGTGTAGTTTTGATTGACATTGGCAGCCTATGTGCTTCAATATATCTTGTTTTTTATTTACGTGAAAATGGATTTCGAATTGCAAAAAAGTAATAAAAATTTAGAACAGAGTATACATGTGTGAATAGATGTTAAATGCATTAAAAACTCGAATATTTTAAGAACTAATAACTTTTTTAAATTTTGATAATCCCTATCATGTAAGATCTAGTTTTAATATGATTTACCTATGCTCTAATTTGTTATTATGGTGAAGGATTTCATTATCAAATTTCTCAAGAAACATCAAAGTATATGAATGGCATTAAATTATCTACACCACAAAACCTGTCAAGATGAAAGCATTATTCTAAAAAGAAATGCGTTTCGAATAAGATTTTGAAGCCCCGTATTCTTTATGCAAATAATTTTCTATCTCATAACCTTATTTTCAAATTTCCTGCTGATGTTTGAGCCATAGATTGCAACGCATGACGCCTGTCGAAACCTGCACACGTCAGGAAGTAACATGGTGGATTTACAGGGACCCTGCGGAACACTGGACAAGCTATCCTACACAACCCTTCGGAGAGAAATACGGATATGATTGGACAAGCAAAGTCAGCACTGTACCAATAGCTTTCTTTATCCTACATCTTTGGGAAGGAAAGTTATATTTTTTCATATTTAAAGAGAAGAATGGGGTTTAAATTTTGTAGCCAACTGAGTGGAAAATAAGAGAGTTAGATGAAATTGATGAAATATATATTTGGGGAGATATAATCTTTAAGGGAAATGTATTAAAAATTACTTACGGTACTAGAGAAATATTCAGGGCATTGAAGATGTACTTACCTGAAAAAGAGTAAAACAATTAGAAAACATGAAACATGAAATATGCGACTTTTCATTCATAAATTTGCTAATAAACTTTCGCGGCTGCAAAATTCATGACGTCACGGCTTGTTACTCACACAAAGACATTCCTCTCACACACACACAACGGTCCACGTGATATCCGTTTGCTGCTGTAAAAAAGCTAACCTAAAATTGTGACAGGTGACAGCAGAGTTAAGAGTAAAGGTACGTAAATAAAACATTTATTAAAATAAATACCAAAAGTTGTATGAAATATGTTTTTCGTTAACAATATGTTGTCACAAAATCAAACTGACAAGTGATAACTCAAACAATCATAGTTTCAAACACAACCGGTAGATAGCTGCTGCCACATCCGACAAGCCGTGACGTATAGCCGTGACGTCAGCGTCCAAATATTTGAAATTAAAGACAAGTTTTAAAAAATCATATCTCTGATTCTAAAGACTTGTAAAGTGTAAAACATACACCTACATATTTAATTTGACCTATTCTTTCAAGAAAAAAATGAATTAGAAAATGTGAAATGACTCCATTGTAGTAAATTTGGTATCGAAAGTCGTATGTAAGTAAGTCATTTTACATATTTTAAACCGTTTAAAACAATGTAATGAATATAATTCCTTTAACTTCATTTTCATGGTCTGTATGTGTTTACTCTTGCAACTGTGTAGTAATATCTTTAGAAGTAAAAGAAAGCTCAGCAAAAAGATTTCAATCTTTTTTTGACCTTCAAGGGAAAAATAATACAAAGCCACAAAGGAAGAAAATACATTTGTATTCCTTATAAAGCCCTCTTTCCGAATCGCTGACCTATCATTAAAGTTCATCTCCACCCACTGTCCTCGACCTCTATCCCTGGAATAGAGTGGAACTTAATTACTTAACGACCTAAGTTGATGAATATTTTGCGCTGCAATTGTGGAAAGATCTGCCAAGGAATTATTCTTATTCTTGCCTCATTTATATTTATAGCTAATGCAAAGTAAATTCTTTCTCAAGCAAAGGTAGTGGCGTAACAACAACATTGTTGTATTGTAAGTTTAATAGTTCATTATTTCTTTCTTTGTGTAAATATTTAACATAATGTCGCAGTTGTTATTATCAAATACAATGGGATATTTACAATAGCTGATATTTTAAAGCGGTTTATAAAAAAGAATATACTTTTGTCATCAAACGCCCCAGTGCTATAAATATAACAATGGACCTGCCAAGAAAATAATAATAGTGATATAAATAAATAAAAATCCAGTCTAGACTACATGTTAGTCTGCCAGCTAGTCTATAAGTTAGTCTACAAGTCCACGAGCGGTGAAATAAATAGTTAGTGATCTAAATATAGTGAAATAAATGTCGTGCAAATAAATAGTGCTTCGTGTTATGCTTATATAAATGATTTTAGTTAGTTTAATGTCCATTTGCATCGTTGCACTATATAAGTTACACTTAAGCAAGTAACGCTTAAAAATAAGTGACATATACATTACATTTGCACGAGTTCCACTCAAAAATAGAATATTAAGTATCAAGAACGGTAATTCCTTAACGTTCGTGATGCTTATAACATTTTTTGCGCGATTGGAGTTCGCTAAAAAATTTATTTTTTATTTCATTTTTAATTTTTTTCATTATAAGTATTATTGAAACTGAATGTAGTAGGTAGCTTTATAGTATGCTATGACTTTATTGTTTTGTTATGGTTTCATTGTTTGTTTATGCGTTTGAATGTCAAGAAGTCAAGGTGTTATTTAAACTTAAACTATTCAACAAAGAAAAATAATTAAAATGAGTGACTCTGAGAGTGACAATTTAAATATAGAAGAATCGTGGAATATCGGATGTTCGGCAGTAATACCAGAAAAATCCAAACTACGATATGAAATATACTTACAAAATTTTCAAAGAATGGTGCAGTGCAAAGAATGTTGGTATAAACGAAAAAGTTATGCTAACATATATGGTTCAGAGATCTAAGCAACTAAAAGCACCCGGAAGCTTATGGGCAGAGTATTCAATGTTAAAGAGCACAATTTTTCTTTATGAATCTATTGATATCTCAAAATTTAGTATTCTTATTGCTTATCTTAAAAGAAAAAATGTTGGCTATAGACCTAAGAAATCTAGTATTTTCACTAAGGATGAATGAACCACCAGACTTCTTACGGTATGTTTAGATCACTTGTAAAATGTAGGCAATAATTATATTATTTTTTGTATATTTTTAGGTGGGAATGATATTAGGAGTATCCGGTGCATGTAGGAGAGAAGAATTATACAATATGACTATCAAAGATATAGAAGAACGTGAAGGATTCATTATTGTAATTTTTTTTCGTAAATATATCAAATTTCGACCAAGCAACGTGAAATCGGATAATTTATTTTTGCACTATCGCAGAGGAAAATGTACTGTTCAAGTTGTGGGAAAAAGTACAATCGGGAGTTAGCCGTCAAAAATTGCGAAATTTCTTGATTTGCAAAATGCGGATAGTTACACTGGCCACTCGTTTCGGCGCACTTCAGCAACACTTTTAGCTAATAAATGAATGGATGTTTTTGGGTTAAAAAGACATGGTGGGTATGTGTGCAGTCTATGGCCATTATTATTTTAGAAAACCCACTATTTTGTATATTTTCTTTATCTCTTGTAGTTCAATTAAATTATTGCCAGCGTGATGCCATAGCTTTTGCAGTTTCACAATTATTCGCGACACAGTTGAATAATGTAATCCTGCAAAATCTGCCATAAGTCACACTTGGAAATTAATCATTAGTTGCAAGTTACATAAAAACGCCAGAATGAGAATTTTTTCATAGGAGATTAGAATAACTCCTATATTTTTTTTTGTCACTCGAAGTCACATCGAAATCTTTGCTATAAGCTCGTCATTCATTGTGTGAAATAAATTTGATCTACTACATTAACTCTCTTTGGTATTGAATAGTTTAATTTTATTCAGTTCATCCTGCTGAGCAACATTATATTCATATTAAATATCGTTTAAAACATTTATCTTATGAATTTGATGTAGCACGAAACGAAATGTCACAATGGATATGTGTCGTTTAATATACTGAGCGCTTAATATAAGCGTTACTTTATATAAAGTGGAACTTGAGATTTGGTGTAAAAGTTTTTAGTAATTTAAGTGCAACTTAAAAAATAACGGTGCAAAAGGGCATAAGTGTTTAATAATATACTGTGTTTAATTAGTTTTTATATTTGTTTATTCATAGTGTTAGTTATTTGTATTATATTTTTCTTATTTATTTATCTTTTAATACATTTTTATTTTAATTATTAATATATCTCTGATAAATAATAAATAATCGCTACAATACGAATATGGAGTACAATATCTTGACGATATAAAGTATGTCACTGTTATGAACAAAAAAATCTCTCCTGTAATTATATCACCATCCGGTAACAGTCTCTTTTTCTTTGATGCTTCTTTCGGCAGAGTTATCTGTAAGGTGAAGACACTGTAGCACTGTAAAGAACTTTTCTCACCCCCTGAGCGTGCTGTATCATTAATCACCCCATTGGAATAGCGTAAGGGTGGCAAACGATGGAATACATACTGCGGTGTCATCTTAATTGTGTTGTTGCTGACACGACTTTCACTGAAAAGGCGCTACCAGATTTTTAATTAATTAACATGAAGGGAGATATTGATTAAATTAAAATATATTGTTGAAAATACAATTTAAAAGCAATTAATTTGCATTGAAAATAGTTGTGGATGGAAAAACTAATGAGTTTTTACTGAATTGAAACTTTGTTGAAATGAAAACTACAGTTAGTTGCAAAGTTATTGGAGTAAAAACATGAATACTAAATTGTTTTCTGTGAATTCCCGTTTTTATTTCTTTCTTTATTTGTTCGTAATTAATACTAGAACAATAATTACCATCTACCATTCTATTTAAAAAAAGCTTGATGTTTTCGTTTATTGACCAAAAAATTTTTATGTATCCAAATGCTTTCGAATTGACCATCAGTTTAAATTGTCGCAATGTTCCCCAAACTCTTTCCAGAGGGTATAGTGTCGACTGACAATCACTATCATTTAAATGCAAATAAAATTGTTACTGGAACACGCGGAATTCTTGTCCCATGCTCCAAATAGTAGAAAACGGAACTCGTATTTTTCTTTCTATAATGTCATTTTGTACGTAGGTATTGTATTGGTTTTCTGGGCCATTTCATTGTGGAACAATCAATCTTCAATTCTAACGTGTATAACAAAAGTTTTGAGAAAAATTTACGCTCCAAATTTAATTATTAAATAAGGTTTTATCTAGTTGCCATTGGACATAATAAATACATAATAGTTCTCGTACATCAGGTAAAAATTGTCAGAAAAAATTCTGAAATTATATAGACTTGAAATACGCAAATGTATCTATAGGTTAGTTGGACAAATAGCCAATATGAGAAATTGTTAATGTTTGTGGGAATCAAAATATTGGACAGACGACTTTTTGCCGAATTGTACGGGAATGTGAAGAAGGTGTAGTATGTACCTCCACGCTAGCAATGAGTGCCCGTGAGGTGACGCCGGGTAAACGCCCGCACGGTACAAATATGTCATTAGCATTGCCAAAATCTGTGTACAAAGCAGATTGGCACATCCAGCAATGGATAATATGCCGCGATGATATATTTTTACCTTATACATATTATAATTTTTTTCATATTCCTCTTTTGTACGTCCATATGAAGAGTTGATCAGATTTTGGTTACGATTGGTTAACCGAAGTACCCAAATTTGAAGATTTTAACAGTTTTTCTTCAAAAAATGCTATTAAATATCGTTTTTTAACATTTAATTTTATAAATATTAAAGAATATTCTATTATCTATACGAATAGATTACATTTTATACTTCATATTCGATGGATATAGTTAAAAAATTATAAAGAAATTAAATTTCATGAATCAGCTAGCTATGCTATAAGCATGGAAACAGCTACTGTATTAAGATAATTTCGAATTGACAGATGTCAGTGTTAATGAAAAGAAAATGAATCTGGCAGAGAGATGAGGATGTTGCGATGCATGTTGGGGGAGACACGGAAAGATAGGGTAAGGAAATAAATAATAAGGGAAATGGCTGGAGTGATAGAAATTTCTGGAAAGATACAAGAGGGACGATTACATTGGTTTGAACATGTCATGAGGAGAGATGAAGAATAATATATTGGAAGAAGAATGACTAGCTTAGTAGTAGAATGTAGAAGATTCAGAGGAAGAACAAAGATCAGATGGAATGAAAAGGAATGGGAAAAGCTAAAGAAGATCCAGTGTCAAGTGCAATTTGCATTGTTTCTTTATGAAATAATTTTACTGCAAATTTAGGATCTTTTGCAAGAAAATTTATGTATGTAATTTGTACATAATAAACAGGATTGACGAAAGGTAATGTGCTGGCCCCATCAGATTTATTTACTTATTTAATTTAAAAATATATACTTGATTTTTAGCAGCACTTTGACCCTAAATGATTTAAGATTTCGAAAAAGAAATAATGTAACCAAATAGACAGTAGATATAAAACAGAGTCAGATTATAATCTCTCAAAAGTTTCTCAGGCGCGATTGATTAAAGATTTTTGCACTTTTCTTAGCACACGAGTATACAGTAATGGCTGGGATTACCAAAACGAACAACATTTACAGATAATAATATTTCTGACGATCCGGGAAGTAGATATAATATCGGCCAGAGACAAATGAGACAAGATATTAAAACACTGCGTCGCATTGAAGATAAAGGTGCCCTATCATTGTTGTAAAATTAGATTTCTAATCTTATTTTATAGGAACACCCGTAATGCCAATGTTAAAGCTTAAGCTATGTTAATTATTTTCCCTGAACTACAATTTCTATTTACATTTTCTCCGAAAACTTATGTGACACACGTTAGACAGTATATTTTTTTAAAGATGTCCGATCAAGGTCATCTGTATCATGAACGAATTAACAAATTGGCATACATTTATCCCCCTCCTTTGCAAAGGCTTTAAGCGTGTGCGATAAGGATGGGTACAACACGCTTGCCTTTCAAAAATTCATAATGTTTCGACTAAGTTAGGTCATTCTATTTTAAAACGATGTTCGTTATTGATAATACTTTCGCTGCAACGTAAGTTTATATATTAATTCAGATACATTACCTCAATTCATAGCCGTACTAATAACGTTATTTTCTGTCAGTGTCACTGACACTGACAATGTGTCAGTATCTTAATTTTCACTTATTTGGTTTTACATTTGCTAATAAACTTACCAGTTGATTTATTTTTGAATTTTGAATGCTGTTATTGTAACATACATTTTTATAATAATAAAATAACAGTAGTATGTTATGTACCCTCACAAAAACTAAGCAAGCGACACTACTAAATTTGTTAGAATGGGCGGAGCAAAAATCTGAATTCATACAATACGTAGATGACCTATATCGGACGTCTTTCAAAAATTTTACTGTAAGTAATTCATGACGTATAATTATGTACGTCATTCCGTCATAATCCGTATATTATCGCCAATCCTGTATGAACTGACCTATTAAAATCAACTTCATAAAATTCTTAAATTCCACTATTTCGTGTTCTGACGATTATTACGAAGAGCAAATAGTAAAAAATCTGCTTTGTAGTTAAGATTGTTATGGCAACCTACCCCATTAATAAAACGGAAATGGGCCGCCGCTTCATCGTATTGTTCAACTGAGAATGTAGGTCCCAACTTCAGAAAATGGTGTCAGATGTTCACTTGTTTACAGTCATCACACATTACAACTCTGCTAAAAACCGAATATATCGCGAGAACAACAACAAGAATAATTAATTCACGAAGTCAGACAATACGAACACCCACAAGTATTATTCATTCCAGTGACAAATGACATTTTCTATTTCGTTTATAAAGACACTGAGATGACTCTTTTATTCGGAGTAAAGAAAACGGAATAGATTTGCGCGTTTCACGGAACGGTTGATTTGGGATTTAATACGACAAATGAGATTTTTCATTAAAAAATCTAATGTGACCAACAGAAAACTTCCCGCCATTTAATTTTTATTAATTTAAATACATATACCTATGGGATCTCATGGCCGCGTGCCTAAATGTCTGGTCGCGAATCTGGGGAACCGGATTCAATTCCTACTATCAAATATTTCGAATTTTGAATGGCACAAAACTGACCCCTGTGATGCACTCTCCACGCCAAAAATGAGTACCCGTAAGATAACGCATGGTATACGCCCGCACGATACAAATATGTCATCATCAGTACCGAAATCTGTGTACAAAGCAGATTAGCACTCCCAGCAATGGGTAATATACCGTGATAATATATTTATTTTCTTATTTAAATACTTACTGCATATTTACTAATACCCTTCTATATAACTATTGTTCTATTTAAAATTTTCGTTTTAAAACGTTATTATTATTAATTTGAAATTATGTATATTAAGTTCCTTTCCATGTAACTATTGTTCGATTTATAATTTTCTTTTGAAAACTTTACTGTTATTAATTTGAAATGATTATTTTTTGAACAATGACATTTATCTGTCAGTTACATACATTTCAGCTGAACTGTGTAACTATGGAGTTGTGTGCATAAGCACCGAGATATAATTTTTATATTAATTTATAAATTTATCCATAAAATATATAGAAAAATTATTAATGCAAACCTGTAGAAAATGAAATCATTTTTAAGTATTATAATAACAAATTGCGAAAAAATAACATTTAAAGGTTTTTTGAAGAAAAACTATTTTGAGCTTCAAGTAAACTACCATTTCCGGTTATCCGATTGACACCAAAATCTAATGGCTTCTTTCCATATTAGAATAAGGTAGAAATACAAGTTTTCAAAATTTTCTGAACGATAGTATATTTGAGTTAGAGCGTAAAGAGGATCCACACACACACACACACACATACATACATACACACAGACATCATCGTGAAAATGGAATCTAAGGACCTTAAAACGTGGTCATTTACCAAAATCTCGATATGTGATTTTTAGCACGATCCCTATACCTCCCTTACGAAGGGTAGCGGGAGGTACAAATTGTAAGGGAGCGAGACACTAAAAGCAAATTTACAACCATTTGGAGCCTGCTTAAATTGCGGAAGATTTACGAAGAGGTTATACTATAGTCAATTTTTTTGACTCTGTCGGGTACAGTAATAAAACTATAAATGAGCTATAAATATCGCAATTATGATAAAGCGGCATATCCTTTACTTTCTGCAGTATAATACTGTTTGGCATCGGCCCATATTTTTGAGCCGCTCTATTCATGCATTGAATCAAACGTCTACCAGGTATGTATAGGAAAATAGCCTTACAGTCCTTTAACATAAATGAATGCTCAAAAATATGGGCCGAAGCCAAACAGTATTATACTACAGAAAGTAAAGGATACGCCGCTTTATCATAATTGCGATATTTATAGTTCATTTATAGTTTTATTACTGTACCCGACAGAGTCAAAAAAAATTGACTATAGTAGTGTTATTAAGTCCTGACCTTAGCAAAGTTGAAATTGTAGTACAATAAATTTCATCTCACATATTCCCAAACGAATTCCTTATTTTGTACGAAAAGTCGTGTTTCCCATTTTTAAAATTATTGTCAAGTGAAACATGACAAAAGAACCAACTCCATTCAATGGACAGAGGATGAATTTTTAAAAATACGGTATCGGAAATATTTATATTCGGGTTTGCCTGGTACGTGAAATGAATAGAACCGATGTATTTTAATGGACCTGTATTTATTTCCATGATGTTTCACTGCTTACATTAACATTGTGTTTTATTTGCAAATTTATATTATCGTGTATTCAAAGTAAGCAATTTCTTTGTAAAATGTAGTTTTAGAAAGACATTCTTTGTACATACAATGATATCGGAATATTTAAAGCAAATATGAAGCTATTTTAAATAAACAACAAACATATCTGAAGTACTGTATAAATAAATACATGGATAAAGATATTTAATAACGATATAAAGAAAAATAGTTACGATAGAAATTTTAAATAAATAAATATTGAAATTGAACTTTATATTTTTACATTTAGGCTTGATTTACATTAGCGGTACAATGACAGTACAATAACGGTAACGGTATATTTGCACTTGACACTGACATCTACTGATTTAGCTTTTCCCATTCGTTAGGGGTCGCTGTTTTTAATTTTCTTCTTTCACTCATTTTTGTTTTGCGTTTTGTTCTCATTCAGTTCCTTTTCTCTTAAGGCCTTCGCAATATAGCATTTTCATCATATCTTTAATCTTCCTCTGTTTCTTCTACCTTCTTCTACTAAACTATTCATTCTTCTTCCAATATATTCTTCATCTCGCCTCATGACATGTTCAAACCAATATAATCGCCTCTATTGTAAATAAATAAATAAATAAATTTTTCATCACGGCATATTACCCATTGCTGGGTGTGCCAATCTGCTTCATACGCAGATGTCGGTAATGATGGAATATTTGTACCGTGCGGGCGCTTACCAGGCGTCACCTCACGGGCACTCATTGCTGGCGTGGAGAGTGCGCCACAGGGGTCAATTTTGTGCCATTAAAATGCGATGTAATTTTTGGCGTAGGTCGGGATCGAACCCGGGTCCCCTAGATTCGCGACCAGATACTCAGGCACACGGCCACGAGACCCCTCTATTGTATCTTACTAGAAACTTCTAACACTTAAGTTATTTCCTTTATTTTATCATTCCTTACCGCATCTTTCAGTGTCTTCCCAACATCTATCTTAACATCCTCATCTCTACCACATTCATTTTCTTTTCATTGATACTGACATCTGTCAATTAGAATATATTAGCAGTTTTCATGGTTAGCATAGCTGGCTGATTTATGAAATTTAATATCTTTATAATTCTTCAACTCTATATCTATTGAATATGAACTATAAAATGCTATCCAATCGTACAGAGTACAATATATTCTTTAAGTTATAATAGTGTTAAATGTCAATAAATGATATTTAACTGTGTTTTTTCAAGAAAAACTGTTAAAATCTTCAAATGAGGGTTCTTTCGATTGACCAAAATCTAATAACCTCTTCTTCTGGATGTAAACTTGAGGAATACAAAAAAAATTATAATTTTTGGAATCGTGGTATTGAAATTATGCGATCCGAAACTTTTGTCACACACACACAGAGACACACATACATACATACATACATATATACACATCATCGTAAAAATGGAAAATCATATTATAGGGACCCTAAAACGTGCATATTCACTAAAAACTCATCATTGAATTTTTTGACCAAAAACAATACATTCCATACCTAAAGGTGACGGAAGTTAAAGGGTTAACATTTCTTTTCCACGAATCACCTTGCATCATAAAACTTGGTTTTGAAATGTTTCAAAATATCCATAAAACAATTGCATCAACATCAACAAACACCAAATAAAAGGGAAGCAAAACAAAATTTCTAATATCTGTAACTCCATCTCACAAAAAAATACGCTGTACATCAAAATCGTAATATTTCAACTAACATGTTCCGAAAACTATTGTCGCGATTTACAGACTGACAGAACAATTTTGCGACCTTTTGTAGTAAAAAATGCCGAGCAGATATTACTGCGAGCAAAAAACGAGCTCGTCATGATATATTTTTATACGACAGTTCGTTATTTGAGTTTGAGTTATATTTATTTATCCGGACAACTACGGAACAAAAAATGATTCATTTATCAAAATTTTAGTATCCATATGAAGTTAATTGTTAAATAAAACAAAAATTCAAGCTTGGAAAAAGTTGTTATTTTTCGGGATAAATCATTGAATTTTTAAAATACGTGTTTTCCATTTGTGGAGACTGAAGTTTCATTTAATGAAAAAGAGAAAAAAAAACTTTTTAGGTAGTTATTATATAAATAGCTACTTTACGTATCCTTTGGCAACCGAAAAGTATCACTTTTATTTTGACATCTGTCAAACTGCATTTACTTTAAGACCGCATTTACTTGATGAATTGATTGTCAAACGTTTTTTTAAATAGCAAATAAATTTAGTGTTGTATTACATGCAGCTCCATAAATTTTAAGCGGAGTATTGGAAAAATCTTAACTGCTATCGTTGTAGTTTATTTTCTTGCTCAACAAATTACAAATTAATTATTGCAGTTATTTTATTTTCTTTTTACCTCTCGCTAAGAGAGGTATATATATGCTGAAAATCGCATATCTGCATTTCATTGAATAAGGAAGTTTTTAGGGTCCCTAGAATACGATTTTATCATTTTTACGATGATGTCTGTGTGTATGTGTAATTATAAGTACGATTTCTCAAATTCTATACAACTAAAGACCTGTTTAACTATGGATTCCTCAATCTAACATTAATTGGAAGAGTTGAATAGGTTTTAGTAAAAATTGGACAACCGGAAGTGGTAGTTTCTTAAAAAAAATCTTCTAAATATTATATTTTAAAATTTTGTATTAATACAATAATAAAGATATTTAATTTCTCAATCTAATACATTTAAAAAACATATTACATCTTCTATAGATTTAAAGTTATATTATACAGGATGTTCCACGACTCGACCGATAAACTTATACCATATATTTCGGGGATCATTATGATCAAAAAATGTTATATGACCTATATGTGAATTCCTCTTTGTTTCGAAGATATCGAAGGAATTAAAAAAAAATTGAGTTAGCCTTGACGAATTAACGTATGTTTGACAAATAACAGTTTTTATTGACGTGTTTACTATCGTAGTTAATGCTGTAAGATTTTTGTACTCTCTTATTAATTTAAGCCATTATGCCGCATTTTACTAATGCATAATATGCCGATATGGTTTTCGTGTATGATTTTTGCAATGGAAGTGGACGTGCTGCAGCTGCGGAGTACCTCAGGCGATACCCAGATCGCATTGTTCCTTACAGAAACTTACCTTCACTTTTTGGAAGAAGAATTGCCGAATTACATGGAAGATATTTCTCTGGAAGCTCGTCGTGGCATGTGATTCCAGCAAGATGGGGCACCACCACATTTTGGGAGACAAGTGACGGTGTTTCTTAATGAAATTTTTCCGGAAAGATGGATAGGACGAGGTGGTCCTTTACATTGGCCAGCTCGGTCACCTGACTTGTCACCTTTAGATTTTTTTCTGTGTCCTCAAATCTCGTGGGTATAGTAATGGTAAACACGTGAAGAGTTGACTGACCGTATAGTTGAAGCTACTAATTCCCTAAAGAATGAATTGGCAGTAATTAACTGGCAACATTCTATGACTCGAAGGATAAATGTATGTTTAGAAAATGGCGGTTCTCATTTTGAACAGTTGCTGTAATTTTGTGTTAATTAGCTATCCATTGATGAATAAATTTTCTTTTACCATTTTTTTAATTTCTTCGATATTTCCGAAACAAAGAGGAATTTGCCTATAGGTCATATAACATTTTTTGATTGTAATGACCCCCGGAATATATGGTATAAGTTTGTCGGTCGAGTCGCGGAACACCCTGTATAATAATATAAGATAATCTGTTGTAATAAATCTCGCTACCCAAACAACTCCATTGAAACCAGTTGAGATATTTAATGTTTATAATTAACAGATAAATGCAAAATGTCAGTGTCAAGAATCAACAGTTTTATTAACATTACAAAAAGCTTTTTGTGGGAATTAAGTACATTTAAAATATCTTATTGTATTATTAAGTATATTTAAAATTATAGGTAATCAATATTACATATATCCTTAAGAAATACCGCTAATACCGTCAGTGAATATAAAGAATTTTAAATATATTAGAAGAATAGGAGAAAATTCGTCATAGAACGAAAGAATAAATACATTTTGAATTATTTGTACTCGTATGTACAAGAAATGTTAAATTCGTTAATTATGACCCGGGTTTGATCCCGACCGACGCCAAAAATTACTTCGAATTTAAATGGCACAAAATTGACCCCTGTGGTGATATCAACGGCAGCAATGACTGCCCGTGAGGTGACGCCTGGTAAGCGCCCACACAGTACAAATATTTCATCATTTACCGATATCTGCGTACAAAGCAGATTGGCATACCCGGCAATGGGTAATATGCCCTGATGATATATTTATTTATGTAACATAAAATGGAAACGGCGAGAGGTCATGTGTTGGCCACATCATATTTTTTAGGTTGTAATATATTTTGAAAGTAAGTATATTGTTTTGTGAGTTGTCAAGAAGCTCAGCACACAAGTAACATGAATCAATTTGATATGAAATTTTTTTGAATAACTTTGTGATAGTTGCTTAATAAGTTTTATGTGCACCTCGGCTTAAATACCATCTTTAAAACCAAGGATTTTATTAAGGGTATACTCCAAAAATAACAAATTTTAACCATGGTTAACCGAAAGTGTTCCAAAAATATCAAAACATGTAAATTGAGGATTAATGAAACATGGTAATGGTTAAAGTGGTTGCAACCAGCGTAACCATTCTTTTAGCTCGGTTACGCCGGTTACGTATATCTATCCTTTTCTAGAACATAAATAAATGTTGGGTTATATTTACGTATTTACCCAAAACTTCTGCCACACGTGGTAGTCTTTTTTGTGTTTGTACACATTAATGCAATTGTAAGGCCCAGTTGCATAAAACATTGTTAACTTTAATCACGTTGTTAACTTTGACAAGGCTTATTTTCCAATGTATTTTTGATACGTATCCATGGTTACAATGTGCAGTTAAACACATGATCAGCTAACAACGTTTTATGCAACTGGCCTTTAGTTTATTGAGGAACTTGATTTTCGTTATATAAAGAATATATTTTTATTTTACATACATTTTATATGTATACAATACAGAATTTATATTATTTTTGTATTAAATACCAAATTACAAGTAGAAGCTGTAATTTGGCTTCTTTTTTTGGGAGACTTCTTAAGAAAACGGGAGATGTTAAATTCGATTTTTATATTTTATTTTTGGAATATACCCTAACTGTAGAAGGTGCCCACCTTCCGCCAAGCATTTACAATGCTTTGCGAAGGATGGCAAATCGGAATTTAATCTATAACTTTTAACGAAACAGTAATTTAGATATTTATACATTTTATTACATGTACATAAAATTAATCATTCTATATCAATTTGACAGATGATATTTATATATCGGGAACATTTTTAACCATTCTAACCTTACACGCTGAGACATCTGGCAAATGTCAACTTCGTAAACACGAAATTTTTTATGAATTGCCCCACCTTCTTATATTTATACCGTGTTTAGATTGAAAGAAAATATCTGAATAATTATTTTGACAGATGTCAAACAAACTGTATTTTATAAATATTTAAGCTTAATTCGTTGGTAGAGCGAAAAATAATATAAGCAATACGGAATGTACACACATCACACATTTTAACATACTCGAGTTACAACTTCTTCGAATGTTAACACGTAAATAACTATTAAATTATCAAACTATGAAGAATATAAATACGTCTTTATTGTCTTGGTGATTGCAGTCGGATTAAAGCTCTTATTGCATCAGGATGAACAACTCCTACAACGAGTACTTGTAGTAGTTGAAGCAAAACCCATTCAATGCCCATAAAAACCAACAATAGATAATAGATCTTCCGTAACAAAGTCATCTATGGTGTTAATCTCTACTAAGTTTACATTCTCCTACGAGAGCAATATTGTCTTCGCCAATATATCTTGGCGAAATACGTGATTCCGGTTATAAACACAGTATGTACATTTAGAGGCAACGTTACCATTATCTGACAATAAATCTCCTCTAAAGCGACGTTGCCACGCTGACAATAAACCTCCAACACGTCCGAGGCATTATCGGCCAACATGTTCCAAGTTTTTTTTTTTCGCTTTTCGTCGTTTTAATGAACTGCGATAGATAATGTAAATTACTTTAGTACTTATCTGAAAGGAAACTTATTTGCACATGATAAAGTGAAAATTTCTACAGCTTTTAAAGATGTAGAGATAATTTATTTGAAGTGAATGTTCAATAGGACTTGAGCTTTAAAGTATGGAGGAGTAAATTGAAAATTCATGTGATTTGGATGATTCAATTTTTGTTTTATTTTCTGGTGTGAAACTGAAAATCCCCCTTCAACATTGTGAGAAAATTAAAATCGAAAAAATATTTTTTGATATATCGATGTTTGCTTAAATTAAAATCTAAATTGGAAATATTTATATTTCACACCATAACAGATTTCTAATTTTAGGAAATTGATTTCGCCAATACAAGAAAGCAAATATTTTTTCAGTGTTTGATACCTTGAAATTTTAATGAAAGTTTAAATTCACAGTGCTGTAATATTCGACATTTTTTTAGGGCTTTCACAGTTTCCTTTGTTTCCGAGATTATTTTTTCTGTTTACCTTCCGTCACTTATAGGTAAGGAAAGTATTGTCGTTGGTCAAAAAAATCGATAGTGAGTTTCCAATGAATAAACACGTTTTGGAGTTCCTACAATACGAATTTACTATTTTTACGATGACTGTATGTGCGTCTGTGTGTGTCTGTATGAGTGTGTGTGTGTGTGTATGTGACGATCGTTTCGGATCGCATAACTCCAATACCACGTTTAGATCCATATAGAGACATGATTAGATTTTGGTCTACCGGAAGTACCCTCATTTGCAACTTTTAACAGTTTTTCTTGAAAAAAATCAGTTAAATATCATTTATTAACATTTAATATTATTATATTTTAAAGAATATTATATTATTTTAAAGAATGTTATTCTCTAGACAATATGATTGAATTTTATACTTCATATTCAATGGGGTCTTGTGGCCGTGTGCCTGAGTGTCTGGTCGCGAATCTGGGGACCCGGGTTCAATCCCGACCGACGCCAAAAATTACTTCGAATTTTAATGGCACTAAATTGACCCCTGTGGTGCACTCTCTACGCCAGCATTGAGTGCCCGTGAGGTGATGCCTGGTAAGCGCTCGCACGGTACAAATATGTCGTAGGCACAATGCAAATTCAGGCGTTTGATAAAATGCCTAGGCATTTTACAAAAAGCCGGCAAAATGTGTTCTTTAGGACTTTATTGCGTTATGACTAGATAATTTTAGGCAATTTGTCAAAATGCCGGCATAACATAAGTGAAAGAAAACGTATCTCATTTTGCCTGCTTATTTTCAAGCATTTTACAATTTGTCGAATATGAGTTAGTCAAAACACACGAACGCGGAAATTTCACATTTGCACGTCAACATTAACATAACCTCAAAAAAGTACGAGTGTTTTAAAGTTCGTTAGGTGTATTATTAGTGAACAATGGGTGATAATCGCGATGATATTATATACGCAAGTAACAAATGATACGGTTGACTTAGAAGCAAAAGTGCTGTTCGACAAACTATTACAACAATTTTACAGATGTTTTGCTTTTGAAAATTTTACTTTATTTTGAGATTTTAATTATATTTTGTTTTATTTGTTTGATGTGTACTTTAGATTATGGTTAATGTTTATTTACTGTTTATGCACTTACGTATTTTTATGTAGCGCCTTTGAAAATTTTACTTAATTTTGAGAATTTAATTATATTTTCTTTTATTTGTTTGATGTGTACTTTAGATTATACTTAATGTTTGTTTAGGTATCTATGCACTTACGTATTCTTTTAATTTTAGAAATGCTTGTTTATTTGTTTCGAAATAAAACTGTAGTTAATAAGTCTATTTGTTATTTCTTATTATGACTAGGAAGTAACAGGAAAATTGTAAAATGCCTGAAAATAAGCAGGCAAAATGAGATACGTTTTCTTTCACTCATGTTATGCCGGCATTTTGACAAATTGCCTAAAATTATCTAGTCATAACGCAATAAAGTCCTAAAGAACACATTTTGCCGGCTTTTTGTAAAATGCCTAGGCATTTTATCAAACGCCTGAATTTGCATTGTGCCTACGACATATATATATATATATATATATATATATATATATATATATATTATATATATATATATATATATATATATATATATATATGTTTAAGTATTACATGTCTTTATATAACTGAGAGAGTAGTGTTGGAAAACTGGAAGGATTAAAATCTATGTTGGAAGTAAATGTTTTCATTGTAAACAAATTCGACACAAAGACAATTACTCGAAATTCCGCTGTAAGGATCAGGCATTCATATCTTAACATGCAATAACCATGCGTACGTGCCGGATCTGACGGTTGTCCAATAACATCAGGTTATCCCAACTCTAAACTCGGGCTGGGCCGTCAACCCTTCACTGCATAAATTTCCCCATTATTATAAAGCCGTCTTCTGCACGGCACAGCAATCTTGATCAGCGCACAAAGCAATAACAGCGTTTCGCAGCAACATCGACGGCAGCGCCCAAGGGTAGGCTATCTCCCACTGATATGGAAAATCCATTTGGAATAAAAATAAACGTTTATAAATGCTCAATTGTGCAAGAAATAGCGCTGATAAAGATCTCAATGGACGATATGAATTCATGGAAGAAATTTGTGTAGTTTAGTTGGCAAAGGATGCGATTTTGTTGTTTTAGCGATAAATATGCGAAAGGAATGTTAACGAATAGTGCCTCTAATTAAATCTTATAGAAAAAATATCATCTAATATAAAAAAAAATTATTTAAACCCAAGTAATAAGGCAATTTTAGTGACCATCCTATTGTACATTCCTTCATTGATGATTTTACTTGAATTTTACTGGTATTTGGCACAACAAACACAGCAACAATGTCTGTACAGTATTTTTGTAGGTCATTACCATTTAGTAAAGTCTGTTCTTAAACAGGTCTCAATCTGTCTCCAAACTAATCTGCCCTGCGCCTCCTTCTACAGTCTCTCGTAATGAGGTATGTGACCAAATTATTATTTTTACATAACATGATAATGGACAAAAAAATAAAATACACGTATCTTTTTAAATCGATTAATTATTCCTACTTTACGAGAAAATAATAATTAAAAATTTAGGGAAGGGATACACATGACGTGAGCATGGTAGAATCGTGGAAGAAGACGAATAGAATGGGAGGGAAAGAGATAGTTATAGGCAGCTGTCGTCATGCCACACTTACCACAACATAATCGCAACGCTGATCGGCTGATCTATATAATTCTTTCCCTCCCAGTCCATTTATCTTCTTCCACGATTCTACCATACTCACCTCATATATCTCTTCTCCAAAATATTAAATTGCTAATAACAATATTAATAGAAACTATTATTTAGTTTTTATTATTATAATAAGAAGCTGTAGTGGTTAGTTTTTGTTGGATAATAAAATGAAAACACATCTTTTTCTATAATATTGTATTGAAAATCTCAAAATACAATAATTATCTTCTAAAGTCTAACGTCAACATCAATGTATTTTATTATCTATTTTAACAACTGAACAACTTAAATTATGACACATGTCAGAAATAAGAAAATGACATTTTTATTATTCGATATAGAAATTATGAATATTGGATTCTTCCAACACTCTCCCGCAATGTTCATAATTTTGTAAAAATATTCAAGCTCAAATCTTACTTCATCCCCAGTAGATTCTTCATCGAGATAAGTCTTCCTGATGCAACACCTTTTGTGAAGATGTCAGCTAGTTGATTTTCAGTAGGGACATATTTTAATTTTATTTTGTTTTCACTTGCAAGAAGTCGAATATAATGAAAACGAGTCTCTATATGTTTGGATCGCTCATGAAATACAGGGTTCTTGATGATTTTTATTGCACTTTGGTTGTCTATCATCAAAGTAGGAACTGATTTCTTCTCAATAACACCAACTTCTTTTAATAGTCGATCTAACCACACAAGAGACTTGGCAGCTTCGCTCGCAGAAATATATTCCGCCTCCATCGATGAGAGTGCTACACATCCCTGTAGCTTGCTCTTCCAGATGACAGGTCCTCCACAAAACATTATCAGAATTCCACTTGTAGAACGACGTGTCATTTTGTCTCCAGCATGATCAGCATCGCTAAATGCGTCTATGTGCATATATGTTTTCTTCTTAAACTTTATACCTTCTGTAATGGTCCCTTTTACATACCGCAGAATCCTCTTTACTAGGTTGACATGTGCTTGAGTAGGTTTTTCTTGAGATCTTGAAGCAATATTCACTGCAAAAGTCAAATCCGGTCTTGTACACATTGCTAGGTACAGTAAACTTCCCACTATTTCACGATAATTTTCAATATTAGGTGCTGTAGGTGAATCTCCAGACATCCAACCTGGTTCAATGGGTAAGGACAATGGTTTACAGTCCTTCATTCCGAATCTTTGTAAAATTTCTTCAGCATACGCAATTTGATTAATTTCAATAGCATTCTTAGATCTTTTAATTTGCATGCCCAAGTACTGGCCAACTTCATGAGCTTTTATTTCAAATCGAGCAGATAGTTGTGTCACAATGTTTTCAATTAAATTAGGATTACCCATTATTATACCGTCGTCCACATGGAAAAATATAATCAAATTTTCACAGAAAAATAAACAGGGATCAGCATTACTCTCCCGTAATCCACAATCTTCTAAATAGTCAGTTAAACATTTATACCAACATTTGGAAGCTTGTTTTAATCCGTAAAGACTGCGAAGTAACTTGCACACTCGGTTAGTTTCATCTTCATAACCAAGAGGTTGCTTCATATAAATATCTTCATCGAGAGAGCCATAAAGAAACGCAGTCTTCACGTCAAATTGTTTTATACTCCAATTTTTCTGGACAGCAACACAAAATAAAGTTCTCATAGTTTCAAATCGAACAACAGGACTATAAGTTTCAATATAATCGATACCCGGACGTTGAGTAAAGCCCCTGGCTACTAATCTAGCTTTATAGCGAATTATATTACCCTCGAGATCCTTTTTTAAAGCGAAAACCCATTTATTGTCTACCAATTTGCATTTGGAAGGTAACTCCACAAGTTTCCATGTTTCATTCTTCTTCAAAGATTCTATTTCTTCATCCATAGCAGCTCGCCATTCTGAGAAATTCCCACTCTGAATAGCTTCTTCATAACTTTTCGGAGCTTCACTAAGCAGTAATTGTTTAGGAGAATCTTCTTGAAGACGTTGTGGTTTTCTTATTTTATTTTTATCTCGCAAAAAATATTTAATTTTTTCTTTCTTCCTTTCTTCAATATTCTCGAATCCATATTTGTTTTTATTTGAAGTAGACACAGATTTCTGTTCTTGTCTATCGAGTTCTTCTTCTTCTTCTTCATTTTCCGAAGATACCTCAATCAATTCTGGAACATCAATCTTGACAGGTTCTTGTATAATTTCAGGTCCAAATTTTACATCCCTACAAACTGTCACATTATTTCTTCTAGGAAAATATATACGATATCCACAGTCTTCATAGCCAACCACATAACCTATTTGTGCCTTGGCATCAAATTTTCTTCTTTTTTGAAAAGGAATCCAGGCATAACATTCACATCCAAATACTTTAAGGTGATCAAATCGGGTCTTTTTATTGAAAAATAATTCAATTGGAGCTTTACCTTTTATCTTGGTTGGTCCAGTCCTATTCAAGGTGTGCGTTGCACTAAGTATAGCTTCTCCCCACAGAGATTTTGGAAGATGAGGAGCTGATTGTAACCACGATCGCGCCATTTCACAAATTATTCGGTTTTCTCTTTCGGCCACTCCGCATTGTTGTGGAGAATAAGGTGCCGTAAATGAATGTTTTAGTCCAATTTTCTGAGTATAAGTATGAACAGTCGCATTATCAAATTCTTTTCCACGATCCGTGCGAAGTTCTTGCACGTTGAGCTGGGCTTGTGTCTTCGCCATTTCAATGAAGTATGGTAATTTTTCCTTTACCTCATCCTTTTTCCTCAAAAGATAGGTCACTCGAAAACTTGAAAAATCATCTTTAAATACCAAATAGTATCTATAACCATTTATATCATTCACCTCCATAGGCCCACAGATATCAGCATAAATTAACTGCCCAGGATAAGTCGACTTCTCTACTCGTTTACCAAAAGTCATTCTGTGATGCTTGCCCAGGATACAACCCTTACATATTTCACTGTCATGGGCAACAGTAATATCAACACCATGTTCCTTTAAAAATTCTATCACGTGATTCTTGTTTTGGTGGCCAAAATTTTCGTGCCATATTTGCAAATTATTCTGATTTGAAGCAATACAAACTCTCTCTGGATTTACAACTTTTACCACCATTCGATATAAATCATTCTTAGAGGTAGAAACAGCTATTGCCATTATCTGTTTGTTCTTTAAAAAAATCCACGTTCTTCCATTATTTTCTATCTTCTGATTGATTCCTTTTTCAGCAGCCTTCTTTACAGAAAATAAATTGCATGATCCTTCCGGGCAATACCATACATCTTCAAAGTATTTTTCCAACCAATTTTTACCGTCGAATGTTTTCACATTTATACGGCCAAATCCTACTGCTTCAATTGACACACCTTGTCGTGCACTTTCCATTTTCCTTGGTTTATCGAATAATGTAAATGTTTCAAACCAGTCCCGTCTATTTGTGACATGATGAGATGCTCCACTGTCAACGAACCATACATCACAACCCATATTTTTAAAGTCAAATTGGAATGATAACATTGCACAACTTTTATCATTTGAACATTCATTTGCTTTGTGCCCTTTTCCTTTACATTTGAAACATATAATTCCAATTTTACAATTTTTTGATACATGGCCCTTCTTCCCACATGAAAAACATTTTACATTACAATTTTTCGTGATATGTCCTGTCTTCCCACACGAAAAACATTTTAAATTACAGCCTTCAGTCTTCATAGGGGTCTTTCTCGTAGGATGTGCTCCCTTCAGCTTCATAGCTGTCGCAGTAGAAAATGGTTCTTCACGTCCTTTAATACGTAATTCGTAATTCAGGAGTCTTTTCTGTAATTTCGACCACGTCTTCTCGTCAGATGGTAGGTCATGCCATGTTACATAAACATGATCATATTGAGCAGGAAGTGTTTGCAACAGCCTTGCACACATATCACCTTCATCTATATGTTTACCTAAGAGAGTCATTTTTGTCTGGATGTCATCAAATTTCGCAAGATGAGCTTGTATTCCTCCAGGCCATTCAAATTCTATATTGTGAAATTCATGTCTCAACAAATCTATATTTTCTTCTGACTGAATATTATATATTTCACTTAGTTTAGTCCATATTTCTTTAGAAGTAGAACAGCCACTAACTCGAATAAGTGGTTTAGCATTAAGTGACAAAATTAAACGTTTCTTAGCTTTAGCGTCAAGTTTGAACCATTTTTCAAATTCAAATTCATAATCACGAATACCAGGTTCAGGTTTTTTTAGTTTGCCTTCTACGACATCCCAAGTACCGTCACACTCCAAAATAATCTTCATAATAATTTTCCATGTTTGGAAGTTTTCCTCTCCCGTCAATTTTTCAATTTGAGGCTTGTCGTCACTCATTTCAGAAATTATTTGTAGTTCAACGTCTTTCATAAATCACGATCACAAGTATCTCACTTCGTCAATTACGTCAATTACGGTAACTACGCTCTGCTACCATGTTGGATAATAAAATGAAAACACATCTTTTTCTATAATATTGTATTGAAAATCTCAAAATACAATAATTATCTTCTAAAGTCTAACGTCAACATCAATGTATTTTATTATCTATTTTAACAACTGAACAACTTAAATTATGACACATGTCAGAAATAAGAAAATGACATTTTTATTATTCGATATAGAAATTATGAATATTGGATTCTTCCAACAGTTTTTATATTTTTTGACTTTTATATTGAAATTCGAATATGGTCACATACCACATTCTGTCCGTCCTTAATTTCTGTTAACATTCCAAATTTTCTTCTATTCTTTTCAATACCTCCTCGTTCTTGACTCTTTCCACCCAATCTTCTCCAACCGTCCCCATACAGTACAACACTCCATATAAGACATTTTGCAAGTCTTTTTCGCAATTCAATATTAATGTGTCTAGCTGTCAATATCTTGTACAGTACAATTTTTGGATGTCCGATCAAGATCTTCTACGAATTATATGAATTAAGATTTTAGTTACGCCCATTCTGACAAATTCAGAAATATCATTTACTTCGTTTTTATATGGGTACATAAGATACTACTGTTATTTTATTATTATAAAAATATATGTTACAAAAAAGCATTCAAAATTCAAAAATAAGTCAATTGGTAAGTTTATCAGCGAATGTAAAACCAAATATCTGAAAAATAAGATTACTGACACAGTATCAATGTCACTAATACAGACAGAAAATAAGGTTATTCGTATGACTATGAATCAAGGTAATATATCTGAAATAATAAATAAACTTATGTTACAGGGAAAGTATTGTTTAAAACGAGAATCGTTTTAAAATAGAATGTCCTAACTTAGTCGAAACAATATAAATTTTTGATAGACAAGCGTGTTATATCCATCCTTATCTCACACGCTTGTAGTCTTTGCAAAGGAGAGAGATAGATGTATGCCAATTTGTTAATTCGTTTTTGATACAGATTACATTGATTGGACATTTTCAAGCAAATTTATTGTATTTTACTGTATGCTGCCTTTCCTTGTGCAATTCTTACTTTAATTTCTTCGTTGCACTACTTCGTTTAATATTTTGAAACAGTATCTTCTCTAAAGGTTTGTGTTTGTAGAAGAAACAATTTTGGTAGTCCACATCTAGTTTCTTGTGGCCGAATTTTTATCCCGTTTCTTACTGCTTGATCATTGTGTTTTTATTAGAAAATAACGAGATTTTTTCCCGTACAAGGGCGAAGAAAGTAGATTGTCAGAAAGGGAAAAATCTATAAAATAAAAGCCCTTGAAAAAAGTCCGAGCGTACAGAGAGCCGCACTTGCTTGTATCTAATCGCTAATGAAACACTTGGAAATTTGCATATTTCAGCATATTACTTTCAAAAGTTCATAAAAGCGAGCCACTGTTTACAAAATACTCACAAAACTTGCAATCTCAATTTTCCGCTCTAATGACAAGCCTTCCTTAACTCTGTGTGACATGAAATATCGGCTTTAAATTTCAAATTCTCTTCCTGAAATTGCCTCTAAATGTCGTGTTTATATTCACCCTGCTTCCGCGGGTTAACGCATGCAGGCTCAGATTCTTATAATCGCCGAGAAATGCTAATAACGCCGCCAGACACTTATTTTTATTGCCTCAACAAATTCAATTTGCTCCTCAATAACTGACTTATTGGAATAGTTCAGTAAATTACATTACGATTATATGATGAAGAATATGAAATTTGAAGAGCACTACATACTCAAGTAATGAAAATTGATAAAAATGGGGAATTTCAAACGAGACATATTACACATTGTCGGCATTTTCTGCGAAGATTTTTGTATATTTTTAAACGAAGTTTCAAAATGATGGCTGGTAATATGAACATTTAAAGAGCTCTTAGCAAAAACAACCTTAGTACATTTTTTACCTTCCGTCACCTTTAGGTAAGGAAGGTATTGTCTTTGGTCAAAAAATTCAATGATGAGTTTTTAGTGAATAAGCATGTGTTCCCTATAATACGATTTTAATATTTTTACGATGATGTCTGTATGTATGTATATGTGTGTGTGACGAAAGTTTCGGATCGCATAATTTCAATACCACGATTCCAAAAATTATATTTTTTTGTATTCCTCAAGTTTATATTTAGAAGAGGTGATTAGATTTTGGTTATAATTGGTCAACCGGAAGTATCCTCATTTAAAGATTTTACAGTTTTTCTTGGAAAAACGCAGTTAAATATCATTTATTGACATTTAACTTTATTATAATTTAAAAAATATATTATTCTCCATACGAATTGATTGCATTTTATACTTCATATTCAATAGATACAGAGTTAAAGAATTATAAAGATTTCATAAATCAGCCAGGTATGCTAAACATGGAAACTGCTAATATATTCAGATAATTCAAATTGACAGACGTCAGTAGCAATGAAAAGTAAATGAATGTAGCAAAAATGAGGATGTTAAGAAGACACGGAAAGATACGGTAAGGAATGAAAGAATAAGGGAAATTACTTTAGTGTAAGTATCTAGAAAGATATAAGAGAGACGATAACATTGGTTTCAACATGTTATGAGGAGGGATGAAGAATATATTGGAAGAAGTGAAAATATCTTGGTAATAGAAGGTTAAAGAAACAGAGGGAGACCAAAGATAAGATGGAAGGACTGTACTGCGGAAGACTTGAGAGACAAGGAACTGAATGAGAACGACACGAAAAACAGAAATGAGTGGAAGAGGAAAATAAAAAATAGTGAACCCTAACTATTGGAAAAAGCTAAAGAAGAAGATGAAGAAATTAATGTCAGTGTCAAGTGCAATTTGCATAGTTTGTTCATGAAATAATTTTACTGGAAATTTAGAAAGTCCAATAAGATATAGTTTTATAGTTATAAAACAGAAATTTCATCTCGATCTGGATTTGTATAATTTAGCAGAGATGATACTTAAAATTATTCAATAGCATTTTCAACCGTTAATCTGTAAGTCAAGTTTGATGTTTTTTGCAAGGATAAAGGATCATTTATACTCTTAAATATTTTTTTAATTACACGAGCACAATGTCTAAACTGATTAATTCATAAATTTAAATTACATATATGTAAGTAAATTGGCTATATATTACTCTAACTTATATTTCCTCTTTTCAAAATCAGTAATACCACTAATTAATGTAACAAAAATTGTATTTATCATTATTCACAATTTAGATAGTATTTTAAAAATTGTTTCCGTAACAAGTAGCTCAATTTCGTGTTCACATTAAAATATTTCAAAACAATTATTGTTTTCCATACAATACAATTTTGATCATCTGAATACCAAAAATTGTATAGGTTACAATAAATTTTTAACATCTCAATTTATTGTTTTGTATACAATATTGTTCCAGAATCAATATTCACGTGAATTTCAAAATTATAATTTATTGTGTACCAAACAATAATTGTTTTGATTACAATATTGTTTTCTAAACAAGGGTCACGAGAATCCGGCTGATTATATGTTCAAAATTATTTTTGAAAAAAAATTACGATTTTCAACAGCTTAAAACTAGAATATGGTCAAGGATAAGAAAAAAATAAAGAGGAAATATTTTATCAACATTAATTTTGTATATAAAGACGTTTATACTAGGACCAACCATTATTGAGATATAAGCGAAAAAAATAAAAAATAGAACACAACCCAAACTATCATTATATATGAAACATCAAATAATGTAATAGTTTTCATTTAAATGAAGAGTTCAAAAAAATAATTATATTACAGTAGTAACAAAAACTATACAAATCACTATGCGGAGTAATTTGCTTTGACTATAGAGTTATAATACATTTGCAAACGAGCAGATTGTGATGTGTTCTTTGTGTATAATATCGTATTTGTCGTTGTCAAAGCTTACTGAGTTATAACAGCAGAATTGTGAATACAAATCGACGTGTTTAACAGAGTAGGCACTGTAAACACAAAACATTAATTTCAATTACACGAAGAACCCAGTGTTGTGGAAAAAGAGTGTACACGGGGATTTCGTTCTACAATTATAATTAAAAACGTCACGGTGCAAAAAAGATTTGCGTATATTCACTGGACATCGAATGTCAAACACAGACAAAACTTATTGTTGATTATTAATTAGTTTTTCAATTATAATTTGTTTTCCAACTATTTTAACTAACTAAACATCAAAAAGTTTGCATGACCATTGAAAAGTAGAGCAACGAATAGTTTCTCTAATTAAATTTACCTTATTAATTAATGTGCATCAATAACTGGTTCTCTGTACATTGAAAATTCAGTTAGGGAACTAAAATGATATTTTCTTTGTGTATTTATTTCAAAAAATAATGTTATATTCAGTGAATATTCTACGGCGTAATAAATTGATTATATATATATATATATATATATATATATATATATATATATATATATATATATATATATATATATATATATACAGTGTGTTAATTAAAAACCTGGCCATAGGCGTTTAACATGGGAAATCAGTTTTTCCTTGCGCAAAAGTTCCCAAATTATTTTAGACAAAAATACTTCAAATAAATGTTGTAGAGAATTAAATTCTGCATCCAGATTAGTAATAAGATTTTATTTTCGATGTTTCATAACCGAGAAAATCAATTTCAAAGTTTATCGAAAATTGCTGATTTATAGCGATAGCCATGGAAGTCAAACAAAATTACAAACAATTGTATGACATCTTAACTGTCAAAGAAAGTTTGTGTTTTGTGATTTTCGTTCAGTAACACATTTTTTTGGAAGTATGGAACAGTTTTCTCATGAAGAAAAGCTTCAGATTATAAAATGGTGTTACTGTGGACAAAGCTACCTATAGAAAAATACGTGATTTAATAAGTGTAATGTGGTCACATCGACAAATTCCAAGTAAAACCACAATAGAATCTTATTACAAAAACTTAAAGCTGTAATTTCCAATGAATGTAGAAAAATAAATGCCAGACAGCTGCATAATGTTCGACATGGCTTTTATAATAGACTTGGGTATTGCTTAGCGCAAAATGGAGGGTTATTTGAACATTTAATATAAAATTATATTCATTCTAGTTTTCTGTTTTTCTTTTTAAATAAATACATTATTCTTGTTTTCATTTTTATTTTATTTTGTATATGTTGACAGCTATGTATTCTAAAAAAGTAAAATTCTAATTCATTGTGTCAATGTCATACAATTGTTCGTAATTTTGTTTGAGTTTCATGGCTATCGCTATAAATCAGCAATTTTCGAAAAACTTTGAAATTGATTTTCTCGGTTATGAAACGTCGAAAATAAAATCTTATAACTAATCTGGATGCAGAATTTAATTCTCTACAACATTTATTTGAAATATTTTTGCCTAAAATAATTTGGGAACTTTTGCGCAAGGAAAAACTGATTTCCCATGTTAAACGCCTATGGCCAGGTTTTTAATTAACACACTGTATATATATATATATATATATATATATATATATATATATATATATATATATATATATATATATATATATATATATATATAGGGTGTTTGGCGTAAGTCCGGCACCACGAATATTTCGTTTATTTTGAGAGATACAAAAAAATGTTAATAAGCAATGTTAAACTAGACAAATGGGTTCATAAGATAATCATAGCAGAAATTTTGTATCACTTCCGGTTTTAGCAGAAATGGGTACAACTTTAAATCTAGCATAGGGAATCGGTATTTTTATATTTTTTTTTCAGAATATACATAAAATTAGCTTCACAATGATACCAAATTATCATAGTTTTACTTTAACCATTTCAAAATGGCGACCATTTATTCTTAAAATATGTATTAATAAAATTCCATACAAAATAAAACATAGCAAGCTATGAAAACAATTTTATTATCTTATAACAAAAGAAAAGAATTTACCTAGAAAATGTAATGAAAGAGTTTTTATTACGTATACGAAAATGTATAGAAAATAACGGCGGCCATATTGAGCATTTGTAGTTTTTCACATTTACTGTTTCTGTTTTGGTATCGTTGTGAACATGCTAAAAAATAAAAAAATAATACCTCACGCCTAATTTTTTTTTAATTTCTTCTTTTCTTTTGTTATAAGATAATAAAATTGTTTTCATAGAGTGCTATGTTTTATTTTGTATGGATTTTTATTAACACATATTTTGAGAATAGATGGTTGCCATTTTGAAATGGTGAAAGTAAAACTATGATAATTTGATATCATTGTGAAGCTAATTTTATGTACATTCTGAAAAAAAATATAAAAATACCGATTCCCTATGCTAGTTTTAAAGTTGTACCCATTACCGCTAAAACCGAAAGTGATACAAAATTTCTGCTATGATCTTATGAGCCCCTTTGTCTAGTTTAACTACGCTTATTAACATTTTTTTGTATCTCTCAAAATAAACGAAATATTCGTGGTGCCGGACTTACGCCAAACACCCTGTATATATAAAGCATTTTTGAATCATAGATAATTTATAATCTGACAGTTTTGACACTTTTTAAGTCAGCCTAAAATTCACTTGAAAGTTCTTAAGTTCCCAGTAATTATTTTGACAGCTTTGGTAGTTTTTAAGTCACCAAATAGTAATTTGTATATCTAGGCCGCGAAATCCCTCTTTAGCGTTCCGAAAGAAAAATTGTGGCCGAGGCCGCTTGCATCCGGGACAGGCAATAATTTCGAAGGTGGTAAAAGATTTTGCGAACAACGTGTATATACTATTTTTTATGAAACTGTAAAAATATGTAATTTCAAATTTTGTTCAACTGAAATTGTTTCATTTATTGAAATACAAAGGTGGATTTGGTGGCAATGATATTTGATAAACAAAACAATTTGTTTTGTTAACAATCATTAAAATAGAAGAAAAAGTTATTTTTAAAATAACAATATTTATTGTATTTATTTTAAAAAACAAACCAAGAAACTTACCAAAACAACGACCGCGAAATTGGATTTCATGGCCTGTAATGCATCTGCAAAATATTTAGTTCGCGTCGGGTTGCACTAAAAGTTCCCAAAAATTATTTGGAATGCATTCAAAAGGAAGATTAAATTGGTAGCATTTAAGAATGGTGAATTATGTTATTGTTGAAGAGAATATAAAAAATGCATTTTATTCTCAAAATTTTTAGCGTGATTCTTATCTAATAAGTTACATAAATTTCAAAAACCTTTATATTGATTGGTTGTTAAAATTATTAAAATCGCCACGTTAATAACAAAAAAGACTGGTGGTATTGAGCTCCAATCTCCGTTTTCTTAAAAGCAATAACCGTAATAACGAAGCCCGAAGGTGGTAAGTCTTGCGGAAATGATTTTCTGTTGATAAACAAGTCCTTACACGCTTGCCACACGGGGTGAACTCTCCACGTTTATAAAACTTAATCAACCCCCTGTGTAGTAGAGGCCACTGGAGCTTTACTCATAGTCTTGTAGGAGGTTATACACTTCAATTACTGCGCTCATAAAGCGTTATTACTTTTCTAAATTTGCCATTTCAGGGATTATTAACAGTAAAAATTTGATTGGAAGTTCGTCTTATACTTCAATAAAATGATCCAGACTTTCATCTTAAAAAAGTTAAAATAGTAAATTAATGTACTTACTAAGACATTGAACTTTTACATAATATTTAGAAAGAACGGAGAAAACAAATTTTTATAGACATCATCAGGAGTGAGCTCTATTGTTATGAACACTAATTTAATAAGATACTGTTTATGATTGGTTATGATCATTTTGATCTGGTCAAAAGTAGTTCTTCTACATTGAATTCCAGTTGTTGTATAAACAAAATCAGAATATAGTTAAACAGAATGTACATTCCATTAATTAGTCATCCCATTTATAGTTTATAGCTACAGTGTGTCTCTAAAATATGCGAACATAGCTTAATCTCAGATTCCTAAAATATTCTTTATTCGATTTAATTATATTTTTTTTCTTCAGATTCAATATATTTAGAGATAAAGAATTATAAAGAAATATCTTACAACCTAATGATGCTAGAAGCTGCACCATGGAAACAGAATATTCGAATATTACTAATTGACAAATGTCTGTGTCAAATAAAATTTACATAATATTTTTGTGAAATGATTTTACTGGAAACATAAAAATGTAAAATAATTTAAGGTGGCAAAAACAAATGACATAAGGTAATACAACAGATTATAGCCATAAGCCAATTCAGTAGGTTATGTTATAAATATAATGTTATATTTTAAAGGACCCAGCAAATATCTCGCTTATTTATTAAGTTAGTAATTTCTTTCATTTAACATGATTTATACAGCAACATGTAAGCTACTTGATGACGGATGTACATTCATATTACCACTTCCGATTTATTTGTAATTAATATCAATTTTGAAATTTCAAATGGAACATACTATATTTTTTTACTAATTTGAAAGTACGTCAAATTTGCTTTACAATCATGTAAAATAATCCATATCTTACATGATTAAAAAGTAAAATGGCGAGCACTTTTATATACACCCAGTCAAAAAGAGAATAGTGAGCCATATTTGCTGTAAAATCATTTTGTTGTTATTAAGTGTTCCTTATTCTTATTTCTGTATTATGAAAAAAAAATATTATTTCGTTTCATAATTATAGTTACAATTGTTTTAGTTCATTATTTTATTTTAAGCCACAGTCATGGCTCACTATTCTCTTTTCGATTAGGTGTATAAAAAAGTGCCCGCCATTTTACTTTTTAATAATGTAACATATGGATTATTTTACATGATTATAAAGCAAATTTGATATACTTTTCAAATTTGTAAAAAATATAGTATGTTCCATTTGAAATTTCAAAGTTGATATAATTATTAATAACTCGGAAGTGGTATCATGAATGTACATCCGTTATCAAGTAGCTTAAATGTTGCTGTATAAATCATGTTATATGAAAGAAATTACTAACTTAAAAAATAAGCGAGATATTTGCTGAGTCCCCTAAAATATAACACAACACCCTGTATATGTTTTTATTTTCTACTTCTTATTTAAAAAGAAAAAAAAACACTGTTCTTTTTAGGAGTAGTTCAGTTCGAGGTAAGATTAGTTCATATCTACCCTAAAAAGAAAATTCTCATAGAATAGTTTGCAAAAAAATTGTGTACGAGTTTTGTTGTATGAATTAAAAATCGACAAATGACTTTTGTCATACTTTTACAAACAAAGCAACAAATTTTTTTTAGTTAATATATAATAGATAATTAATTCTTTCTTGGTAATAAGAAAAATCTTTCTTTTCATGTAAGCCACGTTATTCAATATTTGTCGTATAAAAAGACCTGGTATTTGCCAATAACTTCTCATAATAGGCCCTTTCAGTGCTAAATGGCAATAAAAGAACCAATATTTACGTCTTCTCTTGTACGTGGGTGAAGTAATCTCAATCTTCCAAATCAGGGACTCCTCGTCGTTGCGAGGAGATATATTTTGACAGTTTTAAAGCGCCCCGGTTACCATTACCGTCCACAATGGATATAAATAATGAAGATAGAAACTACAAATGATGACCATAAGGGTTTATGATTTGAGAAATGCGCTGCGCTGAGCGTACGATGCTTTTCTTAGTTTTTATAGAGGAATAAATGAAATGTCAGTTTTTCCTACGTAATAGATTTCGGTGTCGTTTGAACTAAGCGCTGCACGGCTCGCCTCTAGCTTTATGGACTGCCGCATGCCTCTGGTAATTTAAAACACCATCGTTAAAATGGTGATCCTTCATCTTGTGGGTAATTACGAATTTTTGTGCATCTACCAAATTACTTTTCCTAACTACGCCACTATAACAAAGTAAACTATCTTTTTCAAATCAAATTTCGTACAATCAATGTCTTTTTCAATAGCTACTTTACGCTAATATAAATCAGTAAAACGAATCAATTAAAAACTATTTTCTTTGCAAGTAGGAGAAATTCAATTAAATAGCATTGTCTCCTAATTATTTTTATCACCATTGGGAATAGAAGCATCAAGAAATCGAAAATTTTAACTATAACTATTAAAAGCTTGTAATAACAGTGAATTTAAGGAATTAGTAGGCTTTAAAATTCACATGTTGACAAACTAAACTTTTGTTATAAACGTACATTTCGAGAATTTTGAATTCCACTTGACTTTTTTCCTTCCGGCACCTTTAGGTATGGAAGGTATTGGCTTTGGTCAAAAAATTCCATGTTGAGTTTTTACTGAATAAGCACGTTTTAGACTCCATAAAATACGACTTTACCATTTTTACGATGATGTCTGTATGTGTGTGCGTGTGTGTGTGTGTGTGTGTGTGTGTGTGTGTGTGTGTGTGTGTGTGTGTGTGCGTGCGTGTGTGTGTCTGTGTATGTGTGTATGTAGGTATGTGTGTGTGTGTATATGGCGATTTTTTCATAGACGATAACCCCAACACTACAATTCTAAAAATCATAATTCTTTCGTTTTCCTTTTCTTTTATAATTTAATGTTATTATAAATATTACAGAATATTCTATTATCTATACAATTTGATTGCATTTCATACTTCATATTCAATGGATACATAGCTAAAAAATCTGTTGTGACCAGCACAATACCTCTCGCCACTTACTTTTTTGGTTACATAAGTATGTAACAGTCATGTTACATTGTTGGCCTTAACAAGCAGATGTGGGGGCCCGTTTCAGAATGATAATTAGTAATTATGTACATGGATATCACTTGTCAATTTTCCATTCAAAACTTCAAGATTTTCTAAATGCACGTAGTTAATTTGTCACCAGGAGTGTGGAATTTACTTGTCGAGGAAAATAAACCACATGGAATTGGAAAATCACTAAATTTAGAATGAGAAATTATGATACTTGACATCTATATACATAATTACTAGCCATCATTCTGTCATGGGCCCCCATATCTGCTTGTCATGGCCGACAAAATCATATGATTGCTCGCGCCCTATTGTATTTAACATTTCTTGTATACCTACACTCTATACCAAAAATTCTACTTACATATATTTAGATTGTTTAAATTAAATTTTAAATTAATTTTATGAAGAAATTTTGTCCTCTTCTAATTTTTCGAAATGTTTCCAATTCATTGTCAGGATTGACAGTATTTTTGAAGGATATATGTTATGTATTTATTAATACATTAAGAAATAATATAATGTATGTACTTCCCAGAAAAAGTCTTCAGTAATGTCTCCGTATTTCTGACGCTGACATTTATCTGTCAGTTACAAACAATTTGAATTTGCAACTATTTTCCATGGCATTCTTTCGGCTGTAAAAATTATTACAACAGATTATTTTATATATTATATTTCTTTTATCTCTAAATCTATAGAATATATAATAAAATATTTAAATGTATCAGATAAAGAATTTAATTTTCTTTAATTTTACCAAGAAAAATTTTCAAAAAATATTATTTAGAAGATTTTTTTCAAGAATCTTCTACTTCCGGTTGTCCAATTGTTACCAAAACCTTTTCAGATCTTCCCATGAATGTCCGATTGGGAAATACGTAGTTAAACAAATTTAAAGTCTTATAGTTTTTGAGTAATCGTCCTTCCAACATCCTACATACATACACACACACACACACACATACATCCACACACACACACACACACACACACACACACACACACACACACACATACATACATCATCGTAAAAATGTTAAAATCGGATTGTAGGGACCTTAAAACGTGCTTATTCAATAAAATCTGGACATGCGATTTTTAGCATGAATGCAATACCTCTCTTAGCGAGAGGTAAAAATTATAAAGAAATTAAAATATATCAGCTAGCTATACTATAACCATGGAAACAGCTACTATATTAAGAAAATTGTAATTGACAAATGTCAGTGTCAATGAACAGAAAATGAATGAGAGAATAAGGCAAATGGCTCGAATGATAGAAGTTTCAAGAAAGATACTACAGAGACGATTATATTGGTTTGTACATGTTAAGAGGATAGATGAAGAATATATTGGCAGAAGAATGAACACCTTAGTAGTAGAAGGTAAAAGAAACAGAGGAAGACCAAAGAGAAGATGGAAGGATTGTATAGAATTCTAGGGATCTTAAAACATGCTTATTCACAAAAATATAGATATACGACTTTTAGTATGAATCCAATACCTGTCTTAGCGAGAGGTAAAAAAATTGAAAATTATTTTGACATATTAAAAAAAAATAGTTGTTTTAATTGATGCCTGAGATTTCAGTTAGGAATGACATATTTCCCAACCTCTAAAAGGCATCGACATATTATTATAATGATTGTGGATTAAATACTATTTCGTTGTAAAGAGTAAAATCAACAGTTGCATTTTGGAGTGCATTAGTTGTCAAAATTCCATCAGATTGTCACGACTCAACAGCTGTTACCATTAATAATATAATCAAAATACGTAGTACGTTGTCATTTAATCGAATTAACAGCAAACGGCATTCCAGAATAATTTGCAAATTGAAATCCGTGATTACATTCATCGGAATTACAGAGATATATTTCCCTCTGCATCATTGTTTAGGAGTAAAATCTACGCTTTTCTTTTTCCGTTAATCAGATCAAGTCTCGAGCTGTTAAAAGACCAGATATTCCCGATGTTAATTAAATTACATCCGAGGAATGTTTTATCGCGCAAGCTGCTCAAAGTGTAGCCTCGTAAATATTTAAGCGCTTGGCAGAGTTCTTCGATTTTTAGATACACCTGGATGAGCACAAAACTAGTTAAATATTTAACGTACGGTAAGTTTTAACGAACTAGGTTAGTTTGAACTGTAGTAGAGTAGAGGAAGTTTTGAACTGGGGTATAATATTAATATGCATATTTCGAGAAGTCCTTAACATTGAAATCTCTCCTCAAACGAATTCTAAATTTTAATGAACTTCACGATGTTATCAGAGAGATATAACGCATTTTATAATTGTTAAAAGATTATATAGTAATATCACATTACTAAATTATGAAACTATTTTATATGATGATAGAAAATTGCATGATTGTAATTTGTATATATAGTAAAGCACAAAAGGAAAAATAGCATTCTCTCCTTTGACGACAAGTGATTGGTAACTTACCCAGACACATTTTTAGGTAGTATTACTATACAAAATTGAATTCTTAGTAAAAATATAAGTCGAAATATGGCATTTTTGAAATATAAATATATATATAAAACCAGACTGATAGATTTTGCTATAAATAAAAAGTACTGTAAAATATATATCTACCTGCGCTAAATAAATGAATTATTATATTTTGTTTTTATTAATAGGTAAAATGATATATGAAAAAGCTGTGAAATAGGATATATGACAATTAAACCATAATGTCAACTGGTTTAACCTGTGGATATTATTAAATTTTTAATGAAATAGGATATTAAAAAAAATATCTATGTTTCTATATGAAAAATATATATTCGTACATATATCATTTTATTTACAATATTGATTTATGTATTTAAATTTTTTTGTTAGATTTATTTTAAAAATTTAAAACCAGTTTTTGATAGATAAATTTTTGACCGTAGAAACAAAATTAATTATAAAAAATCTGATGTGGCCAGCACAATACCTTCCGTCAATCCTGTGTATTATGTACAAAATCCATACATAAATTTTCTTACTAAAGATTCTAAATTTTTGGTATTATGTGATTCCCTTTCTCGGCAACTGAATTCCATACTCCTGATAATAAAAAAATAATAATAAGAAATTATGATATTTTGAATGAAAAATTATAACACTTGTCAGTTATGGACATAATTAATTGCTGTCATTTTGACACGGGTCCCATATCTGCTTACCAAAGTCAGCAAAGTGATGTCACTACACGCGCCCTATACATAAATTTTCTTGCAAAAGATCCTATATTCCCAGTAAAGTTATTTCATAAACAAACTATGAAAATTGCACTAGACACTAACATCTTCTTCTTTAGTTTTTCCCATTCCCAATCAAATCGTATAGATAATAAAATATTCTTTAAGTTATAATAACATTTAACTGAGTTTGCCAAGAAAAACTAATAAATCTTCAAATGAGGGTACTTCCGGTTGACCAATTATAACCAAAATCTAAACAGATCTGCATATGGTTGTAAGGAAGAGGAATACGCAAGAATTGTAATTTTTGGAATTCTAGTATTGGAGATATCGTGTCCGAAACGGCGGGGATTCACACACACATACACACACACACACACACGCACACACGAACACACGAACACACACACACACACATACAGACATCATCGTAAAAATAGTAAAATCGTATTGTAAAGACCCTAAAACGTGCTTATTCAATGAAAACTAACCACCGAATTTTTTGACCAAAGACAATACCTTCCTTACCTAGAGGTGACGGAAGGTAAAAATAGCTTTTTCCCATAATATTAAAATTTATTATTATTTTATTATTTTGTCTCCAATTATCACATATAAATATAAGTAAGACACATGGTAGTAATAATACCTAAGCCCAAATTCGGCTGGTTAACATTTTCATATCTATTTTGAAAGTTATCGCCATCAAATTATGTTGCTATGCGTTTGTTGAATGGTAGCTAAGCGTTTGTTTAGCAGTTGTTATATAAATATCAATAATAGGGAGTAAAAGTGACATTTTACTGACTGTTAGCTGTCATCGAAATTTTTATATCAATCGGCAAAAAATATATATTTGTTGATCACTTGTGACATTTGCGTTTATCTTTTGTAAAAATTTATACAAAAATTAAATACATTTTGGATAAAATATATATTTACTCATTTGTACCATAAACATCTATTTCTTATTAGTTTGTTACATTATTGAATAACGAGTAAAACAAGTGACACTAAAAACTCGCTTTTTAGCAATTCTTTGTATAAACATTGCACATCCAGAATCCATAAACAATGCTTTTTGTCAACAACCTATCTCACAACATTATTCGAACAGAGTTTGTGTATTTTAGAAACATTTCAACCAATAAACCTCAGCAAGTCATATCCTCGTCCGAAATCAGTTACGTTACGATATCCAGATTTGCGACCGTGGAAAAATAACACGTTGGGAGATTTTATTTTAAATTCAATCAGGCAGGCATCCGTATTTTCTCGGTGTGGCTGATAGTTTACAATGCCGCGGAATGCCAGGCCAGGATTAGGATGCAAAAAATGTAATCAACAATCAGCCAACCAGAGGTAGGTGTATGAACCCCGGCTCAGATCATTCGACTCACTCGCTTTTATTTCATTTTATTTAGTTAATTTATGATAAAAATAATGACTAACACAAATTATCGTCAATTTTTACCTCTCGCTAAGAGAGGTATTGGATTCATGCTAAAAATCGCATATCCAGATTTTATTGAATAAGCACGTTTTAAGGTCCCTACAATCCGATTTTAACATTTTTACGATGATGTCTGTGTGTGTGTGTGTGTGTGGATGTGTGTGTGTGTGTGTGTGTGTGTGTGTATGTGTGTGGGATGTTGGAAGGACGGTTACTCAAAAACTATAAGACTTAAAATTTGTTTAACAACGTATTTCCCAATCGGACATTCATGGGAAGATCTGAAAAGGTTTTGGTAATAATTGGACAACCGGAAGTAGAAGATTCTTGAAAAAAAATCTTCTAAATATTATTTTTTGAAAATTTTTCTTGATAATATTAAAGAAATATATTCTCTTTCTGATACATTTAAATATTTTTATATATATTTTATAGATTTAGAGATAAAAAGAATATAATATATAAAATAATCTGTTGTAATTAATTTTACAACCGAAAGGATGCCATGAAAAATAGTTGAAAATTTGAATGTTTGTAACTGAGAGATAAATGTCAGTGTCAGAAATCCGGAGACATTACTGAAGATTTTTTTTGGGAAGTACATACATTATATTATTTCTTATTGTATTTATAGTTAAATATTTAAAATTATAGGTATATTACACATACCCTTCAGAAATACTATTAATGGTCTCCACTCTGCAACGTAAAATACAGAAAAAAATGTATCTCATCGAAATAATGGGTAATGAAAGAAAAATGTACTTGGAGAATCTCTTAATTCTTGATCTGTGACTATTATGGAGGTGACAAGTCTAAGTTGAAGGACTTAAATTTGTTTTAAACATTATGGGACAATGCACACCAGCACTGTAGCTGGAGTAACATTGAACTGCGAAAAAGCTATCAAATTCTTCTCAAGTAAGTTGTAAATATTGACAAAATTACACATCGTTATAAGAAAATAATCGGAGTGCAATCTATCCATCACTTTATTAATGGGAATTAGTGTTATTTAGATACAGCATGTATGAAAAAATAAAATGTAAAAGAAGATATGTAAGAATAGATGCACAATTCAGATTATACATTTTAGCCGCCCAAAATTAATGTTTTTACTAGAAGAATATGAAGAGAAAGTAAACAATAACGTTGTTCGAATTGAAAATCCGTGTTACCAGCAGGTATATATAGTAAACTCTACTTTGTAATTTATTGTACATAATTTATGGTAAAATATCTTATAGATTTTGTAAGTATATGTGAAAATTGTTTTATGTTGAGTCATAGTTTATACGTTATAGACTTATATGAATATATTATTTGTATTTCTAAAAATATTCTTTGCTTTATGAATAGAGCCAGGTAAAATATACGGCGAGAGGTTATGTGCTGGCCACATCAGATTTTTATTTAATGACATTTTGTCGTTCTAATGACACATAGCAAGATATGTTTTCTAAAATATTTTGTCATACTGGTGATACGTTTTTTGAACGATTTATAAAACAAAATGCGAAACATTAAAGTCGTAGAACTTTAAAATATCATTTTACCTTTGCACTGAATCCTTTATTTATGTGACATTAAATTGTTCTTCACGAATAATAATGTTAACGAAATCAGAAAAATTCAATATCAATCTGTCAATCTGTCAAAATTTTCGAAAAATTGCGACTTAGCCTACTTATACAAAACTCATACTGCTACGAATTGCTGCATATTTCTTTTAATAATTTAATAACTAGAAACTAGTATGACATAAAATTATGTATGTACCTCAGACGAAAAGTGTCTTTAAGGTACTTGCTCATACCTTAAAGATTCACTTTTCGTCCTAGATACATAAAATACTGTTATTGTTTTAATGTAAAATGAAATAAAACTTAGTTTTACCAACAATTAAAAAAACTGAAAAAATGACCGAATTTAATAAAATAATAAAATAAATAATAAAAACAATTGACTATTACCACAAACCTTGTCTTGAAAACGCTGTTTTGAAAATGCTAAATTTCAATATGTATTTAATTTCACCTTTATGTTGAAAGAACGGTTTTTTGAAAAAATATGATTTTAAAGCAGAACATAATTTGTATTAAAACAAATATTTTTAAAAAAATATTTTTTTAACATAAGGGTGTGAAATTAAGGAGTGAAATTTGAATTGTTTAAAACAGCGTTTTAGTGAACATATCCCTTCCAAAGGGATATGGGTCAAAAGGACAACCGGAAATGTCAATTTTCCGGTTTAGCTACCTGGGAAAATTTGCAAAAAGCATTGGACTTCAGCAACATAATAGTCTTAATAATAATAAAATTTTATTTTTGCAAAAATTAATTACAATTTAATAGAAGGGTCACCATTTTTCTTTCTACTTTTTAAAAGCTCCAAATATACAACAAATATCTTTTAGAATGCATTCTTAAAAGGATGAATTATATTATTTTAACAACAATCTTTCATTCAGACGGAAATCTTCTACTGTGTAATTTTTTTAAGTCAAAAAATAACCAAATGTACAATTTATGAGAGACTTAAAAACTGTCAAACCGCCAAATTAATTTCTGGTGACTTAAAAACTGCAAAATCTTTCAAACTAATTACAAGGCCTATCAAATTAATTTCAGACTGACGTAAAAACTATGAAAGCTGTTATATTATAAATCATTATTACAAAATGTTCTCTGGTTAATTCTACCGTGTGTCCTAAATAAAAAGTGTCTGGCTAACAACTAAGCTACCATATTGCATAGGATAATACTGCGCCCATTTCTACATCTTATTTAATACAGATTACCTCATTATAATAGCGTAATTTAGCAAAATTAGCAAAAATAGTTTCACATTTTTTGTATGTTGTTTTTATTCCCTACTACAAACATAAATAGATGCATATTGTCATGGTCCAGTGGTAACGTTTCGAAGTACGCATCCAAAGATTCTAAGTTCAAACCTCCACTAGGATTAATTTTTTTTTTTATTTTTTTTTTCTTCGTTTTTTCATATTAATATAAAATTATTATTGTTTAGATATCATGTATTGTTTAGATATCATGTATTAATTTGTGTTATTACATTTAATTGTCTTATACATGATATCTAAACAATAATAATTTTATATTAATATGAAAAAACGAAGAAAAAAAAAATAAAAAAAATAATTAAACCTAGTGGAGGTTTGAACTTAGAATCTTTGGATCCGTACTTAGAAACGTTACCACAGTACCATGACAACATGCAGCTATTTATGTTTGTAGTAGGTAATAAAAACAACGTACAGAAAATATGGAATTATTTTTGCTAATTTTGTTAAATTATACTATTATAATGAGGTAATCTGTATTAAATAAGATGTAGAAATGGGCGTAGTATTATCCTATGCAATATGGTAGCTTAGTTGTTAGCCAGACACTTTTTATTTAGAAAAAAATGTTTTTCCATGTTAAACGCCTATGCCAACCAAACGCTGGGACACACGGTATATATTCACTTACAAAGATCGTTTAACACATTCGCTGGTGATGTCACGGATCTGTGACGCAATCATTCCTAGCCCAAAGTTGCTGACCCGGAAACGTTTAACTAGTATACCGCGCTTGCATTAATGATAAATTTACCATCACAACACTGTCTGATAACATGTCAGCATGTAGGTTAAGCATAATAATATTCAAAAATATGCGCCGTTCTGCGGTTGCGAGCCGCTGCTACGCCGGGATTTAGGGGAATCCCCATTCTACGTTTTGTTGCGTTGTGAAGGTGTCTTCAGTGCATTTTATCATTAGTTATCGTTGATTGTGTGAATAAACAGTGTTGTGGTGCATTTTTTTGCTTATAAAAATTACAAAATGTGGATTGTTGGGACTAGGACCTTCAGGATCATTATGCGTTATTCGTGGAGGCACCTAGGCTTTACGCCGTAGACTGTTTTATACAGTTTCATGCATAAGACTGAAAAATATCATTCATGCTTGTATTTTAAATTATTAATATTTGAAAACTGAATGAACTTTTAGTTATGTTATTTTACGGAATAAATTACTTTCCTGTGCAAATTAGCTATCAAATATATTTTTTTGTTAGTATTTTGTGCATTATTTGATAAAACTGTTGTCACTAATAAGTGTCGGTCAGCACTGGGTGCCAAATTCTTTGATTAAATAACTCTTTAAAATGATAGAGCAAATTTTGTTATCCCGATTTATCGGATTTCAATAATTCTAGTACATTGTAATACGTAATCATTTCATGATCGATTTGGAGTAGTACGGTTGAAGTCCTTAATCTCCGTGACAACTTTTGATTACCCTTGTCCCAAGGCGGTTAACGGTTGATAGTTTCGTGCCACTATTGTAGAACTACATACAATTACAGGGAACAATTGGTCTAGTTGCAGAGCACAAGTGTGATCAAATGTTTGATACTTAGTTCCACGAAATTTCACTCAGATTGCAATAGTTTACTGTTGGCTAAATTTTATGCTACTAAGATTGTGCATATTTTCATATAAAGGTAGAGAAACAGAGCAGTCACAATTTTGATAGATCACAGAAAAATAAAGTTAAAGTTTTAAATATTAGAGAAATGGCACTACAGTTTTGGGAATAAAACTTAGAGAAGTATTGCGGGATGTAACCAGAATTGGGATTTTAATATATGAGTCCTAAATTATAAAAATTATACATTATTTCATAATAATAAAGTTAGTTGCAATAGAATATTTCTCCAAATTTTTAATATTTAATTTCTCGTAAACTACAAACAATGAAACGGTTTAAAAATATTTTATTTTTTGGTTTAAGTAATGTAAAAATAAAATTTTAGTCATACTACTCCACATATATTATTTAATCTATGATATTACAAGTATGTGGTAAAATATTTCAATGTACTCACTATTCTGTAAAATTGGTCATTAATGGAAAGAAGAATTGGTACTTACCTGAAAAAGAAAATTTATGATTAGTATTACAATTACAATATAAAATCAATAACAAAATACAAGAAATAACAATATATAAATAAAGAACTCTCTATTTTAAACCATAGAAATTTTATTAATAATAGTTTTACTTGCTTTTTAAACTATAAATCATTTTAGCTACTATTGTCTAATATTGAAATAAAATTTGAGCCCTGTTCTTTCGTATTAAACACTAAGCGTTTTCATATATTATCTTTGAGAAGGATTGTAAGTGTTCGTATATTGTCTTAGAGCATACCTATCTGCGTTAGTTTTTTATCTCGTACCTATCGGAGAGAAATGTAACGAGAGCCTCCAAGCACTCGGACAAATCTGTAGGGTTAGTGTACGAAATGAGCGGGCCCATTTCCAACATGTAACGTGCGCCCCTGACTTAAGAGTATATGAGCGTCGCTACTGGTAGAATATTCCCGAGCGATGACGTAATCCCCGACGGCGGAAAAACCCATATGATTAGACGTGCTAATTACACTGGTGACCCGAATCCTTTGTATTCAATGTCATTGTGGCGTAAGAAAGTTCGAGAAGAACATGGCGCTATATAAACCCGTCGCCAAAGCCAGCAAAATACAGTCTGATATATAGAAGCAATGAGCAATGAACAGTGGGTGATATAAATAAGAAGTCAACGAGTGGTGAACGTAAATAAATGTAGTTACATAAATAAATATAGCGACATAAATATTGTTTAAATAAATAATCTTAGTGTTTAAGAATTTAATAATATTCTTAGTCCTAAATTAGTGTTTATAATTATTTAATCATAGTGTTAGTTATTTTTATTATCTTCTTAATATTTATCCTAATTATTTATCGTTTAATAAACGTATTATTTTAATTAATAATATTTCTTTGATATTTACACTTCACCCATATAAATAAAACTTTACAAATATATCAATATTGGAAATGGGATATCAAATCCGCAATATTATAATTGCAACCTATATCGTAAACAGAAATATATTAATTATAATTATTAAACATCATCCACATTATAATTTGAAATATTTTTTTCTTTATAATTATGTATGTTCATATTTTAATACATTTCTTTTTGTAAATTCTGTTATAATATATTTCAAAATGATATTTCCTCATTGAAAACATTATAAATAATTTATTTGCAATTAAAAATACTATTTGCTTACATTTATTTGATATAAGCATGATAATTTGATATCAAACATGAAATCGTAAAATAATTATTATAATCTTGAAATTCCCACTATAAAACGTTCTTGTCCGTACTCTGGACAATCTAAACCATCTAATGACGTCATCAGATAAATCTGACTACTCTTTCAGAAATAATAACCAAAAACGCCTACAGTATAGCCTGGTCTGTGTGAATATATAAAATATATTTTAATCAGTTTTGTTTGTTCTTCAAATTTGTGAAAATTGCGTCTCTGAATAATTTAGAAAGGGAAATGCTGTTGGTTTAAAATTTACATTAAAGATTTCAGTATTTGCCCTTCGGGAATAATCGCGAAATTCCGCTAACAATCGGTAACGGAAATAGAGTTAGCGAGGTGATTAACGGGTAACCGTGAACAGGAAAGTATTACCCTTGTTAATAATAGATGGCAGGTAAAAGGCTTGAAACAGGCTGGTAAATTTTTTAGTAAGATGAATGTAGGCGTCTACTTCAATAATACCTACGATATTATTTGTACTTCGTAAATTGTAAATATTAGGAAACAACAAGGATTTACACATTTTCTGTTGTTAGATTCAAGTTTTAATAATTTCTATGCATGGCTATCACTATAAATGAGCAATATTAATAAAATTTCATACTGGGTTTTACAGGTTACTAAATTTACAAAATAGAATCTGTTAAACGAATTAGGCCCGGTTTTTACTTAACACACTGTATACAGAAGGGGTTGTTTAGAAAACACCCTTAAAAAATAAAAATAAAAACGATTGTACCTACATGTACACTGTACTACAGAAATAATGTAACCAAATATACAACGGTCCAGCTTGAGCGAATCTCGAGATGCTGCGGTAGTTGGCTCATGAGAATAATGCCGTCTATAGATTTCGTGACGAAGAATGTAGACATACTTAAGACTTGCCTGCCAACTTCAAGTCACATGGCTATTTGCATATTAAGTTTATTCTGCTAAGTATTGCAACAGCTAATGATTCTAATCGTTAGGTTAACAAAATAAAGAAAAATGCCGGAAGTTAGAAATCATCACGGATGTTTCTCAAAACGTGGACGCAGTGTTACCAACAATGCGCGTGAAAATTTCAGAGACTGAAAATATCTTTGAAACCAGTTGCTAATGCATGTTTTTTTAACTAGTTTTTTTCCCAGACCTTCATTTATATTCACTTACTTTTTAGTCAAAAGTTTATGGGTTTTTGTGATTCTAGAGGCAATTATATCGATGCTTTCTTGAGTTTCCCTATACTCCCCATGTTAAATTTTCCAACTTTGGATTTACGTCGAGATATAGTTAATCTAGCTTTATGCCAAAGATTATTAAGATTTCATGCTCCAACTACCTTAGGTGCCAACATTTGATAGATAACAGAGAGAGTGTAATCTTCCAAATGCTTCTCAGGTGCGAGGTGCGACTGATTGAAGACTATTGGGTATTTCTTAGCAGAAAATTGTACAAAAATGACTGGGAATATGAAAACGAAGAACAGTTACGAGACACAAATATTTCTGACGATCCGGGAAGTAGATTTAACAGATAAGACAAGGTATTAAAAAACTGCGTCGTAATGAAGATAATAGTCCCTTATTAGATTTCTTATTATCTTAGTTCATAGGAACAACCCGCTTTGTGAATGTGTCATTAAAGAAATTCTTTCTATTTGGTAAAGAGGTCTAAGTTCTTCTTAAAACTTTTGTTATTGTTACATAAATTAACACAGGAAAATTATATCTTACGACCATTTTACACCTACTTAACTTATTAAAAATTAATTAAAATATAAAGAAAAATTTACATAAAACGATGTGTTTTGAATCAGTTTTTATACTGATAAGTTTTATTTTAATACCACTAGATTCCCATACTTTTCTAATAACTGAATATCCTTTACTAATTTTTGTAATGAGTAAAAATCAGTAGTATATGCGGTAATTTGATGTGTACTTTCTGTGTTCAACTGTTTGAAACCTTGTGAAATCTGCAATTCGAGGTAATGTTGAGGCAAGTGCAATTAGAAGGAATATGGCGTCAGCGCATGTGAACTATTTAATCTGTAATTTCTATTGTTTACTTGCTATGTTCATGTTCAGCTTCTACTACACCGTTTAAATGTAATTATTATTGTTGTTAATTAACAAATTAACGTTAATTTTCTCTAGCGTGAACAAAACTCTAATTGAGCACGAAATTCTAGCATTTTGGCAAAACATTCGCGTAATATAATTACTGATTTTGTTTCATTTGTTTGCAAATGGTGTTTGATCCCAGACTTCTACTTATTAGTATGCTAAGTCCAGGATTTGGTATAACTAAGTTCGTAGTAGTTTTTCCAAACTTTTAATCTTAGGACTTAACATGGAGTTATTAAAGAGGTCATTTTATTTTATGGGATGGACAAAAATTAATTTAACAACAATTATCTGTACCAAAAGGGAGATTAGTAGGCGTCACCTCAAAGTTGACGTAGAGTACACCACAGGATATACTTCCGACAAAAAACCGAATCTAAACAGTCATAACAAGTGTAAGAATAATGTAATTAACCACTTGTCTGGGACATAATGTGTGTTTTTTTAAGCCCGATAGAACTTCAAATTGTAAAAAGTAACACAAAAAATTAAATTTTAATGATTTTTTTTATTTATTCGAAAGATCAATACATGGCATTAACATTTGAAAATGATTTCGGACATATGGCCACCGCGGCTGCTCTTGACGCATTCTGGACGTCCAATTTTGGGCCACTTTTTCGAGCACTGCTGGCCATATGTCACGAATAACACGAACAATGTTGGCCTCCAAGGCGTCAATTGTTGCTGGTTTATCAGCATAAATCAGTGACTTCATATAGCCCAACAGGATATAATTGAGAGGTGTCAAATCTCACGACCTTGGAGGCCAATTGATAGGCCCATTTCTCGAAATCAACTTATCGCCAAATTTTGATTTCAATAAGTCGATGGTTGCGATCGCCGTATGGCACGTAGCGCCATCATGTTGAAACCACATCTCGTCCGGATCAAAGTCGTCCATATTTTCAAACAAAAAATCACTGATCATGGTGCGGTAACGATCTCCATTGACCGTAACGCGAGCTCCGGTCTCATTTTTGACGAAATAAGGTCCAATGATGCCACTAGCGTGTAAACCGCACCAAACGGTGCAATTTTCTGTATGTAATGGAGTATGTGGTATTTTAATACCTACCTATCCACAGTTCGACGGATGGCTTGCTTAGATGGACGATTATGTACGCCATAAAAATCACGAAGTCGTCTATAAATTGCGCGAATCGACGACTGATTTTCAAAGTAAATTTGGATAATTTGGTAGTGTTGTTCAAGCGTGAGTCTATTAATGATGATTTGCCAGAGTATACTGATCATAAATGTCAAAAAGTGAGCGCAGTATGACAGCTCGTTTGACAGTTAACCCTTTCGTAAGTTCTATCTAAGAAAAAAAAAAAACATCCGTTATATGACCCATTGGAACTCGGAGGGTTGAACCAGCAATTCAATAAAATATACAAGTAGTTCTCATTAACAAATTATCTTAATGAAGCAGCTAAATGATCATCTAATCCAGCAATTATTCAAATCATCACCGGAAATAGCAGTGCGTGACTCCGATCCGAGCGTGCAACATAAACTTCCGGTGACTTCCGGTCGAGGCGTCGTTAATTCAACAAAGAACTGATAATGTTAATAGCGACACTGAGTTAGCGCAAAGGGTTTTAGTTTCGTTAAGGCCAGATTATGGCGGTCACTGCTGGCTTCGTAAATTTGCCACCAGGATGCGTTAAAATCGTACTGACATCATAAAGTCCGTTCCGATTAAAAGTTGGAATCGGTGACCCGAATCACAACGAGATGGATAGGCATCAAAACAACGAAGATAGTTGCGTATGGAAAATTTATGTATTAATAATATTTACTCTTCTGTTGGAGTTCAATTTTAAAAGCATACATAATTTTTAACAAAAAACAGAATACACTACTCGTAGTATATTCATGAAATGCATATTTTTAATTCATTTTGTGAAATTTCTAATAAAATATTAATTAAAATTCGTACTTGTCAAAGTGAACGAACATACATAGTTCATAAATTCAAAATAGGACATAATAATATCTGCAGTGTAATTATAACAGCAATGCAATTTATAAAACGCTATTGTCAACACGGATACAATAAAATGTTTAAATTAAAAATCTATACAACAATGTATGTCATTATAGCATATTTCAGGGCGAGCCTTGGAAGCTTGTAAGTCCAACAAAGACACTTTCAGGTCATATTGGTTATGAATAATTGACTCACATTTAATTCTACTAAATGAAAAGGAAGATCTATATCGGTTTCAGAAGACTTTCAGAACTCATTTTCAATTATATACGTACAGTATTTTTTTTAAAGATGTCCGATCAAGGTCGTCTGTATCATGAACGAATTAACAAATTGGCATACATTTATATCTTCTTTCCTTTGCAAAGCGTGTGCGATAAGGATGGATATAACAGGCTTGTTTTTCAAACATTCCTAGTGTTTCGACTAAGTTAAGAAATTCCACTTTAAAACGATGCTCGTTGTTGATAGTACTTTCGCTTTAACGTAAGTTTATTTATTATTTCAGATACATTACCTTGATTCATAGCCGACATTGTGTCAGTATCTTAATTTTCATTTATTTAGTTTTATATGCTAATAAACTTACCAGTTTATTTATTTTTGAATTTTGAATGCTGTTATTGTAACATATATTTTTATAATAATAAAATAACAGTAGTATCTTATGTACTCTCACAAAAACTAAGCAAACGACACTACTGAATTTGTCAGAATGGGCGGAGCAAAAATCTGAAATCATACAATTCATAGATGACCTTGATCGGACATCTTCCAAAATTTTTACTATACAATTTTGTATAAGTAAAAGTTTTCGGGGATTTTTAAATTGTCAAGTTGGTAACTTAGTGTAAGGGTCAAATAAATATCTTTCATTTTAGTTGTCAATACCTGTCATTACTCATGGAAATTAGTGTAATTAGATATTTTTATAGTAAAATATTTACTTCAAACAGTTAAGCACTATTTTAAATAAAAATTTAAAATATTTATTTGTAGGTTCATAACATAATAAACATAAATTTTATCTCTAACCTACCTTGCAAGTAACAGTTGTCAAATGTCAAAGTAAATTAAATTTCAAATGTTTATTGAAACTATTAATGGTACTAACCGTGATATTTTAATATTTCTTTCAATAAAAGTTTTGAAATAAAAGTAAATTAATGCCAAAGAGGAAAATAGTATGAAAAATATTACAAATGTCCAGTTGTAATATTCGTACTTTCGTAACTCGCCTACGGCTCGATTACGTAAACTGTACCCGTGTTACAATTAAGGATCATTGTAATACTATTTAACATTTTTGTAATAGATGAAAGAATTTAATTTTATTGATTTAACGCATGAGCAATCAAAGTATTTGAACAGATTATATAACATTCACAATAAATGAAAAACCCGACTGTCCTATTGGATTAATTTTGTTCGAATTTAAATAGCTCCACGATTTACTTCTGCGCATTCGTGGGCAAGTATTTGAATAGAGTGCATAGCATTCACAATAAATGAAAAACTCAGCTGTCCGATAGAATTAATTTTATTCGAATTTACACAGCTCCTCGAGTTATTTCTGTGCGTTTGTGGATAAGTTTCCTTTTTGAAAGTAAGTCTTCTGCCACTTGTTATACATTGTGTAAACCAATTATTTGTTTAAAATTTGGAATGTCGCGTAAAAATGTTTAATTTCCGTTTAACATTCAAACTTTTAATTAAATAACACGAAAGTATGTTCATTTTTAATTAATTGTTTATTTTCCGATAAAAGAATTTCAAAGAGTACATTGGTAATTACTTTTTTCATGCAATGCAAATATTTAAAAATACAAGTTAGAAGAAATTGCTCTGCGCAATAAAAAGTAAATGAGCATATTTCAATGCATGGAATATTACATCTAGATTCTAGATGGCATTTAGCAAAAGAGAAAAATGAAATTGGGTGACTCAGATTTAGATAGAACAAGTCGAACTATTTGCTTAAAGTTAGTTGTTATCAAACGTTATATTATCTCGCATCCCCGAGGTAATCAGTTCAACATAGTTTGTATCTTTAGTAATTCAAGCTCTCAATTCGCATTATTTATCCATCTGTAGACTGTAGAAACGTTTTGTACCAACTGCATAAATTGTGCATCTAATACTGTGTAAACTTCAGGACCGATGCATTCTGTTGCAGCTAAATGGTCTTTCATTACCGGAATCAATGCAGAACAAACAACAATGACATCTATCATTAATATTATTATCTATTCTGTTAAAGCAATCACAATAATCCTTATATATGTGTGAATATATTTTGCTAATTGCATTTTTTTTACATAATTCTAATCTTTGGTTTTTATTGACGACTTTATCAACAATCCTAGCCCTGTTAAAATCAAAGATGTGACCGGTGTCGCAGTGGTGCTCAACGAGTGCGCTGTGTGTAGGATTTTTAAGTTTACAGTGGTATTCATGCTGATGAAGACGTTTTTTTAAAGTTTGAAATGTCTCACCGATGTAAATCTTTTCACATTTGCCGCAATTTATTTGGTAAATACATAGTTACACAAAATACGTTTTTCTCAACAATGTTTTACATCATATTATTGTTATTAAATTTTCTTTCTGCTTTTTAAGGTGAGTGGTTACTAAAAAAATTTTGTTAAAACTTTACTCATTGTAATTATTTTTTATATATTTTTTTTTTCTTATATTAGCTGAAGATGGAGCACTTTGGTCCGAAACTTCCTATTAAAAAATGAAAAATAAACGTTTTTCCAAACTGGATCAGGAAGGCCTTAAAAATTATTTAATTGACCTTGAAATCTACACATGATCCTTCAAGACTACTCGATAATTTCTTTAATACTAGTATATTTTTTCTTCTTTTTTAAAAAATAAACAACAACTAAAAATTACCACAAATTATATTTCTTTTTATAAGGTTTTCTTCAGGTTGATGACATGAGTCCTCTGCCTAATCATTTCCACCATATGATGAAATAAATATACTTCTAAGGTATTACATTTCGAAAAATTTGTAATAGCAAAAGTAACGGCGGTATTCTTTCCAGTCCACCAACTTCTTAGGATAACAACACACTGTGAATATCGATTTTCGGGAGCTCGAGATTTGTCATGGTTTTTGATTTTAACGCCAAAGTCATGATAGTACGCTTTTCTATAGAACATCTTGATACAAACAAACTCCTACCCGTTATCTTTTCAATCAGTCAGGTACTGGGAATGGTTGACAGTTCTTTGTTTGCATATAACGTAACCTTAGCAACCATTACTTCTAAACAGTGACGGTAGGTGCGCTATGAGTAATTTGTATTTGTGTGTCTATTCAAATAATCATTCTTTGCTCTCTTATATGCTTGTATAATCGCATATTTACGAATTTCTCAAATGTGATTGTTTTGAACAGAGAAAGAGAAATGGCTTGAGAGTGGCAACGTAAAGGAACATTATCAAGAATTGTTCAGACCTCTTCAAGCAAGTTAGCTGGAACCAGATTTCTTTCTGGATATAACGTTTATGTCATAAAATAAAGAATATGGACGAATATAGTACAACAATTACATATTTTTGGCAAAAACTTTCATTTGTATATTTATTTATTTAATTAATTTCTTATCTGCCCAACAGATAAAATATACACAGACAACGAATTCAAATAAACATAAGAATGCATTAAAAAAAATTATTACAAATTTCTCGAAATTCTGACGTGATGGTATAATAGTGAGTATATAATTCATTAGTCACGTGACATGTTTTCCGCCAATCAACTTTCAGAATCTCCCTAGTTACAAGCACAGCGATGATAAAAAACAAGGAAATTATCACCGTATTTATAGTCGTTACTAAGGGATTTATTTTCTTTATTTATGACATTGACAGTTAATTTTGAGTATAAAATAAGTAATAACAATAATTCAAACTCCGATATATTAAATAAAACTCGTAAGTACCATGTTTTAATACATTATAAATATGTATATCAAAAGTTAGGTTAATAATGTGTTACAAAAATTCATTATATTCTCTCATTAAATATAAGCTTGTGATATGATTAATAATCGAAGATATTGCTCGTGAAACCGAAGCAGCACATTTAACTCGTCCTTCGGACTCGTAAAATCTGCAGCTCGGTTTTACTCGAGAATATCATCGATGATAATCATATCACTTGTTATATTACGTATGAAAATATTTTTAGAATTGTGGTCCATGAAGAAAACAGTTTGAGATGAATATTTATAATCTAATTTCGGGGAATCACAAATCGTTTATTAGTGGGAAAAAATGCTGAATAGCCTATTCCCATTTTTCTATCAAACAACTGACAGTAGTTAGTGTGTTTCCCTGTGCAACTCATAGATAACGCTGTAAGCATTTGTAACTGTCTTCGTAGGAAAGAATTTTGTGTGTGGACTAAACAATTTCGTTTTTGTTTTTGGTCTTACAAAAAGATATTTCTTTTGTGTAGTATTCAATTGCGTACGATGTTTCATACTTTGCGAATAAATGTAACTTGTAAACCACGTTGAAAATTATGTTATTCTTAGTCTAGCGCTAATAATAACAGTATTGTGTTGAGCGTTGAGCGGAATGATGAAGTATAATTACAGCATCATTCTGGCCATTGCAAGTTCCATGTTACTTTGTAACGACTTGATAGCCCCTCGCAATTACACTTTTATTTCCTTTTGGTTTCTTTTATCCGTGTCTAACTCCAGAACTTGTTTAATGTCAAAGCCACAGCAGACGAAATTTCCTTCTCAACAAGTTTGGTTTTATTACCGCCTCCTGAGTATGAATTCCCGGTCTTGGGTCATTTCCAAGATTACGTTCCTGTCTTTCTATGAATAATGTCACTTGACTTGATCGTATCGCGAGGAAAATCTGCAGAAAATTTTCTAGGCGTCGCAGAATAAGATAGGAATATGCATTCTTTTCTCTCTGAGAAAGAAGTAAATCTGTTGTCTGCCAAGAACATCAAACTAAGAAGAATCAAAGCAAAAGAGCTGGATTCGGATTCAGGGCATACACTGACAGATAAAGTAGATTAAAAGAGGTTTTCATTTCATGTCAATTGGAATATTAGACTGCTCTCGAAATACATGAAGGAATTGGAGGATTATAAATAATGACAGAAGTTATAAATTTTGGACAGATATTGTAAAAAACATAATGGATATTTTCCATTTATCTAAGAAAGAATTTGAACCAAATATTTACGGAATAGTTGATATGTACTCGTATTATTACAAAAATATCATGATAATATATTTCAGTGTAGATATTAATAACCTACCGGGAGTTTATTTTATCAGTAAACATAGTTACAGTATAAAATGATTGACAGCAATGTATTAAAGCATTTATTTTATAAGTAAACATAGGAATAATTAACATAGACTAAAATAAATATTAAATTATGAATTAAAGAAACGAGAAATTATTTATTTTATGTTTATACACTTAAGAACCACATTAAACTAGTGAGGAATTTTTATTTTAACTTATCAAATACTCAAAATTGGCACCACTAACTTCCAAACAATAACCTAAACGATTATAAAAAATAAATAAAAGCATTCGTTTTTTGCTGAGGAGTAATATTTTGTGAAGCTGCACTAATTCTGTTTTTACTTCCTTGTACGTAAGTAAAGGAAGTATTGTAATCGCGAAAAATTTCGGTTTTCAGATTTCAGCGGAAATATCCATTTTGATCATCCCTGAATCCATTTTGACTAATTTCGTCGTGACGTCTGTACGTACGTACGTACGTACGTACGTATCTCGCATAACTCAAAAACGGTAAGCCGTAGAAAGTTGAAATTTTGTATTTAGGACTCCTATAACATCTAGTTGTGCACCTCCCTTTCTGGTTATTACACAATTTCCAGAAGTGGCACTTTACATGAAGCCTATAATAGATTTTAATGAAAAACTGTTTTAAAATATAATCCAAAACTTTTCAAATTTGGTATACACGAAATAACATAATAGATTTTGGTTAAAAAAGGCTAACCGAAAGTGGTACATTACTTGAAGTTGTTAACAGTTTTTCTTGAAAAAAATGATTTTATTTTGATTTTAGAAATAAATGCTTCAAATAAATAAGTTTTAGAGAATTAATTTCTGCGTCTAGCACATCAAGTATTATTAAATTAGCCTTTTGTATAAGCGAGATATGTAAATTTAAATATTATATACTTTTTTGTTTTTGTAATAAAGCTTGCTATGGATTAGAACAAAAACATAACAAAAATGTTCATGTCAAATTACGTTAAATACGTGCAATTTTATGATTTGTACAATAACAAATATTATATTTTTATTGTGAAATTAGTCATATTCATTGTTGTAATCAAATATTTCTTTGTTGTAATCAAAACTCTCTTTAAAAAGAACCGGGTTAGATTATGGTCGCTATATATCTTACTGTTTTGAAGTTAAAATTAATATTTTGTAATTTATTTATTAAAAAAAATATGTATAGTTTAATAATCGTAGAAGGAAGTCGTGTGGTGTCCACATCAGATTTTTTAATTGTTCAATGTTCATTCTCTTACAATTGTACACATTTTTTAAGTGTCCTGAAAGAAAAAAATCATTTGGTGCAAGCTATAATTATTACATATTTTTCGAATTGGTGCTGGGCAGGTCTGGGTTGATTATTAAAGCCGTATTCTTTCGCTGGGTTGGATTAGATCCAACTGATCGTACGGGTTAGATCAGATCATGTCACGTGGACGCAGATGAATTTATTCGAAAGAACACAAATATCTGTGAAAATCAGTCGGAAAAATGAATATCAATTTTCTATATTTACCATTGTTAATTTTTGTTGAAATTTCTTTTAGAACTATTAAAAAAAATCTTTCTGAACTCATTACTCGATTAAAATGATACAACCTTTATAGTTTTAGTTCTGTTTATTGTTATAAAAATCGACTTTTCGGCAGCATGAACTGCTGTCTTCTTCAGGGAACCTGAAATGTAACCTCTTGTTCTGAATGACTTATAAAATATGACAGATTCTTCCGCCGCTTCCGCCACTTTGAATCTTAAGTGATATGATCTTTCTAAACAAAGTTTTTGTTGGATTAGATGGCACTGATCTGGATTACTTGATCTTGGGGTGGGGATACTGATCTGAATTCAAAAGAACATGCAATTTACTGATCCATGTAACATGGATTGATCCAACGCAGCGAAAGAATACGGTTCAAATATAGCAGCAGATACATCTGAAACTTATCTTAGGCTTATATTTGAATTATCTGTTATAATCTGCACTTTTTCTTCAATTTTATAAAAAACCATTTTGAAATGTGACAGTTTGACATGTCTGACAACTATTCCCTATGTTTACTCATAAAATAAACGTTTCAATGCATTGCTGTCATTTTGTCACTATGGTAATGAAACTACTCTATGGTTACTGATAAAATAAACTCTATGGCCCGTACTACGATCACGGTTTTTGGGTGTTTTACGAGAATAGTTTTTGGGTGTGCTAAATACGTGTACTATCATAAATTACTTCTATTAAAATATTTATTAATACTTACTAGATGTTATTTACAATAAGAGCATGGACAATCAAAGACGATAAATAACTTGTCAATAGTTGTTGACATATGAAACACTGAAGTGAATATAGCATCAGAATATAGATTTGAAATAATTGACAGTGTTGTCAGATCTCTTTTTGTAGTGACGCGGCATTAATTAAAACCGTCTTAAAACCGTGAACATAGTACGCTTAGTCTTAAGAGCAGTTTTAACATATTACCTTGGTGTTAACTAAAACACCCAAACACTGCAATTTAAAACCGTGATCGTAGTACGGGCCTCGTATATAAGCTATTCTACAACAATATCTTCTTATAAATATACTGCCTAAATGTCAATCTAACTGCCTGTTTCCAAACTAACTAATCCGTCCCCAATTCCTATCCGTGATTATCGGTACACATGTAATTTCCCCACTGTGTTTAAGTTGGCCCGGGGTGGGCAATTTTCAGGGCCAAACAGCGCCGTTGACGAGCGGCCAGGCTTTGAAGTTAGGAACAGGGCGCCTGCTTTATCACAAGACGCCAGCAAATTATTCCTACGAAGATGATGAGAAGCTAGAGATAGAGATTTGTCAAGGAATTACACGAGCTAATTTAAGACTTGGTAAATATTTAGGGTCCAATGAATGTCGGAGAAGATTTTGAGGTTATATGCAACTGATAATAAGTTGAGTAGTTGACATTATTAAAAGTAGACAATAAAAATAATATATGTACTGCGATGGATAAAAGTAGCCCTTATAATATTTATATTATGATAAAATATTTTAATATTTAACTGGAACATAATATACAGAATTATATGAGAGATTAAATCTTCTTGTCAGACTATAAATTTTATTGTTTCCCAAAATACAAACTATTGATTTTACATTAAGAAATGTGCAATATTGTTGTTATACGATAAATAAAAAAGTAGGCTTTTCGAACGTCATTTGTTTTGTAATTACATAAAAACTTAATTAATCCTTCTGATTGTAGAATAGTATTTTAAAAAACAAATTTCATAAGGAACAAGTGCTATTCAACCCTTACAAAACATGATTTAATACTATTTTACTGCTCGCTAAGAGAGGTATTGGAATCATGCGAAAAATTGAATATCCATATTTTAGTGAATAAGCACGTTTTTAGGTCCCTAGACTCCGATTATAACATTTTTACGATGATGTCTGCGTGTGTGTGTGTATGTTGGAGGTACGATTTCTCAAATTCTATAAGACTAAAAACCTGTTAACTACGGATTCCTCAATCTAACAGTAATGGGAAGAGTTGAATAGATTCTGGTAACAATTGGACAACCGAAAATAGTAGTATTTTAACAAAAATTTCCTAAATATTTTTTGAAAATTTATGTTATTACAAATATTAAAAAACATAAAATTATCTATCCGACACATTTAATTTTTTTTATTACATATTCCATAGATTTAAAGATATACATATATAATCTATAAAATAATCTGTTGTAGTAAATCTCACTACCCAAACATCTCCATGGTAACCAGTTGAGAAATTAAAATGTCTGTAATTGACATGTAAATGTCACTAATGTGACGAATTCAAAGATAGTACTGAAAGCTTTTTCTGGGAACGATATTTAATATTTCTTATTGTATTATTAAATATATATTTAAAATTATTAGGTATATTACAAGCACCCTTCAGAATACCGCTAATTCCGTCAATTAATTGGAAGAACCTCTAACATTTAAAAGAGTAGGAGAAAACTTACTCATAGAATGAATTTAAAATTATAGAAAATACGTAAATATGTATAAAGATCAGGCCCGGCAGATAATGTGGGTACAGTGGATAGTTGTACCCACTCGAGACACTCCGAGTGGGGAAAGTACCCACTCGGGATTTTGGGTGAGAAAAATATTTCATAAATGCTGAATTCCAGAAATACCTCATTTCCTAACCGTCAATATCCCTTTTAATTCACTGTACATCATTTAACAATAGTTGTTAAATGGTTAAACAAAATGAAAGAAAGATTTTGTTATATTTCAATATTTAAATGCTCATTGTTACAATTCTGTAAGTGTAACATTATTTCAGTTGACTTTTCATACTTATTAATGAATATGATCGAATTTCTACTTTTGAATTTACGGCGGGAAAAATGTTTAAATACAATTATGTTTCGTATGTTTCTCTTCAAATACATTTTCAGTGGAAGGTAGGGGGAGGGGGGAACCCCCCACCTAGGTCAACTACCCACTCGGATTCAACACCAACTGCCGGGCCTGATAAAGATTAGATGTAATTAGAATATTTTGTGTGTACAAGAAATATTAAATACAATACTTATATATCCCGTAATGGAAAAGGCGAGATGTATTGTAAGGACTACAACAGATTTTTCGATTGAGGTCATTTTATTATTCGATTAGATTTTTAAAAATAGCGACTTATTAAAAAAATGATTTTGTGTTTTTTATCAATTATGTTGGTAGCGCTGCCTGCTAATTTTTTTAACTTCACAGATGAAAATTCATTGTTGACTGACAGCAAATTGAGATACGTCACTTATCTTTCAGTTATGAAAAGTAGTCATTACCTCTAGAAAACGAAAAAGCGCCAAAAACAATACCAACAGTATGTTTGTAGATCTTATTAACGTGATTTCAGTGCGTTTGTTCATAAAGACATTGAAATAGAAAAAAAATGTTTATATCTCTGATTAAAGTAAATTTGCAGATATTTTTTTTTAATTGCGCCAATTTGTCGTACTATTAATTTATATATTTATTTTTTGTATTCTCATAATTTACATTTTAATGAGATCATTTATGTAATAGTCAAATCTATTACAAATGTAAAACGTGCAATTTACATTCAACTTTAATATAAACATAGTCTAAAACTTTCATAAATTACCTTAATTGCATTCATTTTCTAAATACATATTTCTATGCATAAATTTAACCAATTTATTCTACGGTTTAATATATTCTCTTTAACAAAATGGATGATAATGTATATTTTCCATTGTTTTTGTTATGTTTGTTTCATCAGTTAATTTTATTTTGTTGCGAAGTAAAGTTAAAATCAATTTGTTTCGTTCGATGATCATGTATTTTTATGTTATATCTGTAGTTCCAGAAACAACTAATTTTATATTCTTGAAATTTAAGTAGATAATACAAGTCCAGCTTATTAGAGTTCCGCCGGATTACATTTTCAACAAACAAATAATAAAACCTATACAAATGATGACAAATTTCTATAAAATACTTTTGATTTTTTTAGTGTCCCAAAATTAAAGGGTCTAGGTAGGAGATAAATTTAGACTAGAAGATGACCCCCTTAAATACCGGTCGAAGTAATATCTACCACGCCTTATTTGGCCTACAATTTTTGTAAGTTTTACGTCTATATATTAGAAAGTAGTCGAAATAATTTTGTAGAAACCATTTACGTAAGTTTTATAATTTGTTAAAAATGTAAGCCGGCCAAACAATTATAAGCATGGGCGCGTATTTTATTAGTAATACTCAATAGTGAATAGAATAAAATGTATAACAATACCTCGTATCTTCAATTTTAAGGATTTTCAGTTACTTAAAACATTATATAAAGGTCATTATCTACTGTAATATAAATCAGAGATATACATTTTATTCTAATACCTCACAAATGCAGTTTGTTCCTAATATAATGCATCTGCGTTTATTATACGCACATTAATGAATAAATGAGATTCAGGTTCAAATAATTTCATTTTACATATTTATTTACGAAAGCCGTGTTTATTAAAGTGATTATGATTAAGAAGAAGTATGTTTTTTCGTTTCCTATTCGTTATTCCCACTTTCTCATTTTGTGATCACTAGACAACCTTCCCCTTTCCCTCCTGAATCATCTTTTTTGAGGGATTACAAGGATTCATTTCAAAACAAATTTAAAAATGGCCGATGACAATAGGTTTCGAGCGTAGAAATTTATTAATGTGGGGTTTGTTACATCAAAGGAAATATGATTTTCATACAAAATCATGTAATGACCCACCATACTTTTGAACATTTTTCTTTTACTTCTATATGATCTATTTTTAATATGCTGAGAATATAATTCCTTAGTCACATGACATGTTTTCCGCCAATCAACATTCAGAATCTCCCTAGCTACGCGTTTATCACAGCGATGATAAAAAACAAAGAAATAAACACTGTATTTATAGTCGTTACTAAGGGATTTGTTTCCTTTATTTATGACATTGACGGTTAATTTTGAGTATAAAAATAAATAATAAAATAATTCAAACTCCGAAATATTAAATAAAACTCGTAAGTACCATGTTTTAATACAATATGAATATGTAAATCAAAAGTTAGGTTAGCTTAGATTGCAAAAAATCATTATATTCTCTCATTAAATATAAGCTCGTGATATGATTAATAATCGAAGATATTGCTCGTGAAACCGAAGCAGCACATTTAAACTCGTCCTTCGGACTCGTGAAATCTGCAGCTCGGTTTCACTCGAGAATATCATCGATGATAATCATATCACTTGTTATATTACGTTTGATTATAACATTTGACAGTAGATTATTTATAAAATAAAATAAATTAGTTTGTATTGGTCTACATATGACATTTGACGTTAGATGGTGTTTATATTATTCAAGTTGTTTTCTTGATATAATTTTTAAATCATAATTGTAAAGGATCACGATTAAACTAATCACGATTCACAAAATCACAATCACATCCTGAAGTGTGGTGTCAGTGAAAACTTCTATAAAATCGTTTGTGCCATTTAGGCCCGATCCTACCACACTAAAAATAGAAGCTATGCGAACAACAGCTTTTAACTTCTAGTTATATGTTGATGATTATATCAATGTTGGTGATACTGTATCGTGCGCACTTAGAAAGAAACTAGTATCGGATCTAGTTTCAAAATAAATTAGTAAAAGCTGCTAGTTTCATTTTAGGAACTAGATTTTAGTTTTCATATTATTTTCCTTTCTTTAAATACTGAAATCTTTGCCTTTGTGATTTTGTCCCAAGTCTTTCTTAATGTCGAAGCTCACTTACGCCAAGCTTGGTGCAGCATCTTGCTCAGTTCCGTTCGCGGGTCGAGACAAAGACCTTCTGGCGCGAATTTCCGCGCAATTAAGCGCCAACGCCCTTGCGGCGCGGGACGGAGGGATAGCGGGACCGGGAGCAATACGAGTATCTCCACTTGCCTCTGTGTATGAGTTATGCGTCGCAGATCCACAGAACTGGGATTGGGAAAGTTATTGTGGCATTGATTCGCAAAAACAGTAAATTTGAATTGTGTCACCAGGGAACGGATTTGCGGGTGATTTAAAATAATCAACGGGGTATTTAAATATTAAAAATATAGGGTGAATTATTTTGTGCTTTATCTTTTATGATCCCTGATGGTTCTATCAAGGGAAATCAATTTACAATTTATTTCCGTATTAACAAATTTGAATCATTTTATGGTCCACAATACTTTTGGAAATACTATGCCTCTAATACCTATTCAGAGAGCATTTTAGATACATAATTTATAATTTGAAATATTTGACACTCAGCTCTTAATTTTAAATCTCACATAAATTAATTTGAAAACATTCCAAGAGCAGATTGGTTGAAAGCTTTTGAAAAATGGAAGGAAAGAATGGTAAAGAGTATTGTAGTTGAAGGGAATTACAGTAGAGACCCTTTAATCTGAACCCATGTTAATCAGAACATCTGGTAAAAATATGTACTTCGAACAAAGACCTTTTAATCCGAATTACGAGATAAGTTTCTCCGAAACAAGCACGTGTAATTCTTGAAAAAACCTAGGACATTTTGCTTTAGTTTCTACGTTTAAAGTGGCAGAATGTGATAACCATTTCATTCCGAGATTTCAACTGGAGGATGGTACATACGTCTAATAAATAATATTACAATATTTCGGAGACTGGCGATCAAAGCCGGAATAAACGTCCGAAAACAAACAAAAATTACGATATATTTTCAGAATTAATTATTTATTTATTATTCAACAGGACACTTACATCCCAATTACGGAATAATATTACATAGCAATATGAAAAGGGAATATAAATACAGGGTGTTTCTATACCTCTACACGAAACTTTTATGACATAATTTGATATACTAATTATAGAACAAAAAGATTTTTTTTGAAATTTGCAAAAATAAGGGTAGTTCATTCCTAGCAAACATTTTTAGTGCCACTAGTTTGAAAGTACATTTAATTATTTACAATTATGTTATTAATGAAATAAATGTAATAAACACTGCCTACAAATAATCATTTATAATTAAATGTACTATGTAACCAGTGGCACTAAAAATGTTCGATAGGAATAAACTACCCTTATTTTTGCGCATTTCAAAAAAATATTTTTGTTCTATGATCAGTATATCAAATTATATATCATTAAAGTTTCGTGCAGAGGTATAGAAACACCCTGTATAATATACATACGTATACAAGAAAAATAGGAAACTAAAATGATGTTTTTGTTTATATTTTTTAATTTCAGCATTATTTGTTATCTGGAGAACAGTAATAAATATTTCATAACTTTTTAAATTGACGTTATTTACACTTATCCATACAAATTTAGTAATCCGAAGAAATCGTTAGTCCCAACACTCCCTTACATATAGAAATTCGGATTAAAGGGTCTCTACTGTACTCTGATGAACATATTTACAAAAAAATTATAAAAATATGAATTACGAGCCCAAACTCATAATAATTCGGCCGGTTTACATTTTTAACAAAAAAAATTCGGCTACTTTAAATATAACTTATTTTTTTTTGGTGTGGGTTAAATGACTGATGATAATAGTGCGACCGGCATTTTAATTGTCATCTTTTAGTCCAGATTTCTACCGAGACCCTTTATTTTTGGTACAATAGAAAACAACATCCAGTGCGTATATATTAAAACTTACCTTGCAATACATAAAAAGGCTGGTAGCACAAACCTTGTTTTAACTAAAACGCTGTTTTAAGAAGTGTCAAATACAAATTTCAACACTTAATTTCACCCTTGTGTTTAGAGAACGATTTTATTAATAATATTTCTTTGAATACAAACTATGTTCTGCTTTAAAATCATATTTTGATAAGTTTTATACTATTTATTATTATTATTAAATAATGAAATTTGACATTTATTAAAACAGCGTTTTAGTTAAAACAAGGTTTATGCTACCAGCCAAAGTGTCTAGCAAGTATTCTTGTGTAAAATTATAACAAAAACATGCTTTGTCAATTACACTTGACACTGATAACTTTCAATTAGAATTTTTATAGTAGCTGTTTCCATGGTTATAGCATAGCTGGCTGCTTTATGAAATTTAATATCTTTATAATTTTTTAACTCTATATCTATTGAATATGATGTATAAAATGTAATCAATTCGTAAAGGGAATAAAATATTATTTAATACTTAAAATAATATTAAATGTAAAAAAATTATATTCAAGAAAAACTGTTAAAACCTTCAAGTAATGGTAACATTCAGTTTTTGTAAGTTTAAAATCTATATTTTATACTAGTCGAAAGAAATTTGTAGAAATTTCTCAAAATTTGAGTAGGTTTTTTGACTTGTTTGTCGAAAATGAAAACAGGCTGAAGTATTATGAGTTTGGGCTCGTATGTGTATTATTCTTAACAATTTGTAGCGCAACAAAATATCGTTGGTGTTTTGAATTCAGGATAATTATCAATGTTACAAATTCTAAAATGCGTGTCATGGGCACTTAAAAGTTGATGAGTATTCATCTGCCATCTAAATTAGCAGAAACTCTTGTTTAATTCGAATCTTGAACGTTTGAGTTAGTAAACTAAGCGTTGAGAGTTTAACGAGTAAGGACGAACAGTTTGCCTAACAGAAGTTCAAAGTCCACCCAACTTTCAAGTATGTTTACTAGTCTTATATTTGGATAAATTGTTCCACTCAAGTACTAATTTGCTCTCGTTTTCCCGATCAGTTTTTTGTTGGTCATAACTCACGGTTTGATTTGTTATTCCAATGCCGTGTGCGAATGCAAATTCACAGATTGTATTGTAATTTAAAGTCAACTGTTTTTTAATTCTGCGGACAAGCGCACAGGCCATCTTGAACCGTTTGCAAAAAGCTCTGGAGGGTCCAAAAGAGCCATTAATTAGTATTCAAGAGCATAGCGCGAACATGTGCGTCACTGTCTATGTGTTCTCCACTGCAGGTACTGTCATTAGACGATACATATTAATTATACAGGAAGGGATGCAAACGCAACTAACTTTTCCCCCTGGAATAATAATAATTTCAAATTAACTCTATTTGAGTTCGTCCAGATCTCGTTATGACCTTGGGGAAGATTTTCATCAGCAATTCTGGACATCTGCATATGTTTCGTGTTTTGCTTGTTGCTCGCAAACATAAATGCATTTGTTCTATTTTTATGGAAAATCCCTAAATAAACGTTTTCAATTTAACAGTTATCTCTTTTTATCTCTGCACATATTAAGAAAGATGGAGCCTACAACTGCCAGCTGGGCAATCAAACGAAACGTCAAAACTATTGCAGTTACTAGCATAACTATATTCTCGATGAAAATTTGCATCGTTTGACATTTTAGCTTCAATAAAAGCTTTTGAAAAGTTTTTACCTTCCGTCACCTTTAGGTAAGAGAGGTATTGTCTTTGATTAAAAAATTCAATGATAAGTTTTTAGTGAATAAGCATGTTTTACGGTCCCTATAATTCGATTTTACAATTTTTACGATGATTTCTGTATGTATGTATATGTGTGTGTGTGTATGTGCGTATGTGTCTGTGTCTGTCTGTGTGTGTGTGTGTATGTGTCTGTGTGTGCGACGAAAGAAAAGAAAAAGAAAATTTATATACGGAATTTATACATTATAAACACATAGGATTGACGGCAGGTATTTTTTAAAATTGTCAAATACTCCTTAGATTTTACATCTAAATTTTGGAAAAAAAAACCATCGCTATTTGTTGATTTCTATTATGTGCAACCGATTTTTTGACATGATTTAAATATCATAAGAAGGAAACTGATTTGAATTTGTTCATTTTGATGATTCGTTGTTAAACAAAGCGTTGATAAACGTTTCTGCAACCGGGCATTAGTCTAATAAGTTTTACTATTTATAACAGTTTACACTCGTCGTTGCATCGAAGAAAGTAATTTTTGTAAACGCTTTTTACAAATTCATCCACCACTCTGACCCGGTTAAAAATGCGATAACGCGGTTGGAAAATTTGAATTCAGCATGAAATTCTCCGTCATGTCATGTATTACACGATTTTTACCGATGAGCAGTTCATGAGTTAACAACTTAAACTTATAAGAAATTTCTCTAAAAATATTAAACATCTACAAATCAGCTTTGTTCTCATTTTTTCTTCTGAAATTTCGACACGTGTTACATAAGTAATATTGTTTATCTTCAATAATGTCAAAATTTTAGATGAACAATTGAAAACTAAGCCGATTTGCAGATGTTTAATATTTTGGACGGATTTCATTTAAGTTTGAGTTGTTAGTATCTCGCGAATCGCTCATCCATAAAAATCGTATCGTATCGCATGAAATGAAGGAGAATTTCATGCTGAATTAAAAAATTTAAACATCGTTATTGTATCTTTAACTGGATCGGAGTAGTGGATGAATTTGTAGGGAAGCGTTCACAAAAATTATTTAAAAATCTTCAATAATGGAAGAACCCTTTTTCGTACAAAAAATTACGAGCTTTAATTTTGCATTCTTGCAAATTGTCATATAGACTACTGTTTTCAATAAAATGGCTAAAAACAAAAAAAAAACATTTTTTGCTCTTTTGATCCAAGATGGCAGCTAGCATTGAGGTTTCCCAGGATCGAAAACTTGAATTTTTCTTTTCCCGGCCTAAACAACATAATGTTAAAATCGTTTCAACTCCACCTTTAAACTGGACTAATTTCAAATTTAAATGAAAAGTTTGCAAAATAGAATTAAATTCACCACAAGAATGAAACTGAGCACAATTACTTTTGTTCTTTGTTTTTAGTGAAATTTGGTTGTCTTGTTATGAATTATTGCCGGTTTCGTTATTTTCCATTTCCTATATTCATCATTCCATATCGTTCATTGTATTTCATATTGTTATCATCCGAAATGTAACCCTGTGGGCATTTACTGTTGAAATACTGTAATGAAACATCAAATCCCAGCTGAAAATATCTGTTCTGTAATAATATGAAAAACATTTAAAATGGCAATATCCGGCTATCGAAAATCCGTTGAGAAGAAAATCTGTTAGAGTATTAGATCAAGTGAGTAGGCTGGGGTCAGGGCTGTCAGTCTTCTGTTTGACAACAAACGAATAACGTATCATCCATCGGTTTTTGCGCCGGGGCGACGTTCCATTAGCTCCACACTACACTCTCAGCATCGTTGTTCGCTGCTGTAATCGGCCGTCAGTCAAACCGAATTAGCCAACAAGTTAGACTGGAAATTAATTGGGAGCTCGCAGCGGAACTCGAACGGGAGGCTCCGCTAGGCGGCAACATTGTCTACACTGATTGGCTCGTACTGTTTACCACACAGAATTGCTGTGATGTTATTGTTAAATGGAATGTTTCACTGGGACTGGTTTTCTTCGACTAGATACATTGGAGCATTGGAAATTGATGGCGATTTAATTCATCCAACTGTATTGTTGGGTGCCAACTTTTAGCCATTGTTAATTTCAATCTAATTTTCTTTGTTTAACAATGATAAAAGAATTACCAATAGAAAAGAGTAGTTGAATTAAGCTTTTTTTAAAAGTTTTGTTTCCCTTCTTGATTAATTGTCTGACAAAGGAGTAAGAGTAAACATATTTATGTGACTACAGTATTCTCTATGTACGAAAAGCATTCCGCAGTAAAAAGTGTATAATAATTCGGCCGGTTTACATTTTCAACAAACAAATTATAGAACTTACGCAAATGGTGATATATTTCTTCAAAATTCTTTCGACTAGTTTAAAATATAGATTTTGTATATAGACGATGCGCACATTTTGAGCTTCAGCGCCTCTAACGGCTACTTTGGTACCCTTGGGTACCGAACCAATTTTAACATTTCGAGAAAGTGATACAATTTACAACTTTATTTTGAGTTTTTGCTATTTTATATGAATATTATACATCATAGTATATTGAAATGAATAAAGAAATTATTTAAAATGCTCAAGAAATAAGTTGGAACTATCAACATAGTTCGTATACTTAGCGTGTATTTTAGCATTTTTCTGTCACGTGTTTATTTACATGATTTATCAATACCAAATAGAAACTACCGAAAAGGGCTTGAATAATGGTTTTGTTTGTATTTGAGTGTTTTGATGCAGAAAAAATAGTTTCCTAATAAGTGTGAATGCTAATTTTACAATGATATTTCTGAACTATCTGTAAACGAAATATTATTTTTGTGAAAAAATATTGGATTTATCGGGATATGAAAGCAAAACAATATCATAAAACTAGCAGCCCTCCTAGGGCTCCGCCGATAGTGTTTTATGATAGTCAAATACAAAATTTTCTAATGATTCTTCAGTCTGTTTCATGCTTCAAACCAAATATATACGTTGAATGCTTTGAATTCATTTCACGCACATGCGTGCAATTATTCTGTTTGAATTCTGACATATAAGATCTAATTATTAACCTTTCCTAACTCCACTTGTGATTTATAGATATTTAGCATTAAAAATGACAACCTGAAAAAGTGAATTTAAAATTTCATAAAAATAACATTTTAAATAATACATACTGTTCGAATACCAGCATTTCATTTCATTTATTTGGTTTTGATTGCACTTAATCATAAAAATGTTCTTTTTATTCCAAAAATATTATCATTTATATGTTCAGATTGACAATGTCAAATGTGTCATTTTCTTAATGTTTTTCTTCTTAAATTTTATACATATTGACCATAACAAATATTTTTTTATAGCCTGAAAAGTAATAAAAAGTTACAAAAATATGTTACATGTTATATACATTCTTTCTGAATACTTACAACTACTGTAATATGTTTTATAATTATTGTAGTTCATTTAATTGATAATAGATACTTCCAATTTCTTCTTAATTCCATTTAAAGATTCTAATTGGTATGTCAAATGTGTCGCGACATTGGTCAATTTAGGAATATTTGTGTTTTTATGTAGTTACTTATATGGCACATTTGGCAATACTGTCCAAAGTACATGATAACGTCAAAAATAATAATTTTTGAAATACAGTGTAATTAGGCCATTTTTACCTGTGTGAAATAATTGTTCATTCTCATAATTAATAATTTTGAATTCAGTTTCTTTCAAATATTCTTCATTACGCAAATATATCCATTTCAAGTTTCAAATTGACATGTAAAATGTGTTATTTTATCGCGATATTCGTCTTAAAACTTTCAAAGAGTACTTGACCTTTGTTTCAGTGTAAAAACAAAAATCCAAAAATCCACTTTAAATAATTTTTTACACAAAAACTATGCATCCTATAGAAAAAAACACATAAGGCGAGGGCACTGAAGATAAGAATTCTCTACACACTGGTGTAAGATTCATAAAAATCGGTCGCACCGTTTATGCTCCAACCTTACTTTAAGTTTGCCCGATGCTCGTGATGAAAATATAGTGAATCTATCCTTTTATAGCATAATATGTCAATTGAGCTATAAAATCTCCTTGAAGCCGGTGACAGAAAATAAATGTGAATATTTTCAAAATTAACATTCACCGTTATTTTATGTTATTAAAGTTATTTAAATTCGATAGGTATTCCATTTTGTTATGGCCATTTATACTTGAATTAAATGGTATACCTTGTCATGGCGATTTATATTTATACTTGACTTTAATGGTACATATTGTTAGACCTACAAAAGAGCTCTGGTAACTTACTTAAAGTTCTTTCAAAGCACTTGAACTTTGCGTGTGTACGAAATAAATTTATTCATCAATAGATTTCTTTTAACTATATAAAGCTATTGTATATTTATACGAGTTTCGTTAAACTTATATTCAGGAGATCAGAACAAGAGGAAAATATGTTTGAGCAATTCGAAGAGTCAAAGATTAAATCACCAAGAAAAACTTTCAAAGTGGAAGAAACTTCCAAACTATAAAAATAAAAATCTTAAAACTAGTAAATAAGACAGCAACACCTATTAAAGGAAAAAGATTTGACAGGAATAAAATGGAGAAACAATTTTTCAGTTTATTGATTAACTGACAATCAATTTAGTTTAAAACTTTAAAATATTAAATTTATAGGTAGGTATTATTTCTGAAACTATTAAATGTTATCTTTTCCAATATAATGGATGTTTTAATAAAATGACAGATTTGATTTAAAATGGAAACAGTACTCCATTTTAAACTTCAAATAGATATTTTGATATATACAATACATATATTCGATACCTGCAGGATCAAATTTCACGGTACAAATATCAAATCATAAATAGAAAGCAATATCTGAAATATCTAGAATATATTCTACGTATATTTTTATTCATATTTCTTTTCAAACTCATATTTAATGAAATGGAATTCATAATGATATAAGTTAACGAATAAATATTATAATATTAAATGGAAAGTTGAATGAGTTCTACAGAAGTTCACTTATAACATCAATTAAGGTTATTGATATACTTATGAAAAGTTTGCATCACTAAATTTTTTGGGAATTTACTTTGTAACTTCAACAATCTAAAAAAGAAGCTTTTATTTAACATTTCATAATCTCAATTACCTTAACGACTTATTATATAGGTTTTTTTTCTTTGTACAAATTTCAATGAACTTTTCAAGCTTGTTATACGATTCAAAAGGAATATATAAAATTTAGGAAATATTAAGACTTTAATACTTCAATAAATGTTCATTATACAATACTTTAAAAAAAGAATTAATTTGGGGAAATATAAAATACAGGATGTTGACCGCGACACCGGAACATAGAACTTTAACAATTGTAATTTCCTTCTTCCCTAATGGTTCATCAATGGAGACAAAAAAAGAAACCTTCGCCTTACAAAACATTTGAAGATTTTAACAGTTTTTCTTGAAGAAACACTATTAAATATTATTTTTTGACATTTAATGTTATTATAAATATTAAAGAATATTCGATTATCTATACGAATTGATTGCATTTTATATTTCATACTCAATGGATATAGAGTTAAAGAATTATAAAGAAATTAAATTTTATAAATCAGCCAACTATGCTGTAATTATGGAAACAGGTACTATATTAAGAAAATTCTAACTGACAGATGTCAGCGTCAATTGAAAGAAATTGAATGTGGGAGAGATGAGGATGTTGAGATAGATGTTGGGGAAGACACGGAAAGATACGGGAATGAAAGAATAAGGGAAATAACTCGAGTATTAAGAGAGACATTTACATTGGTTTAAACATGTCATGAGGAGAGATAAAGAATATATTGGAAGAAGACTGAATAACTTAGTAAAAGAAGGTAGATGAAACAGAGGAAGACTAAAGATAAGACGAAAGGATTGTATTGCGGAAGAATTCAGAGAAAAGCAACCGAATGAGGACGACCCACAAACAGGAATGAATGGAAGAAGAAAATAAAAAATAGTGACACCTACCGAATGGGAAAAGCTAAATAAGGAGGAGATATCAGTGTCAAGTGCAATTTGCATAGTTTTTTTTATGTAAAAAAATACTGGTAATTTAGAATCTTTTGCAAGAAAATGAATGTATGGAATTTATACATTAATACACAGGATTGACGGTTTTTGGGTTACAGTAATTTTTGTTACAAATAATGTTTATTAATAAAGTAAAATAACCGATATTCTTAAAATATTGAAAAATATATTAAATTTAACTATAATCTGACCGTCATCATGTTAATACAAGAGTTAATAACTATAACCACATCCCAGACTATAGACCGAACCCATTTTCACAAACACCTGCTAATCAACCCTCCCTCCCATGAAGCTTCAACCGCACTTTGCCCAGCCACAAACCAAGCTCCGGGGCTCCGGGCTACAGGCTGCGGGTTGTGAGTCGGGGTCTCCGTATGATTGATGCGTCTCTAGGCTCAGATGCAGCCGTCAGCGCCTCTATCGGCCACGTCGCGAACTTGCCTTCCTGCTGCTGTCGCCGCTGCTGCCCTGCTTCGCATTCAAACGCTTCCGGAAACCATAACTACATAACTGCGCACATCACACACTCTGCATTTTAAGTTGGGGAATAGTAAAGTGCCAATGATGTGAAGATGGGACCATTTTGTAGTGGTTTGTTTTGTGACAATAAAATGGTTGGAAATGTGAGGATACTACATAAAACAAAATGAGTCTTAAGTCTTCATAAGTGATCATATTTATGAACTTGGAATAAGTTTATGGAAAAATTATGATAGCACAGAACTGAAATTTATTGATAAAAACGTTTTCGTAATCTAATTACTAAGTATGATATTTAAGTTTAAAATAGTTGTATAAAATTCAAATTAGCGAAAAATATTCATTAAATTGGAAAAAAATCCTAAGATATAAATAAATTTAAGATATAAATAAATTTAATTTTTATACTCCGATGTGTAAAGTTGATACTTTACACACTGCAGACAGTGTGTAAAGTAAACGATTTTCGTATTTTATTTACACATTACATCAGAGCTACCACCATTAATACATGTTTGGCATTTAAATTGTCTTACCTAAATTTAGTTTTTTCTATACCTTTATGTTGGTAATACTGCAGAACTGCAGTATCAACTTCAGATCTGATATCTGTTAAATGTGAACTCGGTATTTGGTATGTTCAACTCGAAATTACAGTCATACAGTATTTATTTTTTACTAAACTGACGTTTCGGTGCACACTAGTAGGTTTTATAATTATTTGTTTCTTGAAAACCTAAACGGCGGAATTATTATGAGCCCAGGCTCGTATATCTTATTTAGGGTCTACAAGCATACAAAGAAATATGTAAACCTTGGAAAAGAATAAATGAATACCGAATCGTCGATTTTGTAAAAATAAATGCTGTATGATTGAGATTTCCAGTAATTTAGCTATTGCAGATCAAATTATGTCAACCAAAAATATCAAAATAATTATAACTTTCTTATTCATTAATAAGGATTAAATCTAAGTACGTTGTTTTACGGATTAAATTTATAACTTCATGTTTCAAGTTAGTAAACTATATAATTCCAGTTTTATGTAAGTAAAAGCTAGTTAGAAGTGCCGTAGGATACATACATAAAAGCTAAAAGCTTTTAGTTACATGGATTCATATATCTATATAACCTTAGGTTCGTGTAGGTAAAATAGTTTCTCGTTTCTCATGAAACTTGAAACTGATAACAATAACAATAATATTATTGCAATGAAGGAGAAATTTATATGGGTTGAAATGATAACAAACATTATAGTATGTACAGTGAAAAGAAAAAAAGAAACTTTTGGATAAAATATCATATCATGAAGATAAAAATGTTTTCTTTCGCCTCGTCCACATTCATATTCGCATTCATACAAACAGCTGACTTATTCCCCTCACGTAAGAACATACTTACTAACAATACATCTTCATACAGCATATTCCTCACTCCTTACACATTAAAGTGGCATCTGGCCGCATTAATACGGAAACTTTCTTTCTTTTCCATCCACTTACACACTGGACGGCCACGTAATTGAACTAGGGTTGTCAACTTTTAAAAATTGAAACATGAAACAATTATTATATTATTTATTTGTCGATTTTAACAGTTTTTCTTGAAAAAACGCAGTAAAATATCATTTATTCACATTTAACAACGTTATTATAAATTAAATAATATATTATTCTCTGCACGATTTAATTGCATTTATACTTCATATTCAATAGATATAGAGTTAAGAATTATAAAGATATTAAATTTCATAAATCAGCTAGCTATGTCAACCATGGGAACTGCTAATATATTCAGATTGACAGATGTCAGTATCAATGAAATGTAAATAAATGTGGCAGAGATGAGGATGTTGAGATAGATGTTGGGGAAGATACGGAAAGATACGGTAAGGAATGATAGAATAAGGGAAATAACTCTAGTGTTCTAAGTTTCTAGAAAGAGAGACGATTACATTGGTTTCAACATGTCATGGGGAGAGATGAAGAATATACTGGAAGAAGAATGAATAGCTTAGAAGGTTGATGAAACAGAGGAAGACCAAACATAAGATGGAGGGACTGTATTGCGGAGACTTGAGAGAAAAGGAACTGAATGATAACGACACGCAAAATAGAAATGAGTGGAAGAAGAAAATAAAAAATAGGGACTCCTAACGAATAGGAAAAGCTAAAGAAGAAGGAGATGTTAGTGTCAAGTGCAATTTACATAGTTTGTTTATGAAATATTTTACCGGAAATTTAGAATCTTTTGCAAGAAAATTTATGTATAGAATTTGTACATAATAGACAGGACTGATGGAAGGTATTGTGCTGGCCACATCCGATTTTTTTAACTAAGCAAGATGTAACCGGATGTGTTGCGAAAAGCTGGGTTAAACTGTTTAAGCGTAATCGATTATTTCAGTTAATCAGTCGGCAGGTTATTGCAATAACACGATGTCAGCTGAGCTCAAGCCTACTTCAAATCTTAATATATCATCTTCAAATTTGCTTAAGAACATATCTGTCAAACTTAAGACATGACGGAGGTCTTCCTCATAATTAAATAGAGATTTTCATTCTCGATACAACGTCAATTTCCAGAATATTAACTTTGTAAAGTGATAAATCTTCCCGCACAAAACACTATATTGAAGCAAACAAACTCCCCACGCATCGGCAACTTCGGCGCAATTTTTCCCCCGCTCGTGACATGGTGTATTGCTTTCCGCTATATGTTGGAACACTTGCGTTTAGCCCACGCTCCCTTTAACCTAGTAACCCAATACAGTAGAGAGCAAACTCATAGCATAGCCAGTCCGTTTTAAAATTCAGGAAGCAGGAAAACGTTACCCAATTCAATTGGAAGCGTGACCTTCATTTCGTTGAGTGAAAACGAACTCAGTGGAAGCGATTGGTCCAACCGGAAACGAAACAGAAAGCCAAACGGCGCGAAACCAACGACAGGAGATAAATACACGACAAATGTATATAGTTTCGATGCGATCACACAAAAGCAATTTAATAGAATGTTTAGCAATTAGTTGCATCATTTTATTTGAATTGTTATAGTACACAAATTTTGTATTTTGTAAATTCAGGAAAATTTCTAGAAAGAATTATTTGCATTGTACAAAATAACAATGACATAAGAATAAATGTACAATAAACTACAATTACGATACTTGGTGAAACTGTTCTAATATTTAAAAATCTGATGTGGCCAGCACATTACCTTCCGCCAATTCTGTATATTATTTACAAATTCCATACATAAATTTTCTTGCAAAAATCTAAAACTTTTATTTTCTTCTTCCACTTATTTCTGGTTTGCATGTCATTCTCATTCAATTCCTTTTTTCTCAAGTCTTCCGCAATACACTTTCCATCTTATCTTTGGTCTTCCTCTATTACTATTCTATTCATTCTTCCAATATATTCTTCATCTCTCTTCTCATGACATATTTAAACCGATGTAATCGTCTGTCGTATCTTTCTAGAAACTTTCATCACTCGAGCCATGTCCCTTATTCTTTCCGTGGCTTCCCCAACATCTATCTCAACATCCTCATCTCTGCCATATTCATTTTCTTTTCATCGACACCTAACATCTGTCAATTAGAATTTTCTTAATATAGTAGCTCTTATAAATGTAGAAAAATTACAGGAAAATTTAATTGTTTTTACTTCCTTGTACGTAAGTAAAGGAAGTATTGTAATCGCGAAAAAAATCGGTTTTCAGATTTCAGCAGATATATCCATTTTGATCATCCCTGAATCCATTTTGACTAATTTCGTCTTTCGTCGTGACGTCTGTACGTACGTTTCTCGCATAACTCAAAAACGGTAAGCCGTAGAAGTGGTACATTACTTGAAGTTATTAACAGTTTTTCTTGAATAAAATGATTTTATTTTGATTTTATAATAAATGCTTCAAATAAAAGTTTTAGAGAATTAATTTGTGCGTCTAGTACATCAAGTATTATTAAATTAGCCCTTTGTATAAGCGAGATATGTAAATTTAAAAATTGTATACTTTTTTGTTTTTGTAATAAAGCTTGCTATGGATTAGGATAAAAAAATGTTCATGTCAAATTACGTTAAATACGTGCAATTTTATGATTCGTACAATAACAAATATTATATTTTTATTGTGAAATTAGTCATATTCATTGTTGTAATCAAATATTTCTTTGTTGTAATCAAAACTTTCTTTAAAAAGAACCCGGTTAGATTATGGTCGCTATATATCTTACTGTTTTGAAGTTAAAATTAATATTTTGTAATTTATTTATTAAAAAAATATGTATAGTTTAATAATTGTACAAAGAAGTCGTGTGGTGTCCACATCAGATTTTTTTAAATTTAATAATAGGCAACCGGTTTGGGAAAATGTTCGTCATTAGCCCTCTAAAAGACAAATAGTCATAAAATAATATATAAAATTGTATAAGTAAATATAAAGAATATATTGGAAAAATTTGCTCAGTTTTAATGACAAAAAGGGGAAAAATGAGAAATTTCTTACCGTCAAATTATAAAAGGAAGAAAGACATCCATCTCAGTAAAATTTTAAACGGATGATGTAACATTACAAAATTGTAATGAAAGTTACGATAATTATTTCAAATAATCGAAGTAAAAATTGAAAAGCGAACAAAATTTATTGTAAAAGACGCTTAGTCAGCAGGTGAAGTAGCTGTTTCCATGATTATAGCAAAGCTGGTTGATTTATAAAATTTAATTTCTTTATAATTCTTTAACTCTATATCCAGTGAACATGAAATATACAATGCAATCAATTTGTATAGATAAAAATATTCTTCAATATTTACAATAACATTAAATGTCACAAAATAATATTTAACAGCGTTTTTTCAAGAAAAACCGTTAAAATCATCAAATGAGGGTACTTCCGGTTGACTAATTATAACCAAAATCTAAACAAGTCTGTACATGGATGTAAGGAAGAGGAATACGTAAAAAATGTAATTTTTGGAATTCTAGTATTGGAGATATCGCAGCCGAAATTATAGACACACAAATACACACGCACACACACACACACACACACACACACACACACACACACACACACACACACACACAAACAGACATCATCGTAAAAATAGTAAAATGATATTGTAGGGACCTTAACACGTGCTTATTCATTAAAAACTCACCACCGAATTTTTTGACCAGACAATGCCTTCCTTACCTTGAGGGGACGGAAGGTAAAAAATCATACTTGACACATTTCACAAGATTTCAGTCATGGCTATAGCTATTTTTGGAGTGTTTTCCACATGTTCATACCTAATTTCCGCTATTACAAGACACAAGAAATTAATTTTGCTTATTTATTCAGATGCAGAATTTTATGCCCTACAACTTTTGTTTGAAGCCTTTTTTACATAAAATAATTACGGAATCAGGAAATTATGAAAGTCTAATTTTAAATAACATAAAATTGAAGAACATTAATTAATTAAAATGTTTTTTGTTTGACGATAAAAGTGTCAACTTTGTGATGTAGATCTAATTGAAAAATTGCTTATTAATTATAAATTAATATAGTTCGGAATGAAAAATAAACAAATCAAAATATAAACCACACTAATTTATTCAAGCGTTTTTGTCGTAGATTTGAAATTAATGTTTATACAATTTAATGAAATATGCATTTCGAAATTAAAACAATCACAGTAGAGGGTACATACAATTTGGAACACTAATTTTTTTACTATTATGTCGATAACATATAAAAATCGAATTACAACTTTTGGGTCATTCACAGCCGCATTCACCATTAATTAGATGTCTAATAATCAGCTGATTAAGGAATTAACTATTTTTACTGAAATTGAGACATTTGTTGGTTTATTCTGAACAAAAAAAGTATGTTCGCATTGTGAGAGACGATCGTGTTTTAAAATGGTTGATAGTATGGTTTATTTATAAAAATGAATACCAAATAAACGACAAGTTTCGTTGTTTTATAATGATTGATGATTGTTTGTTCATGTTTTTTATTTATGCAGATACAAATAATAACATTTGGACAAATATTTTTCCCAGTTTTTGGTAAATTGCAATTATTATTATTATTATTATTATTATTATTATTATTATTATTATTATTATTATTATTATTATTATTATTATTATTATTATTATTATTATTATTATTATTATTATTATTATTATTATTATTATTATTATTATTATTTCAAATAATCGAAGTAAAAATTGAAAAGCGAACAAAATTTATTGTAAAAGACGCTTAGTCAGCAGGTGAAGTAGCTGTTTCCATGATTATAGCAAAGCTGGTTGATTTATAAAATTTAATTTCTTTATAATTCTTTAACTCTATATCCAGTGAACATGAAATATACAATGCAATCAATTTGTATAGATAAAAATATTCTTCAATATTTACAATAACATTAAATGTCACAAAATAATATTTAACAGCGTTTTTTCAAGAAAAACCGTTAAAATCATCAAATGAGGGTACTTCCGGTTGACTAATTATAACCAAAATCTAAACAAGTCTGTACATGGATGTAAGGAAGAGGAATACGTAAAAAATGTAATTTTTGGAATTCTAGTATTGGAGATATCGCAGCCGAAATTATAGACACACAAATACACACGCACACACACACACACACACACACACACACACACACACACACAAACAGACATCATCGTAAAAATAGTAAAATGATATTGTAGGGACCTTAACACGTGCTTATTCATTAAAAACTCACCACCGAATTTTTTGACCAGACAATGCCTTCCTTACCTTGAGGGGACGGAAGGTAAAAAATCATACTTGACACATTTCACAAGATTTCAGTCATGGCTATAGCTATTTTTGGAGTGTTTTCCACATGTTCATACCTAATTTCCGCTATTACAAGACACAAGAAATTAATTTTGCTTATTTATTCAGATGCAGAATTTTATGCCCTATAACTTTTGTTTGAAGCCTTTTTTACATAAAATAATTACGGAATCAGGAAATTATGAAAGTCTAATTTTACATGTACGATTAATGTATAAATAAATAGATATTAGTATAAGTTAATATTTTGAATTACAAACGTAATTACACATTAAAATTAATTGAACGGGAAAATTTCTACCTCGTTTATTATTGGAAATTATTGTGGTACTGATATCCATGATACCGATATTATATTATTCTCAACTGTGATTGATAGCATGGTAAATTAAATGATTATTAAAACGTATTAATTTCGACATGTTGTTGAATATTTGGAGCATATATTATACCGCAAATATGGTATCAGGTACGCCATGAACAAAGAGGGTATTAATTTAAAATTAAAATTAACCAAATATGTACCATTATATGCGCAGTTTATGAAATTATAATAAACAACTTGGAGCTTAATAAATTAATTTTCGGCATATAATTATTTATGATTTTATATATGCAAATATGATATAGCATTTTCCAGGTTAATGTGTACGTATATAGTATATTTGCATAATATTTGAGATTTTTAAGTATTATTAAATATTCATAAAATATATCTATATAACAGCAATAAATGTCAGTCTATTAAATAACATAAAATTGAAGAACATTAATTAATTAAAATGTTTTTTGTTTGACGATAAAAGTGTCAACTTTGTGATGTAGATCTAATTGAAAAATTGCTTATTAATTATAAATTAATATAGTTCGGAATGAAAAATAAACAAATCAAAATATAAACCACACTAATTTATTCAAGCGTTTTTGTCGTAGATTTGAAATTAATGTTTATACAATTTAATGAAATATGCATTTCGAAATTAAAACAATCACAGTAGAGGGTACATACAATTTGGAACACTAATTTTTTTACTATTATGTCGATAACATATAAAAATCGAATTACAACTTTTGGGTCATTCACAGCCGCATTCACCATTAATTAGATGTCTAATAATCAGCTGATTAAGGAATTAAATATTTTTACTGAAATTGAGACATTTGTTGGTTTATTCTGAACAAAAAAAGTATGTTCGCATTGTGAGAGACGATCGTGTTTTAAAATGGTTGATAGTATGGTTTATTTATAAAAATGAATACCAAATAAACGACAAGTTTCGTTGTTTTATAATGATTGATGATTGTTTGTTCATGTTTTTTATTTATGCAGATACAAATAATAACATTTGGACAAATATTTTTCCCAGTTTTTGGTAAATTGCAATTATTATTATTATTATTATTATTATTATTATTATTATTATTATTATTATTATTATTATTATTATTATTATTATTATTATTATTATTATTATTATTATTATTATTATTATTATTATTATTATTATTATTATTATTATTATTATTATTATTATTATTATTATTATTATTATTATTATTATATATTTAATTCTCTTTTTTCAGCTTAGAATTTTTACATTTCTAAAATACAGTATTAATTTGGTTGCATTAATCAATACCATATATTTTATTTATTTCATTTCTTGCAATTAATAGTTATTTAACTATCAAGTGTGTTAATGCGGGCGATTAATGATCGAGACATTTTAACCCGTGAGCATAGCGAACGCGTTAATTGTTGAGATCATTAATCGCCAATTAACACACGTGTTAGTTACAATGTTTTTTCGTTGACCGTATCTTACTTAAATGGAAAATCTAATTTTATTCCATGACAATTTTTTTTAGGTTAGTAATGGTTGACCAAACGTCAAATTTTACGTCAGAAAATCAATAAGTTTTGTCATCAATTGTTTTCAGGGGGTGCGTTTAGTTTACTTAATGCTAGACAACACAAGCGGTTTTTTATGTTATTTAAGGAATTTTATTCTTTCAAATTCATTTTAAAGGTATGCTACGTGAATGTACCTAGCTAGTAAGTGTCAAACGCATGACTTTTAATTCTGTCTACCTTTTTGCTACAACTTAGCGTTAGCAATACATGCTGTGTTCCATGTGGCGAACGCACTCAATAAATCGTTTATTAATAAAAAATCATGCATTAATAGGGGTCATTAATTAATGATTTTCTATACATTAAGATAGCCTATTAATAAACGGTCGACGGAAAAATAAATTAAATATTTTCTCAGAAAATGGGAAATATGGCAAAAATTACATTCAGACTACAAAATATTTAAGAACAACAAAATTGCACAAGTTATGTTACACTATAATAATAATGTAGTAACAAATTCTGTGAAAATAATTTGGTTGTTATATAGTTCCATTTTCAATTCCTCTATTAATTATTCGTAACCACTCTTGCTTCATCTTATTATTAGTGGGAAACAAATGCTCCTATCATAATTTTACATTTAAAAAATCTGATGTGGCCAGCACAATACCTTCCGTCAATCCTGTCTATTATGTATAAATTCCATACATAAATTTTCTTGCAAAAGATTCTAAATTTCCAATAAAATTATATTATAAACAACCTATGCAAAATACACTTAACACTGGCATCTTCTTTAGTTTTTCCCATTAGTTAGGGGTGGGTATTTTTTATTTTCTTCTTCCACTCATTTCTGTTTTGCATGTCGTTCTCATTCACTTCATTTCTCTCAAGTCTTCCGCAATACAATCCTCCATCTTATATTTAGCCCTCCTCTGTTTCTTCAACCTTCTACTACTAAGCTATTCATTCTTCTTCCGACACGAGTTATTTCCCTTATTCATTCATCATTACCGTATATTTCTGTGTCTTCCCCAACATCTATCTCAACATCCCCATCTCTGCCACATTCATCTACTTTTCACTGATACTAATATCTGTCAATTTGAATTATCTGAATATATAAGCAGTTTCCATGGTTAGCATAGCTGGCTGATTTATAAAATTGAATATCTTTATAATTCTTTAACTCTATATCTACTTCCGGTTGACCAATTATAACTAAAATCTAATCACCTTTTCTTTTGGATGTAAACTTGAGGAATACGAAAAAAATTTAATTTTTGGAATCGTGAAGTTATGCGATCCGAAACTTTCGTCACACAGACACATACACTCACGGACACACATACATACATACATACAGACATCATTGTAAAAATGGTAAAATCGTATTATATACCCTAAAACATGCTTATTCACTAAAAACTCATCATTGAATTTTTTGACCAAAGACAATACCTTCCTTACCTAAAAGTGCCGGAAGGTAAAAATCAAGACAATGCATAACAACTATAAAGTAGGATCCGGAAGATATCTCACTTCACGGCGACCATAACATCTCTCACTCTAGTCAGTAAGCATGCGCAGATATGGGAATCGGCATCGGAAATTAAGGCACTGTCAAATAAATAATATTTAATTTCATTCAAAATGTGTTTATTTATTAAGATGTAGCGGTGTAAAGAAGCAAAACTGTAAGAAAATTATCTGCATACCTAATGGTGATAAAATTGTCATTTTGTAACACAGTGCAGATTTAAAAGAGCGTCAGAAATGGAGCATAAAAATGGGTTACATTCATGTAAAACGCAAGATTATTCCGATAATCCCCCTATATCATTATAAGGAACTGCTACGCTCTGAAGAAGCCAATCTGCATAATTCCGATCAAAAATGAAACAAAAATTCATATTTGAAAGCCCGCTGAAAGTAACGAATCGAAAGAACGTGCAATAAGACTAAAACCTTACTTTGGAATTTCCACTAACGTTCCTCAGTAAAAGCTTGCGAAAGCTCCGAAAGCTAGGGCGGATATGCCCTGTGCGCACTCTAGCGATTACGAAATTACCACCGCGTTACTAATTGTGCGAAATGGGCCGCTGTTGTTTTCAATTATCGCTTTCAGAGCACTCGGCAATGAATGAAAACAGGGAATATTTAGAAATATTTCGTTTTTATTCCCTAATGCAGATGAATTTATTTTTTATTCAAAGCTTGGGTAACAGTAATTAATTAGACAATTTCTGGTTAAGCCTGCATCGTCCAATTTGGTTCAGAAATGAAAATAGATTGACATTGTTAATTCTCATTATGAGAATCTGTATTTGGGAAATGAAAATGAATTAGATTTGGATAATAAATAGTAAAGGGGTGACATGTACAGAATAAAAGCAAAAATTAACAGGGATTTGATAAAGGAAAATCCATTGTCCTGCATAAAATATTTACGAACCCAAACCCATAATATATTGGACGGTTTACATTTTCAACAAGAAATTATAAAACCTACGCAAATGGTGAGAAATTTCTATAAATTTATTTTTCCTATATCGCGTTCATAAAGTGAATTTTGTGCAACTGTTTTTATCAAAAATAATGTTACAATGAACATTTTTTTACAAATGTTTTTTACCTTCCGTTACCGCTAGATAAGGAAGGTATTGCCTTTAGTAAAAAAAATAGGTGTTGAGTTTTCAATGAATAAGCACATTTTAGGGTCCCTACAATAAGATTTTACCATTTTCGATATCTGTATGTATGTGTGTTGTGCGTGTATGCGTCTGTGCGTGTGTGTGCGTGTATGTGACTATAATTTCGGCTGCGATATCTCCAATACTAGAATTCCAAAGATATTATTCTTTCTTACATTTATATGCAGACTTGATTAGATTTTGGTTATAATTGGTTCGCCGGAAGTACCCTCATTTGCAACTTTTAACAGTTTTTCTTGAAGAAACGTAGTTAAATATCTTTTATTGACATTTAATGATTACAAATTTTAAAGAATACATTATTCTCTATATGATTTGATTGCATTTTCACTTCATATTCAATAGATATAGAGTAAAAGAATCATAAAGATATCAAATTTCATAAATCAGCCAGCTATGCTAATCATAAAAACTGGTAATATATTCAGATAATTCTAATTGACAGAAGTCGGTATCAATGAAAAGAAAATGAATTTAGTAGAGAGTAGTATATTGAGATAGATTTTGGAGAAGATAAGGTCAGAAATGAAAAGTAAGAAAAATGGCTCGTGTGATAAAGTTTCTAGAAAGATATGAGAGATGATTACATTGGTTTGAACATGTCATGAGGAAAGATGAACAATATATTGGAAGAAGAATTAATAGCTTAATAATAAAAGATAAGATGGAAGGACTGTATTGCGGAAGACTTGAGAGAAAAGGAACTGAATGAGAACGGCACACAAAACAGAAATGAGTGGAAGAAGAAAATAAAAAATAGCGATCCTAACGAATGAGAAAAACTAAAGAAGAAGATGTCAGTGTTAGGTGCAATTTTCATAGTTTGTTTATGAAATAATATTACAGGAAATTTAGAATCTTTTGCAAGAAAAATTATGTATGGAATTTATACATAATATACAGGACGGACGGAAGGTATTGTTTAAGTGTCAAATAAATATCTTTCATTTTTGTTGTCATTACCTGTCATTTATTCTTGAAAAATTATTCAAATTCAAATTTGCATCAAACAGTGAAACACTCTTCTAAATTAAAATTCAAAATATTTAGTTCATAACATAACAAATATATAATTTTAACTATGACCTAAGCCGTTTTCCTTTGGGCTGTGATTGTGATATTGTGAATCTTGATTAGTTTAATCGTGATATTTTGAATAATGATTTAAAAATTATATCAAGAAAACAACATTAATAATAATAAGTTTTACGTACAATAGAGTAGGACTCGGGCCGTACGAACCATGTAAGTAACAAAACATCCTCAGCCATACAACTATGCAACTCCACTATTAATATATTTTTTTTATATAACAGCGACTTAATATTATATCAATATATCCTGCTTTCAATTTATATTGAAATATTCAACAAAGAAAATCATATCCATCTCTATTTGCTTATTGCATCGACTATTTTCAATGTCTGCAAAAATTACCATAGAATTGAAAATAATCTCAATTGACAAAAGAAATAAAGAAAGAGAAAGTTTTAGTTTTGTTCTGCTAGAAGAGAAGAGGGATAATGTTATGTATTATGCAGATGTAATCACATATGTCTGAAAGAAAGGCGGGTTTCAGCTTCAGCGTTGGAACAAAAATATTCGCAGTAAATTGATTTAGTTTGCGGTGCCTCAAGTGCTTTTATGATTGGGATTGCGTTGGTAAGTATCCGGGCCTGAAATATGCCACAATCAAACCCGCGCGAAAACACAAATCACATTACGATTACAAAGTTCCGCAAAGTCAACATTTCCAAAGTGCGTGATGATTTTTCAAAGTATCGCGGGGGCGGGATTCTTTCGCTTCATCAGATTCGGCTTTTATCAAGAATACATATGAATAAAATTAATGTTACTTATTCTCAAAATGAAACAGAACATAATGGCTTATTACCCATATCTGGGTTTGTCAATCTGGTTTTATTCACAGATTACCGTTGAGGGCGTTTACCAGGCGCCACCTTCCAGGGTTTCAAAGTTATCGTTATTGAAAATTAGAAATACATAATTTGAGAACACCAATAAGTTTATTTGTAGGATGTGTTCACATTACCATGTGCGTAATCCGAATAGTAGGTATTCTTATTCCTTAGAGGTAGGCAGATAAGCAGACCGCGGTGTTTTCTCTGTGGAAGGAACTGTTTATTCCCACGCGGTTATGTAGGTTACACTTTCAGGATGTGAACTCCCCTCGTGTTTAGTTTTCACGAGCGTGAAATCATAGAGATAAGTATTACTGCCTCATAAATGTTCTTCATCGCTCTAAAGTGTGACTGTAAAAGTTTTATGCCAGCAAAATGGATATTGTATTTAACGTCACACAAGAGCTTTGTTACCTAAATTTTAACCCCTTTGATTCCATTTTGTTTTTATTCTTGTTAGGGGTAATGAGAAAGTGTAGACTTTCTACCATGAAATATATCACAGATACACACCCACTATTCTAAGAATATTTTGTCCTTTGATGATTTTTGAAAAGCCGCTTTGTTTCGAAGATACAGGGAGAAAAAAAATTCGACAATAACAACATTCCTCCAGCTACGATGGAAGAATTCAATCTTCTTCTCATTGATTGCCGAACTCTTTCAAAAACACCAGGGCTGTTTCTTATGGAGTTACACCCAAAAGTTTAAGTATTATAGACAGAAAATATACATCAAACAGCCAAACGTCAATCAGTCTCAACAAATTTGACACATAACTTGCCTGCTGTTACTGGATTAATAATTTGAAAAATATCAAAATTGGTTTTGTCAAATTTTTTTTCGCCCTGTATTTTCGAAACAAAACGGTTTTTTAAAAATCATCAAAGGACAAAATATTCTTAGAATAGTCGAGGGAATAACCCATTGAATTTTTGCCGTATGTTTAATAAACACCTGTATATATAAGTATTGTAATTAACATTTCTTGTATACACAAAAAAATCTAATTACTCCTAATCTTTATATTTACATTATTTTCTATAATTTTAAATTCATTCCATGAACATTTTTTCTCCATTTCTTCTAAATGTTCGAGATATTTTTAATTCATTAAAGGGATTGGCGTTATTTCTGAAGAGTTCATGTAATATACCTATAATTTTAAATACATAATTAATAATACAATAAGAAATATTAAATATCGTTCCCAGAAAAAGCCTTCACTAGTATCTCTGAATTTTTGACACTGACATTAGTGACATTTTAATTTCTCAAGTAGTTACCATGGAGATGTTTGGGCTGTGAGCAGGATGTGAGATTTATTACAGATTATATATCTATATATTTAAATATATAGAAGATATAAAAAAAAAATGTGTCGGATAGAAAATTTTGTTTTTTAATATCTGTAATAACATAAAAGTATTCAAAAAATAATATTTAGAAGATTTTTGTTAAACTACTACTACTTCCGGTTGTCCCAATTGTTACCAGAATCTATTCAACTCTTCCCATTATTATTAGATTGAGGAATCCGTAGTTACGCAGGTCTTTAGTCTTACAGAAATTTGAGAAATCGAACCCCAACAACCTCACACACACAGTAAAACATGCTTATTAATTAAAATCTGGATATGCGATTTTCAGCATGATTCCACTACCTCTCTTAGTGAGAGGTAAAAATCATTATAAGGAAAATTTTAATTAACAATATAAATTCAAGTACACAACTGGGTACAGTTTTACGACGTTTATAAAAATAATTATTATTATCGTCGTTGTATCGACCGTTTATTAAAAAGTGCCAGCACGTGCTGTTGCCAAGTATTTAATCTATAACCTTAGAGACGTTCAATGTTCAATACTTTTATAATGAAACCGTTGAAAATAACCTCTTTGGAAAGTTCCATTAAAAACAAAATAAATCATCTTGTGCATCCCCAATAAACAGCCACAACTCAACTAGCACTTCTACCAGAGTGGACATAACTCTTTGAAGCAGTACCTGAAAAGTTCCAGTTCCAGTGGCGTGCTGCTCGTTTTTCCCGTGGGTGGTTTTGATTTATAGGGACTACTTGGCCGATTGACACGCGGTCAAGCGGACGGAAATCGAACTCTTGAAAAACATTAGAGATTCAATCGAACACGACAGAGAGGAGTTACAATGCCAGAGGTTGGAAGACTGCCATTACCAAGTAACTAATGCTTTGTTTTAATGGTTAGGTACTCACAGCAGTCACAGTAACTTATAGGGTGCAATAAAAATTTTAATTTATCTTTCCAACACGTTTTGAAAAGAAAGCGCATACATTTAGAATAGAAATATATCTAAATATCTGTAACAAATAAAGACTGTTCTGTGGACAGATAAAAAATATTTTTAATAAAGACAAATATTTAACAATTTGTATTTTTGATCTCTCGTTACCAATGATACAAGTGTAGGGATCGTGCTAAAAATCCCATATCGAGATTTTGTTAAATAATCACCAGAATCCGATTTTAACATTTTCATAATATCTTCGCCACTTTAATTTTCGGTTACATAAGTATTGTATTTAACATTTCTTGTATGTCTACACTCTACACCAAAAATTGTACTTATACCTATTTTTACCTCTCGCTAAGAGAGGTATTGGATTCATGCTAAAAATCGCATATCCAGATTTTATTGAATAAGCACGTTTTAAGGTCCCTACAATCCGATTTTAACATTTTTACGATGATGTCTATGTGTGTGTGTGTGTGTGTGTGTGTGGATGTGTGTGTGTGGGATGTTGGAAGGACGGTTACTCAAAAACTATAAGACTTAAAATTTGTTTAACAACGTATTTCCCAATCGGACATTCATGGGAAGATCTGAAAAGGTTTTGGTAATAATTGGACAACCGGAAGTAGAAGATTCTTGAAAAAAAATCTTCTAAATATTATTTTTTGAAAATTTTTCTTGATAGTATTAAAGAAAAATAAATTCTCTTTCTGATACATTTAAATATTTTTATATATATATTTTATAGATTTAGAGATAAAAGGAATATAATATATAAAATAATCTCATCGAAATAATGGGTAATGAAAGAAAAATGTACTTGGAGAATCTCTTAATTCTTGATCTGTGACTATTATGGAGGTGACAAGTCTAAGTTGAAGGACTTAAATTTGTTTTAAACATTATGGGACAATGCACACCAGCACTGTAGCTGGAGTAACATTGAACTGCGAAAAAGCTATCAAATTCTTCTCAAGTAAGTTGTAAATATTGACAAAATTACACATCGTTATAAGAAAATAATCGGAGTGCAATCTATCCATCACTTTATTAATGGGAATTAGTGTTATTTAGATACAGCATGTATGAAAAAATAAAATGTAAAAGAAGATATGTAAGAATAGATGCACAATTCAGATTATACATTTTAGCCGCCCAAAATTAATGTTTTTACTAGAAGAATATGAAGAGAAAGTAAACAATAACGTTGTTCGAATTGAAAATCCGTGTTACCAGCAGGTATATATAGTAAACTCTACTTTGTAATTTATTGTACATAATTTATGGTAAAATATCTTATAGATTTTGTAAGTATATGTGAAAATTGTTTTATGTTGAGTCATAGTTTATACGTTATAGACTTATATGAATATATTATTTGTATTTCTAAAAATATTCTTTGCTTTATGAATAGAGCCAGGTAAAATATACGGCGAGAGGTTATGTGCTGGCCACATCTTATTTTTATATTTAGATTTTTAGAGATCGCATATCCAGATTTTATTGAATAAGCACGATTTAAGGTCCACAGAATCCGATTTTAACATTTTTACAATGATGTCTGTGTGTGTGTGTGTGTGTGTGTGTGTGTGTGTGTGTGTGTGTGTGTGTGTGTGTGTGTGTGTGTGTGTGTGTGGATGTGTGTGTGGATGTGTGTGAGGTTGTTGGAGACACGATTTCTCAAATTCTGTAAGACTAAAGACCTGTTTGACTACGGATTCCTCAATCTAACAATGGGAAGAGTTGAATAGGTTTGGGTACCAATTGGAAAACCGGAAGTAGTAGTATCTTAAAAAAATCTAAATATTATTTTTTTGAAATTTTTTATTATTAGTATTAAATAACGTAAAATTATTTATTCAATACATTAAAAAAATATATTATATCTTCTATATATTGAGATAAAAAAAGTAATATATAAAATTATCTGTTGTAATAAATTTCAGAGCCTAAACAACTACCTAAACAACTCCATAGTAACCATCAGATGTTTGTAAATGACCGAAAAATGTCAGTGACAAAAACCAAAAGTAGTTCATGAACCTATTTGGGCGGTATTTACGCTCAGTTCTAAAACTTGACCTTAAACACATGACAGTGGTAAAGAATCGATTCAAAATTTGTCATAGTACGAATATGATTTTATGTAGATTTTAGCTGAAACTAAATCTTAGAAATTTTTTTGGCAACATATAGTAGTAAAAAGTCAAATTACGCTTTTACGTTAAATGGAGAAGTTTAACTGACATTATTGAAGAATTTTTCTGTGATATTGGTAAGTTTACTATTTCTTGTTGTATAACAATAATAACAATTAAATATTTAAAATTATAGCTATATACATATACCCGTCAGAAATCCCGTCAAGAAATTCGAACATTTAGAAGTGTCGGAGAAAACTTCTTTAAAAAATAAATTTAAAATTATAACAATAATCTAAACATAAAGAAAAGACATGTGAAATTTATAGGGCGCAAGCAGTCATGTGACTTTGTTGGACTTGGTAAGCAAATATGGGGGCCCGAGTTAGAATGACAGCTAGTAATTATGTACATAGATGTCAAATATCAATTTTTCATCCCAAATTTCATGAGAGGTATTGTGCTGGCCACAACAGATTTTTAAATTTTAAATTCATTCTATAGAATGCGAGCAGTCATGTGAATAATGTTTTAAGAATCTGTTACTTCCGGTTGTCCAATTATTACCAAAAATTTTTCAACTCTTCCCAGTCATGTTCGATTGAGAAATACGTAGTTAAACAGATATTAAGTATTATAGTTATTGAGAAATCGTGCTTCCAACATCTACACACACATACACACATACATACACACACACACACACACACACACACACACACACACACACACACAGACAGACATCATCGTAAAAAATGTTAAAATAGGGACCTTAATACGTGCTTATTCATTTCAATCTGGGTATACGATTTTTAACATAAATTCATTACCTCTTTTAGCGAGAGGTAAAATTTATAATTGATTAACACTACAAAAAATATTACTTAAATTAATAGATAATTATTCACTTAAACAGAAATTACAAATAGTACTTCATCAAAATAAACTATTTCGCTACTTTTCAGGTTATTTTCGACATTTTCGTATTTAATTTCAACCGATATTAATATACAAATTTAATCAAAAATAAATGTAAACATGACAACTAAATTGAAATTTGTAATACAAAATATAAAAGTATACTTCTTGTTGGATGACGTGAAAGTAATATTAAAAATGAACTCAAGACCTTTCGGATCACATTAAAATTAAATTTATTCATGAAATCCCCAAATCTCATTTCCGAGTATAAATCATTGTACAAATTATTAATCACTTGAAATTTAAGTGACAACCTTTCGCTTTTTTCATAATGCTTTTTCTGATATTAAATTCGTATAATTCTTGATAAATTGAACTATGCAAAATTACCATAGCACTTTTTAAATTTATGTGTGGCTCATTCACACATTTATCAAACAAGAGGAAATTAATTTGGATTTAATGGTTGTCAATTTGTTACCGGAAAAAAATTCAGGTCTTAATTCAAATAGGATAAAGCGATAAATTCAATCAAACAATGGGAAAGTTTCAATCCAAACTTATCCAATTCTGCAATTACCTATGTTCGATCATATCTCCAAAAGATCAATCAAAGGCAAATTCGTCAATCATGAGGAATAATAGAAGAGAACGAATTGTGTTGTCAGTGACCACCAGAGAGATCATTTCGAAAATATATAACATAATGGAGAAAATTACGATTAAAGAAAATACCTTGAGTTTTGTTCTTCGCTAAATGTAAAATTTATTGGTGAAAATAAAGTTCTATTTTGTTTACGCTATTATTTTTCTAGGTACAGTTTAATTTTTTTTCTTTAAACTCAACTGTAAACGAGTTCGGTAGGTACGTTTTTACAGCCTAGGCCAGTAGTACATAGCAACGACCTTGACGACATCTGGTAGGTATTTCAAAATTGACTATTACATATTTTGTAAATTGTAAATTAGATATAAAATGCGTTTAATAAATTTAACCTCAACAATGCGTCACCAGCACAGGAAACTTGTTCAAAACAAACACGACACTTTTGATTAAATAATAATTATTCTAAACAATTTGCTTACAAACTAGATGGTGAGTATACAGAAAAAAATTATACAACACACGGTTGATAGATGCATTTAAGGTGATGTAAATAGTTATTAAAGATATCTGATGAAAGATCAAGTTTAATATTTTTATAATTCTTAAATCTATATCTATTGATTATAAAGTATAAAATGCAATCAAATAGTATAAAGATTAATATATTCTTTAAGTTATAATAACGTTAAATTGTCAATGATATTTAACTGCGTTTTTTCAAGAAAAACTGTTAAAATCTTCAAATGAAGGTATTTCCGGTTGCCATTTATAACCCAAATTTAATCACCTGTTCTTCTGGATGTAAACTTGAGGAATACGAAAAAAAAATAATTTTTAGACTCGTGGTATTAAAGTTATGCGATCCGAAACTTTCGTCACACACACACAGACACAGACACACACACACACACACACACACACACACTCACACACACACACACACACACAAACACAGATATTATCGTAAAAATGGAAAAATCGTATTACTTATATGGACCCTAAAATTATATCGAATTTTAATGGCACAAAATTGACCCGTTTGATGCATTCTCTACGCCAGCAATGAGTGTCCGTGAGGCACACCCAGCAATGGATAATATGCCCTGATGATATATTTATTTATTTAATATTATCAGACAGAATTGCAAAGCCTTCTATATAATAAAAATGTAATATTTTAATTATTCGCCATTCTAATTTTTAATAACTTAACATATGATTGTTTTTGGATAGCAAATTTCTTGTAATTTTCCAATTTTAATAAATGTATAGGGTGTGTTCCAAGTATAAATATAAAGTTACATACCATTTGTGTAAAAATGTAACACCTGTAGAAAAACTTATATTGTAGATTTCTAGACATTTTAATGTAAAATATACAGACCGATAAATCACCCTGTATAGGAAGATGGGACAGGCATCTTATAAATAATAAGGATTCACAGGACCAAAAAATGTTGTTTTGCTAAGATTATAAAAGGACGTCGTATGACCAAACAAAGAAATATTTTCTAGGATTTTGCAGCGAAGGAAGTATGGAAGGTGGGAAATTACATTTGACTAAATAATTAAATTAGTTTTGAAATATTATAAAATTAATAACGAATACAATTTTAAATTTATTATTATTTATACTTTTTAAACTTATGTTTTAATTTTCAGTAAAGATACAAATATTTTAAATTAATTTGTGTTGAAAGTACGAAAATTGATTGGTTCAAGTTTGTAAGTGCAGGATATTCCGGTAAAACAAAACCAGCAATAAAAGCAAGAAATAAAAGTTATGTTAGGCTAACCCCATCGCAATTCTAAATCCTCCACAACATAAAATCCTCCATTTTAATTCCCATAACTTGCTTCTCCAATTTCAATAACTCGTTGTATTCCCTGGGCCTTGGCCACCGAATTTGGTCACTGTGGAATCCCCATCTAGCATCACGTTCGCTCATGACAGGATGGATTTATAGAGAAGCACTGGGTGAATCAATACCCTAATAACGTGCGGTAGTTTTAGATCTTCGGCCCTCGCCGCGAACGCATCATTGCTCCTGACCCCCATAACTCTTCGCCTTCGCGAGGAAGTACGTGGAGATGTACCTCTCCGAGGAGATTTCTTGGCGTCGAACCACGCGAATTCGTCTTCCGGATGTAAGAGATTTCCAAATGACCTGATTTCCGAATTCCGAGAGATAGTTTTTCAGATGATATGGGATTGTTTTTGCTGATAGAAATATGTAGGAATATTTTATATTCTATACACTAATATTTTGATTTGATACACGGATCCCTTTAGAATTATTCAGAATAAGAAAATCAAGTAGGTATTGAAAAACAAAATTTGCAGTATCATTTATCCAGGCCTATGAAACTCGAATAGCCGGCTTGTTATACTGTTGTAGTTCAAAGTATGTTGATAGGGGATAATTTGGCGCTAATATAACTTCACACTACCTTGCCGACCGTTGAAAATGTTTCAAAAATGATATAATGACTTTTCATATATTATTACGAGACCGAAGGTCGAGTGGTATTTCCAATAGGCAACTCGTTGAGTATGTCGAGAATTTTCTATTGTCGAGTTGTATACAGGTAGACTATATCATGAGTAAAAAAATAAATTAAATAGTAAATTTAACGTAGACCGTGGTCTATTTTATTTTGATAGAAACGTCAAACTGTATGCTACATAACCTATCTTTTTAAATATAGTTGTAGTAGTATATAATATTACATTGACATGCTCGTATTTCATAATAAATACTTATATTTCAAATAAACTAGCTGTGTCCTTGAGTGTCTGGTCGCGAATCTGGGGACCCGGGTTCGATCCCGACCGACGCCAAAAATAACATCGAATTTTAATGGCACAAAATTGACCCTTGTGATGCATTCTCCACGCCAGCAATGAGTGCCCGTGAGGTGACGCCTGGTAAGCACCCGCACGGTACAAATATTTCATCATTACCGATATCTGTGTACAACGCAGATTGGCACACCCAGCAATGGGTAATATGCCGTGATGATATATTTATTTATTTATATTTATTTCAGTTTGTGATCAAAATAATTATTTGTTTGCTTGCCCAATTTTTACTTCAATAATGCAATGCCTTGCTGTCAAATAATAAATGCGTTCTATTATTTATTTCGGTGCACTGGGAGGTGTCAGTGTGATTTTAAATGTCTACTTAAAATACAACGCACGATTTTCCTGCTCAAAGTCTAACTACAGATTCATTTATATACTCGATACTGTGTTCGAAGGAAAATAAACATGTCCGTAAATATAATTAAAAATGACATTGCCAGTTCTGAGTACATAGATCAAAATAACCAAACGTACCTATATGTGAATATTCGAATATACAAAGGTTCGTATATTCGTTTAGCATGGTTACTTAATAATGGTTACTGTAATACGTGGTAACTTAAGAAAATCAAAATACCGCGAATCATGAGTCGGCCCTACTGTCATATGAAATTAAAACTAATCCTATTTCATAGAATTGTGAAACTGAATAGTGTAAAAGTCAAAATATTTTGTTATTAAAAATAAAAGAAAAATGTTTAAAATATTTTAAATGCAAGGATGCATTTTTGTTATGCAATATTTTGTTATTAAAAATAAAAGAAAAATGTTTAAAATATTTTAAATGCATCCTTGTTTTGCACTTGACAGTAGATTATTTATAAAATAAAAATCGTTTGCATTTGTCTACATCTGACATTTGACGATAGATGGTGTTTATATTATTCGAAAGGATCACGATTGAAATAATCAGAATTCACAAAATCACAATAACAGCATGAAGGAATATGGCCACAGGTAAACGATTTAAAAAAGCCGCGCTTTGCAACTAGCACTTCATTGATGTATTGAAATCGATTCATAGTCCCCCAAATAATAATTTGAAATTTGTAGCATCCCAAAACATTATCCCTCTATTACATAACTATAAGGAGAATTACCTATCTCAATTCCTTCAAGGTATTGCATTTTTTATGGCGAGCAGTGTAATATGTAGAACATTGGACTTGAACCCAGGACCCTCCTATATCTGTAGTAGGCTCTTCCAACTGAGCTACTAAATTCCTTTGAAATAAGGGAATTCAAGCATTCAATATTCATCGCACATTCGTTGTGAGTCCCCGATTATGACACTTGTTTTACGCATTTTAAATTGCCAGATTCTGCAAAAAGTTTTTTAATATACATATAATTTTGGCGCGTTTCTGTGTTTCCTCGCCTGTTTTCGAGGATACATGCAAACTTTTGCGATCAAAATATGAGCGGAATATTTGCGAGGCTTTTATTTATAATATAAGCGAAGATTTATTAAAAAAAACTTTTGCTTTACAGCTTTGAGAGTAAATATTCAAAATTAATTTAGAATTATTATTAATATATCCGTAGAGACTCCAGATAAATATTCATGAAATATGAAGTCTGTAAAAATAGTACTTGTGTGGTATGGTTGAATTGTTGAGTAACATAAGCTGCATTGATCACCAGGATTGGCTTTGGCTAGGGCTAGGGATTGCAAATGACGTTAAGGGGACATCTCACCAGCTGACAGAACCAGGCCAGTGCTGATATTCTTCTTCACCTTATCCCGACATATAGCTGACCAAAAGATAAAACATATAACCCATAGAAAACTCTACTTCCGACTTTTGAGATAGATTGCTCTATTTAAATACGAATTTAATTATAATCTCTTAATTCGTTTGTAGATACGGTAACGGTCAAAATGTTCCGACAATGCTATTTTAATATGTTTGAAATAAAAGCTGGAAATTAATATTATTCCAAGATAGAAATATGTTTTTTACCTCCCGCTACCCTCGGCAAGGGAGGTATAGGAATCGTGCTAAAATCGCATATCGAGATTTTGGTAAATGCCCACGTTTTTAGGTCCGTAGAATCCAATTTTAACATTTTCATGATAATGTGTGTGTGAATGTGTGTGTGTGTGTGTTTGTGGATCCTCTTTACGCTCTAACTCAAACATTATCGTTCAGAAAATTTTGAAACCTTGTATTTCTACTTTACTCTTATATGGAAAGATGCCATTAGATTTTGGTGTCAATCAGATAACCGGAAATGGTACTTTACTGGAAGCTCAAAATAGTTTTTCTTCGATAAATACCTTTAAATGTTATTTTTTCAAAATTTGTTATTATAAAAATTAACGTTGTTTAAATTTTCTACTGGTTTGCATTAATACTTTTTGTATATACTTTCTAAAATTATCTATAATTTTAATCCCGGAGCCTACGCTTTAAACACAACTCCATGGTTACACAGTTCAGATCTCATATGTATGTAACTAACAGATATATGTCACTGTCAACAAAGTAATCATTTCAAATAATAATATGAACGTTTTAAAAGAAAATAGTAAATAGAACAATAATTATATGGAAAGGAACTTAATACAATTTCCAGCATAAGTAAATATGTAGGAATATAGGTAGGCTAATAAAAATATATAAAATATCATCACGGCATACCCATTCCTGAGTGAGCCAATCTACTTTGTACACAGATGTCGGTAATAATGATGACATATTTGTACCGTGCGGGCGTTTACCAGGCGTTACTTCACGCTAATCTGGGGAACCGGGTTCGATCCCGACCGACGCCATATATTTTAAAATTTTCACAAAATTTACCCCTGTGATGCACTCTCCACGTCAGCAATGAATAAAGGTAAATATATAAATATATAAAATAAATATATCATCACGGCATATTACCTATTGCTGGGTCATGCTTTGTACACAGATTTAGGTAACGATGATGACATATTTTTACTGTGCAGGCGTTTACCAGGTGTCACCTCACGAGCACTTATTGCTGGCGTAGAGAGTGCACCATAGGGGTTATTTTCGTGCCATTTAAAATTCGAAATATTTGGCGTCAGTCAGGATTAAACCCGGTATTTAAAATTAATTTATTTTTAAGTATTTACATGAATAAAAATTAAATTAGACGGGAGGTATTGTGTTGTCCACATGACAGTGCTCGCCCCAATATTGGGAATGTTCTAACCGAAAAACCGCGTGACTACGGTTGGGAAACGTTACCTCATGTTCCCTACAGTCCGGATATGAGTCCACCAGACTTCAACCTATTTCAAAAGCTGAAACAGCGTATGCGTGGACATTGTTTTCTGTTTCTGGAAGAATTTTATGCTGCCGTTACCCAAGCCATTCGACAGATGAACAGAGATGGAATCTTGGATGGAATAGCAAAACTTACCAGACGTTGGGACTGGGTTCCAGAGAAGCAGGGAGACTACATTGAAGGATTGTATATAGCTGCACTAAGTGCAAAACTAAATATATAAATAGCAAACGCGATCAGAGTTAAAATACTGGTTAATCTGTTTAAAAAAACAGGTTTCTTTCCCTACTTTAAAACTTGATACCCACACTTGGATTTATTTGAATTTAAATATTTCAATACCAACTTTATTTCTCGTCCTATTTTCCAAATATCAGCAACACAATTTAGTTTTACTAGTTTGTTGACACATATACAGATTTTTCAAGAAAGACCATTTCATTTTCAATTTGCTAGACTTATCTGTGACATAAATTTAGAATATATTATTCATAGCTTCTTTTGGAATTGATAATAAACTGACAATTTTATGAAATGCAGATTATTCCACGAAATAGTTTGGCTGAATATTCGAATCCTACCTATAATAACAAAAACCTTTCCAAAAGGTTTCCACAATGCTATCAACAGTAAAACGTTTCCAGAGACAATATTCTAATAAGAAAAGATTTGGAGTTAGTACCTTATATACTAAGTAGGAGTTACCGAAATTCGTATAAAACAGATAAAGGACGATCATAAAATTTAAATCTTTATCTGGTTACTGAACCTGATTAACTTTAACGTGTCGTTAAAACAAACTTTTGCTTCGTCGGAAAGCATTTTAGTTTTTAGAGCGCATAAATAAAAGGATTTAGTATAAACGTAGGATTAAACTCTATATGACACTATTTAAGTGTTTGTGAACTTACGCGGCAACTAGTTTTATTCCAAGTGTTTTATCCTATTGCGACATTTCCGGTTTATACGTCCCGGATATTTTCCGACCATTTTTATTTTAAATCTGTACACTAAATTTCATGTTTAATTCGAATAAAATATAGCCCTACTCTGTAATTTCACAAATGAATATTTAGACTAAAATGCAAATATTTATTTTACGTGGGTAAATTTGTTGTATATTTCATTGGTCACGAATAAAATTATTCAAATATAAAAACAAATTATAAATCAATACTGAAATTTAATTAATATTCATAAATTTTGGCTCGCATGCTACACTGTGCCCAACAAAATTAATTGGAAAGTTTTGCAAAATTAATTTAAACGTTTTATTTTCCTTGATAAAATCGCACATTATTAAAATTCTAAATAAATTATAAACAGAATTGTTTATAATATGCATAATCATAATTTTATTGTAAATAATGTTACAGGATTATTAGGAAAAACAAAATTACTTCAACACAAACAAACATTAATTTTAACATTTTTAATTATTTCAGCCTTCACGTTGTGATACATTTTTAAAAAATAAGTTCACATGAAACTTTGTTTACATTTTACACAATTTTTGTGACTAGTTTCAACCATTTTGGTCATCACCAGACAATAAAAACAATAAATTTTGACACGTGAATTTATAAAAAGTAAAAATACCGTTATTTACAATTATTGAAGCGAGGGGAATCAGTTTGGTCATTTGTTAAAGCGTTATCTTTATCGAGTAAAAGAATATCGACGGTTGATTGATAAATTGAAGGAATAGCTATTTGTGTATTAAGAGCGCAAAATAGGACATTGTCGATTGAGAGGTTGTTGCCGCCCGACGCAGGAGCGCGGCATTCCCTCGAAATCGACAATGTCCATTTGCGCTCGAAACACACACAAGATTTTTTCTACAGTCGCTACCATAACAAAAAATAATAAAATGTACACTTTGTACTTACACTACTACTCAATTAATAAGGATTAATATAAAGAAAAAACGTCTTTTATATTTAATTTTAATTTATCGTTATTTCCCATTCTTCTTGACCTATTGCTTCAATCTAATCTAAACATTTTATACTTTCGTGTTTGTAAATGAATGCCCTATTTTATTTTCACAATAGTGCGGCATTTTTTGTTGGTTATGTAACATACCGACAGAGCAGTTATATGTCAGATTGATTTGTAAAGGTGGTAAATGTGTCACTACAGTGCCATTAGTTCCTGACTAAACGTTTCCATTAAGAAGTGACATTTCTCAACCATTGTTATAGTTAGAAATTTGGACAGCGAGCGTTTTTTCTACTTTGTCGCGCTAGAGCGGCAAAGTGACATTTTGCGTTGACAAAAGAGAGCGCAAATGGCTACTTTCTATGTAGACTGTAGAAAAATAAAATAATTTACTCCTTGTTGCAAATGTTTCGGATTTTATCAATTCATCCTCTGTGCTGGAGGACGAAGGAAGAATAAAATGTTGCAGAATAAAAACAAAGCATAGCCCAACAAATAATTATACAATAACAAATCTTACCATCAGGAGATTATCACAAAAAAAAAATTAAATACATGAAGTTATTATACATGTGACAAAATTATATGATCAATTTACAATATTCTTACTGCCGCAGTGTAAGTACAACTGCGAGACACGAAGCAGAAAGCTAATAAATTCAAAATATACAATGTTACCTGTACATATTGGTTATAACAACAAAACTAATTTTGTCACATGTATAACTTCATGTATTTAAAAAAAAATGTGATAATCTCCTGATGGTAAGCTATGCTCTGTTTTTATTCTATAACATTTTATTCTTTCTTTGTTCTCCAGCATTGAGGATGGATTAATAAAATCCGAAACGTTGCAACAAGGAGTATATTATTTTATTTCCTTCAATTTATCTATCATCCGTCGATATTCTTCTACATATTACACATTTGAATACGAACTATACATCGAGTTATCTTTATCTTCTTTATATTTATAAATTTCTAAGGATTCTTATTTGCAAAATGAATTGGTATTATTTAAATGATCTTAAATGTTCCTTGATTTAAATACATTGTATTTATTGTCAAATTATGACCGAAATGGTTTAAACTAGTCACAAAAATTGTGTAATACAAAAGTGATATAAACAAAATTATTGTATTTCATGTGAACTTATCAATTTTAACATATAAAACAGTTTTTCTATGCCCATTGCTTTCAAAATTATTTTTGAAAAAAATACTTCAAATAAAAGTTGTTAAACATAAAAGTTTGTTTTAGTAGTACTAGCCCATGACTACCCATAGAATTATTAAAACAAAATGACAAACAAATACAACATATGTAAAGTTTTATATGTCATAAAATTTATTTTATTATATTTTTTTAATAAAATTACTTATATTAACTATAAAATTTAAAAGCAGAATAATAATTTATTTTCGTAATGTTCAAATTTTTATTTTTATTCACAAAAAATTACAATATATTTGACAGATAAAACATAACACATTTGTTTGTCTTTTTGTTTTAATTCTGGCTATTAAGTTGTGTTTTTCGAAATTTTTATATTTAATTTTAAAAATTACAAAACATACGAAATAAATTTGGGAAATAACGCACAAGAAAAAACAGTTTTCCCATATTAATGTGGCCCGCATTTCGTAAAATATTTTAAATTATTTTGTGAAGGACTAATAATAATTTGATTCTGGGCATTTAATTACGTACTTAAATAATTATTTGTATATCAAGGCCGTGAAATCTTTTTTTAGTGTACCCTAAGAAATGCGGTTGAGGCAGGACAATCTCGAAGGCACTAAAGGATTTTGCGGACAAGGTGTGTACACACTATTTTTGTTTATAATATTTAAACATTTTAATTCATTTAAATAAAAAGGCGGCTGTGATGGATTGACATTTGATAAACAAAACAATTTACTTATTGTTGTTATATTTTAGAAACGTCACTGTTGTATTATCCATCATGTCAATTCTCGTCGCGTACTGTATTGCGTCTGTGAAATGTTTAGTTCGCTGGCGGTTGCACAAAAATATTTTTTTCTACTTCTACTCTGAAAATACAATTTTCTGGTTTGTTTTCCCTGCTGAAAGCGACTCTTTGCAGCACGTTTCGGTATCCTAACAACGAATTTTACTTCTTATGAATATTGTATAGAATGTTTGTTGTCGTGTACGCATCAGAAATATAAAAATTTACATTATTGTAAAATTATTTTAAAAAAATCTGCATTGTCTTATTTTTTTATCTTGCAGGTATGGAAAAAAATAGTGTGTACCTGTAACACGTGTTGAAAGTCCTTTCTCAAACACAAACGATAGCAGCCGTCGCTTCTCGCAGGCTGCAATTTTCGTTTTGGTTTCAGTACTTGGTATATAAACAACTATTTTTCTTGTAAAATTAATTGGTATTTCCATTTCGGTTGAATTTTTTTAAATGATGTGAGTTATTCGCACAAAACTATCATATCCATAGTTTTCTTCGTTGATATGCGAAGCCTTCCTTTGTAAGATTGTAGACTCAAGTTATTTTGTTTTTGCTTTGGACGTCCGTTGTCCGTGTAATCTCAGTCAATATTTCATTGTTTACTTGTTTACGGATGTCTTTCACATATGTAAACATTTCAAATACTTGAAGTCCACTTTTGCAGCAATACTGAAAATGTCTTTTGTATCAATTTTATTGACACAGACTCCTGAAAGTACATTCTCAAATATTTTATTATATAGAATATCTATTTCTATTTCTCTCTTTTGCTTCGGAATGAGCCTGTTTCACATTTTTCGAAAAATATTTTAAATGAAAGTTATTTATTATTTTCTTAATTAAATACAAAGATTGGCGTCAAAAATAGTCAAGAAAAACAACCCCCCACTTGTGTGACGTCCTGGTACACACATTACTTCATTGACAGCCAATAGAAAAACAGTTTGTTCATCACCTATGTTTTTATAATAATAAAAGTAGGCGATAATTTGTTACATGTTAAGCTCTATAGTGAGAATGATTAGGTAGAAGACTCACGTCATCAACCCGAAAAAACCTTATAAAATGAAATATAACTTGTAAAAATTATTGAGTGTTATTTACTTTTAAAAAAAGAAGAAGAAAAAGTACTACTAAGTAATGTACATATTAATGATATTTACAATTATTTCTAAGTCAATCGTTATTCTTTGTACGGAATATAAAATTATATGAAATAATTGTAGTTTATTTTCCTACCAGATGTTGGCACTAATGAGAATAATCATGTGTCAAATAATTTTATATTCCGTAAAAGGAATAAGGATTGACTTAGAAATAATTGTAAATTAATTCATATATACATTTCTTTAATACTAGTATATTTTTTCTTCTTTTTTAAAAAATAAATAACAACTAATATTTACTAGAAGTTATATTTATTTTCATAAGGTTTTCTTCAGGTTGATGACGTGAGTCTTCTGCGTAATCATTTTCACCATATGTACTTTGACGTCACATTCTGTTTCAGATCACGTAACTTTTTCACAATATTACCCAAATTTCTAAAATTAATTAAAAATATCTAATAAATATTTCGAGATATTTACAGTTTTAAGGCTATTTAAAGAATAATATCTATTTAAATTTAAAATATTTTGAAGGCTTATAAAAATTCTTACAATAGCCTTATTGTGACGTCACAGGTGTTTTAATGCCGCTTTTTTGAGTTCTATTAATATTTAGCAATTGTGATGTTATTTTTAACTCTATATTAATATTTTTTCTAAATTTGATCAAGGTCATATATTCCATATCCACGTTTTGTTCTCAATCTTTTATTCGAAACATCAACAACTAAAAGCGTTGTGTGTGAAATACAGACCGCTAAAGCATTTTTGAAACTTTGTAATATTTTTCCCAAAGTTTCGGAAGTCTGGAGTTCTGAATTTGTGGTTCCCAATACTGGTAAAAGGCGTGAAGATACATTTACAAATGTAAGTATCTCCAGGAGATTTATCGCCGGACAAAATATTGCGGAACATTAGAAGTTCCATATCGTAAACAATAAATTACAATAAATCTTATTTTCACGCACATTCGAAGTAAAGTTCATTTTCCCTTGCTAGCATAAAATTTCACCCTCTTGGCAAGGGCTGGAAAACTAAATGAATGCGGGTGGACCATTATAATAATGGATTTATACTAAAACAGATACGAGGCAGGCCATAAAATTTAAATCTTTATTTGGTTCTCAATTTAAATTTAACGTTTCATTAAAATAAATTTTATTTTGAAATGAGATCAGTTTTTATGGACAAGCTTAATGGTCCATTGATAATGGACACTGTGCTACTTTTATTAGACGGAGATTATTAGTTTAAATTTATATCAGATAAGAAATAATACCCTGAAAAAAAGAGCCATCGCGGGACGAAACTCTGGTTTTTCAAATTCGCTCCGATACACCAATATACACACAAGTAAAACGGTGAACGACGCCGATATACCGATACACACAAGTAAAGTAGCGAGGCGGAGAGAGCCGATGAGTTACGAGGCTGGCCGATTGGCACGACCATCGTATCATAGGACCCGTTCTTACACTCGTATAGGCGTGCCATTAGATGTTTCACATCAAATATTAATGTGCTTCACTCAGACCAACCAATAAGAAAATTTTGAACATTGTTCTCACTTTATACTAAAATTGAAATAACCCATTAAATTTTTAATCGACAAACCAAAAATAGCACTTTATTTGACGTTTTAAGTAAGAGACGAAAAAGATAGGGATTGTTCTGATGCGATACCACAACGCACTACACCACGCCATCTAACGCAACGTTACAAGCATAGAGTTAGGAATAATATGGATGGTGTATTTGCAATCGCTAATGAAGTCGCTTCCCCCTCTGCAATGTGTCCCATGTCAGTTTAAAGTTACAAAGTTATTATTCTCAATTCTGCATTTCATGTTTTTGTACGTGCAAGTGTGTTGGAGAAATGTTTACCGTATGCAATTTTTTGATATATATCGTGTATTATATTAGTTTTTCTTTAGCAGCCGTATTCATAGCAACTTCATTATTCCACACTTATTCCCGGTATAACTATTCCACCTAGTTTAAATTAAAAACTGGTTTAACACTTCGGTATACACAGCAACGTTATATATTTTAAACTTATTAGTTTAACTATTCCAAATAAAACATTTGGCAACATTGTATTTTTATTCTCTTTGACGTTTATGCATGAGCAAAAAAAAAAATTAAATTGTTTTTGTGGAAAACCGGTAACGGGTAAGTTCTGATCTTATAATTACAATTTGCTATCTTATATTAAATATTAAGCAAATCTTTTTAGTGAAATTATAAAATGAAGCAAAAAAGAAGAGATCCGAAAATTGGACGGAAGAAAAATACAATTCGTTATTTGAATTAATTAAAATACAAGACAGGCATATAATATGTAGATAAAAATTCAAATAAAAAAATAAAAGATAAAGCCTGGAATCAAGTTTATCTTGGCATATCATTATCATTCTCACTTTCTTAAGAATCTGAAAATTATAAAAATGTATATTGAATCCTTTAAAATAAATTTTACTAACCTATATCTTATATTTAATAATAAATATCCACAATCAATTATGATACAATTAGGTTAGGTCTGTATTGTCTGTATCCTTTGACAACGGCTAGCTGTAGCTTTACGAGCTGTAGCTTTACTAATCATGCGCAGAACAACGCGGAAAATTTAAAATTAACAGGTCTTAAACCAACTAGTTTAACGATTTATACTCAGTACCTCTTGGTTTAAATTTATTACCTGTTGGTATAAGCTTAAACCTAAACATAAAAGAGTTATGAATACGATTATTTGCTAAACCTGGTATAAAAAGCAAGTTGAAATTTATTACAGGTATAACTATTGCTATGAATACGGCTGTAGATGTTTAGCGAATCCCCACTACAATGTATACTACTACAGTACCTGCGTCCGTCCCCACAGGGTTACATTCCCCTTGCCAATAATTGAAGTTTATGCTCTCCATATTATTCCTACCTCAATGGTTACAAGGATACTCTATATGTTTATGTATATTTATATATTGTGTGCATACTGTTCTGATGCGATCCCGTCCAATATGACGCGATGCCATCCGACGTGATACGAATCCCCCACTTGCCAGGTTTTCGTTATGTCGCGTCGGATTATAATAGGCTGGTTTCGAGTTACGGCTGTGTGTGCATGTGAAAGTGAAATCATATGCATAAAATAACGGGTCCGTGAAGTTGGCACGTCATTGGAAGCACAAATATTCTATTTTATATTAGTAATTAGTGCTTCGTTAGTGCTCTTTTGTGCTTCAAAAAAATTTAAAATTAATTGAACGGTTTCCGAAATAATTAACATTATATGATGACGTGCCAAGTTCACACTTAGCACGTCATTAATAAAATTTCAAATTGCTTATTACTTCGTTTGTTAGTGCTTCGTTAGTGCTCTTTTGTGCTTCAAAAATTTTTGAAATTAATTGAACGGTTCACGAAATAATTAACATTATATGATGACGTGCCAACTTCACACATAGCACGTCATTAATAAAATTTCAAATTACTTATTACATCTTTTGTTAGTGCTTCGTTAGTGCTCTTTTGTGCTTCAAAAATTTTTGAAATTAATTGAACGGTTCACGAAATAATTATAACATTATATGATGACGTGCCAACTTCACACATAGCACGTCATTAATAAAATTTCAAATTACTTATTACATCTTTTGTTATAGCTTCGTTAGTGCTCTTTTGTGCTTCAAAAATTTTTGAAATTAATTGAACGGTTCACGAAATAATTAACATTATATGATGACGTGCCAACTACACACATAGCACGTCATTAATAAAATTTCAAATTACTTATTACATCTTTTGTTAGTGCTTCGTTAGTGCTCTTTTGTGCTTCAAAATTTTTTGAAATTAATTGAACGGTTCACGAAATAATTAACATTATATGATGACGTGCTAAGTTCACACTTAGTACGTCATTAATAAAATAAGGAAGGTACAGAGACCATAGTCAAAATCGCAGTGATATTTGAATAAAAAGATCTGATGTGGCCAGCATATTACTTTCCGTTAATTCTTTGTATTATGTACAAATTCCATACATATATTTTCTTGCAAAAGATTCTATTTCCAGTAAAATTATTTCATAAACGAACTATGTAAATTGCATTTGGCCCTGACATCTTCTTCTTCTTCTTTAGTTTCTCGCATTCGTCAGGGATCGTTATTCTTGATTTTCTTCATCAACTCATTTCTCTATTTTGCTTATCGTACTCATTCAATTCCTTTTCTCTCAAGTCTTCCGCAATACAGTCCTTCCATCTTCTCTTTATTCTTCCTCTGTTTCTTCTACCTTTTACTACTAAGCTGTTCATTCTTCTTCCAATATATTATTCATCTCTTATCATGACATGTTCAAACCAATATAATCGCCTCTCCTGTATCTTTCTAGAAACTTCTATCACTCGAACCATTTCTCTTATCCTCTCATTCTTTATCTTATCTTTCGGTGCCTTCCCCAACATCAATCTCAACATACTCATCTCTCTGTCACATTCATTTTCTTTTCATTGACACTAACATCTGTCAATTAGAATTTTCTTAATATAGTAGTTGTTTCCATGGTTATAGCATGACTGGTTGATTTATGAAATTTAATTTCATTAACTCTATATCCATTGAATATAGTGAAAATTATAACGCAGAAGACGCACGTCATCAACCTGAAAAAAACCTTATAAAATGAAATATAACTTTAAAAAAATAAAAATTATTAGGTGTTATTTATTTTTAAAATAAGAAGAAGAAAAAGTTCTAGTATTAAGTAATGTATATATTAATGATATTTACAATTATTTCTAAGTCAATCGTTATTCCATTTACGGAATATAAAATTATTTTTTATTTTCGTACCATACGTTGACTCTATTGAGAATGACCATGTTTTGTCAAACAATTTTATATTCCGTAAAAGGAAAAAGGATTGACTTAGAGATAAAGTCATTAATACTCGTATATATGTTTCTTTAATACTAGTATATTCTTTCTTCTTTGTTAAAAAAATAATAACAACTAATAATTTCTACAAGTTATATTTCATTTTATAAGGTTTTTCTCAGGTTGATGACGTGTGTCTTCTGCCTAATCATTTTCACTATATGAAGTATAAAATGCACAAAATTCGTAGATTCTAGAATATTCTTCAATATTATAATAACATTAAATGTCAGAAAACGATTTTAAGTGTTTTTCCAAAAAACAAAACTATTAAAATCTTCAAATGAGGGTACTTCAGGTTGACCAATAATTGTAACCAAAATCCAATAAGAAAAGGAATACGAAAGAATTATAATTTTTAGAATTGTAGTGTTGAAGTTATTGTCTATGAAAAAATCGTCACACATACAGAAACACACACACACACATACACATACACACATACACATACACACACATACACACACATACATCATCGTAAAAATGGTAAAATCGTATTCTAGAGACCCTAAAACGTGCTTATTCTCTAAAAACTCATCATCGATTTTTTTGACCCAAGATAATATCTTCCTTACCTAAAATGACGGTAAAAGCGTCTTTTCCGTCTGTAGAATCTATTATATTATTGCATTGCCTAATTTCCGTTCTTGGATTACACTGAAAAACAAGAAATTTGGCATTGCTGGTTTAATACTTGTACTAAGTAAATAATACTTGTGGATAAATATATTTTTACTTACAATACAAAGTATTACAAGAATGACTAAAAATGTGCTTATGTAGCAAAGCCCAAAATATTGAACAATATTATTAATATATGCAAGAAATAGATTGAAATAAATGTTAAGAGAGGTATTGGAATCATTCTAAAAATCGCATATCCAGATTTTAGTAAATAAGCACGTTTTAAGATCCCTATAATCCGATAATAACATTTTTACGATGTCTGTCCGTGTGTGTGTGTTATTAAATTACATCCATTAATGATAAGTATTTTTAACAAATGAATATGGTAAATACTAAGAAATTTGGTATGGTCGTCAAGAGAATAAAAAATACATTCTAAATTTATAAAAAACTAGTACAGGTTGTATTTAAATTTAAAAAATTGATATCACTTCCGATTATACCGGAAGTTCCAGAATTACACTTTTCATATAAAATAATCGCAGATATTGTATTGAATAAATTATGTCCTATAATCAATAAGCGTATCTGCAATAATAAGTCAGATAAATGGGTGTAACCACTTTTTCAAACACACTATATATATATATATATATATATATATATATATATATATATATATATATATATATATATATATACATATATATATATATATATATATATATAGTGTGTTTGAAAAAGTGGTTACACCCATTTATCTGGCTTATTATTGCAGATACGCTTATTGATTTATACGGCCGAGATGGAGTTTCTCCTGCAGGTGCAAAATACCTGAAGCTCGTCCTCAACGCTCAATATATATATATATATATATATATATATATATATATATATATATATATATATATATATATATATATATATATATATATATAGGATGTTTCAGGACTAGTGTAACAAACTTTAACAGCTTATTCCTGAGGTCATTTTGAGCCAAAAATGTCATAACATAGGTCCTATTCCTTCTAGTTACCAAAATACAAGAGGTTGAAGTTCTATAAATAACACAAAAATTTCTAATTTTTGTAATCAAGGTACTTTCGGAATACAAGAGTTATTATTGAGTTGAGGAAATTTTAAATAGAAAGTACGTCTTGGTGAAATGTCCAACAACGTCGGAATTTTTTACAATTTTCATTACAAGTTGTTTAAAGTAAAATTTTGACATTAAACTGTAGTTTTAATTCAAAAGTAGGTAACTAAAAATAGTAAAAAATGATTTCAGTGTAAACCAGTGATACCAAAAATGTGTTAAAAGTTTGAAATATTTCTGCTGTAAATAGAACGCTTTAGAGTGTAAAATTCATTGTAATATTAATAAATGTACATAATTTAATGTATTTGATATAAATTTTGAATCGTATGTTTTGTTGTCCAAATCGTATTCGTTAATATTAATAAATAAAATTAATTAATACAAATAAGGTATGACTTTTCAATAACTCTTGTTTTCCGAAAGTACATTGATAACAAAAATTAGAAAATTTCGTGTTATTTATAGAACTTCAACCTCTTGTATTCTGGCAACTCAAAATGACCTCAGGAATAAGCTGTTAAAGTTTGTTAAACTAGTCCTGAAACAGTCTGTATATATATATATATATATATATATATATATATATATATATATATATATATATATATATATATATACAATATATATATATATATAGTGTTTACGGTCTTTTTTTTTTAATGGGTGATACTACAGGTCAAAAGAAGGCGAAAAAATTAAAACACCTTAGTAAAATATTTATAATAAAAGATGAATTTTTTTAGTTTTTATTTTTATGGAATTAAAACATAACGATAAGCGCTTTTATAACAGATGTTCAAAGTTATCACCCTGCTGCTGTATGCAAAGGTCTTGCTCGGCGTATCCATAAATTAACGTACGTTGCAAGGCCCATGCCTTGTCGAATTTCCGCCGCTGCTGCTTCCACCCGATTACGGAGGTCTTCAGGGTCGATAATTTCGGTGGTGTATACTATGTTTTTCATATGCCCCTACAATTAAAGTCCAATGGTGTTAAGTCAAGTGACCGCGGCGGCCAAGAAACAGGACCGCCCCGACCAATCCACTTATTTCCAAATGCATGGTTTAAGTGATGACGTACGAGACGACTGCCGGTGCACCTTCGTGGAGAAAACACATTTCTTGACGCACATTTAAGGGAACATCGTCTAAAAGTTCTGGCAAATTATTTTGCGAGAAAAATAAATAATTATCAGCATTTAGTCGTTCTGGCAACACAAAGTGGCCAATCAACTGTGAATTCACTAATCCGGCCCACACGTTCACAGAAAATATGTATTGAAAATGACCACGACGAACAACATGCGGATTTTCGAAACTCCAGATATGCGTATTGTGGCAATTGTTTATGCCGTTACGAGTAAACGTAGCTTCGTCAGTCGCCAACACACTCAACGAAAAATTAGGGACTTCGTCATTTTTGCGCAAAAACCATCTACAGAACCGTACGCGCTGAGGGTGATCTTGAGGTTGTAAAGCTTGTACTCGCTGTACATGAAACGGATGTAGTTGATACTCGCGTAGTGTTCGCCGAGCAATTTACTGGTTGAAGGATTTTCGTCAACGAGGTTTAAAATTTGTACATCCGCATCTAAAATTCGTCGGAACCGACCAGGACCTCCATCACGCCCTTGATTATTTCGCAGATCACCATTATCTCGAGCACGTATTACTAAATTAGTGTACTGATGATGACAGGACATTGCCTATTTGGAAATCGCTCTCTGTAAGGACGACTTGCTGCAACTGAATTTTGATGCACTTCCCCATAAATGAGCATCATGTCAACTAATTCCGTATTAGAACACCGTTGGTATATTGTTCACCTTTTACACAATTAAAACTAAAATATTCAATTCTCTTTTATTATAAATATTTTACCAAGGTGTTTTAATGTTTTTCGCCTTCTTTGACCTGTAGTATCACCCATTAAAAATAAAACAAAAAGACCGTAAACACGCTGTATATATATATATATATATATATATATATATATATATATATATATATATATATATATACAGTGTGTGCAACGAAACGTGGAACATAGGACTTTGACATGGGATTTTAAAAATGTGCGGAAATTGGCTCTCCTGTACATTTTAAAGCAAAAGTACAAGAATTAAAAGTTGTTTAGAATTAATTTTTACTTTAAAAATTCCTCATGTAATGCAATAGAATATCTGTAGCACTAGATATTTAGAAAATAAAATATGACATTTTCATCAAAATTCAGATAGCCATGGAAATAAAAAACAAATAAAACAAAATATTAATTAAAATCATAATACTTTAATATTTAATGCTGAATTATAATAATAGACACAATGATTACAACAATTAACATCAATAACACTGAACTCAACTGAGATTTCGGTGAATATTAAAAATGGGAAATTATCAAATATTTAATAATAAAATAAATCATACAAATCGGAAGAAAAGAGTAGCAGCAAACCAGAGAACTTTTATTTAAATTAAATGCTCTTTATTCTGCGCCAAACAATAACCTAAACTATCATAAAAAGAACTCCTCATTCGCTAGTTGGTAGCACGATATTTTAGTACATTCCAGGGATATTCTGTTTTTTAGTGATTCTAAATCTAGATATTTGTAATCAGTGTAAATTTTTGATTTTAGATGTCCCTATAGAAAAAAATCATTTGGCGCTAGATCCGGAGACCGTGCGGGCCAGTGAATTGGTCCGTTTCTACCAATCCATGTATCGGGAAATACATCATTAAGATATTCTTTTACAATTTTTGTATTATGAGCTGGACAGCCGTCTTGTTGCAACCATACTTCACGATCATTGGCCAGTTCTTCAATTACCGGTCCAATATCATTTATCAGCAGATCATAATAGGACTGACCAGTTAAAGTGCCGTTAATTAAATATGGCCCAATAATATGGTTTTTTAAAATTCCAGTCCAAACGTTGACTTTTCGGGGATATTGTGTATGAGTCGTAACATACAGATGTTCATTATTTTTACGCCAATATCTAAAATTTTGAATATTTGGCTCATTATTGAGTGTAAATGTGCTTTCGTCGAAAAAACAAATATTTTCAATAAAATGTAAATCTGCATTTGCTTTATCCAGCATTAATTCACAAAATGTTGCTCTCAGAAACTTATCTTCTTCATTCAATTCCTGGTGCTTGCCATATTTAAAAGATTTATATTTTTCTTCTTTTAAATAATTTCTTACAGTACTAAATAGAATTGAAGTGTCTTTTTCTATTTGCCACAAACTTAAATTTTTATTATTTTTAATGGCTGCAAATACATTAATTTGATTTGCTTGTCTTTCTTCATCTTCATCTGCAATTGACCTTTGACAGTTGCATGGTTTTAAAACACTTTCTGTTTTATTAAATCTCTCAATTACACGAAATATTGCACGAATTTCTTCATAACTATTTCCTCTGCAATGTAATTTGACAATCGAATTTTTTTCTTTGGTACTGAACAAATCCATTTTATTATGCACAGACGAACAGTGATGGAATTTATTGATTACAACAGTGTAGACACAATGATTGCAACAATTAACATCAATAACACTGAACTGCTGTCAGTATGAGATTTTGTTTTATTTGTTTTTTATTTCCATGGCTATCTGATTTTTGACGAAAATGTCATATCTTCTTTTCTAAATATCTAGTGCTAGAGATATTCTATTAAATTAAATGAGGACTTCTAAACAACTTTTCATTCTTGTACTTTTGCTCTATATATATATATATATATATATATATATATATATATATATATATATATATATATATATATATATATATATATATATATATATATATATATATATACAGTACCGGCCAAATGTATATCACCTTTAAGTTTTTTCAACATAACTTGACTTATAGAGAATTGATGTCTATAAATTCATAATATATTTTGATATTAGGTATAATTTACTTAATAAAAAAAATTTCACTAAATAATAGTAACAATAACGCGGAAAAAATAATTTTATTCAAATATCTGAAAATAAGAAATATTTAATAAAAGTTAGTAAATAATTAACACTAAATAAAATTAATATTTTGTTGCAAATCCTTTTACGTCGATCGCAGCTTGGATATGAGTCTTGGTATAGACGCGATGAGTGCGTCGATTGCTGCTGAGGGATCTTCGTCCACTCCTCCTCAAGTTGGGCGAACTTCTTGGCTGCGCTTGCCGCTCGTTTGCCGGCCAAATGTCTTTCCAGCTCATCCCACAACGGTTCAATAATATTTAAGTCAGGCGACTGACTTGGCCATTTCATAAGAGTCAGACGATGGCGTCGGAACCATTCTTGCAAATCACGCGCGCGATGCTTCGGATCATTATTCTGCTGGTAGATGAAGCCAAGACCATGAAGACGCTTTCCATATGGAAGCATTACATTTTTGAGGATGTCTATGTACATTTTTCGATCCATGATACCATGATTTCTGTGAAGAGGACCCATTCCTTTTGCTGAGAAAGTACCCCACACCAAGACTGAACCGCCACAATGCTTCATAGTCGGCAGTTGATATTTTGGATTGAAACGTTTGCCTTTAGGGCGACGAATCCATTTTATGCCACCACTTTCAACAACATAAACTTACTTTCATCGCTCCAGATGACATTAGGCCATTGCTGAGGTGTCTAGTTTTTATGCTCTTTAGCCCACTCCACTCGCGCCTTCCGATTTTTGGCAGAAATGAATGGCTTCTTCACAGGTTGCCGTCCATTCAGTCCTGCGGCTTGTAGGCGACGACGTATGGTCCGTATGCATGGATTAGACTGACCAGGAGTCGCTATTTCCTTCGCAATGTCGGGCGCTGTAAGTCGTGGATCGCTGTGGGATACGTGGAGGATGTTGCGATCGACAAGGGAAGTAGTGCAACGTGGTCGGCCGCTTTTCTTCTTCTCAACATAGCCTCCTTGGAGGTTCCAATGTTTAAGAATTTTATTCACCGATGATCTGGCGATGTGAAACTGTTGCGCGAGCTCCTTAATGCGTCCGCCCTTGTTTCCGGCCCTATATAATAACTTTTTGTTGTCGTTCGTCTAAATTTAGAGCACCTTTTGTCTTCGCCATATTACAAAATGATAAATAACGCAAAATTTTGCGGTTTCAACTACAGATACAACGGCAGATTAAGCGAGAAAAAATAAATAAATTCAAAAAATAGCTAGAAACACATGATATTTCTTTTAAAAACTCATCACACATCATGTACAAGATCTAATCTACATCAAATATATACTGTTAAATTTTGAGCGCATTTGATTTATTTTTATAAAAGTTATACTGAAAAAACATAAAGGTGATATATTTTTGGCCGGTACTGTATATATATATATATATATATATATATATATATATATATATATATATATATATATATATATATATATATATGTATAAAAGTTATTAACATGTAATTTGGAAAGTTTTGGATTTTATTTTAATGTATTTTCATTAAAATCTATTAGGAGCTTCAAATACCAGTTCACTAATTCACAACTAGCAGCTAAAATTAAATATTTGTTATCATCGATATAAAAGCTTTTATTACAAAATTTGAAAAGTTTTGATTTATATTTGAAGGACTACTGCCGGTTGGAAAATGGAGTATATGAATAAAAAAAATATAGCATTTTATGAAAATTAATGAAAAATATTAAACCACTATTTTCTGACGAAGGTCATGCATGCGTTATGGGCTGACCTTGTGCCACATTATGTTATACGGAATCTATTTTTTTTAAATAACTTCAAGTATTATCTTTTCATTAATCAAGATGTTTGTATGTTATTTTTCATAAAATTCATTTGTGATAATACACCTTATAAACAGAATCTAATCACTTTCTCGCTGGTATGACGGAAACTTGAATACAAAAAATTAGTAAATGGTTAAGCGGAATGGCTACCCCTGCCTACTATATATGAAGCGAAAATTCAAATAAATTGTTCATGTACTAGAATAGTTAACATTTTAAATAATTCAACATTAGACGAACATACTTCTAATATGAACCTGCATTTTAAAAACAGTATTATAGAAATCTATTAGTATATGACTTTGATTTTATAGGGAAAACGAGAAATGCTGTTTTCGTCATAAAATCATATAGTCAAATACTAATAGATCTCAAAAATACTTTTTGAAAACGCAGGTTTATTTTAGAACCATGTTCCTCTAATGTTGAATTTTTTAAAATGTTGATAGTTCTAGTAAAGGAACAATTTATTTTAATTTTCACTTCATATACCGTGTATCTATCTTAAAGGTGTACGTAGCAGATTAACATGGAAATCATTTTTTTTTTTGCAATTCCCTGCTTCCCTAAATATTTTAAGCAAAAACGCGTCAGTTTTAGGGCATAAAATTCTGCATCTAAATCAATAAACAGAATTACTTTTACATGCTTTGTAACGGCAGAAATTAAACATGAAAATGTCGAAAATTACTTTGAAAATATCGACATCCATGGAATTGAACAAAAAATAAATAAATGCTTGACGTTTTTCTATTTGGACAAATATCGTTAATTATAACAACAATAGAAATATTAGATTAATAAATAAATTTAAAAAATACAGTTTTGTTTAATATATGAATTTATTAAAAATTCAATATTGCGTAACAAAATATGCTCAAGCAAGAAAAGTTTTGTAGTAATTAGTAAACGGATAACAAGTAATTATAAAGATAATAGTTACAATAAATATTCAAATGCAGAACCATTATACGATGACATTCATTAAATATGGAATCTCTTAGATCATTTATGTTTTCGTGCCTTTTTTATAAGTTTGATTTTTTATGTAACCCCATAAAAAAAGTCACATGGAGCAAGATCTGGAAGATCTAGCAGGCCAGTCAATAATACCCCATCGTCCAATCCAGCGCCCAGGAAATACCAGATCCAAATATTCTCTAAAGTTCCTAGTGTGCAGAACATCCATCCTGTTGGAACCAGACCTCTCGATCTGGGCGCACAACATCGTCTATTGCAGGACCAATTTCATTTTGTAGCATCTCCAAATAATTTTCGGTATTTAGATTGCCACGTATTTCAATAGGGCCAATTATGTGGTGACCTAAAATTCCGGCCCAAATATTAACTTTTCGAGGATATTGTGTCCTTGTTGAAATATTAATTTTAGGATTTTCTATAGCACAACAACGGGTATTTTGGATATTTGGTTCATTGTTCAAAGTGAAAGTGCATTCGTCCGTGAAAGAAATGGAACAAATTTTGATCATTATTAGCCGGGTTCTGCATATCTACGCAAAACACTCTTCTACTTTCTTCATCATATGGGACAAGTTCTTTGTGACACTGCATTTTATAAGAATAATACGTTTTTTTTTTAAATATTTTGTATGATGCTGTGATGTACTCCCAACTCATTTCCAATATATCTAGTACTACAGAAGTGGTCTACACTTATCAATAAAAACTTTTTATTAGTATAAATATTCATTTTTTAATAATTTCAAACAATAAAACCAGAGACAAAATCATATTGTCAGAACATACGTTGTGACAGATAAAATGTCAAGAATTTATTTATTTTTTGTACAATTCCATGGCTATCGATATTATTTTCAACGTAATTTTCGAAATTTTCATATTTAATTTCTGCCGCTACAAAGCATGTAAAAGTAATTCTGTTTTTGATTTAGATGCAGAATTTTATACCCCAAAACCTTTATTTGACGCGTTTTTGTTTAAATAATTAGGCAAGCAGGGAATTGCAAAAAACTGGTTTCCCATGTTAATTTCCTATGTACACCTTTAAGACAGACACACGGTATACGCAGGTGAAGCCATTTCTCTTAAATAATATATGAACTAGTGTATATTCCATTAATACACACACAAAGACATTATCGTAAAAATGTTAAAATCGGATTACACAGGCCTTGAAACTTGTTTATTCTTGAAAATCTAAACCGGTGAATTTTAACTTGATCCTATATCTCTACTATTGGCAGGAGGTAAAAACATCGGTATCTCTACCCAGTTTAAAAAAAAGTTATATATTTCAGCCGTATGCAGTGACATACAAAAAAATTTGTTGTTTACCTACTCTGAAATTTAATTTTTTTCAAGAAAAATTAAAGAACAACCAAGTATGTATTTGAATTTCGGTTAATTTTAACATTCTAATTGACACTAATGACATTGACAAGTTAAAAATCAAGATCGACTCAATACAACAAAAAATAGGTGTACGCGATTTTTTTGCAAACCAGTGTACCAATTTCGGTTGATCATAGCTAAAATTTAATCAGTTGCTCTCTTAAATGTATACAGGATGAGTCTGAGACGACGCCTCCCCTTTAACTTTTTAATTATAAGTAATAGAAAGAAATGGCTCATGTAAAAGTTTTATTATTTGAATTATAGATAATATTTGACGGCAAAATATAGATATTTTTTATAAAGTCAGGTTTACAAGATACAACTATCAACTTTTATTTTTTAAATAGCAACCTATAATTATTTTACTAAAATATAAACCACTAAATTTTTGTCTTTTTAACGACCGAATAGTTTTTATTAATGTATTTGAAAAATTTCGAGTAAAATAAGATAAATGAGTTATATGAGAAATAATTTTTATTCAAATATTGTAGGTGGCTATGTGAAAATAAATAATAAATAAATAGATAAATAAGTAAGTAATAATAAATAAGTAACAAACAAATGTATACTTTGTTGGTATTAGCATTGTTATATTTTGTTTATTTTCACATAGCCACCTATAATATTAGAATAAAAATTATTTCCTATATATCTCAATTATTTTATTTTTCTCGAATTTTTTCAAATATATTCATTAAAATTAATACATTATTGAAAAGAGAAAGATATGGCGGTTTATATTTTAGTAAAATAATTATAGGTTGCTATTTAGTAAATAAAAGTCGATAATCGTATTTTGTAAACCTGACTTTGTAAATAATATCTACATCTGCCATAAAATTGTATATTTAAAATTATAAAACTTCTGTATGAGTATTTTTTTCTATTACTCAAAATAAACAAGTTAAAGAAAGGGGGGGGGGCGTCACCCCGACTCACCCTGTATAAAAATTTAAGAACATAAAGGCCAAATACAAAGATTTTTTTTAAGAATATTCGGATTTTTTTAAAATAATTTAGAATGTGTTTTTTTTGTAAATAATGAAATTCTTTTTTTGATAGTTAACATGAAATTAAGTTTATCTTTAAATTAGTATTAATATAATAAAACAAATTCGTAACTAAACAGCCTTTATATAATTTAAAACAGGAAAATACAAGTATGTGGATTTTTTTAGGTAAAAAGTTAAATATTGTTTCCATTAAAAAAATATATATTTAATGAACTGTTCTATGAAATTAAAAAAATTATAAAGAACAAAAGAGCACTAACATAGCCCTAATAAAATATGTGTTAAACAGTATAATATTTTATTAATGCCATGAATTTGGCACGTCATCAAATAATCTTAATTATTTCATAAACCGCTTTATGAATTTCAAAAAAATTTAAAGCACAAAAGAGCACTAACGGAGCACTAACAACAGATGTAATAAGTAATTTGAAATTTTATTAATGACGTGCTAAGTGTGAACTTGGCACGTCATCATATAATGTTAATTATTTCGTAAACCGTTCAATTAATTTCAAAAAATTTTGAAGCACAAAAGAGCACTAACGAAGCACTAACAAAAGATGTTATAAGTTATTTGAAATTTTATTAATGACGTGCTAAGTGTGAACTTGGCACGTCATCATATAATGTTAATTATTTCGTGAACCGTTCAATTAATTTCAAAAATTTTTGAAGCACAAAAGAGCACTAACGAAGCACTAACAAAAGTTGTAATAAGTAATTTGAAATTTTATTAATGACGTGCTAAGTGTGAAGTTGGCACGTCATCATATAATGTTAATTATTTCGTGAACCGTTCAATTAATTTTAAATTTTTTTGAAGCACAAAAGAGCACTAACGAAGCACTAATTACTAATATAAAAAAGAATATTTGTGCTTCCAATGACGTGCCAACTTCACGGACCCTAAAATAACGGCAACGAAAATTGACAAAATTCTGTTAATTTAGTTGGTTCAGAAGCATTAATGTCTTTATAATATGAAAAGCAGAATATAAGAGAAGCCTGAGAAGAAATTCCATGAAAGTGTCGCTTTAAATTTATAGGATGCACCCAATATTTTCTTTTTTTGTCTTCTAAAATTAATAAAGCTGCTGCACATTGTGTTTCTTCATTCTACTCATCAGAACTATTAGTCGCCAAATTCCTGAATTGAAACTTGTTTGTTTGCAAAGTGACGTAGCGTCGTATCAGATGGCGTGGCAACAGTGTGCACACAGTGTACATGTGACGCATCATGTCAGATGACGTGGTGTGGTATCGTATCCTTACCTTAGGAGTTTACGGCTAGTTTCATATTGCGCATGAAGTTACTTTAACTTTAAAGTTTGATGTAAAAGTGAAAATTTTGTTATTTATATTAACAATAACAATTTTGAATTGATAAATAGTTTTTTGGCTATTCTTGGTGTTTGGAAAATTATTTTCCATCAACAAAGTATCTATTTTCAATTCTTATTTACGTCCCCTTGCATGTATATTTTATATAATCTCTAGTATAAACAGAAAGTAAATATATTTGTTGTACTTACATTCATCGTGATCTTTGGCGGTGACCGTGAGTACGGTGTGTTGAATATCTTCATTCTCGTCGACTTCCGCCTCGTAGAGAGCCTTGTCGAAGTATGGAGGGTTGTCGTTCTTGTCGGCGATACCAATTCGAATGAATTTCGTCACTAAAAACACAAACAATCAGGTTAGTATTGTATGAAGGTTTCCAAGAAATAAATGTATTTTCACAAATTGGTTATTTCAAGATAAAAATGACTAACAAATTTTATTAGATTTGCTGTTGATAATATAAATTATAAATGCTTAATCGATCAATTTACATCAATACAATAAATATAACGAAATACAATTAAAGCAAATGAGGTTAACTTTATATGTGAAATCATATATGAAGTGTGAATTGAAAATTATTTCACATCATTATTATAATTTTTAACTGTGACAATATATCATTACCACTATAAAATAATTCACAATGTTTAGTTTTAAACACAAATCACTATAAATAAAACATACACTAGCAATAACAACTGTCATTCTACCACGTCCATAATTTTTAATATTTTCATAATTGCGCAAGCGTACAACAAATTATTAACATTTTATCTGACATATATGGTGTTGACAATTTATTATTGAAGTTTAATATTAATAATACTAACAACATGTTTAGTTTTGTATATTTTCGAATTTTGAAGTATATGTAGTTTTGAGAAATATTTAATAAAATTATATTGTTACATTTTAATATGCAATTCAATGGAAATTTATAATGTTAACAAAAATTTGGCATTTCGGTTATCTTAAGAAATAATAAGTTGTGCAAATTAGAGCAAAGTTATAACAATGGTAGTTGGTACATCATTTTAAAGATGTATTTGTTTTTCTCGAAAAATGTATAGGTCACTAGATAAATAAAACAGCCATATTTTGCTGATTTTTACCTCCCGATATCCTTGGTAAGGGAGGTATAGAGATCGTGCTAAAAATCGCATATCGATATTTTGGTAAATGAGCACGTTTTAAGGTTCCTAGAATCGGATTTTAACATTTTCACGATGATGTCTTTGGGTGTGTGTATGTGTGTATGCATGCTCATTACGGTCTAACTCAAATATTATCATTCAGAAAATTTTGATACCCTGTATTTATAACTTATTCTAATATGGACAGAAGCCATTAGATTTTGGTGTGAATCAAATAATCGGAAATAGCACTTTATGTTATAATAAAAAAATAAAGATTATTAAATTTTCTACAGATATGCATTAATACTTTTTCTATTTATTTATTTTATCCCGGAGTTTATGCTTTAAAGATAAATATATCTCCTTGGTTACACAATTCAGATCTCAAATTTATGTAACTGACAGATAAATGTCATTGTGTATAAATTAATTATTTCAAAATAAGAATGGTACTATTTTAAGAACAAAATGTTAAAATATGAATTTATAAAATATACAATCAATAAATTAATTTCCATATGGTCACATTGAATGGCGGGAGGTATTCTAAATACGAAATAATATGGAATTTTAGTTTGTACTTTTTCATGCACTTTTCAATGGCTATGCTCAAATTTTTCTATCATGATATTAAAGTTGTAATTTTTATATGGACGCCATATTGAAAAGTTACACTACTGAAACAAGAATATTTTAGCTATCCAACAATGTAATTTTTTGCTAACCGCAAAAATGTAATAATTATTAAATTTATAGGTTAAAAAATGGCTGTTACAATGAAAAATAAATTAGAAACAGGTATTTTCAATTTCAACTGTTTATTTTTAAAGTTTTCTTCATTTTCATTAATAATTTTAACTTACTTAGCTCTGAATATATCATTGTCTACTATAACGTCTTATAAAATTATTAAAATTCATTGAAATATTTTATATTTTAAATTATAATGTTAGCAATGAAAATAATAAATTATTATCTGGAAAATAAATAAACATCAAAATGGAAAAAATATTTATGTTGCGATGTGAATAAAGTTGAGCATTAGCCAATTAGAAGCTTATATCATATTATGGCAAATTACATTTACTTCTTTTAATAAACCGGACTGTAAAAACTAAATGTATGGTGCTAATTTTAGCAGTTAACGATGAATTTTGTTGTTTTCAACTTTGGCGTTAAGGTAGAAGTTAAAAGTTTAAAAATTACTATGTAGTAGTTTTCAGTTTGAGTTACGATAAAATTACCGTCGAATTTATTTCCGCTGAAGAGCAGCCAACTTCCAAACTTTTCAGTTTTCAGGTAAATTTGTAATTAAAAACGAATGAATGTAATTTCCAGCATTTATTCATTAAAATGCAAATATAGAATGAAGACAGATCATTTTTTTATTCTTGGAATGTTTTAGAGTAATTTCTTTGGACGAGATTCATTTTAATAATGTCAAGTTGTCTTACAACCTCAGGTTTCCTACGCAAACTACTTTTCTGCTTCTTCAAGCTGTGCAATACTCTTCGAGGAGGAGACAAAGACACTAAGACACGTGTCCGAGGAGAGAGGAATAAATAAAATGATGAAACGCGAGTGCCGGTAGAGGAATTTGTTCTTTTGTCGATTTGCCGGTTGTTTTCGCACATTCAACAAGGAACAATGCGGACGAAACGCCGCTATTCATTCGACAATGAGTTCAGCTTTATCTTTCGCCTTTATAGTCAGGATATTAAAGTATTTGATGTCTTATTTCACTCAACCTACCGACAAATTCATTCTTTAGTTGTTTTGTTTGATTGTTTGCAACAGAGGGGGAATTGAAGGATGTTAGATAAAAGAAAAATAATAAAATAAATTATTAAAACATACCATTTTTATCATTATTATTATAAATTGTTAAAATATCTGTACGATTAATCGCCCTTATCAATATATTTGGGAAGCTCTTGGCAAAAGCAACCATGGTTCAAATAATGTAAATATGAGTTACATACAGCGACATGTATGTACTTTCGCCAAGGATGCTAAACAATTTGAATTCTCCAAAAGTATCAAGTCCTATGATATAACATTTTCATATTTGAGCGTTTCTACAAAAGCGTTCTATGAAAATTTCAATTAATATATAATTGCTCGTCAATATTATTTTTCTATTTTTTAACATCTAGTAAATAATTTTCTATTATTTAAATATGTTCCTGTGTTAAATTAAGTTGCAAAAATCTATAATTATAAGTATAATTATAAGTAATGTATTTAACATTTCTTGTACACACACAAAATTCTAATTACACCTAATCTTTATATTTACGTATTTTCTATAATATAAATTCATTCTTTGAGCAAGTTTTCTCCATTTCTTCTAAATGTTCGAGGTTTTTCCAATTCATTAGCGGGATTGGCGGTATTTCTGAAGGGTTCATGTAATATACATATAATTTTAAATATATAATTAATAATGCGATAAGAAATATTAAATATCGTTCCCAGAAAAAACCTTCAGTACTATCTGTGAATTTTTCACACTGACTAGTGAAATTCATCTGTCAATTATAGACATTTTAATTTCTCAAGTAAGAAGGTATAATATATTTTTTAAATATGTCGAGTAGAGAATTTTGTTTTTTAATATTTGTAATCACATAAATTTCCAAAAAATAATATTAAGAAGATTTTTGTTAAAATACTACTACTTCCGGTTGTCCAATTGTTACCAGAATCTATTCAACTCTTCCCATTACTGTTAGATTGAGGAATCCGTAGTTACACAGGTCTTTAGTCTTATAGAATTTGAGAAATCGTGCCTCCAACAACCTCTCTCTCACACACACACACACACACACACACACACACACACACACACACACACACACACACAGACAGACGTCATCGTAAAAATGTTATTATCGTATTCTAGGGACCTTAAAACGTGTTTAATCATTAAAATCTGGATATGCGATTTTTAGCATGATTCTAATACATCTCTTAGCGAGAGATAAAAAATGGACTGTTTGTTTTTGCCCAATGGTCTTACCAAGGTTAGCGGGAGGTAAAAATCTGTACAGTTCTGATCAAGGTCATCTTCAATTTTTCGAATTGCATAAGTAAAGATTTTAGCTTCGCCAATTTTGTCAAATTCAGTAGTATCGTTTAATTACTTTTTATGGGGATACATAAGATACTGGATACTGTTATTTTGTTATTATAAAAATAAGTATACGTGTAATTATATTTTAGTTATTTCACGTCAATATTTTGGTAAAAATTGCTTTTACGAAAATGTTTCTCAATTTTATAAGCGAAAGTAATGAATATCATTTCTCTTCGCTGTGCCCATATTTATCTTAAAATTTTCTCACAATAAAAAATAATTTTTCGCTGTCAATGTCTGAAAGGTATATAATGATCGGAGGGTAAGTATTTCTAATAGCAATATCACATTTCTTTTCGCTATATTGACGTTTTGACGTAAGATAATATGATTCTTGAAGAAAAACTGAAGTTTTTCCAAACTTCTTAGCTATCGCCAAGAAAACAACTGATGTATGATAAAAAATAAATGGTTTCTTTTGCGAAAGGATGTCGGTCGGTGTATGAAACTTTACAAAAAAATACTTTTTCACAACTTTTACTTAACCTCGAGATAGTGAGACGTGTGATGTGAAATGATTTTCGTGTTTGCTTTCATGTACTTCAATATATTTTTATACAATAAAATAATAAACTTGTGAGATAAATAAATAGAATAAAGAAAATATAAAAAGATTTGTATTATATTGCATTAAGGCTGCTATTTATTGGATCAGTACTTTAAATAAATAATCAGTATTAAATGTAATTCAACCTCAAAAAAAATACTGATCAAATAAACATAAACTTTACTTTAATGGCCGTATTCTGTGCAATATTGTAAGTCGGACAAATATGTTGTAAATCTGTAAACAATGAAAAAATTCAACCAAAGTAGCACCTTTTATTTATAAATAATTAATTATAATTTTATGAATAAACTAAAATAGATGTGTTTTGCCAGTTTTTTAACGATTTACAGATCTGTAAGACACAGTTCTGAGCAGAACATATTTTTTCCAAAAATCTTTTAAAAGTAGGCTTTTCAATATTTGTATGGTTAAAAATGTCATGAAACTAATGTTAGAAGTGTCAGATCATTGTTTAAAGTGAATTATTTAACTTCTTGTTAATGACGAATGAAACAAAAATTCGACATTTTTAACGTACATATGCCAAAAAATTATTAGAAATACAAATTCAAAAGGAAAAATAGTTTGTAGAAAAAATAATGTATGATATACTTGTTAAAAGTGTGTCGTGTTCCAAACTTCCTTCTCACACTTTTAACACTAATTTCATAAATACCTACTATAATTTTGAATAGATGCTATAGTATTAAATACCGAATTAAAATTGAAACATATACCGCTTAATTGTTAAATGAATATAATCGAAATATGGTGGCATCAATTCATAGACAAATAAAATATGAATACAAATCTGGATTTTGAACTTCATCTATCAATTTCTATAATTAATAGAGTGCAGATATGTTCATTACATTGGTGCACTTTACTGGTATCTGTTGGCAATATAATTAATTATTGGAATGTCAATATGCACATTTTGTGTGATATTGATTTCTTGTTCAGAAACAGTTACGTTCATATATTGCTGATACTATGTATACTATGTACAATTACATATCATAATTTACATCTAATACTGTTTCTGTAATAATAGCATTTACAGTAATAGCATGAATTATTTATTATATTTAACAAGTGCGGGAAATTAATGAGTCTGAATCGAAAACGAGCGCAGCGAGTTTAAAAATTTGCATAGAGATTTAGAATCACGTTTTCCGCATATGCTGTAAACAATATTTTTTCCACAGTCGTCCAAAAATGGAAAAATGACGGAATGTATATTTACTAATGCTAGAAATTGTGTATATTAAGTTCCTTTTCATAAAACTATTATTCTATTTACAATTTTCCTTTTAAAACGTTACTATTATTATTTTGAAATGATAATTTTTTTGACAGTGACATTTATCTGTCAGTTACATACATTTGCGCTGAACTATGTAAACATGGAGATGTGCTCCGAGATATAATTTTTATATTACCTACTTTATAAATTTATCCATAAAATATACAGAAAAAGTATTAAAGCAAACCTGTAGAAAATGGAACAATCTTTAATTTAAGAAAAAGTATCTTGAGCTTCAAGTAAACTGCCATTTCCGGTTATCCGATTGCCACCAAAATCTAATGGCTTCTTTCCATATTAGAATAAGGTAGAAATACATGGTTTCAAAACATTCTGAACGATAGTATTTGAGTTAGAGCGTAAAGAGGATCTACACACACACACACACACACACACACACACACACAAACATTCATACATACACACACACATCATCGTGAAAATGTTAAAATTGGATTGTAGGGACCTTAAAACGTGTCATTTACCAAAATCTCGATATGCGATTTTTAGTACGATCCCTATACCTCCCTTACCAAGGGTAGCGGGAGGTAAAAATTAAATTATACCTATCACATTAAAATTGGTATAGGTTAATAAAAAATTGTAATATATATATTTACACATATGTACGAGCCCTGCGCCAAAAGGATTGGGCTATTTAATATCATTTTTTGTATAAAATTACTAAATTTAATGCCTGAATTTGTTCTTCTCAGTTATTTTACGACCAACGCCAAAACTTATTTCAAATTTTAATTGGCACAAAAGTGACCTCTGAGATGCACTCTCCACACCAGCAACGAGTGCCCGCGATATCTGCGAACAAAGCAGATTGGCACATCCAGTAACGGGTAATATGTCGTGATGATATATATATATATATATATATATATATATATATATATATATATATATATATATATATATTTATTTACTTTGTTGTTTACACTTATTCAATTATTATTCCTGAACTTACTTCTGGGTTATTAGAATTAATTTATTGATTAAATTAAACGCGTTATTATCATTAATAAATGTATAGTTGCTTGTAGTTGTAAGTTAAGAAAAAGAATGTAGGCTAATTATTTTCACGCAAGGCTCGTGTATCCTTATGCTCCAGATTCGGTGTTTGCGGAATTGATGATGATGAAGTTAATTTAGGAAAACAAACTGAAACCAGAACAAATGAATAAGCAGCAAATAGGACTCAATTTAGCTGCAATTCTCATTTGTTTGGAATCCAATAGGAAGTTAAACATTGCAATGCGTTAAAAACAATTGAAAGCGGGTTGCGTTTATTGTTCATCAAAAGTTAAGGTCTATCCTTTATAAATATTGCCAAATTTTCATTTGTAATGCATGAAATTTCATTTGAAATATAACAACATTTGTAAAATGAATGTCTTGTAAATTGTAGCATTTAATTACAATTTTAATCTTTGGATTCGTATTTGATTCATCTGTTAATGTATTTCGAGAAATGTTTTTATAGCTGGTGTACTTTAATTCTAAATTTAATCATTTTAAGTAAGCCATTCCTAAAATGTTTTTATACATGAATACTGAAGTAAAGTGTGTATTATAAAATGAGTTTCCGTTTTTTAAAAATGACATTTGGAAGACGCATTTTCACTTTTACAATGGTGGAGGACTTCATTCAGTATCATCATGGGCGTATGCAGTGGCGAAATATTTTTACTTTTTAAAATCATTTTATATTTATTTATGTCGTTATTACTAATGTATTTTTTTTATGAAAGTGATATAATTAATTATAACTATTTCTTAATTGAAGCAGAATTTAATACTTGGAAATACAAATGGAAAAATATTGAAAATAAACCGAAAATTGCTTTAGAAGCATTGGAAGAATGCAATAATGGTTTTTATCCAAATATACTCGTACGTATATTTCTTTTGATATTAATTGCCTCGCTAGTATGTACAGTTCAAGTAGAAAGAACATTTTCAACACTCCAAGGACTGAAAACTTTAAAAAGAAATACAATAGGTGAAGAACGACTGAGAGGCTTAACTTTACTATCTGCACATAGAGATATATGCATAGATATAGAAGAAATTATAAATATTTTTGCAAGGAAAAAACTAAAACTAGATTTTGTTATATAATTAAATATTACCACCTATACTTAATTAATTTGATGTACTTTTAGTTATAATATATTCTGTACTTTAAGATTTTTTTTGTAAAATCTGGGCCTCCTCCGAAATACAAATCTATATACGCCACTGGGCGTATGGTTTTGTGTCCTAAGCTTTTTCCAAAATTATTTACTGTGAAAGTCAACTAAAGCCTATCTACTAAATCTTGATACAGATTATATCACCACTAGATATATTAAGGTCAGATATTGGCTGATTTACGTTCAAACATTTAGATGCTCGGTAGATTCCAACCAAAGTACCTAACATCCAATAAGAAATGTGGAAGTCTACTGGCTATTCACAACGAGACTATAGTTGTTTTTTCGCGACACACTGGTTTGCATCTGGTTCGTAATGGTTCAAAACATTATATTTTCTCGATTGAATGCGGTGCAAACAATTACGTCACTCACGAACCGTATTCAACCTGTGTTGAACTAGTCACTGACTTCGTTTATCTCGCACTAGTTTATCCACTTAAATGCTAACCCGCTTGGGTTAAGCGGGTTAAACGTGCGAGATAAACACGTTATTTTAGCGCTAAGTGAAGTCTTAAATAATGGGTTGAATTAACTAACCTACTTGAAATTTTGCGAGATAAACGGTTAAGGCTATTGATTAACCTCAACATTTTTTTAAAAACATGAAAATAATTATTAAAAATATATATTACTACACTCAAAACTTCTAAAAACTGTTTGTTTCGAGGTTTGCTTCAAGATCGTGAGCGTTTTGTTATTTTTATTATAGTAAATCATCTGCAAAATTTTCTATCTGTCCTTGTTTAACAGCAGTGGATAAACGCTAATTATCCTGTAGTGACTTTAAAACATGCGATATAAACGAGCTGGAGTTATGAGTTAGTTTTAAGTCACTAGATTTTTAAGCGTGTTATGTCACTGCGAGATAAACGTAGTCACTGTAGTAGATTTGTGACGGATCAAGTAAACTGTCACGACATATACATATCAAGTTTTCCGCCACGTTACTCTCAAACATTGTTGATCAGCTGATAACAAAAACCATAGTCTAATTTTGTAATTCATTTGAATGTGACGTCAATAAATTTATCCATAAATATTTACACTCTGTTATACAATATAACTTTTTAAGGGTTTATTTTACATCTACAGTAACGGCTACAACCGTATATATTTACGTAATAACAAATTAAATACATACATAAAACCACGCATGTCCCACTTAGTGGGTTAGCACAAATCGGAAAACAATAACAACAACAACATCATACAACAAATCCTCACTCTTAACATATTAAAGTGACCGATTTTCGGTAGCGAAATACCGCATCCGGATCACAATAATAGTTACGAAACAATCATCCTAAGCCACGTATTCCTGTCTACGCACACTTCTTTCGCCTCAGCCATACTTATAATGGTATTCATACATACTCTTCTTCTCTTCCCATTTGGAAATTTTCTCTTTTTTATCACCCTACCACCAGCACTCCATTATATACGCTTAACCGAGCATCTCACTCTCCATTATCTCTCAATTAATTCGACCATCATGTACATGAAGATGCAAAATTTAAAAATTATATTTTATATATATGAGGTCTTGTGGCCGTGTGCCTGAGTGTCGCGAATCTGGGGACCCGGGTTCGATCCCGACCTACGGCAAAAATTACATCGAATTTTAAGGGCACAAAATTGACCCATGTGGCGCACTCTCCACGCCAACATTGAGTGCCCGTGAGGTGACGCCTGGTAAGCGCCCGCACGGCGTATAATGTATAAATTCCATACATAATTTTTCTTGCAAAAGATTCTAAATTTCCAGTAAAATTATTTCATAAAAAAACTATTCAAATTGCACTTGACACTGACATCTTCTTTTTTAACTTTTCCCATTCGTTAGGAGTCGCTATTTTTGCGTGTCGTTATCATTCAGTTCCTTTTCTCTCAAGTCTTCCGCAATACAGTCCTTCCATCTTATCATTGGTCTTCCTCTGTTTCTTCAACATCCTATTACTAAACTATTCATTCTTGTTCCAATATAATTCTTCATTTCTCCTCATGACATGTTCAAACCAATGGAATCATATTTCTTGTATCTTTCTAGAAACTTGTAATACTAGAGTTATTTTCTTACCGTATCTTTCCGTGTTTTCCCCAACATCTACTTCAACATCCTCATCTCTGGCACATTAACTTACTTTTTATTGATACTGACATCTGTCAATTTGAATTAGATGAATATATTAATAGTTTCCATGTTTAGCATAGCTGGCTGAATTATAAAAATTAGTTTCTTTATAATTCTTTAACTCTGTATCTATTGAATATGAAGTATAAAATGTAATCAAATCGTATAGAGAATAATATATTCTTTAAGTTATAATAACGTTAAATGTCAATAAATCAAATTTAATTGTTAAATCTTCAAATGAGGGTACTTCCGGTTCACCAATTATAATCAAAATCTAATCACTTGTTCTTCTGGATGTAAACTTGAGGAATACGAAAAAATTATAATTTTTGGAATCGTGGTATTGAAGTTATGGGATCCGGCACTTTTGTCACACACACACACACAGACACACAGACACACATACATACAGACATCATCGTAAAAATGGTAAAATCGTATTATAGGGACCCTAAAACATGCTTATACACTAAAAACTCATCATTGAATTTTTTGACCAAAGACAATACCTTCCTTACCTAAAGGTGACGGAAGGTAATTTTTTTTACCAAATTATATTAAATTTGCATTGATTTATGTTCTTTTCATATAATTTATACAATTTAACAAAAATTTTATTTTGATATGTCAATGTTTTTAATTTAAAACAGTGCATTTTTGTGCCTTACAAATTAATGACGTCATTGTCGACTACGGTTTGAAAATATACATGAATACGGTTCATCGCGAAAAAACAGCTATTAACTTAGAAAGATTGAAACCATGTTTAAATAACAATATAACACAATTATATCGTCCATGTCTTTGTTAATTAAATGAAAATTGTATTATTTTAAAATAAAAATAAAATGTGGAGGTAAATAAGGCAAGCAAATGAAATTAGACATAATTAAATTTGCGAAAGTACGAATAGGTGTAAAGGATGAAAACTAAACCCAGATGAATAAAATTGATATTGAAAGTGTAAACTTAGTTTTGAAGTAATTGCGTTTGAGTGCTCCGCATTCTACTAACCTATTTGCAACAGCTAATTTGAAGAGAACAAAATAAAAATTAAAGTTTTTCCAGTAGAAATTATAATTGCTAGTAGTAAATTTTCTGATACGTAAACTTTCATAATCATAAATTGGAAGTGAGCACAGACAGTGAATGCTAATCTGAAATAACGCTGTTCTCTGTTATGCCTGGCTCGTTTTTGAGAAAATAAATTGCATTTTTTATCAGTTGAATAGCAAGTAAAGTAACAACGATGAGAAAAGGGCAAAATATTTATCTCTTAAACAGAAATTTAATTCAATGTTCCTTCCAATCTCTTACGGAGTTACCGTAAGGTCATAATAATTTTATATCACAGCTAAAGGCAAGGAGTTTCTGAAATAATAACTCTTTGCTGGAACAGCGAAATGTAAAAAAAAAATATTAAAATTTTACTGAATTACATTGTAAAAATTATACCTTATGGTGGTATTCTGAGCGTTTTCATAACTTCTATAAGAATTATCTTAAGGACTTATAGATCTTAAACGTCAGAGTGGTATTCTGAGTGCATGTATAGCTTATATGATTATCTTAAATAGCTGAAGATATCTTAAAAACTTACGGTCACTGTACAATTCGCTATAACTTGCCAGAGAAACAAATAGAAGTACAATTTGGTTTGAAAATGAATAACAATTTGCAAATTTTATATTTTGCACATGTATTATCATAAGAAGAGTATAAACTTTAAGTATTAATTAAATTATTTAATTAAAATATTTAAATACATTTGTCAATATTTGAGGTTAATTATTGTTATATTTTTAGTAAAAATATACGCATATTATAAGAAAAAATATAAGGGATGTAATTAAAACATTTTAATTGCCAAACATTTTAAACAAATGTTTCATCTTACAATGTGTGAGAAATATAATTCAGATTCAGACTTCGGTACATTACATTTTTGTGCATCTGGTTCATACCAAAGCAGTGTTAGAAATAGCACTTGGGTGTCAATGAGCCAGCCAACAATTAGCAAGTTTTCTTTTCCTGTAACATAATTTTATATTTTTATTTATAATATAATTATATTGAGGTATTCCAGTGTAGTAAAATTTAAAAGAAACAATATTATAATGTTATTAACTAGGTTGAAAAACGAGCGAATTCTGAAAAATAAACTCAAAATTGTTTTATTTAATATGATTTTCCAATTGTTTTATTTTAGCGCGGAAAAGATTACACGTGGTGTATGACATCCATTCGTTCTATTACGTATGTAATGACGTACTTGTCTGCTTGTGGAAACAGAAGAAGCAGTGCGTTCACCATTGATGCTTTCTCGTTTCTCAGCTGATCTTTATTTGTGTTTCTTGCTAGTTTTGATATTTTGCTGTAAGAATGACAGCAACCAAATTCTTAACTAATAATACTTTAATATAGTTACAACTAAAATCCACGGATAACAAAAATAAAACAAATGAAAGTCATCCAAAACAAAATAGCATCTGACACTGTGAACAAACCAAATCCCCATCCCCTTACTCGCTCCAAGCCAAGCGACTAACAACTGTAGTCTACGACATGAAGCGAATTGACGTCATACCATATAATTAAGCATAATTCAAAAATTCATATCTCGCGGAAACGACACAATAAAAAACTCAAATTTTCACATTTGTATTTCAAATTTATTAAAGTTTCAGAAAAAATAAATAAAAAAAGATTATTGAAATACCCCACTACTTATCAAACATTTTGAATTCTTAAATCATTCACCATGCGTGACTGTTTGTAAACAATTTTGACGTAAATCTTCTGTCAACTTCTTACAGTAACATTCAATCAGTGTCAAATTCAATTTACATAGTATGTTCGTGTTATAATTTTATTGGATTTATAAAATCTGTTTAAAGAAACTTTCGATATGTGATTTGTACAAAATACAAAAAATTGGCGGAAGGTAATGTGCTGGCCTCATGAAATTTCTTAATAATTACTTTGCAAGATATTAGAAATTTGATATCAGTGTCACTATCACGTGACACTATTGCTATCTTTCTCTCGCAGCCCACTATAGATTCTGGTGCGGGAAGAAGAAATGCAATTAAACTAAAACAATTAAGACTTTTTACAACTGCGAATTTCTTTCATTTAAAATAATAAAAAGAATTAGAGTGGACCACCCCATTTACAAGATTAAACGAATTTACCATTACTTTCTTATTATTTTCTTATTGGCAACTAATGCTAGACCAATAGTTTTCTCCGATATTTATTTTTTCTAACGTCTTTTTCTTCTCTTTCACATATCGTTAGGTATATTGCACAAGCAGCATTCCCCCTTGTTGGAAGTAGTTGCAGTGAGAAATGGCATGTATGATAAATGTCTACGAAGCGTTTCGCGCTTGTTTTGAAAGAGCAAACGAGTCGGTCTGAAGAAGTAATAACAACTACCGGCTCCAGTTAAATACCTCACGTCACGTCACTAACCCTTCCTGGCCTGCTAGATGTTACGCGAGCTCCTTAGTTGGAACTACCCCTTTCATCTCGAGGCGGGTAGTCAGAGAGGAAATGTTTTTCAGAAGAAATTTATTATTTAATGTTTTTTTAAGTTATTGAATGCGCAATTTGTATAGGCAAGCAACTGGAAAAGAAATGACGATAATAAATGTATAACTTTTAAGAGGGTTTTGTTATTTCATCTATTTTACGCTTTTGCGTCATTATTTATACGCCTACCGTCTCATATTTCAGTTGTTTATTTTAGAACAGCTTCATTTTCATATCAAACATGAGTTCATTCGCAGTTTATGTTTCCGCACACAAAGTAAAGAATAAAAACATGTAAAGAAATTACACATATTTGTTTATGAGAATATTCATAGGACTTTGTTTTCATATACGCCACGCAGTTAATAGGCAGAAATTTAAAATGCATAGAATATTTAATATCTCATTTGATTCAATACTCTGCGGTACAAAAATCTGAAATTCTCATTTAGTCATAAAATTTTACAAATTACGACACTAGGAAAGAATATATTTTTTAATATTTGTCTAATACGAGGATTATGCTAGAATTATTGAAAATAAGACACATTCTAATTTTTTTTACCTCTAGGTAAGAAAGGCATTGTCTTGGGTCAAAAAAATTGATAGTGCACTGTATCAAGTGAGATATGAAATTCAGCAAACTTCAGCACCTATACACAAGTGTTCATGTATAGTTTTGCCTGTTTACAGCTTTTGAACATGGAAACGTAGGTGAACAAATAAATATCAAAGAAAAAAGTGGTAATTAACGCAAATAAAGTGAATAAAATATTAAATACAAAACACACGCGCGTTCTAACTACTAGCACCATCTTTATTTCTAACTGTATGCATTTAATCTGAAATGAGCAACAACATATCGAATCTACGTCACAGTTTTCAAGGACGTTTCTAGATTTGTAAAATTTTTAATTTTCTCACTTTATATTATTAATATAAACTTTTGCCTAAACACGTTTTACTGTATTTTCCTACTATATCAAGATGTAAACTATAGAAAAAAAGATACTATTTTGCATAAATTCCACAACATTGGAATACCCCTTTGATTTAATGTAAATTCCGTCCATCTAATTCCTCCGATGAAATGCTTTTAATCTTCAACTCAAACTAAGTTTACGCTTCAAGTTAGGCAACTGTAGAATAAACAATACAATACGAGTAATATCCCCTACGGAACAATTCTAGCACGCCACTGGTCACACAGCACAACATCCAGTCATGTTCAAATGTTCACTGGTCAAGAACTACAACCGTTTCTCACTGCAATTCAACACAACTGTATTTTAACAAGACTGCAATTAATTAGAACAAGCGCTCTGGCAGGAAAGTTTAAAATGGCACATAAGCACTTCGCATTATAAAGTATGAGGCTCATAACTCATATCTATGTGTGAAAGTGTATGCTCGTATGAAAGAAAGTATGATTTGACTAAATTTCAGTTAAGTGTACAAAAAAGTAGGTACAGTAAAATTTTTGAAAGATGTCCGATCAAGGTTGTCTACAAATTGTATGAATTCAGATTTTTGCTCCGCCCATCATGACAAATTCAGTAGTGTCGTTTGCTTAGTTTTTATGAGGGTACGTAAGATACTACTGTTATTTTATTATTATAAAAATATATATTACAGGAAAAACATTCAAAATTCAAAAATAAGTCAACTAGTAAGTTTATAAGCAAATGTAAAACCAAATATGTTAAAAAAAAGATAGTGACACAATGTGAGTGTCAGTGACTCTGACATAATATAACGTTATACGTACGGCTATGAATCCAGGTAATGTATCTAAATTAATAAATAAACTTACGTTACAGCGAAAGTATTATCAACAACGAGCATCGTTTATAAATGGAATGTCCTAACTTAGTCGAAACAATATGAAATTTTGAAAGACAAGCGTGTTATATCCATCCTTATCACACAGTCTTACAGCCTTTGCCAAAGAAAGAGATAAATGTATGCCTATTTGTTAATTCGTTCGTGATACAGGTGCCCTTGATCGGACATCTTTCAAAAAATTTACTGTACACTGTGGTGTTTCTAGCTCAAAAATGTAACCCACAACACACATCTCTAGGTGAGCTGATTTAAGGTTGCCCAAGGCTCCGTTTCCCACTCGTCGCGAACCCCGCCACGACCCTTTGGAGATGATGTTCACTTAGTTCAAGATAGTGATGCTGCGAAACGAGAAACGGCGAAAAACAATCCACTCTCGTCTCGTTCGAATTGTCGACGCGATATTTCTCTTACCTTCTTTCGATCTCGACACGAGTAACGAATATCTCAAATTTATAATTAGTAATGGTAAATAAATTAACATTAAAAGGATATATTAAACGATAATTTTACTGAGGACCGAGTTCATAGTCTGATATTTAAATGGTAGTTATAAAAAAATAATAATATCATGACTTATTTCTTATTACTAGATGTGTTAATCTGTTTTGTACGCTGATATTTGTAACGATGATTATATATTCGTATAGTGCGGGCACTTGAAGCACTTTTATGCATATTTTTTACTATGGTGGAAATGATTAGGCAGAGGACTCACGTCATAAACCTGAAAAAAACCTTATAAAAATAATTATAACTTGCAGAAATTATTAGTTATTTATTTTTTAAAAAAGTAGAAAACATATACTAGTATTAAATAAACGTATCAATTCTTATTCCTTTTACGGAATATAAAATTATTTGACACAATATAGTCATTCTCAGTAGTGCTAACGTATGGTACGAAAATAAACTACAATTACTTCAAATAATTTTATATATACATTACTTAATACTAGTACATTTTTTCTTCTTTTAAAAATAAATAACACCCAAATATTTGTACAAGTTATATATCATTTTATAAGGTTTTCTTCAGGTTGATGACGGGCGTCCTCTGCCTTATCATTTTCACTACATAATCCTATAAATCTAAAATGAATAAATAAATATGAATGTAAATGAAGAGTCAATTCAAATATGTATTTATATCGATTAATAGTCAGTATATTTTAATTAGATAATATAAAGGAATCGTATAATCGAAATCTCGAATTTCTACTCTCGTCTCGAGCTAATCTCGAGGGCATTACTCTCGTCTCGAAAATTCGAGACGAGATCATGAGGGCCCCTACTGCGCAGGCTCTATTGCCCCACCAATTCCCCATTGATTTCCCCACCTCCTCTAGACCCCCTCTGACAATACCACCCCCCGCACTCTGATCGAACTGAGCTCAAACCGTGTAGGCAGAATAAGAAGTCATGTCTAAAAAAAATTCAGCTGCTGTACTAAAAAACTATTTTTCCTTTGACCGTTTATTAATAGATTATGTTAATGTATAGAAAATTATTCATTAATATAAAATCATTCATTAATAGCCCATATTAATGCATGATTTTTTTATTAAAAGATTGTCAAAATTTATGTGTGAATCGCTACTAACCTAATTTTTTTTGTCGTGGAATAAAATTAGATTTTCTAATTCACTAAGATATGGCCAACGAAAAAAATATTAGTAACTAAGCCGTGTATTAAAATAACAATTAACTGACAAAAATTAATAGGTTTCATTTTGTTCTATTTACGAAGTAAACAAGTACTCTTGCAAAATTTCACTGTCTAGTAGGGTATTGTCAAGATTACATTACATCTGGTATAATCTTCTCGAACGAAACAAAAACTTTATGCACAATTCGAATCGATCTCTAAATAGGTACTTGAAGCTCGTCATGCAATTTCAAACAAAAGAAACAATTAATTATAGTACCTTGTAAACTAACGAATAAAACTCCACTTAACAATGAAATGTTTCATTGTTTAAAAAAAACTTGTTTTCAAACAAGTTAAGATGAATTTTTCACACATTTTTTATGTAAAAGTTGCAAGAAGTTATTTTATGCAAGCATACTAGCCGATAAATATAAAAGTAGTTAGTAAGTTTACTTAGAACTCTCGCTAACTTTTTTGTAATCCGATTTGCTTGTTGACATACGGATCTTTTATTACTTCATTGTTCAACTTTTTGTTTTATTCGCAATACCCAAGCTGCTTGATTCAAAAACAAGTTTGTGTATAAAATATGATTTAAAACTATCAGATAGAATACATTTCATGCGTGTTTTGTTTATCAGAAAAACACATCATTTAACATGTATGTCATTTTAAAATAATTGAAAACATTTGTCATGAAAATAGAACACACAGATATGAAACGCAACTAAATGTAAACTTTTATACAGATAGCGATAGAATACTAGCGTATGACTATCTACAAACTATATCTGTTTTGTATGAAGAGATTAGTTTATATTGACATTGTAATAGATATGACCTTTTAATAATTTGTATGTATTCAATTTATTGCTTGTGGAAAATCGGTTTATTTACCATGGAGAAGCTATTTTTAAAAATATATGCCACGTGTAGTTTAAAATCCTCTGTTAACGATGTGCACTTTAACAAATTGCATCCTTGAAGTAAATATTTCAACTAAATCACGAAATGCTGGGTTGATAAATAAGTTCGTAGCGTTTTTGGTTTCTAGGACAAGAGTGCATTGGAAAATTTGATGTAGTAATTAACGTATCAAGGATATTATAAGGACAATAACGCCTGTGGTCAACAGTGTGCTTTCCGAGGGCTTCCGGCCCGAAGTGTGTACGTTGACCGGAGGCATTATTGTCCATTTAACGCCCGTGGTACGTTCAACGGTTAATGTCCGACCGATATATTATTTTATTAAAGATTTTTTTCGATTTTTATCCTTGTGATTTTTGTTGGAGATAATCTATTTGCTTGCAAACGCTGTAACTAGCGATATTCTTATTTGTTTCCAATACCGATTTTTTTTATTTCAATATTTCCATCTCTCATAAAATTGCGAAAGAATTCTTGTTTAGTGGCTGGCGTGAAATTAAATACTAGTACAAACATCAACACCAACACCTCGACCACCATTATAAAGAAATTGACTGTTCAGATAATGTTAAGCGTTGATTCAATAGGCACTACGAATACTGAACAACATGCTAACCTAGAATTGTTTGTCGTTTTGAAAATTGCATGGCAATAAGTAATCCTACTACAATACTCGTAATAGCCTTGTATTCTAAAGTAATAAAGAAATAGAAGAATATTATTTACGTTCACTTTGTTAGTTATAGATTTATAATATGGGAATTGTAAATAAGCGTATGACATCTGGTGCTATTTTCCGGAACTATCGTTGATAATGTTATGTGACATTAGTTTGATTAGGTTATATATAAACATAAATTGATCCATTATATTTATATTACTTATTTTTATAAGAATTATTTGCGACCATCCGTAACATATTTAAACATAGAAGTAGGCCGTAGGGTCGAGGAATTATTGTAATAAACGAAGAAAGAATTTATGAAAAATTCATGGACCTCGCAGGGATTTGAACCCTGGACCTTCTCATATCTAGTGAGACGCTGTAACCAACTGAGCCACAAGATCCCGTCCCATTGAAGTCGATGAATCATTCACAATTCTTTTTACAAAATTCGTAGACGAGTACACTAACCATACGGTGTAGATGAATACTCAGCGCGAACAATGCGCTATATATAACATATATAATTGTTGTGAATCAGCTTGCCTTTTTATTACTTATTTTTAAAAATACAGTGCGTCTTAATAGATAATACACATTTAAGTATAAAATAAATTATGAAATGCCAATTATCAACGTTAGATCCTTTTAAAGCCGTTTCGGCGCTGCGATCTTATTTTTAATAGGGTACCTTTATATACAGGCTATGGCCATGGGGCAAGATCGCCGCCATTAGCGGGCCAATGTCAAACATACTGATAATTAATTTCCCTATTTATTTGTAAGAAATATGTTATTATATTACACAGTAATATTAAACAATCACACTATGAATCTATACAGGTAATAAAAATTCATTTATTTAAGAGATACACAATTATTATTATAAGACAAACATTTAGAGGTTATGTAGAGCATAGGATATAGGTTGTTATTATTACATCTAATTTAATAACTGTAGTTATTATTTACATAGTAAGTATTCTAAACTTACCTTTTAAAAATTTAAATGTGTATGCTTAATATTGGTAATTTTTATGAGTTTTCAATATTGCCAGTCATCGTAATCAGTATCTCAAGAAAATACACTAAATAAAATAAAAGTATTACTTACACTTTAAATAAATATAAGAAGCATATTTAAATGTGTTTTGCATTAAAATAAAACGGGAAAACTACTGAACAGTAACTACAGACAGCTGGAACTGGAGAGTGGAGGATGTTTGATAGCAATGAATTTTTTTAGTGTATAGAACAAAACATAAGGAAACAGATAAAAAAGTGAAAATTAAACACAAAACAAGTTCGTGCTGGCTTAAAATTGTAAACTAAACAAAGGCATTTTCATATAGCCATTTGCAATGAAAATTTTGACCCAGCATACTTCAAGTTCGGATTACACGTCAGCTTTAACCTTCAAATTATCACTTTAAGAAGGGTTACATCTGAGGTTGTTTAATACCAATTTAGATTATTAATGCTCAGTTGCATCAACAAGGCTTAAGCAAAACTTACAAATTGTAATTTTAACAGCAATGCATAATAATTCATTGCGATGTAATAGTATATATTTAAGGAATGCTGTATAAACCAGTTACAACTATATTGATACCTTTAACAAATAAAAAAAATCTGATGTGGCCAGCACATAACCTCTCGCCGTATATTTTACCTGGCTGTATGCATAAAGCAAAGAATATTTTTATAAATACAAATAATATATTCATATAAATCTATGACGTATAAACTTCTTTATTATTCAATAATAGCATGTCTCAACATAAATATATTTTACCATAAATTATGTTACAATAAATTACAAAGTAGAGTTTACCATATATAAATATTAGGCTGGTAACAGCAATTTTCAATTCGAACAACCTTGTTTACTTTCTCTTCATATTCTTCTAGTAAAAACATTAATTTTGGGCGGTCTAAAATGTATATATGGATTGTGCATCTATTCTTACATATCTTCTTTTACATTTTATTTTTTCATACTTGTTATATCTAAATAACACTAATTCCCTTTAATAAAGTGACGGATAGATTGCATTCCGATTATTCTTATATCGATGTGTAATTTTGTCAATATTTACAACTTACTTGAGAAGAATTTGATAGCTTTTTCGCAATTCAAAGTTACTCTAGTCTACAGTACTGGTGTACATTGTCCCATAATGTTTGAAACAAATTTAAGTCCTTCAACCTAGACTTGTCATCTCCATAATAGTCACAGATCAAGAATTAAGGGATTCTCCAAATACATTTTTCTTTCATTACTCATTATTTCTGACACTGACATTTATCTGTCAGTTACAAATAATTTAAATTTGCAACTATTTTTCATGGCATCCTTTCGGTTGTAAAATTAATTACAACATTATTTTATATATTATATTCCTTTTATCTCTAAATCTATAAAATATGTATAAAAATATTTAAATGTATCAGAAAGAGAATTTATTTTTCTTTAATATTATCAAGAAAAATTTTCAAAAAATAATATTTAGAAGATTTTTTTTCAAGAATCTTCTACTTCCGGTTGTCCAATTGTTACCAAAACCTTTTCAGATCTTCCCATGAATGTCCGATTGGGAAATACGTTGTTAAACAAATTTTAAGTCTTATAGTTTTTGAGTAACCGTCCTTCCAACATCCCACACACACACATCCACACACACACACACACACACACACACACACAGACATCATCGTAAAAATGTTAAAATCGGATTGTAGGGACCTTAAAACGTGCTTATTCAATAAAATCTGGATATGCGATTTTTAGCATGAATCCAATACCTCTCTTAGCGAGAGGTAAAAATAAACAAAAGAAATAGGTATTCATTCTCAATGAAATTTGCAATAGGTATATGAAAATCAAAACTTCTTGAATGATCACTCCAACTTGGAGTATGGCCCATTAGTACGTAATGAATTCTTAAGACAATAGCTCACATAGTAAATGAGCTACGTTAAGTTAATTTAATAGGGCTGTTGAAAATGAAATAGCAGCAATTACGCGCCACGCAATAGGCTGTAGGAAACATACGCACGCAGTAATGTCGTCAGTCTGGTGTGCTACTTGACATTGCGTATTTCAGCCGCTTGCAGCCTGCTTGGCATCTCTCAATTAGTTCGTATGTTAAGCAGCTAGCGACATCTTGTGGACAGATTACATCTAATTTGAAAATTTAATGAGCTTTAATCGCGGATTTTCTAATTAACTATAGCTTTGTTTTATTACAAGGGGAAATAATTAAAACAATCCCCCTAGACAAATGAGAAGAGACGTAGAACAGTAGCCTATGTCACAGATTCTATGACAGAATAATATAAACATATATGTGTATACCGGGAGTTTATTTTATCAGTAAACACAGGGTATATCATTACCATAGTTACAGTATAAATGATTGACAGCAATGTATTAAAGTGTTTATTTTATAAGTAAACATAGGGATAAGCAACATAGACTAAAATAAATATTAAATTATGAATTAAAGAAACGAGAAATAATTTATTTATGTTTATACACTTAACAACTACATTGAACTAGTGAGGAATTTTTGTTTTAACTTATCAAATACTCAAAATTGGCACCACTAACTTCCAAACAATATCCTAAACGATTATAAAAAAAATTAATAGATTCGTTTTTTGCTGGGGAGTAATATTTTGTGAAGCTGCACTAATTCTGTTTTTTAATTGTACAATGTTCATTCTCTCACCATTGTACACATTTTTTAAGTGTCCTCAAAGAAAAAAATCATTTGGTGCAAGCTATAATTATTATAGATTTTTCTAATTGGTGCTGAGCAGGGTCTGGGTTGATTATTAAATGTAGCAGCAGATACATATCTTAGGCTTATATTTGTATTATACCTGTTATAATCTGCAATTTTATAAAAAAAATCTGATGTGGCCAGCACATAACCTCTCGCCGTATATTTTACCTGGCTGTATGCATAAAGCAAAGAATATTTTTATAAATACAAATAATATATTCATATAAATCTATGACGTATAAACTTCTTTATTATTCAATAATAGCATGTCTCAACATAAAGATATTTTACCATAAATTATGTTACAATAAATTACAAAGTATAGTTTACCATATATAAATATTAGACTGGAAACAGCAATTTTCAATTCGAACAACCTTGTTTACCTTCTCTTCATATTCTTCTAGTAAAAACATTAATTTTGGGCGGTCTAAAATGTATATATCTGGATTGTGCATCTATTCTTACATATCTTCTTTTACATTTTTTTTTTCATACTTGTTATATCTAAATAACACTAATTCCCTTTAATAAAGTGACGGATAGATTGCACTCCGATTATTCTTATATCGATGTGTAATTTTGTCAATATTTACAACTTACTTGAGAAGAATTTGATAGCTTTTTCGCAATTCAAAGTTACTCTAGTCTATAGTACTGGTGTACATTGTCCCATAATGTTTGAAACAAATTTAAGTCCTTCAACCTAGACTTGTCATCTCCATAATAGTCACAGATCAAGAATTAAGGGATTCTCCAAATACATTTTTCTTTCATTACTCATTATTTCTGACACTGACATTTATCTGTCAGTTACAAATAATTTAAATTTGCAACTATTTTTCATGGCATCCTTTCGGTTGTAAAATTAATTACAACATTATTTTATATATTATATTCCTTTTATCTCTAAATCTATAAAATATGTATAAAAATATTTAAATGTATCAGAAAAAGAATTTATTTTTCTTTAATATTATCAAGAAAAATTTTCAAAAAATAATATTTAGAAGATTTTTTTTCAAGAATCTTCTACTTCCGGTTGTCCAATTATTACCAAAACCTTTTCAGATCTTCCCATGAATGTCTGATTGGGAAATACGTTGTTAAACAAATTTTAAGTCTTATAGTTTTTGAGTAACCGTCCTTCCAACATCCCACACACACACATCCACACACACACACACACACACACACACACACACACACACACACACACACACACACACACACACAGACATCATCGTAAAAATGTTAAAATCGGATTGTAGGGACCTTAAAACGTGCTTATTCAATAAAATCTGGATATGCGATTTTTAGCATGAATCCAATACCTCTCTTAGCGAGAGGTAAAAACATTTTGAAATGTGACAGTTTGACGAGTCTGACAACTGCTGACAACTATTCCCTATGTTTACTCATAACATAAACGCTTCAATACATAGCTGTCATTTTATAACTATGGTAATGAAACTACTCTATATTTATTCTGTATTTTTTATTTTGTGTGTAAGTATAAGTATATACAGTCGATTATTAATAAATTTCAGACCAGCTGCAGAGCGATATTGGGAGATGTGATCATATTTTCGCACACTATACACATATCTCAAGCAGCTGTTCTGAAAAAGATCAATTTTGTATTTATCACCTTCAGTTAAGTTCGGTATGTAGACAGAAGCACAGTATTCTAACAGTGGAAAAATTAATACATGGACAAGTCGAAGTTTTACTTCAGAGGATGATAAATAACGGTATTGATACAATATTTTAAGTTTAAATTTGGCAGATGTTAATTTCTTAATTAAATGCTCACGAAAAACCAATTTGTCATCTAGAAATCTTGACCACAATACTACGTTGCAATTTTGCACCATTAAGGCCCAGTATTACAGTTTTAGTTTAAACTCAGTTTAAGATTGGCATAATGAAAAATTGCTGTATTACAGTATAAGTATACCGAATTATAACCAATCTGTCTCTTGTACTTTATCAAAAATGAATCATGGAATTAATAGAAATTATAGAAAATATTGATTTGTATAAAATATCTGGCGAGGAAAATTATGAAGCAGAGTTAATAAACGCCAGATAACCGCGTTCGGATATATATATATATATATATATATATATATATATATATATATATATATACATATATATATATATATATATATAGGCCAGACCATATAAATATCTGGAACAATTTGGAATTTGTGCAAAGATTCAGATTATCGAAAGAATCTGTGCGATTAATTTATGATATTATATACGACGTCATAAAAGCTATAACAAACTGGTAAATAAATAGTTATTCAAAAATATTCAGTATGTTTGATATGGTTTATTTTAAATTTATTAATATTAGTCTATAGGATTCATGCATTAACGCTTTTGAATGGTTTATTATTAACATTTATATTTATTTACTGGTAACTTTAATTACTGCTGGTGATTTCTGCGGAGTACATAAATTGACTACGGGACGATGGATGTGGATTGTGCTTCAGGCTAGTATTCGTCATCGAAATATGTTTATAAAATTTCCAAAATTTCATTAATTTTTATTTCAAAGGAATTCATATTGTGGACACGTGGGCAGAATTATGATTTGATTCGAATGAATTTGCTGTATGTCAAAACAGTGTTGAATAGATGACTACAACGTTTTCAACACAAACGAATTATATTTCAATATAGTAATCTATGATTTCAATCATGCCAAATATACATATTTATTCTTTTTTGCAAACAGGATAATCAACTTAACTATAAATCGCATTGCTGTCAAGTTTAATAAAGTAGAGGACTCACGTCATCGACCTGAAAAAAACCTTATAAAATGAAATATAACTTGAGAAAATTATTGTTATTTATTTTTAAAAGAAGAAAAAAAAAGTACTAGTATTCAGTAATGTATATATTAATGATATTTACAATTATTTCCAAGTCAATCGTTATTCCTTTTACGAAATATAAAATTATTTGAAATAATTGTAGTTTATTTTCGTACCATACGTTGGCACTACTGACAATGATCATGTTCTGTCAAATAATTTTATATTCCGTAAAAGGAATAAGGATTGACTTAGAAATAATTGTAATTTAATTATATATACGTTTATATAATGCTAGTATATTTTTCTTCTTTTTACTTCCTTGTACGTAAGTAAAGGAAGTATTGTAATCGCGAAAAATTTCGGTTTTCAGATTTCAGCGGAAATATCCATTTTGATCATCCCTGAATCCATTTTGACTAATTTCGTCGTGACGTCTGTACGTACCTATCTCGCATAACTCAAAAACGGTAAGCCGTAGAAAGTTGAAATTTTGTATTTAGGACTCCTATAACATCTAGTTGTGCACCTCTCTTTCTGGTTATTAAACAATTTCCAGAAGTGGCACTTTACATGAAGCCTATAATAGATTTTAATGAAAAACTGTTTTAAAATATAATCCAAAACTTTTCAAATTTGGTATACAAGACTTTTATGTCAATCTAAATAACATAATAGATTTTGGTTAAAATAGGCTAACCGGAAGTGGTACATTACTTGAAGTTGTTAACAGTTTTTCTTGAATAAAATGATTTTATTTTGATTTTAGAAATAAATGCTTCAAATAAAAGTTTTATTTTCTGCGTCTAGCACATCAAGTATTATTAAATTAGCCCTTTGTATAAGCGAGATATGTAAATTTAAAAATTGTATACTTTTTTGTTTTTGTAATAAAGCTTGCTATGGATTAGGACAAAAAAATAAAAAAAAATGTTCATGTCAAATTACGTTAAATACGTGCAATTTAATGATACGTACAATAACAAATATTATATTTTTATTGTGAAATTAGTCATATTCATTGTTGTAATCAAATATTTCTTTGTTGTAATCCAAACTCTTTTTAAAAAGAACCGGGTTAGATTATGGTCGCTATATATCTTACCGTTTTGAAGTTAAAATTAATATTCTGTAATTTAGTTATTAAAAAAATATGTATAGTTTAATAATCGTACAAGGAAGTCGTGTGGTGTCCACATCAGATTTTTTTAAAAATAGATAACAACTAATAATTACTACAAGTTATATTTCTGTTTATAAGGTTTTTTTCAGGTTGATGACGTGAGTCCTCTGCCTAATCATTTCCACCATAAGCTTTGTACTGCAATACAGAGCAGTGGCTTAAACCTAAGCTCAAGTTTACCTAAAAAAAATTAAGGCGGAACTTTAAAATCGGCCCTAAGTCAACTGTTGGTGTTATATTTGTGCCATACACAAGTAATGCTGATTTACTGGCATTAATTAAGACGCCAGTCATTTGGCCCACAGTTTTTTAAAGTTTTTGGTTTATAATTAATTTTGTAGAAATTTCTAACCATTTGCGTACATTTTATAATTTGTTGAAAATATAAACCAGCCGAATTAATTTGAGTTTGGGCTTGTATTGTCATTACGATTATAGATAGTAGTAATAGTTATTAACAGGATTATATAAATTATAGATGTTTCGTACTTCATATAATAATACCATTTCATGTTGGAATACAAATAGTATACCTTTTAGCTAATATGTAAGCTAATACATAAATGTCACTATATCAAGTATTTAGTTCTTAGTTGGTAGTAGCTAGCTCATTACTTAAAAGGAGTTATATGGATAACGATTCCGTATCAAGACGAATCGATTAGATGCAGGTACTTACTTTACTTAGTAATTGATATACAATACATGCTATGGATATTAAAACGTCATGATAGAAATAATTTATCATCAAAAGTTTCAAACTAATTCATTTAAAAGGAATTACGACCAAGATGTCAAACGTAAGAATAATCAATTAGATACTTCGTCAAATTCAAAATTTTACTTTATCACTTGAATGCTATATTTCTTTAAAACTGTTAGATAATTTTCAGTTCTTTTATAGTTATTTAAAGTAATTCAGGTAATCAAATATTAATGATTATTTATGTATCAAGGTACTGAAGTTCTACTTTTTATCACGAATATGGAATTTAGTTGCCGAAGCCGTAAGGTCGAGGAAAATAAACCATATGAGTGATAAAAAAGAACTTCAGTGCCGAGGTGCATGTTAAATTTTATTTGAAATTGAAAAATTGTGAAAATATTTATTTATATATATATATATATATATATATATATATATATATATATATATATATATATATATATATATATATATATATATACATAACTGTCAGTCTGACATTCAATATGTCCAACATGTCTATCGGAATTATTTTTGTTCGTTCTTCTTGCATATATTTTTGTCATTGTACGTCCAAATTTACTATTATACTCGTATATCGTACACTTGCCTAAATTATCTTACATGTCCAAGAATTATCATAAGATTGGCAACACTACATTTGTATGAAATCGTCCTATAATGGATTACTTTAGTGTCGATTTCTAAACTTTTAATGACGATTCTTGTGCACTTTAGTGACGATGGGCCGTCCAAAAATTAAAGATGCATATGCTACCAAAAATCGAAAAAGAAATTATTTTCAAAAATCTTATAGTACGGTGTAGGTATACATCTGAATTACTTTTTTACTTAGTCCCCAATAATTTGATACTAGTCCTTATCTAATGTTAAACTTCTTTTATCTTATTTTTTACCTTCCGTCACCTTTAGGTAAGGAAGGTATTGTCTTTGGTCAAAAAATTCAATGATGAGTTTTTACTGAATAAGCACGTTTTAAGGTCCATATAATACGATTTTACCATTTTTACTATGATGTCTGTAGGTATGTGTGTCTGTGTGTCTGTGTGTGTGTGTGACAAAAGTTCCGGATTCCATAACTTTAATACCACGATTCTAAAAATTATAATTTTTTCGTATTCCTCAAGTTTACATCCAGAAGAACAACTGATTAGATTTTGGTTATAATTGGTCAACCGGAAGTAGTCTCATTTGAAGATTTAACAGATAAATTTGATTTATTGACATTTAACGTTATTATAACTTAAAGAATATATTATTCTCTATACGATTTGATTACAATTTATACTTCATATTCAATAGATACAGAGTTAAAGAATTTTAAAGAAATTAAATTTTATAATTCAGCCAGCTATGCCAAACTTGGGAACTAGTAATATATTCATATAATTCAAATTGACAGATGTCAGTATCAATAAAAAGTAAATTAATGTGGCAGATATGAGGATGTTGAAGTAGATATTGGGGAATACACGGAAAGATACGGTAAGAAAATAACTCTAGTGTTACAAGTTTTTAGAAAGATACAAGACGATTACATTGGTTTGAATATGTCATGAGGAGAAATGAAGAATTATATTGGAACAAGAATGAATAGTTTAGTAATAGGACGTTAAAGAAACAGAGGAAGACCAAAGATAAGATGGAAGGACTGTATTGCGGAAGATTTGAGAGAAAAGAAACTGAATGAGAACGACATGCAAAAATAGCGATCCCTAATGAATGGGAAAAGCTAAAGAAGAAGAAGATGCCAGTGTCAAGTGCAATTTGAATAGTTTGTTTATGAAATAATTTTACTGGGAATTTAGAATCTTTTGTAAGAAAAATTATGGAATTTATACATTATACACGAGAATGACGGAAGGTATTGTGCTGGCCACAACAGATTTTTTTACTTTCAAATTCTTATAAAAAAAAAGTAACAGATGAAAATCTGTCAGTGCCAAATCGGGGCTGTATGGTAGATAGTCAACAACATCGCATCGAACATCGTCCAGTGAAGTTTTAATTATTCACAATGTATGAGGCTATGAGGACATGTATAACGTGAAGCAGACACACGCCGCTAGTCAACATTTCTTGCCTTCGGTTTTGAATCGCTCTTTGACGTTTATTTAGGATTGTACAGTAGTGATCCATATTCACAGTAGACCGATGCGGAAATTGTATCATTAAGCGGATCTCGCATCTTCTGGAAGAATGAAGTAGATGCTTCATCACAATCGGCTGCTACTGCCAAATTGTTCGCCACTCGTTTGAAAGAGGAGGAGTGGTGCCAACTTTCCGAACCAAAATTTCCTCAAGCCACTAGTGCCTTTGTATCTTTAATTTTTGGACGGCTCTTGTAACTTAATTGTAAAGGGTAAATTGTCCAGCCATTAATGTCCTTGTCTTCTACTCCAACATGTATTAAATCCCTCTTTGTCCTTTCCAAACATGCAATTTGCTGTTTAGTTTAAGTCATTAGTCCAAACAACCGGATAACTTTTAAGCCGGTTAAAGTTCAAGGTCATGGTCCTTAACAAAGCGTTCGAGCAGCCAAAAGAGGATTTACATAACTAACCAGTTAATCAGCATTAGCTAATTGATTTCATCTTACAAGGAGGTATGAATTTTGCGTTGTTAAGACATTTGTAAACTAATTGTCAATCCCAACTGTTCAGATAATTAATGGCTGTCAGTTATGAGGAAGCTTTATTCATTATAAAATTGTTTACTTCGGTAAATCAACACAATTTAATTAAAATTATAGATCGATGAAAATTTCTTGGGTCCAGATACTTTAGAAGTACACAAATTATCTCAATCTTAGACGACTCAATAATAATACGAGCCCAGCCATGCGATCAGTCATATCTACATCCAATTGTTCCCGAATTTTTAAACAAAATTCACCTAATGATAAAGTAGGATTACTTTTTGACAGACGATGAATGGTTTTGTCAATTCTAGCACAAATTTTTCTTAGTTGCCCCATTTACATATTACTTTTAACTTCCCCCATATTGCGATTTTGCTTTCAAAATTTTTGATACGCTACTTTTACTAATTTTACAACAAGTATATGCTAATTCAATTAAATCGAACATTTAATATCAAAAGATTTCGTGTGACTTTATTTTTGAATATACTGACTAGAAAGTAAGATTCAAATTTGCGACAATTATAAACATATTTTTAAAAAATCTGATGTGGCAAGAACAATACCTTCCGTCAATTCTGTGTATTATGTACATATTCCATACATAAATTTGCTTGCAAAAGATTCTAAATTTACAGTAAAATGATTTCATAAACAAACTATGCAAATGGGACTTGATACTGACATCTTCTTCTTCTTTAGTTTTTCCCATTCGTTAGGGGTCGCTATTCTTTATTTTATTCTTCCACTCATTTCTGTTTTCTATGTCGTTCTCATTCAGTTCCTTCTCTCTCAAGTATTCCGTAATACAGTCCTTCCATCTTATCTTTGGTCTTCCTCTGTTTCTTCAACTTTCTATTACCAAGCTATTCATTCTTCTTCCAATATATTCTTCATCTCTCCTCATGACATGTTCAAACCAATATAATCGTGTCTCTTGTATCTTTCTAGAAATTTTTAACACTAGAGTTATTTCCCTTATTCTTCATTCCTTACCGTATCTTTTCGTTTTTTCCCCAACATCTATCTCAACATACTCATTTCTGCCACATTTACTTTTCACTGATACTAACATCTGTCAATTTGAATTATATGAATATATTAGCAGTTTCGATGGTTAGCATAGCTTACTGATTTATGAAATTTAATATCTTTATTCCTGAGTGTCTGGTCGCGAATCTGGGGACCCGGGTTCGATCCCGACCGACGCCAAAAATTACATCGCATTTTAATGGCACAAAATTGACCCCTGTGGCGCACTCTCTACGCCAGCAATGAGTGCCCGTGAGGTGACGCCTGGTAAGCGCCCGCACGGTACAAATATTCCATCATTACCGATATCTGTGTATGAAGCAGATTGGCACACCCAGCAATGGGTAATATGCCGTAATGAAATATTTATTTATTTATTTTAAATGCAATCAAATCGTATAGAGAATAATAAATTCTTTTATTATAACGTTAAATGTCAATAAATGATATTTAACTGTTAAAATCTTCAAATGAGACTACTTCCGATTGACCAATTATAACCAAAATCTAATCACGTCTTCTGGATGTAAGCTTGAGGAATACGAAAAAATTATAATTTTTGGAATCATGATTATGAGATCCGAAACTTTCGTCACACACACACAGACACACAAACACACACAGACACACATACATACATATATCATCGTAAAAATTGTAAAATCGTATTATATGGTTCCTAAAACGTTGTTATTCACTAAAAACTCATCATTGAAGTTTATGACCAAAGACAATACCTTCTTTACTAAGTGACGGAAGGTAAATATAAATATTTAAGTTTCCATTCTTTTGTCCACTATATATCTTTGGAAGCTTAGTTAGTAATTTGGTGAATTCATGTCGTTTAAAATAGACTTTATAAGCATCCAAAATAAACAAACTAAACAACAATATAAATGAAAACGTTTTATAGCTTACATTTAAAATATAAAATATCAAAAGCTGAAATGTGCTTCAGACAATTTTAAAAAACGTAACAAAATAACTATTTGCAACAAAGGAATTCCGCAAACCAAAAGCTCACAAAAACAAAACATTATGAAAGCTCATGATGTATTTAGCTCTGAACAAAGCTCTTGCGACTATCGCGGTGACATTACCTACCGAGTGTAATTAAAAGTCGAGACACGTTTTTGGGTACATTACGACACTACATGTAATGTGCATCAGATTTAAAAATGTTCATTTAATATTCTTTCAGCGTGGGAGACTCAGATAAGTACCAAGGGACTCTATGTAAAAATAATATGCTGTGCGACAACTATGTACATGATAAAGCTAAATATATGCAAACTATAATTTGAAAGAGATGAGTGCATGCACATAATCTTTATTAAGAAGCCGTGCATTACACATAGACTTTGTACTTTGTAACGTGCCTAGATTAGATTATGAGCAGGGATTTTTGATAGAAGCTTTTCATATCTTTATGTTGATTAAATTTAATTTTATTAGAAAGAGCTTACTGTTTATTTATTCGTATCCAACAAAGTACAAACAAGTAACTAAAATGCTCTGAAATAAAAACTGTATCAGACTGATTATAGGGTTTAGGCATCATTGTATCGTAATTTCCGCCATTAATTTGATACAATTAAAAATCAGTCTGCGGAAAACAAAAGATCCGTTCGCTTGGGATCAAGTAGCCACTTCGACCGTCATTTTTCTCGCTAAGATCGAATTGCGTCTTGTTCGTGTTCATCCGATTTTTTCCGCTTCGTTAGCGCGAAGCGAAAATAATTGTTGATGTTTTTTTTGTAAATAATTAAACCGAAAGTCTGTTCGTAAAAAAACCCGAAAACATCCTGGAGGCAAGAAGAAGAATCACTGCAATCACCAGTTCAATTTTTACTCGAAGGCTGGCCACGAAAAGAATATTTGAACAAAGAAAAACAAAGCCTATAATCTGTGTAATAAAATGGAAATTAATACAATAGACTTCACTTTGTTTATTTAGTTTACGCAAATGTTTTTTTATAATTCGCTGGCCAGATTTCTTTAACTTAATTAAGCCGGAATTATTAAGAAGAGCGTGTTTTAAAATTGCTGTGAATTCTTGCTTATTAATCTGAAAAAACTGATAAATCTGGAAGATACAATGCTCGAATTCAGCGCTAGACTAGCAAAACGATTGAACGGTGCTGATATAACACAAAGAATTTTTTGTAAAAAAACCTTTCGTTGTTCCCTTTCAACAAAGATGTGTTCTCCAATTTGAAAACCAGACATAATTTTAATTTAAGTATTCCACTCCATACAACTGCTTTCTTTGTTAATACTGCCTATTACAAAGCTATTAAGTTCTATAACGCTCTACCTTATGTTGGATTTGAATGCTTTCCAAATGAAATTGAAATTTTTTCTTTTATGTAAATGTTTCTACAAAATTGAAGAGTTTGTACCTACGTTAAATGTATATTTTTTATGGTTTTTCCTTTTTTGTTACTATATCTTTGTACTTCGGTTAACAGTCAAATAAATCTTTATTTATTTAATAATAATAATAATAATAATAATAATAATAATAATAATTTTTATTATAATTCCAAACATTTATTAAAGCCTGTTTTACACAATCATATATTTACAATTAAATTTACATGCAAAATATTTTCATTTTTACATAATAACTTTTGATCAAAATCTTTTCCTTTTCCACGGCCAAATATTTGTGACATGTTTGATTGTTGCCGACTTAAGTACATTTTCATATGTTGGTAACAGTTTACTACTACGGTTTACTAACTTCTCAAATGTTTACAACTGATGTTTTGATCTGTGTGTCGCGCTCGTTTTTGTTAACTAAGTTGTGGAGTAAGTGTTGTGCAAAAATATAATTTTCATATTTTTCAGTGTCTTCGTGCAACAATTCATTTTGTACTAAATTTAGTATACTTCTATTTTGTCGCCTTTGAATCCACGGCTTGAGCCAAATTCGTTTACGCTTCAAAATCTTATTTCGTGCATTAACAACTGCGACAATTATAAATATTTTTTTAATTTTTCTATTCATTGTTCTTCATTTGAACTTGACGTTTGGTTTTGTGAAAAGTTTCATAGAACAGAGTAGCCAATTCCCTGCAACTATACACATGAAATGTAAACTTTGGTTTAATGAAAACCCTAAATATCACCAAAATGTGAAGCAAATGACCTTCAAAATTAGAACATGCCCTAATTGAGATTTTTTTACATCGTATGGTACCATAAGAAGTTGTAAATTTATTACCGTGTAATCAATGAAATTTTGTGATCAAATACGAAGTTGTAAAAGTGCATGTAAATTTATGATAATGTAAAACAGGCTTTAGCACCATAATTTCGTAGGTATATGAAATAAATAAACTTCTTAAATTCTCAAATATTAGAAATAATCATAATGACTGTTTTAGCGTGCAGTTGACCATGACCTCTATTCTTGAGCATTCGTATTTGGACAATTCTAGTCTACTATTTATATATTCAGAAGTACTGTTTTCGTGACGTATATTATTCATAAATATTTTATATAATTTGAAATGATATAACCACAGATTTTGCTGTAAATAAATATTTAGTTGCTAAGTTTTTGGACATCTATACATTTATAAATATAAATATAATATTAATCAGTTAACACATATTACTCACAATTTACTAAAACAATAATTAGTTGTAAAAATATTGACTTACAATATCTGCATCTTATCAATTTCAGGTTGTTATTGCACTATTTTTAATTGTTACAACTACTACCAATCAACGTTACAATATTATTTACACTTAACACAAACTAAAATCACTAGTAATAACAATGGAACTAGTTAATAACATTTAGACATTCTGAAAATGTTCTTTATACGGATAGCGATGCCGAAAAACTGAATTTAAGTACGATTCAATACTGCAATCAACGAATAGACCTGTTAGAACAAAAAGTGCCGCCTAGTGCAAGCTTATTCAATGAATTTCATTTGAAAGAAAGTTCGGTTTTTATGTTATTGCAACGTTAATAACGAATTTTGTGTGATTTTTTAAATTATGAGGCGGAGAAGGTTTTGATTTATCTATATTGCGGTATTTCTTAAGGATATATGTAATATTAATATACCTATAATTTCAAATATTTAATTAATAATACAATAAGAAAATTTAAATGTATGTACATACTTCCCAGAAAAAGCTTTGTTAATGTTAATAAAACTGTTGATTTTTGACACTGACATTTTACATTTATCTGTCAATTATAAAAATTTGAATATCTCAATTGTTTTCCATGGAGTTGTTTGGGCAGCGAGATTTATTACAACATATTATTCTATATTATTATATAATATATCTCTAAATCTATAGAAGATATAATAAAACTTGTAAATGTATCGGATTGAAAATTTAAAGATCTTTATTATTGTAGTAACTAAATTTTACAAAAATAATATTTACACGATTTTTTTAAGAAAATACCACATCCGGTTGTCCAATTGTTACCAAAACCTAATCAATTCTTCCCATTAATGTTAGATTGAGGAATCCCTAGTTAAACAGGTCTTTAGTTGTACATAATTTGAGAACATCCAACATCCTAACACACACATCCATACAGCATACGCACACATACACACACACACACACACACACACACACACACACACACACACATACACACAGACAGACATCATCGTAAAAATGTTAAAATCGTATTCTAGGGACCTTAAAACGTGCTTATTCAATAAAATGCGGATATGCGATTTTTAGCATGAATCCAATACCTCTCTTAGCGAGAGGTAATAATGTCGCACTAAATGGAAAACGATACAAGCAGCATTGGGTTTTCTCTGACGCGTACAAATAATTTTCCTAAACCAATACATTCCGCAACTAAATATTGTCTCCTATTCTACCAACACATATTAGGTGAAATCCAATCTGAAAGAGTATTTAGTACTCAAAGTGTATTGATAAATATCATTTTGAGCAAAACAGTAAAAAAGAGAAAGTATATAAAATGGAGTAAATACATCAATGTTTAAAGTTTAATTGTGAGAAATAAAAAAAGAATCGTCATTTATCTCAAATAATTGTCAACGCATTTAATGACTCACAAAAAACATCTCAATGTTCTAAAAATAAATGAGAATAAAAGTGATGCGTGTGTAAAACCGCAATAAAGCAAATACTGGGTCGTTTGGTCGTTGGACCGGGAATGTATATATTACAATAGGAATAAAATTGACGAATGGGGTTCATGATTAGTACGCTTGCGCTGTGGTTTATGTTGTGGTCCCCAAAGTAGCCACTCGTCTTCCCGGACTTTTTACGATTCACGGCTCAAGTCCGCTCCGGGTCCGGAAACTGAGCTCCAGCTAACTTTCAAATCCCGAGCACACGAAAATGTTCTTTGCCATTAATAATTACCACGGCCTTTCCATGCCGCGGAATTTATTTAGGGGACACGATAAAAAATAAAGCTACGTGAAATATTGTACAAAATCCGGTAAGTAACCTTGCTTGTTTATCGGATGAGGACGAGTAGATTTTGGCCGGTTTTCTTTTTCATTTCAGTGCTCTACATGTTCTTCTTCTGGACTTCCATAGGTATTTACGCCAAACACAAAATAACGGGAGATGAAAACAATATATCTAGATTAGAACGTATTCTTTGTAAAAAAATATTTCTTAATATTTAAAACAAATGCATTTTCATACTTTTTATTTTATCATATATTTTAATCAACAGAAGATGTTAAAAAATTTAATAAACAATATTAACAAAATTCACGGCTTTCTAGTTGTGCCCAATATTTTTACCTCTCGGTAAAAGAGGTATTGGATTCATGCTAAGAATCGCATATACAGATTTTAGTGAATTAGCACGTTTTAAGGTAACTAGAATACGATTTTAACATTTTTAAGATGATGTATGTACTCGTATATATGTAGATGTGAGTGGGCGCGTGTGTGTGTGTATGTGTGTTGTGTGTATGTGTTTGTGTGTGTGTGTGCGTGGATATTGGATATACAATTTCTCAATTTCTATGCAATTAAAGACCGACGGATTTCTCAATCTAACATTAATAGGAAGAGTTGAATAGGTTTAGACAACAATTGGACAACCGGAAGTATTAAAAAAATCTTCTAAGTATTATTTTTCGAAAATTTATGTTATCACAAATATTAAAGAACATCTCCATCTAAAACACATTTTTTTTTATTTCCCACAGATATAGAGATAATAATAAAATATATAATATAATCTACTGTAAAAAAAATTACAGCCCAAACAATTTCAAGGAAACCAGTTGACAAATTTAAATGTTTGTAATTGACAGAAAAACGTCAGTGTCAAAAATCAACAGTTTTGTGGTTTTATTAATATTACTGAAAGCTTTTTCAATATTTTTTATTGTACTATTAATTAAATTTAATAATTATATATATATATATATATATATATATATATATATATATATATATATTGTATATGTATATGTCAGGTTTCTCGCTACGAGAGGTATTGGATTCATGCTAAAAATCGCATATCCAGATTTTAGTGAATAAGCACGTTTTAAAGTCCCTAGAATCCGATTATAACATTTTTACGATGATGTCTGCGTGTGTGTGTGGATGTGTGTGGGGTTGTTGGAGATAAGATTTCTCAAATTCCATAAGACGAAAGACCTATGTAACTACGGATTCCTCAATCTAACAGTAATGGGAAGAGTTGAATAGGTTTTGGTAACAATTGGATAACCGGAAGTAGTAGTATTTTAACAAAAATCTTCTAAATATTATTTTTTGAAAATTTATGTTATTACAAATATTAAAAAACTAAATTCTTTATCCGACATATTTAATTTTTTTATTATATCTTCAATAGGTTTAAGGATATAGAAATATAATCTATAAAATAATCTGTTGTAATAAATCTCTACAGCCTACTCACAGCTCAAACATCTCCATGGTAACTACTTGAGAAATTTAAATGTGTGTAATTGACAGATACATGTCACTAATGTCAGTGTCAAAAATTCAGAGATAGTACAGCAGGCTTCTTCTGGGAATGATATTTAATATTTATTATTGTATTATTAATTATATATTTAAAATTATTGGTATATTACATGAACCCTTCGGAAATACCGCCAATCTCGTTAATGAATTGGAAAAACCTCGAACATTTAGAAGAAAACTTGCTCATAGAATGAATTTAAAATTATAGAAAATACGTAAATATAAAGATTAGGTGTAATTAGAATTGTGTGTACAAGAAATATTAAATACAATACTTATATATACCACGATGGAAAAGGCGAGAGGTATTGTGATAGCCACAACATATTTTTTAGATTAGCAGAACAATTTTTATATCACGTGCATCAAAAAGCACAAAAAATATTCCAATTACAGTATCTCCTAAGTAAGAACGGAGATAAAATCCCACAGAATATCCAAGCATATTTAACACTAACAACGTTGAACAGCATCAACTCTCATCTTCTAGCTGAAAGACGCCGCCACAGTTTTATTTCCTCAGGTCGTCATTACCACTAAAAACTACACAGTATATCTCCCCTGTTTCATCTATAGCAGGAAACGAATGCTCCCTGCAGGATCCTGCAACGGTTGCCTCTCTATTCCTAGTTTAAAGCTAGCGCGTTATCAGTGTACATCTTACAGATTCAAGGTTTTGCATCCTACAGAAAAAAATACCGACGCGTTTCTAGAAAAAATGTAGAGATGCGCGAAACGTTAAATGCACTAGGGATTAATCTTGAAACAATGAGAGGATAGTGTCAACTCATTTCCTGCTAAAAGGAAAAGAATTGCTAAGCGTCATTTGCTGCTTAGTTTTCCTTCTGCTAACACGGAGATGCTTTTGTTTTTTTTGCAGGAATGTTTCACTACGCTGCTAATTTGTTAGAAGTTAGTTGATAGTCCGCAAGGAAAATAAAGCAGGAGAATTATTGTTCAAGTTGAAAATAAACAAAATAATTGTTTGTATAAATTGTAGGAGTCATGCTGAAATTAATTCATTATAATGAAATTAATTATTAAACATTTAAAATTTTAATTTAAAATTATTTATTTAATTGCGTCTTGCATTTATAAATTTAGTTTTCACTTGGTGCAACTAATGACGTCATACGCGGACGTGTGTTGTGTAGTTGAATTTAAAGACGCTTTTTTTAGGGGGAAAATGAACTGATCTCGTACTGAACTGATTAAAATACTCCTAAAAAGAACAGTATCTTTTACCTCTCGCATATCCAGATTTTAATGATTAAGCTCGTTTTAAGGTCCCTACAATCCGATTTTAATATTTTTACGATGATTTCTGTGTGTGTGTGTGTGTGTGTGTGTTTATGTGTGCATGTGTGTGTGTGTGTGTGTGTGTGTGTTTATGTGTGCATGTGTGTGTGTGTGTGTGTGTGTGTGTGTGTGTGTGTGTGTGTGTGTGTGTGTGTGTGTGTGTGTGGAAGTATGTGTGTGCTATGTCTGTCTGTATGTGTGTGGGGACGTTAGAAGGACGATTTCTCAAAACTATAATACTTAATTTCTGTTTAATTACCCATTTCTCAATTGGATATTAGTGGGAAGCGGAGAAAGGGTTCGATAATAATTGAACAACCGGAAGTAGCAGATTCTTAAAAAAAATCTTCTAAATACTATTTTCTGATAAATTTTGCTCTTGCTAGTAAAAAATTATTATATCTTTTATAAATTTAGATATAAAGAAATATAAGGCATATAATAATCTGTTGTAATAAATCTCACAGCCCAAATAATGTCAAGGAAACCAATTGAAAAATGAATATGTTCGTAACTGACAGATAATTGCCAGTGTCAAAAATCCAGAGACATTACTGAAGAATTTTTCTGGGAAGTACATACATTATATTATTTCTTATTGTACTAATAGTTAAATATTTAAAATTATAGGTATATTACATATACCCTTCAAAAATACTGTCAATCCCGCTAATGAATTGGAAACATTTCAAAAAATTAGTAGAGGATAAAATTTCTTCATAGAATAAATTTAGAATTTAAAAATCTAAATATAAAGAATAGATGTAAGTAGAATTTTTGGTGTAGAGTGTAGGTATACAAGAAATGTTAAATACAATAGGACGCGAGCAATCATGTGACTTTGTCCGCCTTGACAATATATGGGAGCCCGTGTCAGAATGATAGCTAGTAATTACGTACATATATGTCAAATATAATTTTTCATTCTAAATTTAGGGGTTTTCCAATTCCATGTAGTTTATTTTCCTCGACATGTAAATTCCACACTTTGGTGACAAATTAACTACGTGAATTTAGAAAATCTTGAAATTTTTTATTAAAAATTTAATATCTATGTATATCATTACTAATTGTCATTCTGACACTGGCCCCCATATCTGTTTGTCAAGGCCAACAATGTCACACGACTACTTGCGCCCTATACTTACATAAGTATGTAACCAAAAACGGAAGTGTCGAAAGGTATTGTACTGGCCACAACAGATTTTTTTTAAATAAGAAGTAGAAAATAAAAATATATGTAGCATTATATTTATAACATAACAATCGTATATGATATTATAAAACTGTTTTCCTTTAAACAAACAAGAAATATGAATTCATTGAAATATTCTAGTTTTCAAAATTAGCTTAGTAAAGAGAGATATTTGTGTATTTAACTTCATTAAATTTTTGTACATTTCAATATCGAAATAGCCAAACAATGTATCATTTATTCATTCCACAAAAGAATAAAGCTGAATTTTAGTTTTTTCAGTGAACTGGTCGTAAAATTTATGCTACCCACATCAGTTTTAAAAACATGTTTTAGTAATAAAAAATCTGCGACAGCAATAAAAACAGTAGCAAAAAAGTGGTAACATCAGCCGTTAACAATTTCTCATGTGGTGCTTGATCGTCAATTTAGGATCAAAAGTTTAAAGACTTGGTGTAAAAAAGACCAACCCGGAAATGTGCACGACGTTGAGATTGGTCATCCCAATATCACAATTTGCGTCAAGTAGGCTTAGGCTGTGACAGTATTTTAGAACAAGTAGATCGCGAGCAAGATGGATCAATACAATATTCAAGAGCGTACAAAAAGCACACGCCGCAAGCTTCAAAATAGAGCGAAAGCGAAAGCTTTTGATGAGATATCCGTTTGGAGATAGAACCGCGTATTTCTCTTTCAGTTTAACAGAAATTTTCCCCTGAGCGATAAATATTTCCCGGCCAATATTGCCTGATAGCAGTTTCAATCAGCCTTCCTAGGTAATAAAATTTTGGAATTGCCTTCACGAAAAACAACCTTTTTCGTAATAACTATTTTCTTCTTTACTTGTAATTTATTTTGGCACAAATTTCTTTTGTTAAATTTAAGAAGGAAAATTGTCCAACATAAATGAAATTTATTGTGTGTATACATAAACCACATAAAAACACGCATGTCCCAGTTAGTGGGTTAGCACAAACCCGAAAACAATAATAAAATCAACATGAACACCATACAACAGTTCCTTTAATTCTTTTTCTTTATTGTATGTTCCATATTCAAAGTAACAACGGTTACATAAAAGTGCACTGAAAATAATTGAGGAGCTACTAGTAAAAACAATCATACTACATTATTTTGAATATGAGATAATAATAAAAAACTTACAGTTACAGATTTTTGTAATTCAATTTAACTATATGATTTAAATAATTTAAATTAAACAATGATGAGCAATTACCTATTAATTGGTCAGCACTATACCTCCCGCCATTTAATTTCTGTTAATTTAAATACATACTTACATATTTACTAATGCTGGCTATTGCATTAAGTTCCATTGCATGAACTAGTAATATAACTATTGTTCCAATTTGTTATTATCCGTATTTTCTTCTCCAGAATCTTAGCATAATTTTATTTTGTGATAGTGACATAAATTTGAGCATAGAATCCGGGATTTATAAAATAAATAATTTTATAAATTTATTCATAAAATACATAGAGACTAAACTTGTTATTGTTAAATCTGTGTATGACTATGGTTGTTTTTGTAAAAACACTGTAACTTTATAATATAATAACTTGAGGCTAAGATACTTTTTTGAGAGAAACAGTTCTACGAATTTGTTAGACATCATTGGAAGTAGATGAAAATAAACAAAATAAATAACTACATTAATAGCACACAATTGACCCCTGCGGTGTACTCTCCACGCCAGCAAAGAGTACCCATGAGGTGACGCCTGGTAAACTCCCGCACGGTACAAATATTTCATCATTACCGATATCTGCGTACAAAGTAGATTGGACACCCAGCAATGGATAATATGCCGTGATGATATATTTATTTATTTAATAACTATATCATCACGGTATATTATCTATTGCTGATTTGCGAATTTGCTTTATACGGGCACTAATTGCTGGAGTTTAATTTTGATGCCGATTGGGATCGAACCTGGGTTTTCAATCTCGCACACGGTCCAGTTTACAAAATTAGGACTATGGTTGTTTTTGCCAAAGGCTCCTTAATTAAGTGTGATTTTATTTTTTAGTATACTAAATAAAACATTTCAGGGTAAATAAACGGTTCATAAACATAGCTAACCAGTTTGTTACTTTTTTTGTTTCCAAACAATAAATCTTGTTGTTCATTGTAGTTTTGTAGTTTTTTTTTCTTGTTTAAAATCTAGATTTAGTTCTGAAACTATGTCCCTGCTAAAACAGAATAAAATGCAATTACATATGTACTTTCAACCAAAAGTATCCACGACAAAAAATATAGGTCATAAACAACACTTTTAGAAAAATATTAATGACATTGTATAGAATAACAAAATTTGTAACGAAAGATGATTATTCAATAATTTATAAGCGGTCTGATGCAATAGGCGTGCTACATGAAATATTTATGGATACATTTTAACTGCAGAAAATAAGTGTAATTTATTTGAAAATTATGTTTCTTTTTAAATAATGCCTTTCTCAAAGATTTATGTGTTTCTCATATGTTTTTGAAAAACACAAAAACATGAACTTTACCTAAACTATATGGAATAATAATTCGGTTTAAACGACAACGTCACTGGATAAACATTAGCACAGAGGGCAGTGTAGTATATAATTAGATATCTGTAACTCTACGACATACATCATTACATAGGCATACACGTTAAATAATCTTCGTCGTTTTAACATGAAATATTGCTAAGCTAGTGTGTGTATTATTTTTTCAAACAAGTGACCTTGAATAGCATATTTAGTGATAAAAAAAATTACCACATATTTTTTAAGTTTTTAATGTAATGTACAAAACCTTTAAGTTTACCTGGAGGTAAGAAAGGTACCTACTATTGTCAAGAATACTTACGAAGTACATCTTATAAATAATTCAATTTTTCTCTCACGTGTTTGAGCTTAATTTTTAATTTGATATTGAAAATACAATGCAAGAGGTTGCAATCTTTTTGAACCTTGACATATCGATCACAAACCTGTGCTTAATTTAAAAAGCTCTGCGTGCTTGGCAAACAAAGCACCTTTATCCAAATTTTATAATTTTCAAAACACATTTCCATGAATACGTAAACGGAAAGCTTCGGGGAAAATTTGTTTCTTAGAAAATACTACCACTGCATGAATCATGAATACCATCAAGTTATATTGCAGTGAAGAGAGGAAAATGTAAATTGATTCCTAACAAGCTGAATTTGGCATACTAAGGATATGGCCATGGTGTGGCTAGGTTTTTGTCCGCCATTAGCGATCCAATGTCATATGTGTTGTTGCGCAAATTATTATGTACTTTCGTGGCTATTGGTTTTATTTTAATAAAAAAAAACACATTTAGATGTAATGTTCATATTTATTTATAATGCAAGTAATATTTTTATTTTATTTACTTGTGTATATTGTTAAGATACTGACTAGGATTACTGACAATATTAAAAACAAATAAAAATTACCAATATTAAGCACAAAAATTTAAATTTTTAAAAGGTAAGTTTAGAATATATACTTGTTATGTAAATAATAACTACAGATATTAAATTAAATGTGATAATAACAACCAATATCTTGATCCTATATTCTACATAACCTCTAAATCTATATCATAATCATAATTGTGTATCTGTTAAATAAATTAATTTTTATTACCTTTATAAATTCATATTGTGATTATTTAATATTCCTTTATAATATAATATCACATTTCTTACAAATAAATACGGAAATGAATATTGAGTATGTTTGACAATGGACCGCTAATGGCGGCGATCTTAGCCCATGGCAATACCCTGTACATTACATCTGCAGTTTTCAAACGAACCTACAGCTTATATGAGTTCGTATCCATTACAAATAATCATTATTCAAAACATTTATTTACAAATTCTATGGCGAAAGAAAATTGCCTAAGAACTTACAAAGAAATATAATGAAATTTGAAATCTGAAAAGAATAACTTCAACGGTTGGTAATTAATGCATCTAGGAGTAGGTATTTAAAATAAATATAATTTTACAATTTTGATTATATAACATGCATATCCTTTAGTTTCTTTTGTTGCCATTCCTGAAAAGCTTGCACCGTCGCGCGTATAGTTTGAAAGATTTCCCGAGTTCACAAATATTTGATCAAATCAAAGTGCAGATGAAGACCAAGAGAATTGTTTATTATTCCCCACGTCGCCTTCGCAGGAAGTGAAAGAATCTTCCCCGAAGTGGAGAACTTCCGCGAAGAATCAAAAGTGCATTATAACACGTTATCGTGCAGCTCAAACGGAAAATAACTTTTCGTTGTCACGGAGTACAACGACACTCAGTTGAACTTAGCTGTCGATTCGATTGCGCGCTCGGGAGAGACTCAGATTTAGCATTTGGTTATTCTAGTGGATATTACATGGCGTTTCCAGAACCACTTGGAAGAAAACAAGGTTTTCTAATCAGGATTAAACTTCTCTAAAGCAATTTCAAACGGAATTCTATTCTTCATTTTTTGTTTTTATCAAGATTGTTTTTAAAACAAAGAAAAGAGTGTGGAGTTTCATTTGTTGGACTTTTATAACTGAAACGCGCGAGTTATATAACACTGTATACTACTTATGCCTTATCGTAATCATATAGTGGTACTTCGTTTTATTTTAACGTTGTTTTCTGCTCGTGTATAAGTTCTTGTTTGTAACTTCTTTGCGGAGCAAATAGCAAACATTTTTCTAGTTTAGTTTCAGTATACCTATGCAATTGCAATTATGTATAAGAATAATATATGATTTCACAATTTAAAAGTTTACCTTATTTGTAGACAAAATATTGTTGGAGACATCAAGAAACTGATTGTTATAGTAGATCACTTACCTGAAAAGAAAATCATACAATTAGAATATGAACATCATAAAACATATTAGTATTAAAAAATTATTGGCCTAGACTAGATAATTAGAAAGTTATAAGTAAATTAATTATACTACCAATCGGATATTTTTCGAGTATTGTTATATTAAAATAATAATTCTGAAGATGTTGATTACAACAATACAACAAAGAATATATTGATATCAAGAATGAATTCGACAATTAATTCAATATTTAAATACTAGTATTCTGCGAAGAATCAAATGCTTATAACTATTTACAATTCTGAAATCTTGGTAAAATAATTTTCTTTTTCTTTTCAGCCGATAGTGAATTTCCCTGATTTACTATTAAAGTTTCAAGTAATGGTATATTACAACCGAGGTGGGATATGTTTCATTACAGCCGAGTGCTTATGTATATTACCGAGAGGCAAAGCCTCGAGGTGTGATACAGCGCGAGGCTGTAATGAAATTCCCACCGAGGTATGTATATTATGTTATTCACAATCATCTTTGTAAATCTATACTTTTCAAAATAAATCATTGAGTTATAACCTTTAATTTTGTTAATATTTTTTGACAGCTCTATTAAAATTTGTTTAGCTTACTTTATTATATACATGACAATGTTGCTAGGCAACATTCACATAAACATTTCCAACCCATGAGATGGAAGTGAAATCTGTTATTTCCAACCCAAGACATTGTCATTTCAGTTAAGAATGACGTATTTCCCAACCTCTAAAAGTTAGGAATTGACATATTACTATATCGATTGTGAATAAAAGAAATATCGTACCAAGCGAATAATTTTCTGGCAATATGTTATGATGGAATGCAAACATAACCGTAAACTTGTTGATTACAACAAACGATTTTGATAACCTAATAATATTGATTACAAGAATGAATCTAACAAACAGAATTACATCAATATTTAAACCTAGCATTTTTCGAAGAATCAAAAGTACAGTATAAACTTTAAAACGTGTGTTAATTTGTAAATTAAGCATTATGGGGAGCGCTGAAATACAATTTTGCACAAAGGCGTGTTTTACCCACGGCACTGTTCTTTACTCTGCAGTATCTGGAAATTCGTTTCAGCTAAGCTGCTGTCTATTTGGTTGCAATATCTTTTTTTTCGAAATTTTAAATTATGTAGAATATAGTTTTCCCGTATTTACGCTAAAATTATATTGGAAGATATCTAATTGAGTTTCAAAGGTCAATTAGCAAAAATGAGTGTTTGAAAACTTGCCAGAATGAGAACAGAGCAAATGCGAAAATGAAACTTTATAATTTTCAACATTTTGTTTTTGTTGCTTCAAGGTTTATAATTTAATTAATTATTTATACATTTGTTCCACGTTTTCACTACGGAATTTAATCTACCTCCATTTCACTAAAATACAACTTTGATTTAGCACAAAATATTCTGCTAAAACATAAAGCACGCGCCTTAATATACAAACACAATGTTTATCGAATTACCCTGCCTTAATTAAATGCATATTTAATTTGATGAGTTTAGTTTACAAACTACTATTAAATCGAAATCAACGCAAAGACAAATGGAAATGAAATTAATCCTTAACAACCACTAATACTGTACTCCCACAATTTGAATATAAAATAAGTACCTTAACCTTCCGTCACCCATGGTAAGGAAGGTATTGTTTTTGGTTAAAAAAATCGGTGGTGAGTTTTTAATGAATAAGCACATTTTTGAGTGCCTTATAATGTGAATTTACGGTTGTATGTGTATGTGACAGTGTGTGTTTGTTTGTGTGTGTGTGTGTGTGTGTGTGTGTGTGTGTGTGTGTGTGTGTGTGTGTGTGTGTGTGTGTGACAAAAATTTCTTCCTCGATAACTGCAATATTACATTTCCAGAAATTATAATTCTTTCATATTCCTCTTTCGTACGTCCATATGAAAAGTTGTTTAGACTTTGGTTGTGATTGGTTAACCGGAAGTAACTAATTTGAATATTTTAACAATTTTTCTTAAAAAAACCTTGTTAAATATCATTTTTTGATTTTGTATGTTATTATGAATAAAAGACTATGTAATATGTTATTCTCTATTGGATTTAATTATATTTTTTTCTTTATATTCAATGAATTTAGAGATAAAGAATTATAAAGAAATATCTTGTAACTTAATGCTACTAAAAACTGCACCATGGAAAAAGAATATTCAAATATTCCTAATTGACAGATGTAAGTCGCAAATAAAATTTATATAAAATCTTTGTGAAATGACTTTACTGGAAATATAAAAGTATAAAATAATTTAAGGTGGCAACAACAAATCACCTAAGGTAATACAACAAATTATAATCATAAGCCAATTCAGCAAATTATTTTAAATATAATGCTATATATGTTTTTATTTTCTACTTATTTTACGAAACATACTGTTCTTTTTATGAGTAGTTTAGTTTAGTTCAGTACGAGGTAAGATCAGTTCATTTCTCCACTAAAAAGAAAATGCCCATACAATAGTTTGCGAATAATTTCTGTGTGAAATTTGTACAAAATACATAGAATTGACGGAAGGTATTGTGCTGGCCACATCAGATGTTTTGAAAAATGCTCTACATATAGTTTCTTTAAGTCGTCTAATAGCACGATTTATGCTATAACATCTTGGACTATTTTTTTCTTGATAACAACGTGCAATAACCTCAATCAGATTTGCTACAAAGGTGCCATTATTAGAAGATATCTCCAGATAATTGAATAAAATTTGGAGCAAATTTATGACAATGATACAAAAACTTACAACGAGTATTGCGTTAACACTTAGTCGAAACAATACGAATTTTTGAAAGATAAGCGTGCTATATGCTTCCTTATTGTACACACTTGTAGTCTTTGCAAACGAGAGAGATAAATTTATGCCAATTTGTAAATTCGTTCATGATACAAATGACCTTGATCGGACATCTTTAAAAAAAATACTGTACCTACTAGTAAATTTGAATAGCAAATTTAGAAAATTCACTTATTTTTCTGTATAAATGCTTGAAATTTTCTAGGAATACTTTTCAATCCTTCCAAAGACAAAATTTCAAAACAGGATTGGCTTTTTTTAATACCAGGTATTTCAGTCAAAATGTATGTTTCAATAGATCAAGCGATAATTTTGTAACTTGCGCTACCAAAGTCGATAACTTCTTTATTAGACTTCATTAAGTTTCGGACTAACTCTAAAAATCTCTCTCGCGCGAAAATGGGAGAAAGGCAAGGAAAAACATTTCACTGTTACCGTTGGCATGGACTTGAAATTGAATTTATGTCTGTGGGAAATACAATAATTCATATAAACTCGGCTGCGAGCAGATATGTAATTGCATAACTTTCATCCGGGGATGTGAGGACAAAATGAACGATATTTAAATTCCAATTTCCAAGTGGTTTACTCATTAGAATCTCAAATGATTAATGGCAGTTATCAGGCTCTCGATGACATTATCAAAACCGAAGTTGCGGTGTGGTAGTAATTTATCTAAACGTCAGTGAGAAGTTTACGCAAAGACGGCGAGCATATGGCCCTGGGGTGATAAGGGAAAGGGAAAACAAACATGTGTTTTTGATTCCCGATGGGTTAGGTTAGGTAGGAACGCCAACGCGATCAGTAACTGACAAGGATCCGAGTACTGCCTAGTGCTGATAATTTAATTAAACACCCATTCAACTATCTAAATGTCTGTTTTTACCTTCCGTCACCTTTAGGTAAGGAAGGTATTGTCTTTGGTCAAAAAATTCAATGATGAGATTTTACTGAATAAGCACGTTTTAGGGTCCATATAATATGATTTTACCATTTTTACGATTATGTCTGTATGTATGTGTGTCTGTGTGTGTGTGTGACAAAAGTTCCGGATTCCATAACTTCAATACCACGATTCCAAAAATTATAATTTTTTCGTATTCCTCAAGTTTACATCCAGAAGAACAACTGATTAGATTTTGGTTATAATTGGTCAACCGGAAGTAGTCTCATTTGAAGATTTAACAGTTAAATTTGATTTATTGACATTTAACGTTATTATAACTTAAAGAATATATTATTCTCTATACGATTTGATTACAATTTATACTTCATATTCAATAGGTACAGAGTTAAGGAATTTTAAAGAAATTAAATTTTATAATGCAGCCAGCTATGCCAAACTGGGGAACTAGTAATATAATCATATAATTCAAATTGACAGATGTCAGTATCAATAAAAAGTAAATTAATGTAACAGATATGAGGATGTTGAAGTAGATATTGGGGAATACACGGAAAGATACGGTAAGAAAATAACTCTAGTGTTACAAGTTTTTAGAAAGATACAAGACGATTACATTGGTTTGAACATGTCATGAGGAGAAATGAAGAATTATATTGGAACAAGAATGAATAGTTTAGTAATAGGACGTTAAAGAAACAGAGGAAGACCAAAGATAAGATGGAAGGACTGTATTGCGGAAGATTTGAGAGAAAAGAAACTGAATGATAACGACACGCAAAAATGGCGACCCCTAACGAATGGGAAAAGCTAAAGAAGAAGAAGATGCCAGGGTCAAGTGCAATTTGAATAGTTTGTTTATGAAATAATTTTACTGGAAATTTAGAATCTTTTGTAAGAAAAATTATGGAATTTATACATTATACACGAGAATGACGGAAGGTATTGTGCTGGCCACAACAGATTTTTTGATATTGAAACTAATTAAACTACTCCAACAAAAAAAAATCTGAAAGAAGCTCTATGCAGAGGTCTGCAAAAATATTTTCAACCAAAGGTACTTATTAGATTATTAAAAAATCTGGTGTGGCCAGCACTATACCTTCCGTCAATCATGTGTATTATGTACAAATTCCTTACATAAATTTTCTTGCAAAAGATTCTAAATTTCCAGTAAAATTATTTTATAAACAAACTATGTAAATTGCACTTGACACTAACATCTTCTTCTTCTTCTTTAGCTTTTCCCATTAGTTAGGGGTCGCTATTTTTTATTTTCTTCTTTTACCCATTTTTGTTTTGCGTGTCGTTCTCATTCAGTCCTTTCTCTCAAGTCTTCCGCAATACAGTCCTTCCATCTTATCTTTGGTTGTTCCTCTGTTTCTTCAACCTTCTATTACGAAGCTATTCATTCTTCTTCCAATATATTCTTCATTTCTCCTTATGACATGTTCAAACCAATGTAATCGCCTCTCTTGTATTTTTCTAGAAACTTGTAACACTAGAGTTATTTCCTTACCTATCTTTCCGTGTCTTCCCCAACATCTACTTCAACATCCTCATCTCTGTCACATTAATTTACTTTTTATTGATACTGACATCTGTCAATTTGAATTAACTGAATATATTAGCAGTTTCCATGGTTAGCATAGCTGGCTGATTTGTGAAATTTAACTCTATATCTATTGAATATGAAGTATAAAATACAATCAAATCGTATAGAGAATAATATATTCTCTAAGTTAAAATAACGTTAAATGTCAATAAAACATATTTAACTGTTAAAAAACTTCAAATGAGGTTACTTCCGGTTCATCAATTATAACCAAAATCTAATCACTTGTTCTTCTGGATGTAAACTTGAGGAATACGAAAAAATTATAATTTTTGGAATCGTGGTATTGAAGTTATGAGATCCGAAACTTTCGTCACACACACACACACACACACACACACACACACACACACACACACACACACACACACACATACACACAGACACACACACACACACAGACACAGACACAGACAGAGACACAGACACACACGCATACATACATACATACAGATGTCATCGTAAAAATGATAAATCGTATTATACGGATCCTAAAACATGCTTATTCACTTGATTTTTTTGACTAAAGACAATACCTTCCTTACCTAAAGGTGACGGAAGGTAAAAATCGTTCAGAACTCATAATGCAATTAAAATTATTTAACCTTTTAATTTATTTTTATTTTTATTTAATACCCAACGTTTCGGTAGCATGGACTGCTGCCTCCTTCAGGGAAAATACATAAATAAGTACTAACAAAAACAATAGCATTAAGTAACCAAAGAAACATATTACAACATATTTAATATAGGAAGCCATAGTCGACTTAGTTCTAAACCGTCATAATATGTAGATTATTATTCTTGGTTTTGTACATCTCAATAGTAGGTATCTCTAATTAACCGGTTGTTCAGGTGTTATAGGTCTTGAAAAAAATTTTGGTTCTTCGAATATGATTTGATGGAAATTTTCCAGGGCATGATATTCTTGTTTTAATTTTTCCTTCTATAATATCTTCCGCATTTATAAGGATTATCTATACATCGTGCACTTTGTTATATAAACTTACGTAATTTGATAAGCCCTACATTCGTAAAGTTTTAGAAAATACAGATATCGTATGCAGTTTTATAAATACCGGAAACTTCCTAGCTTAATTTGCAAACTTGATATCAACTTAATGTTTTCCTTTGAATTTTTATATGTTAATTGGATTTGATAAGACTTTGAAATGCATAAGTTTGTTTTTAATAAGAAACCAGATAGGAGAGAGACGTTAATCCTAATATTTTCCTTTGGGGAGACGAAATAAATAAATATATCAAGACACTATATTACACATCTCTGAGTATACCAATCTGTATCGTTGATGGCGCTAAAAATTATAGTAGGAGCAAGAAAAATCTCTTTGTACCTAGTTGAAAATTGGAAATTATTTTTAATACCTATCTACCAACGCTTTAGTCGAAATTTCACAGTGTACACCCTATATTCACCCGTAATATTAACAAGTTATATGATTATAATCGATGATAATTTTGAGCGAAACCGAATTACAGATTTCACAAGCAATATCTTCGATTATTAATCATATCACGAGCTTATATTTAATGAGAGAAAATATATTTCTGGTTAAATATACATAACAAACTGAAAGTTTATTATTGTATTATGAATTCTGAATTTTTACATTCCGTCACCTTTAGGTAAGGAAGGTATTGTCTTTGGTCAAAAAATTCAATGATGAGTTTTTAGTGTATAAGCATGTTTTAGGGTCCCTATAATACGATTTTACCATTTTTACGATTATGTCTGTATGTATGTGTGTCTGTGTGTGTGCGTGACAAAAGTTCCGGATTCCATAACTTCAATACCACGATTCCAAAAATTATAATTTTTTGGTATTCCTCAAGTTTACATCCAGAAGAACAAGTGATTAGATTTTGGTTATAATTGGTGAACCGGAAGTACCCTCATTTGAAGATTTAACAGTTAAATTTGATTCATTGATATTTAACGTTATTATAACTTAAAGAATATATTATTCTCTATACGATTTGATTACATTTTATACTTCATATTCAATAGATACAGAGTTAAAGAATTTTAAAGAAATTAAATTTTATAATTCAGCCAGCTATACTAAACATGGAAACTATTAATATATTCATATAATTCAAATTGACAGATGTCAGTATCAATAAAAAGTAAATGAATGTGGCAGAGATGAAGATGTTGAAGTAGATGTTGGGGAAAACACGGAAAGATACGGTAAGAAAATAACCCTAGAATTACAAGTTTCTAGAAAAATACAAGAAATATGATTACATAGGTTTGAAAATTTCATGAGGAGAAATGAAGAATTATATTGGAACAAGAATGAATAGTTTAGTAATAGGATGTTGAAGAAACAGAGGACGACCAAAGATAAGATGGAAGGACTGTATTGCGGAAGACTTGAGAGAAAAGGAACTGAATGATAACGACACGCAAAAATGGCGACCCCTAACGAATGGGAAAAGTTAAAGAAGAAGAAGATGTCAGTGTCAAGTGCAATTTGAATAGTTTTTTATGAAATAATTTTACTGGAAATTTAGAATCTTTTGCAAGAAAAATTATGTATGGAATTCATACATTATACACAGGATTGACGGAAGGTATTGTGCTGGCCACAACAGATTTTTTTTAATAGTTACATTTTTCTTGTTACTTTTGTAAAAAAAGTGGTACTAAAGTGAATTATTTAAAAAATAAAGAAATCTTGTACTGTTTTGTAGAAAAATATACAGAAAAATATGCAAATGAAGCATTATATTTGAACAAGAATGAATAGTTTAGTAATAGGATGTTAAAGAAACAGAGGAAGACCAAAGATAAGATGGAAGGACTGTATTGCGGAAGATTTGAGAGAAAATGAACTGAATGAGAACGACATACAAAAATAGCGACCCTTAACGAATGGGAAAAGCTAAAGAAGAAGAAGATGCCAGTGTCAAGTGCAATTTGAATAGTTTGTTTATGAAATAATTTTACTGGAAATTTAGAATCTTTTGTAAGAAAAATTATGGAATTTATACATTATACACGAGAATGACGGAAGGTATTGTGCTGGCCACAACAGATTTTTTAACTGTCCTTTGAGGTTAGGCATTGAGACAAAAAACGATTGTTTATTTAACCTGCGAGAGAAAAATGCTTATAATATATCTTGCAGGACGTGTAAAATAATGCCGAGATTTAATATGAAATCCTGGGTGTAGTGTCGTATAATTCCCGAGTGTACAGCGGTTTTGTCGGGTTAAGGAAGATGGTCCATCTCGGGTTTTTGCATAATGAAGGGGTTGTGTTTATGCAGATACAACAAGAACAAATGGCGGGGTACTTACACAATGCGGCTAAACGTTAATGGATTTTTTCGTTTGCATTTTTAGATTACGATGCTGTGTAACCTGGAATTTGCAATTAGTTTTTCCCGCTTTTATTACTTTAGAATATTAAAAAAATTGTTATTGTTTTCCCTGAAATTAAATTTTCATAAATGCGATGACACGGATGCAAATTTCACGGTTTTGAATAGTTTTCAAATATAAAAGCTTTATGTAAATATTTTTAAATGTCTAGTGAAAATTACATTTGTTTTGTTTTCCTGACAATTAATAAACAAATATTTGAACCACAATGAAAAAAACTATTTGCTCGATAAATAAAACATTTTCATGTGGAGATTCGTGAAATGCATGAATCTAAAATTCAATTGTACAATGTTGGAATATGAGTAATGTTGGAACGTTTATACTAACAGTAAGTACGTATAGGATTTGCAGAATATCGACAGCACTATTCCTGCCTGTACTATGATTCATGAGAGAGATAGAGGTTGATAGTCTGTGTGATTGTTCCATTTGTAAGAGAATTGATTATTGATGTAATACATGATTGAACATTATATCAAATGTATACAATGGATCTAACACAATTGCTTCTATATCTATTTTTAAAATGATATCGATAGTAAACAGACAAATAAAATATAAATTCAAACCGTTATCATTGATATTAGAAACTGATTTATAAAAAATCTGATGTGGCCAGCACATAACCTCCCGCTAATTCCATGTTTAAAATAGCAATGAGCTTTAATTAATGTATCACTTCCGGTTGATCGTTTGTAAACAAAATCTAATTTGTTGATACAATAAATAGAAAAGTCTGTATTACGAAATTTTGGATTAAATTTTGTTTTTCCTCGAAAGAGCTCCAAATTAAGTACCACTTCCGGTTTATCATATATCTATTACTACTACGATGGCGCTACAGCCCAAATCGAGCTTTGGCCTCTTCAATTTTTCGCCTCCAAACTTTGCGGTCCCGACATGTGTCCTTCCATCTTCGTTCTTTTAATAGTTCTTTGGCATCTTTTTATCATATATAGTCCAAATATAATATATTGTTTGAAATTATATACAAGTTATAAATATCATATTTGATAAGTTTTGGATCATATTTTAATATATTTTTTAAAGAAAATCTGTTTAGAGCTTTCAGTAAAGTACCACTTTCGATTTATCAATTTTAGTCAAAATCTAAAATGTTATTCCCCTTGATATATAAGTCTTAAATACTAAAATGGAAAAGTTTTGGATTCTATTTTAATATAGTTCTTCATTAAAAACTGTTATGGGCTTCAAGTAAAGTACCTCTTCCGGTTGTCCAATATTACCCAAAATCTAATCAACTTTTTATATGAATGCAGAAAGCTTAAATAAGGAAAATAGAAATTTTTGGAAGTTCGATATAAGAGTGGAAGAAAAAACGTCACACACACACACACACACACACACACACACACACACACAGAGAGAGAGAGAGAGACAGACAGACAGACATCATTGTAAAAATAGTAAAAACGTGTTGTGGGGGCCCTAATTCGTGCTTGTTCACTGAAAACTCATTATCGATTTTTTTTTTGTAATAACATAAACTCCCTTACCTACGATATAACGGGAAGTAAAAAGAAGATTGTTGGGGCCTCGTGTGGTGCATACTGCCAATCAGCTAAAGTACCCGTTTTTAGCGAAGAAATTTACTGCAAAACATTGTAAAACAAAGTGATTTCAAGACATTCCATGAACAGTTTTACAACGGATATAAATATTTAGCGGGCTAAAACGAAAGTTTTGTATGAACTTATTGGGTTATATTTTTTCTAGATATTTTGATTGAATTTAGTTGTCCGATTGCCCGAAGCATGAAATTACTAATTTTTAGTGTATACAAACTTCTTGTGAATCATTTAAAGTGTCCTTTTTGATATTTAGAGTTTTTTGTATATATGTGAAAAGCTGACTACATTTTGGTAATAAATGATTAAATAAAAATGTTTTATACTTAAGGCAGTGGTCACACTGAACAAATGATATCAACTGACGCCGATTGATTGCGATCGATTAAAAACTATCACTAGTTTAATGGAATGATCACACTGCATTCATCCACTATGATCGAACATTGTCGAGTGGTTTGATATTATTATATCAAGCATGTTTGATTTTTCTAGTCGATTGACAGCGGTTGATATATTTATCTCATATTTTTCATACCAATTTAACTGTTTTGACGTTGGTGTATAGGTTAAAATATTCCTATTAGAATATTACAGCGATAGCATTAGTATCATGACGGAAATGTGGATTGTTAATGGAATAGGCCATAGTTGAAAAACTGTGTAATATATAATGTACAATTATATGATCAAAGCACACCAGGGTACAGTAATAATTTTATGACAATGGATAAATTATGGAAGCAATTTCTCTAATTTTAAAAACAAAAACTCATAAGGTTTGTCATTTATTTAAATATTTCAGAAAAATATATATTTGCGGCGTTTCATTGCAAGAAAAAAATAATTTTATTTCAATTTAAGTTGGTATCATTCTTGTGGAAATATTTACACCGATTCATGCAGTGTGACATCTAAAATTTCGGTCGAACGCTATTGAACTGCGACAGCGGATCTTGGTTGATCGATTGCATTGTATACTCAGTGTGACCACTACCTAATTAACTTATGTATTAATAATGAAAAATATACATTACTGTTTTGGAATATAGTATAAATATTACCCAATATTTCATTTCCTATATACGTTTTAATTTGCACATGTTCTATTTTATAAATAAACAAATAGAGTTACAAAAACAAATCAGATACAGAATAATTACCAATGTTATTGCAAGTAAAACAACAAAGATATGTAGACCCTCAAATATATATTGTAACTGAGAGATAAATGTCTGCGTTAAAAAAAGTAGGTTTTAGGACGTCCGTAAAATAATTTTATAGGCAATATATGTCACTTTGTATGAAAATATGTAACTACGGTGAAAGGAAAATGAAGAACATAATGTGCTGGTCGTATCTTCCTCGTATCCGATTTTTTCCTGATGTGTTATTACTTTTATCTAATTCCGTTTTAAAATTTTGAATTTTACTTAACCTTACGACGTTATGAAATGTCACTTTTTACATAATTGACACGAAATGAGTTTTGTAAAAAAATTCTATAACTGAAAATAAAAGAAACAAGAATATATGAATAATGATTTATTTAATATGAATTTATGAATTATTTTTAATAATGATACGCATGCATGAACATAAGCATTAAATTAAAAAAGCTTATGTGGCCAATATAATTCTCCCGCCTTTTAATTTTTTTAATTTAAATACATACCTAGTACATATTTACTTATACTGGAAACTGCATCGTTATATATACTACTGTAACGTTTTTATTTATATGGGTGAATTGTAAAACATAGACAAATATTATTAACTAAATTATTAACTAAATGAATACGTTTATTAAACGATAAGTAATTAAGGATTATATATTAAAAGATAATAAAAACAACTAACACTATGATTAAATAATTATAAACACTAAGAATATTATTAAATGCTTAAACACTACGATTATTTATCTAACTAACATTTATATCACTACACTTATTTATATAACTACATTTATTTATGTTAACAACTTGTAAACTGTTTATTTATATCACTGAGTTCATATCTGGTTGCTTGTATAAATGAGACTATCCCTCCGCCTTCCTTCGGCCGGCATTTATACAGCGCACACCTTTCTAGAAGCTTTCGAAGCGACAATGACCCGTATACAAAGGAATGAGGTCACGGCGCAATTAGACTCTAGCCGCTGCGGCGCCAGGGATTACGTCACCGCTCTGGAACGTTCTGTCAGTGGCGGCGCTGTATACTCTTCTCCCGGGGGCGCACGTCACACTACTTTCTTTTTAAAATGTTACTATTATTGTGCTGAATACGATAATCGACTGGTAGCAGAATTGAAAATTGGAAAATAATCAGACACGCAGTCTAGTGAAAATTATTTATTTCCTGGCCATATGTTTCGACTGTAACTACAGTCGAAGAAGACTGGAAATAAATAATTTTCAATAGACTGCGTGTCCAATTATGTTCCAATTTTCCGTTACTATTATTAATTTTAAATGATTAGTTTTTTGACAGTGACATTTATCTGTCAGTTACATACATTTGAGATCTGCTGTGTAACTAAGGAGTTGTGTTTAAAGCGTAGGCTCCGGTATTTATAACATGTTTTAAATTTTAAATAATGTTTTTAACATATCTTGCATCAAGTTACAATACGAATATTATAAAAATTGGGTCCTTATATTCACGTCTACATATTATTTTGAGAAACAGTATCAACTATTATTTGATATTTTTAACATAATCTTCTTCGGTGAGGTTCATTTGTCTTCGATACTTCTCTAAAAGAAACATTGATTATGTTCATCCGAACAATATCAATCTTTTCATAATTGATTACGGCCCGGCAACGTGCTTTGGTTGACAACGCAACTCAAGCAACATAGTCAGCAGTTATTATTTAGATTGGTGTTCACCAAGGAAACATTATCATGTATCATCGAAACGAGCGAGTCGAAGCGGTATACGACCCTATTATATTAGCAAAGTCCACAAATAAATAAAAAAATATATTAAATCAATTCTACTCCATATCTTTTTATTATTACATACACATAATCCGTAGAGAAATATCCTTCAAAACATAAATGAACCTCCACTACTTTTCTGGTTTCTCTCGTACGTCGTACGTTAACATATATAGTGACATTGTAAACACGCTAAATGACAGTTAATTCCTTCTGTACTGACGTAAAACGAGACGCCTCTTAGCGAAACTCCAGAACCTCAACATGTGACTCTAGAACAAGTATAACTGGAAACTCGAGACATTATGGGATGCACATTTATCTTTCATGTGCGTTCGAATGTCATTATAAATAAACCATACAGAGTATAAAGAGAAATTTGCTTCAGAATTTTGTTTCCTAACGCTTTTGATGCAATTTTCATATAGAATATTGAATTATTTATTATCCTATAAAGGTTGGTAAGAAGAAGGTAAGCTTTAGATTTTCTGTAACAAGAAAATATTGGAACATTAACTTTGTATCCTCTATACAGGGTTGAAAGGATATTCAAGTAACTTACTTAATGAACAGTATTATATTATATTTAACGTAAACAAATTATGTGTGTACCATGCTGTATTAAACTCAATGAAATTTTGTTAAACAAAATAATAACATAATAGACATCTTGATTTAAATTTAATATTGTAACAATTTCATAGCTTTTTTAATTTCAATACTGAAACTATGGTGAGCATTTATTTTTCATATACAGGAAGTTAGATAATACTCTTTTAAGAGTTTATCAGTAAAAGTTAGTCTAATTTTCATCCCCTACATATCTTAAAAATTTATAACACGTAGTCATTAACACCTTGTATACTTCGAGAATATGCAGAGTCATTTTTTATCGATGTCTGACATAGTGATAATCTTCAATTTTTAAGAAAATACCACCGAGGTAAAAATTAGCTACTTCTACTCCGGCGGCGTAGAAATAAAACTTCCACATTGTGAATCAAGTCACAAAAGATGCCACTTTGATGACGTTTCAAGAAAATAGTTACTTTTGCACAATCAATTTTTTTGTTTTAATATTTAGCGATAGCTATTTTTAATCACAATAACAATTGTTTATGAGTTATGAATCTTATCAAGTTACTTAGAAGTATCATCTTAAAATAATGCTACGAAAATACATAGAACAAATGAAGTTTTACGATATTGCGAAACTAAAATATTTATGAATAAATAAAACTAAGCGTTTATTTGTACCAAAAAACAAATTAAATCAGTTTATAATTATTTCATATAGTTTTTATAATTTAAGTTGGTAATTAACATTTATGAAAATAATGTAAACATTTATGAAATATTTCAAAGGTTAAATACTCGTAGTTGAGTGATTAATTAATTAAATTACATTAAATGAAATTTTAAATATGTTTTTACCTTCCGTCACCTATAGGTAAGGAAGGTATTGTCTTTGGTCACAAAATTCGATGGGGAGTTATTAATAAGTAAGCGTAAGCACGTTTTAGAGCCCCTACGAAACGAATTTATTGTTTTTACGATGATGTCTATGTGTGTGTCTCTCTCTCTCTCTCTCTCTCTCTCTGTGTGTGTGTGTGTGTGTGTGTGTGTGTGTGTGTGTGTGTGTGTGTGTGTGTGTGTGTGTATGGGCGTATATGTGTGTGTGACAAAAATTTCTCCTTCGATATCGCCAATACTACAATTCCGAAAATTATAATTCTTTCATATTCCTCTTTCGTACGTCCATATAAAAAGTTGATTAGATTTTGGTTATGATTGGTTAACTGGAAGTAACCTAATTTGAAGATTTTTTCTTGAAAATATCATTTTTTGAAATATCTAATGCTGCACCATGGAAACACAATATTCAAATGTTACTAATTGAAAGATGCTAGTGTCAAATAATATTATATAATAACTTTGTGAAATGATTTTGCTAGAACTATTAAAATGTAAAATAATTTAAGGTTGCAATATACGTGTTTATTTTCTACTTCTTATTTTACGAAACATACTTTTCTTTTTAAGAGTAGCTCATTTCAGTTCAGTCTAGGTAAGATCAGTTCATTTATCTCTTAAAAAGAAAACACCCATAGAATAGTTTGCAAAAAAATTCTATGTGGAATTTATACAAAATCGTAGAATTGCCGGAAGGTATATGCTAATCACATCAGATTTTTAAAAAATGAAGTTATTAATAGTCATATTATATTAATATTTTTTACAGTATTGTCATTTTTGTCCACCCCCACGATTTACCTACACACATATATACATTTGTTTCTTTGAATAATATATTATGAGCCCAAATAATAATTTAAACAAATAGCTTAATATAATCATACAAATTGTACGAGTTTGTAGACATAAACAAATATTACATTTTTGTTACTAAATTTTGTTTGCCATATAGTGTTGTAAATATAATTATAAAACTGCATTAATTAAAACGTTTTAATTTCATTATTTCATGAAGTTCATACTTTGGGCATATTCTAAAATTGCAAATGCAAACTGAACGGTACGAATAAAGCTCGAAAATTAAGTTATATTTTAACACATGATTGGCTTAAGTTCACATTCGTTGAATAATGTGCAGTACATCGATTTTTGTTCCGGTCTCTGGACACCTTTTATTAGATTCAAATTCCGTAATACTATTGTTTCGTATTCATGAATATAATCTGTATTAGCATAAATTGTCGGTATTAGTTTTAGTTTATATTGTTATGATCCTAGTGTAAATATTACAATGTTAACTTTGACGCGTTGACGGGCCGGATTATTTGCAAATGCGCCTTGTGCATCCCTTGTTAATAAAACTTGACAATCGCTGGTAATGAATGTGTGATTATTAATATCCATACATATTCATGTCTTTTTTGTAGTTAAACGCACAAAAGAGATCATTTGCATGTGAAACATACAAGCACTGACTGATTTTGAATTATGTTGCGTATTTTCTTTGTTATTAATTTTACACCAATAATGCAAAGTTGGGAGCGAACTTTAATGACACTTTCTGGTGCAAAAAAATCCTGAATTCTACTTTCAGTTTTGCCGTGAGCAATATAATAGCTGATTTTTTAAATGAAACAGTGTACTTCGGGTTCTAATTGCATGTCGATTTAAACAAGGGGTTTTCAAGGTGCGTGGTAATGCCAACCAGTGGGCGATTTCTGGTAGGCGCCAGAATTTATTAATATTTATCTGATAATTTGAAAATAAAGAAAGAGCAGATATCGATTTTTTTTTTAATGTAAATTAATACTAAATTTAAAATATTTTTCCTACTACCGATATCATAAGTAGGCTATAAGGACATTATTTGTAGAAACGTACATATGTTCATAAGTTTATTTTACCGTCAAGGTATCGATTACTATTGACGCCGGGACGTAACTAGCTCCCTTAATTTCCTATGCAGCTCCCTTAGGTCCCTATTTAATTAAAAACTAACCCTAGTTTCGTAATCGTCTTTCTTGTATCTATCTAGAAACTTCTATCATTCGAGCCATTTCCCTTATCCTTTAATTCCTTACCTATCTTTCCGTGTCTTCCCCAACATCCTCATCTGTGCCACATTTATTTTCTTTTCATTGATACTGATATCTGTTAATTTGAATTACCTGAATATATTAACAGTTTCCATGGTTAGAATAGCAGGCTGATTTATGAAATTTAATATCTTTATAATTCTTTAACTCTATATCTATTGAATATGAAGTATGAAATCATATAGAGAATAATATTCTTTAAAATATAATAACATTAAATGTCAATAAATGATATTTAACTGCCTTTTTTCAAGAACAACTGTTAAAAGTTGCAGATGAAGGTATTCCCGGTGGACCAATTACTCTAGATGAAAACTTGAGGACCACGAAAAAATTATAATTTTTGGAATCGTTGTATTGGAGTTATGCGATCCGAAATGATCGTTATACACGCACACACACACACACAAACGAACACACACATATCATCGTAGAAGTAGTAAATTCGTATTCCAGGGATCCCAAAACGTGCTTATTCATTAGAAACTCACTATCGAAATTTTTGGCCAAAAACCTTCCTTACCTAAAGGTGAGGGAAGATAAAAAATGGATGTCTCCGTTTGCTTCCTGCAGATTATCTGTCAAAACAGAAAATATAATCGCGAAAGTGGTATAACTTTCAGGGCAAACTACTTAAATCTGCTGCTATTCAGTTGTTTGCTTATATAGTATAGCAAGTTATAATTCTGGTTGTAGACGTACGCTATATGTGTACCATGTCTACACGTGTACATTTACAATACAGAACTGTTTACTGTTCTGAATAAAGCCCATACATCATGGTATACTGAAAATTTTATAATCATGACATAATCTGATTATGCTTGAATAAGTTAGTGATATATCAACATGTGTATGTAAGCCTATTCGATTTTGCATTAGTTTGTTTGTTGAACACAGAGGATATGGCACAATAGAGTCGCAACTAAGTATCATTTATGATAAAACTTAAATTTTTATGGTTTTATAATACCATTGAAGTTTATTCATCCTCAATTTACTCTTTCTTACAGTAGGATTTTCATTTCTAAAAAGCATTTTCTTCTGATGTGTAAGTACTTTTTTACGTCTCGCTAAGAGAGGTATTGGAATCATGCTAAAAATCGCATATCCAGATTTTAGTGAATAAGCACGTTTTAACATCCCTAGAATTCGATAATGACATTTTTACGATGATTTGTGTGTGTGTGTGTGTGTGTGTGTGTGAGGTTGTTGGAGGTACGATTTCTCAAATTCTATAAGACTAAAGACCTATGTAACTACGGATTCCTCAATCTAACAGTATTGGGAAGAGTTGAATAGATTCTGGTAACAATTGGACAACCGGAAGTAGTAGTATTTTAACAAAAATCTTCTAAATATTATTTTTTGAATATTTATGTTATTACAAATATTAAGAAACAAAATTCTCTATCCGACACATTTAATTTTTTTATTATACCTTCTATAGATTTAAAGATATAGACATATAATCTTTAAAATAACCTGTTGTAGTAAATCTCACAGCCTGCGCACAGAAACATCAGCATGTTTAACTACTTGAGAAATTAAAATATCTGTAATTGATAGTACTGAAGGTTTTTTTTTGGGAACAATATTTAATATATCTTATTCTATTATTAATTATATATTTAAAATTATAGGTATATTACATAAACGCTTCGGAAATACGGCCAATCCCGTTAATGAATTGGAAAAACCTCGATCATTTAGAAGAAATGGAGATAACTTGCTCATAGAATGAATTTAAAATTATAGAAAATACGTAAATATAAAGATGTGTAATTAGAATTTTTTATGTGTACAAGAAATGTTAAATATAATACTTTTACTGTCCATACGATGTAACTTGGCGAGTTGGGCAATTCACATTATCACTGCGGTAATGGAGAAATTATAAAATCCATATGCGTACCGAAGAAGAATGAAGTTCAATAAAATTACGAATATTACAAAAAAAAAGAAATTATTTATACAAAAAAAATATATTACAAATATTGGAATGAATTATTTATTATATAAATCATATAATTAATTATTTTTTAAATTAATTAAGTTAAAAAATAAAATTTCTATTGCTAATGAAAAAAAATGCACCAACGCTTATGTATGAATATAACTTCTTGGGTTGAAAAGTAACTGACACCCCGAGTTTAAGTGTATTAGGGTGAAATTTGCTTTGTGTAAGGCAATAAAACATTGTAAAATCACTATTTCACTTCTGAAGCTGTGCGGCATCGAAGTAAAAGTAAATATTTGACAAAACCCAACTTAGAAATAGTGAACTGAAATACATTCTTTTGGCTCGCCAAGTTACATCGTATGGACTGTATATACCACAATGGAAAGGGCGCGAGAGGTTTTGTGATGGCCACAACAGATTTTTTCCATAACTAAGAAGTGGGAAATGTTTTTGTTAATATTTAGAAATCTCTCATTCTATAGACGACATCCTAGACGAACAAAATGTTTAGTAGAAAATAACTTATAACATCCTGTAATAATTCTGTATATTTCTTTGTAATATGGTTCTTTTACTACAAGTATATTTTCCTCACGACACATGCTAATTTTGCTGCAAGGAGTTGACGAGCAAAATTTGTAATTTTGTATCCTTGCGAGTAGAATGCAACGCCTGTGTGACAGGAGTATAAAGACGAAGCAAACATGTGTATTATCCTCGTCGTTAGTTTATAGCTACAAAATCAGGGGAGTTGTTTGCGTGTAAAGCAGGCAGGGAAAGATAATCATGTGTCTCGTTGGGGTGATTTCTTTGCTTTTATTGGACCGCAGTTGGCAACAGTGCAACGCTGATCCAAAACTTAATAGTTCTATGCACTTCCACAAAAACTTTATAATTTGTCGCTGACAAATATCTTGCAGCAAACCAAGAACTCACCAAGTCGATTGTCAAATCTCGGATATTATGATTGTTTGAAACTTTGACATTCAAAATTGTAAAATTTATGGTAATTGAGTTCAGGAAAAGGTTTCTTGAAAGGTTTGTAAAACCTAAAGCTGTTAAATTATATGAGCTATCAACAGCTATTTCCGACATGCTAATAATGAATTATATTACTGCCTTTTTACTAACTTATTTATAGATTATTTTAGTACAAGTCAATGGATTCAACTTTTATTGTTACGACTAAAACTATTTGCACCGCAACAGTTACGATCCTACTACCTGCTTATAGGAATAGCTCTCAAATGAAGAATTTACGGGATTTTACTTGCATTTGTTTTTAAGTCCTTTGTTTAAATAATTTTAAGTGTGGCTGTTTAATTTTGGAATACTCTGTAAATGAAACTTGCTGACTTTATTTACGATTTTTTTTTGTACCTACTAATAAATTTAGATTCTGAAATCTATATCTTTTCAACTTCAATAAATTCTGCAACCGGTATAAGTGTTTTGCTTTCTGCAAATCAGCTGTTTTGTTAGGTTATTATCGGTGCGTTCAACAATTTAATTTGGCCGAAAACTAGTTTTCTATTAAAATAAAATCTATTGTAGCCAGCACAATACCTCTCGCCAGTTCCGTTATTGGTTACATATGTAGAGGGCGTGAGCAGTCATGTGATATTGTTGGCCTTGACAAGCAGATAAGGGGGCCCGTGTCAGTATGACAATTAGTAATTATGTACATAGATGTCAAATGTCAGATTTATTCTATAAAAATTTCAAGATTTTCTAAATTCACGTAGTTAATTTGTCATCAGGAATTGGAGAATCACTAAATTTAGAATGAAAAATTATGATATTTGACATCTATGTACATAATTACTAGTTATCATTCAGACACGGGCCCCCATATCTGCTTGTAGGCCAACAAAGTTACATGACTGCTCGCGCCCTATTGTATTTTGAATTTCTTGTATACCTACACTCTACACCAAAAATTCTACTTACATCTATTCTTTATATTTAGATTTTTATTTTAAATTCAATCTATGAAGAAATTTTGTCCTCTTCTAATTTTTCGAAATGTTTTTAATTCATTGTCGGGATTGACAGTATTTTTGAAGGGTATAAGTAATATACCTATAATTTTAAATATTTAATTATTAATACAATAAGAAATAATATAATGAATGTACTTCCCAGAAAAAATCTTCAGTAATGTCTCTGGATTTTTGACACTAACATTTATCTGTCAGTTACAAACATTTTTTATTTTTCAATTGGTTTCTATGACATTATTTGGGCTGTGAGATTTATTACAACAGATTATTATAAATATATAAATGAAATAAATGAATATTTCATCACGGCATATTACCCATTGCTGGGTGTGCCAATCTGCTTCGTACACAGATATCGGTAATGATGGAATATTTGTACCGTGTCAAAGCTTACCAGGCGTCACCTCACGGGCACTCACACCTTATATTTTCAAATCTATAAAAGATATAATAAAATATTTATATGTATCAGATAGAGAATTTACTCTTCTTTAATAAGGAAGAACAAAAATTTTCAAAAAATAATATTTAGAAGATTTTTTTTTAAGAATCTGCTACTTCCGATTGTCCAATTATTACCAAAACCTTTTCAGCTCTTCCCAGTAATGTTTTGAGAAATCGTCCTTCTAACCGACTCACACACATACACACATATACATACATCCACACATACATACACACACACGTATCCACATACACACACAGAAATCATCGTAAAAATATTAAAACTGGATTGTAGGAACCTTAAAATATACTTAATCATTAAAATCTGCATATGCCATTTTTAACATGAATCCAATACCTGTCTTAGCGAGAGGTAAAAAGTAGATTGATATCCACCACAATGGATCTGTACTAATTCCACCCCTTAATAAATCTTCGGTAGGAAATAAAGAATGTTGGAAGGTGCATGTTGTTTACGTGCCCAAAATAGCAAATAATTTTTGCAGCAGATTAATAGAGTTATGAGCGGGGTAACACACATTCCGCAGTGTAAAGTGCCGGTGAATTAGACGTTGAGCGTAGAGCTACCATCCTGAGAATCTCGCACAGGGAAGCAATGTTCGTACATCTCGGCAAATATGTGCGCAAGAATTCTAATAAAACCATACCAAGGTGCACCTCCATCAACAATGGCTATCAACGTAATTATTACACTACAACTAAATGAGAATGACCTGCGAGATTTCAAGAATTTACATTGAACAAAACGAGATTATTTTTGCAGATTTGAAAACGACAAAAGTCAGACGTACATTTATAATAAGTTTTCTCTGTTTCGGAATATGAATGATATAGTTTGGTTCACGAAAGATGGCAATTCAAGGTCATTTATTAACCGTATGGTATAATATTACAAGCAGATAACTTCACTGCATTTCGTATACATAGACGTGCAACATGAAATATTTATGGATACATTTTAACTGAAAAAATAAGTGTAATTTATTTGAAAATTATTTCTTTTTAAATAAAGCTTTTCTCAAAGATTTATGCTCTTCACCTATGTATTTGCAAAGCCCAAAAACATAGACTTGACAAAAACCATGGAATAATAATTTGATTTAAATGTCAACGTCACTGGGTAACTATTAGGACAGAGGGCAGTACAGTAGATAATTAGATATCTGTAACTCTACGACATACGTCATTATTATTTGTAATGTGTTAGAATCTAATGTCACCATTTACGTATATCTGTCACACAACATAAACTGTATAGTGACCTTGAATAGTCATCTTTCGTGAACCAATGTATATGCGAGGCCTGGCTCATAAAAGTTTTACCGGCTTACAATTTCAGCAAATTATAAAAGCTACACAAATTATGAGCTTTTCCTGCAAAATTCTTTCGACTACTTTAAGCCCGCGGTCTCACTGACCAACTATCATCAATTATTTGCTGTCGTTTATATTTCAAACACGTGTATTCTAATGGCGTGTGTCGCATTGGCCCATTATTTTCTATCCTGTATCGTTAACTTGTTTGATTTTGAAGTTGGTTTGAATTTTGCTCGATGCTCGATTCCACTTGATGCGTTGACGCATGTATGTACATAAACTCTCGTGACTGTGCGCCTGAGTGTCTCGTCGCAAATCTGGGGAACCGGGTTTGATCCCGACTAAAGCTAAATATTTCGAATTTTAAATGGCACAAAATTAACCCCAGTGGTACACTATCTACGCAAGCAATTACTGTCTGTTAGGTGACGCCTGGTAAATGCCCGTACGGTACAAATATGTCATCATCATTACCGAAGTCTGTGCATCAATGGGCAATATGTCGTGATGGTACATTTATTTATTTTATTTTTATTTAACTCTTAATTTGGTTAAGATATCATTCAAATATCATTTGATTTGACACTAACAAAAAGAAGTTTTCGTGACAATAAACACAACAAATTGAGAAAGATTGGACCACAAGTGAAATGAATTAATTAATTTAGATTAATAAATTTACTTGACACCAAACAATGTATGAAACTCGATCAGTGAGATCGGATCAATTTTTAAACGTCATGAGTCGATTCTACACAACACGACACGGCTAGACCAGTGAGACCACCGCCTTACGATTTATAGACCTAACCAACTCTACTACATCCATGATTACTATTTTTAATGAATAATATGTAATAACTGTCAAATTGCATTATATTTTTGTAAATATTTTAATAATGAGCCATTAAATTAGGAGTATTTAGATACTTTTCGTTTTCAAAATAAACCATATGAAAAGCTCCTACTTATAGTTTTACCGGACAGATAATATTTGGAAAAAAAAACCGGTTTCCCATGTTAAACATCTATGTCACGGTTTGCAGTGTCACACTGTATACATCAACAATTTTGAACAAAATTCTAAAAATATATTGTTCGCAGAAAAATTAAAATTTCATTTTGAAACATGTGCCACTAGCAATACTAATCATACATACGAGTACCAACATATAACTGCAAGTACATCAAATCACATTAAAATATTTCAACTCGCGATCATTAATCAGTAATTACACGCCCACTACAAACAATTCATTTAAAACTAATAAAAAAATGCTTTTATTGAGGCATGTTACGGATAATTATTTCGAATAACGCAGCATCCGGTCGGAAACAACGTCATATTTCGCTATGATGAAAGGTTAACAGAGTTACTATTCGCGTAACATGTTTGATTATGTCCAGGAAATGAAACAAATAGGTTAGCGGCGTTATCACAAGCCTGCTATAAAATTCAATTACTGCTGCACGAAAAATGTGTTTTTTTGTTATAATTGTCAAACGAAATTGATTTTGTAATTAACTTTCAGATAATTTTAATTGAATTGACAAAATGTGATTCTATATATAATAAAATATACAGTTATATTTGGGTTGTGTTCACATATCAAAATTAACTTTACATTCTGTGTTTTTACAATAATTTTAATTAGGTTATTATCAATTGTTTCACAAAAGTTTTTGCTAATCTTATTTCTATTTTAACAAAAACAGTGTATAACTTACTTGTTGTCGTTTTAATAGAATTTAATGCACTAATTGATAATTCAGTTTCGCGATTATGTTATTATAAAAATTAAAGATTATTGAATTTTCTACAGGTATGCATTAATAATTTTTCTATATATTTTATAGATGAAATAATAAAATAATAAATTTTATAAATCCCGGAGTGTATGTTTTAAAGATGAACACAATTTCTTAGTGACACAGTTCATGTTTCAAATGTAAATAACTGACAGATAAATAACACTGTCAAAAAAATAATCATTTCAAATTAATAATAGAAACGTTTTAAAAAAAACATTGTAAATAGAACAATAGTTATATGGAAAGGAACTTAATAGGCATAGTTTCCAGCATTGGTATGTATTTAAATAAAAATAATAATAAATATATCATCACGGCATATCACCCAATGCTGGAAGTGCTAATATGCTTTGTACACAGATTTTGGTAATGAATTTTGAATTCGAAATATTTGGCGTTGGTGGGGATTGAATCCGGTACCCATATTCGCGACCAGACACTCGAGCACGGGTCCACGCGTTTATTTTATGAATAAGCATAGGGAATAGTCACTCGTCAAACTGTTACATTTCAAAATGGTTATTTTTAAAAAGTTGCAGATTATAACAGGTATAATTATTCAAATATAAGCCTAAGTTTCAGATGTATCTGCTGCTACATTTATTAATCGACCTAGACCCTTCCCGGCACCAATTCGAAAAATCTATAATAATTATAGCTTGCACCAAATGATTTTTTTCTTTGATGACACTTAAAAAATGTGTACAATAGTGAGAGAATGAACATTGAACAATTAAAAAACAGAATTAGTGCAGCTTCACAAAATATTACTCCCCAGCAAAAAACGAATGCTATTAATTCTTTTTATAATCGTTTAGGATATTGTTTGGAAGTTAGTGGTGCCAATTTTCAGTATTTGATAAATTAAAATAAAAATTCCTCACTAGTTTAATGTAATTCTTAAGTGTATAAACAAATAAATAATTTCTCGTTTATTTAATTCATAATTTAATATTTATTTTAGTCTATGTTAATTATCCCTATGTTTACTTATAAAATAAACGCTTTAATACATTGCTGTCAATCATTTTATACTGTAACTATGGTAATGACATATCCTATGTTTACTGATGAATTAAACTCCCGGTATATATAAATTAATAAATATTTAAAAGGCGGGAGGTATTGTGTTGGTCACATCAGATTTTTATTTTATAAAAATACGTACAATCGGTGAACAAATCATATTTTAAATGCATATTATATTTCATACAAAATCAAAAACAGTCATGAATTTTTCATTTCTATTTAAAATTTCAGATGAATCTGACACGGATATGAATTGAATAGCATACATATAGACCACGGTGTATAAATATAGAAGATGTGACAAGTGACAACTCAATTTTTGTTATATTTATATCGAGATTCTGACTTTACATATAGCTCCTTGACAATGTGCTGTACTACATAACATTCTGGCAGTAACATGACAAATGACAAGTTAAATGTTATTGTATAATCTGGGTCTATGTACATAATTTTACAGTTAATTTAGTGAATATATTACCAATGTCTTTCTAATTCTTTCTGAAATTTTAAAATTTCGAATTTTCAAATAGTTACCACATTTTGTTACGCAGCTTCTTGATTTAATTATCATTAATTTTCTGTTTCTCAATAATAGAAATACGTGTCCAAATTCCTAAACTCATTCAAAATAGTTCACTTGTCTTGTTGGAAAGCCCGCATGAAAAGTTTTAATTGTTTCTTCGTCTATCTCCACAAAAGGGATTGCTATTTGCAGATTGGAACATTTAATGACAAATTGTTAACATATTGTTGGAAATAGTCAACCAATAGAACTTAATTCTAGTTAATACTATGATTGCTGTGTCGACACGGTCACCTAGCGGTTAACGCACATCTCCTATTTCACTGAGACGTCACCAGAACCATGTCCGTTCGATTCCTGTCGACGGACAATTTGTGATTGTCATAAAAAATAAATACAGCTACTTGTATTTATCACACTATATTTTTTTTTTTTTTTTTTTTTATTTAAATATTTAGGAGCCCTTCAACATCAAGGTTATTTAGGCTCCGGTACAATAATATAAGTACATTATTTGATGTATTAATATTTACATTATTATAGTAGATTGTACAATTGTATACATTTTAAATATCTGATTGTTTCCCCTATATGTGTTGTTACAGCTTGCTCTAGAGAATTCGGGATGTTGCATAGTCTCCTGTAGTTGTTATACTTGTTGCATTCCATTACTATGTGGTTAATTGTTAGTTGGGTGGTGCATTGGTCGCAGAGAGGGGGTTCGCTGTGTTGTAGTATGTGTCCGTGTGTTAAAAGTGAGTGCCCAATGCGAAGTCGAGTTGTAACGATTTGATCCCTTCGTTTTTCTGGATCTGGCCATTGTCTAATTGTCGCTTTTATCCTTCGTAACTTGTTGTTCATATCTACATTCTTCCATTCTTCATCCCATTGCTGTCTTAGTTTGTCTTTGAATTCACTTTTTATGTCCGCTGTTGGAACAGGGATTGTGGTTACTTCTTCTTCAATTGCTTCTTTAGCTAATTGGTCGGCTTCTTCATTACCTATTATACCGATGTGGGATGGGACCCATAGGAAGTGAACTTGTATTCCATGCTGAAGTAGATTCTCGTATATTTCCCTGATGTTTTGTACGACTGTAGTGTCATAATTTGGAAGGGATTGTAGTGCGCTGAGAGAGTCGGAGCATATGACGTAGTTGTGGTATTTTTGCGTATCTCTAATGTATTCCATCGCTTTCAATATACTATAAAGTTCTGCAGTGAAGATACTAATACTATTGGGCAGATGGTATTTTTCTTTTTTGTATTCAGATACCACAGCAGATCCCACTTTGTTGTTTATTTTGGAGGCGTCCGTATATATAAAATAGTGATCTTGGTGTTCTTCATTTTTGATACACTATATTTAAACATCTTAAATATTTGTAACAATGGTTGAAATCTAATCGGCAATTCTGGTACTATAATGGTTTATAAAGTTCATTGCTCCACTGAAAACTGCAAAGCCACGTACGTTGGGAAAACCAAACGTTATTTAAAGATCCGGATGAGTGAACTTCGCAGATCAACACAAAACAACACGACGAACAATTGTGGAAGGACAGAATTACTCCAAACATATGTTTTTAAATGCTAGATATATACAAGGACATAGCAGCGTATATTGGAAAATTTCAAAAAGGACAAAAGCAAATTTCAGGCCAAATTGAGATAAAATTAAATTCCATACATTTTATTTAAATTCCTACAACAATGCTACACAATCATAGGTGTACAAACGACCAAAAGGAGTCCGTTTTGATGATGTCACCAAGAATCCTTCCTCAAGATATTTCCGGCTATTTTCTGAATTATTCTGTTGTCGATTTTGAGAGCATATAAATGTGTTTGTTCTCTTTGAATTTTTTGTACGATGTGTAAAAATTGTATACTTAGTACGAATGTAGTTTATGTATATGATATGTAACTAATTGTACGATCTTACTATAAGTGTGACAATCTCCATGTCCATGGTATTTTGAATGTATTATTTTATTATATTACTTGTTATAGACCCTGAAGAAGGTGCACGTGTACACCAAAACGTCGGTGTTTTAAGAATAAATCCTGTTTGACTGAGATTTCGAGAATTGTTAACACCCTGGTACAACAATTGTTTGAAATATATCTCTGAAAATTTTAGCTATTTTGACGCTTAGTTATTGTCTGAGAATCATATAGGTCATTCGAATTCAGTGCTTTTTATAAAAAATCTGATGTGGCCAGCACATTACCTACAATTCTGTGTATTATGTACAAATGCCACATATAATTTTTCTTGCAAAAGCTTCTATATTTCCAGTAAAATTATTTCATAAACAAACTATATAAATTGAACTTGATATTGACATTTTCTTCTTCTTCTTCTTTAGCTTTTCCCATTCGTTAGGGGTTGCTATTCTTGATTTATATATTTTCCTTATCGTCGTCATTCAATTCGTTTTCTCTCAAGTCTTCCGCAATACAGTTCTTTCATCTTCACTTTGGTCTTCCTCTGTTTCTTCTACCTTCTATTACTAAGCTTGTCATTCTTCTTACAAAATATTATTTATCTCTCCTCATGACATGTCCAAACCAATTTAATCGTCTCTATTGTATTTTTCTAGAAACTTCTATTACTCTAGCCATTTCCCTTATCCTCTCATTCCTTATCTTATCTTTTCTCAACATCCATCATTTTCTTTTCATTGAAATTGACATTCGTCAATTAGAATTTTCTTAATATAGTAGCTGTTTTCGTGGTTACATAGCTTGCTAATTTACAAAATTTAATATCTTTGTAATTTTTTAACTATATATTCATTAAATATGAAATATAAAATGAAATCATTTCGTATAGATAGTAGAATATTCTTTAATATTTATAATAACATTAAATATCATAAAAACAGTGTTTTTTCAAGAAAAACTGTTAACACCTAATCAAGTCTGCATATGGATGGAAAGAACAGGAATACGTAAAAATTGTAATTTTTGGAATTCTAGTATTGGAGTTATCGCGACCGAAATTATAGTTACACATAAACGTACACACACGCACACACGCACATACAGGCATCATCGTAAAAATAGTAAAATCGTATAGTTGGAACCCTAAAACGTGCTTATTCATTGAAAACTCACCACCAATTTTTTTGACCAAAGACAAAACTTTCCTTACCTAAAGGTGTAAAAATTGAAGTCGAATGAACATTTACAAGGCCCTGTTTGAGCGATTTAAGTGAAAAAAGTTGCATTTTTGCATCGAATTTTAATTTTTGATCATTCTTTGCCCCACCACTATATTTCAGGAAAGAAGGAACAATCAAAACATTTCATTACGAAGGGTAAACTTGCTCTGTAGATGTTTATTTTGTAGGGCAAGACATCAACTACTTTTTGGATGTATCGATGGAAAAAGTGCATTGAATTAAAAGGTGTATATGTAGAAAAATAAAATTGAATTTGACCAAACAAATATTTGTTTTTATGATAGGCTAAAAACTTATCAATACTATTTCGTACTATGTTGTCTAATTGCATATGATACTTCTGGATCAAATTTCTGCAAGTCCAATAATTCCATTTTAAATCCAGCTACTTAACATTGTTTCAAAGGTAATTAATCTTTGAACCGCTGGAAAGATTCAAAATAATCACCAATTAGTTTTAATGAAAGCATTGTTCGGTGAAATAGTTGGTGAAGTATTCCATTGAGTGTAAAACATCAGCAGGGCGGAAACAGAAGTCTTTTCCTTTTGTGTCGACGTTATCTGTGGCCTGTGCTGTGCAACCCAGCGCTCGCACTGGGAATGGGAACAGAATGAACGCGGTTTCGTTCATCCCTAACGCGTATGAGGGTTTAGAAAAGGATACGATGGAGGATTGTGGGTTTTAGATAATGAGGAGGAGTCACTCACTACTAATTTTCAGTCTGTAATTTATTACCTCTTTGCAATTAAGGCTACAGGTTTTATTTTTTCTCAAGGGCTCTTCAGTATTTTTTAAATTCTTTTTTCCATCTAAATTGAAAATAGTTGTAGTTGTTGAATGTCTTTATTGTTATAATATTTTTAATATTTTATAATGCAGATGTTATGCTCAATTGTTCTCAAATAGTAGAGATAACTAATAATAACCCTAATCCATTTTTTAATTGGCGATAACAAAAAAAAAAACTTTCTAACTTCTTCACTGTTACAGATTTCTATAACTGAGTTAAACTCTGGATCTTGTTTAAATATTAGAAATTTGTTTACTGTATGTTAAATAATAGCAATTCAAGTTCAGTACAATTTTTGATTAAAAATTGAGAGTAAAATTAACGAATTAAATATAAATGTTGATTAGACAAGCATTTTTACCTTCCGTCACCTTTAGGTAAGGAAGGTATTGTTTTTCGTCAATAAAATCGTTGGTGAATTTTTAGTGAATAAGTACGTGTTAGGGTCCCGTGAATTCGATTTACTATTTTTACGACGATGTATGTATGTGTGTGTGTGTGTGTGTGTATTTATGTACGTGTGTATGTGTGTGTATATGTGTGTGACAATATTTTCATAGACGATAACTCCAAGACTGCAGTTCTAAAAATTATAATTCTTTTATTATTCCTTTTCTTTACATCTCACCAGGTTAGATTTTGGTTATAATTGGTCAACCGGAAGTACCTTCATTTGAAGATTTTAAAAGTTTATCTTGAAAAAACGCTGTTGAATATCATTTTTTCACATTTAGTGTTATCATAAATATTGAAGAATATTCTATTATCTGCAAGATTTGGATTTGATTGCATTTTATACTTCAATAAATATATAGGGTTACAAAATATATAAATTAAATTTCATAAATCAGCTAGCTATGCTATAACAATGGAAACAGCTACTATATCAAGGAAATTCTAATTAACAAATGTCAGTGTCAAGTGCAATTTTTAGTATGTATGTGTTATAATTCTACTGGAAATATATCTGTGAAATCTTTTGCAAGAAACTTTCTGTATGGAATTTGTACAAGATATGTATATAGAACTGACGGAAGGTATTGTGCTGGCCACAACAGGGTAGGGATCCCAAGAATACACTATAATAGCGTAGCGACAAATAACACTTCATTTCCCTAACAACCATGTAAGTTGATAGAGAAAAGAAGGTGAAACGTTTTTTTTTTACTTCCTTGTACGTAAGTAAAGGAAGTATTGTAATCGCGAAAAATTTCGGTTTTCAGATTTCAGTGGAAATATCCATTTTAATCATCCCTGAATCCATTTTGACTAATTTCGTCGTGACGTCTGTACGTACGTACGTACGTATCTCGCATAACTCAAAAACGGTAAGCCGTAGAAAGTTGAAATTTTGTATTTAGGACTCCTATAACATCTAGTTGTGCACCTCCCTTTCTGGTTATTACACAATTCCCAGAAGTGGCACTTTACATGAAGCCTATAATAGATTTTAATGAAAAACTGTTGTAAAATATAATCCAAAACTTTTCAAATTTGGTATACAAGACTTTTATGTCAATCGAAATAACATAATATATTTTGGTTAAAATAGGCTAACCGGAAGTGGTACATTTCTTGAAGTTGTTAACAGTTTTTCTTGAATAAAATAATTTTATTTTGATTTTAGAAATAAATGCTTCAAATAAAAGTTTTAGAGAATTAATTTCTGCGTCTAGTACAACAAGTATTATTAAATTAGCCCTTTATATAAGCGAGATATGTAAATTTAAAAATTATATATTTTTTTGTTTTTGTAATAAAGCTTGCTATGGATTAGGACAAAAACATAAAAAAAAATGTTCATGTCAAATTACGTTAAATACGTGCAATTTTATGATTCGTACAATAACAAATACTATATTTTTATTGTGAAATTAGTCATATTCATTGTTGTAATCAAATATTTCTTTGTTGTAATCAAAACTCTCTTTAAAAAGAACCGGGTTTAGTTGTGCACCTCCCTTTATGGTCGCTATATATCTTACCGGTTTGAAGTTAAAATTAATATTTTGTAATTTAGTTATTAAAAAAAATATGTATAGTTTAATAATCGTACAAGGAAGTCTTGTGGGGTCCACAGCAGATTTTTTATTATTATTATATCTTTACATTTAAATTTACAACTGACCTCAGGGGTCATCTAATAAATGTGATAGGTCAGTATGTGGGGGTAGCTCCCATCAGAGGGTCCCCCCCCATTTACATTTTATATTGAGTATAGCTTACATAGTTTTAGTGTAAAAAAAATTGATCTAGACGGTTTGTTCTCTTGAGTTTTCGTACGTTGTCTTCATTGTTGAGTAGGTTTACTTCGAGTGCGTTGGGGTGTAGTTGAGCTTTGTTTCTTATGTAGTGGCGAGTTTTTTTATTTGTTTTGATTTTTAGATCATTGTGTAGCGTCTGATTGTTTATATACCAGGGTGCGTCGGCGATTGTGCTTAAGGGTTTTGTTCTGGAAGCGCTGGATTATATTGATGTTGGATTTTTTAGCACAGCCCCAGAGCTGGACGCCATATGTCCAGATGGGGGTTATGATTGTTTTGTACAGTAGGATTTTATTCTCTAATGTGAGTTTGGACCTTTGGCCGATGAGCCAGTACATTTGTTTGACTTTTAAGTCAAGGTGCTTTCTTTTAGTTTTTATATGTTTTTGCCAATTTAATCTCATCCAGGTGCATGCCCAAGTATGTTACGTCATCTTTGGTGAAACGTAAGGATATTTTTTGCTACGCTATCATAGCGTTGTCTTGGGATCCAACCACAGCTTTTTTTAGTTATTAAAACTACTTTTCCACTATACTATCTAGTTGTGATAATAAAGTGAATAATGAAACAAAAAGCCAAGTAAATCACATTTTCAAAAAGGAAATTTGCTTTCACGATGGGACATCAGATAAAAAATAAAAATTGTCACCAATAAAGACCGTCAACTATATACAACGCAATGCTCTTTTAGAAATAAATTACGTCTTTAAAACGGTAGATTAACCAGCATTACTAACATCAAAATATAAAAAACAAAAAGAGGAAATAAATAACTCAACATCGCGACGGCTCATAAACCCGACAACAGGAAAATCCAGAAAAACTTATCAGATTTCATTCGGTGCGTACACCCATTCACCTTAATCCGGCGAAATGATGCGCATGCAGATTGAAAAAGATCGCGACAGCCGCGATTCTCGACCTGTGAAACATTTCGCGACGGGTTTATCAGTGACTAATGGAACTGTTTTGTTTTCACGTGGCGATCCGGCGATTACTCTCCGCGCGATGGCGATGAAGTCTTTTATTTGTGATTATTATTCACGGTGGAGTAAATACATTGGATGAATATTAAATACTATGTGAGAGGAAGAGTTATCCATTGGACATGTGTCATGCGAGATGATCGGATAATACGGTTATAAAGTTACACTCACAAAGGTAGATCTATCCCATGTTACTAGGCGCTTTATAGTACATGACACGTTGTAATAATTGTTCATACATTGTATAATTAACGCATATGATCACAAAGAAGACATTTTTTACCTCACGCTACCCTTGCTAAGGGAAGTATAGGGATCGTGCTAAAAATCGCATATCAAGATTTTGGTAAATGACCACGTTTTAAGGTGCCTAGAATCCAATTTTAACATTTTCACGATGAATTCTGGGGTGTAGATGTGTGTGTGTATGTATGTATGTGCGTGTGTATTTTCTGGGCGCTCCAATTCAAATACCATCATTCAGAAACTTTTGAAACCATGTATCTACCTTGTTCTAATATGGAAAGAAGCCATTAAATTTTGGTGTCAATCAGATTACCGGGAATGACAGGTTACTTGAAGCTCAAAGTAGTTTTTCTTCAAAAAATACCTTTAAATGTTATTTTTTCGCAATTTGTTATTATAAAAATTGCAGATTATTCTATTTTCTATAGGTTTGCATTAATATTTTCCTCTATGGTTACACATTTTTTTCAGCTCAATTGACAGATAAATGTTACTTTCGAAAAAATAATGATTTCAAATTAATAACAATAACGTTTTAAAAAGAAAATTGTAAACAATAGTTAGATGGAAAGGAACTTAATTTCAAATTAATAATAATAACGTTTTGCCTGAGTGTCTGGTCGCGAATCTGGGGACCCGGGTTCGATCCCGACCGACGCTAAAAATTACATCGCATTTTAATGGCACAAAATTGACCCCTGTGGCGCACTCTCCACGCCAGCAGTGAGTGCCCGTGAGGTGACGCCTGGTAAGCGCCCACACGGTACAAATATTCCATCATTACCGATATCTGTGTACGAAGCAGATTGGCACACCCAGCAATGGGTAATATGCCGTGATGAAATATTTATTTATTTATTTATTTAATTTAATATACATAATTTCTAGCATTATTAAATATGCAGGTATGTATTCGAAAAAAAATAAAGAAATATATTATCACAGCATATTACCCATTGCTGGGTGTGCTACTTTGCTTTGTACACAGATTTCGGTAACGATAGTGACATATTTATATCGTGCGGGCGTTTACCAAGCGTCGCCTCATTGTGTTTACGTATTTTAAATTGTTTTATTTTAAATAAATCTATAATAATTTTACATTATGAAACAATATTGCGAGTAGCCTAAATATGTTTGCCAGGCTGTATATATGCATGACTTTAGTTAGGCTTCAACTCTTCAGACAGCGCTAAATACAGTCCCGAAGCGTGGTATGGCAGTATCCCATCTATAATAGTATTGTGACGTGCGCCCCTGTGAGAATAGTACACGTGCCCCGCCGCTGAAAGAATGTACCAGAGCGATGACGGAGATGACGCGATCCCTGCGACGCGCCGCCTTGAGGGTAACTGCGCCGTGACCTAGTTCCTTTGTATACAGGTCACTGTCGCCTCGCGAAGGTTCTACTAGGCCCGAGGAGGTTCTGGAAATAATCTAGCCAGGTATATATAACCCACCGCAAAAGCCAGCGAAGACACTCTGTATTATAGAACTAACGAGTAAAGAAGTCTGATATAAATAAACGTTGTGAATAGTTGGTGATATAAACAACAGTCGACAAGTGAACATAAATTAGTGACATAAAGAGTGGTGTTAACTGTTTAAATAAATAATCATAGTGTTGAAGTGTCTTATAATATTCTTAGTCTTTAAATTAGTGTTAATATTTCTTTGTCATAGTGTTAGTTACTTTTATAATCTTTTAATTATATTTCTAATATTTATTCATCGTTTAATAAACGTATTCTTTTAGTTCATAGTATTTGTCTGTGTTTTACACTTCACCCATATAAATAAAAACGTTACAGTATATTTGTGATCTATGGTCGGGACTAGCAGTAATATATTCGCAAGTGATCTCGTCTAGTAACTCTACCAGTAGACACATGTAGGTAGGTACGCCAGCCGAAACACATACCTCCTCACACTTCCACCTTCGAATGGAACCACCGGCTGAATATATTTTGGCAATAACCGGTGCCCTGTATTCTTGTACACACTCCGACGGCGGCTGTCATTATAAATAAAGAACCTGGACTCATCCATGAACAAGACATGTTTCGACAGAGTAGCCTCAAAGAGTCAAAGTCAAACTAATCTCCCCTAATCGATTTACACGGTATGATCATATAGCAGGACCCCTGTGGCATTATGAAAGTTTTGCTGTAGTTGCCGCGCAGTTGCAAAGGGCTGTCTCTTCCCTTGTATGATAAGATTTCAATCCTGAACGGTCCAAACATTGGGTTTAAATTAAAATAAACAAAACATAAACTTGAAGTTTATTTTATTGTTTCTAACAATATTAATTTTGTGATAGTTCAGATAGACATAAATACTTCGTTCCAGTTTTCAACTTTATTAATTTTAAAAGAGAATTGGTGAAAATAAAATACATAGAATTATATTATTTTACAAATTATGAAAACGCAATTTTCGCGTTTTATATTTAAATGCAGCATCGTTAATGAAATAGAGTGAATAGAAGCATAAATAATATAAAAATATTATATTTATGGTTATTTACATATTTTTCAAAATGCATAGCAGTAATTTATATTCATTATTTTTGTAAAAAATATTTACTTTTCATTGAATTATTTATTATTTAATTTGCATAACTATTTCTCATTTGTATACTCAGTAATAATTTATACAAAACAAATTTAATATCAAATGTAACGTATTCATGCTAATATTATACAATATATGAAATATTAAACTTTGCATATCAATTTAGCCCAATATTGACGAACAGGACCACTAGGGATATATATTTAATATAAAGTTCATATTTCGAACAAAATTTCAGGAATTTACAATAGATTATCAGGAAATTGTTAAAAGTTTTAGAGTAGAGTTTTGAGAGCAATTTTAGTGACAAAAAGTTTTAACTGTTTTTAGCTAAGAAAATAATAACTTCAGAAACTAAGGTAATTTTCATCATTCGCAAAGAAGAACTAATCTTTGTTACAAAGATGTAATAAGGAAAATTACTCACTAGTGAACAAGATTTATTTACCAATTTTACATTACTTCGCTTTCTAAAAGAGATAGTGTTTCCGTTGCATATAGTTTGAAAGAAGGAAATTTCGATATATAGTATGTTCGAAAATTGAACCACGACTGTACCGGTAGAATTTTTCAGGTTACCGGCACTATTTTCGAACGCGGTAACTGAAATGTATGGTAAATTTTAATTACCGCGGGAACTGTGCTCAGAGCACGGTTTTTGTGGTAATTTATAGTCTAACCTAACTTTTGAAGTATACACACGTTGTTCTTTGGCATCATTTAAAGGTAAATTGTGTTTAAAAACAACTGAGTACTGTACATGGTTCAAAAAACAAATAGTATCCAACAAAGATATCCTGCAATGCAAACTAAATGATTTTGACAGGTATTAATAACCATGAATACCAATGCGTTCGATTGCTTACCGCGAGAACCGTAACCTTTCAGTTACCGTGTAAAATAACCACGATAACCGCGGTTGAATTTTCGAACACACTAATAATTTGATATTTTACTTTGAACAAAAATAATACTATGTTATATAGTAAGGGAGAGAAACTTTTACAGAAGGGGCTGCAAAGCACCGAAGATTAGAGTACCTCTATATACAGATATACAGGGTATGGCCATGGGCCAAGATCGCCGCCATTAGCGGGCCAATGTTAAACATACTGAATATTCATTTCCCTATTTATTTGTAAGAAATGTGGTATTATATTATAAAGAAATATTAAATAATCACACTATGGACCTATAAAGGTAATAAAAACTATTTTATTTAAGAGATACACAATTATTATTGACAGATTTAGAGGTTATGTAGAGTATAGGTTATAGCCAATTTAATAACTGTAGTTATTATTTACATAATAAGTATATAATCTTAACTTACCTTTTAAAAATTTAAATGTTTGTGCGTAATATTGGTAATTTTTATTTGTTTTCAATATTGTCAGTAGTCGTAGTCGGTATCTCAAAAAAATACACACGTAAATAAAATAAAAGTATTTCTTACACTTTAAATAAATATTAAAAGTATATCTAAATGTGTTTCTCATTAAAATAAAACAAGTAGCCACGAAACTACATAATAATTTTCGCAACAACAACACATTTGACAGTGCCCCGCAAATGGCGGACGAAACGGGAGCCACGTCATGGCCATTCACTGGATATAGAGGTACCCTATTGAAAATTACCAAACTCGAATTTTATCACGTCCACGAATATTATTTAATCATAATTGAACAATACTAGCAATAGATAAGTTAGGTGTTACTTTCTCGTTCAATTTTGACACCATAGAAATAATCTTTTTCTTCAAGTGTACAACAATATTCATATTATGCTACTATACACACACTATAGAAGATATTCATTTTATTACTAGTACAACAATGAACAATATTGTCGTACTAGTAAAAAAATGTTAGCTCCTTAGTTCACCGCTGGCGGCAGCAGTCGTCACAGCAACACAGACCATATTGAAAAATTATTATTTGACAGTTGTATCGTTTGTGTTTTGTAGTGTACACAGCCAACTATGGCTGAAATTGCAAACGCTATAATTAAAAAATTCTAGAAAAATATAAAAAAAATCCCCAGTTTTCTTTGAAACACTTGAAGAAAAAATAGTATATGTTATTCGGAGCAGAACGCCCTTTTTGTGTTTTACCCAGCTTGCTTGTCCTCGGCTAACGCCTCGGCCGCAATAGCTGGGTTCAACACAAAAAGACCGCTTTCTACTCCTAATAACATAATATACTATTTTATACAGGCTATTCATTTTAAGTGCTACACTATAGCTATCTGGAGAACTATAAGAGCTACGAAGTCGGTTAAATTAGCAAACAATTTCTATATTATAGGACTATTAAAATGAGAATTATTTTAGACCAGTGGTGCAACTTTCTTTTTTAAATGGCAACCTATTTTTTTTTCATATTCATTTCAGTAAAATGTATAATTTTTATTTAAATATGCCTACACAAAGAATGCCATGGAAGAAAACAAAACAGTAAAACAATTCTTAATATTTTGTTAAACTTTTGAAGTGCACTTCTGTATTTCTGTTTTATAACAACAAATTGAATTATTTTTGTCATAATGAGAAGGTAGACATATATACATTTTATGTAGAAAAAATTCGAATGCATCTGTAAACATGTACAAGTGCCGGCTCATAACTACTTACGAATTAAAACATAATATTTAATTTGTTCTTAACAATGTTGATGGAAGAACACTGCGATTAGTGAGAAATAGTTTATTAAGAAGATTAGAATTTTGTATTCATGTCAATGGTGGCAATTTTGAACAATTTTTATAAATTATTTGTCTTCATATAGTATCTGTTTTATTAACTAATAATTATTCACAAATTAAAGAAAATTATTACAGTTTTTGCAATTATTTCTGCATTTGATTTATTTGTTTTCGTCCATAGCACTCTTTATATAGGCATATTTAAATAAAAAATGATACATTTTTAATTTTGCATTTTTCTCAAATATTTTGTAATATTAAGGTATTACATATGGATATCGTTGAATTCAGAAAAAAAAATACTGAACCGAATAAGCATATAAATAAAATAGGTTGCCATTTAAAATAAGAAAGTTGCACCCCGTATTTTGAGCACCCCTGGTCTAAAAAAGTCTTGTTTCGCTCATTTTAATAGTCTCATAATATAGAAATTGTTTACTAACTTAACCCACCTCGTAGCTCTTATAGTTATAGTGTACCACTTAAAATGGACACCTGTATATTAAAGGAGGGTAGAATTTCGTTAGTTGGAAATTATTTATTTACATTCTATATTGGAATAATTTTACAACATAATTACTAATAATAAATTAACATTATTATTGACATTAAACAATTGTTAAGTGGTGACATATTGTGAAATATGTATTTTAGCCTGATATAATTTCATTATATTTCATATAGCTTTGTAATATATGACATAATATTAAAGGGAAAATTTAATATATTTTCCTGTATTATTTATTAAAATTTATCTCGAATTATATCAAAAATGTTACAATGATAAATTAAATTGTTTATTCCGTGAAAATACAGAAATATATAATTAAAATACGAGTTCATAAAATGAAAAATTCTAGGAAAACAGTTTCATTTTAATTTTAAATATTGGGGAAAATATATTGTTTATCTCAATATTTTTTCGTTTGAATACTTACATGCTTATAGTAAAATTTAGAGGATTAATAGTTTAGTTTTTAGTGACTAATAGCACAATTAGGTTATAAAAGAAATAATGCAGCAGTTTACAGAATATTTGAGATTTTACAAACTTTACAACAAAATGTCTTTTAAATGGAAAATAATAAATGACTGGGGTGCAGGTTATTTTATTTTAAATTTCGGTCTCAACCGGTTTCGGCATCTCCTATGCCTTCTTCAGGAGATGCCGAAATCGGTTGAGGCCGAAATTTAAAATGAAATAATTTGACTGCACTCCAGTAATTTATTAATTTCCATACACTCATGCAGTCCAAATATAATTACTTTAACCTGCATACATTTATCATTTGACATCAATAAATAACCACAAGTGATTACAACGAACTTTAAGTCAACCAGCGGAGGTATACGAGCACATTTCAACAACAAATTAAAATATGTATTGAATTTCTAGTAAGATATATATATATATACTGTTTTAAATTACAAGATAGGAGAGCTGAGTAGGCAAGCCTGTCTCCTCCTTGAGGCAGTAAAATAGTTACCTGCGAATATTGTACAATATTTTATTTGTTATGGTGTTTACAATTACTCGAAATCTCAATCAAACAGAATTTATTTACAACATTCACGTTTCGGAGCATACTTGCACCTTCTACAGGACAGTAAGAACTCACAGATTGTTAGGGCAACTATAGTAAAATTATGTAGTAGGCGGTAAGTGAGGAACAAACAATAGATATTTATCCACGACTGTCAAATAATATGCCCAGAATTCAATTGTTTTTTATCAATTAATGGCCGTCGTTACTGTTGCTAATTGGATAATATTGACAGTTTCGATGGAATATTATTCAATCGTTATGTCAAATTCAAATCGTACCTTTCAAAGAGTAGAAATAAATTACTTTTAATAAGTATTTTTTCCACAAAAAAAGTCAAAATTGCACTAGGTTTCTCATTTTTCATAGTTTTATTTCTTTCTTCATCTTAAAATGTAGCTGAATGGTCGGTTTAAAATTTACGTTTATTTATATAAATAAGTAGCATAGGTGATGGAAAAACTGTTTTGCTATTGGCTATGAATGATACGTTGTATGTAATGTAGGGGTTGGTTTTCATAACTATTTCTGACGCCAATTTTTTATTTAAGGCTTTTTTACTTCCTTGTACGTAAGTAAAGGAAGTATTGTAATCGTGAAAAATTTCGGTTTTCAGATTTCAGCGGAAATATCCATTTTGATCATCCCTGAATCCATTTTGACTAATTTCGTCGTGACGTCTGTACGTACGTACGTATCTCGCATAACTCAAAAACGGTAAGCCGTAGAAAGTTGAAATTTTGTATTTAGGACTCCTATAACGTCTAGTTGTGCACCTCCCTTTCTGGTTATTACACAATTTCCAGAAGTGGCACTTTACATGAAGCCTATAATAGATTTTAATGAAAAACTGTTTTAAAATATAATCCAAAACTTTTCAAATTTGGTATACAAGACTTTTATGTCAATCGAAATAACATAATAGATTTTGGTTAAAATAGGCTAACCGGAAGTGGTACATTACTTGAAGTTGTTAACAGTTTTTCTTGAATAAAATGATTTTATTTTGATTTTAGAAATAAATGCTTCAAATAAAAGTTTTAGAGAATTAATTTCTGCGTCTAGCACATCAAATATTATTAAATTATAATTGTATAAACGAGATATGTAAATTTAAAAATTATATACTTTTTTGTTTTTGTAATAAAGCTTGCTATGGATTAGGACAAAAAAAAATATAAAAATAATTTCATGTCAAATTACGTTAAATACGTGCAATTTTATGATTCGTACAATAACAAATATTATATTTTTATTGTGAAATTAGTCATATTCATTGTTGTAATCAAATATTTCTTTGTTGTAATCAAAACTCTCTTTAAAAAGAACCGGGTTAGATTAATGTTAATTTAAGAATGATAGTAGTAAATGAATTATTTTTTGTTCTATATCAAAATATTTCTCGGGCTTGGCTTAAGCCTGTCAATATTTTGTAATTTAATTATTAAAAAAAATATGTAGTTTAATAATCGTACAAGGAAGTCGTGTGGTGTCCACATCAGATTTTTTATTCAGTTATCGGCGGGTTACATATCTGTGCTGTGAAACTAATTATTTGACTTAAATTACAGTAGACTTCGAATCGAATAAATAGAACGATACATTTTGCTTACTTGCAAGTAAGTAATAGTAGTAACTAAGTAGCTTGCAAGAATTGTATTTCATCTCACGATCCCATACTTACAAGCGATCGCGCTAACAATTTAGTAACTCCCTTCGTGATATAAATACCAAAATGATTCGATTCAATTCAGGGTGAAGAGGTCACAAGAGGCAAACAAGTTTCTCAAAGTGGAAATAATCAAAGGGAATGATATATTCGGCAACAGAGCGGGCCTATTATATTTGAGAAGCCTCTGAATTTACTCCACACAAGGGAAATAAAAAATCCGATAATCCGACTAGGGACGTGATCATGCCACAATTTTCACTCATCTACGTTACCAACGTGACCGACACACCAATAGTTTTAAACGTATAATTGCTTGTTAGAAATTAAGCCGAAATTTTTTGATCAGATAATAAGTTTTTAATTAGGTTAGGAAAAATAAGTTTTTAAAAAAATGTCAAATTTCAAAATTAAAAACATTTTTCATACAAATTAGTATGTCACAGTTCATATTGTGGAAATACAATTAAAAAAATTATAATAAACACAGTACATTAGTTTATATTTACAGCAAATTAAATTATTATTAACTGTTTTCTATTTAATTAAATAATACAAAATTGTTTCAAGATTTTTAGTCTAGAATTTTTTTAGATTAATAAATTCTGTTTAATTAATTATTATTATCAATATCAATAATATTTAATGGGGTCCTATACTAATTTATCAAAGTACAGGATGAACTATGAATTTTAGTGAAAATTTTTACGTAATAAGCGAGATATTAATTTTTAAAGTTCAGAATTTGGCGTGTGATGTAACTTGTCCTCACCAGTGATCGACAAACTGTTAGTTCCAGAGGGTACAAATTTTTCATGTTCGCATAGCTGAAATATTTTTATACAGATAAATATATAAATATATCATCACGGCATATTACCCATTGCTGGGTGTGCCAATCTTGCCAATGGTGACATATTTGTACCGTGTGGACGTTCACCAGGCGTCACCTCACGTGTACTCATTGCTGGCGTGGAGAGTTCCCCAGATTCGCAACTAGACACTCAGGCACGCGGCCAGGTGATCCTATTTTTGTACAGAGTTTTAAAAAAGGGGGAAAATTTTGAGGGTATATACATTTCGATGTGGTGATTCTCAATCAAAAAGAATATCTTTCAAAATTCAGAAAATTATTTCTTCTTTTTCATTTATTTCGTTTTTTTAATGCGCCCGACATGAAATTTTTATTAAAAATAATGAGGGCAGCCATTATTGGAGAGTGCGCCACAAGTTTCACTTTTATAAATTATGAATTAATATTTTTAACAACTGGTTGAAAATTTTATCCACTAGATATTAATTTGACAATTAAACTGGTTCAATTTTTTATATCATACTGGTTTCTAAAGCAACGTTTTTTGAACGATTTATAAAACAAAAAGTGAAACATTAAAGTCATACCATTTTAATGTTCTAGGACTTTAAAATTGTACCTTCATACTGAATCCTTTATTTATGCGACATTAAATTGTTCTTCGCCTCAATAGCTTCATCCAAAATATTTCGAGGAATGTATTTTTCATCAATTATAGCGAATAAGAATGTTCATGACACCAGAAATATTCAATATCAATCTGTCAATTAGTCAAAATTATGCTAGGATTTTTGAACAATTGCGACCTAGCCTACTTATACAAAATTCATACTGCTACAAATTGCTGCATATTTCTTTTAATAATTTAATAAGTAGAAACCCGTATGATAAAATTTTGTATGCACCTTAGACGAAAAGTGTCTAAAGTACCCACAAGTAAACAACTTGCTCATATCATGACTTACAGAATAGGCCCCAAATGAGGTAATTTTTTTATTTATGAATATTATTACTTTTTTTTAGGTCGTATAAATATTATTTATTTATTTTGATAAACTACATTGGAATATTGAAATCCTAACGTCATCATATCTCTAAACATGACACCATGACACATTATTTGACAGCAAACTGCAATTTCCTTTACACGTGATTGCACAACTGTCACTTGAACGCCTCTTTTCTCCTCAACATAGCACACTACGATCTTCCGCTCAAACGTTGTATGAATATAATATTTCCAGTTAATAAGTAACACACCACTTTACCAAATTGTTTATAAATAATTGAGTGTCGCACCGGTCCCATGGCAACCACCAATTCCCGCTACACTGGCGCTGTTGTCGCTCGCGGTGATATGGGAAATTAAATAAAGTTCACAAAAGTAAAAGTTTTATAAAATGGGTGATGAGGTTGATGACACAGGGTTAACGAATTTTCAGATGAAAGAGGGAACAACGCTGTGGAGTTGAAAATTAAAAACAATATTTTTGGATTATAGCACACGTACAAAGCGTTAAAAATACCTAAAAGAGTTTATTATTAAGCTTTCCTTATGTACTTTACCTCGGAAGTAAACAAATATTCGTAAACTGACGGAATTTTATAATATGAGCCCAAACATTTTCAACAAACAAATTCACATATTTTTATATGTAGTGACCTGTGGAACCCATCACGTTTTTCGACGTCTGTCAAAGAGTAGGTACTTTTTACGGCCATTTTTACTGCACGGCCTCTTTTACGTCATGGTCGCAGTTATCTTACAGCCGATATAGTCGGTGTGTTTAAATAGCAAATAAATTTAGTGTTATACTATTTAACAGCTTCATAAGTTTCAGGTGAAGTATTGGGAAAATTCTTGTCGCTATCGTTCGCCCTTGTATCTAGTTGAACTAATTAATGTAAGTAGTAATTTTTATATACGTATTTTGACAGTAAGCAGATTATTTCGTGACTCTGCCAATGACATGAATCTATCAAACATAAAATTTAATTTTTTTTTTGTAATATTTGCCAAGAAATGTGTACACCTCGGCTTAAAAGTTCTTTTTGCCAATTGACAGTAAAATTGCGATTTTTTGACAGCTACCTGTATGTAAAATGTCACTTTTATTATCTAGAGACTAGACAATAAATAGTATATTACATCCGAGGTGGAATATGTTTCATACAACTCCCACCGATATTAATTAAACAAATAACTATTTTAGCCTCATCTGATTTGATCGCCTCGGCCATAAAAGATCAGTTTTACTGCCTCACATGAATAAATAATTATTATATTGCTATAAATATACTTAAAAATAATGTCTGTTACCGTTACAGAGTCATAAGTTGTTATCAAATTTGACATTTGTCAGACTACTTTATGGCCTCATTTGCTTTACGGTTGCTTTTACTTTACGGCCGCATTTAATTTACGATCTGAATTGTCAAACGTTTGTTTAAATAGCAAATACATTTAGTGTTGTATTATTTTAAGAAGGAGTATTGGAAAAATCGTTGTCGCTATCCTTATCGTTCATTTCTTTGCTCTACGAATTAATTATTGTAGTTATTTTTTTTTCATTTTTAAGTCGTAATTTATTTTGACAGTAAGCAAATTATTTTGTGAGTTGTCAAGATATTAACACAGCACTCTACCTACAAGTGACATGAATCAATCAGATATGAAATACGAGTATATATTTTCAATAAAATTTGTAATAGTCACCTAAAAAAATGTTGTGTTCACCTGAGCTTAAAAGTTTATTTTTACAACCTTTGATACACAAATAACTATTTTAAGATTTTCCAGACCTAACACATTTTTTTTTCTACCCCGGATATGACATTATTATAGGTACCTGTTAACACTAATAAAACCAGGAAACTACATAAGATAACTGTTCGAATTGTTACCAGGAAATTATACTTGTAAATACTATCAATGCATAGCATAATCAATTGAATAGTTTAGTTGTGAATTTAACATAGTTCGTGATGGACGTCAAACGCCTACAGAGCACTGATCTGCAGAAAGGTCAAATAATTGAAGACAATGCTTTGGACAAGCGTGCAACCACAACCCTACAGTGCTCAAGATGCAAAGGAGCTACAATAGCTTCTTTTCTCAATGATGTAACTTGCCATTAGTGATGGAACAAAAATTCGGTTTTGATTCTGAATTCGGAAAATCATAATTTTGTGGAATAATGTGACAATATTGACATAAATGTTGTAGGTTTACGGTATGGTATAACAATGACAAAACTATTAAATTAATAAAATACACTTAGTACCAGAAAAATGATTGGATATAGTTCTTACATCTATATATAAAAGTAAATACAGGCCGGCCACTACACACTTTAGGGATGGAGTCAGAATGAGATCAAATTTTTATTCATCAATAATTCTAATGCTTCTTTTATGTCTTTCCTAATTCCAGCTCTATATACAGGATGATCACGCAAGAATGAACCAGTAATTATCTTCGTTATTAAGCGAAATAGCGATTATCTTCAAATAAAAAAAAATACTATAGACAATATGGGCAATAAGATGTCGTATCAAGAAACGTTCTGTTATTTTCGGTTCCGGAGTGTGATACCAACTTTGAAATTTCAAATGGAACATACTATATTTTTTTATATTTCTGAAAAGTACACAAAATTTGCTTTACAATGGTAGTAAAACGTGCTTATTCATTAAAAACTCCCGACCTACAGGTTTTTAAAAAATAGAAGTCACGGATTTAAGGGTGGATAATACATCTCAAAACAAAAAAAAAGTTCATAAAAACATATATCCGGAAATGCCTGGTTTCAGAGCTATGGCGACTTTAATATACAACTCATACTTTTAACATTACATTAAAATCATAGTGGCTGTTTCAATGGTAAACAGACAACTATTAAAATCGCTATAGCTCTGAAAATAGTCATTTTCGGATACATGATATATGTTTATATGAACTTTTTTTTGAGATGTATTATCCACCTTTAAATCCGTAACCTCTATTTTTTGAACACCCTGTATAAGTGACAGAAGGCAAATATATACGTAGGTATTTCTATAGTATTCTGCAAGTACAGTACAAGTTTACATCATAAAATTTTGACCTCGTCAGACGGGTTTATACAGTAAAGACAACGATTTCAGTAATGAAAAATATTTCTGTACATTCTGACTAGAAATAAAAATTTTACAAAATTTTCCATACCCAAAACATTTTTTTTACGCCGGAAATAAAATGATAATTATATATCAGTTAACACAACACACTGACCAGGGAATTACATAAGATAACTCCGCGGTTTGTTGTCAGGAAATATTGAATGTAAATGCTAACACTGCAAACCAAGCATAAGCAGTTAGTTTAGTTGAGAACTTGGCACAGTTCATGATGGACGTCGAACGCCCACAAAGTAGTGATCAGCAGCAAGATCAAATAATCGCTGCAACGACAATGCCTTCGACTAACATTCAACCACCACCCTACACTGCACAAGATGCAAAGGAGTTTCAAGAAAAAGAAAAGTTACAAGAACAAGTTTCGAAAGGTGTTGACTTTGCAAATGTTAATATGGTGAATACTGAAGCTGTAATAAATGAAACAGAAAAAAGTGTTGAAACAGCAAGTATGTATTATTATTATAGTGTTTTGTAGCTTTAAGCCCGATATTTTCATTTATGGTTCAACTGTCAGTTAAAACGAAAAATGTCGCTCTACGCATCCCTCGGTATTATATTTTCTAAAAAGTATTTTAAGGTGGTTCTTCAAGGTCGGGGAGAGGGGGGAGGTTAATTTAATACAAATAAAACATGTGTTATTATGTTCGTTGATCTTTCATTCACACATTAAGCTTAGACTCAACGTATATACACCAACTTTCTTACAGGAAATATGCACTTATTTGTGTAAAAAAAGACTTTCCCATGTATGAAAAAGGAGATTCTGATGGAATATCTATATTTTAAAGATTACATAAAATATATGGGTAACCGTATAATTAGATATTTAGCTAAGAATATTGGCGCGCGATTCAAATTATAGAATTCGATTTGTATAGCATAGCAGCCGGCGACGAAGTAATTGCGACGTTGCCAAATTGTGGAGTTCACTTCTATTATATTTTGCTTTTTATTTAATAACTAAAAATAATGGTCACTCATGATTATAATGTATTGTTCAATTATTTGAATTTTTATAAAAAACAAAAGCATATCCATGTTGACTATCAAATATAAACAAAAAGTTTCATTTAAATGAAGTCGTAATTCATAGTTTTCGAGATCAGAGGTAACCTCGAAAAAACTCATTTTTCACTGCCTTATTTCTCAGAAACTATTAAAGATTATATACAGGGTGGTAACCGTGACCCTGGAAGATAGGACTTTAACATGTAAAATCATACTTTTTTAATTTCCTGCTTCTCTAATTATTTTGCCAAATTGTGGAGTTCACTTCTATTATATTTTGCTTTTTATTTAATAACTAAAAATAATGGTCACTCATGATTATAATGTATTGTTCAATTATTTGAATTTTTATAAAAAACAAAAGCATATCCATGTTGACTATCAAATATAAACAAAAAGTTTAATTTAAATGAAGTCGTAATTCATAGTTTTCGAGATCAGAGGTAACCTCGAAAAAACTCATTTTTCACTGCCTTATTTCTCAGAAACTATTGAAGATTATATACAGGGTGGTAACCGTGACCCTGGAAGATAGGACTTTAACATGTAAAATCATACTTTTTTTAATTTCCTGCTTCTCTAATTATTTTAGGTAAAAAAGCTTCAAATAAAAGTTGTAGAGCATAAAATTCTGTATCTTAATCAATAATCAACATTAATTTTGTATGCCTTATAATGACAGAAATTAGATATGAAAATGTCGAAAATCACCTCAAAAATAGCAATAGCCATGGAATTGAGACAAAATAAATAACAAATGTTTAACGAATTCCCTGTCATGTTAGGGTAATTTATTTTTATTAGGTATTATTTCTAATTTCTGTTCCACTTAACAATTATGTGTTAAGTTAAATTGATATTGAACAGAAACTACAAATAATAATAAAAATAAATTTACCTAGCTTGACAGATAAATCGTTAACATTTGTTAATTTTTTGTTTCAATTCCATGGCTATAGCTATTTTTGGGATGATTTTAGATATTTTCATACATAATTTCTGCCGTTACAAGGCATACAAAATTAATTGTGCTTATTGATTTTATGCTCTATAAACTTTAATTTGAAGCTTTTTTACCTAAAATAATTAGGGAAGCAGGAAATTAGGAAAGTCGGATTTTAGATGTTAAAGTTCTATGTTCGGTTGTGCAGGTCACCACCCTATATATTTTGATTAAGCTTTTTTACTCATTTTGGTCAGAACGCAAGAAAGAAAAATACCCGTATTAATAATTCTATAGGTAAGGCCATACATGTTTTCACAGCTAACAACGAATTTATTGTTTTTCCGATAAAGAATGAATAAAAATTTAAAATTATATATATTTTTTTTCAGAAATTGAAGAACCTAACGAATATGCCATTATGTTCAGCGAAAAATCCATCCGAAGAGCATTTTGTAGAAAAGTATTTTCCTTACTGGGTATTTTACTTTTAAAAACTGTAGTCTACTGTGCTCTTTGTACATACGTCCAACCACTTCGCGAATTTTGGATGAATAACCTTCTTCACATTCTTTGGGGAATGCCAATTTATATTGCTTCCGTTTTTACAATTATATGTTGTCCGACAATTCGACAGCGAACACCATGGAACTACATTCTTCTTTTCATGTTCTCTTCTTCCTTAACGTATATGGTTGGAGGATTGTGCGCAAGTTTACGGGAAGAAGTGGTGAGTAATCATTTACTTGAACTTAGGTTAATGATTAGATTGCCTAACCTTAGATAATAAAATATGTATTTTCTGTTCGTTTACTCTTACAGGAAATATTTGAAATTTATTTGTCATAAAAGTAAGGTAAACAATGTTTGATTACTGAACAAACATTACGATATAATTCGAATAAAATGACAATTTATTTCTCTAGCAAACAAACTTTTCCATTTTTTTTTTATAAGTAATACACAATTTCTATGGTTTGTAAATATAAAATAATGTAGGTATTAAGCTTATCTAATCTAATAAAATGGATTTTTCCGGACTGAATACATAAACAAACCAGAGACTAAGAACGAAATGAGAACGAAAACGAAATAACGAAATAAACCGAAATTTTTATAAGAACGAAAACGGAAACGAAAACGCAATATATTTTTTTCGTTCATGATTGAAAACAAAATAATTAATATCGGTTACCGGTTTAACCGTTATTTTATTTAATATTTTATTTTATTTACAGCAAATATTTTATACGCAAATATTATTGAAGCAGACTTTCAAATTAACTGTCCAGTAGCTAACCCTGTTACCTGTTAGGTTAAACGGTATACTCATAGTTTCATCTATTGAACACTGACTGCCATAATTTTCATTTGCACACACTGTCGGTATTCGTCTTATTAGTTATGTTAAGTACTTATATAAGAGAACTAATATAAAGGAAGATTTGCTTGAAAACGTACTATTAGTTAGGTGAAATAAAATGTAATTAATGTTTTATTCTTTATTGTAAAAAATTCTGGCCATAGCATAAGCTTTTCTTCATATTTTTATATACCGGATGGCGCTCGAAAGCCGTTACATAGGCATTTAACATGGGAAATAAGAATAATTTGAATATTTGCCTCCCATTATAACTTATTGTAATACAACTTTATACACATGTTTGGGAATACTTATTGCATCATATTAATAACAAATTGTTTAAAATAAATAAAGAATAATTAAGTAAAATAAAAAAAATGTTCTAGCAATTTTAAAGTAATACTTATTATCACTTATAAAAGAACCATTAACTTATTAGCGACCATAGCATAATGGTAACGTCCTTGCTTTTTGTTTCAAAGGTACTGAGTTCAAACCTAACACACCTCTTTAATTTTTTTATATTTTTATTTATTCTAATTTTAGATGCAGTTTTAATGTTACCAATTTTATTTGATTATACATAATTATTTACACATAAAAATTAATAAAAACAATTAAAAACAAATAAAAATAAATAAAAAATTAAAACAAATAAAAACACAAAAATACTCGTACATAGTAAAAATTAATCATTAATTAATCATCCTTTTGTGAGTGATAATAAGTATTATTTTAAAATTGCTAAAACATTTTCTTATTACTTTTAATTATTATTTATTAATTTTAACCGTTATTGATATAATGCAATAAGTGTTCTCAAACATGTGTGCAAAGTTTTACTATAATAAGTTTTAATGGGAGGCAAATATTCAAATTATTCTTATTTCCCATGTTAAATGCCTATGTAACGGACTTCGAGCGCCACCCGGTATGTATTATCTTTCCTTTATATGTATGTTTTATTTTCATGTTTAATAAAAAAAAAAACTTAATATATTTCTATATTTTCATCAATTGTTACTCATTAATAGTTATAACCGGTATTTAACTACTGCGAACGAAAACGAAAATATTTACATTAAGAACGGAAACGAAATTTTTCGCTTTCGTTCGGATAAGAACATATTTTTCGTTTTTTGTCTCTGAAACAAACAATTCTGAAATATGATGAATTATTGTGATTTCATTCTTTTCTAGGTGATGATAGCCTTCGGCATGACTGCCGCCTTGGTTCTGGGTCTCACCTGGTTTGCTTTCCAAACCAGATTTGATTTTACCGCTATGAACATGATAATTTTCTCCTTGGCCTTTGTAATAGTTGTCACTACGACTCTATCTCTGTCATTCCTGAGCATTGGTGGACGTATTGCATTGTCCGGTCTCGCTCTTTTCATATTTTCCATTGTTTTAATTATTGATATACAATACATTATTGACGGAGATCACAGATATAAATTATCACCAGAAGAGCATATATTTGCAGTAACGATTTTGTATCTTGATATTATTAATTTATTGTTAATCATTATGAGAGCCTTAAGATATGCTTAGTATCTATTTGTCTTAAGACATTTTTTTATTATAAATGGCTTTTATGTAAGTATTTGTATTTTTAATAAATATATTATTTATTTTCAATACGTGGATCAATTTTCGGAAAACCTGCGACATTTCATGCAACAATTCGTTATTCGTAACAGTTACTAACCTTCCATTCCCAGGTTTTCTGAAAATCGATTCAGTTTCTATCATCTGCCTAATATCACGATTTATGCTAGATAATGGCCATCTCTTCCCTAGAAATTCTTCTGCAATTTTTTTTGCACCGCCAATTTTTACCTCTCGCTAAGAGAGATATTGGATTCATGGTAAAAATCGCATATCCAGATTTTATTGAATAAGCACGTTTTAAGGTCCCTACAATCCGATTTTAACATTTTTACGATGCTGTCTCTGTGTGTGTGTGTGTGTGTGTGTGTGTGTGTGTGTGTGTGTGTGTGTGTGTGTGTGGATGTATGTGTGTGTGTGTGTATGTAGGATGTTGGAGGGACGATTACTCAAAAACTACAAGACTTTAAATTTGTTTAACTACGTATTTCCCAATCGGACATTCATGGGAAGATCTGAAAAGGTTTTGGTAACAATTGAACAACCGGAAGTAGAAGATTCTTGAAAAAAAATCTTCTAAATAATATTTTTTGATTTTTTTTCTTAGTAATATTAAAGAAAATTAAATTCTCTATCTGATACATTTAAATATTTTATAATATATTCTATAGATATAGAGATAAAAGAAATATAATATATAAAATACTGTCAATCCTGACAATGAATTGGAAACATTTCGAAAAATTAGAAGAGGACAAAATTTCTTCATAAAATGAATTTAAAATTAAACAATCTAAATATAAGGAATAGATATATGTAAGTAGAATTTTTGGTATAGAGTGAAGGTATACAAGAAATGTTAAATACAATAGGGCGCGAGCAGTCATGTGATTTTGTCGGCCTTGACAGGCAGATATGGGGGCCCATGTCAGAATGATAGCTTGTAATTATGTATATAGATGTCAAGTATCAAAATTTCTCATTTTAAATTTAGTGATTTTCCAATTCCATGTGGTTTATTTTCCTCGACAAGTAAATTCCACACTCCTGGTGACAAATTAACTACGTAAATTTAGAAAATCTTGAAATTCTGAATGAAAAATTGACAATTGATATCCATGTACATAATTACTAATTATCATCCTGAAACAGGCCCCCACATTTGCTTGCCAAGGCCAACAATGTAACATGACTGTTCGCGCCCTATACTTATGTAACCAAAAAAGGAAGTGGCGAGAGGTATTGTGCTGACCACAACAGATTTTTTTTCTTAGTAATAAGTTATGATCTCTAAGTTAAATTTTTATTTGTCATTTCTAAAATAAGCTTTTTTTGTCTTGCCGGCTCCGCCTCCTGATCGGTAGTAATCACAATCACTTACCTATCAGTAATTTGTAAATAAAGCCATCCTAGGATGGATATGAAGATTTTAACATTCATTTATTTGTTTTGAAACACGATACAGTATACTAGATCATTTGAGAAGTCAATGTTATCCTTTAGATTTAGAAATAATTTCAGAATACGAAGTGTGAAAGATTTAATTTAAATGAAGTTTAATCATAACCTAAATTAATTAGAAAAAATGTATTTAAAAACGTTATATATAAAATAAAATTATAACAAATGCCACAAAGAAAGGAGGCCTAGGAAAAGAAGTACATAAAATATCGTTAAAAATAAGAATGCGATCCGAAACTTTCGTCTCACACACACACACACACACACAGACACAGACACACACACAGACAAACACACAAACACACACACACACATACAAACATACATACATCATCATAAAAATGGTAAAATCATATATAGACCCTAAAACGTGCTTATTCTCTAAAAACTCATCATTGGTTTTTTTTACCAAAGACAATACCTTTCTTACCTAAGGTGGCGGAAGGTAAAAAACTAAATTGTACTGTAGATAATAATAATGCCACTGTAGAAAATTAAATATTTTGAGAAAAATCAACAGGTATTAATACTCTTTTATATAGGAGTTAAATTTAACTTTTGATATAATTTTAACCAAAATTGAGACATATGGGCACGCAACACATTCTTCATGATGTTATTTGTGGTACCTTGTGCATGCATTGTATTTATAGCAAAACTATGTCTTCGAACTTTTTTTTTTATCAAATTGTTATCCTTTTTTAGTTTAATTAATATTTTTTGGTATCACATTTACTCGGCCTTATTTGCCCCCGGGATAGTATGACAAATAAAGCTTATATATTACAGGATGTTCATTTTTAAGTGGCTACCATTCTTTGCTAATTTAACCAACGTCGTATCTCTTCTAGTTCTCGAGATCGCAATGGTAGCCACTTAAAAATGAACATCCTGTATATATTTTATACACGCTGGGCCTTATTGGTCTCAGATACCTTACATGTGGGATAAGAAAGAGGTCGTCAATGTTTATCTTTGACACATTGCTAAGAGTTACAATGTAAATCGGTCGTAATCTTATAGTATTGTCATTCCGTTCTGTATCTAATAAGGGATGATAATTTATTTTGAAATTCAAAGATGGTGCAAGTGCACTACGTTGCACTATGCAACCGGCGCCCATGTCGCCGGATATAAAATAATAAACACACTGACGATGACCATGACATGTAAATGCCAACATTGCAAACGAAGCATAAACTAAGCAGTTACTTTAGTTGCGAACTTGGCACAGTTCGTGATGGACGTCGAACGGCTACAGAGTAGTGACCTGCAGCAGGATTTAATAATCGCTGCAACGACAACAATGCCTTCGACAAGCATTCAACCACCACCCTACACTGCACAAGATGCAAAAGAGTTTCAAGAAAAAGAAAAGTTACAACAACAAATTGCGAAAGGTGTTGATTTTGCAAATGTTAATCTGGCGAATACTGAAGCTGCAATAAATTCTACACAACAAGAAGGCAAGTATGTATGTATTTAATAACGTTTTATATATTTAGGCCCGGTATTTTCATATTTAAACTGTCAGTTAAAACGAAAACTGTTGCATTGAAAAATTGACGCAGATGTAAATTTGAAAATATCGATGTTACATTTTTTTTTAACAGAGTTTACAAGCAGTTTAACCAATCAGAGATGAAAATACTGAGCTTCAGTATTTTTTTTAACAAATTACCACTAAAATACGTATAAATATTTTATAAGAAATACGATTTTGTTTATAGGATTATTGAAAGTATTTTTATATACCTTCTAAGTGCTAAATTTTAAAAACCATTATTCTTTAAATAACCCGAAATTAAAAAATACATTTTCTAGTTTTTACTACAGAGACAAAGCGATTTGAACACGCTATAAACGCTTGCTTCAGTGACGTCACCGTTTCAATATAAACTTTGCAACGCTAAAATAAACTGGTTGGAACGGGTTAAACCGTTTTTTCACTAGTGTATCGCCAAAAACCAGCTGTAGCTCTCAAGGTTCAAGGTTGAATAAATTGTAAAACAGATATTCTAAGAACATCGGACTAGTTTTTACCTTCCGTCACCTGTAGGTAAGGAAGGTATTGTCTTAGGTCAAAAAATTCGGTGGAGTTTTAATGAATAAGCATGTTTTAGGATCTTTACAATACAATTTTACTATTTTACAATGATGTCTGTATATATATATATATATATATATATATATATATATATATATATATATATATATATATATTATATTTATATGTGTGTGTGTGTGTGTGTGTATGTGTGACTATAATTTCGGCCGAGATAACTCCAATACTAGACTTCCAAAAATTAATATAATTGGTCAACTGTTACTACTCTCATTTGAAGGTTTTAACAGTTTTTCTTGAAAATATACTATTACATATAATTTTTTCATATTATTTAATGTTATAAATATTAAAAAACATAATCTGTTTACGAATTGATTACATTTTATACATCGTATTCAATGGATATAGAGTCAAAAAAATAAAGGAATTAAATTTCATAAAGCAGTCAACTATACAACCATGGAAACAGATACTATATAAAGAAAATTCTAATTGACAGATGTAAGTGTCAAGTGCAATTGACATAGTATGTTTGTGTTATAATTTTACTGGAGAATCCTTTGCTAGAAACTTCCTTTATGGAATTTTTACAAAATACATAGAACTGACGGAAGGTAATAGGTAATGTACTAGAAATACTTTTTTTGCAAAAACGTTTTCTGTGTAGAATTTGTACAAAATACAATAGAAATGACGGAAGGTAATGTGCTGGCCACATCAGATTTTTTTAATTCAAATCTCGGAATCTAAATACGTAGAAATATTATTCTATATTCAAATCGCACAAGCAGATAAATCTTAGAAAAATGACTAGTCTTATGACGTTATTAATTGTTATGTTTACATAAGTTTGAAAATCATAAGGAAACAAAATAAATAAAAACTAGTAATAGCCTTGAGAAAGTCATTTATAATAAATAAGAATGGAAATACAATAAGTTATACAAAAATCTTTCAAACACGTTGCTGTTTTTTTTTTAAATTTCAAATAACCTTGAAAGTATAAAAAACATACAAATTAACAATGCTGCCAACCATAGGCGCCGACTTTTCTATTATACAAGGGGTCTGAATTTTTTTTTCAATAATAATAAAATTTGTTACTGTTTTCATATATTTTTTTTATTTCTTAAAATATATATCTTATTAATAATAATTACAGGAAAAAAATAAAGTATAAGTTAATCTTATGTCTTGATACGCGATTTTTAGCATGATTCCAATACTCCTCTGAGCAAGAGGTAAAAATCATAGCTAACGAATTGACAGAAACATTTGTTTGTCTTTTTATTAAAATGTCATGGCTATCGATATTAATAAGATTATATTTATGGGACTAAATTATTACTTCAGTATTATTGAATTAATGCAGTACGGTTGTACGCTAAGTGATGAGGTAAATTGGCTGCTTTTCGATTTGAGTATATAGTGTACCATCAGTTTTCGAATCTGTATTTTCACCCATCGAATTTATTGTTTTTCCGATAGTACAAATTATAACTATTTAAAATGATATTTCTTTTCCAGAAATTCAGAAACCTAACGTATATGGCCTCATGTTCAGCGAAGAAACCATCCGAAGAGCATTTTGTAGAAAAGTTTTTTCCATATTGGGTATTTTACTTCTAAAAACAGTAGTCTATTGTGCTTTTTGTACATACTTCCAACCACTTCGTGATTTTTGGTTGCATAACATTCTTCATATTATTTGGGGAATACCAATTTATATTGCTTCAATTTTAACAATTATATGTTGGCCTGCGATTCGATACCGATCACCATGGAACTACATACTTCTTTTCATGTTCTCTTCTTCCTTAACCTATACAATTGGAGGAATATGTGCATATTTGCAGGAAGAAGTGGTGAGTAATCCTTTCCTTAATAGTTACAGCCCGTCTATTTTTACGTGACAGTCCACGCTGGTGTCGTGCACAGAGCGAAAATATTCGTGGGGGAAAGAGATAGATAGTACGCGCGAGAAATACACTCCGATATATAAGTTACATCCTGTACAGTTCTATATTATCTTTGTGTTCTGGACATATTTTGCATCGAACTGTACAAATTTTAATGTCTGGGCGCACATCCACATAACCTATCGCAGATTCTACGTACGAATCACGACCAGAGCTGTAAGACAATAAACGTTCGTAATAAAGCAATCAAACTTATTGCTTTATATTTATTTTTTACTTTAACTCTTTCACTCCTTTAAATTCTGCAGCAGTGAAATAAATTCGGCAACCATACAACTATCCACTTATGTTAAATTATCAGATTTACCTTGAACGTAATTTTCAATAGACAGTGCCATTATTAATACTAAAACAGTAGAGCTAATACGAATGTTAATTTTACCGAGAAAACAGACATTGCTTAATATTTTAAGTTTAAAAATGCTGTATGCAAAAAATTTAACAACTTCAATACAGACAGTTGACAAATGTCGCGAACAAGCTTCACTAGTTGCCATAGTTTAGAACCATGACCTATATATTTTAAAAACTATGAAGAATTACCAAAACCTTTTTATTAAAATGATTTAAAAAAAATCTGATGTGGACACCACACGACTTCCTTGTACGATTATTAAACTATACATATTTTTTTAATAAATAAATTACAAAATATTAATTTTAACTTCAAAACAGTAAGATATATAGCGACCATAATCTAACCCGGTTCTTTTTAAAGAGAGTTTTGATTACAACAAAGAAATATTTGATTACAACAATGAATATGACTAATTTCACAATAAAAATATAATATTTGTTATTGTACGAATCATAAAATTGCACGTATTTAACGTAATTTGACATGAACATTTTTTTTTGTTTTTGTCCTAATCCATAGCAAGCTTTATTACAAAAACAAAAAAGTATATAATTTTTAAATTTACATATCTCGCTTATACAAAGGACTAATTTAATGAGTTAGATGCAGAAATTAATTCTCTAAAACTTTTATTTGAAGCATTTATTTCTAAAATCAAAATAAAAGCACTTTATTCAAGAAAAACTGTTAACAACTTCAAGTAATGTACCACTTCCGGTTAGCCTATTTTAACCACGTACGTACGTACAGACGTCACGACGAAATTAGTCAAAATGGATTCAGGGATCATCAAAATGGATATTTCCGCTGAAATCTGAAAACCGAAATTTTTCGCGATTACAATACTTCCTTTACTTACGTACAAGGAAGTAAAAATGTGCAACCATCTAATTAATGTACGCAATTTTCAATAGTTAACACATTTCCTTTGTTATATGCAATGATTCAATTGTCAACAACAAATAAGTTTCGTGTCAAACTTAAATAATTATTATTAATTTTATGCAATATTAAGTATTATTTGAAGAAAAATAATGTATGGATCAAGCCTGAATGTAATTAAAGTATATGAAATGGCTTTTTCGGACTGAATACGTAAACAAACAATTCTGAAATAGAATAGTAGATATTATGATATAATTATTATGATTTTTCTCTTTTCCAGGTGATGATAGCCTTCGCCATGACTGCCGCCTTGGTCCTGAGTCTCACCATATTTGCTTTTCAAACCAAAATTGATTTTACCGCTATGAATATGATGATTTTCTCCTTGGCCTTTGTAATAGTTTTGACTACAACTCTATCTCTGTCATACTTTAGTATTGGTGGACGTATTGCATTGTCCGGTCTCTGTCTTTTTATATATTCCATAGTATTAATTCTTGATATACAATATATCATTGAAGGTGATCACAGATATAAATTATCACCAGAAGAGCATATATTTGCAGTAACGATTTTGTATCTTGATATTATCAATTTGTTTTTGGTCATTTTGAGAACCTTAAGATTTTTTTAATATTTATTTGTATTAATGCATATTTTTCTTATTATAATTTTTTATGAGGTCTTAGGGCCATGTGCCTAAATATCTGGTCGCTAATTAGGGACCCGAGTTTGATCCCGACCGACGCCAAAAAATTATTTCTAATTTTAATTGGCACAAAAAGTTACTCCTGTGGCGCACTCTCCATGCCAGCAATGAATGTCCGTAAGGTGGAGGTGACGCCTGCGTACAAAGCAGATTGGCACACCCAGCAATAATGAGTAATATGCTGTGATGATACATTTTTCTTTTGTAAGTATTTCTATTTTTAATAAATATATTTCTTATTTTCAATGTATTTAAAATGTAGTTTCATTGCCACAACTATTGTTATTACGCTGTGAATAATTAGCGAAACACTGTATGTGATGTTAACTACAGTAACTACAGCAGCTGATGATCACTGTGGTTTTACTACGATCTCCCAATTACTTCAGCAATGCCCTGATTGACACTTCAATTACCAGATTGTTTGTAATTAACCTGAACTATCTACAATCTCTTTTGCTTTGTTCGTATTTCACTTGTCTAGTAGGCTGTTGAGGCAACCATGTTGGATGGCCATACACTAAAGCCGAGCGGTATTGTATGAGGTATGTACGGCACGTCGGCTCGCCAGAGATCGAGAAGGGTTCCTGAAACTGAGAATGTGTTTATAGAAAGCTAATTGCTCTCAGGCAAAGATATTTGAGTCGTGGCAAGGGTTTACGGGCTGATATTTGATCAAAAGTATACCTACATGTTGGTGATTTTTGAGAAAAGGGATTAGCTTTGAAGTAAACAACTATAATATAGCGAGAAGATGATTTGATATCCTTGTTGCGTTAAAATAGATATATAACTTGTTAAAAAAATTGGTATAATTCGAGTTCCTTACATATTCAACTACCTGAAGTGAAAAATATTTTTTTTTTCTTAAAAATTTCAATGTATTTGTCTATATAGTCTCTTTTTTTTCAACACACTTAGCCCAACGATATTCCAACTTCATTAAGCTTTCCAAATAATACTATTTCTCGACCTCTGTAAAATATGTACATATGTATTCATTCCAGCATCGACCCCATGCGAATCTTTTTCCACTTAGCCATTTCTTCATGTTTGGAAAGAGGAAGAAGTCACAAAAGGCAAAATCAAGGGAGCAGTTCGTAGTATAATTCGTGCAATTTGGCCATTACAAATGCGGCATTATCATGGTGGAACAGCATTTTTTTCTTCTCCAAATAGGACCGCATTTTCATCAATTCAACATGAAATCGATAAAATAAAACAGCATAGCAGTGTCCTGTGGCCGTTTTTCCCGTTTCTAGATAGCTGATGAAGATTATGCCTTGCGTATCGTATATAATCATGGCCATGGCCTTTCCGGCCGATCGAACCGTTTTTGCCTTCTTGGGAGCACGTCCGCCAGAAGAAATCTATTTCTTTTGACTGTGTTTTCATTTCTGGTGTACAATTATGTATCCATATTTCATCAATGGTTACGAAACATCGCAAAAATTCGATTGCGCTTGTACATGTCTAACACTGCTTAGAAATGGTCAGGCGATTCCGTTTTTGATCTACTGTCTACGTCTGAGATATTTACTATCTTGCTATCGGTCGGTGGTTGTCAAACATGATATTATGGATTTTATTAACCATATCTTCAATTGTGATATTATTGGCAAGTCCTGGGCGCTCAGAATCATGCGTGGTCATACGACCGCAACGAAAATTAGTGAAACACTTATGAACCATTCCATGCGACGGAGAAAAGTCACCATAATACTTTTTTTAGCTTTCCAGTTTTCTTAGTAGTTTTCAACGTGAAAAATAATATTTTAATAACATGGGCACACTTTTTTCAATGGTGTAAAAAATACAAACTTATACACTTCAGAACGCTATTAAAAATATACTATTTGACAGATCTATTTGAAGTTTTGTTTCTATGCCTAAAAAGGATGTCAAATGTTAAAAGTAAAATCAAATTTGCGGTCTGAGTGCCATCTGTTATCAAAGTCACTGACAACACAAACAGCCCTCGTACATACATATTAAGGTAGTTATATCGTGAAATCATTTTACCCAGTATTAATTGAAGTACATCTCAACTGAAATATAATCTACCTGCTCTCCAAGTTTTGAAACAATTGACCACGCGGTATCTGAGATATTTGCAATTCAATTTGGCCTTTTTAACACGTGAAAAATGGGAAATGGCAAAATAAACACAACATTTTAAATTATAACTTTTATATCCATACCGACATTTAATCGAAAGACTAGTATGTTTAAGAAAACTAATTATCAGATTTTATGTAATAATTTGAAAATTATTTACCAGCCAGATTTAATTTTCTTGCCTCTAGAAAATTATAATCTGAAGATACGATAAATAGGTAGAATTATACTTGACAACCATGTACAAGAGTTCCAGATGGAGTATCAGTTAACAACGCTCGCTTTCGTATTAGCGAATAAGCGGTGATCTTTGGAATTTCAGGCGTACATTCGAAGGAAATATTTTTTTAAATGGGTCTATTACTGAAAAGCATGAAAAGTTTAAACAGTATAATACTTCTTTTGTAATTTTAAGAAATAAATATATTAATTTGTTTTGCAGTTTCCATTTGTAGTTTAGAATTAGTATTATATCTCAAAATATCTTATTACTTTTATACCCGAATGTACCTATAAATGCCTAGGTGCGACGTTGCCACAGTTATTCTTCAACAGTCATACTTTAAAGTGAGAATATTGAAATACGACACTTGTGTATGGGTTAGTGCGAGTGATACAGTTAAAAAAAACTTTTCTACGGAAAAATAAAGAAAATTCATCTGTTGCAGTGTTTGATATTAGCTTTTAACTATTTTGATGCAATCTGTGTATATAATATAATGCTAAAAAATGTAAGTTACGTGTACCAATACAAGTTTGGAGGGGGGGGGGACAGATCTTGAAAATAGAATTTGATGATTCTCTATAAATTTGAATATATTATTGTCTTATACCAATTGTAATTATAAGAAATTTAGAGAAAACATAAAAAATCTAGCTTCGCTTATGCTGATTGTTAAAAGGTTTAATAAAACCATGACAAAATGTTATTGTATCATTTATTTGTATATTTCTAGCAATAAAATTGTTCGAGAATTTTTCAGATTACCTATTCAAATAATGTAAATGCGATGTTTATTTTAATGAAAACTTTTCTCGCCTAACGCAAGTTTTAATTTAAAAAGAAAACTTTTAAATTTGTAACCGCATTCTCGTGCAAAGAAATTGAAATTAAAACTATTCGCAAAATGTTTGTAGAACGTAGAACCAACTAAATAAAAACTACCGAATGGCAAATGGAATAAAAATATTCTAGAAAGAATGTTAATTAAAGTATGATTTTCCACAGATACAATTAGGTACCTAGTAGAAAATTTAAATCTTAATTAAGATTATTTCATTCATTCTTTTTTCACATTTAGTGTCGAAGATTCATGGTCCATGCTAAAATATGAAAAGTTTTTTTTTTTCATCTACACAGTTTATGAAACTAGTGGCAGACGGTCAGTTTTTCCGTCCAAATGCAGTCTTTTGTATGAAAAATATGCATGATGTGACATTCGCTTTTTTATCAAACTTTTTTCATATAAACTATTAACATTTTTTTTTTTAGTAAATTACACAATAATTATAATTTTACTCAGAAATTAAGATTGATTGTTTCTGCATTACAGCATTAATATATTTTTAGAAAATAAATTCAATTTTCAAAGATTAACTTTATATGTTAACATTTACTCGAAATTTTAATATAAACCTTCATCAAGGTATGTAAGATTTTACAATTTTGAGAACATAAATTCATGTACATTCAAATACATTTGTTCAAAGTATGTACATTAAATAACAAACGTCCTACAAAAACTAACAAAAAAACGTATATGCATCTGTTTGATATCACATTCATAAAAATAAAAAAAAATATAAGGAAAAGATAAAATATAAATGACCAAATACTATCTGATATGACCTTCAAACAGACTATTATATTTCATCATAAAGTAATAAAACAAAACTGATTTGAAAAGCAAAAAATCAAAAAAAAGTTTTAAATTGATTTTTTTTGCAGTAAAATACACAAAAGTTTAATTTATCAACTCAAAATTAAATTTTTCACAGCCCTCATTGATGCAGGTCAAAATAAAATTGTAAAAAAGTTGTTTGTTATTAAACGAGTTTAATTTAAAGCCGTCTATTTAATTTTACATGATATAAGGCATAAAACATGAAGGTAAAACATCATGTTGGTATGAATATTATTAAAACAACAGGAAAACGAGACTAAAAGTTAATATTTTACAGTATGAGAGGGACAGCTTTTTATCGTTATATAAAATTCCTTTAATTTTGTAAAAATGTTTTTAACAAAAATTAAATAGGTTTCGTCAGACAAGACTTTGTAAAATTAAAATAAAAATATAAATAAAAATTTAATTTATATTAAAAAGTTTTGAAAAATTTATTAGAAATTTAATTTTTTTAATATTTTGAGTAATATATCATATTATAAATTATTAATTAATTAAATGAAAATCAATTTCATATAGTAGCTCTTTTCAAATACAGAAATTTCGCTATTACACTTATTTTGTATTTTAATTAGAGAAAAGTTATCCTATTATGAGTCCATTTTATTGATGCATTGTTTTTACCTCATAAATTTAATAATAGTTGCATTTTTTTCTGTTCGAAGCAAATGTACAGGGTGAAACAAATTTGAGTTCCTTATATGAATTTTTTTATTATTATTCACGCTACAGAAAATTGATGTAAGTCTTTATGGACCAACTTTTTGGGACACTTTTTATAGGCACCACAGGAATTTTCTATCGTCTTTTGTTTTGGAGCTACAGGCTAAAATTTGATTTTTGTTTATTTTGAAAATACATCGTATCTTGCTTATTATGAGAGATAATGAAAAAAAAAATTAGATAATTTTTATATGATTTTTTACATAGAATATCGTAATGTACAGTAAAATTTTTGAAAGATGTCTGATCAAGGTCATCTACGAATTGTATGAATTCAGATTTTTGTTCCGCCCATTCTGACAAAGTGTTTGCTTAGTTTTCATGGGGGTACATGAGATACTACTGTTATTTTATTATTATAAAAATATATGTTACAATAAAACCATTCAAAATTCAAAAATAAGTCAACTGGTAAGTTTAATAGCAAATGTGAAACCAAATTTGCGAGAAATAAGATACTGACACAATGTCAGTGCCAGTGACACTGACAGAAAATAATGTTATTTGTACGGCAATGAATCAAGGTAATGTATCTGAATTAACAAATAAACTTACGTTACAGCGCATCGTTTTAAAACTTAGTCAAAACAATATGATTTTTTGAAAGACAAGCGTGTTATATCTATCCTTATCGCACACGCTTATAGCCTTTGCAAAGGAAAGAGATAAATGTATGCCAATTTGTTAATTCGTTCATGAGACAGATGGCCTTGATCAGACATCTTTAAAAAAAATACTGTAATTGGATTTTTCCAAAACTTAATAATTCTCGAGATATAAAACATAAAAATAATATTTTTTTAAATAGGAACAAATATTGAAAATATCTTTTTTCCTTATTTTATAAGCTTCAACGATGTATAACAAGTCCACATTATTTTGTTTCAAATACGAATTTATATATTTTTTCATTATCTCTGATAATAAGCGTGTATAAGCAAAAATCAAGTTTTAGCCTGTAGCTCATAAACAAAAGGCGATCGAAAATTTCTGTGGTGCCTATCAAAATTGTCTCGAATAGTTGGCCCATAAATACCTACATCAATTTTTGTAATGTGCATATTAAGATCGTTTTTCATATAAAGAACTCAAATTTGTTCCTAGATAAATTATACGCAATTGGAAAGCTAAAAATATTTTCATACCTAATTTCCAACATTCCAACCCATTTATAAGTATACAAAAACGCATATAGAATGTCTTAATATACTAGTATAGTAATATCAACGAAGTCTTTCAAACTAATAATAGTTACTATCGTAAGTGAAGGATAAATCTTTCTTCATCTTTGACGTCGTGGATTCAACAGAGAGAGATTTATTCGAGAATATTTGCTCGGCTGCACTCGGGAAATATGATGATAAAGGAGCTTCAATATATCATTTTTCTTTATTTTAATTTTAAAGGCAATAGATTGCTATTGTAATTGCAGATGAAATTTTGATCTAGGAAAACTACAGGTCGTAAATTTCAAACACTTGGGAAATAGGACGCACTTGTAATTGAAATAGAGTATGTTGACAAGTCATGGAAAATTCATAAGGAGGAAATTACACTACCTATATAGTTTTCCAACTGGTAAAATTTAAAGTGATGATACTTGCATCTATAATGTATAAATCTTAAAATTTACTGACTTAATATGTAGTAAGAAATTTGAGGCCTTAAAGTTCGCAGGTTGTTTTCATTATAAACAGATATATAATGTTGTCTTTACTCAAACACTTCCATGGTGATTTTTTAGTAAATAAGCACGTTTTAGGGTCTCGAGAATACGATTTTACTATTTTTACGATTATGTCTGTCTGTGTCTGTGTTTGTGTGTGTATGTGTGTGTGTGTGTGATAATTTTTTCAAAGACGATAACTCCAACATTACTATTCTAAAAATTATAACTCTTTCGTATTCCTTTTCTTTACATTCATTTGAAGAGCTGATAAGATTTAGGTTATAATTTATGTACGTCAAACGTTATTTTCAAGTATTTTGCAAGCAAAATTCTTAATTGTTTCTAGTACCGTATTACTTATATAATTATGGCCAGCACATTACCTGCCGTCTATCCTGTGTATTATGTGCAAATTCCAAAGGGCGCGAGCAGTCACATGACTTTGGTAACCTTGGAAATCAGATATGGGGGCCCGTATTAATTATGTCCATAATTGACAAATGTCATTATTTTGACTTTTTTTTCGACAACTTAATTCAACACGCTAATAACAAATAAAGCACATGACATAACAAAATTTATGTCAATAAATGATATTTAACTGCTTTTTTTCAAGAAAAACTGTTAAAAGTTGCAAATGAGGGTACTTCCGGTGGACCAATTATAACCAAAATGTATGCATATGGATATAAACTCGAAGAATACGAAAAAAATATAATTTTTGGAATCGTGGTATTTGAGTTATGCGATCTGAAACGAGCGCTACATATACACATTCACACACACACACACACACACACACACACACACACACACACACACACATAACACAGAAACACACACACACACACAGACGCACACACACACACACACACACACATACAGAGATCATCATAAAAATAGTAAATTCGTATTCTATGGACTCAAAACGTGTTATTCATTAGAAATTCACTATCGATTTTTTTGACTAAAGACAATACCTTCCTTACCTAAAGGTGACGGAAGGTGAAAACCGCACATACAAAACAGATATTGTAAAAATAATAAAATTGCGTTCTGCATTTAGTATGACGTGTTTGCAGTGCTTTTATGGACTACCAAAATAATAATAATAATAATAATACATTTATTGGTTACCAAAGAGTACACTTTATACCAAGTGATTGACAGCTATACATATTTTAAATTTATATACATATACAACCTATTATACATACAAAACAAAATATATTATATATATTTAATAACTACTCATACATACGTGTTCAGAGAATATGCAAATATTATACAAATATACAAATTATTTTTATTCAAAACTATTTATTCATTGTGACAAAATCTATAGCTTAACTGCATAATTAAATACAAATTCATTTATTCATTGACTACCAAAATAGAAAACAAGTTTTGTTCATTTATTTCTGCTTAATATGTATATATGTAATACCAGTGCAGTTGACACATTCTTCTTCATTGTTTATTTATTTAATTTTTAAGAGAGTATAATTATTTACTTAACAAGTGAGTAAAGTGTAACTTTTTTACTGCACGAACTGAAGCTACTGCTATACAAAGTGTTAGTTACTTCTTTTTTCGAACAAATATCATGAAACCGCCTTTATCTTAAAACGTGTCTATTCACTCTAAAATTTAGAACCAAAGATAATATCTTAGGGCGAGGACAAATTAATTTAAACAATTACGATTTTAATACACAAAACAATATATTAAGTATCTGTGGTTGTCAACCTCTGTGTGAAGCTTAATTATACATATGTGAATTTAATTAGACGTGATTGCAATACATCCAACAAAACCTCAAACAAATTCTATTAATCCTTAGATCATCTCGGATTCCATCCTATCTGTCGTTGTTGGATGTATACGCTTCGCGCGTCCTCTATTTAACTATGCAAAAGGACTATAGTATGTAGAGATCTAGACACTACACCTCGTTGCAGTGAATGTTGCTATATAATTGCCCCGTTTCATACAACTATGCTCGTCGTGAATTATTCCAAACGGAACAGAGGTGAAGATACACAACCTTGCTAAATGGCTCCCGTGCTAATGGTTTCAACCTATGTTTAGTTTTACTCAACTAGGATGTATCATTTCGCAAACTTGACAGTTATTTGAAATGTAAAATAATGACAGCAAATGTTACGTTAGGAACTGGAAGATTAGGTTACCTTAAATAAACATTTCATTAATATTCACGTTCTATAAACATCGTTCTCAGTATACAGGGCAAATTCTATTTCTAAATCATACAAATCAATGAACAAATTTTGTTAAATGTGTTTCTCGTATGGTGAAGTAATTTGAATAGCATTTTATTAATTTCTCCAGTTTCAATAGCCTTCTTTAATAACTATTGGAAAAATTAATGAACGGAAAGAGATATTTCGTTAAACAAGTTAAAAAGAGTGCTCAATCGGACCAATATCATATCAATAATGTTTACATTAAGCTTTAAAACCGTTAAAAAACGATTCCTATTACTCTTTGATAGCTACAATTTTTGTTGGTTTTAAATCTATGTCATCAGGCACGAAACAAATGGAAATTAAAAAGAAAACAAATAACAGAAACAAGTAATATTTGTGTTAGGCTTCAAGACTGAAAATGCTTTTAGAGCGAAAACAAAAACAGTCACAACCTGATATCGACATCTAAAAAAACAGAATTTTAATTATTTTTATACATATAACATAACCCAAAGAACGAAACTTACGCCTAGCAGTGAAATTGCGCCATATACGGCCGAATTCACCATTAATCCGTTGATTAATAATCAGCTGATTAAGGAATCAAGCTGATCTGTATGTTCTAATTCACCAACTTGATTTCTGGATCAAGGATTCATGTAGAAGTGGTGATTCGTTGCCAGGGAAACGATATTTGTAGAAAATAAACTAGAAGTAGGTATCGCGTCAAGAAAGAAACTTAATTTTTTTCGCATCTTTACGTCAAAATAGATAGAAAATATTTCGTTGTAGAAAACATTATATTGATCACAAGAATAAATTTATTATTATTATATATTTGAAGTGTGAAAATATTAGTCAATTTTTACAAAACAGATAGTATCTACAAAAACCGAAAGTAGCCGAACATTTATATTCTACAAAACGATATGGCGCGATACCAAATTTCATTTCTATTACGTTTTTTTCTTCTATCGCTTCGTTTCTATAGCTCCAAATGGCGCGATCCCACTGCTGATTAGTAAGTATTTGTGAGATTTCTAAACATACATTAACGTAACGTAACGAACAAATATTAGATGTGATGCCAGTCTTTGTTCGTTTTTAATACAATGGAGGGCGCGCCAGCGGCAAAAAGCCGCAAATTTACATTTTATTGTTATAACTAAGATTTGGACAGCCCTATAGGTATTCCTCCTTTATGTTATTGACCCAGCCTACCGACAGACTTGGCGTCATATGCCACCCCCATTGGTTGTTAAATGAGTTAGATTCAAAGCAGGTTGAATTTGCGGTGTTTGCCGCAGTGCGCCCAGTCGTGTAAGTTTTATTTGTTACTATTTTTTTATAATATTGTAAGTTTTACATTTACGAGATTTCGTCTCGAATTTCTAGAATTTTCGAGACGAGGTTAACCTTATTCTCGTCTTGTAATATCGAGACGAGAATAATGCCCTCGTGATTTGTTTGAGACGAGAGTCGAAATTCGAGATCTCGATTTTTTTTATATCTAATTAAATTATACAAAATATTAATTTGTATAAATAAATATTTGAATTGCCTCTTCATTTACACTCATATTTTTTCATTCTAGATATATTGGGTTTTATGTAAAAGAAAACATGCACAAAAGTGACACCTATTGTGTACTCTTAACGCCAGCTTCAAGTGCCCGTATTACACGAATATATAATTATCATTACCAACATCTGCATACAAAACAGATTGACACACCCAGAAACGGATAATAAGCTATATATTTTTAATAAAATGATTAAGAATGATATATTTGTGCTATTTTATTACATAGAATATATTTTCTTGTCATTTTTGAGCTATAAATAAATGTTTATTAACCAGTATACAAGTTACAAAAAAAATAACATACACAGTAAGTCGGAGAAGAGCAAATATGAAGTACAAGAAACAGTTACTTACAAGATTTTAGATATTCATTTACATTGTAAAAGCAATTATCAATAAGATATAACTTAATTTTAGTCTTGTATATATTTAATGATGTTACATCTTTTAAATTTGTTGTAAATTATTATACATAATAGCAGACATATAAAGAGGGTTATTACATGATAAAGATAAATTACTTGTATTTACATGAAAATGGTTTCCTTGACGAGTGAAATATTTATGTACATCGGTCCACAATAAAGACTCCAACGTGAGACTTCGAAAACTAAAAGATATACGAAGTCAATTAAATTAGACAAAATCTGCGCTATTAGGGCACTATTTTAGTGGCGTATTGTTTATCAGGGAAAAGAGAATAGGTCCCTAGATATAGGCGAACATACATATTGAATTTAATTTCAATTTCTTTGGGACCAATTAGATTCTTTCGAATACAACGCTAAAATTGTTTCCTAACGGAGTAACTTTTTCTAATTTAATAGCCTTCTATATGTCTCGAGATTTTCATGATGGAAAAGTTATCATCCTGTATAAGTTGTAAAAATTATTAGCCATGCCCTATATAAACGGAATTAAAAATTAAAAATATTGCACCGGCTTTCATTATATACACGAATTATTAAATTCCGTTACTTAAAAAGAAAATCGCTAGCTAACTTATAGGTAATGGAGATATTTGCTGTTTCTTTTTCGGGTGATCTCATGGCATATTATTCTAAATTTATAAATAGATCCTTTCTGCCACAAAAGAAAAATAAGTTACAATTTTATAAAGAAAAAAGGTTGACTATTAAATAAATCAAAACACGAAAATTTCCCCTCCATATTTGGAAGATTTTTCGCTCATCCGTTGAAGAATATCTCAACATCCTTCTCCGTGACATGTGTCAAAGTTGGCGACCCTAAAGATTTAACAAATCTGTCTTCAACTAACACGCCATGATAAATATATCACAGCCCACTTGACATTTTTTCCTCGCCTGTTTACCATATCAATATTCACAGCGATACGTTACATCACCAACTGAAACAATCCGAAAATTGAAACTTCGCTCGGTTTGATATGCATTAGGGACCAAAAAATCACGTCGCTCATTCGAAATAAATTCAAATTTGTACCATTCATCCAAGTTAAATCAAAGCGGACGTCATATGAAATTCATCGGAGCTGACACAAAGTTGCAATGATTTCGAAATCAATTTCTATTTTTCAGTTTTATATCTTTTCGTTACTGGGAGTTCAGTTGCAATAAACGTCATTTTACTGGAAATATTATGACAGAATTATTATTTTTCTAGACGAATAGCTGAACTTAGACTCACCTGGGAAGAGGATATTATGCCATAATTCGGATTTAATAGAAGAAAAATAAAAAGGATAAGTGCAGTTGGAGAATTTTTCAGTTTAAAAGTCTATCTCACCGAATTTACAGCTCAAATTGTGATGATATATTTATTTGCTCTATTTAAATTTCAATTTTCATTCTTTGTTATAATGGAATCGTGTTTACTTATGAAGATATTAGTTTTACTTAGTTCGTCTACCTTTGGCTCATATTAATCATATCATTTTTCTTATTTTCATATTTCATACACTGCAGTTTTTTGTATCCCTTGCATAGACTTTATCCTTAATAATGAAGTATTCAATGCAAAATCGATTCATCCCAGTGCAATGCAATGAATCCGTGAGATAGTTTCCTGCTAAATATTGTAGCAATAGGAGATATTGCAGTCTTGTATAAACCTATATTTTCATAATATTTTTACCTCTCGCTAAGAGAGGTATTGGATTCATGTTAAAAATCGCATATCCAGATTTTAATGATTAAGCACGTTTTAAGGTCCCTACAATATTATTTTAATATTTTTACGATGATGCCTGTGTGTGAGTAGATGTATGTGTGTGTATGTGTGTGTGTGTGTGTGTGTATGTGGATGTATGTGTGTGTGTTTGTGTGAGGGTATGTATGTGAGTTGGTTGGAATAACGATTTCTCAAAAGCTATAATACTTAATATCTGTTTAACTACGTATTTCTCAATCGGACATTACTGGGAAGAGCTGAAAAGGTTTGGGTAATAATTGGAAAACCGGAAGTAGCAGATTCTTAAAAAAAAAAATTCTAAATATTATTTTTTGATAAATCATGTTCTTGCTAATAAAAGAAGAGTAAATTCTCTATCTGATACATATAAATATTTTATTATATCTTTTATAGATTTAGAGAAAAAGAAATATAAGATATATAATAATCTGTTGTAACAAATCTCACAGCACAAATAATGTCATGGAATCCAATTGAAAAATCTGATGTGGCCAGCACATAACCTCTCGCCGTACATTTTATCTGGCTGTATGCATAAAGCAAAGAATATTTTTATAAATACAAATAATATATTCATATAAATCTATGACGTATAAACTTCTTTATTATTCAATAATAGCATGTCTCAACATAAAGATATTTTACCATAAATTATGTTACAATAAATTACAAAGTATAGTTTACCATATATAAATATTAGGCTGGTAACAGCAATTTTCAATTCGAACAACCTTGTTTACTTTCTCTTCATATTCTTCTAGTAAAAACATTAATTTTGGGCGGTCTAAAATGTATATATGGATTGTGCATCTATTCTTACATATCTTCTTTTACATTTTATTTTTTCATACTTGTTATATCTAAATAACACTAATTCCCTTTAATAAAGTGACGGATAGATTGCACTCCGATTATTCTTATATCGATGTGTAATTTTGTCAATATTTACAACTTACTTGAGAAGAATTTGATAGCTTTTTCGCAATTCAAAGTTACTCTAGTCTACAGTACTGGTGTACATTGTCCCATAATGTTTGAAACAAATTTAAGTCCTTCAACCTAGACTTGTCATCTCCATAATAGTCACAGATCAAGAATTAAGGGATTCTCCAAATACATTTTTCTTTCATTACTCATTATTTCTGACACTGACATTTATCTGTCAGTTACAAATAATTTAAATTTGCAACTATTTTTCATGGCATCCTTTCGGTTGTAAAATTAATTACAACATTATTTTATATATTATATTCCTTTTATCTCTAAATCTATAAAATATGTATAAAAATATTTAAATGTATCAGAAAGAGAATTTATTTTTCTTTAATGTTATCAAGAAAAATTTTCAAAAAATAATATTTAGAAGATTTTTTTTCAAGAATCTTCTACTTCCGGTTGTCCAATTGTTACCAAAACCTTTTCAGATCTTCCCATGAATGTCCGATTGGGAAATACGTTGTTAAACAAATTTTAAGTCTTATAGTTTTTGAGTAACCGTCCTTCCAACATCCCACACACACACACATCCACACACACACACACACACACACACACACAGACATCATCGTAAAAATGTTAAAATCGGATTGTAGGGACCTTAAAACGTGCTTATTCAATAAAATCTGGATATGCGATTTTTAGCATGAATGCAATACCTCTCTTAGCGAGAGGTAAAAATGAAAAAAAAAAAACTGAAAGATAAATGTTAGTGTCAAAAATCCAGAGACTTTACTGCAGATTTTTTTTATGGGAATTATATACATTATATTATTTCTCATTGTATTAATAGTTAAATATTTAAAATTGTAGGTACAGTATATATATACCCTTCAAAAATACTGTCAAACCCGACAATGAATTGGAAACATTTCGAAAAATTAGAAGAGTAGGACAAAATTTCTTCATAGAATGAAATTAAAATAGAAAATCTAAATATAAAGAATAGATGTAAGTAGAATTTTTGGCGTAGAGTGTGAGTATACAAGAAGTGTTATATACAATAGGGCGCGAGCAGTCATGTGACGTTGTTGACCTTGACCAGCAGATATGGGGGACCTGACAGATTGATATCTAGTAATAAGTACATAGATGTCAAATATGTCAATTTACACACTCCTGGTTACGAATTAACTACTTGAATTTAGAAAATCTTGAAATTTTTAATTAAAAATGTGTGTCAAGTACAATTTACGTAGTTTTTTTAAAATAATTTATGTATGGAATTTGTACATAATACAAAGACTTGACGGAAGGTAATATGCTGGCCACACCAGACTTTTTGAGCCCGCAAAATTGCATAACATTGCCTCATAGCTCTTACAGTTTCCGAGATCGCAATGGTAGGTATACCACTTAATTTGGGACACCTGTATACATATTATTCATGCCATTACATGAATACAGAAAAAAATTGTAGATAGTGATAAAATATTTGCAACTTTACTCATCTGATACTAAAACCCAATGAAATAAGTAAAACAGAGCGAAATAGCGAGTTTCAGTTTTTACGCGCAAAGAATTCAGTACATTTCAATTTAATCCCAGAGTTTGCAACAACGTTACAATCGAACTTCAATCCACATCCGCATTTTACTACCATTTTTATAAGCTCCCTTCCATTCACTCAATATTCCCCACTGTCCTCTTCCACTCTAATTCAGCCATTCAAACAAACCGGGAATTTTTACGTCCCCGTCATCATTCATCATTCATTGTCCACTTGCTTCGTATATTGTATCGTATTTATTTCATTAGTTTTTCACTCCCCGAGGCGCCGTATGAATAAATGGATACGAGAACTATGCCGAGAATAAAGAGAGAATGACAAGGATATTGATTATGTTGTCGTGGTGATAGAGGTGGGATAGACAGCGAGAGAACTTCTTAACGTTTATCTCTTGATTCCCGAAAATACTTTGCTGCTTTTTTAACGATGTGGTCAGAGACGTGGAAGGAATTTAGTGGAAGTTTATGACGTAGTTTGTCTGATGTGGGAAAGTTTACCTGCTTTATAGTTTTGAACGATTTCGTGATAAAACAGACTTATGTTTTGAAAGGGAGTACGTACCTTCGGTATATTTTTTCTGGAATATTTGCTATTTGATATGATTATCGATTACGAATGGAATATTTACTCGTAAACGTTCTGATCATAAAATAGATATGATCATTAATCATTTTGGCATTTGAAATAAGATTATTTAAAATTAACCAAAACAAAATGTAATTAGTTATGTAATGTTTCTTATAAGATGAAACTGTGAATTATCCTATATGAGTCCACATTCAATGATGCTCGTATCCTTTTGTTTTTAAAAAATTCTTTAGGAGGCTACAAAGATATAAATAAATATAATATCACGGCTTATTACTCATTTCCGTGTGTGCCAATCAACAGTAAAAATTTTGAAAGATCATCTACGAATAGTATGAATTCAGATTTTTGCTCCGCCCATTTTGACAAATTTATTCGTTTGCTTAATTTTTATGGGGGTACATAAAATACTACTGTTATTTTATTATTATAATAATATATGTTACAATAAAAGCATTCAAAATTCAAAAATAAGTCAACTTGTAAATTTATTAGCAAATATAAACCAAATATGTGAAAAATAAGACACTGACACAATGTCAGTGACACTGACAGAAAATAACATTATTCGTACGGCTATAAATCAAGGTAATGTATCTGAATTAATAAATAAACTTACGTTACAGCGAATGTATTGTCAACAACGATCATCGTTTTAAAATGAAATGTCTTAACTTAGTCGAAACAATATGAATTTTTGAAAGACAAGCGTTTTATAACCATCCTTACTGCACACGCTTACAGCCTTTGCAAAGGAAAGACATAAATGTATGACAATTTGTTAATTCGTTCATGATACAGATAACTTTGATCGGACATCTTTGAATTTTTTTACTGTACTTCTATTTATCCAAACAAGTTATACCCTGCTCCACCTTACCAATTCAGTACTGTAGAGAATAGGACATAGTAATCGGTTGAAACTGGAGCCAGTGTACATGACATGACATTACGTGTCATTTTTATGTGGAATGTCAACTATCATCATTATTCGATTTGGAAAGCAGGTAGATAATACTTTAAATTTCATACCTACCGACTACAATTATATTTTTTTTAGTATTTTAATAATATGTCAGATGACAGTAGTTGAATACCGACATTTTTTTAATTTTGGCTGATTAACATACCTTTTTATTCTGAAATTCGAATACGTACCGTCTATTGTATTAGTAAATATGATTTTATGTTCAAATTTTTGTATATATTAAATATAGTCGCAATTTAAGAGAATACTGTTTGAATTGGCGCCAAATTACACTGTCTGTGACGTTCAAGGAATACTAACCAGTGAAAGAACTAAAAAGATAAAAATTAAAACATATGTAATATTTCTTATTTAATTATAAAAATATTGATACTCACAGAACGAAACTTTGATTTTATAATTGGTTTTTTAGTATTATTATGTCCGTTTGAACACACTGCACAATTTTTTTTCTACAACTATGTTTGAGTCTACAAAATATAACAAAATATACAGTAATATGGATAGATAGTACATAATTGACAGCTGTCACGGCTGTCATTCGTTTAAATTTTGTTGGCGAGAAATATAAGTAGTATTTTTTGATTTCATCAGGCGACAGAAAAGGCGGCAATTTAAATAATGTACTTTCAGGGACAATTTTTTCATGAATAGAGAATAATATGAAAGAAAAAAATGAGGGTAAAATATTTCACTTGCTACTTCAATTAAAGCAAAGCAAAAAAAAAATCGTAAAACACCTCATTAGTAAGTTGGAACAGAGTATATATTATTAATTAATATGAAATGAAAATAAAAATAATTTAAGTTCTATTTAACTTGTAAGTTATAAATCAGGAAAAAAGAAATAAAGGCCTGACTGTAAAAGTAATACAAAAGATAAAATCTAAAATCTGAAAAACAAACTTTAAATGAAAAATCTACATGATTCTAAATGATCTGAACTCTAGATACTATACTAATATTATCGAGAGATAAATATTGATGCTTGGTTTTCTCTAAATAAATAAGAACTTTAGGCGTTTTTTCTTCCTACTAAAAAAACTATAACAAAACTGACGTTAAAAATCATAAATGATCACATATAGAATACAATCACTAAATTTATTTTTAAAAACATTTGTAAAAAAAAATCTGTTGTTCTACTACATAATTTAATTCTAACTATTTTAAATCTGTAATAGTTATTTACATATAGAGAGTCGAAAGAAAAGGTTTACGCCTGAGGAGGAATTTTATTTGTCCAAGGGCGTAAACTTCTTTCGGCCTGAGGTAACTACAACCTTTTACGCACTACTGCATTCAAATGTTTTTAAAGTGTTTTTTAAATACATTTAAAGCTTGTTGATATGTAAAAATGTTACATTGCTATATTCGCCGTCAAATTAGTATGGACTGATGTTCAACTTTTCCCTACTCCGTACTCTGTCCCTTGCCATGCGATGTTGCTTCTTCTTCATAACTTAGCATTTTCAACATTGTCCATGAATTGGCAACAGTGTAAAAACATCCCGTTCATACTTATTTGACGGCAAGTATAACTATTTGGTAATTTGTATTTTTTTTAAATGCCAAGCTTGGACCCTTGGAGGAAATTTCTAAAGAAATTCCTCAAGCAATTTTAATAAAGTATCGTGAAGCTTTAGCGGAACTGGCATCATTTTTAAAAAATAAGAGTGTTGATTGTATTTTCATATATTATACAACAAGACGATTGAAAATTCTCGATTATACGAAACGTGTTGCCTGGAAACACCACGAGACCAAAGGTCGAGTGGTATTTCCAATAGGCAACTCGTTGAGTATGTCGAGAATTTTCTATTGTCGAGTTGTATACAGGTAGACTATATCATGAATAAAAAATAAATTAAAAAATAAATAGTAAATTTAACGTAGACCTGTGGTCTATTTTATTTTGACAGAAACGTCAAACTATATACTACATAACCTATCTTTTTAAATATAGTTGTAGTAGTATGTAATATTACATTGAAATGCTCATATTTCAAATTACATATTTGTATTTTAAATAAACTAGCAACAGTGCAGTTCTAGATTTGTGATCCAAATTATTATTTGTTTACTTGTCAAATTTTTACTTTCATAATTCCTTGCTGTCAAATAATAGATGCGTTCAATTATTTGTTTCAGTGCACTTGGAGCTGTCAGTGTGATTTTAAATGTCTACTTAAAGCATACAACGCACGATTTTCCTCCTCAAAATCTAACTACAGATTCATTTATACTCGTATACTCCATACTGTGATCTAATGAAAAAGATCATGTCCGTAAATATAATTAAAAATGACATTGCCAGTTCTGAGTACATAGAACAAAATAACTAAACGCACTTATAAGTGAATATACGAAGGTAGGTATATTCGAATATACCAAGGTTCGTATATTCGTTCACCATGGTTACTCAATAATAACCGCTGTAATACGTGGTAGCTAAGGAAAATCACACACTCTTATTGGTTTACAACTTAATGAATGATATAGTCAATTGTATTTTTGACGTTTTGCTTACCAATCGCCGGGCTTTTGCTCAATTTTACTGCCCGTAGGATGTAATCTTTTAGTTTCACTCATGGTAACTAAGATGTAAACAAACAATTTTAATGCAGTTGTGTGTAAAAGTATTATAAACTCAAAATATTACTATTTGTGAAAATAGTTTAAATAACATCCATCACTAAATTTGAAAGGAGTATATGAACACGAACTTCACTGACAAGAAGCTCATATAAACTAACTTATGACTTCACTTTAAAGGTTTACCTTACTTGAAGACATACTCTTGTTGAAGACAGATAATTGATGAATGGTATGATGGATCACTTACCTGGAAAGAAAAACAAAAAATTAGTACATAGATACATTATATTTCCATAGGTTTATTAGTTTCTCAGCTCAAAACCTTGCAGTTATGGTCAATATTAATATATTACAACTTTAACTATAAACTGTATAGCTTACAATTAGACATAATTTCGTTTTAGCAATGAAAACAATACTTTTGATAGTCCATCAGATTTTTTTTGATAAAAATAAACAGTCCGAGAAATGTTTCCAGGCAACATTTCCCGGCCCAGGTACTGTACTCAAATTAACATCGTAAAATCATACACAGTAGACAGTACGAAATAATAGTTATTTACGTTATAAGGCCAGGAAGTGAGATATTACGGACGAAGCGACGAAGGAGCCGAGTCAGGAATTTCGAAATAAGTACCGTAATACCACTTCAAGGCCATACAACATTTTATTTCATACTGTCTACGTGATTTAAATATTTTTAAATTTATGTCAATATGTCATTTTAAAATAGATCAGAATTTGTCTTAGTAACCTGTGTATGTTATATTTTTTTGTTGATTTTGTTTGTTTGTCATCAAAAATGAACGCTCTTTCTAGTAATAACTCAAACTTTCCGAACGATAGTTTGGAAATTAAAGGCTGAGGCTATAATACGGAAACTAATTCCCACAAAGTCCCCCGGAAGATATGAAAAAGAATTTGAATTATTTTGCAATTGGAGAAAAATATACAATATCGCAAATAATGTACAGTAAAATTTTTGAAAGATGTCCGATCAAGGTTGTCTATGAATTGTATGAATTCAGATTTTTGCTCCGCCCATCATGATAAATTCAGTAGTGTCGTTTGCTTAGTTTTTATGAGGGTACGTAAGATACTACTGTTATTTTATTATTGTAAAAATATATATTACAGGAAAAACATTCAAAATTCAAAAATAAGTCAACTTGTAAGTTTATAAGCAAATGTAAAACCAAATATGGTAAAAATAAGATACTGACACAATGTCAGTGACTCTGACAGAATATAACGTTATACGTACAGCTATGAACCCAGGTAATGTATCTGAATTAATAAATAAACTTACGTTACAGCGAAAGTATTATCAACAACGAGCATCGTTTATAAATGGAATGTCCTAACTTAGTCGAAACAATATGAATTTTTGAAAGACAAGCGTGTTATATCCATCCTTATCACACACTCTTACAGCCTTTGCAAAAGAAAGAGATAAATGTATGCCTATTTGTTAATTCGTTCGTGATACAGGTGCCCTTGATCGGACATCTTTCAAAAAATTTACTGTAAATGAAAACATCATGGAAAAAAAAAATTAGGGATGTTTCCAAGCAACACTTCCCGGCTCGGGTACTGTAATGTATCATTTCCCGGACTCAAATTAGTAACCTAAAGTAGTAAATAGCGGACAGTATGAAATAAATTAATGTCAAGTACGATAGATCATTATTATAAATTATAGTTCGAACATTTTTATTAGAATACGACATATTGCATAAGTTATTTATGACCCATTTTACATTCAATAAACATCAAATTACCAGCTACTTATCCATACGAGTATAGTGTCGTTTACTATACATTAAATTACTTCATCATTAATCATCGATCGTAACAACATCCACGGCCAACTTTCAAACCTTTCCAAAGTTATGTATGTCGCTAAGCTACGAAATAACAATGCATTATCCCCCATTCACTTATTTTACATTACATAAGTTTGGGGGATAAATAAAGTAGTGCACGCCGGTAAAAACAATCTTGGACGCCACTGTTCGGTGGAGGCTGCCAAGAAATGAATTCAACCACGAATACGTCGCAGTGAGTCATAAGAACGCGAAAATGTGGGAATATGTACCAAAACATTGTGAAACTTTTTTCCAAACTACTTGCTGATCGCATGGCATCGACTATCGGTAGGTTTATGGGATGTTTTCAAAACTAGGGCATTAGTTCTGCAGTTTTGGTCCACGAGGTCGACTGATCTCTCTGATCACAATAAAAACAAGAAGCTTATTGCATCTTAAAGGTATTTACATTCTCAAGATACTGGGATGTGATGTTTTGTTTTAAGGGTTATTTATGGAAAACGACTGTGTTATTACATCTTGTTAGGTTTTAAATGAAATAAAAAAAAATATGTTGTGGCCAGCGCAATAACACTCGCCACTTCCGTTTCAGAATGACAACTAGTAATTATGTAGGTACATAAATGTCAAGTGTCAGAATTTTTCCTTCAAAAGTTCAAGATTTTTCAAGTTCATGTGGTTAATTTGTCATCAGGAGTGTGGAATGTACTTGTCGAGGAAAATAAACCACATGGAATTGGAAAATCTCCAAATTTAGAATGAAAAATTATGATATTTGACATCTATATATATATAATATATATATATATATATATATATATATATATATATATATATATATATATATATATATATATATATATATATAATTACTAGCTATTATTCTGACACGGGCCCCCATATCTGCTTGTCACGTCCAACAAAGTCACATGACTGCTTGCGTCCTATTGTATTTAACTTTTATTTTGTACCTACACTCTACACCAAAAATTCTATTTATACCTATTCTTTATATTTAGCTTTTTAATTTAAAATTCATTCTATGAAGAAATTTTGTCCTACTCTTCTAATTATTCGAGATGTTTCCACAGTATTTCTTAAGGGTATATGTAATAAACGTATAATTTTAAATATTTAACTATTAATACAATAAGAATATATATATATATATATATATATATATATATATATATATATATATATAAAAGTCTTCAGTAATATCTCCGAATTTCTGACACTGACACACACACACACACACACACACACACACACACACACACACACATACACACACACACACACACACACACACACACACACAGACATCGTAAAAATGTTAAAATTGGATTGTAGCGACCTTAACACAAGTTTATTTATTAAAATCTGGATATGCATATATGGACTCCAATACCTTTCTTAGCGAGAGGTAAAAATGAAGCTAGATATTCGTTGTCGTAAGTTATAAATATCCACCTTCAATACGTCATTTTTACCACGTCTTCCTTTAGGTACATCAGAGACAGGAACTGCTGTCTAAATATAATTTCCGTTTTTGAAAAAGAATAAAACTGATTCAACAGCAGCGTCAATAATATATTCTTCTATATTCTTAGAGGGCTCAACATAATTAGTTTGGCCTTGGTTCGCTTCGCGGCCTCCTTTTCCATTACTTCAGTAGACTGAAATTATTTTTTTCATTCCTTTGAATAAGTTTCATTTTAAAGGAGGTATTTCTGTAACTTTTCGTCAGTAAGGCTTCTTTTGAGAACATTTTTAGAAGATACAACGACTGAAGTACAAGTAAAACGAACTACGATATTACAGAGACGAAAGTACCAGACACTGAAAAACGAGTGATGATAGCGCGTTAATATCGTGCAGCAACTGTAGAAAGTAAATATAAAAACAGATATGAGACAAGTTTGCGCTTGCAAAACATACAAAAACAACAATATATGTATGAACCTCAAAGACCCTTCCCTGGAAAACGCGAGCCTATATCTTCAAACTGGTAGTAGTGTGACAATATTTTTATGTAACGCTATAATGAGTAATATATTTTAAAAAAGTAGTTCAATTTCATAAAATTAACGTTAAAAAATAAATAAAATTTAAAATTGCAGTTATCACAATGCACTATTAAACTAAACTGGTATTAAACAACATCAAATGCAACCCCACGAAAATAGACAAATGTCAAATATAAATAGAAGAAATATTTACAGCACCTTCTAAAAATACTCAGCAATATACATACTCGTATATTGGCACAAATGTAAATGCACCGTGACTAAATGTTACATATTTGTCTCAAAAATTGTTCATTTACAAAACTGGTTCCGTTTTTGTTGTTTTTATTTAAATAGCGTATAATTTTTCTCGGCAAAATGTACATTAAAGTCATGTTTACAATGCATAAAATAAACATAAACTAAATGTGTAAAAAACCATTACTTCTTTTAACGAAATATGTAGTTAAAATAACAATTGTTGTTCAATGAACAAATATTACATTGACAATACCCAGGCTTTCAAACAAAAGAGTACACATTTTTTACACCCAGCAATGGGTAATATGCCGTGATGAAATATTTATTTTTATTTTATTTATGAATAAATTGTGTCACTTCATTTTATAATAAATATAAATGAAACTGCCTCGTTTATGCAAAATATCTGACGGGTTATGTGCATATGAAAACTTGATAAGCGCAAAAATGTTTTTCACAATATAAAATCTTCTTTATTACTAGCTAGTTGCAGCCTATTATAAGTTTTGCATATTTTAAACTGGTGCAATATTAATCGCTGTCATTATTCGAGTGTTAGCAAAACAATCAGTAAATAAATAAAATATTTCATTCCAAATATTTTATCGATATTACTGTGCTATGAGACCGGTCTAAAAATAGTCCAACCTTCAATTTTCCCGCGAAAAATAATAACGGTATAGCGGCGCCACTGTCCACAATGAATGGGGATATCTTCATGCGTATGCTAGAATTTTCCCTTCGCTATAGGGTTCGTCTCCGTGATGCAGTTCAACGCAAAAGACCATACCTCTTGACGGCGTAAAACTGGCAGTTCTATCAGACTTTCTTGGCGAAAAATGAAATTCCAGTCGTTTGCCAAACTCCCTACTTTCTAAACATGGCTCCTTCCGACTTTTGCTTCTTTCCGAAATTAAAGAAGCCACTGAAAAGATCCCGTTTTAAGAGTTGAGAAGGTGTTTAAAGTCCCAACCACGTCAGGTACGCAAATTTTTTCAAGCCGAAGATCGGATTCTTTTAGATAGGCCTCATATGTATTTACTTGAAAGTATAAAAACTTGGCTGCGCTTAATAAATATTAAATTAAATAATTGTGGGTAATTTCTCGACTGTGATGAGGATTAGGCGATTAGGTGTTAAGAATTACTCGAAAGTTCAGTCAAACAGCATTTATTCTTACTATACCATGCAATTATACAACAAAAATGTAATATATACAAAATAACATGGACAAAACAAACTTTTGATCGGGAATATTTCAAGATTTTGGAGGAAGAGCAGAATTACTCCAAACGTATGTTTCTTAAAATGTTACACAATCAGGGATGATTGCAATAATGCAAGAACTGATATTCAAGGACTTAACAGCGTATATTTTGGTGTATTGGAAAAGTTCAAAAAGAAAAAGGCAAATTTCAGGCCAAACTAAGTTTCATTAATTTCCTTACATTTTATTTAAGTTCCTACAACTGGCTACATTATTATTGGTCTACAGACGACTTCCGTATTAGTCGGTTGTCGTTTTTTAGAGTGGATGTGTATATGCTCATTGAATTTTTTGTACGATGTTTAATAAATTAACTAAATATTTTGTACGAATGTATTTTGTGTACATTAATTGTAACAATTTGTAAGATCGTACTGCAAGTGTGATAATGTCCATGTTTTATTAACTAACATAACCTAGTCTAAGCAAACTGAATTAACTCATTATTTGTGAAAATATGTACCTAATTCATGTATATTGCACAGTTGTTCGGTAGATAGGCAACTATCACTTTATTGCGACTTCAATCAATCAAAAGAAACCATATTGTTCTTATCTTTTTATCATCCGATGAAGAACCAGAGAAATTTCAAAATAGCCAATGAGGGAGCAGATTTTATTATCGCCTGTTCTATTGTATCAAGTATTCTGTTTGGGATAAAACGACGGCAGATGTCAACATAATTCACTGGAGCTCCGCTCTTGCCTTCAACTTCACCATAGATAAGATATATGTCAGCTAGATCTTTCAAGCTGTATTCGGCCATTTTTTAAATCCAAATTCTAAACACGGTGAATGAGCGCTACTACTTTCAATCAATAAAACTTATCACATTGGCAGTAGCTAATCATTAGTTTTGGTAAGTTACTTGGATCCATTATTACAAACTACAAATAGACCTACCGGGTAACTTTGGAGGTTTATAGTTCAGGGTAAATTTAAAACACATTGACTGCCGTATGCAGCCAACGTGACTTCATAATTATAAAGTGTATAATAACCGTGTGATATCCTTTGGCATCTCTAGTCACTTTATACTTTTCAGCCTCTTGGCGGAATGGCAGCACGGAACAATGTAAAACTTGTATGATATCAAAGTCTATGGCTACAGAATTTGTTGTTGAATAAGCATATATTCATAAAGTTTTACATTCTGCTAAAAAATACCGGGAATTGTATATTAAAAAAGCCCGCTTAAAGAAGTGTCAAAATTCTTTTTGTCGCTGCGTTGGCACAACTGTACTCTATGCTCATGCGGAGTTTGAGCGCCATTTGTAATTTAGTTTGTTTACAGTGCTCCATTTGCCAGTTCATCTCAAGTGTGTTTTGCGGTGTTTACAATGGATAAAAATATCGAACAAAGAATCTGTCCCAAATCTTGCATTGCAAATGGAATTTCGTGTGCCGAAGCGCTGAAAATGTTAAATAAGGCTTACGGTGAATCGACTTTATCAAAAACACGTGCGTATGAGTGGTACAGTGCATTCAAAAGCGGTTGAGATGTGAAGGTGATGTTGACAGTTTTTTTCAATTATCGCGGTGTTGTGCACTCGGAATTCTTGCCAGAAGGTGAGACAGTAACTAAAGAATATTATCTGAACGTTATGAGGCGTTTGAGAGTGCAAATTCGTCGAAAAACACCAGATAAGTGGAAAGAAAACTCATGTATTTTGCACCACGATAACGCACCATCTCATAAGGCTATCATTTTGAACGAATTTCTGGTCAAAAACTCAACAAATCTTATCGAACAACCACCGTATTCTCCTGATATGGCTCCGGTCTACTTTTTTCTCTTTTCAAAACTCAAATTACCACTTCGAGGCACCGGTTTTCACCCGATAGAAGACATAAAATAGAATTCGCGGCGAGTATTGAAGTCGATTCGTGAAAATGCGTTTAAAAAAAGTTTTTATGATTGAATTATTCGTTGGTATAAGTATATTATTTCGGAAGGAGCCTACTTTGAAGGCAATAAAATAAATTTGGATGAATAATGCATATTTTGTGTTTTACTTACCAATTCCCGCGGTACTTTTTTGACATAGAAGTATTTTACAGCAAAAATAATTCAAAAAAATATACACTTTTCCTAACAGCTATGACATTTTCGTCTGAATTGTCACCCTGCACCTTCCAAATTAATATTGGCAACACGCGGCTATTAGCGAAAAAAATGTTGTTGTGGCCATGTGATGCATATATGGCATCTCACTCCAAAATATACTTTGGGAGTAATTATTTAGAATAATTTGTTATCTATATGTTAAAGGACATTATTCTTAAGTAAAATTTAACAAATAAAACAAAAACCGAGTGGCAGTCAACGTGTAACAGTAAATTTTGACTCGGGGTGGTCAACTTTACAATTCCTAAAGAGATGGCCACCTATTTCCCGACCATCCTCTATATGAAAATATGTAGTAATCTTCTAATAATTAATGGCTCTTCAGTAATACTTCACTCAAAATAAATTACTTATAACATACTTAATCATGGATTAGTTTCACAATTATTTGAAGTAAATACTGACTTCCAACTAATGTATTTCAAGACAGAAAAAGATAAATGATATATTTACTGGCAGAGAGGTTAAACAATGGAAAAATAAGCAATTTATAAAATTAAATTTAATCTCACTGATGGTTTTTCACGAAATATACGGCAAATCTGAAAGTTTGATAAAATAATTCAATAAAACAAAAGAGCCTTTCCGTTTCCGTCTTTCAAAGGATTCGGTTTAGAAAACATTTGCGAATCGTGTATGAACCCTTTCAATTCGCGATACAAACACAAAAAGAGAGAAAAATGTCAGTGGCTTTGAAAGCATAATTATAATTAACGAAAGTTGGACGCTTTTATTCTAAATGGCAGGGATGGAAATACACAAAAAGTCCCAAAGGAGCCCTTTCCTTTTTGTGTCACGGCCTACTACGTTTAACGACTATTGATATTTTTTCTTCAGTGACAAAAATGAATAGGTTTGACAACGGGCCCCTTTTCTCTATTATTCTCTTGTTGTGGTGATTATCTTATAAAAAGGATTCCCTCAAATTATCTAAATGAGGTTTTCATTTCCAGGCAATTGATAAAACGATTTAACTTAATTTCTTATTTATTTTACGGAGATAATACCCCTGGAAGCGAAACTGAAAAACGAGGGTAGATGAATCGCGAGGGGTTTATCGTAAAGAGATAGGGATAATGTTTATTACTTATTCACTAATACACTACCAACATTACTTTTTAAAACGGTAAAAAATATATTCTTGTTCTATATCTTCTATATTTCGTAGATATTACATTTGTTTCGACAAAATAAATGTTCGCATTTTTAAATGATAATGAATATTTTTTTGTGATTTCAAGTACACTGAACACGAGGTGAAGCTAGCAACACGTAATACCTGATTTATTAATCGTGGACTGAAATTAGCGTCATCAATGCATACAAAACACAAAGCAGATGATACCAGTCATAATTTAAAATAAGTAAAAAGTGCGTTCCGTAAAATGGGGTGTTTTAAGATTTAAATTTGAATACAAACAAATTTCAGGAAAAAGTTTAAAATTATTTTTCAGTTGTTATAAAACAAAATATTACTATTATATTAACTAGTATTGTAGGGTAACACTTTTGTGTTGCTAATTTATTAGTATGAAACTAGTGACATTTGAAATATGATTAAATTTTGAGGTAAAAATGTAGGCTAAAAAATTTCACTTCAAAAACTTATAATTTCGATCTATATGTGGCTTGTAATTTTAGCTATTTATGTTATGAACATTGAATTAAATATAGTACCTGAGTGTCTGGTCGCGAATCTGGGAACCGGGTTCGATCTCAACCGACGCCAAAAATTAAATCAAATTTTAATGGCACAAAATTGACTCCTGTGGCGCACTCTCCACGCTAGCAATGAGTGCCGATGAGGTAACGGTTGGTAAGCGCCCGCACGGTACAAATATTCCATCATTACCGATATCTGTGTATGAAGCAGATTGGCACACCCAGCAATGGGTAATATGCAGTGATGAAATATTTATTATTTATTTATTTTATTTACAAAAATATGATTTTCTTTTAGATTCTGTGGCGTCTAAAGAGACAGGCATATCTGATGAGTATTCCATTAATTATAAACAAATAATTGGCAAAATAAAAGTACCAGAGATCAAAAGAGGGATACATAAATTTGGGGTAAACTATTATCAGTAGTAATACTGATATCTGATACAAAATATGAGATTTTTAATGTTAAAAATAATATTTATTTTTGTTTCTTGTTAATTATTAATGTTTTTACCATATTGTTTATTTGTAATACAAGATTGATATTTGTAATACAAAACTGATTATATATAAAATAAAAGTTTATTATTAAAAAAACGAATGATTTTCACATTTAAAAATATTGTTTTAAAAAAGTATAAAAGTCTCTATTCACATAATACGTTTTAGAATTAAAATTACATCGAATTTCTGTAAAAAAAAATATTCTACGCATTCAAGGGGCAATAGAGATAAAGTCGAATTTTTTTTCAGGTAATTATTTTTTTTCCGGATTTATTATTTATTAAATGTCAATATTAATGCAAGAACCGACTTTTAGATACTAAACACTATGCATTTTCTTTAGGACACGAGCTATGCATCTCAAGATATGTCGAAAAGTATTCCCAGTGACCCCCATATTACGATTTCTGTATTACTGCTATCTTAATTTGCAGTCGTAGAAAAAGTATAGCATGTGACTCGTTTTAAAAACTTTTTAGATGCTCGTATTTTACTCACGAAAAAATAAACTAATAACTAAAGCGACGTTTATAAAACTTGTTATATAATATATAACTTCCTATTTCGATAATTTATTCTAATTATAGGTACGTTAAACTGAAAGCGATTTTTAGAAATTAAATTTCAAAGTGTTGAAAACATAATAATTTTAATAACTTATTAAAAAATCTTTCAGAACTCAAAATATTTAATATCAGTAAAACAATCTTTTAGCTTAAATTAAAATAAACAGAGCATAAAGTAAAAGATTGTTTCATTGTTTTAACTTAACTTTTATATAAATAAATATCAAATGTTTATTCAGACAGTCAGGTATCTGTGTTACTAACCTTAATATTTTAATTGTGTTTTAAATAATTATTTTTGAAATAGGTCGAGGAGAAGTTAAATAAACGAAGAAAGAAATTGTTTAAAATTCATGGGCCTCGCTGGGATTTGAACCCAGGGCCTTACTATATCTAGTAGGACGCTCTAACCAACTGAGCAAGTCAATGCATAAATCATAACGAGTACACTTTTCTAAATGGAGAGATAAATACTCAGCACGAACAATGCGCATATATACAAATTATTGTGAACTTTAAGCCGTCACATATACGTAGATTATAATTATTGGGGACCCCACTAAATGTTTAAATCGTAGAAATGGGCTAAGTAGATCGAGGACCTACTTAGCTCAATTCTACGATTTAAACATTTAGTGGGGTCCACAATAATTATAATCTATTTTTGAAATACTTAAGTGTAATTTAATGTGAAATAGAAAAAATTGTAGTATGTAAAATACGTATTACTATAAGAGTCTGTAACATTTATGTTATTTCATTGTTTTTAAAATTTGAATTCAGAGAATTTTTTTAAAATTATACTTACATATACATACCTAACTACGCTTTTATAAAATGTTCATTTTATTGTTGTTGAATGCAAAACCTTATATTTGCTCGCTTTTTATTATTCTGAGAAAATATTCATATTGAAGTTTTTCTTCAAACCTACATTTTTCATATTTAAATCTTGTTTTCATTTCAACGTTGTTTATAATACGTAACCATGCCAACCCGACTTTACAAGAATATGGAGTTTGCATCGAGAGCAAAACGAAAACCTCCCTTCTAAGTAGTTACTATTGTTTCTTTAAAACTTGCATAAGTCTATTTGTCTTTGTTTAATTTACGATGTTTAATAACGAACATATTCATGTGAATTTGGGTAAATGTTTACAAGAGTTATTAGGAAATTATGCGTCAACTTGGCAACACTTTTATCTCATTAAAATCTTTCCAAGTACTTGACTTGGCAAGTGTGCTTCGCTGCTTGTTTCACGACTAGAATTTCGCCAAATTTTCTTAATATGGCACTAACTTATGTTTCATTTCAGATGTGTCATACTCATTAGTCCATTGATTAACCCTCTATGATCCGTGTTACTTGAGAGTTACACATTATATTTTATTTTTACTCAATTGTGCGCTTAACACCCTTTGTAATCCCTTGTAACATTCAAGTAACAACATGGGAACGTATTTTTCAACACTGTGGCGCTATCTGTTGCAAATTGTTTAAAGAATTGTACAAAATATTTAGGCGCGCAAATGAGAAATTTTAAAATGGCGCATGATATGGTATCTTTTTTTTCCAATTTTTTTGTGAGAAAAGTGTGTGCCTTTCTGTGAAACAAAAATATTTAAATACAATTTTATAGTGTCCTAATAATAAAAATTAATTTGCTGTTTTTTTCTGCATAATTTTTCAACAGTATTGAAAATAAAAGAAACTCAATCAGATATCTAATAATTGATGGGAATATGTCAAAGGGCAGTCTACTAAGTAATAGCGAAGTTGATGAGCGTACTTTATCAGACACAAATTGAAGAAAATGTTCTATCTGAAAATGATAAAATTCAATTTCGTTCCAAAGAAGACATTCTCCTTACACACCAAATTTTGGAACGGAATAAATAAATAAATAAAGGAATAATTTGTAGGGAAAAGAGGGACTAGTGACTGTAAAAAGGAGGGCTTTGTAAATATCCAGGATGCATTTATGTTCCCAAAATTTTATGTATCGAATGTAAATTCATTTCAAAATTTCATTAATTTAAGTTGTTTTATATATGTAATTATATAGTATTTTTTTCCCATTGTTACTTAGAAGTTACAACCCTTAAAATATAATTGTGGGGTTGGAAAATCATAAATTAATGTAATTATAAGTAATGATCTTTTTCTTCAAACATTATAAAAGTAGCATCTTTTGTGACTTGATTGACAAAGAAGAAGTTTAATTTCAATGCCGCCGGAGTAGAAGTAGTTAATTTCTACGTCGCCGACGTAGAAATAAAATAAATAAATATCCATAGAAACTATACAGAATCAACGAATAAGAAGTAATTTGTATAAAAGAAACCTGTTACTATAACACACTAGGTAACCTAAGAATAAAGTTACTAAATACCATCAATAGCTATCAAATTTAAATAAATAACCTATGAATTGAAATATAAACAGTTTACTTTTGAGGAAATAACATATTAAATAATAGCAGACGTACAAATTACAATTACAGGGACGGTAATGAATATAAGAATACTTAGAATTAAAGTGATAAGTAATTTTTATATTGTTTTGTAGCGATTCCTGGACATATCTTCAGCCACACACTTAGACTTCCAGCCAATTGAACAATTTCAGTGGGCGTACATTATAATACTTCAAATTCCGACATAACTGCACACAAGGAGGATACAAAATTGCACATTTCTTATTTAAACGTCAAAAAGTGAATAAATAAGTATCCATAGCTACAGGGCAATTGAAATCGCAAACGTAATTTACGTAAAATGTAACGTTAGTAGTTGATATTTTTCTTTATATCTACGTTTGAAGAAAAAAATATAATGTGTCATTCGGAGTAAAAGTGTCTTTGTGTGTCTCGCGTGCAATTGTCCGACTCGCTTCGCTCGTCATGCAAACTTCCACGCTCGCCACACAAAGTATCACTTTTACTCCTAATATATTATTTGTACTAATCTAACTAAAATATTTTCTATATTATTTCTTATATATTTAATTTAGGCCATAGAGTGTCAATAATAATCAATTGATTAAGAAACAACTTGATTCGTATATCAACATTTGTTCTAATCATCAACATGATTTCTGAATCAAGTATTCATGATCAACAGATTCAGTTTTAAACAGTTAATTTAATTTTATTCGGTGAATCTAGGACGAAAATTTAAACTTTAAGGTATAAGCAAGTCGTTTACGGTCGATGCTGTATTACTGGTGAGTACCTTAAAGACACTTTTCGTCTGAGGTACAGACATAATTTTATTTACTGCTGAAGTAAAATTATGAAAAGAATTTTCCAGCACTTCGTAGCAGTATGAATTAGAAAGAAAAACTTTGTGATGATATCATGCTAGATGTAAATAAATTTAATTAAATCCTGATTTTAGAGCAGAATGAAGTAAATAAAAAACTTTTCTTTTTATATTGTTTTAATTGCGCGCCCTGTCAAACATAAAAACTTCCTTATTTCATCTTCAAGGCTATGAATCCATGCTTTTAAAGAATACACAAGTTATGTAAATAACAAACACGGATCTCTGTAGAAAGAATTTGCGAAGAAAAAGTTTTTCGCAATACAGAAAACTAAGTTTGAAATGATTTGGTAGTTCGAACACGCAGTGAGAAAGCAATGGCTGTTTGTTAACATTATCTCGAACCTTGGAGATGTGAGATTTCGCGGGATTAAGCTAAGCTAACATCTAAGAAAATGTAGTAAGACGTGATCGTTACACAGCTGTTTTATGGAAATAGGGCTGGTCTACATTTCTAGCAATGACCTAATTGTAGCTCAAGGAGAGTGCTGGTCTAATCTTACAAACGTGAACTAATAAAGATCTTAGTATCTCAATCAACATTACTTGTTCTTCTTAAAGACATACTAGAATTCTACTCACCTTCTACCAGCTTAAGATGAAAAAATGTTGGTATAAGTACATCTATTATTTGCTTTATAAACTTGTTTTTTGTACTGCTTTAATATTCCTACACTATAATGGGTGTGTACTTATTTTTATGAACTATAAGAAATTAATAAATACAATATATTTTAAGATAAAAATCCACAACACCTATAACAAGTAATTTTGTTTACCAAATAAACTGTCATGATTGTCATTCTACTTACATAGGTGAAACTCACCAATATAATCAAAAAAGACAAACAACATGAATACTATTTAAAAAATCTGATGGGGCCAGCACATTACCTTCCGTCATTTCTGTGTATTATATTTAAATTCCATACATAACTTTTGTTGTAAAAGATTCTATATTTCTAGTAAAATTATTTCATAAACAAACTATATAAATTGCATTTGACACTGACATATTCATCTTCTTCATCTTTAGCTTTTCCCATTCGTTAGGGGTCGCTATTCTAGATTTTCTTCATCTACTCATTTCTATTTTATTTGTCGTCCTCATTCGATTCCTTTTTTGTCAAGTCTTCAGTAATACAATCCTTCCATCTTATCTTTGGTCTTCCTCTGTTTCTTCTACCTTCTACTACTAAACTGTATATTCTTCTTCCAATATATTATTCATCTGTCCTCATGACATGTTTAAACCATTATAATTGTCTCTCTTATATCTTTTTAGAAACTTCTATCACTCGAACTATTTCCCTTATCTTCTCATTCCTTATCCCATAGTTCCGTGTCTTCCCCAACATCCATCTTAACATCCTCATCTCTCTGCCACATTCATTTTCTTTTCATTGGCAGTAACATCTGCTCCGTAATTTTGACAGTTGTTGTACTTTCACCTTGCAAGCTCAAGGTTCGATATGTTGTTGTCATTCGGTTTCTTATAAAGTATAATAAATGTCACACTTGTTGAATTTTTGATAACAATTGATTTTTTTTATTTACACAATTAGTCTTCCATTTCTACTTCAATGAAGAAATTATCGGCGAATGAAGCTTTTCATCCTATACGTATTAGTGTAGTGCGGTCCAAGTCAGTACAGTGTGCACTAGTTCACTAGTGTCACAAGACACTATAAGTTCAATAGGCGAATGAACTAACTACGAAATTGTTTAGTAACTGTCAAAAACTGTAACCTATAAAAAATTAAGATGCTCAAAACTGTCATCATTATCTACAAATTTCAGGTTAACCAAAACAGCTTCAAATCTGACATTTAGTAGCCCGCACTCCTGTCTACACTATCTACACTACCTCGCCAGTTGATTCTCTCATTGAACAGCATGTTTGCACGTTTTTCGTGAAACGCTTCAGTATTAAAAAGTTAACATTGTAACCACCTCCTGCGTGCAAGTCATCGAAAAGACCTAATTTTAGAAGAAAACTTTATTTACAAGTTTAGAATTAAATACTTCATCTAATAAGATAAGTCCAAAATTATTGTGTACGTGTGTAGCGTTAGCGAGAAAAAAGCAAAATAAAAGGTATAATTTCTAGCTATTTACAAAGTGCTAAGAGATATAAAACAAAATAAAATTGACATTGTCACCCACGTTATGCACAGGATAATTTATTATAATAATATGTTAATTAAAACCGATTTATTGTCACAATTAATTTTCACAAAATTAAAATTAGCTTTCACCTACCGTTCGAACGATTGCGACATAATCAATTAATATAAAATATTTGGAGGCTACATTTACAAGTCGTTATTAGTAATTCCATTTATAATTGTGGTTTATAGGAGTATTAATGTTTGCTAAGTGCGATTAATTTACATTTGTCTGATTTCCTGTATTACTGAACCGTATATTTCAATATTTAATATTCAGGGAATAGACCAGTAGACAAACTGATTCAATTGAATTTATAGAACCGACATATTACTAAAATTGCCTATAAATGGATATTAATAATTACTGTTTACACATTCATATTACTAGCAATATCAAAAACATGACATTGTTAATGATTTAGTTAAAAAAATTATAATCATTTGGTTAATTCTTGTACCTATTGAAATCACTGTAAAATCTCCTTTCTTTAGAATGCGATTAGACTTAGCGTTATTTTACAACCTGGCTAAACATTTTATAAAACTACGAACAGCTTATGGCCACATGTTAATATGAATATTTGTCACACTTTAAAAATCGACTAGCCAGGTTGTGAAAAACGAAGATTAGACAATCTGGCCGTGTTTTATAAAATGTCTAGACGCTTTTTTTCTGCTAATGTAGAATGTAAGTAAAACAGTTAGCCATTGATTGACACCTTCACGGGAAATGAAACTGCTCGATGCTGTACTTTAAAAATAAAATTGTTGTGGCCAGCACAATACCTCTCGCCATTTTCATTTTATGTTACATAGAGTGCGAACAGTCATGTTATTTTGTTGGTCTTTGGCAAGCAGATATGAGAGCCCGTGTCAATGATAGCTAGTAATAATGTACATAGGTGTCAAATATCATAATTTTTCATTCAAAATATCATGATTTTCCAAATCCATGTGAATTATTTTACTCCACAAGTATATTCCATACTATTTTGAAATTTTTGAATGAAAAATTATGACATATGACAATTGTAACATCTATGTAAATAACTACTAGCCGTCATTCCAACACGGATCCCCATATTTGCTTGCTAAGACCAACAAAGACATATGACTGCTCGCGCCATATAAGTAACGAATTTAGCATTTCTTGTACACACAATTACTTGTTTCGTTCTATGAGGAATTTTGTCCCACTCTTCTAATATGTTCAAAATTCTTCAAATTCATTGACGGTGTTAGCGGTATTGCTTAAGTATATATATAATACTAATATACCTACAATTTTAAATAGATAATTAATAACACAATAAGATATATTAAATGTACTCGTACCTCCCAGAAATATCTTCCAGGAATATTAGTAAAACTGCTGATTTTTGACACTGACCTTTTAATTTATCTATCAATTATAAATATTTAAATATCTGAACTGGTTTCCATGAAGATGTTATATACTATATCTCTAAACCTATAGAAGATATAATATATTTTTTAAATGTGTCAGATTGAGAATTTATTTATCTTTATTATTTGTGGTAACAAATTTTCAAAAAATAATATTTAGAATTTTTTTTTTTAAACTACCACATCCGGTTGTATAATTGTTACCAGAACCTATTCAGCTCTTCCCATTACTGTTAGATTGAGAAATTCGTAGTTACACAGGTTTTTAGTCAAATAGAATTTGAGAAATCGTACCTCCAACATCCATATGCACACACACACACACACACATTCACACACACGCACACACAAACACACAGTCACACAGACATCAACGTAAAAATGTTATAATTAGATTCTAGGTATCTTCAAACGTGCTTATTAACTAAAATCCGGATATGCGATATTTAGAATGAATTTTATACCTCTTTAAAAGCTGCTGCATTCAAAACTATGAGCATATATAAGGAATTGTTACGAAGAATAAAAAAAAAACTAGAACGGAATTATAGCTTGAATCGTTTTTATAAAACTTCTGATATAATTTTAACGATAAAAAATCCAATTAAAATTATCGGTTATAGAAGAAAATCCTTAAATCCACCTTTAGACTTTAACAAACATAGGAGATAAATAACCCTAAATCTGTTAGTAGCAAAAACTCACTTGACTTTTGTTTTCCCAAATCCTAACAAAATTACAACTCCTTTGAGCATTTAGTTCAGCCCACTTAGCCGAGTTTGGCGGAAGAAATCAATTTATTTTTAATTCCTCTTAAGAGCTGTGGCAGACGAGTGCGAGTGTTTCGACATCACCGGAAATCTGATTTGCCGTAATGTCGATGACGGTGGCGTAGAAGCGGCGATTAAGTAAATGTCGAAACGATATCGGTGATGGAGAAAATTTACACTATTGGCATAATTGACGAGCGGGCAATTTTCAGGTATTTTCACGCGAATGGATTGAAGGAATCATAAAGACTTCCTGACATGCTTTTCTTTTTAGATTTGGAATCAGATACAAAAAGTATTCAGCTGACAATGCTTTGTTATAAGTCTTCTTTTTATCGCAAACTTGCTGATAAATTACAATTTTTGTCTCGACCATTATTAAATGTATTATTCAAAATTTCTAATTTATATTTACGCCTGGTATATCCACTTGAACTATTTATTAACTGTTAGTAATAAGAACAAAAGGCGCATTGGAAAATAGTAGAGTACCATAATTTTTCACAAAAAAAAATATATTAATCTACATGAAAAAATATGAGATACGTATTTTTATTTTTTCTATAAAGTATTATGCACTGCGAAAAAAACGAATTAAGTATCAAACACATCGGCAATATGATGTATGCGAGCCTAGAATATGCATGTAATTGTAGCATAACAAGCGTTTGTGAATAAACATAGATAGTTATACCAAGTTTCTTTGGCACAAAATATCATATTGATTTCTGTCATATGTCATTCAAAATGTCAGTTTACTTGAACTATTTAACATTTTATTTTATTGTAAATCAACGTACGAGTACATTCCACCATTCTCTTATTCGACATTTATTTGCCATTTTACGTAAATATAAAATTTTACTTAAGTGGTAAGTTTTCGTACATTTTACACATATTTGTTTTTATTTTGCTTTGTACCTTGTATATTTTCAAAAATCAAGTCATAAAACAAACGCAAATGGTAAGAAATCGCTATAAATTTCTTTCGACTAGTTTAAAATATAGATTTTAATCTCACAAAAACTGTTGCTAATGTTTTTGTTATTATTTATTTATATATTTGTTAATTTGATGTTTAATCCCTGAAGAAGGCAGTAGTTCATACTGCCGAAACGTCGGTTTTTATAAAAATAAGCAGGTTGTATTATTTTAAAACTGATTATGTTATTCAAGTATTCCGTCATTTAATATTGGTTTGATTTACATTTCCTTTATAAGCAATACGAGCTTTAATCTTATTAGCCATTGTATCCTTAAGCCCTGCAAATTTTTCTATGAGTATTGTCCCATATGTTTTGTAAGGTAAGTTTATTGCACGCACTGGATATTTTCGTCGTTTTTCATTGTGCTAGAAGTAAAGGGTCTCGGTAGAAGCTAAGTCTGGACTAGAAGATGACGAAAAAATGCCGGTTGAACTATTATCATCCGTCATTTAGCCAACAGTTTTTTTAGAAATTTCTAACCATTTTTGTAGGTTTTATAATTTGTTGAAAATGTAAACCAGGGTTTCTCAATGTGGGCGATTTCCGATTTTTAGTGACCGGCAAAAAATATTAATATTTTTCTGTTAATTAGGAAATTGAAGAAGAGCAAATCTTCGATTTTTTTTTAAAACCAATTGTTTTATCCACAGCCGATATCATAAGGAAGCTATTTGGACGTTATTTGTAGGAACGTATGTTCATTTCATCCTCAAGGTATCGGTTTCTATTCACGACGGGACGTAAATAGCTCCCTTACTTCTCTAAGCAGGCCCCTAACGTATACCTACGTATTTTATAAAATACCAAAAATTAGATATTTTATACTTGTTAATATTTGCTCATTGTTATAATTTATAATTTTGAATTATTTGTGAGCCTCATTGGTTGCAATAATTTTTATATTTTATTTCAAAATAAAGTGAAATAAAATGGTCGCGAATTATGTAGGTGGGCGGTAAGAAAATTGCGTCACTTTAAAATATGACCAAGTGGGCGGTATATAAAAAAAAGGTTGAGAAACCCTGATGTAAACTAACCGAAATATTATGTTTCGGCTCGTCAAACTAAGAATCATGTCAAGAACAGTATTTAGCAATTAATCGACTTTAATTTTTTTAAATAATTCTTACAACAAAAATGATAATTACAAATTTATCAATAATTATCAAAATAAATAATTGAGTTAAAACATTTAATTTTATTTAAAAAAAATTGAAAGTTCTATTAAAATTTATTTACTTTATTACAGAGATTTATGACAGTATAGCTAAGCAACCATACATAAATATTTCCCACCACTGAGGGAGAACCGTGATTTATCATCCATCATTTCCCACCCATGAGATTGTCAATGCAGCTAGGAATACCGTATTTCCCAACCTCTAAAAAGGTTAGGAATCGACATATTACTATAATGATTGTGAATTAAAGTTATTAACTAAGTCTCTAACATGTTATCAAAGAGTAAATGGCTGAACAAAGTTTGTTATTAATAATGTTATTCTCAGCTTCATCACTGAACTGACCCATGACAAGGATATTATTAACACTGTTATCACCACAAATAACTTGTTAGTAACATTTGTTATCAACATCCTTTGATCTAGACTGCCTTAAAAGCGATCGCAAAATTTGATATAGGTAACATACTCGTAGTAACAATGCATGTTATCTACATGTTAATGGAAAAAGTATCAAATATTATTATTTCTGTTGACTTTTAATAATAATGCTATTGATAATAAAAGTAAAAATCGAATAATATGTTAACCAATAAAATTACCTAACAAATATCAACGATCAACGGCTTAACCTTATTCTATAAAATTACTATATGTTATTGTTTCTTTATTTATTGAAAATATTGTGTGTTGCTTCTTGCATTTGACAGCATAGCAATGTTTTCACCACCTTCTTATACTTGTCATATTCATTGTGGATTAAGTATGTGCTGACACTTTTATTTACCCTTATATTGTACCCTACAAAACCTGCCCCTTCGGCCATAAATATAAACGAAACACACCCAATAAAACCCTTACAAATCTACATCCCCTTTTCTTTCCTCTGGCTATCATAACCTAAAACCAGATTCTTCTTAGCGGTCAGCATCTGCGGTGGCCGTTTATCTTCCCATTGAGATCTTAATACGGGGCGTAGAGATTACTCAAAACTCTCGGCTGTACGCTGATCATCTTTCACACGACCCGAAGATAGCGCCAAGTGAATCTCACATCCCTGATGGATTGATGGAGGATGTGCTATTCAAGAGAGGGTTTCAAAGAAGGAATTTATTCGTGTAGCATATTTGTGCTAGATAACAAGGGTTACAATAGATTATAGGGATTGGGAATTAATAGATTTTGAGTTGTCAACACTAAGGACTAATGTTAAAAAATCTGTTGTGGCAACACATTACCTTTCATCAGTTCTATGTGTTTTATAAAGATTTCACACAGATTTTTTTTGCAAAAGATTGTATATTTCCTGTACATTACCTTTCGTGAGTTCTATGTATTTTGCACAAATTCCCAAATATTGTACTTATTTAATTATTATGAGTTCTGAAAGCTACTTTCAATATTTCCATACTGAAAGTTTGTAGCAAACAATTCTCCAGTAAAATTGTAACACAAACATATTATGCCAATTGTATTTGACCCTGACGTCTTTTAATTAAAATTTTCTGAATATAGAATTTTTTTTAACTCTATATCCATTGAGAATGAAGTATAAAATGTAATCAATTCGTATAGACAACAAAATATTTTTTTAATATTTATAGTAACGTTAAATGTGAAAAAATGGATATATAACAGCGTTTTTTCAAGAAAAACTGTTAAAACCTTCAAATGATGGTACTTCCGTTTGATCAATTATAACCAAAATTTAATGAAGTCTGCATATGGATTTAAGGAATAGGAATAAGTAAAAAATGTAATTTTTGGAATTCTAGTATTGGAGTTATCGCGGGCGAAATTATAGTCACACACACACATACAGTCCATACGATGTAACTTGGCGAGTTGGAGCAATTCACATTATCACTGCGGTAATGGGAAAGTTATAAAATCCATAGGCGTACGGAAAAAGAATGAAGTTCAATAAAATTACGAATATTACAAAAAAAAGAAATTATTTATACCAAAAAAAAATATTACAAATATTGGAATGAATTATTTATTATATATATCATATTATAATTAATTATTTTTTAAATTAATAAAGTTAAAGAAATAAAATTTCTATTGCTATTGAGAAAAAAATGCACCAACGCTTATGTATGAATATAATTTGCTTTGTGTAAGGCAATAAAACATTGTAAAATCACTATTTCACTTCTGAAGCTGTGCGGCATCGAAGTAAAAGTAAATATTTGACAAAACGCAACTTAGGAATAGAGAACTGAATTACATTCTTTTGGCTCGCCAAGTTACATCGTATGGACTTTACAGACATCATCGTAAAAATAGTAAAATCGTATTGTAGTGATCCTAAAACGTGTTCATTAATTAAAAATTCATCACCGAAATTTTTGACCAAAGACAATACCTTCTTCAGCTAAATGTAAAAAGGAACAATATTTTAACAGTTAGTTTTTATTCTGATTACGGAATGTTACTTTTTATATTAGAGTTCCAAAATGTTTTTTCGAAAATTATATCCCAAACGACGGTCAATGGACACGAACATTTTTCTACCTGGTTCATTTTTTTACTGTATGCTGCAGAAGAATTTTCATTTCTAATTCTTCAACTCTTCAGACAATTTTGTATTATGTAAATTTGTTATTTACCTACATATAATATACCTACATCCTATTAAGTTCTCTCCGACAGCTTCTATTATACTGTTTTTGTGAATAGAGAAATCAAATACAACGTTGTAAAGAACTACATAATGACATCATCACGAGTAATGCCAAAAATGACATATGTGATTAATGTATTTCGCTTCTAAATCAGAAATTTTGTTGTTGCTTGAAAGGGTAGTAACGAGATAGCAAGTGAATTTACATAATATTTCACCCTAGTCAAATGGAACAACATATTCAGCAGACTGAGGGTGCTAAAGCTCAGATTGAATAATATGACAAATATAATAAGACTATATGAGTAGAAATAAAAGTGAAATATATCTAGGTGGAATTTGTGGACAGTGAAGTAAATAATGATTCATTTTCCAATTGTTATGATGGTTAGAAACGTACATATTACTAACCGACTATGAACAAGGAAGAAAAATGCATGATTTTTTTCTATGATCCTGAGGTGTAAAATATTATTTAAATTTTTTATCGTGTCGCATTTAGTAGCCTTTGAATCCTTGCAAAACGAGAGAAATCTGTTCACAATTGTATCGTTTGACAACAAAAAAATATTGATAATTGCTTTCTATAAATTATTATTTAGTTCGTGATCCTCTTTGTTCAGTTCTAAAAAATCGCAAGAAATATGTACTAGATACTACCGGTGCGGCAGTTTTGGACTAATTATCCCCAAAATCTAGCATTAAAACATTAAATGTCATTTTCAAAATAATAAAAACTTTTCTAGGGAAATAATGTCCACATTTTTCTGTAGAGCACAAATGAACTTCTCTTTTAAATTTGATACCGAAGAAATTGAGTTTAACTCTCAAGGAAAAACTATAAAAACATCTATGCAGTAATTTTTTTAAAGATGTCCGATCTACGAATTGTGAATTAAAATTTTAGCTCCGCCCATTCTGTCAAATTCAGTAGTGTCGTTTGCTTAGTTTTTATAAGGGTACAGAAATTACTAATGTTATTTTATTATTATAAAAACATATGTTACAGTAAAAGCCTTCAAAATTCAAAAACAAGTCAACTGATAAGTTTATTAGCAAATGTGAAACCAAATATATGAAAAATAAGATATTGACACAATGTCAGTAGCACCGACAGAAAATAACGTTTAGCGAAAGTATCGCCAACATTGAGCATCGTTTTAAAATGGAATGTCCTAACTTAGTCAAAACAATATTAGTTTTTGAAAGACAAGCGTGTTATATTCATATATTATACAACAAGACGATTGAAAATTCTCGATTATACGAAACGTGTTGCCTGGAAACACCACGAGACCAAAGGTCGAGTGGTATTTCCAATAAGCAACTCGTTGAGTATGTCGAGAATTTTCTATTGTCGAGTTGTATACAGGTAGACTATATCATGAATAAAAAATAAAATAAAAAGTAAATAGTAAATTTAACGTAGACCTGTGGTCTATTTTATTTTGACAGAAACGTCAAACTATATACTACATAACCTATCTTTTTAAATATAGTTGTAGTAGTATTTAATATTACATTGAAATGCTCGTATTTCAAAATAAATGTTTGTATTTCAAATAAACTAGCAACAGTGCAGTTCCAGATTTGTGATCCAAATAATTATTTGTTGATTTGTCAAATTTTTACTTCCATAATTCCTTTCTGTCAAACAATAGATGCGTTCAATTATTTGTTTTGGTGCACTTGGAGCAGTCAGTGTGATTTTAAATGTCTACTTAAAGCATACAACGCACGATTTTCCTCCTCACAGTGTAACTACAGATTCATTTATACTCGTATACTCGATACTGTGATCGAATGAAAAAGATCATGTCCGTAAATATAATTAAAAATGACATTGCCAGTTCTGAGTACATAGAACAAAATAACCAAACGCACTTATAAGTGAATATACGGAGGTAGGTATATTCGAATATACCTAGGTTCGTATATTCGTTCACCATGGATACTCAATAATAACCGCTGTAATACGTGGTAGCTATGGAAAATCACAAATTATTATTGGTTTATAATTTAATGAATGATATAGTCATCCTTATCGCACACGCTTGTAGTCTTTGCTAATGCAGAGATAAATACATGCCAATTTATTTATTCGTCCATGATACGAATGATGATCGGATATGTTTTAAAAAAATACTGTACGTCTTTTCAAAAAACTATCACTTCTTAGTAAAAGTGGTTCAGAATTACATAGAAATTGTATATAACTTGCGAGGTAGAAAGCTAATAATCTACATCTTAAGAATTCAATTATTCAAATTACTACTACACTCGTAGAATATTCTTCCTTTCCTTTGTTTTGGTTTGTTTGGTCAAATCGCTAGCCATTTGATAAAATTTACTCAGTCCCCCAAAAGAAAAACATGGACATCTCGTAAAGGCTGACAATTTAAACCATTCTGAATGCTCTCCGTAGGACATTTCCGATGAGGAAGCCGCTGTTCGCTGCTCGAAACAAAACAAAAAACAAAAACCTCCAAACAACTGTGTCTGTCGGCCGCAGAACATAACAAACTCTCATGTAATTGAGCACACTCGAATTCAATAACTATTTATATCAATTCCGCTACGTGCCAAGTTTTTTCGTAATAAATTGCGCGATAAGCGATTCCTCGGTCTTTTGTTTTCAAACTATCGAGATAGAGATACAGAAAATTCGTGCCTCACGTGCGAAGATATTATAGAATGCTATAAAGAATGATACGAAGTTAGGTTAGGGCAAGGGATTAAGATAATTGTTTTTTATTTTCCCAGGATCTACAAGAAATTGATGCCGAAGGAAGACCGGAAGCGTTTTTATAAGAAGTAAGATGAGAAAGGACACACTAACAAATTAACAAATGACCGTAAAGCATGTTTTTAGGGGAGCATTTTGCTTGAAACTTACTCCGGTTGCCCAAATATAGTCTTTACTATTGTAACCTAAAAATTTATTTTTTATTGCTGTTAACATATTTATTTCAGAGGGTACGAATACATTTGGAGTTGGATTAGTACTATTTATATGTTCATAATCTTTCCAATAATTAATCGGTGAACTCCTAATCCGTTACGGAATACTTATTTCGTAAGCTATACAACCAAATAAAAATCTGTTGTGGCCAGCACAATACCTCTCGCCACTTCATTTTTTTGGTTACATAAGTATAGGGCGCGAACAGTCCTGTTACATTGTTGGCCTTGACAAGCAGATGTGGAGGCCCGTTTCAGAATGATAATTAGTAATTATGTACATAAATGTTAGAACTTTTCATTAAAAATTTCAAGATATTCTAAATTCACGTAGTTAATTTGTCACCAGGAGTGTGGAATTTACTTGTCGAGGAAAATAAACCACATGGAATTGGAAAATCACTAAATTTAGTATGAGAAATTATGATATATACATAATTACTAGCTATCATTCTGACATGGGCCCCCTATATCTGCTTGTCAAGGCCCATGTATATCCGATTGGGAAATACGTAGTTAAACAAATATAAAGTCTTATAGTTTTTGAGTAACCGTCCTTCCAACAACCCACATATACACACACATACACACATCTATACACACACAGACATCATCGTAAAAATGTTTAAATCGGATTGTAGGGACCTTAAAACTTGCTTATTCAATAAAATCTGGATTTGCGATTTTTAGCATGAATCCAATACCTCTCTTAGCGAGAGGTAAAAATCTGTACGTATGTAGGTCGTATACGAAAAAGTCAAATTAATTGCCATAAAAAACCATTCAGTTTCATTTAACTCATTTTTAGTACCCATTGTAATAATTACAACTTGCTTTTCTCTGCGTAATTTAATATTTGCTGTATCTATTGGAGCCGAATGAATATGGATTACTTAGTCTTGTTGTTAGTAAGACGATGCCTCCCTTTCATTTCTGTGTCTGGCATAATTAATAAAATATTCCGCCCAACATCTGCGTCTCAAATTTCGAAATAAATTAAAAATTTAGGGAGAGCGGAACAAATGTACAAGATCTGAAAACAAAAAGTTTCAGATATCTCGGGTGATATTGCTCCGAGAATCACATTCCAATCATGACTGCTTTTTCTTCTGTCCCGCGCAATATATTTGTAAAGTTCGACAGTCTTCGTTTCTAATTGACTTTTAAATTCGTTTTGTATCGGATTCCGCAGCGAATTCTATTATTTATTGCGCTGGTAATACGTTTTTCATTGTTTTGATATTTGTAAAGAGAACTAGGTGAAACAGATTTAAATAACCTTGTATAAATTTTGATTAAATTTGAACGAACACAATGACAAAATATAACAGTAATTTTCTGTGTAATATTAAAGAAAATTAAGTACGATAATAGTTCGACTGCCTTACGTTTTCAACAAATTAGAGAGAAATTTGTAAAAAATCTTTCCACTACTTTAAATATAGACTTAAAATGGGCAATAGTAGTTCGACCGAAAATTAAAGCGTTAACTTCTAGTGTAGATTTATCGTCTACCGAGACCCTTTACTTTTGGCAAAATAAAAAACCAGTACGTACAGTAAAACCTACTTTACAACTTGTAAAACATGCATTGGTCAAAATTTAAACACACCTTTATAATGAAAAATGCAGTTAAAAAGTCCAGAGGCAATTTTCTCTCCGGTTAATAGTTTCTTCAAAATAAAATGTTTTATACATACACCGTTTTTATGAACTACTAAAATAATGCAGGCCTACCAAAAATTTTAAACTACGTTACTTAGCAACGAAACCAATTACGATGAAAAAAAAATCTGTTGTGGCCAGCACAATACCTCACGCCATTTCCGTTGTAGCTTATATGTAGTATTGTATTTAACATTTCTTATGCATACCAAAAATTCTAATTACATCTATTCTTAATAATTAGATATTTTTTATAATTTTAAATTCATTCTATGACCAAATTTTCTCATACTATTCTAAATGTTCGTGATTCTTCCAATTCATTGACGGGATTGGCGGTATTACTATTTCTGAAGGGAGTAATAAACCTATAATTTTAAATATTTAAGTAATAAAACAATAAGAAATATTAAATATCCTTCCTAGAAAAAGCTTTCAGAAATGTCTTCTTATTTTTGACGTTTATTCTCATTTTAAAACATTTTAATTTCTCTTTTCTCAACTGGTTACCATGGAGTTGTTTGGGCTGTGATTTATTATAATAATAATAATATATTATATTTTATATATTTTTTTTATCTCTTCATCTGTCTAAGGTATAATAATTTTTTTAAATGTATCGGATAGAGAATTGTATGTTCTTTAATATTTCTAATAACATAAATTTTCAAAATATAATATTTAGATGATTATTTTAAAGACACTACTACTTCTGGTTGTCCAATTAATAGATTAAGAAATTCGTAGTTAAACAGGTCTTTTGTCTGATAGAACCTGAGAAATCGTATCTACAACATCCACGATGCCCTTCAATGCACCCCCCCCCCTCGCTGTTAACCCTGAGGCCAGTACCGCGCCTTGATATCGCCCACTTTAAGAATCACTGGCTTAAATATTCAGTTTTACACACATCATACAAAAATTGGCAAAAGACACATACAAATCTGTTCGCTCTTAACATGTTATCGATTCTGTAAGAAAATTCTGCGTAACTGAAATTTAGAGTATTTGTTAACACCTTATCTTAATAAATATTGCCACATAAAATATCGATTGGGTCATAAAAACCCCATTGTGAAAAATTAAGTATGAATGAAATTTATGAGGTATTGTTTAACATAGGCATATAAAATTATTATACTACAAAAGTACAATTTTATGTGTGTATATATGTGATATAAAACTGCATAATACTTGTTCTAGATATTCGTATTTAAATTTAAAATAAAATATTCGTCTATAAATCTTCTTGACATCCAATATTAAAGTAATATAATACCCATAAAACAGCATCGCATTAATTCGTACTTGAAAAATATTAAATTCTAAGAGAAAATGTTCGTATTTCAACATTGAAACATGACTAACCTGACTTCTTACATTTTGATACAAGAGAAATGAATTATGCTTAACGAAAGACAGTGAAATACTGCCAAAATATCTTCTCAAATTCCGCTATTAAATTTTCTCAAATTAAGCTTACCTTTACTTGACATAATGAGTCCAAAAAGTTCATTTTTCTTTAATATTTTTTCATAATTATACAGTAATGCTTCAGTTTCAAAAATTTGATATTCAAAACGGGTACATCCCTGTTTTTCTTGTATATATATATACAGTGTGTTAATTAAAAACCTGGCCATAGGCGTTTAACATGGGAAATCAGTTTTTCCTTGCGCAAAAGTTCCCAAATTATTTTCGACAAAAATACTTCAAATAAATGTTGTAGACAATTAAATTCTGCACCCGAGTTAGTAATAAGATTTTATTTTTGATATTTAATAACCGAGAAAATCAATTTTAAATTTTTCTGGAGATAGCTGATTTATAGCGGTAGCCATGGAACTCAAACAAAATTACGAACAATTGTACGCTATCTTAACTGTCAATAAAGTTTGTGTGTTGTGATTTTCGTTCAATAAAATATTTCTTTGTAAGTATGGAACAGTTTTCTCATGAAGAAAAGCCAGATTATAAAATGGTGGACAAATTTTGTTTGAGTTGCATGGCTATCGCTATAAATCAGCAATCTTCTAAAAACTTTAAAATTGATTATCTCGGTTATTAAATGTCAAAAATAAAATATTATTACTAACCCTGTTGCAGAATTTAATTCTATAACATTTATTTGAACTATTTTTGTCTAAAACAATTTGGGAACTTTTGCGCAAGGAAAAACTGATTTCCCATGTTAAACGCCTATGGCCAGGTTTTTAATTAACACACTGTATATTATTTACTCAAACTCATTTTATTGGATTGTTTTACATTATTAAATATTGTTAAAAATCGGTTAAAAATTCTAATTGTAGAAAAAATGTTAAGTATGGCCTCGGTCTGTAAAGAGCTACTTTCAACCCTTGTAAACAAATAACTATTGTTAGGGTTGAAAGCATAGGAAAAGCTGCAAAATTATTTCTATGATCTGATACATTAATCACCTTTAAAAAAAATCTCATGTGGCCAGCACAATACCTTCCGTCAATCCTGTGTATTATATATAAATTCCATACAATCCAATTTTCTTGCAAAAGTTTCTAAATTTCCATTGAAATTATTTCATAAACAAACTATACAAATTGCACTTGACACTGACATCTTTTTTTTTCTTTATCTTTTCCCATTCGTTAGGGGTCACTATTTTTTATTTTCTTCTTCCACTCATTTCTGCTCTCATTCAGTTCCTTTTCTCTCAAGTCTTCCGCATTATCTTTGGTCTTCCTCTGTTTCTTCAACCTTCTATTACTAAGCTATTCATTCTTTTCCTTAAAGTTGTCTTGTGAAATAGAAATTGTTTGCTAATCTATACGTCTTTGTAGTTCTTGTTGTTCTCGGGATAGCAATAGTGGCTCATTTAAATTGAACAATCTGTATATGCTTGAAGCCGATTGAATTGTCACACAAACGTATAGTCTATGAAAGCGAAAAGTTTGAATGTAGGTGAATAGGAAACAATACATCGGCAATTGTCTGCAAAGTATCTACTTTTTAGACCGTAACAACAGTTTGAAAAAACTTTGGTTTGTAATTATTCACTTTTTATAACCAAACGACGTTCAAAACGTCTACTTTTTTGTTGATCGTAGAATAATAAATTGAAAGAAAATGAGTAGATATGTTGGTATACTTTAATATGTAAGGTAAAAGTTATACAATGATATAAACGGTTTGAAAGAAACATATTTCACGCTGCGTATATCGCATGATTTGTGTTATTTGCAATGCTGCGAATTGTGCAAATTTGAACAATTTAATTACCAAATCTACAAAGTAAACAAACGTTTCCTATCTGAACAGATTTACGAATTATGGATTTCATTATTGCAGGGTCGAGGCTATTTATTTTTTCATGCATTCTAAAACTGAAAACGGAATTAGGTTAAAATCATATATTTTTCTTATCTGAAATTTTCAGAAGCTGTGTTTGAATGCTGACTGCGTTCAAGGAAATTGTGTATGCTAAAAAGGAACCGGAGCGCATTTTAAAATTATAAAGTCGTGTAGGTTTAAAATGATTTATGCAGTTATTTGGGCTGACCTACATTTTACAAAGGCGAAAAGTTGCTAGAAAAGTTAGACACTTTAAACAAAAGATTCGAAAATATTTTGAACACATGAAACATTTTATGTAAAGTGGTATTTTCTACACATTTTGTGGTTTACTTCAAGTAGTGAAGTACTTTATCACGATATAGAATATTTAAGTATTTATGTGAAGTTTAAAGTTTACAATATTGTAAACATAATAGCAGGGCCGGTTTTACCTATTGGCACATGGGGCACGTGCCCCGGGCCCCGCGCTAAATGGGGCCCCGCGTTGATTAATTTTGAAATAAAAAATCGTGAAAATGTGGAACACGTGAAAAACTTTTGTCGTTGCTTACTGCTGCGGCTAAGAGAGAGACAAATGTTTTCCACAATTATCAGAAACTCGTGTTCTGTGTACTTTTTATCTTCAACCAAGTGTTACATGAAAAATGTAACAATAAATAATCATCTATAACGATTGTTAATTATTTTTCTAATAAATAACTTTAAATAATTATCACAGAAACATTTTCATTTTATAAAATCATAGAACTGTGCCTATGTAAGCATGTGTAGATTTTTATGGATAAAAATTCCCTTGAAGGGGCCCCGCAATTTACTCGGGCCTCGGGCCCCGCGTTAGCTAAACACGGCTCTGCATAATAGACTTACATAAAATTTATATCAACCACAAATAAATATTACTTTTCTTTAAAAATATTTAACTTTTATAGAAGCACCGTGTGTTTAAATACATACAAAAAATGATTATACAAGCCCAGGATTATAATATACACAATTTTTTCTTAGAAAAGCTATCCATTGTGATGACGTGATTGCAGAGTATGGATAGACAAATCACATATGTTTTTAGTAACGTGCTTGTCTTGCTTGTTTAATTTTTACACAGCGTTTGTTTCATTATACCGTAACTTCATCTATATGAATAATTTTATGATTACATGTGTAACAATCATAAATTGAGCGGTAAAAACGTTATCGAAACGGTGTAAAGAAATTATTTTGAATGCTTCTGCATAATTTCAGGAAGAGAAACGTATAAATGTACCCCTAATTCCATTATCGTCTCTAGAAGATATAAGTATTATACTTTGAGGTTATCACATGACAGTTCTGTATTTCTTACGTATTTTTTTCTGAATATTATTTCGTCGTCAAACAAATTAGTAATCCGCCAAAGATCCATGCGATACATTGACAGTTCTACTCAATCTGCAATTCGACGTAACTATTATTTACATACGTAATGAAATAAATTAAGGTCCTTTTCATAATTAATTTAAATTTTTTTTTTTACAATTAAATTAAAAACTATTTCCACGTTGTGGATTCAGAGCTGTTTTCTTATATGCTAATTGTTGTAATCAACTAATGGATTAATTGTTGTAATCAATTCTTATTTTTATTATAATCAATTATAATTAAAAAGAAAATAATTTTACACTATAGATGTTAGTTCCATGGATCGACTAGATCAATTGGCTTCAGTACCTGCCTCATATAAATTAACTAAAAAACGTCATCATATTGGAATATCATTTTTAGATTTTTTTTACTTTAGTTCGACCGGCTTACATTTTCAACAAATAAATCCTACAAATTGTTTTTGCAAGTTTAAAATCTATATTTTAAACAAAACCGAAAGAAATTTGTACAAATATCTCACCATTTGGCAGGTTTCATAAGTAGTGTGTTGAAAATGCAAACCGGCGTAGGCTCGCACTTGAAACGATTTTAATGATGTTATGCTAAGAATTTGACATTAGGGCAAATGAGCACTAATAGAGTCAATGTTTAGAGGGTAATATGGACCAATTGTGGTTTGACCCGACCTTTTGTTAATTATCCCAAACCACTATAGAAGTTTCGGATATTATCTTCTGTAGCACAAAAACTATACAGTATTATACTTCCTGGTCCTAATTAACCAAACAAAATGTTGTGTCAATAAAGAGCAACGGATTTAATTTTTAAATAAAACAAATATATTTTTAATAAAAAACGTAACATAATCCTCAAGGTATATTAATTTCTAACTAAATATATCAGTTTGCTCTTTAATTATAAGATTTTTTATAAATTTTATCCTTTTTTCATGATATTTCATCCTCTTTCATATTTAATGATACGTTTAATTAGTTAAAAATCAACATACTCTGAAAATAAACAATTAGTGTTTGAAACCTCAGTTGTAGTTGAAACCTAAAATAAAAAATGTGGCCAGCACATTACCTTCCGTCAATTTTACATATTTTGTACAAATTTCACACAGATTTTTTTTGCAAATTATTCTATGCGGGTGTTTTTCTTTTAGGGGACAAATGAACTGATCTTACCTCATACTGAACTGAACTGAACTATTCCTAAAAAGAACAGTATGTTTCTTAAAATAAGAAGTGGAAAATAGCATTATATTTATAATATAATAATCTGCTGAATTGGCTTATGTCTATAATCTGTTAAGTGATTTGTTTTTGCCATTTAATATATATTTATACTTCCAGTAAAATTATTTCACTAAGATATTATGAAAATTTTATTTAACACTGACATCTGTCAATTAGTATTTTTTGAATGTATTAGGTTGCAAAATATTTCATTATAATTTTTTATTTCTAAATTCATTGAATATGAAGAAAAAAATACAATTAAATCGAAAAGAGAGTAACATATTCTTTTATTTATAATAACATAAAAGGTCAAAAAATTATATTTAACAGCATTTTTTCAAGAAACTGTTAAAATCTTCAAATTAGGGTACTTCCGGTTAATCAATCAAACCCAAAATATAATCAACTCTTCATATGGACGTACGAAAGAGGAATATGAAAGAATTATAATTTTTGGAATTGTAGTATTGGAGTTATCGAAGGACAAATATTTGTCACATACAAACGCACATACATACATCATCGTAAAAACAGTAAATTCGTATTCTTGGGACTCTAAAACATGCTTATTTATTAAAAACTCACCAGCAAATTTTTTGACCAAAGACGATACTTTCCTTACCTATAGGTGACGGAAGGTAAAAATTTGACTGATTCTCCAATATATCATTTCCTTTATTATTTATACACAGTCGATAAAACTTTTTGTAAATATATTTTTGTTTAATCAATATAATTTTAATTGCTTATTAAAGTAGGTACTATCGGATTTGTAATTATAGTCATAGTATAGTTTGAAACTCTATAGCCTTAGAGCCATTCGTCATTCGTATATTTTATAATAACTTATTTAATCATCACTTATTTTGCTTCCATATTTCGCAGTTTTGAGTATGTTTACAAAGTTAAACCTCCAAGTTAGTTATATGAGCTAGGATCTACTCTTTCACGGTGTAGATTTTAATTCTAATTTCATAACTTCCAACCATGGTTATCCTTTCTTGGAATTACCAGGGGAAATATAGTAAAGAAAGTATGTTCGTAAAGACAACACCGCATACATACATTGGAAATGCATAGCCAACTTGCCGTGTAGATTCGAAGAGTCGCAATACCGTTCTAGATAAGTGTGCTTTAAAATAATGAAATTCACAACAACTTTAGTTTGGTCTTGTAACACTCAAAGAACTACATTACAAAGTTAATTTATTCTTTAATGTCAATTTATAACTTCTAAGGGCAATTCTCATAGTGATGTAACAAGGGAATATAACTGTAAGAAACATAGAGTACTTGTTTTTACAATACCACAAAGACAAGGAAATCATAAAATATTAAACATAATATTATCTTCGCTTAGAATAAAAATAAAAATACGGAAAATGCTCCATGTCCAGCAACAGTTTAAAATGTCAAAGAAAATAAAAGTTTCCAACTTATTTTACATGATCCGCAACTTTTTCGAGGACCAAGGAGAAGGAGTTACTTATTTTTCTGTCAGCGAATTATTGGCATGAATGCGTTATCTTTCTATTTAGCGCGTATACGTCGTTTACTTGTCCAACTAGACTCACCGAGAAGCCAGTGCCGGATTACCCAATAGGTAAAGTAGGCAATTGCTTAAGGGCCCCGCATCTTGTAGGGGCCCGCGTCAGATCGCCATAATAATTAATACTATCTTTTTTTCTTATTAAAGTTTAGAATCAAATATGCAAATATTTTTTTATTACAAGCAAAGGAATTATTGATTGTAATTAAGAAATTTTGATTAGAACAGTAAAATGCAATAATGGAAACGTGATTACAATAATAAAAAATCTGATGTGGCCAGCACAATACCTTCCGTCAATCCTGTGTATTATGTACAAATTCCATACATAAATTTTCTTGCAAAAGATTCTAAATTTTTGGTATTTTATGATTCCCTTTCTCGGCAACGGAATTCCATACTCCTGATAACAAACAAATCACATGAAATAAGAAAATCATGAAATTTTGAATGAAAAATTATGACACTTGTCAGTTATGGACATAATTAATTGCTGTCATTTTGATACGGGTCCCCATATCTGCTTGCCAAAGGCAGCAAAGTCATGTCACTGCACGCGCCCTATACATATTTTTTTTGCAAAAGATCCTATATTTCCAGTAAAGTTATTTCATAAACAAACTATGCAAATTGCACTTGATACTGACATCTTCTTCTTCTTTAATTTTCCCATTCGTTAGGGGGTCGCTATTTTTTATTTTCTTCTTCCACTAATTTTTGTTTTGCGTGTCGTCCTCATTCAGTTCCTTTTCTCTCAAGTCTTCTGCAATACAGTCTTTTCATCTTATATTTGGTCTTCCTATGTTTCTTCCACCTTCTATTAATTTATTCATCTCTCCTCATGACATGTTCAAACCAATATAATCATCTCTATTATATCTAAAAACTTCTAACACTAGAATTACTTCCCTTATTTTTTCATTCAATTACTTGCTTTTTATTGATACTGACATCTGTCAATTTGAATTACCTGAATATATTAGCAGTTCCCATGATTATGTTAGCATAGCTGATAGCTGGCTGAATTATGAAATTTATACGAATTTTTTATCTTTATTATTCTTTAACTCTATATCGAAATTTCAATTGCCTAAGGGCCTCCACAGGGTACAATCCGGCACTGTGAGCAGCAGTAATTACCTCTGTCGTACTACCTCCGTTCCTACATCAATCAATTTAATATGTATAAGTAGCCATTTTATAGCAAGCGATTGTGATAAATACACGTAGCTGATTTATTTTTTTACGACAAATCACCCATTGTCGGTTAATGGGAACATGGTTTGGATGACGTCACAGGGAGATGTGCGCTAAACCAGGTCGACTTGAATGCATTAAATTAAAAATATAAATCACTGTCATAAATCCATTCAACCAAAAATTTCCCTTAATGGAATATGTCACCATTTTTTGCAAAGAAATAATGTAAATGAAAACCGAAACAGAGAAAATAAATTCTCGAAATAATAGAAAATGGTCTTTAGTGTGTTATTAAGAAAATATTCGGATTTTGTTTTTATGTTAAATATTTCCAATTTTTTTACTATAATCCTGTTCTAATGCACTGTATAGTCCGGGATACGAATGATGGGCTACGGAAGAATTGTTAGCACGAACCACTGTCTAATATATGCGTTCCGTTTAAATTCACTTTCCATTACCTTTAGATAATGAAGTTATTGTCTTCAGTCAAAAAAATTGGTGAGGAGTTTTTAATGAATAAGCACGTTTTAGGGTCTTTAGAATATAATTTTCCTATATTTACGATGATGTCTGTATGTATGTATATGTGGGTGTGTTGTAAAAAAAATACATTTTATTCGTATTCCTCTTTTACATCCATTTTCAATTAATGAACACGTTTTAGGATCCCTACAATCCGATTTTACTATTTTTACGATGATGTCTGTATGTGTGTGCCTGTGTGTGTGACTATAATTCCAATACTAGAATTCCAAAAATTACAATTTTTATGTATTCATCTTCCTAACATCCATATGCAGACTTCATCAGATTTTGATTATAATTGTTCAGCCGGAAGTACCCTCATTTGAAATTTTTCTTGAAAAAACGCTGTTAAATGCCATTTTTTCACATTTAGTGTTACTATAAATATTAAAGTATATTGTATTCTCTATACAATATGATTGCATTTTATGTTTCATATTCAATTGATTTAGAGTCCTTTAACTATAAAGCATTATAAAGAAATTAAATTTCATAAAGCAGCCAACTATGCTAAAGTATGGAAACGGCTAGGTACTATAATAAAAGTCTGATTGACAGATGTCAGTGTCAAGTGCAATTGAAATACGAGCCCAATTATAAAATCTACACAAATGGTAGAAAATTCTATAGAATTCTTTCGGCTTCTTGAAATATGGACTTAAAACTTTAAAAAACTGTGGGCCAAATGACTGGTGATAATACAGTATGTTCAATAAAAAACCTAACTCGGAGTAGGCTATGAACAGAGAAACGTATGTTTGATCATTAGTCAATTCAAAAGTCAAATTGTCAAAATTGATCTTGAAATGTAATTTTTAAGAGAAAAGGTAATAAATGATACAGTATATTGCCATTCGCCGTTTTCTAATCTGATTCTATTTGTAAAATAAATTCAAGAAGCTTTGATTTCTTTCGATAACATTTTTGACAATAGGCAAATTGACGTTTAATTAAATATTTTTATATTGACATACGTTTCTATGTTCATAGCCTGCTCCGAGTTAAGTTTATTTTTGAATACACTGTAGTTCGATCGGTATTTTAAGGATCATCATATAGCCCAGATTTAGCTTGTACCTTGCAAGACATTAGGACAATACAGGAAAATGTGCAGGGCTCAGGGATATAATGACTAATAGAATTAAAGCTGGCATTACTAATAAAGACGATGTAACCTAATATTAAACAGCGAAATACTTGCATAATATCTTTGAATATATAATACATATAAGAATGGCAACGTAATGTATTTAGATTAAATATTTCGAGAGAAGGTGCCATCTATCCCTCCCTATACGAATTATTTCTGAGTTAGTTCAAAAAATACATAATAGGTGGATGTTGCACAGTATTGCCACGTAGCTAGAACAGCAAGTTAAGATTTTATAAAGGTTTTTAAGTTTGCTACTGTAAAACAAGTATACATGTACATTGAAGATTCAAAATATATTATCTGGTTATTATGAAACAATATTTTTGAATTATTGATTATTGAATACCTCTAACAAATAGTATCTGGCAATGCTGTCAGCACGATTTACCGTAGTTCATAGTTTTATGGTAGGAGTCACTAGCTATCTATAATAATTTTGTGAATAAAAAGAGACAGATATAGTATGTTGCTAGGCCATATGCGTTGCCATTCTTATATTTATTATATATTCAAAGATAATATATTTACTTTAGGTAAACTTAAAATTTATATTTGAAACTAGTCGAAAGAAATTTGTAGTAAGTTCTCCCCATTTGCGTATGTTTTATAATTTGTTTGTATATTGTGTTATAATCTTATTGGAAATATAGAATCTTTTCCAAGACACTATCCATATGGAATTTATACAAAATACATAGAATTGACGGAATGTGCTGGTCACATCCGATCTTTTATATTGACAGTTGATGTGTGCAATTGTTCGATACTTGACTCATAATAAATCAGACACACAATTTTTCTGTAATAATTATTTTTTGGCGGTATCTATGGAATGTTACGAAATAAGCATATCTTTCCCTTGCTCGTTAGCTCAAGTCTGGTGCCCCGCACTGTACTTTGTGTGAGATAAAACATAAATTTCTTGTAGTTTTTGTGTAAGATAAATGAGTGTGATACTTTCTGGCAATTGTTTATTATGCAAAATAATTCCGTGGCATAAAAGAACAATAATAGAGATTGAGAATCTTTTCTAGGACAAAATGCTTAATGCTGCAAGTTAGTAGACCATTTAGTGCAGTTTGAATAGCTGAATTTATACGGTGCTTCTGGTTTATATTTTCTGTTTTACGGTCCGAGTGTTTTATTTCTCCAATTAACCACATCTCTCGTATTTAAAGTGCAATTGTTTCTCCAGTAGCATAATAAATAATTCTACTTCGTAGTCGGTTGACTTGCGCTCTTAAATTCCATTCTACAATCATTTTTTACGTCAGTAAGGAACGTGACTAAATGACTATAGGCGTGAATATTTTAAATAAACCATTCAGCTGCTCTCCAACGTTCATCTGTCTTTCTGTCTGATGAAACAAAAGAATAGTGATCGATCACTTATCATTCGCAAAGCGATTCATTACTTCATTCTAACTTATTTCCGCCAAGATACTTTAATTACATTTTTATACCATCAACTAGGGCAAAGATCAATAAAGAGTCTTCTTATTTCTCACTTTTTTTCTTAAGTACATAATGGATTGTTAAATGTAATATAAAATTGATGAGACAAAAAATTACTTTTGCTGCACAAGTGTTTTTTTTATTGTTATTGTCGGTTAGTATACAAAAATCATTATTATTTAAAATAGTTAGAAGTGAGACATTTAACAATAGAATTAATAAAATGATACATTTTAGGTTAATTGAAATGTTAATTAATATATTTTTTTCCTGCTCCCATTAAAATTGGTTTACATTACGTTAAACAACATCTTAATCACAACTTAACAAGCTGTGGCTTTGATCGTATTGGATACGGCATGAAGCTGCAAACACTACCAGATGTTGCATTAAGCATGGTCTGACGGTAGCTGCTGGAGTTGACAGCTTTCATTCTGTAAAAATAAATAACCTAAAAAGTCTATTCCTTTATTTCTGCTGTCTTGATATGAAGTCGTAGTATAGTTTGTGGCTCGTTTTATACGTTCGTTAGACATTCATTTTTTATAAAATCGTAATTAAAACGACGTTTATAAAACTTGTTACATTATACAGGTAAATGAGTTTTTGGGCAACTGTTACATAAATAGTTGTTTAATGTATACTTTGGCAGTCGTAAAGTATCACTTTTATTTGAACATCTGTCAAAGACTACTTTATTTTAAGAGGGAGTATTGGAATACTCGCTGTCGCTATCCATATCGCTTATTTCCTTGTCCAACAATTTAATTATTTTAGATATTTTCATTTTTAGGTTGTAATATATTTTTACAGTACGCAAATTGATTTGTGAGTTGTCAAGATGATAATACAGTACTCTACCTACAAGTGACATGAAGCAATCAAATATGAAATACGAATATATATTTTAAATAAAAGTTTATACCTTCGTAATAGTCGTCTAAAAATGTTCTGTATACCTCAGCTTAAAAGTTCTTTTTTAGCCTCATCTGGTTTGCTGCCCTCGGCCATCGCATAGGCTGCAAACTTTAGATTGGCCAAGAAAGATCACTTTTACAATCTTAATACACATTATTATTAATGAATAGTTATTCTTTAATAATAATGATAAAAAGTAAAATTGCGTACTTCTTAAATTCATACGAATAATAATAATTATATGTACATATACGTTTGTATTTTTATTTAAAAACATTAATATAATTCATTTATACAAAATATGTTTAGTATTTTGTTTCTAAAAATTGTAATAGTTGCTAAAAATTCTAGAAATTCATATCCATAACTAGAGCGATTCAGTAGAAACGAATAAGAAATACTTCTTCATATTTTAATTATTCGATATATTTTCAAAGTTCTTATATAATTTAAAGATGTTATATTCTTAAACTTTATGCACGTTGAATAAGTAATTCAAGTATCTTATTTATGTATTTAAATACAGACCCGACAAAATAGAACGACTGTAATTTTTTCTTATATTTACATTAAAAAAAAAATTAACCACAATAACAATTTATGAAAGAACCTTAAATTAGACAAAAAATAAACAATGTTATATTTTAAATACGAGTACTTTAATAATAATCAAGTAAATTTTCGATAATTTTGCGGTTTATAGATTTCCATGCATGCGTTATAAGTTTATATAATTACTTGGAATTATTAATAATAATATTATTCAATAGAATATTTTTATCATACACATATTCTAATCGACTCATTAATCTTTTTTCATTCACCACTCCAACACGGCTAAAAATAGGACAACGCGGTTACAAATATGAATTCATCATGAAATTCTTTTTCTTAATATATATTACACGATTTTAGTGAATGACTGGTTTACAAATAAAACATACTTCAATTCCAAAGAAATTTCTGTAATATGAAATTTTCAAAATTTACTCAAGAACAAACAAGAATTTTTGAGCTATTCGTTTAAAATTGGGAGGAGATATGAACATGGCAAGTCAAGTTATTGTTGTTATATTTATAGAAATATACAAATTAATTAAGCTGTTCGTTTTATGAAACGCCTACACGACCAGCCAAGCCAAATTATAAAACATCGCTAAGTTAACGAAGATTTTACAATTTGGCTATGTTTCACCCGCTTTTTTATAAACGCCTGGGCCTTTTATAAAAAGGCAGTGTCGCCAAGAAATTCAGCGGTCCCTAATAGTTAATAGGATTACTTTCAAGAAAAATAACTGTTTTAAACGAAAAATTTCGAATTCCGATCTAAAAGACACATTTTATTGGTGTAAAACGGTGAGTGCAAACCTTATCTAATACAATTTCGCCATATTTTTTTCTCTTGATTAATACCCGTATTCAATCATTCCATCATTACTGCAATGATGAGAGTAATCCAACCGCTAGTCGTCTCGTCAGTCGTCCTAATTGCGCACATGTGAAATATTACTCGCTATCCATTCCATTCCTCTGGCGAGATCATGTCGCCGGCAATTCCGTAACTAATTAAATGTGACGAAATCGTATCAAAGGCTTTTAGTTCTGGTGTTGCCGCCTGCCGGCCGCTGATCGGATTGTCCTGGCCTATCGCACACCGGGGGAGGGGGATATCTGTCTTAACAACCCAGCAAGGATAGGAAGCTAATGAACTATTACTCTTAATTCCGGGATGCGGTGTTAATTATTTTCTATGATCGATGAGCGAGTGGTTGGTGTCTTGAGGTAACTACATCTTGTTAAGTATTATATTCTAGTTAATTTTTTCCTTCCGTCACCTTTAGGTAAGGAAGGTATTGTCTTTGGTCAAAAAATTAATGATGAGTTTTTAGTGAATAAGGATGTTTTAGGGTCCCTATATGTATGTATGTGTGTGTGTGTGTGTGTGTGTGTGTGTGTATGTAACGAAAGTTTCGGATCGCATAACTTGAATACCACGATTCCAAAAATTATATTTTTTTCGTATTCCTCAAGTTTACATCCAGAAAAACAACTGATTAGATTTTGGTTATAATTGGTGAACCGGAAGTAGCCTCATTTGAAAATTTGATTTATTGACATTTAACGTTATTATAACTTAAAGAATATATTATTGTCTATACGATTTGATTGCATATTATACTTCATATTCAATAGATATACAGTTAAACAATATTAAAGAAATTAAATTTTATAAATCAGCCAGCTATGCTAAACATGGAAACTACTAATATATTCATATAATTCAATATCAGTATTAATAAAAAGTAAATTAATGTGGCAGAGATGAGGATGTTGAAGTAGATGGTGGGGAAGATAGGTAAGGAAATAGCTCTAGTGTTACAAGTTTCTAGAAAGATACAAGCGAGATGATTACATTGGTTTGAAAATGTCATGAGGACAAATGAAGAATATATTAGATGAATAGCTTAGTAATAGAAGGTTGCAGAAACAGAGGAAGACCAAAGATAAGATCAAAGGACTGTATTGCGGAAAACTTGAGAGGAAAGGAACTGAATGAGAACGACCCGTAAAACAGAAATGAGTGGAAGAAGAAAATAAAAAATAGCAACCCCTAACGAATGGGGAAAGCTAAAGAAGAAGATTTCAGTATCAAGTATAATTTGCATAGTTTGTTTATGAAATTTTACTGAAAATTTAGAATCTTTTGCAAGAAAATTTATGTATGGAATTTATACATAATACACAGGATTGACGGAAGGTATTATTGTGCTGGTCCCAATAGATTTTTTTTTGTAAAATAGATTTATTTGTCCTCTTTGGAGAGCAGTCGTTCCAAATTAACTTTTACTATTGACAGAACCTCCGGTGTCACTGTAATACACTAATTTCCCTTGTGGTTATGTAACTGAAATAATCCTTCAGCTCTCATTTGATTGATAAGCTGAAATGTAAACATGACTTCTAAATAAGTCCATTAAAAGAGATTACCAAACATTGTCCATCACAACACGCACACGAAAAACTAATTATGTCGACAAGAAATCATGTCCCTGTTCCATGTGTTTCATTTTGGAAAAAAGGGTCTATAATATGATTTTAATTTGTGTACATATTAACACCTTTTGCTTCCTTTGAGTAAGAGTAAGTTTTATGTTGGTGACGCGAGGTAAAATCTAATTTATTTTTTATTAACTTGACCGTTGTGTGGAAAATACATCAGAACTTAATCATAGTTGTCAATAATAATTATCTCGCGGAAATTAGATTTAAAGTGTATAGCTTTTCTAAAAAGATTTTTTTTGTATTAATATTGACAATGTTCGGTACACTTTTTATGAGTAGAATAATCTCTTTTTTCTACACTTTATAATTAGATTTTTCACCTTATATTGTAAAACTTTTATAATACAGGGATGGACTTATTAAAATATAAATTACTATACACGTACTTGTCATATATGATAAATTTACAATATAATTTATTTTGCATATTGCAGATGTTAATCTCCTCGAAAAATAATTAATCAATTAGCTGGATTTACATACGATTAGTTATTTGTTTTGTGTTTTTGTGTTGAACACATCATTATCTTCCGACAGCTTTACGTAAAAAAGGTATTGTCCTTGGTCAAAAAATTCGATGGTGAGTTTTAAATGAATAAACACGTTTTAGGGACCCTAGAATACGATTTTACTATTTTTACTATGATGTTTGTATGTGTGGATGTGTGTGTGTGACGAAATTTTCTCCGTCGATATAGTACAATTCTAAAAATTATAATTCTTTCGTATTCTTCTTCCTTACATTCATAAGATGAGTTGATTAGATTCTGGTTGTAATTGGTCAACCGGAAGTACACTCATTTGCAGTTCTTAACTGTTTTTCTAGAAAAAAGGCAGCCAAATATCATTTTTTGACATTTTACGTTATAAATATTAAAGAATTTTCTATTCTCTATACGATTTAATTTCACTTTTTTCTTCCATATTCAACAGATATAGAGTTAAAAGAGATTACAATTTCTTGAATCAGCCAGCTATACTATAACCACATAACATAACCATGGAAACTGCTGATATATTCAAATAATTCTATCTGACATACATACGTCAGTGTCAAGTGCAATTTACATGGTATGTTCATAAGAGGAGGAAAGATAACATAAGTAATGGTAGGATAAGGGAAATGGCTCGAGTGATAAAAGTTTTTATAAAGATGCAAGAGAAACAGAGGAAGACCAAAAAGAAGATAGAAGGACTGTATTGCGAAAGACTTGAATGAAGATGACGTACAAAATAGAAATGAGTGCAGGAAAACATAAATAGCGACCCCAAGCGAAAAGGAAAAACTAAAGAAATTCGTGTTATAATTTTACTGGAAATATAGAATCTTTTCCAAGGCACTATCCATATGGAATTTATACATAATACATAGAATTGACGGAAGGTAATGTGCTGGCCACATCAGATTTTTTTTGCCGACTTTAGAATTAATATTAATTTGGCGATTATTCTTAATACCTATTTTGAAATTTTTCGCCACCAACTTATGTTGCTATGCTTTTGTTGAACGGTTGCTATGCGTTTGTTGAGCGGTTGCTATGCAAATAACAATAATAGGCAATAGAAATATTTTTACTACCAAGGCAATAAAAACGACATTTTAGAGACTTTTAGATGTCAAAAAATCACTTTTATTGTAATATTTCATGGTAATAAAAAAATATTGTTTTCGTAAATAAATAAAAAAATGGAACCAGAAATAGTCATGAAAAATAAGCCTCCTCAAACTCTTATGACGTCAAATTACATACAGCACGTCATTTATAATCAATAGGAAAATGATATGTCCATCACCTACGTTATTTCTTTAAATAAACCTGTTAAGCTGTATGAATTTTAACGTGACATTCTTTTTCAGTCTCGTGACTTTTTCAAAATATTACACAAATTGCAATATTCAATTGCAAACTATCCAATGGATATTTCGTGATATTATCATATTTAAGGCTGTTTAAAGAGCAATTTTAAAAAAAAATTAATACTTAAAAGGCAAATAAAAATTCATGCATTTATAATTAACAGTATTTCATTGAATACAGAACCAGTTTTTATAATTTATATTACAATTTTCTTCACAATCAATACCCTTTTATAAAGAAAATCCATAATCGGTTTTCGTGTCATTAGTATTTATCTAATACTACTCGTATTTATAAATCTGGTGGTGTATTTGATGACTCTTTTTTGAAACAAGAAGCTTAATTCAACACTTTAATTTCGTTCAAAAACATTCTGGAGTCCTGAAGAACTCTATCAGAGTGGTAAAGGTTAAGGTAGCTTACTTGTAGGTATCAAAGCTAAAGCTTTATTTATCCCTAATTCAAAGGGCTTCAAAGTTCAAATCTTATAACAACCTGTGCAGCTAATATGAAGAGCTTAAATCAATATCAATCAGTCAAACATGACTTAATCATAACGTCATAAGATTTCAAAATCCTTGGTTAATGTTGCTTTATATTGTCGTACATGAAACTGTCGTGTCTATACGTAAGTTAGATTAGAAGTTTACGGAGAACTCTGACATTTCTAATATCCAATACCCTTTTATTGTTTTAAAAATATGTTTAAAAAACATCTAAGCATATTGAAATTTTCATAGTAGTACACTGGTTTCCAGAGAATTGCACGTCACTAGATATTGAAAGTTCTGTTGCTCCAGTTGTACAATATAACATTTTAAATTTGCCAATACTGTGTAGAATGTTGCCGCCAGATAGTTGGAATATCGAGATAAACTTTGTATTATTGTATTTCATTCCATATAGAGTTTTTAGTATGCGTATTCCCAATAATTTCATTCCTCTCCATTAAACAAAAAGCCACCAACAGATTCATTCCAGTTTCATAACCACAACTATTATTAATCCCAAATAATTCAAACCGAAGTTTATTTCGTTTGGCATTCGATTAAACAAACGCTGCGCGCAAGTCATTACAAGTTTCCAACTGGTTGGAATCTTCGGCATCGGCAGGTAATGTGCAGGAAGACGCAGGAAGCGGAAATCATATCAAACCGCCCGGCGTGATATTTCATTTTCGCGCGCTTTGATGTTCAGATTATTTTTTTCCCAATCCGGTCGAGTAATCCGAACACCTTGAGGACGGATTTAGAACGGAAGCCAATAGAGGCAATACTGAAAATGATGGATTCCTTTGCTGGATATAAAGAATTTAAACAGCGCGAAAAGTTTGGCAGAGTTTTAATATGGTTGTTCAATGTTTAGTGCTAGATTTCAAAGGATTTCAAAATGGCAAACTAAATTTTGACACGATTCTGAGACAACTTTTAAGGAATTATTTTCTCATTTTCTAGTTAGTCATAGATGTAAAGGGTTTTATAATTTTTATTAAATCTTTTTTATTTATTTTTAACTATACCCTTACGAAACACGTTTGGAAATAATGGGTATATTCTAAAGGCATTCCTTTATTTATAAACAGACCGTTAAAATTAAGATATCCGTAAACTAGATTTTGCTATTCTAAAGACACTATCCGTTAATAATATAAACAGAGACGGTAAACTTTTTTCGTAACTATTATTGTTATCCGAATGCGGTATTTCGCTACCGAAAATTGGTCACTTTAATATGTTAAGAGTGAGGATTTGTTGTATGTTGTTGTTGTTATTGTGGTTACTGTTTTCGGGTTTGTGCTAACCCACTAAGTGGGTATGTATGTATGTATGATGACATTTAATATATAAAAAATCTGATGTGGCCAGCACATAACCTCTCGCCGTATATTTTACCTGGCTGTATGCATAAAGCAAAGAATATTTTTATAAATACAAATAATATATTCATATAAATCTATGATGTATAAACTTCTTTGTTATTCAATAATAGCATGTCTCAACATGAAGATATTTTACCATAAATTATGTTACAATAAATTACAAAGTAGAGTACTATATATAAATATTAGGCTGGTAACAGCAATTTTCAATTCGAACAACGTTGTTTACTTTCTCTTCATATTCTTCTAGTAAAAACATTAATTTTGGGCGGTCTAAAATGTATATATGGATTGTGCATCTATTCTTACATATCTTCTTTTACATTTTATTTTTTCATACATGTTATATCTAAATAACACTAATTCCCTTTAATAAAGTGACGGATAGATTGCACTCCGATTATTCTTATATCGATGTGTAATTTTGTCAATATTTACAACTTACTTGAGAAGAATTTGATAGCTTTTTCGCAATTCAAAGTTACTCTAGTCTATAGTACTGGTGTACATTGTCCCATAATGTTTGAAACAAATTTAAGTCCTTCAACCTAGACTTGTCATCTCCATAATAGTCACAGATCAAGAATTAAGGGATTCTCCAAGTACATTTTTCTTTCATTACTCATTATTTCTGACACTGACATTTATCTGTCAGTTACAAATAATTTAAATTATCAACTATTTTTCATGGCATTCTTTCGGCTGTCAAATTTATTACAACAGATTATTTTATATATTATACTTCTTTTATCTCTAAATCTATGGAATATATAATAAAATATTTAAATGTATCAGATAGAGAATTTAATTTTCTTTAATACTACCACGAAAAATTTTCAAAAAATAATATTTAGAATCTTCTACTTCCGGTTGTCCAATTATTACCAAAACCTTTTCAGATCTTCCCATGAATGTCCGATTGGGAAATACGTTGTTAAACAAATTTTAAGTTTTATAGTTTTTGAGTAACCGTCCTTCCAACATCCCACACACACACACACACACACACATCCACACACACACACACACACACACACACACACACACACACACACACACACACACACACACACACACAGACATCATCGTAAAAATGTTAAAATCGGATTGTAGGGACCTTAAAACATGCTTATTCAATAAAATCTGGATATGCGATTTTTAGCATGAATGCAATACCTCTCTTAGCGAGAGGTAAAAATTAGAAATTTCGAGAGAATGGCGTTATCACCCTTTCTTGTTTGCTCGGACCCTTGGATTCATAGAATGTAATCGAAAGGAGAGTACAAATAAATAATTATTATAACAAAATTATACTCGTACATAACCCATGAAATTAATATATTTTCAGATAAAAACATCTGCTCCAGGGAATATTTTAACCATATCAAAATTATCCATATATTTTCATCAAAGAATTAAAAACTTATTTCTCAATGGCAATTAAACGAGCAGATATTTTACTTTACAAATTTTGAGCTTTAGCTAATGTTTTAAAAATATGCGAATATTTTCAGGGCCTAAGACACAAATTTTCTTTGGGTATTTTTAATTTTTGATTACAATGCAGGATATTTTAATTACAACAAAGAATATTTTGATTACAACACAGGATATTTTTATTTAAACGAAGAATATTGATTACAAGAATGAATCGAACAAAAAAATTCATTATTTTAATAGTAGCATTAGGGAAGAATAAAAAATAAGGCCTGTTTATGATGTATATTTTAAGTAAGGCTCTGCTTATGTTCATTTTCTAGATACTACGAGTATATAGACTTGCTTCTTGATGACGTCTATAATGTCAAGATAAATGTTGTAGTTTGCAACCTACTCTTAGTTATGAAAACTGTAAATCCCTCATTATTACTTTAGTAATTATGATTTCGTATTGCTTTTTGTTTTATGTCCATTTTTATTTTTTCAATATACAATATCAAAAAGATATGAAACTGATAATTTTGACAAAGTATTGTCAACAATTGAAAAATTATTTTGAAAAAACATACATTATTGTTATTATATCCTAATATAAATTTGTTACTAAATAACATTTTCAAATTTGTCACAAATATCTGCTTAGATCTTAATATATTCTATCACCACAATGTTCTCTACAATGTAATATTGTGAAACTAACCAACAAGTTAAATGGCTACAAATAATTTAATGATCCTTCTGTTAAATCAATTAATTGCGCACTTTAACTGCATAGTTTTATTCTAATTCGGGCATATGTGCATATGTATGTACCACAAAGACGCCTGACCGTAAGGGGCGCCATTTCAAGATAGTAAATAATAGTAAACAATATGTTTTTTTAAATTTTATTTCATTAGAACTCTAGTTATAAGTAAAGTAATTATTATCCTGCCAAACAGATATTTTTTTAGTATTGTTATATTGAAATAATTAATGTGAAAATGTTGATTACAACAAAGAATATTTTGATTATAGTTGAAGAATATTAATTATAATAATGAATCCAACAATTTAATCCAACATTGAAATACTAGTATTTTGCGAAGAATCAAGTGTTATATTTAGAATTCTGAAATCTTAGTAAGGTAATTTTATTTTTCTGTTCTGCCGATAGGTATTGAATTTCTCTGATTTGCTATTCAAATTTAGTAGAAAAAATCTGTTGTGGCCAGCACAGTACCTCTCGCCCTTTCCTTTTTTGGTTACATAAGTATAGGGCGCGAACAGTCATGTTACATTGTTGGCCTTGACAAGCAAATGTGGGGGCCTGTTTCAGGATCATAATTAGTAATTATGTACATGGATGTCAATTGTCAATTTTTCATTCAGAATTTCAAGATTTTCTAAATACACGTAGTTAATTTGTCACCAGGACTGTGGAATTTACTTGTCGAAGAAAATAAACCACATGGAATTGGAAAATCACTAAATTTAGAATGAGAAATTTTGATACTTGACATCTATCATCTATATACATAATTACTAGGTATCATTCTGACATGGGCCCCCATATCTATATATATATTATATTTCTTTTATCTCTAAATCTATATAATATATTAAAAAATATTTAAATGTATCAGATAGAGAATTTAATTTTCTTTAATATTACCAAGAAAAAAAATCAAAAAATATTATTTAGAAGATTTTTTTTCAAGAATCTTCTACTTCCGGTTGTCCAATTGTTACCAAAACCTTTTCAGATCTTCCCATGAATGTCCGATTGGGAAATACGTAGTTAAACAAATTTAAAGTCTTATAGTTTTTGAGTAATCGTCCTTCCAACATCCTACATACATACATACACACACACACACACACACACACACACATACATACACACACACACACACACACACACACACACACACACAGATAACATCGTAAAAATGTTAAAATCGGATTGTAGGGACCTTAAAACGTGCTCATTCAATAAAATCTGGATATGCGATTTTTAGCATGAATCCAATACCTCTCTTAGCGAGAGGTAAAAAAGTAAAAGAAATATCCTGTGAAACAGATGATTTTCTGGCATTGTTATGATGATTATGTTGGAATGCAAACTACTCGTATAACCGTAAAATTGTTAATTACAACAAACCTAATAATATTGATTACAAGAAACAATCTAACAAAGGATACTTCATCAATATTTAAATCTAGCATTTTTCGAAAAATCAAAAATATAGTTTAAACATTAAAATGCGTGTTAATTTGCAAATTATGTGTTACCGGGGGGGGGGTCGCTGAAACATAATTTTACATAAAGGCGCCTTTTACCCACGGAGCGGCAATGTGTATTATTCAAGTTTTATTTTATTTAGTGAATATACGTTACCAACTTAATTATTTTATCAATAGCCAAAATAGGGAAAATATTATAAAACACTCATTATAGAAGGCCATTCAAACACTCGTTCGTTAGTCCACTGTTTGCTATGCTGCTTATATTAAACACCATTCCACCACCCCACCTTTTTACCTCTCGCTAAGAGAGGTAATGGATTCATGCTAAAAATCGCATATCCAGATTTTATTGAATAAGCACATTTTAAGGTCCCTACAATCCGATTTTAACATTTTTACGATGATGTCTGTGTGTGTGTGTGTGTGTGTGTGTGTGGATGTGTGTGTGTGGGATGTTGGAAGGACGGTTACTCAAAAACTATAAGACTTAAAATTTGTTTAACAACGTATTTCCCAATCGGACATTCATGGGAAGATCTGAAAAGGTTTTGGTAACAATTGGACAACCGGAAGTAGAAGATTCTTGAAAAAAAATCTTCTAAATATTATTTTTCTTGATAATATTAAAGAAAAATAAATTCTCTTTCTGATACATTTAAATATTTTTATACATATTTTATAGATTTAGAGATAAAAGGAATATAATATATAAAATAATGTTGTAATTAATTTTACAACCGAAAGGATGCCATGAAAAATAGTTGCAAATTTAAATTATTTGTAACTGACAGATAAATGTCAGTGTCAGAAATAATGAGTAATGAAAGAAAAATGTATTTGGAGAATCCCTTAATTCTTGATCTGTGACTATTATGGAGATGACAAGTCTAGGTTGAAGGACTTAAATTTGTTTCAAACATTATGGGACAATGTACACCAGTACTGTAGACTAGAGTAACTTTGAATTGCGAAAAAGCTATCAAATTCTTCTCAAGTAAGTTGTAAATATTGACAAACTTACACATCGATATAAGAATAATCGGAGTGCAATCTATCCGTCACTTTATTAAAAGGAATTAGTGTTATTTAGATATAACAAGTATGAAAAAATAAAATGTAAAAGAAGATATATAAGAATAGATGCACAATCCAGATATATACATTTTAGACCGCCCAAAATAAATGTTTTTACTAGAAGAATATGAAGAGAAAGTAAACAAAGTTGTTCGAATTGAAAATTGCTGTTACCAGCCTAATATTTATATATGATAAACTCTACTTTGTAATTTATTGTAACAATTTATGGTAAATATCTTTATGTTGAGACATGCTATTATTGAATAATAAAGAAGTTTATACGTCATAGATTTATATGAATATATTATTTGTATTTATAAAAATAATCTTTGCTTTATGCATACAGCCAGGTAAAATATACGGCGAGAGGTTATGTGCTGGCCACATCAGATTTTTTAAATTGCGTTTTTCTACTATCCTTAAGTTATTATTATTACAAATTTTCCAAGGGTACACTACTAGGTATACTATCTAACAAAAAAAAAAACAGTAATTAAGTTCTCCCTTCAGCGATTTCAGTTTCCGAAGGCACTAACATTAACATTACCAAGTTCCAAACAGCCTCGTAAAATATAACTGCTGTAATCCCCTACCCTAGATATTTACAATTTCCCATAGAAATAAATCTCGTTCATTTTATCACTGCGATTCCCAGTTTAAATTAACTATAAAGTCAATCTTGGAGATTATCTGTTACAGTTTACAGTAACAGTAGCCGGTAATTGAGAACGATGGAGCGAATGATGTGACGTGTGATGTGACGTCACTAGGGTGGAGCGATAATGTGTCCACTGTGACAGTTTATGTGACAAGGACTATAGTAAGTGTATAGATGCGATGTCCCAAAGGGATATGACATTCGTATATGGCGTTAAGTAGTTACATGAGGTTAGTTCATAACTATAATACTAAGTAGTTCACAAACTGGTAACAATGCGTGATTTACTAGAAGTGTTCGTCATCTGTAGATCTGGAATTCAGTACTCTGAAAATTATATTTGTGAATTCTAGTATTCTTTGATGGTTTGTACGAGCCCAACCCCAAATGTATTCGTACCCTCTGAAAAACATATATTAACAGCAAGAAGAAATAAATTTTTAGATTACAAGAGTTAAGACTATATTTGGGCAATTTTTTATTTTATGTATTAATAAAGTGTACTGGATTTAAATATAATGTTATTACCTAAATTTTAACAACAATCTACGGGCAAATATATGACAATAGACATGTTAGTATTGTTTATAAAACTAAAGGTAAAGGAAACTGACAATATATTCAATTAATTACTATATTAAATTTTATTTATTTAGTAAAATTATTTGCAAAGTGATATTTATTTATTAAAGTACCACCTACAATTATATTAAAAACAAGAATAAATAAACTTCTGGATGCTGTGATTATTACTCTAATTCAACAAATTTTGATATGGTGTATTAATAGAGTGTATAGAACTTGAATACATTGCTTATAATAAAATTTCTTAGGTTTAATAATAACTTATTTGAAAATAAACCATTGTCTGCATGTGACAAATGTTTTCGTCTTTAATAATTCGCAAATAATTTTTATTAAAGTAATATAATTTAAGATGGCAATTCATTGAATATATTATCAGTTATCTTTACCCTAATTTCATAGATAATACTAACATAAATATTGTATTATTTACTATTCGAACGAAAAATTTTGAGACTTGTCTTTTCTCATATATTTGCCGGTAGATTATTGTTTAAATGAGAAATTTAGTTAATAACATTGGCCGTTAGTATGAACAAGTGTTTAAGGGTGATTAGCGAGCATTTGACTAGCATTGTTTTATCCCTTTCGCTCGTTTATAGATTATTTTAGAGAAAAATATTTCAAATAAAAATTGTAGAAAAATTAATTACACACATGTTTTATTTGAAGTATTTTTCTCTAAAATAATCTATAAACGATTGACAGAGAAAAAACAATGCTATAGTCAAATGCTCGCTAATCACCCTTAATCACTGTTCATACTAGCGGCCATAGTATTTAAATCCAGTACACTTTATTAATATATAAAATTAAAAAATGACCAAATATAGTCTTAACTATTGTAACCTAAAAACTAATTTTTTATTGCTGTTAATATATTTATTTCAGAGGTACGAATACATTTGGGGTTGGGCTCCTATGAATTCTTGCTAGATAGTAAGGCTCTATTACGAGTGTATTTTTATAATAAAATCACTTTAAATAATTGTTTAAAATAATAGTGCGAATTTTGTTTTTCACTGACAACTTGATTTTCCTGTTCTGAATAATTTTAACGAAACACTCATTCATCTCATATAACATCCAAGATATAGCTCCAAATTGAGGAAGTTGGTATTCACATGCCCTACATTCATGTACTGCGTCTGATCCTTTGACAAATTTCCATCCATATAAAAACCGTTACAGTTCAAGAGTTCTTTTAAAACTTCTCGAAACTAAAAGCATATGTATAGCTTCCTAAAAATTCCAGGCAGTAAAGTTAAGAAAGAAATGAGACGTAAACATCATAGATTAAGTCTTGATCAATACCCAAAACTAAACCACGGAAAGCGGTCTCTATGTTCGCTCTCGAGCGGAAACTGAACATAACTGCTCACTGCTCTTGTAAGATCTACATAAAACTACATGCAAAATAAGCTCATGAAAGAGCTTATAACCTACACTGGGAACGTTTTCGAACTAAAACAAAATAGAGGAGCAATCTATGCGGGAGATGTTTTGTGTTTTCGACCGGGAACAATTCAACACATTTTACATATTATCTACCGTCACGTTTAGGTAAGGAAGGTATTGTCTTTGGTCAAAAAAAATGAAGGTGAGTTTTTAGTGATCACACTACAATTCTGAAAATTATAATTATTTCGTATTCCCCTACTTTACATGTGTATGAAGAATTGATTAGATTTTGGTTATAATGGGGTATTCCAGTAATTTTTTTTTTCTGAAACTTCCATAAATTTGAAATACAAATGTGAAAATTTGAGTTTTTTATTGTGTCATTTCCGCGAGATATGAATTTTTGAATTATGCTTAAAAATTTGAATTAAATATATGGTATGACGTCTATTCGCTTCATCACGTGATCTGTGGAATGACTACATCTGTTAGTCGCTTGGCTTGGAGCGAGTAAGGGGAGGGGAATTGGTTTGTTCACAGTGTCAGATGCTATTTTGTTTTGGATGACTTTCATTTGTTTTATTTTTGTTATCCGTGGATTTTAGTTGTAACTATATTAAAGTATTATTAGTTAAGAATTTGGTTGCTGTCATATCAAAACTAGCAAGAAACACAAACAAAGATCAGCTGAGAAACGAGAAAGCATCAATGGTGAACGCACTGCTTTTTCTTTTTCCACAAGCACAAGTACGTCATTACATACGTTACAGAGCGAATGAACGTCATACATCACGTGAATCTTTTCCGCGCTAAAATAAAACACATGGAAAATCATATTAAATAAAACAATTTTGAGTTTATTTTTCAGAATTCGGTCGTTTTTCAACCTAATTAATAACATTATAATGTTTTTTCTTTTAAATTTTACTACACTGGAATACCCCATTGGTCAACCGGAAGTACCTTCATTTTAAGTTCTTAACAGTTTTTCTTGAAAAAACGCAGTTGAATATATTTTTTTAACATTTTATATTATTGTAAATGTTAAATATTTTATTCTCTCCTACGATGTGACACACTTTTTTATTCATATTAAATAGATAGACTAAAAATATTATAAGTTATTAAATTTCATAAATCAGCCAGCTGTGCTAACCATGGAAACTGCTAATGTATTTAGATAGTTCAAAATGACAGACGCCAGTGTCGATGAAAAGAAAATGACTGTGGCAGAGATGATGTGGAGATAGATATTGGGAAAACACGGATAAGGAATGAGAGTAAATGACTCGAGTGGTTGAAATTTCTAGAAAGATACAAGAGAGACGATTACATTGGTTTGAACATGTCATAAGGAAGAAGTTGGAAGAAGAATGAACAGCTTCATAAAAGAAGGTAAAAGAAACAGAGGAAGACCAAAGCAAAATGGAAATGAGCGGAATAAGAAATTCAAGAATAGCGACTTCTAACGAATGGGAAAAGCTAAAGAAGAAGATATCAGTGTCAAATGTAATTTACATAGTTTTTTTATGAAATAATTTTACCGGGAACAGAAACTTTTGCAAGAAAATTTATGTGTGGAATTTATATATATTACACAAGATTAACGGAAGGTAATGTGCTGTCATATCAGATTTTTTGAGTATCAGTGAATCTAAGACCCGGTATTTTCATCTCTGGTTAAACTATCAGTCAAAAGAAAAATGTCGTATCGAAAAATTAACACATATTGAATTATTATAAGTTATGCATCTCGATGCTATTTATATTTACCTTTAACTGTAAGTATTCTCATATTCGTAGTAAAATTTAATGCGAAACAGTATTAATAGATTAAAGAGAAATTAGGATAATTCAACGTGTTAACCATTCCAAAGGTCGTAACAGTCCTCTTTTCAGAGAGTGGTTATTTTTACTCAATATATAAATCATTCCAGAGGTCTTAACGACTCTAAGGAGTTATGAAGAGTGCTAGGATTATATATGTAGGTAGGTAGGCGGGGCATCTGATAAATAGTGGGGACTCACATTAACAAAAATCTGTTGTGGCCAGCACAATACCTCTCGCCATTTTCATTTTATCTTGCATAGGGCGCGAGCAGTTATTTGACTTTGTTGGCATTAGCAAGCAGATATGGGGGCCCGTGTCAGAATGAGAGCTGGTAATATACATAGGTGTCAAGTATCATAAGTTTTCATTCGAAACATTATGATTTTCCAAATCCATGTGGATTATTTTCCTCGACAAGTATATTCCATACTAATGGATGGCAAATAAACAGAATATTATGAAATTTTGAATGAAAAATTATGACATATGACAATTGTGACATCTATGTAAATAACTACTAGTCGTCATTCTAGATCCTCATCTGCTTGCCAAGACCAACAAAGTCACATGGCTGCTCGCGCCCTATAAGTAACGAACTTAACATTTCTTGTACACACAAATAATTGAAATTGTTTCTCTTCTTTCGTTCAATGAGAAATTTTATCCTACTATTCTAATATGTTCAAATTCATTGACGGTATTAGCGGTATTTCTTAAGGATATATGTAATATACCTGCAATTTAAATAAATATTTAATTAATAATACAATAATATATATATATATATATATATATATATATATATATATATATTAAATGTACTTATACCTCCCAGAACTGACACTGACATTTTGCATTTATTTGTCAATTACAAAAATTTTAATATCGCAACTGTTTTTCTGGCAACGAGATTTATTACAACAGATTATTCTATATTATTATATAATATATCTCCAAACCTATATGAGATAATAAAAAAATTAAATTTGTCAAATTGAGAATTTAATTATCTTTAATATTTGTTGTAACAAATTTTTAAAAAACAATATTTAGAAATTTCATTTTTAGAAACTACCACTTCCGGTTGTCCAATTGTTACCAGAACCTATTCAACTCTTCCCATTACTGTTAGATTGAGGAATCCGTAGTCAAACAGGTCTTTAGTCTTATAGAATTTGAGAAATCGTGTCTCCAACAACCTCACACACACACATCCACACACACACACACACACACACACACACACACACACACACACACACAGACATCATTGTAAAAATGTTAAAATCGGATTCTATGGACCTTAAATCGTGCTTATTCAATAAAATCTGGATATGCGATTTTTAGCATGAATCCAATAACTCTCTTAGCGAGAGGTAAAAAAGGGAACAAAATACTAAGACTATGCAGGGATGTCGTATGACCAAAATTTGTTAGGATTGATAGGCATACGTTGGACTAGTTAAATAATATTAAAATGTTGTTAGTGTGTATTATGAAATATAATTTTAAATTTAAATCAGTATTTAAAAGTTTATTTTCATATTTGCGAAATATTCATCTAAATGCTTTTGTTTTAACAATAAAACATGATTGTTTTTAAAAGTAAAGCAAACCTAGAGTAGTTTTATTGGTTCAATATACGAGTTGAACACATGTTTGCACAAAAACGAAGCAAGAAGCAATTATTGTAGGTATACAATTTAAATTTTAATTGAATATCTATATACAAACAAATTGTGTTCAAGACTTAAACGTTTTTATATACGAGTATTATTATTTATGTCTGTACACACATAGTACATACAAAGGTATATGAATCCTCTTAGCTCAATTCATCTACATAAATAAACAATTCACTCGAAACTAATTGGCTGTAACAATTAAATTAAATATAATATAATAGCAATGGTTTTATTTAATTTTGTTTCTGTAGCTATTTCTACATTTGCAAAATAAAATTCATATATTATATTTACGTAGGTACGTACTTGTGTTTATATTTGTCCACAAATAATATACATCACATATGTATAATTTTGACAATTATACGCTTCAGTAAGTTGTATTGACAAATATGTTGGTAAACTAATTGTTATTATTATAAAGTTTAAACTATATAACATGCATAACTGTACTGTTTGAAGTATTTGTATTGTTATCCAACAAACCAATGGCCAGATATAAACTGATTCGATTAATATTGGTTTTATTGTGAATATATATAAAACAAATACAATAAAATATATTTCAATGTGTACTAATAGAGCAAACAAGAAGCCCTGGTAAAAACAACCATACTAAACCTTATTCCAGTTAACCAGAAGATTGATTTACCCCATAGAAAAATAAATAAATTTATTAATTAAAGGTATTTTATAAATTCATATTTTAATATTTTCTTTTTAAAATAATACCATAATTAATTTAAAATGATTAATTTATTGACAGTGATATTTATCTGTCAGTTACATAAATTTGAGATCTGAATTGTGTAACCAATGATATATGTTTATCTTTAACGCATATACTTCTTGATTTATAAAATAAATTATTTTATAAATTTATTCATAAAATATATAGAAAAAGTATTAATGTATATCTGTAGAAAAATTGATAATCTTTAATTTTTAACAAAAATGTAATTTAAATGTATTTTTCGAAGAAAAACTGTTTTGAGCTTGAAGTAAAGTGCCAAATCCGGTTATCTAATTTACACCAAAATTTAATGGCTTCTTGCCATATTAAAGTTAAATAAGAATACACGGTTTCAAAATTTTCAGAATGATACTATTTGAATTAGAACGTAGTTTCCACACACACACCCACATATATAATGTGTTTCTACAAAAATAACTATAGTCGTATCGAGATGCAGTAAAAGCTACATTGAAAGAAACATATAGGCTAATTTTGTTTAAAAAATGTATTTAACTCTCTGTAAAATATATTGTTCATTGATTTTTCTGGTTGCAAATTAGATATAATTTTTATAAACAAAAAATCCTCTAAACATAAAACATTCATTTAAAATTTATATATAGATTAATTTGTCTATAAGAAGTGCTGCATGACATATTTCAAATAATTGTTAACATTCTAATCTATACCGCAGCCGAGAATTTTATTACAAGTTTTGTATTTTGTACAAAGACTTCTGGTGTCGTCTTTCAAGCGAGTTAAAGTTGAAACGGGAGCGATGCGATTGAAACCAACTCTTGAAAAGTGAAGAACCTTGGCGACAGAAGAGGCGTGCGGGGTTAAGAAGGTTTTATGTACCTTATACACTGTTAAAGAATCCGTTGGCTTGTCTCCAAGTTCGGCAATGTCCCGAATCACATTTGGGCAATTTCGTTTTGGCGAAGGAGTTGCCTCACCGTGCCTGTGTGTAGCCGTACATACGTAGAGCATAGTTTGCCAGTTGCCAATTACATACCGAGGCCCGCATTCCAACAAAGAGTAAACTTGTTTGTAACACTTTGAATAAAATTGAAAACACTGCGGAAGGAATTCTAATAAGATTTTGGAGTTTTGGATGATGCTGTAAGATTCCATTTGGATCGCACCTGCTTATAGAGTTTCTAACAAAACTCCAGATTGCTGCACTAGCAAACTTTAACTACCAACTTACAAGCAACGGGAGTTCATCTTTTTTGTGAGTCCAAAAACTCAACTGCTCGAGTACATAGATTGCTCCAGATAACTTTGCAGACATTCCATAAAAATTTTATGTTTGAGATAGAATTTAAATTGCTCTTCCAGGAGATAATAAAATACTTGTTGAAGTGTCACAGTAGATACAAAAGTAAGAGGACTTAACAAAAAATAAAAATAAATGACGTTTCTTATCTATTACTATATGCTTAAAATTAATTATAGCAGTCTAAAATCCGACATTTATTCTTTTTCAAGATCAAAATGAGAAGTTTAATGTTATACAGATTGTTTCCTTTAAAACAACCAGCGCTTTTTTGGGCGAACTAATGAATTTAGAGAAAAATATTATATACAAAAAATGATTAGGAATAAAGGGCTAATTTATCTATAATAACAAACCAAAATTCAACCAGTGGTTCTCAAACGGTAGAAAAATATTTTATAAATGGTACCCTATATAATTGTTTAGCCCATTAGATAGATTTTTTCTGATTTCAACGATATAAATATATATTGTATAACAATTATTCCGCGAAAAATGGTATTTAAAATTATAAATAATATAATAAAAATTGGCTTTACTACTAGTGATACCTAGGTAACAAATGTATCAATACCTGTGTATTGCATAGCCTATTGCAATATTGTAACATTATTTTTAATTTTTAATATCATTTTCCTCGAAATAATCGTTATACAACGCTATACAATATTTATATCGTTTAAATCAGAAAAAAAATCTAATGGGCTAAAAATTATATATGTATAATATTGTTTTACTGTTGGAGAATATCTAGTTGAATTTTCGGTTAGCTATTACTGACAACTAGCTCCTTATTCTGGATAATTTTTTGTATATAACATTTTTCTCTAAAGTCATTAATTCGCCCAAAAAAGCGCTGGTGGTTTTAAGGGAAATATCTACCCTGTAAATTTAACAAATAAATAAATATTAAAATAATACAGCTATTTTTTATTTATTTATGGATAAATACCGCCATGATATTATGCTTATTTAGCCAATGGGAATACGATAATTTGCTTTTCTTGCAAAAATAATGAATAACAGTGTGCCAAAAAAAATTCAGAATAGGTTATGAACAATGAAACGTATGTCTTAATTCAAAATGTAATCTAAAAAATCAAAGCTTTTCTTCTTGAAATTTATTTTAGAAATGAAATAAATTAGTAAACGGCTAATGGCAATATACAGTTTCCTACTTTATCTTTTCTCCTTTCAAGATAAATTCTGACGACTTGACTTGCGAATTGAATAATAATCGGACATACGTTTCTCTATTCATAGCCTACTTCGAGTTAGGTTTTATATTTTTAAACACACTGTAGTATTCTCCACGTAAGAAAGGCATTGCAAAATAATATTTCATTTGTAGGTACCTAGTTCAGAAATATTTCATTCGCTCTATAATCTGTGCTCACGCTTACTAGGAAACTATCTGCAAACGCAGACATGACAATTATCTAGCCCTTTTCGATAGTTCTTTTTGGCGTTTTTCAATAAATACGTTTCAAATTATTTCCTGAACAGAGTTACAACGTACGTTGCCTTATGAACATATTCTGTAACATATTTGTCAAAAAGAAACTACGTATGCACGTCGTCAAAGATCATACACTTTTTATCGCGCAATTCCATTCTTATGTGAAGAATATTATAGCAAAGATTTCTTCGGATTTTAATTCCATACATGAGAACGATCCGACAAATTGTATAATATTAAAAATAAGCTCAATCATCCCCCATAGTCACTGGACACACAATTAAGCAAGTGCGGGAAATGGTTGATAGAATTATAATATATATGTTACTGTAAATGCCCGAAAATCGGTAAATCCTAAGATTGATGTACAAAACCCAGGATTTACCAATTTTATGTGGTAAATCTACAAACAAATAGATAATTTATATAATTTCGGGTGTTAAAACGTAGTAGTGCAATTGCAAATTGGTATTGCATTTTTAATTGTCGTACCCATGTTGTAAAACCCGACTTTTCATAAAAGGTTGGTGAAACGCGGCCAGATTGTCAAACCTTCAAAGACAGCAATGTTTTAGAATCTGGCTAGTATATTTCTCTTCAATGCTTCGTTGCTGTTATAAAAGCCAAAGGAAACCAAATATTATAGATTTCTTTATAAAACATAAATTGGTTTTTATAATTTCAATGTTTTGGATATGGGGTCTCATAGCCGTGTGCCTGAATGTTTGGTCGTAAATTACCCGGGTTCAATCCTGACTTGACACTTAAATTATTTCAAATTTTTAAATGCCACAAAAGTGACCTCTGTTGTACATTCTCGACACCACCAATGAGTGCCCGTGGGGTGACGACTGACGTCGGTACGGTACGATTATGTCATCATGGCCGATATCTGTGTACAAAGCAGATTGGCACACCCAGCACTGGGTAATATATGTATGTGTTTTGGTTATCATACGGAGACTTTTTGAATGACTGTATAAATTTTGTAATTTAATATAATTTAATTTAAAAATAATAATTATTATTGCATCAACAAGCAATAAAATTTAATAGTTTCAATTTGAGTCCATAAAGAGTGTAAACAGTAAATGTTTAAAACAAAAACAGTGTAAATAATTTTTAATTACATTCTTTTATAAAAAAAATAGCTCTGATTTACAAACTATACATTGAAACAATGCTTACACCATTAATTGAAAAGTAAATATTTGACTAAAAATATAAACACAATTATTATTTTGCAAACAATATTCGTTTTCAATGCAAATACACAATAAATTGAATGTATTTAGCAAAAAAATATTGGAAAATTGATATTTTAAATAATTCCAAACTTTTATAATATTCAGGCGACCCACGTAAACTAGTTGCATGATTAAAACACGAAAGTTTAAATTTGTTTCCAAATTTCAAAATTGGTAAAATTTCATTGAATATTCATATGCAAGAAACTTCATTTACAAGTTTACGTATAAAATTACAAATTCAAAAATCTTTTCACTTAGAAAAAGCATCTGGCGGTAAACACACATACCCACCAATTAAAATTTAACTTTATCGATAAAACTTTTGATTAATATTCATTTGTAATCACATAGGGTGCTTAATTTCAGCTTATTAAATTTTATTTCAATTTTGGTTTAATAATGAACTTGAAAAAGTTGAACCGCTTAAATTCAATGTTCCGTTCTGTCTGGATGCAAATGTTGCTAAATGGACCATACTGGAAAGTTCAGTTTTCGCTCGGTCAGTTTTCTTTTGCAGTTGACTTTCAGATTACTTATTCTTGCAGGATATGACGTAGACGAGAAAATATACGATATTCTTTTCTAGCGGAGGAAAATATCATAAATTTTGATTATATTTCCGGTTTCTCAATTAGAAAAACTGGGAGAAATCGTTCGAAAATTATTCGGGTTATAATGAAATAAATCTATTTAAATTTTGAAAACATGAAACCTAATCGTATTTTAAAGAAACTTGTGGTCATCAAGATTTAAAATAATAATAAGAAAATAGATATTTAAACCGCAAATAGTTGATAATTATACATTCTTGAGAATGAATTTTGGGTTAATTTCTTCGAATGAATAAACATTCTTAACTCTCGTGGTTTATATAATATTCTATTCAATTTTGACAAAATAGTACTAACAACCATGGATAATATCTGATGTGGCCAGCACATTATCTTCCGTCAATCCTGTACATGCCTTTGCTGACCTTGTCATTTTTACACCCCCATATTTGCTTGCCAAGGTCAGCAAAGTCACGGGACTGCTCGCGCCCTATCCAAAAGATCTTATATATCCAATAAAACTATTTTATAAACAAATTATGCAAATTGCACTTGACACTGACATCTTCTTCTTTAGCTTTTTCAATTTTGTAGGGATCGCTATTTTTTATTCTCCTCTCCCACTCTGTTTTGCATGTTGTCCTCATTCAGTTCCTTTTCTCTTAAGTCTTCCGCAATACAGTCCTTTCATCTTAACTTTGGTCTTCATATATTGCTTCTACATTCTACTACTAAGCTATACATTCTTCTTCAATTATATTTTTCATCTCTCCTCATTACATCTTCAAACCAATGTAATCGTCTCTCGTATCTGTTTACAAACTTCTATCTCTCGAGCCATTTAGCTTATCCTTTAATTCCTTGCCTGTCTTTCCGTGTCTTCCCCAACAACTATCTCAACATCCTCATCTCTGCCTCATTCATATTCTTTTCATTGATACTGACATCTGTCAATTTGAATTATCTGAATATATTAGCAGCTGGCTAATTTATAAATTTAATATCTTTATAAGTCTTTAATTTTATATCTATTAAATATGCAGTATAAATTGCAATCAAATCGTATAGAGAATAACATACACTTTAAAATATTATAATATTAAATGCCAATAAATGATATTTAACTGCGTTTTTTTCAAGAAAAACAATTAAAAAGGTCAAATTAGGATGCTTCCAATTAACCAATCGTAAACAAAATCTAATCATCTCCTCACATGGACATACGAAAGAAGAATATGAAAGAATTATAATTTTTGGAATTGTAGTATTGAAGTTATGCGGTCCGGAACGATCGTCACACACACACACACACAAACACACACACGCACACACATACAGACATCATCGTAAAAATAGTAAATTCGTATTCTAGGGACGCTAAAGAGTGTTTATTCATTAAAAACTCACCATCGATTTTTTTCACCAAAAACAATAGGTAATAATAACAGTTTACAACGTATAAATTGAATAATAATACACTTTATATAAATTCCAGTATTAGCTATGTGTTTATATCAGTAGAACTCAGAATTTTAAGTAAACTTAAATTGTTTCGTATTCTACTACATTACTGTACATATGTTTTAAATAATTTATTTAGCAAAATAGTCGTCATTAACGATAATAAAAAGAAAATACAGACGCAACATATTTAAGTTCAAGCTTCAAAATGAGCAAAAAAGTGTTGTTCCTCAACTTCCTTTACAAATTAATCTTTCGTTCTTATCGTCTCCAGAGATTTAAAATGTCAGGGCCATGTATATTGCTCATACTTTGTATACATTTTTTAACATTTAAGATATAATCTTTTTCGAAAAAAAAGAGAATATTTATTTCCACACATTTCATTAAAATTGCATTACCCTGTAGTTAATACTTGGTGAATTATGCATTTAATTTAATTATTCATATAACATCAAAAGATTAACCGTTTCTAATTTTGAAGTAAAGGATATGTAAATCTATGCTGGTCCTACAGATATTTTATCTAATTCGAACAAGGATCTAGTTTAAATAGTTTTATTCAAACGATGTACTAGAATATTTATTAATTAAGTTTCTAGGAATCTAGGTACAAGATAAAACGCATTGTACCTGTAATAATGCATTACCTCCCTTACACAAATTAGAAGCGATAATTTGAAATTGCAGATTCTATTTTTATCATAATTAAACTTTCATAATTATTTTTTTGTTTTTATATATTCCAACAAAAAACATCAAATTCATTAATTAATTTTTTTTATGGAATATCCCTGCGGGCAATAATTTGATATATGTATATATATATATATATATATATATATATATATATATATATATATATATATATATATATATATACATTTTATGGACTACAGAATAATGGTAAAATTTTCATAAGGCTGTAAATTATATTCTGCTAATTTTAAAACTAAAGTGTAAATGAAAAAAATGTTCAGAATTAATGTATCAAATGAGCCTAAATTTATTAATAAAGTAGGTACTTGTCATGAGATACACGTAAAATAAAATATCCGTCTTTAAGCTTTGAGTGCCATATGCAAGACAAAACACAAAAATTCATATAGTCGTATTGTTTCATTTTGACAGATAAAAGTTCATTTACTTGTTAATATTGTTTCATTGATTTTTTTCTATGATGGTAAATGTATCCATGATTACTGATACATAAATTAACAAATTCAATAATTATTAAAACTTTATGACAAATGTCATTTGTCAAAATCAAGCAATACAACTGTTTCAAATTTTATGCTATTGCTCTTGGCACTCTGTAAATAGCTAGAAATTAATATTTTCGCAAACGAAACGCATGTAAACAATATTTTTGGACTTGTTAGATGCAGTTTTAAATTCTGAATATTTTTTGTATTTACACTTAGTTCTAAAATTAATAGCCATATGAAAATTTTACCATTGTATTTCCTATGGTTCATAAAAACGCCCGGTATATAAAATATTCATACAAAAAAAAATTGAGGTGCAATTCGGCTACAAAGCCCCGAAGAACAAATGACATTATCGAATGAGGTTAAACTCTATACTCAAATCCGGGCATTGTCCGAAAAATTTACTCAAAACTAGTTTCAAACATTTGAAATACCCCTATTTTTGACATATTTTCTGTAGAGGTAAAATGTTTTACTTGTCATGATTTTGTTTCTTAAAAAAAAAAACCTCAACAGGTTAAATCACAATTACAGAGTGGGTTCACATACATACATATCCATGTCTTATTGGGATTCGAACCCAGAACCCCGAGCCCACACTTGACTAAGAGGCGTTTCTGTAAACTTTCGGCTACCGAAGCCGATATCAGAGATATCGATCTCAAAACTTTGTGGTGATAAAATTCCTGTTTAATTATAAATCTAATAAAAAAAAATATAGGATTTAGTCAATAAACTGATTTATTTTACCTCGACCGGTTTCGATGCCACCTGCATCTTCAGGAACTACAGAAATTATCAAAACAAATACAGAAAAATACATTTGTTGTTGTGTTAATTTATATAGCTCCTCAAGCAGAAACAGGTGGCATCGAAACCGGTCGAAATAAAATAAATTACCTAGTCAAGGAAATTCGTCCTATAAATCTAATAATCTATGTATAACTTTAACTACGAGTAATACACAAAAAAAATCCTATCATGATAAAATTTTTATGATAGCAAATGACATTTTTATATCAAACTAAATTTACTTTTTCTACAACCAATGAAATAAGAAATGAAAACATTCATAACTTCTAAATGGAATTGTCTTGTTTTGTTTATTTTGACATTTATTTTTTGTATTTCCGTAATTGTTATTCAATGTTCGATCGAAAGCACCAATAACTGTCGTTTGAAGCGCGGAAAAAATATGTAAGTGTTTGAAGTAAGCCATTGAAGAGTACCGTATAACTTTACAGCCACATCTGAAGTTGTTCTCGCGACATATCGACTAGAAAGTGTTGCAGAAAAGCCGATAAGTAGAAACAAACTATCAAACAGTTAACATTTATTGTTATATCTATCACTTCGATTGAATATGAGAGGATATTTGAAGTTTGAACTTTAACAGTAAGTTACAACTAACTTATTCTATTCAGAAAGACGAATACATGAAAAAATTTAATGGTGTATATCAAAGTATAAATACATAGTTTCCGAAAAAGGTTACTTGACTTTATAAAAAATATTTAATGGCACCCATTTAATCGATATTTAAAAAAATGGATATGAGGTTTTAATAATTATTTGATGTTAATAATTATTTAGGTTCTTTTAAAAAATAGTTTTTATATTTAAAAATATATGTTTGATATTTTAAAATAATAATAACTGATCTTTAAAAAAAATGTTTGATCTTTATGAAAAAAATCTGATGTGGCCAGCACATAACCTCTCGCCGTATATTTTACCTGGCTGTTTGCATAAAGCAAAGATTATTTTTATAAATACAAATAATATATTCATATAAATCTATGACGTATAAACTTCTTTATTATTCAATAATAGCATGTCTCAACATAAAGATATTTACCATAAATTATGTTACAATAAATTACAAAGTAGAGTTTACCATATATAAATATTAGGCTGGTAACAGCAATTTTCAATTCGAACAACTTTGTTTACTTTCTCTTCATATTCTTCTAGTAAAAACATTTATTTTGGGCGGTCTAAAATGTATATATCTGGATTGTGCATCTATTCTTATATATCTTCTTTTACATTTTATTTTTTCATACTTGTTATATCTAAATAACACTAATTCCTTTTAATAAAGTGACGGATAGATTGCACTCCGATTATTCTTATATCGATGTGTAATTTTGTCAATATTTACAACTTACTTGAGAAGAATTTGATAGCTTTTTCGCAATTCAAAGTTACTCTAGTCTACAGTACTGGTGTACATTGTCCCATAATGTTTGAAACAAATTTAAGTCCTTCAACCTAGACTTGTCATCTCCATAATAGTCACAGATCAAGAATTAAGGGATTCTCCAAATACATTTTTCTTTCATTACTCATTATTTCTGACACTGACATTTATCTGTCAGTTACAAATAATTTAAATTTGCAACTATTTTTCATAACATCCTTTCGGTTGTAAAATTAATTACAACATTATTTTATATATTATATTCCTTTTATCTCTAAATCTATAAAATATGTATAAAAATATTTAAATGTATCAGAAAGAGAATTTATTTTTCTTTAATATTATCAAGAAAAATTTTCAAAAAATAATATTTAGAAGATTTTTTTCAAGAATCTTCTACTTCCGGTTGTCCAATTGTTACCAAAACCTTTTCAGATCTTCCCATGAATGTCCGATTGGGAAATACGTTGTTAAACAAATTTTAAGTCTTATAGTTTTTGAGTAACCGTCCTTCCAACATCCCACACACACACATCCACACACACACACACACACACACACACACACACACACAGACATCATCGTAAAAATGTTAAAATCGGATTGTAGGGACCTTAAAACGTGCTTATTCAATAAAATCTGGATATGCGATTTTTAGCATGAATCCATTACCTCTCTTAGCGAGAGGTAAAAAAGGAATTGATATCTATAATATTAAATTTGATATTTATAATTATAATCTTTAAAGAATGTAATTTGTAATAATTGTATTCAAAACTATACCTAATAAAGAAATAACCTAATATACAATCGGTGATATCATTTTCATAAATATTAAAAGGGAAGGTAAAATACTAATCGCTACACTAGCGATCCGCCAGAAGCCAATCACTCCGCTTCGCCCCGTGTTAGCTCCCATCGACGCATAATATAACATTACAAACTTTTCAGGGACGGCAAGAACTACATTAACCGTGGTTCTAACTGTAATGAAGGAGGGGCTGGAATTTAATGTTGGACAAAAATTAGTTCCGTTGGACCCTGTAATTCTAGTAAATATTTTATTAATATTTTAATCAAACAAATTAGTGGTTGCGCGAATATAAAACACCTCAACGCATCTTAATTCTAAAAGATTTATCCAATATCTTTTAAAAATATTAGTGATCATTAATTAAATATCACATTTCATTATTAATGATCAATATAAGTTAAAGATCTATCCATAATTTAAAAGATCATTCATGTTTTTTAAATGTCAAATCTATATTTTTAATGGTAAGGTATAGTCATCAAATATATTTTTTAAAGGTCGGTTAATTTTCTTCATTTTGTACAAATTTGCAAATTCAACAATTATACAATAGTTAAACAATAGTATAACAATAAAACAACGTTGACATAATGTCTAAGGAATTGTATTCCAAGGCACTGTTGCCCTAGAAAGCAAAAACGCTATGAACTTGTGCATCTACCCAATATAATGAATTAAAGCACAAAGATTTATCTTTTTCTTATTTTGTAAATACTTCAAGTTAAACTTCGAAGCATCATTCAATATTCGATCAAAGGCTACCCAGCATTAACTGTTGGAGTACCTTTAATATCTACATTTATCTGATGTACATATATCTCCTTTCCAAATTCGATTTCAATCACTTTTCCCTATCAAAACAAACTCCCCTACCATCCTAACATAAAAACTCACATCTCATTTCATTATCTCGTGCACTATCGCCCTTCGCGCTAAGTGTCCACGAAGGGCTTCGCCCTAGACTAGGGCCTAGCTCGTAAGATGTTATATTTTTCCCGATAATTGGATGGCAGCCCTTGGATTTACGATCATTACGTCATTTACGGCCCTAGTAATGACAGCAGGTTCATTCGTAATGTGATATAGGCCGTGTGAAGTACTTGCAAAGTCGATATGGGGGACACTGATATGAAGTGTTTCATTAAATTAAACGCAGAGAAGTATAATTATCATAAACTTACGAAATTTTGAAACAAAACGATGCTAGAAAAATTTAATGTTTTTTACCTCTTGCTAAGATTGGATTCATGCTAAAAAACGCATATCCAGATTCTAGTGAATAAGCACGTTTTAAGGTCCCTAGCAACCGATTATAACATTTTTACAATGATGTATGTGTGTGTATGTGTGTGTGTCTGTGTGTGTGTGTGTAGAAGTGTGTATGTTTGGATGTTGGAGGTAGGATTTCTCATATTTTATAAGACCAAAGGCCTGTGTAACTACGGAGTCCTCATTCTAACACAAATGGGAAGAGCTGAATAGATTCTGGTAACACTTGAACAACCGAAAGTAGTAGTTTCTAAAAAAAAATTCAAACTATTATTTTTTGAAAAATTATGTTACTATAAATAGTAAATACAATTAAATTCTCAATCTGACATTTAATTTTTTTATTATATATCCTATAGCTTTAGAAATATAGTTTATAATAATACAGAATAATCCGTTGTAATAAATCTCGTTGCCCAAACAACTCCATGAAAACCAGTTGAGATATTTAAATGTTTGTAATTGACACATAAATGCAAAATGTCAGTACGAAAAATCATCAGTTTCACTAACATTACTGGAAGACTTTTCTGGGAGGTACGAGTACATTTAAAATATTTTATTGTATTATTAATTAAATATGTATTTAAAATTATAGTTACATTAACTTTACATATATCCTTAAGAAATACCGCTAATACGTCAATGATTTTGAAGAATTTTGAATATATTAGAAAAGTAGGACAAAATTCCTCATAGAACGAAAGAAGAGATATAATTTCAGTTATTTGTGTGTACAAGTCATGTGACTTTGTTGGCCTTGGCAAGCAGATATGGGGATCCGTGCCAGAATGACGTCTAATAGTTATTTACATAGATTCACAATTGTCATATGTCATAATTTTTCATTAAAGATTTCAAAATAGTCCGATATCGTGTCATCAAAAGTATGGAAAATAATCCACATGGATATGAAAAATCACGATGTCTTGAATGAAAAATTATGATATTTGACACCTATGTACATTATTACTAGCTGTCATTCTAATACGGGCCCCCATATCTGCTTGCCATGGCCAACAAAATGAAAATGGTGATAGATATTGTAATGGCAACAACAGATTTTTTTTTGGACACTAGATATTTTGTTTCTTTTAGATTTAAAATTTTATTTTGGTGTTTGTTTCTTTTTACCTCTCGCTAAGAGAGGTATTGGATTCATGCTAAAAATCGCATATCCAGATTTTATTGAATAAGCACGTTTTAAGGTCCCTACAATCCGATTTTAACATTTTTACGATGATGTCTGTGTGTGTGTGTGTGTGTGTGTGTGTGTGTGTGTGTGTGTGTGTGTGTGTGTATGTATGTGTGTGTGGATGTATGTGTGTGTGTGTGTGTGTATGTATGTAGGATGTTGGAAGGACGATTACTCAAAAACTATAAGACTTTAAATTTGTTTAACTACGTATTTCCCAATCGGACATTCATGGGAAGATCTGAAAAGGTTTTGGTAACAATTGAACAACCGGAAGTAGAGGATTCTTGAAAAAAAACCTTCTAAATAATATTTTTTGATTTTTTTCTTAGTAATATTAAAGAAAATTAAATTCTCTATCTGATACATTTAAATATTTTATAATATATTCTATAGATTTAGAGATAAAAGAAATATAATATATAAAATAGTCTGTTATAATAAATTTTACAGCCAAAAGATTGGCCATGGAAAATAGTTGAAAATTTAAATTGTTTGTAACTGACAGATAAATGTCAGTGTCAGAAATCCGGAGACATTACTGAAGACTTTTTCTGGGAAGTACATACATTATATTATTTCTTAATGTATTAATAGTTAAATATTTTAAATTATAGGTATATTACATATATCCTTCAAAAATACTGTCAATCCTGACAATGAATTGGAAACATTTCGAAAAATTAGAAGAGGACAAAATTTCTTCATAAAATGAATTTACAATTAAACAATCTAAATATAAGGAATAGATATATGTAAGTAGAATTTTTGGTGTAGAATGTAGGCATACAAGAAATGTTAAATACAATAGGGCGCCTTGACAAGCAGATATGGGAGCTCATGTCAGAATGATAGCTAGTAATTATGTATCATAATTTCTCATTCTAAATTTAGTGATTTTCCAATTCCATATGGTTTATTTTCCTCGACAAGTAAATTCCACACTCCTGGTGTGTATTTAGAAAATCTTGAAATTCTGATTGAAACATAATAACTAATTATCATTCTGAAACGGGCCCCCACATCTGCTTGTCAAGGCCAACAATGTAACATGACTGTTCGCGCCCTATACTTATGTAACCAAAAAAGGAAGTGGCGAGAGGAATTGTGCTGGCCACAACAGATTTTTTAAATTTAATATTGCAAAAACTTTATGTAAAATATCTAGATACTTTGTAGATGGGTACCATTAATATGATTAGTCAATTTATTAAGATGATAGTTGTATTCTTCAATACTTTTTTAATCTCCCAATATGTGATTTTAGTTTCCGTTGTAGGAATTTGTTTTTGAAATTTGTGAAACCTTTTTGTTATTTGATTTTTGTATGGATTGTTATCAATTAACGAATTATTTACGTATTTTATGTTGTTGATTTGTCGAAATTAAATGTTGTGTTCTATAAGTAAATAAATTCTTTGATTTGATTAGTTAGTTTGTTGTTGATATCAATGAGTTTTTCAAATGATATATCATTTCTGTTCCATGGGGGAACTTATGAAAACTGTCGTGTGTTGATAATAATGGTTTAATTGACATAATTATGAAACATAAATATACACTCTTTCAAAATTATTAAACAGTTGAGAGTATAATTTTAGAAAAAAAATAATAAAACATTAAAAAAACTGCTAGCTTGAATAATACTCCAGCATTTAATATTTCTGCTGTAAGCGGTGTTTCAGGTTAATTTGAACGTTTTTACATTCCTTTTTGAACAACTTATAAAAGATATAACTGAAATTCTCACAATATCAAAGGAATCTTTTGAAACAAAACATTTTATATACGGACTCATACCTACTTTGTATTTTATTTTGACAAATTGCACGGATACATATATTAAACTGCAAAGTGTTTCATAATATGGAAATTTCTACAATTTAAGTTATATTGCCATAAAATTGTGTAACAATTACTCTTGGAAAACGTAACTTTATGTAATATAATCGTAAACTAATTTATCACATAATTATAGATATAAGAACTTTAGTTAAACGTATGAAGCTTCCGTTTTATGATGCACTGAAATATCGAATAAAATGTAACATAATCAAGTTGTAACATGAAAAACCAATTAACATTTTATTATCAGTTGAATAAATTTTGATAAAATTTGTGACAAAGTTTTTATTTATTCCAAATATTTTTCTCTACTCGATAAAATCATTATCTTATCCGTTTCATTCTCCAGTTTAAATTATTTACGGCCCTGCTTTTAACATTAAATTTTCAGGCTTTTCTTTTAATTGTAAAGAAATATTTACATAATTTAATTTTGTTTAATGAATTATTTAAGGAAGCATAGCAGTTATTTAAATGCTTGCGACATTTTAACGTATAAATGTTTTATACGTTATACAGCATTTCCTAATTCTTTTTATATTATTACTAGAAAGACATTATAAAGAAATAAATATTTCCGTTTACAAATATTACTACATTTTTCATTTTCATACATATTTAATTAAATGTACGTATGCTTTAAATACAGGCTTGGTGACCGGTAACAGTCGAACATAGGACTTTAACAAGTAAAATCAGACATTCGTAATTTCCTGCTTCCCTAATTATTTTAGGTAAAAATGTTTCAAATATTAGTTGTAGGGCATAAAATTCTGCATCTGAATTAATAAACAAAATTAATTTTGCGTGCTTTGTAACGGCAGAAATTAGGTATGAAAATGTCGAAAATCACCCCAAAAATAGTTAGAGCCATGGAATTGAAACAAAAAATTAACAAATGTTAACGATTTATCTGTCAAGCTAGGTTATTTTTTTTTATTATTTGTAATATCTGTTCAAGTGAACAAATATCAATTTAAATTAATAGATAATTGTTAACTGGAACACAAATTAGAAATAATATCTAATAACAATAAATTACCCTAACATAACAGATACACCGTTAGACATTTGTTATTTATTTTGTCTCAATTCCATGGCTATTGCAATTTTTGAGGTGATTTTCGATATTTTCATAGTTAATTTCTCTTCTACAATTTTAATTTGAAGCTTTTTTACCTAAAATAATTAAGGAAGCAGGAAATTAGAAAAATCTGATTTTACATTTTAAAGTCCTATCTTCGACTGTGCTGGTCACCACCCTGTACATATTTTTCATATGTTTTTGTCGATAGATTGCATATAAGGTAAATATAATTAGTCTACTATAAAGTTGAATATATAATCTACTACAATCAATATTAATTTGCATAGTAAATATGGAAAGTCATAGTTTTCATATTATTAGTTAATGCACTTCTTAATTGAAAGTAATTATGAACCCTAGCTTCAAAGGAAGATGCAATCTAAATTTTTCTACAGAACTCAAAAAGTTTATCACTTTGTGAAAGTGCACTATACATTTTATAAATTAATATTTTTTAATTTTCTTTGTTTTTTCTGCATTATTATAGAACAATATTTTACTCGTATGCCAATTTACAATATGTTTAAAATATATTTTTCGTTGTACCTATATGTACTTATGTTGAAAGTAATTTTTATTTTTAATTATTTATTTTATTTTTACTTTTGCATAAGTGGTTTCTAACAAACAAAAAAAATGTGTACAACAAAATATTAGTTAAAGAATTTTAAATACATTAGCAAAAAGAATTTTTTTTTGGAAGAAATACTAATAACAATTGGAAACCATGATTAGCAAAATATTGTACAAGTTTTCCCACAAATTTCATTGTATTTTTTTTTTTGCAAAAGTGGATAATGTTATTGACATTTTTAGTTATTTTTATTATAATTATATGTTTTTGTAGGCTTATAAAGAATTTTATAAAATATTTTAACAACATAATTTTCTTAACACATCATACCAGAATTAAATGTTTTTCTTTACAAAAACTGAAAAAAATCTATTTAAAAAAAATCAAGCAAATCACAAAAAAATTAAAGGTTTACGTTTGTAATTCTATATAAGAACCAAATTAGTCACCATCTGAATTAAAAAATATTCTTGTAAGAGATTGAATTTTTTTCAAGTTTAAATATTAATTTGATTTTTAAATTTCAAATTCTTTATCATTTTTCGAGTAACAGACGTTTAATGTTATTTTTCAATAAATGATAAAAGTATAAAATAAAATTTCAAATTGAATTTCTTTTTTTAAGCTTACGAATAAATCATAAAAATTTGAAATTTTGGGCATTTTCGGCTTTTTGACTCATTTATATTTTTGTACGTATGTGCGTAAATAATTTTCAAAAGTTCAGAAAAGTTTTTCAGTTCATAATGTTCGCTTGCATATTTATGTATAACATGGTTGTAATCTTTGTAACTTATTTTTTGTAAAACCAAATTATATCTTTGTATATACACATATGCCTACGTGTAGATTTTTTTAAACTTATGTACGTGTATGTAATATAAATTTTTGTGCACAAAGTAGTTTATTATTATGCGATAGGTAGGTACATAATTTTCTCATTTTATTGTGTGTGTACTTATTTGTAATTATTTTATTTGGGCCCCATTTTACTGCAGTATGAATAGGTACATAATATTTTGTAGGTTCCACTTTCCCATATAAAATCTGAAATATTTCTCCACAAAACTTTCTCAGCACCATCACATTTCCAGCTCCACCTCCACTGTTGTACACCCACCTAAATAAGTACTATTAGTGAGCACCCAGAACACTTTGAGCGGGTCAACCATCACTGGGTCTCAGTGGCCAGGGGCCAGCACTGCACTCGGCGGACACTGGCACATCGCGGCACATCGGCGCGTCTCGCTCTCGCTCCGGCCTCGGCACCACACTGGAAAGCGTCGCGACGCATTCGCTGCCAGACACACACTGCCGGGAAATTCACCATCGGCAGGGTAAGCGAGTCTGCGTAGTCGTAGGTAAGGGAGGAAGAGGAAGAAAGGGATGGAAACTGGGTTTTGGGTGTACATTTTGTGTAAATGGTGGAGAAGAAAATCTGGGGTAGGTATATGTCACCGATTAAATTGATGAAAGGGTTTGAAGGTGGATTTGGAAAATGGATATCGTCCAAAAATATGAATACAGCAGGAAAGTCAAAATTAATATGTTTATGTGAAGGGATAATAGATGGAAACTTTTTTTTACGAAAGAAATTAGTGAAAATGTATGATATAAATAGAAATAATTTCAGCATAATCTGATGTGGCCAACACATAATCTTCCGTCAATTGTATGTATATATTACTTAGTGCCTTGCAAAAAATTATAAATTTTCATAAAATTATTTCATGAACTATGAAAATTATACTTGACACTAACATCTGTCAATTTATAAAATTTACGTAATTAATTTCTTTATAACTTTTATTTCCAAATACATTGAATATGAAGAAGAAAATGCAATCAAATCATAAAGAGAATAAAATATTCTTTAATAATTATGATAACGTAAAATGTCAAAAAAAATATTTAACTGCGTTTTTTCGAAAAAAAAAACTGTTAAGAACTTCAAAAAAGGTACTTCCGGTTTACCAATTGTATTCAAAATCTAACTAACTCTTCATGCGGACGTACAAAAGGGGAATATGAAAGAATTATAATTTTTGAATTTGTAGTATTGGAGTTATCGCAGAAGAAATTTTTGGGACACACACACACACACACATACAGATACACAAACGCAAATATACACATATACAGACATCATCGTAAATATAGTAAAATCGTATTGTATAGGGACTCTAAAATGTGCTTAGTTATTAAATCTTACCATCGAATTTTTTGACTAAAGACAATACCTTCCTTACCTAAAGATGACGTAAGGTAATATATATATATATATATATATATATATATATATATATATATATATATATATATATATATATATATATATATATGTCCGTGTATAAATAAACCAACAATTATCTCGCTTATTATTACCTTTAGCGATTTTAATTATGTAAACTACAGTGTGTAAACTTCTCTATATAATAGCGGAAGTAGTTGAACATTATTACTTCCAGTTCACGAGTAATTAATAGCAACTTTTAATTTTCAAATGAAATATCCTATATATGTATTTATTCAAATTTAAAAAGTACATGAAATTTACTATCCAACAGTATAAAAACAATTATATGTCATATTAATAAAAAATGAAATCGTGAATGCTCAAAAAATAACATCTTTATTAAATATAGTAGGCATTGAAAATCACTTTTTTAAACAAGTACCTAAAGGCTGGTTTATGCACGTTTCCATAAGGAATAAGAATAAAACATAGTGATAAGCCATAAGGCATGGAGATAAAATCAATTTATGCACTTTTATAATACATAACTTTCAACCAATGATAGACAAGATATTTGAATTCGGCGGGTAATATACAATCAGGAATATCAAAATTGGAAAATAAAATTTCACTGAACGGCAAGACATTTGTCAAATGATTATGTTGTTTGCTTATTAGTCTGGAGTTTGGGACATTCTTTAACGTTTTTATTTGTTATTTTTGTCTTTATTCGCGAGAATTTATATATCAGCATATATATTTCTGTCATCTTGCAAGTAAGTTATTAAATAGAATTCAAATATTTAGAATTAAATTTCGATGTTCTTGTTTAGAATTTCAACTAATTTTTATTATGGGTGAACGAGATATAATCATATATTCAGCGATGTGTTAGATAATCAACCGCAACTGAGTCACCGACTATCCGAGTCAAAACACAAATGATTTTAGTTACATTTCATGCTTCCAAAACAGAAACAACAGAAATCTGCGCTAGCGCAGTAGGCATATTTTGACATAGCACATAAGGATAAGACATAAGAAATAAAATTTGGCCATTTCTTATGTATTATTTTTATGTATATTATGTTTATGTTTTATCTCAAAACTGCATAAACGGTGCGATATATAAATACATATTTATATTTTATGTTTTATTCCTTATTCCATATGAAAAGTTGCATAAACCAGCCTTAACCATATAACATTGTTGACATTAATTAACTGGTATTATAATAATAATTAATTTTAAATAAATTTTCTTTGATAAATGTAAAATAAATGAATTTCAATGCCAACTACATTTAATAAAAACGTTATATTTTAAGTATTCGCCATTGTATTTCATTATAATATGACATAATATTGTTTATAAACTGTTGGATAGTAAATTTCATGTAGTTTTCAAATTTGAATAAATATATAGGGTGTTTCGTTTGAAAATTAAAAGTTCCAATCAATTATTCAAGAACCAGATGTAATAGTGCTGAATTACTTCCGCTATTATATAGAGGAGTTTACATACTGTAATATATGTTATACAGTTAAAAATCGCTAAACGTAATAATAAGCGAGACGATTGCTGGTTTATGTATAGACCGACACCCTATAATCAATAAATTTGAATTATAGAGACAATATTATAAAAAAGATAATTATTAGATGTATAAAGTTTTTGTAATTTTAAGTAAAACTAAAACTATAGGTAAGTATCCCAAAGCAGTTGTTTATTAAATTTTTGAAGAAGTTATTAAAGAACTTCGAATTTTAAATAAATGTGAACATGTAAGTTTAGTATTGTTTATTTATTGTTTAATATTTTTCCCATTTCCAATACCACTGAAAACCCGAATTGCTTATAAATGTTTGTCATTTTTAGTTTATTGTGAAAATTTTAAATCAAAATTTCTCTCATGGAAATATGTCTACCCGAGTGTACAAGCTTTTTGTTTTCCCTAGCTTTAGCTAAAATATTTAGATCTGGTTATGTAATATTTTAATATAATTTTACAAATATAATGTCACATAATTTTATTTCAAATAATTTATCAACATCTCTATTTATTAAAAAAAAATATTTCACTATTTTAATAAAGCAGTAAATCATTTACCAAAAAAAATCTAAAGCCACTGCCACAAAAAATAATAGGTAAACTGATTTATGTTAACTCAAAATTAGTAATTTGTTTCATTTTACAATGAAAATGACATTTATTATTCACTAGTTTTCATTTTAGACATAAAACATTTAAATTCTATTTCAAAATAGAGGCATAATTAATTAGCGAATCATATTGTTCTTGCTGAAACAATTTTAGTTACTCTTTAAACATTTTTATTCCAATATAAAAGCATAATATCCGAAAGTAAAATATTAACTTTGTTCTAAATAAACTAAAAACTAAAATTTCAGTGGAAATGCATTATGCAACATAAAATGTTCACTGCAGCAGGTTATCCCTTATCTGTCTTTCGTGCTGATATTTCACTATTAAAATTAAAATCAAATTGATGAAAATTAGCCGAATTAAACGCCAAATTTGACGGATTAAGACAAATCGCTCTTAGTAATATAAAATAATTATCATAAAAATGCCATTGTTATCTGGATTTCCATATAATGTTATAATATACGAGTGGAGGCACTTAATAAGAATTATACTGTGTGATAAAATTATTCAGATTCAAGTGGATGATTTGATTTGAGAAATGGCGCGGATTGTGGATGTAAATGAAGCGAAAGAGCTATGCAAATATAAGAGTAGGTATTTAGTTCTCCAATTGACTATGGGATTACAGCGCCATAGCTAGGTCGCAGCTAATACATTGAATTATGGTACAGAAAGTACAGATACCGGAAACGATCATCGTTCTAATGCCATGCAAAACGCTCCGTTTATTAATATATAAAAATTAGTTTTACATCTTAAAACAATATAATACTCTCAAGCCCGGTACTTTGAGCCCCGGTTAAAATAATTTGATATATAGTTAAAATTTAATAGGTCAAATTTCGTACTTTGGAATTTAGTAGTTAGTTGAACAAGACGAAATTTTTTAGGACAACGACGAACAAATTGTTTATTTTATTTAGGGCCGGTTGTTCCATTTATAGTTAAACATTCGGTTAAAATTTATTGTATTGATAACTTCAGTTGTTCCACTTATGGTTAAAAGTTACCAGTAAGATAATTAATAGTCAGTCAAACTACCAGTTAAGAGTTTTATCCAAAGAATATCGTACCGAGTGCACACGAATGGAAACATGAAGTAATGAGAAACAGAACATATGGTATGGAACGTTTTGGTTTGATGATATAAGCTGTTCGTGAATATTAATAATTATAATAATAAATCAGTATAACAGTAATAATGAAGTACTGGATTTCATTTTTGATAGTATTAATTTTCGAAAACAGTATACAGTACGAGAAAGATGTAATAATTTTTAAAAATGGGAAGATTTATATTTTTTTCAGGTTTCGAATGTCAAAGAAAACAGTTCTTTATTTGTTAGATAAAATTGAAGACCAAATATTGCTTTAATCTGTTAAGTAAGTTTAAAGAAAGCATAATTTGAGAAATAAACACTTATTTATCTATATTTGTTTTTCTGAATCATGAATCACGCTGTATCTTCGATATGCCAGTTGTTGATAGCTTTACGATTTTATGCAACAGGGTGTATATCGTGGATACTGGCCACAACTAAAACTAATATAATTTTCTAATTGATTCCAGATGATGTCTTTTTTTCTTTCCAAGAGACAGAATCTGTCTTTCTGAACTCAATTTTTTTTATATTTGACGACTAATTTAATTAAATTAGTTATTTCCGCGGTAGTAAAATAAACTGGTCTTTCTCTTTATATAATTTTCACCACTCATTTTTGCAAGTCGTATTTATAATCTTTTCTAAACGTTCAAACTGTGGTTTAAACTATAACTTCTGATAGCAATCTGCCAGTTAGCTATCCGGAAAATAAAAGATCATGGCGCAACCCAAAAATATTATTTTCTAGTTAAGACGGTAGAATAAATTTATCTAATAGATAGTAAACTGATACTTTATCTGAACGTGGAACAACCGGGCCTTATAATTTAAGAACATACATTCATTAAAAACTCACTATATAATTTTTTGACCAAAGAAAATACCTTCCTTACCTAAAGGTGACGTAAGGTAAAAAAATCTGCGAAATGACCCCAATGAAATGTGATAGTTTCTCAAAAAGGTTACAAATTTTTCCACTAAAAATGTTTAGTAAATAAAGAAACAAATTGATTGGACAACAAAGTTACAATGAATAAGAAACATGAAGCGGGTGTCAGTAATAAATTGGCTAATATTGACAAACTAACATATAAGATATAGTGTCAAGTTACATTGCAAAGACAGCTATATTAATTATGTCTTGTTTGGCGACAATGTAAACAAAATTGCAAACAAGAATCTGTTCTAAACAACAGAGGAGTACAATATATATGTATTATTAATAAATAAGAAAACAATGCGATTATTATTCTTGTTGTTCTCCCAGTACCAAATAATGTTTATATATGTCCCTTCTAGATTATTTACAATAACTATATCATAAAACAAAATATGTTATGGTGAGTTGAAGCAGTTTATGTGAACTGTCATTTTGTTTTCTTATTACACTACATATCATCATTTGTTAAAGTAAAACAAGTTATATTTCACAGGAACTGTTCTCAATGAAGCAGAGTGTTATATCATAGTAATAAATAGTAAACAATATTTCATTATTCAAACTACGATTATGAAGGAATGTTTCAGATCTAATACTCGTATACTGCATATGAATATTGTAAGTACCTATATAAATTTATTTCTTAAAATATGAACATCATAAAAGTTAGTATAGAAAATATGAATAATAGCAATAGTGCATTATGCATAAAGACTAGAAAGTAATAATGTATCCGAAAAGTATAAGTATTTTCAGTAAAATTATTTCACATACATATTATGTAAATTGTACTTGACACTGACATCTGTCAATTAGTAATATTAAATTATTGAAACTATTTCAATAGTGACGCAACAAAGATTACAAGCTTTAAGAAAATTAATTTCTTTATTAATTTTTACCTCCCGCTACCCTTGATAAGGGAGATATAGGGATCATGCTAAAAATCGCATATCATGATTTTGATATATGACAACGTTTCAAGGTTCATAGAATTCGATTTTAACATTTTTCCACATAACTATTGTTCTATTTACAATTTTCTTTTTAAAATATTACTATTATTAATTTTAAATGATTATTTCTTTTGGCAGTGTCTGTCATTTACATACAGTAAAATTTTTGAAAGATGTCCGATCAAGGTTATCTACGAATTGTATGAATTCAGATTCCCTATGCCTCGCTTACCTTGGTAAGCTAGCAGCTAGCAGCTAGCGGGAGGTAAAAAACGAGCATGTGTAAAAGCTCAGCCAATGTGTGTATTTTGGAAGCTTATTAAACTACGGCAAGAAGAGCAACTATCCGCAAACAACCTAAACGATTCAGCACGAGAGTCAACAGCCCAACAGCGGTAGGATTTGTGTTTGCTTAGTGAGTTTATTTTGGGGGGATCTGGAGCCAATTGAAACGGCTTTCGTTTGGTAATAATATTATTTATCAGAGCAGTATAAGCGAATTCAGGTAGAAAAGCTGAAGATGCCCCAATTCCCTATTTTGATCCCGGCTGGTTAGCGGTTAAACACCTCGACCACAGCCTAGGAATTCCGGACGACGGAGCTTACGCCAGGACCGGGAAGCAGAAAATTATAAAATATGTACCTTGGTACAAACTCTCCAATAAAATAATTTATTAGTAACTACATTAATTTATTTACCTGGTTATTGCGTGCGGTTTTCTGGAGAAAATAAAAAATCATTCGTCTAAGGAATATACACCACCGGGTGTCGTGCAAGTGACTAGTAATTTGAGGTTAAATAGTTATTTGTGTACCGTGCACACGAAATATATGTTCAGTTCATGAGAGTGTAAGTTTTTTGACGAGGCTTTAGCAAAGTACCAAACATATTTCGCGCAGTAGGTACACACAATATTTTTTCTACAACTAAATTTAATATTTAGAAAACAGTTACAACTATTTTAAAAATATTAACTTCTATTGACATCTTGTCAATATGACAGATAACAGTTGAATTTTCCTATAAGTTATTATGACACATTTTATTTTGAAAGTTTACTACTAAATTTATTAAATTATACATATTTATTAATATTAAAAATATTTACACAAATTAAAATGTAAGTTTTTGCTCGTTTTATGTTCAATTTTGGATGTGCGCCCATTGTACAAAATAATGCGCCCGGTGTATGAAATAATGCGCACAGTTTGTGAAATATACGTTGTTATGATTACGCATAATTAAAGAATGACATATTTCGCATATTGATATCAATGCACTTTTTTTGACAGTTGTAGAAATACTTATTTGTATCACTAGTGTAGAAACTGTACTTTTGCGAGTGCGAGTATATTTTGACAGGTCGAGCCGGAAGCGAGACCTTCAAATACGATCAGTTTCTGGACGTGTAATACACAAGATTTTTTATGCCGACTTCTCCCTAAATTTATTAAATTAGTTTGATTTATTGTCCAAATATGAAATACTAGGGATTTTTCATGTTGGTAACGTCAGTAGATTTGAATTTCAAATGACATGAAAAATCAACAAACATTTTTTTTTATCGATTTTGTATTGCAATTTCAAATACATTTACTTGCATTTAGGTTAAAATGTATTCATTTAAGTTACAATAAACAATTTAGTATTCAAAGAAGTAAAATTATTAAAAAATCGTATATTGAAAATAGTCCTAAATTGACATATCACCAGAACAGTAATGCCAACTTCTTTTGCCGGCCCAGACATTATAAATGGGTGTTTCCGGGCAATTTGGAGTTATGTAATACTACTTATGGCAGACGGAGGCACAAAAAATATATTAAATTGTGCCGTTTTTTGTGGTCGTGAGAAAAATAGGGCACAAAAATAGCTAGAAAGAGGTTTCATACACTCGTTTGATTCACATTCACACTACTTGTTATGAAATGATCGTCTATCTTAGCTCGTTGTATAAATAATAATAAATTAGCAGCTTATGTACTTATTTGTATATACCTACTAATTTCATATGATGAATTATTTTCATGCTTTTGATAGTTTTTTTATTTATTAATTTTGTAATGGAAAAACTCTACAATCTGGAGCCATAGTTGTCGATGGTTATTTCGAAAATTTTATTTGTCTTTATTTTTTATTGAGATATTTTATATTTTATATTCAATAATTGCAATTTTGACTTCATGTATTTTGATAACTAAAAGAAATAGCACCTATAGTAAAATTTTTGAAAGATGTCCGATTAAGGTCATCTGTATCACGAACGAATAGTCATACATTTATCTCCTTCTTTTGCAAAGTCTATAAGAGTGTGCGCTAAGGATGGATATAACACGCTTGTCTTTTAAAAATTCATATTGTTTCGACTAAGTTAGGACATTCCATTTATAAACGATGCTCGTTGTTGACAATACTTTTGCTGTAACGTAAGTTTATTTATTAATTCAGATACATTACCTGGATTCATAGCTGTACGTATAACGTTATATTCTGTCAGAGTCACTGACATTGTGTCAGTATCTTATTTTTACCATATTTGGTTTTACATTTGCTTATAAACTTACTAGTTGACTTATTTTTGAATTTTGAATGCTTTTACTGTAATATATATCTTTATAATAATAAAATAACAGTAGTATCTTACGTACCCTCATAAAAACTAAGCAAACGACACTACTGAATTTGTCATAATGGGCGAAGCAAAAATCTGAATTCATACAATTCGTAGACGACCTTGATCGGACATCTTTCAATAATTTTACTGTATATGTATTTATAAGATATTTTTGATTATTAATTAAAATGACAGTGAGTTTTGTTATACAAGGTAATTAAATATCTTGTATAGTTTTCTGCTAATACCCTATTTTAGTAACAAGATTTTAATGACATTTCGTGTAATTAAAAGAAAATAGTTAAATTTGTACTTAAGGAGATTTTGAAAGGTAATGCAAATGACATGATCGTGTAAACCAACGAAATTTAGGTAAATTAGTATGCACAAGTTATGCATGAGCGTATAAAGCCAGTTATACAATACGTATAATAAATTGATTCGCATAATGAAGACATAGGTTAACGCGAAGTTCAGATATCATAACGCGCGAGATGAGATATACGAGCATTTATGTTTCGTTAATTTAAAATTGCAATTCCTGTTTCCAAGAAAGGCCATTTTGTATTAGAATCGAAGAGAAATTGACAAAATTTTGACTATATCAGTAAAAGCTTACGAATAAACACTAACATTTTATATGAAACATTTTTCTCAAATTAAATGTTGGCCAGGTCGTCACAACATGTAACTTTACTTACAATTATTTGAACTTGATTTATATATATATATATATATATATATATATATATATATATATATATATATATATATATATATATATATATATATAGAGTTAAAAAAATATAATTACAGCCAGCTATGCTATAACCATATACATATATTGACAGATGTCTGCGTTCAGTACAATTTACATAGTATGTTCGTGTAATAATTTTACTGGAAATATAGGATTTTTTGCAAGAAACTTTCTGTATGGAATTTGTACGAGATTCATGGAACTGACGGCAGGTATTGTGCTGGCCACATCATATTTTTTAATCATTTTAGTCAGTACTATATTCCATCAGAATTTTTTGTCCTTTTTTCAACACCCTGTATCTTAAGACGAGGTAAAAATAAATCCTTCATAAATTATTTCATATTGCTAATGTAAAAATTGAAATATGTTCAATAAATTACAAAAATAAAAAAAATTACAAGTATTTAGTAATAAATCTTGAAATTATTTCATTATTTAAATTATATTTTTCTTTCTTTGTGACAGTTCCCGAGATTATGATTGAACCGGCCCTGGTCGCCGTTCCCAGCTCATTCACAATGTAACAATTTATTCCGATCTTTTTACTCTTTTCTTGTCCTATTCTTGACAATCCATTAATTTCAGTTCTCGGCCTGACACCTTCCACATCGTTATATATCTATTTTTCTCCTACGATAGAATACGCTTTTCGCTTTCCTGCGGTTTTATAGAATTAAATATCGCTTTTGGAAAATTATTTGTGACGCTCGGCGTTGCTGACGTTTAATCCACTTCTCTGCGATTCTACGCTAACTTTTTCTGCTTTGGTTGTCTTGATAACTTCAAAAACTATTAAATATAAACTCCTCTGACATACATAACGGATTACTTGTATAGTGTAACTATCCGCTTTATATTTAAAATAAAGACAACGAAGAAATTTATCTCCGTTAAAGTCAGACTATGACACTATTTTTCATTTAGATTCCGTTTTGACTTTGGTGCTGATTTCTCTATTAGTTACTCAAAGAAATTTTTCCGTTTATCCTATATTAATAATATATTTTTATTGGTTTTAAGAAAAAGGTATAATTAACTATATGGCTAAGGAAAATATTTAGTTGTGAATATATTTGATTCCATGTAAAGTCATTGAAACCCAACATTTAATTGTAAAAAGCGCTCCTGACCGATATTATGGTGCAATAATATTTGTACAATACTGTTGATGCAGTTGCTAGTCGATTTAATAATATGTAACAAATTATTCAATAATTTAGTTAGATAATTATTTTTTTAGACGACTACTTCAGAAAATAACAGACATCGCATTAGTAGCCTATTCGCAGTAAAAAAATTAAAGATGTGTAATCAATGTCAATCCAGTAGTGTCATTGAGTTAGTTTTTATGAGGTACTATGAAGTACTACTGTTATTTTATTATTACAAAAACATATGTTTCAGTAAAACCATCAAAAATTTAAAACTAAGTTAACTAGTAGGTACGTTTATTAGCAAATGTAAAACCAAATATGTATGAATTAAGAAATTAGCTCCGCCTATTCTATCAAATGCAGTAGTGTCGTTTACTTAGTTTTTATGAAGGTACATAAGATATTACTGTTATTTTATTATTATAAAATATGGTATAGTAAAAGCATTCAAAATTAAAAAATTATTCCCCTGGTAAATTTATTAGCAAATGTAAGACCAAACATGTAAAAAATATGACATATTGTCAGTTTTAGTGACACTGACAGAAGATAACGTTATTCGTACGGGTATGAATCAAGGTAATGTGTCTGAATTAATAAATAAACTTACGTAACAGCAAAAGAAATGCGAACAACAAGAATAGTTTGAAAATGGAATATCCTAAGTCCTAACTTAGTCGAAACAATATCAATTTTTGAAAGACAAGCGTGTTATATTAATACTTATCGCACACGCTTGTGGTATTTGCAAATGAGAGAGATAAATGTATGCCAATTTGTTAATTATTAATGATATAGATGAACTTGATCGGATATCTTAAAAAAAAAAATACTGTAAGAAAGTTAAAAATATCTACCGTGAATATCGTTACTAGCAGGACTTAATTATATCGCAATGATTAGACTAAATAAATATAGCCAGACAGCCTTGCTTTGTATCTTTAACAACGCTTTTTATGAAATTTAAGACTTTGTAAACAATGAAAAAGTGCTGCTCTTATACTTAAAACAATTTAAAATTGAAGTTTGTGGCACACACAAAAAGTTTGCAATTAGAAACGAAACAGCAGGAAAAGGAGAGAGAGGCCATAGAAGTTCTGATGATGGTGGTTTCTTATTTACTGGTTTACCAACGATTACACTTTAACTGTTTGATGATAGATGATTGGACGATCACCGCTTTATTGAGGAGGAACTTATACACTTTTACTTGAATATGAATATGATGAACACTTATATTAAAATATTCACACTTATCTAACTTATTATTAACTATTAAACTTGCTATAATCAAATTAAACTAAACCATTACATTGTAACTCAACGGGCTGGCGTATCACAAGCGCCGAAAACTAAAACGCAGACTGTCAGACTACATGACTCGTTAACATGAGTATCTAATATCGATTAACTCAAAACTAAAACCGTTGTCATCTTCATGAGATGATATCTTAGAGGATGCAGGGTATCATATGGCATCCATAAAAAAATATAAACTATGCACGTAGGCTTGTATTAACTTCTAGACTTAATTGTCAATAAATAAATGTCAAGACCGCTGACTCTAGACTAAACAAACAGTTGTAGCAAAAATAATTATTTCTAAATAGAATTTTTAGTAACAGAGATAACAACGTTGAAATATTTTCTTGAAACTATAATTCAAAAAAGTTTATAAAAAGATTATTTATTTGTACTCGTCTTATTACAAGACTAATACAAGTATAATATAAGTCCAAGTCAATATATCACAGACTTTGAAAGGAAAAGCGAATAAATTAAAGGAATTTGGATATTTTACGAGGGTTGGAAGATGTTAATATGAGGAATTTAATAGGTTTACGCGGGTCTCTAACCCGAAATCTGCTTATTTGCTATCGAAGCCATTTCCTCCGTTTATTGAGATTGGTCATCCGACTTTTTGTAACAAAAGAAAATCGAACATGGGGATCACGGACCCGAACCTAACCTAACTTAGTTTACCCTAAAATTGGACTTACACCCTTTCGCTCTTCCTAGAGGAGAATTTAATTTGTTTCAATGTGCGAAATGGAATTGACTCTTGCTAACGGAAATGTCATAGAATTTCAATGGAAGCTCAGAACGAAAATTGACCGCTTTCTGACTTCATAACCGAAGAGACGAGTTTCAAAACTATTTTAAGAGATCAATCCAATCGTCGGGAAATACAGAAACTCACACTGACATACACGCCTATTGGCTTCAATATACAATAAATCAAAAACTAACGAAATTGGTAGTTATTTCTGTATATGAAGGAAAGATAGCATGAACAACGGATTATTTGTGATTAGCGAGCAGTTGCCATCATTGTTTTTTTTCTGTCAATCGTTTATGGATTATTTTGGAGATAAATACTTCAAATAAAAGTTATAGAAAAATTAATTCAAAGTATAAATTCTCCAAAACAATCCATAAAAAAGAGATAAAACAATAGCACTTAATTGCTCACTAATCATCCGTAATCATTTGTTCATACTACCGATTTTACAAGACAACATTTCTAATTTTGCTAGCCCAATTTAAATAACTCTTGTCTTGCGTTACTCTTGCAAACAAAAGCCTTGTCCTGCTTGCAAGATTCTTGCATATATCTTGTCTTGCATTTTTTTGGAGCGTAATTAGTAGTTTTAAACAAAACTGATTCGGACCGTAGCCAATCATAAATTACGACATCACTCCCTTTCCCCCCGCTGCGGTACCTAACGATTGATGACGCTGTACGCAGTTGGCTTGTTCTTATCGTCTACGCACTCTACCAAATCATTTGGTATAAAATTAAATATACACTGAAAAATATTTTGTTTTTATCTAAACAAATTAAATAATACTGTAATAAAATGTTGATAATATAATATTGCAAGAGTGGATGAATGCAAAAAAATGTTATAAAATCTTGCTATTCTTGCATTTTTCTTGTCTTGTTTTTGTCTTGCATTTTCTGCAAGAACAAGGCAATAACAAGAAATATGCAAGACTTTCGTGAAACACTGACGGTTAATGTTGCTGTTTTTTTAAAATAGTAAATGTATAATACAGTACATTTCAGATATTTGGTGAAAATATTCTAATATAATATTTAAAAAATCATATTTGACACGTTTCATAAGATTTCGATCTGAATCAACCACTCGGTTTTTAATGAGGGCCTGGCCGGCTCAATCACAACCACAAACGCGTTTCGCTCTTATTGAACCACACTGATAAGCTCCGATAAAATCGAAATATGTCTGTGGTTCAGGTTGAGTGGACCAGTCTCTAATAAATGACCGAGAGGTTTATTCACAGACTAAAATCTTGTAAAATGATCAAGTATATATTTTTTAAATATAGTTATTTTTCTTTTTGAAAAAATATAAAAATTACATTCGGGGGTAATTAGTTCCATTCGATCGACATTAACAATAAAAAAATCTGATGTGGACATCACAATACCTCCCGCCATTTATTTTTTGTTAACTTAAATACATACCTACATATTTAGTAATACTGATTACTTAATTCAGTTCCTTTGCATGATATACTCGTATTAATAAAACTATTGTTCCAATTTATTATGTAATATCCGTATTTTCTTATTCAGAATCTTGTTTTGTGATAGAGACGTTAAATTCTTTTCAATTACAAACATATGAAATTTTATTTTCAAAGTATCACCATTTTTAATTTGAAATGATTAATTTATTGACGGTGATATTTATCTGTCAGTTATATAAATTTGAGATTCGAATTGTGTAACCAAGGAGATATGTTTATCTTTAAAGCATAGATTATATATATAAAATAAATTATTTTATAAATTCATAAAATATATAGAAAAAGTATTAATGCATATCTGAATAAACGAAAAAATGTAATTTAAATGTATTTTTCGAAGAAAAACTGCTTTGAGCTTCAAGTAAAGTGTCATTTCCGGATTTACACTAAATTCCAATGGCTTCTTTCCATATTAAATTAGAGTAAGAGTACACGGTTTCAAAACTTTTAGTATTTGAGTTACAGAGTAAAGAGGATTCACATACACATACACACATCCATAGACATCATTGTGAAAATGTTAAAATCTGAATCTAGGGACCTTAAAACGTGCTCATTTACCAAAATCTCGATAAGCGATTTTTAACCCACTCCCTATACCTCCCTTTACCAAACGTAGCGGGAGGTAAAAAGGTTTTTTTTTGTATTTTGTTAAAATATCTTTATAATTCCATCAATTTTGTTACCCCAAACTCTTCATTTTACGTCATTGTAACAAAAACACCTATCATAAAATAAATCACAAAATTAACAACGTGGTAACATTGACATGAACTCTGTTCCCAGCAATTACATTGATTTATATGCCCTTTTACTGTTTACACCCCCTGTGTGAAAGAATTCCCGATTCTGCATAGAAAGTCCATTAAAATGTTATTACATTGCTGTTGCTTTTGCTATTGCTGATGTTTTTGCTGTTGCTGATGCTTTTGTTGTTGCTGTTGCACAGGGCAATAACGTAATATGGATGGACGAGAATAAGTAGAACAGATGTTAGGAAGATATAAGTTTGAAAATTATACAACAAAATAGTGTACGAACGTTTAATACCAGAGCTGTTGATAAAATATCACCAGCAAAATTGATAACTGGTCCATTATATCAGAATTAATTGAAATTTTAGTACATCTCAACTGAAATATAATCTACCTGATCTCCAAGTTTTAAAAAAATTGACAACGCGATACCTGAGATATTTGCAATTAAATATGGCCTTTTTAACACGTAAAGAATAGGAAATGGCAAAATAAACACAACATTATAACTTTTATATCCATGATGACATTTAATTGAAAAACTAGTATGTTATAGTAAACTAATTAACGGATTTTATGTAAATATTATAAAATTATTTACCACCCAGATTTAATTTTATTGCCTCCAGAAAATTATAATCTGAAGATACGATAAATAGGTAGAATTATACTTGACAACCATGTACAAGCGTTTCAGATGGAGTATCAGTTGAGTTAACACCCGCTTGGTATTAGCGAATAAGAGGTGATTTTTGGTTAAAGGAATTTCAGACGTACATTCGAAAGAAATATTTTTTAAATTGGTATTTTATGTGAAAAGCATGAAAACTTTAATATAATACTACTTTTGTAATTTTAAGAAAGAAATATATTAATTTGATTTGCAATTTCCATTTGTAGATTAGAATTAGTATTATATCTTAAAATATCTATTACTTTTATACCCGAATGTACCAATAAATGTCTAGGTGCGACGATGCCACAGTTATTCTTCAACATTGAAATACGACACTTGTGTATGTGTTAGTGCGAGTGGTACAGTTCAAAAATAAAAATTTCTGCGTAAAAATAAAGAAAATTCATTTGTCACAGTGTTTGATATTAGCTTTTAACTACGAGGGTCATTCAATAAGTAAAGAGACAAATTCTATAATTTTAAAACTATTCAATGAATATGTACAATCTTTTCAGGAGTGTTAGTTGGCAACCTTGGGATATGCTCTGATCAGCTGTTTCATCATTTTATGTCAACATAACCTCAAAATTTTCAGTTCACCATGGCAAGTTCACTAGAAGATTGCACCTTAGAAGAGCAGCGCTCAGTCATTAGATTTTTAGTCGCAGAAGGTGTAAAACCAAGTGAATTTTTTTCTAGAATGTTAATACAGTACGGTAAAAGTTGTATGAACCGTGCGAATTTTTACAAGTGGGTTGATCGGTTTAAAAGTGGCCGAACAAGTGTAGGTGATGAACCCCGATGTGGACGTCCAGTGGAAGTCACACAGGGTCCAGTCTATTGCGATTTCCTTGAAGATCAGCGAACTATCAATAGCCAATACTACTCTGAGATGCTAGAACACAAAGTTAGACCAGCTATCAGGAGCAAACGCCGTGGACTCTTGTCAAAAGGAGTCATTCTTCAGCACGATAACGTCCGCCCTGATACAGCCCAGCTGACCCGTGATAAGCTTCAAGAATTGGGTTGGGAGGTCTTACCTCATCCTGCCTACAGTCCCGACCTCGCCCCATCTGATTTTTACCTGTTTGGACCACTCAAAGACGCCCTACGTGGAAAAAGATTTGCTAACAATGAGGAAGTTAAGGAAGCGGTGCAAAAGTGGCTTCGGGGTAAATCGAAAGAATTCTTCGCCAAGGGAATTAGGAAGCTGCAAGAAAGATGGGATAAGTGCATAACTGTGGGGGGTGATTATGTTGAAAAATAGCCTTAATTTTGAAAGATTGAATTAAACCGTTTTTGAGCTATAGCCATTTGTCTCTTTACTTATTGAATGACCCTCGTATTTTGATGCAATCTGTGTATATAATGTTAGAAAATATAAGTTATTGCAAATATAAACTGCATTAGCTTAATTTTTATTTTGAACATAGAACAAGTTTTTGAATAGGTACACTCGAGTGGCAACTACCTTAATAATATCAATTAGTCCTAAATCTGATAATACTCGAAATAATAACAATTATTCATAGACCTGATTGGTCAAAGTAACGTCAATACAGATCTTCCCTTGTCTTCAAACTAATTGGAAAGTTTCCTCTATGATTTATGCCTCCGTTGTAGTGGGGAACACGAACACGTTCAAATTATGACACTTCTAAAATTAATTAATGCGATATCGACCATTCGCTGGAATCGAGGTATCTAAAGCACGAAGCTGGAAACTCAAATCTGGCGAATGAGAACTTACGGGGGGAAACCAATTAACAAAATAAAATCTAACCGCGTCCGATGCGCTATTTAATGGTTTTTGACGCACCGTTTACTGCATCCGTGTTTACTGCCTTCGAATCTGTTTGCAAGCTGCAGGCAAGAGATTGTGCTTGCAGCAATCTGCAACCTGCAACTACTTCTGCACATTTACGACGTGATGTCGGTAATTACAGCAAAGTCGATGGAAATTTTAACGAGTGTCTAAAACACTAGGGAGCGGTCGAGCTTAATTTAAGAGAGAATTGACATTAAATTGTTTAGACCCTCACAAAACTATTTAAAGCACAATTGGAGTTTTAATTTCATCCTTCCTTTAACACGTTATCTGGTTAATCACATAATTTATCTATATACAAATGTGGCATATCTACGATTACAAACGATTATAGATTTTAGTTACAGATAATAACTTTTGAACACGTACTGCATTTATCATGAATAATTAATGACTTTTTTCATTACTAAATCACAAAGGGAATATGTCACCAAAGATAAATTATTTTCAATTACATAATAAATGTTTCAATTTTGTAAAATATTTTTAATATTCATAGTTTTGCAACAAAATAAATAACTAGTTGTACATTACGTTATTACGGATCTTTTAGTGAAAAGAAAACTGTATCTAATACAGGAAATTAGGTACGTTATATTATTTAGGTTGTTTACCCGTTAGCAGGTACAGAAGAAAGATACGAAAATCGTACTATCTAAGAAATTATTGTTTTATTTATTATTCATTACGAAAATTTATGTTTCTGTATGTTTTCTGATGTAAAGGTGACGGAAGGCAAAAATACTAACTTTTTACCTCTCGCTAAGAGAGGTATAGGATTCATGCTAAAAATCGCATATCCAGATTTTAATGATTAAGCACGTTTTAAGGTCCCAACAATCCGATTTTAATATTTTTACGATGATGTCTGTGTGTGTGTGTGTGCGTGTGTGTACGTGTTTGTGTGTGTGGATGTATGTGTGTGTATGTGCATGTGTGAGGGGAGGTTGGAAGGACGATTTCTCAAAACTATAATAATTAATATCTGCTTAACTACGTATTTCTCTATCGGACATTACTTGGATAAGCTGAAAAGGTTTTGGTAATAATTGGACAAGCGAAAGTACCAGACTTTTTAAAAAAATCTTCTAAATATTATTTTTTGAAAATTTTATTCTTGCTTGTATTAAAGAAAAGTAAATTCTCTACATATACATATTTTATTATATATTTTACAGATTTAGAAATAAAGAAATATAAGTTATATAATAACCTATTGTAATAAATCTCACAGCCCAAATAATGTCATGGAAACCAATTGAAATATTAAAGTATTTGTAACCGACAGATAAATGTCAGTGTCAATTTTTTTTTTGTGTAATATTAAAGAAAATTAAATTCTCTATCTGATACATTTAAATATTGTATTATATATTGTATAGATTTAGAGATAAAAGAAATATAAAATAATCTGTTGTAATAAATTTTACAGCCGAAAGAATGCCATGGAAAATAGTTGAAAATTTCAAATGTTGGTAATTAACAGGTAAATGTCAGTGTCAGAAATCCGTAGACATTACTGAAGATTTTTTCTGGAAAGTACATACATTATACTATTTCTTGTATTAATAATTAAATATTTAAAATTATAGCTATATTACATATACCCTTCAAAAATACTGTCAATCCCGACAATGAATTGAATATATTTCAAAAAAGTAGAAAAGGACAAAATTTCTTCATAGAATGAATTTAAAAATCTAAATATAAAGAATAAATGTAAGTAGATTTTTTTATGTAGAGTGTAGGTATACAAGAAATGTTAAATACAATAGAGCGCAAGCAGTCATATGACGTTGTTGGCCTTGACCAGCAGATATGTGGGACAGTATCAGAGTGATAGCTAGTAATTATGTACATAGATGTCAAATATCATAATTTTTCATTCTAAATTTAATGATTTTCCAATTCCATGCAGTTTATTTCCCTCGATAAGTAAATTCCATGCTCCTGGTGACAAATTAACTACGTGAATTTCGAAAATCTTGAAATTTTTAATGAAAAATTCAGACATTTGACATCTATGTACACTATTACTAATTGTCATTCTGACATGGGTCCCCATATGTGCTTTTCAAGGCCAACAATGTCACATGACTTCTTGCGCCCTATACTTATGTAACCAAAAACGAAAGTGGCGAGAGGTATTGTGCTGGCCACAACAGAATTTTTCAGTTGTTAGATTCACAGCCTAGACTTTTAAAAGTTTGGCTTGACAAAGATTGAAAATTAATTATTTTCAATTTTTAATTAGTTGTACATTTTGCTTTTTATTCCTTTATATTCAATACGTTGTTGTCAGAAAAAGTAAAAAGCATAAACGTATTAATTGTTATGTTTCTTGGAAATTGTTTAAAAAACAGTTTCACAGAAGTATCTTTCATTATTTCTTTCATCGAAATTCATAAGAAAACTTAATGAAGTCTGCATATTTCTTATTTTCTATTGTGTTGGCAATGAATAAGAAAAAAGTCTTGACGTTTTGATTTTGTGTCTGTATACCGATTGCAAACAATATGTACATAAGTTTCATGATATAATAGATTTCGTCAAACGTCCCTATTATTTTGTTTTTGAACAATACTATTCAACTGCTAACTCCTCGCTAATTATCTTTAAGCAGTTGGTCATACTAACAGTCTTTATTTTTCATATTTCTTAAGACACCCAATATGTATGTATCATACAAAGAACAATTTTGAAATTGTAGACGGATTCTACAAAAACACAATTTGATGACAGTGAATAAATACGTAGTCCTTTGAGTAATTTCATGAAGATATATACGTTAATATTTATTTGAATTAGACGTCTGTTGTTTCGAAGACAAAAAAAGCCGTTGTCTGGGGTAAATAATTGAAATAGGTCAAGTTCTGGCGTCCTACGACCATCATTAACGTATATGGGGCAGAAATGGAAACAGTATCAGGGTATCAGAGCCCTGCTTTCGCATTGTAAGCATTTCTGCGGTGATTCAACCCTCGCCCCGCGGTTGTGGCCGGCCCGAGAAATTCCGGTGTCCTTCTAAGAAGACAATGCGTAAACTTCGTCTAGAAAGTGAAACTGTGGTGTGGTGTGCGACTTCGAAATTTCTCTCAACCTCCACGGGTACTCTCATAGGATATTTTTTAATAAAACCCGTGAACTAAGATATGAAATAGTTCTTATTGTTTCACTAATGAGAGAAAATCTATGTTTTTATTATTTAATGAATATATAATAAAATGGTTCGAATATTAAATAATTAATCACATAATATCACCGAATCTGTATCCGAAAAAGGTTGCTTGACTTTTGAATGGGCTCTGGTAATTTCATTTTTTAAATAAAAGTTAGGTTATCAATTTAAATGAAACGACTTACTTTGAATATGTTTATATAGGGTGACAGTGAAAAACGAGCTACTTAAAATAACTTTTTACCTCCCGCTACCCTTGGTAAGGGAGGTATAGGGATCGTGCTAAAAATCGCATATCGAGATTTTGGTAAATGACCACGTTTTAAGGTCCCTACAATCCAATTTTAACATTTTCACGATGATGTCTGTGTGTATGTATGTATGTACATATGTATGTGTGTGTGGATCCTGTTTACGCTCTAACTCAAATACTATCATTCAGAAAGTTTTGAAACCATGTATTTCTACCGTATTCTAATATGGAAATATCTGATTTGATTTTGGTGGCAATCGGATAACCGGAAATGGCAGTTTACTTGAAGCTCAAGATAGTTTTTCTTCAAAAAATAGCTTTAAATGTAATTTTTTCTCAATTTGTTATTATAAAAATTAAAGATTATTCCATTTTCTACAAGTTTGCTTTAATACTTTTTCTATATATTGTATGGATAAATTTATAAAGTAATATAAAAATTATATACATAGGTAAGTGGCGGGAGGTACTGTGTTGGTCACATCAGATTTTTTATTTATAGTTATTTTTTAATTTTCTTGATATATTCGTAAACTAGGCTTGGGGGCTCAGAAATGATGGTATTTGACATGATGGTAGCGCTGCCGGTTTAACCAGAAGTTTTAAGGTAAAGTATCAGAAACTTTTAATATTAAAATGGCTAATAGTATATTACGTAATGAGAGATGTAAGAAGCAGATTACGTACGAGTAAAATGATAGACACACGAGACGCGTAGCGTCGAGTTTGTAATTTTATGAGTGAGTAATTGCTTTACATCTCGAATTATGTACTATACTTTTTCTACGACCACTCATTAATATTTTGTAAATTGAAGCAAAATTCAGATACATAGTTATAAATTAATTATTTTTTTATTGCATTACTTACAAATTACAAATAATATTATCAACTAATTTTGTTTATAATAATAATTATTACCTCAGCATATGTATTTGTAATCACACAAAAAAGCAGACGTCAAAAAGTTTGGTGGGTTTTATTTACAAAAATAAAACTGCGCAATGATGTTACCATGGTTACTGCTAAGCGTAGGGATATACGATGAAAAATAGTTCCCTACTGCAAATTTGATTGAAATGAAATATGTATTGTTGACATAATATAATATTAATATAATAACTCAAAAAAATATGTATTTATATGTACATGTCAGATAAATTTCATTCTATTATATTTAAATCTTAAATTTTATTTATCAAATTTTAATCATTTCTTAGTTTGACAATCAGTCCTGCCAACTTAAATTTGCTGTTCATTACGTAACAGTGTTACGTAATGAAATTTCATTACGTAACACTATTCATAAGCACGTACTTACATTGTTAGTAGTCTGTTCAGTAATGACCCTCTTACAGTATTGGTAGTAGAAAAAAGGTATTTGTTTATCTCAAATTGAAAAAAAAAATGGACTAAGGTTGTTTTTGCTAAAAGGTCCTCAATTATTAATGCCAACAACTCCAGTAATTCTTCCTAAATCGTTAGTGAGATAATTTAAAATCCTATTACAAATCTTAACACGTTAAGCGATAATATCTGCAGGGGACACAGGGCCGTATTTATAATAACATCCAATTTGCTACACAAACATTGGAATTTGCATTCAGTTTGTTCGTATTCGAGATAATGATATGCCAATATCACTGCACGTTACACACTGCAACAATTCTACACATGAGTCCATCTATTTGCTACATTATTAACATATTTTGTGAACTAGTGCGTACAGGAATATGTATTCATATTTGTTACACAATTTGATTAGTGAATTTAAATATTGAATCAGGTATGTTGAATGTATAAATCATAAAATGCAAAATATGCCATTTAAACTTTAAAGAATGATGTATATTTATCACATGTATGTATCGAAAAAATACTAATATAAATGAATAAAATCGGGTTTTATTTTATAATACTGTTATATTTCCAATACTATTTGACAGAATTAATTTTATAATTCTATTTTGAAATGAAACATTGTTATGTATTAAAGGATAAAAGCATTATTAATTTGTATTAGTTCTGTCATGAAAATTATTAAATGTTTACTTAATTAAACTGTATAATCATGACTATATCATTCATTAAGTTGTAAACCAATAAAAATGAATAATTTTCCTAAGTTACCACGTATTGTAGCGGTTATTATTAAGTAACCATGGTGAACGAATATACGAACCTTTGTATATTCGAATATACCTACCTTCGTATATTCACTAATAGGTGCGTTTGGTTATTTTGTTCTATGTAAATTTTAATCATTTCTTAGTTTGACAATCAGTCCTGCCAACTTAAATTTGCTGTTCATTACGTAACAGTGTTACGTAATGAAATTTCATTACGTAACACTATTCATAAGCACGTACTTACATTGTTAGTAGTCTATTCAGTAATGACCCTCTTACAGTATTGGTAGTAGAAAAAAGGTATTTGTTTATCTCAAATTGAAAAAAAAAATGGACTAAGGTTGTTTTTGCTAAAAGGTCCTCAATTATTAATGGCAACAACTCCAGTAATTCTTCCTAAAAGCATTATTAATTTGTATTAGTTCTGTCATGAAAATTATTAAATGTTTACTTAATTAAACTGTATAATCATGACTATATCATTCATTAAGTTGTAAACCAATAAAAATGAATAATTTTCCTAAGTTACCACGTATTGTAGCGGTTATTATTAAGTAACCATGGTGAACGAATATACGAACCTTTGTATATTCGAATATACCTACCTTCGTATATTCACTAATAGGTGCGTTTGGTTATTTTGTTCTATGTACTCAGAACTGGCAATATCATTTTAATTATATTTACGGACATGATCTTTTTCACTCGATCACAGTATCGAGTATATGAGTATAAATAAATCTGTAGTTAGACTTTGAGGAAGAAATTCGTGCGTTGTATGCTTTAATTAGTCATTTAAAACCACACTGACTGCTCCAAGTGCACCGAAACAAATAATTGAACGCATCTATTATTTGACATCAAGGAATTATGGAAGTAAAAATTTGACAAGTAAACAAATAATTATTTGGAACACAAATCTGGAACTGCACTGTTGCTAGTATATTTGAAATACAAACATTTATTTTGAAATACGAGCATTTCAATGTAATATTACATACTACTACAACTATATTAAAAAAGATAGGTTATGTAGCATACAGTTTGACGTTTCTGTCAAAATAGATCACAGGTCTACGTTAAATTTACTATTTACCTTTTAATTTATTTTTACCTTCCGTCACCTTTAGGTAAGGAAGGTATTGTCTTTGGTCAAAAAATTCAATGATGAGTTTTTACTGAATAAGCACGTTTTAGGGTCCATATAATACGATTTTACCATTTTTACGATGATGTCTGTATGTATGTGTGTCTGTGTGTCTGTGTGTGTGTAACAAAATTTCCGGATTCCATAACTTCAATACCACGATTCCAAAAATTATAATTTTTTCGTATTCCTCAAGTTTACATCCAGAAGAACATCTGATTAGATTTTGGGTATAATTGGTCAACCGGAAGTAGTCTCATTTGAAGATTTAACAGTTAAATTTGATTTATTGACATTTAACGTTATTATAACTTAAAGAATATATTATTCTCTATACGATTTGATTACAATTTATACTTCATATTCAATAGATACAGAGTTAAAGAATTTTAAAGAAATTAAATTTTATAATTCAGCCAGCTATGCCAAACTTGGGAACTAGTATCAAATTCATATAATTCAAATTGACAGATGTCAGTATAAATAAAAAGTAAATTAATGTGGCAGATATGAGGATGTTGAAGTAGATATTGGGGAATAGACGGAAAAATATGGTAAGAAAATAACTCTAGTATTACAAGTTTTTAGAAAGATACAAGAAAGACGATTACATTGGTTTGAACATGTCATGAGGAGAAAGGAAGAATTATATTGGAACAAGAATGAATAGTTTAATAATAGGACGTTAAAGGAACAGAGGAAGACCAAAGATAAGATGGAAGGACTGTATTGCGGAAGATTTGAGAGAAAAGGAACTGAATGAGAACGACATGCAAAAATAGCGACCCCTAACGAATGGGAAAAGCTAAAGATGAAGACGATGCCAGTGTCAAGTGCAATTTGAAAAGTTTGTTTATGAAATAATTTTACGGGAAATTTAGAATCTTTTGTAAGAAAAATTATGGAATTTATACATTATACACGAGAATGACGGAAGGTATTGTGCTGGCCACAACAGATTTTTTATTCATGATATAGTCTACCTGTATACAACTCGACAATAGAAAATTCTCGACATACTCAACGAGTTGCCTATTGTAAATACCACTCGACCTTCGGTCTCGTGGTGTTTCCAGGCAACACGTTTCGTATAATCGAGAATTTTCAATCGTCTTGTTGTATAATATATGAATATCAAATTCAATGTATTTGTATATAAAAGTCAAATATGGGGATTTAATTTTTTTTATGTTAATCTTGACAAAAAGTATTTATATTTTCAACAAATGTATACGTGAAAAAAAAATAATAAAGTTTTGGGGAAACGCTTGTGACGTATTAGCCCCAAAAAGAGAGATACTATTTATCTGCAGTGACACAGAACTATGACTATGAATGACATTATAATTAATTTAATATTGTCTTCTAAACAGATACATTAAATTCTAAATTAAATCTACAAAATTTTACCCGTCAAACAAATATATTAACAGCAAATTAAATCAACAGAGCATGCGCGTTGACTCCAACATATGAAATTAGCAATATTGAGGTCTTGACGTCATTAAAAACTTTTATTCCTTAATCTTTATTTAAGGGTTTCATTAATGTATATACAATTGTATATTAATAAGCATTATTAATTGTCTAATAATAACTGATTTTAGTATAGGTACCTTACAAACTTAGAAAAAATAGTCATGGAATAAATTTGAATAAGATCAATGCAAACATATTATAAATGACACGTGTGTTAATTGGTGATTAATAATTTTAAACAAACGTTTCAATCACCTTTATTTAAACACTTGATAATAAATTAACTATTTATTTCACTTTTCAAATCAAATTTTCATAATTTTATTTTTAAGTACTATACCTACTTACGACTAAAATTGGTATGCATTACATATGTTTTAAAATTATGTTGCATAGGAAATCCCCATTTTGATAAATATTTCTTGTTTTATATATTTTTTAAATTAAAAGTATTTAAAATTAAGTATATGTAGCTATTTAAATATTATAAAATTTGATATTTACTTACTCATTTTCGTATATACGGTACACAATGGCAGAAGAGTTTGAACGAGTGAACGTACTCACCTGCAAAAAAAGAGAAATAATATATTAGACACAAATAGAATAAATAATTCAACACAACACAGTACATTATACATTGTAGGTAGTTTATTTTATACTACAAGTAAATCTAAACGTAAGGCTTACATTTACATTTAAAACGCATCCAAAACCAAAACGAACTTAAACTTTTTCACTAGCATTATTTTAGGTCTTTTATTCTCTATAATAGAATTTTTTTAGAATTGCTTTATTTAACTCAAAAATATTTCAGCACGATAAAAGAAAAACTGTTCACAGTTGAAAGCAAACATTTCAAAATTAAAACGTTATTTGACTGTAAATGTAAACGTGGATGAACAATAGCCAATAAGAACAAAGTTTTCAAAAGGGAATTTACTCTTTATAGTTCAAAAACAGGCAACAGTAAATAACATGAATATGAATTTTTAATGTAATTATACTTTGAAGTTTTAACTTTATGTTTTATATTTATAATTTTTATGTAAATAATATATACGAGTAATATATAAAAAGTAAAATTTGTTGTTTTCTTTTTTTATTAAAAAGTAAAAGATTCATGTTTTTCATCTTTTATTAGTAGAATTCTACTACAACTGGACCAGAATACTTGGAATTTAATTTACCGTTAATGCCAATTTTGAAGCCATTTGATTATAAACAAGCCAACAAATTGTTACAGTTTAATTTTTAAAAAATCAGTCATATTCGAAATTTAAGATTTTAGCTCCGTCCATTCTGTCAAATTCAATAGTGTCGTTAACTTATTTTTTATGAAAATACATAAGATTCTACTGTTATTTTGTTACGAGGTCTCGCTATTAAATAACGAGACTGCTTATGAAAAAGAGTTTTATTTTAAAAATTATTTTATAATCGAATGCTCCCCTTCAATGTACTCCCCTCCCCTCGCCACACACCATTCCATTCGTTTTTTCCATTGGTCAAAGCAATGTTGGAAGTCTTCTTTTGTAAGAGCGTTTAGGTGCTCCGCCGATTTTCGCTTCACCTCTTCCATCGACTCGAACCGGGTTCCTTTTAAGACAGACTTGATCTTCGGAAACAGAAAAAAGTCACAGGGTGCTAAATCAGGCGAGTACGGCGTGTGTTCAAGCACTGGAGTGCCTCTAGCGGGTAAATAACGCTTCACAAACAGCGCGTTATAGGCAGGTGCGTTGTCCTGGTGCAAAATACACGATTTGTTTTACCACAACTGCGGCCGTTTCTTACGAACTCGTTCTCGCAGTGTTGTCAAAACTTTCAAATAGTAAGTTTGGTTTACAGTTTGACCCTCGGGAACCCATTCAGTCATCACGATGCTGTTGATGTCGAAAAAACGATTAGAATGGCGTTAAATCTTCGGTGCTCTCTCGGCTTTCAGAAAACCGTTTATACCATTGGAAAACACGCGCACGAGAAAGAGAATTCTCAGTATAGGCCTCTTTCAACAACTTATAGCACTCAGTCGGAGTTTTTTTTAATTTAACGAGAAATTTCACATTGATCCGTTGCTCGTGTTTTTCGTCGCACATTGTTATCGGCACGAGAAAAAAACATGTTCGTTTCTAACCTCTATAGAAAAAATACTACTACAGCGACAAAAACATATTTTAGTACCGAAATAGTAGACACTTCCCGCTATCCAACGCTGCATTCGTTTCCCCCCCTTCCCCTCTAGGACGCCATCTGCGCGTAGTCTCGTTTTTTAATAGCCAAACCTCGTATTATAAAAATATGTTCCAGCAAAAGCATTCAAAATCCAAAATAAATAAACTGGTAAGTTTATTAGCAAATGTGACACCAAAGATGTGAAAAATACTGACACAGTTTCGGCTATAAATCAATATATACCTGAAATAATAAATAGACTTACGTTACAGAGACAATATTTTCTACAACGAGCATCGTTTTAAATGGCTTGTCGTAACTTAGTGGAAACAATATTAAATTTTGAAAGACAAGCGTGTTATTTCCATCCTTATTGCGCGCCCTTATTGCCAATGTTAACAAGAGAGAAATAAATGTATGTCAACTTGTTAATTTGTTCATGATACATATGACCCTGTTCAGACATCTTTAAAAGTAAACCGGCCACAATAGCTATTTGTCTATTAAGAGCGCAAAATAGCACATTGTCGATTGAGAGGTTGTCGCGCGGCATTCTCTCGAAATCAACAATGTCCATTTGCGCTCCAAACACACCCAAAAATTTTTCTACAGTCGCTACCATAACAAAAAATAATAAAATGTACACTTTGTATTTACACTACTACTCAATTAATAAGGATTAATATAAAGAAAAAACGTCTTTTATATTTAATTTTAATTTATCGTTATTTCCCATTCTTCTTGACCTATTGCTTCAATTTAATCTAAACATTTTATACTTTCGTTTTTGTAAATGAATGCCCTATTTTATTTTCACAATAGAGCATTTTTTTTTTTGGTTATGTAATATACCGACAGAGCAGTTATGTCAGTTTGATTTGTAAAAGTGGTAAATGTGTCACTACAGTGCCATTAGTTCCTGACTAAACGTTTCCATTAAGAATGTAGACAAGTGACATTTCTCAACATTGTATAGTTAGAAATTTGGACAGCGGGCGTTTTTTCTACTTTGTCGCGATAGAGCGGCAAAGTGACATTTTGCGTTGACAAAAGAGAGCGCAAATGGCTACTTTCTATGTAGACTGTAGAAAAATATTTTTTCGTGTGATTGATACAGTAATTCCTATACTTGTATCTACCAAATTCTACAAAACCACAATCCTGCACTTCATATAATGGCCCCAAATTTTGAACGATTACTTCACCCTACAATCACCGGCATTGTTTCCTTGCATTAGTGACGTCAGCAGTACGTCGCGACTTTTCACTACTACCCTAGTTGTGGATTTAGAGCATCCCGCACTTATTTCCTCATGGTTGCTTTGCTTTTGTTGCGGGGCTTACGGCTTTGTGTACGAGTCAGCCTGCTGCCGTGATCTATACACAAGAACGCGGATGAATGTAGTGGTTTTCACGTTAGCTTGGTGTAATTGTAGATATAGGTTAGGTTAGCTTATGTAAATACGAATGAACTGTTATATACGAGTTTGAGTATATTATAAAGCCATCGATAGGGTTGTACGTATTACGGACTCAATTTAATTAATATGCCATACTGAATTGACAAGAGTGTAGAAATCTTCAGTCCATACATATTTAACGGCAAGTGTAATAGTTACAGCGCGGCTATTACAAGTGTCATACTCTCAGTGTTTTTATAAACAAAGTAAGCAAATAATTCACCTTGAAACCGAAATCCTTGAAGAAGCTTATCGCCTAATTTTGCCGATTTGCAAGAGACTCCTGGAATCCTAAAATAATGACGCTGCCAGTCATGTTACCAACCATGTAGTGTCAATTATTGTGAAAAATGCGGTATTAATTTGTGTCTCAAAAACCACGAGAAGATGATTTGTGATAATTGTGTGATTAGTGTTGATGAAGGCGAAACATTGGCACAATGTTTCGTATTTTTTCTTATCTAAAAACATATTTATTTTATTTTGTAGAACAATAATATTTTTTAAATTTATTTACTAAAATTAGAGATGTTTTTATTTGAAAATAGTTGAATATTGCCATTTGTGCTATGGCAGGCAAAATTAATTTAATAAAAATGATTAGCAAAATTGATTCTTTAGTGTTATAAAATCATTTAAGTTTGTATTATGAAGATAGGAAGGATATTAGTTAAAAGAAATAAGCCATACTGTATGTATCTAGTAGATACAATGCGACTAATCGCGTTACAAAACAAGACGTGCTTAACGGAGGGTTAATATAATCGAACTACATTAAAAATGTATTGGTTAATATGTTCGCTTCACATGACGTTGGTGGACGTCATAACATATTTATGTTCCGGTGCGCATGACGTTTTCAAACGTCAATTGCTGAGCTGGACTAAGCAAAGAATAGTCTGTGAGCACTCTGTGAGAGTCACGCGCTGTGAGCACATAGCGATAGCATTTTTGGTTGTTTTTTTTTTGCTTTTTTTCCTTCGAAAAGCCATTCTTATTTTTGCTAGAGATTCTTTGTTGTGTATTTTGCGCTTATGTCAAAGTTTATGTTTTATGTTAAATTTTATTGTGTTTATTTGGTTTTTATTATTAAAATATGTTTGATTACATTATTTCCCATCATATTTTAATTTAACAGTGCGTTTCAAGGTTATATGTATTTAGGCTTAATTCAACGCACAAAAAAAATCTTATTACAAAAATCACTCATTTCCTAAGTGCGGTCAGCCAATTTTTTTCAGTAGCGAATTAAAAGATTAATAGTATATTACATCCGAGGTGGGATATGTTTCATTACAGCCGAGGATTTGTGTATATTACTGAGAGGCGAAAACTCGAGGTGAGATACAGCGCGAGGCTGTAATGAAACTCTCACCGAGGTATGTATACTATTTTATTCACAATCATCCTCTTTTTAAATCAATAATTTCCAGAATAAATCATTGAGTTATAACCTTTAATTTTGTTAATGTTTTTTGACAGCTCTATTAAAATTTGTTTCGCCTACTTTATTAAAGGTATCTATGACAATGTTGCTAGGTAATCCCTACATAAACATTTCTAACCCGTGGGGTGGAAGTGAAATCTGTTATTTCCAACCCAAAAGATTGTCATTGCAGTTAGGAATGACGTATTTCCCAACCTCTAAAAGGTTCGGAATCGACATATTACTATAATGATTGTGAATAAAAATACATACTTTTGTGATGCATAATATTTTTTTATTAAAATCCGTAATTTTCAGCTAATACAATTACATTTCCAGCAATTTTTAATTAATATTTAGTTTTTTAATTATAAGCTAATGCCAGATTGATTTTAAATATTCCAATATCTAATAAAAGAATGTTAATTAAAAAGGATAATAATATATCAACAAACGATTTAATGAACATTGAAACAAATAATTATAATAAAAGTAATAACAAGTGAACTGCACGAACAAATGAAAAGATAAATAATTCAAGAACGGAAGTTTATTACCTGCAAAAACATAAAATCAAAAACAAATATGATTTCGTAGAAAATAATGATAATTGAAATATAAAAAGTTTAGTGTATTAATTAAAAATTTAAATAAATAGACACAAAAAATATTATCCCTTCATCTATTTTAGAGTTATAAGTAATTCAGTATCTTATCCTTTCTAATAAATCAGTCCTGCCTTTCCAGCTGTAAAGAATTGAGCGTGGGTGAAGCAAGAAACAGGAAAGAGTTTATCAAACATCAAAAGGCCGTGTGTTGTTTGACACACGTGAAAATATCGTTGTTTACACCGGCAAACGAGAACAACGCAAGAAGTCAAGCGATCTCTTCTGTTTGCGGTGGTTAGCGCGATCGGTGCCAAATAACTTCGGCAATGAAATCAGCAAGCACTGAAAAATACCTCATTCACGACCGGTAAGAAGCACAATGTAAAATTTCGTTCACTAGGTCAGGAAGAAATTATTATGTGTTTACTATTTGTTTTGTACATTGTAAAAATAGATTAAGTAGAGCAGCAACTATGTTTCATTTTTCAAAACAAATTTATCATATTCATCTTTCTTTAACAAAAATAAAAACTATAAATAAAGTTATTAATTGTTTTGCAATGACAGACAATTTTGAACAAAATATGAGTGGATTATTTACTATTGTTCTAGCTTGATTAGTAACAAATTTAGTAAAGTAAGGAAGGTATTTTCTTTGGTCAAAACATTGAGTTTCTAATGAATAAGCACATTTTGGGAGCCCAAGAATATGAATTTACTATTTTTACGATGATGTCTGTATGTGTGTGTGTGCGACTCAGTGTGTGTGTGTGTGTGTGTGTGTGTGTGTGTGTGTGTGTATGTGTGTGTGTGTGTTTCTGTGTGTGTATATGACTATCGTTTCGGATCCAATACCACGATTCCAAAAATTATAATTTTCTGTATTCTTCAAGTTTAAATCCATATGCAGACATGATTAGATTTGGGTTATAATTGGTACACCGGAAGTACCCTCATTTGCAACTTTTAACAAATTTTCATTATTAACATGTAATGTTATTATGACTTAAGAATATATTATTCTCTATACGATTGGATTGCATTTTATACTTCATATTCAATAGATATAGAGTTAAAGAAATATAAACATATTAAATTTCATAAATCAGCCAGCTATACTATTTTAGTGTCAATGAAACGAAAATGAATGTAACAGATATGAGGATGTTGAGATAGGTGTTGGGGAAGACACGGAATGATAGGGCAAGGAAATAAATGATACGGGAAATGACTCAAGTGGTAAAGTTTTTAGAAAGTTACAAGAGGGACGATTACATTGGTTTGAACATGTCATGAAGAGAGCTGAAGAATATATTGGAAGAAGAATGAATAGCTTAGTTATAGAAGGTTGAAGAAACAGAGGAAGACCAAAGATAAGATGCAAAGACTGTATTGCGGTAGACTTGAGAGAAAAGGAATTGAATGAGGATGACATGCGAAACAGAAATGAGTGGATGAAGAAAATAAAAAATAGCGACATCTCACGAATGGGAGAAATTAAAGAAGAAGACGCCAGTGTCAAGTGCAATTTCCATAGTTTGTTTATGAAATAATTGTACTGGAAATTTATAATCTTTTGCAAGAAAATATATGTATGGAAGGTAATGTGCTGGCCACATTAGTTTTTTTAATCAAACCGAGAGAATCGGTAACCACTGTAACAATGTCATATCATAAACATTGCAATAATAACCAATGTACACATATCAGTAAAATCTCGAATGGCTTTAGTGCTTTACACAATAGGGCAGTTGCAAAAAAATATAAGCTTTCTACGTATTAAATTTTAAAATATATTGTTTTTTAAATATTTTGAAACATCCATTACAATTACACTTTAAGGATTTTATTTTGCTCGAAGTGTTGAATCACTCTGTTATTATATATCGTTTGCAAATTCCATTCGCACATATAAAACTACACTTAAGTATGTATATCATAAATAACTATTTTAACGATTAAATTATTTGTAAATTTCTGTTTTACACTAATATATTCTCATTTTTTTAAATTTGCTACGACTATTTAAACTAGCCTTTACGAGCCCAAACTCAATAATTTGGCCGGTTTACATTTTCAAAAAAATATCAAATCTACTCAAATGTTTAGAAATTTGTATAAAATTCTTTCAGCTATTTTAAATAGGTATACACTTAATATATATATATATATATATATATATATATATATATATATATATAATTTATAAATTATAAATACAGTGCCATAATTATACAACCAAATGTTGTTTTCCCACTCTTCGTCTCCTGGCCTCTCTGTCGTATGCTACCTCCTCTTCTAAATCTCGATCTCTCATGGCTCTTCGAATTCCCTCGTTCCATAATCTCCTTGGTTGTCCTCGTCGGTTTGTTCCTGGTGGTTGCCAGTTTAAAATTCTTTTTGGCCATCTCGTCTCTTCCATTCTTAAAAGATGCCCAAACCATTTTAAACTTCTTTTCTCAATTCTATCTATTGCTGTTTCTTGAGCCGACATGCGATTTCGTATATCCTCATTTCTGACTCTGTCCATTCTAGACACTCCTGCACTTCTTCGGAGATAATCCATTTCTATCGTTAATATTTTTCGTTTATCTTTCAAGGGCCATACTTCGCTGCCGTAACTCATAACTGTTTCCACCATCGTTTGTCCTATGCGTTTCTTATTTTCTCGACTTATGTTTTTATTCCACCATACTCCGTTTAGGGCTCCCACATTTTTTTTTTGCTTTGTGTACTCTGCTCTTTATTTCTTGATGGCCTATGCCATTTTTATCTACTATTGTACCCAAGTACTTATAGTTGTACACTTGTTTCACCGTCGTATCGTTCTTCAATAACACGTCGAATTTAGGGTTTGAATTGGTGACTAGGTATTCAGTTTTTTCAAGACTGACTTGAAGCCCCCATTTTTGGTATTCGTCATGTATAGACTTAAAACTTTAAAAGACTGGTGATATGATAATAATTCGGCCGGTATTTTAAAAACCATCTTTTAGCTCAGATTTAGATATTACCAAAACCCTTTACTTTTAGCTAAATGAACAACTTCGTGAAAATCCATGCGTACAATAAAACTTACCTAGCAAGTCGTACGGGACATTACTCTTAGGAAAATGTGCAGGGCTTAGGGATACAATGCCAAATAGAATTAAAGCTGGTATTAATAATAAAGGCGATGTAACTGTAAACCATTATTAAATGGCGGAATACTTGAATAATATATGTTGAGTTATATAAATTTGTTCTTTAAGGAACAATAAATAGATGTACACTTTTATTTAATGTCATATTCAAAATTCGTAGCAAAACGTTATTAAAATTTCTGACAAAAAAAAAACAATATGTATTTATATTTATTCAAGAAAATAGTTTAAAATAGTTTCCTTTGTCCTTTCATGTTATATCCAACTTAACAATCATTTGTCTTAATTTGAAATGTTTATTATTCCTGTCCTTTTATGAGGTCAGGCTTTCGAGTGTATCTCCAACAGAATTTCAGATGTAAAATACGATATTAAGTGCGATAATACAATTTTCTTCGCATATATGCATTAAGCTAGTTTGTCCATTTTGGAAATGTCAAATGAATAGGCTGTTGGTGTGTGGGAGTGCGGGTTTGTGAGGGTGTTATGAATACGGACTAAATGGATGAATGTAATATGAAAGGGAAAGTTGTATAAGCTGAGACATAAAAGAACTTTGTGAATATGGATGAGGTGGAAGGAAAGGTAGAGGTTTCCAGTTTCCAGATAAATTTATAAAATATTAGTTCGTCCTGTTTTGCATAGATAGGATAGAGATTTACTAGAAAGTTTCAGCATTTCAGCAAAAAGGTTAAATTTTCGTTACGAAGATATATTCATCAAAAATAAATGAAACATTTTATTGTATGTTTCACTTTTCAAGAAGAAAAACTTCCATCTGACGTCGAAGAAGAGACATCAGATGCATTAGATAAATTATTGCCTCAAAAATCACGAAAAACATATGAAAAAGAATACGAGTTCAAAAATGGAAAAGCGCAAAGAATATCAATAGCGTAAATGAAAAGATTGTTCTGGCATATTTTTCTGAGAAGTCAAAGAAAGTCAAGCAATTAACATTATGATCCTATTACTCGATGCTCAAGTGTACAGCAAAATACAAGTTGTGAATCTGTTCCTAGAATAGTTGTTTCTGGTAACATTAATTGTAAAATTGAAGTTATATTTAATATATATATATATATATATATATATATATATATATATATACATCTATCAGACATTAAAGCGTCCGTCAATTGATCTTTTACCATCATTGAAGCGTCCACCTTCAATGAAGCGTCCGTATACGGACGCTCTAATGTATCTCTGTTAAAATGGTCATTTTTCAACGTCTTATGCCATCTGTTAGTGTTTGGCAAAAATTGTCCTGGGCGCTTTATTGTAACATATTTGGATAATTTCAATCATAAACCGTATATTGCAGTTCTGCCTTTTCCCACTAGTGTCGCTAGTGTTGAACGGCGTATATCTACGAAAATATATATTTCATACAGTTTTTCGATTAACGGGCGTCCATACATTTGGCAACATGTTTTAAGTTATACGAATATTTGAAGGTTATATTTTCGTACCTGATGTAATTTTAACTGCATTATTTGTTGCAGAGTGAGTTAAAATTCTGTTGCTATGGAGTTAATAATGACGGTTTAAAACGTTAAAATTGAATAAAATTATTTATAAATTCTTATTGTTGTTTCAAACTCTACATAGGTAAACATTACACTTATGTGTATCTGTGTTCCGGGTTTCTACAATTTTTTGTTTGATGGGAAATACAATGGTAAAATTTTGATGATAAGTTTATCTTTACTAATTGAAGATGTTTAGAATTTAAAAGTGCAAGCAATGATCCTAAATTTATTGATATAAAATAATCCTGTCACGAACTAGACGTAAATTGAAATTTCCATCTTCAAGCTGTTTCCAAAATGCCATTATAAATTAAACAAATGACTGCATTATTTTGTATAGTTCGAGTTGGACCAATTTGTACTTTAATTCTTACATTGATTTTATTATTATTAAAAATAATAAATGAACTTACTACAAATTAAAAAGTTCTTTATTAGTGCAAATAATTTTTTATTTTAAGTTACACCCCATAATTAATATTAATATTTATTTGGGTCTGTCTGATTGTTTAATTTCTCTTGGTACACTGTAAAAAATAATAGTGATTTTGTCGAAAAGTTATAGTAATTTTTTACTATAATATGTATGTAATATTAAATTTTACATAAACTATGTAGGCTTACATTTACATACAAATAATTCTATAAATTTGCTAATTTACCCTTATAAATATAAAAAAATTACTAGAATTACTATGTAATATTTATATTACAATAAATATATGAGATTTTACAATAATATGTTTATATTTCTATAACAATTTTGTCTAATTTTATAAGAACTATGTAAAAACTCAATTCTTTTTATTTTAGTTTGTATTTTTACAGGAGTTAGGGATAAACTCTAAATTTATTATAGTAAATTTAAAATACTTTATGTATTTATTACAAGTTTAAAGGTAATTACTATAAATATATGTGATTTTACAATGATATGTTTATATTTCTATAACAATTTACACATATTTTATAAGAACTATGTAAAAACTCAATGTTTTTATTCTAGTATATATTTTTACATGAAATAGGGGTAAATTCTAAATTTATTACAGTAAATTTAAAATACTGTATGTATTTATTACAAATTTAGAGTTAATTACTAATATTATAGAATTTACAAAATTTGAGGTAGGTTTAGCGGGATTGGACTTGGACAGAGTAGAAAATTAGGCCCGGGGAAAGTTTCAGGATAGGCCCACCTAACATAACAATATATTTTTTAAATTCATTCAGTTTTTGTTTTATTGTATGAACTATGTTTATAACATGATCATACAATATGTACGTGTTTTTCCACTATGCTTATGATTAATAAGTGAAAATATTTTGATTTCTTTGACAAGGGCAAGGGCGACAAACTCAAATAACTATTTACATAACAACCAAGAGACAAGAGACAGTCCTTATTGAGTTTTGCTTGTCAGTTTGCAAAAAAAATATTCATGAAATAGTCATGTCGAATAACATTCGTACATTTTCCTGACAAAATTTTCTGATTAATATACAAGAAGTACTTACTTAAGTTTGTTGCTTCTACGTTGATTTTACTCGTGATATTAGTTTTTAATATCACTTGTAAAATTGCCTAGCAACAAACATTTATAATATTGATATTTGAAAATATTCGGGCCTCTTCTGCAACTTGAGCTTGTAACATGCTAAATTGTTGATAAATAGAAACAAACTGTAATAGTGTTTAATAATCATACGTCTTAATGGGGTTAAAATTTCTTAATAATTATTTACTGTTATCCTAAAAAAAAACGGCAAAATACCCCCCCCCCCCGAATTTTTTTTAAATCCACCCTTGACTGCTATCTTCAATCTATTTGCATTGAGCAAGAATCCCCGCAAGTGACTAAAAGTTAACAACTGGGTTACAGAATATAGACCCGATTGTCGGCAAAATATGAAATACGCATATTAATACTTTATTTAAGTCTAACTTTAGGTTAAGAGATGATTTAACAAATCTTTTTTTTTACTACGATGCCGGCCATGGCCCTTATATGATTCAGCCCACCGGGGTCTGTCCAACACTTATAGCTATACTTGTTCTTGTATATTTACTCGTAGGTCATTGTTGTAAAAGTAAATACTTATTTTATTATAACTATGTATATTTACATAATTGTATGTAAAAACATTTGTTTGTCGGCTTATTCTAGCCAATAAGACATTAGGATTTAATAAAGGGCGCGGATTCATGCACAGACTCGTCTGCAAGGTACTGGCTCATACTGGTGTGAGGTGCTCTGTGTTGGTCTGTAGATCGCAGTGTGCTACGCTACGAGTATAAACTTGTGACACTGTACTTGTGATTAGTGTGAAGTGCTAATCGCCAAATCGCGTAAGAAAATTGGACTTTAGGTAGGTATATACATAATAATTAACAATAATTGTTTATAACGCATATTATTAGACAGTTACCAACTTTATTAGTTATACCATTGATTTTTAATACATAAAATATCGATGGCTATACCTACTTGTAATGTCTCGCAAAACTGTAATAAACAATTATTTATACGGTATTTAATATTTTGTTGGAATATTAAAATAACTACCATTTAACAGTTCACTTTCCGGAAATTTACATATTTCTATGTTAAATCATTTGTTTGTCGGCCTATTTCAGCCAATAAGAAAAGAAGACTGAGCCGAGTGCCGAGTAGGACGGACGCCGTCCAAGACACCTGGCAGCTGGCTGTGCTGTGACGTATTTATTCAAGTAGTAAGTCATATTTTAAAGGTAAAAATATTAATTTTTACAACTTCAAAACAAAAAAACATGTACTTTTGCGATTTTTGTTCAAAATCATTTGCAAGTTTAATATTTTATAATAAACATTTAAATATTCATAAACATGTAATGAATTTTACATTTAGATGCGCACATGAAGACTGTAATTTACTGTTTAATACATACTCATCTTTTGTAAGTCATAATTTTCGGTCTCATAGGTTACATTTTACAAAAAAAAATATTCATCAAGAATTAACTTGTTCAAACTGTTCTTTCATAACAAAAAATTTAAATGTATTAATAAAACACGGTAAAAATCATATAAAAAATAATGAAGCTATAAAATGCATAATTCCAGAATGTAACACAAATACATTGTTCAAAAATATATCAACATTTAAATCACATTTAAATCGAAAACATCCAAATAAACATATTTGTCATTATGATAATAGTTTGAACATACATACTGGCGCAAGCACAGCATCAAAAAATAGTAATGAGTTTCATGATTTTAATGATAGTAGTACTGAAATGGTTGAAAGCAATTTCCAAAATATGTTGTCTCTTATACCCCAAAATAATGTCAGTAGCATAATTAGCGCAACAGCATTACTATGTTTAAAATTACAAACAAAATTACTTCTAACTGAAGAAGCTTTGCAGACAATAATTGATGGTTTATGTGAAATAAATGAAAGTACGAGGTGTGTTCAAAAACTATCGCGAATTTTGAATTTTCGCGGGTTACGTATATTCGAATTTCGATCTTTTTGTGGCTTTATGTTGGTACTCATGTCTCTCACTTATGTCGACAAGCTCGGCCATTTTGAATGTTCACTTACTTGTTGACAGCTGCTTTGCTTGCACGTGTTTTGGGTCGTCTTCGATTTTTACCTAATGTGCTTATTCGTTAAAAACTGACTATGAATTTTTTGACCAAGACAATATCTTTCTTATCTAAAGGCGACGGAACGTAGAAAAAAATAATTCATTTAAAATTTGTCATTGTCATAAAATGTTTTTATCAAAGAAGTTATTTCATTTCTACTCGTAGAAATGAAATAACTTCTTTGATAAAAACATTTTATGACAATGACAAATTTTAAATGAATTATTTTTTTCTACGTTCCGTCGCCTTTAGATAAGAAAGATATTGTCTTGGTCAAAAAATTCATAGTCAGTTTTGAACGAATAAGCACAATAGGTAAAAATCGAAGACGATCCAAAACACGTGCAAGCAAAGCAGCTGTCAACAAGTAAGTGAACATTCAAAATGGCCGAGCTTGTCGACATAAGTGAGAGACATGAGTACCAACATAAAGCCACAAAAAGATCGAAATTCGAATATACGTAACCCGCGAAAATTCAAAATTCGCGATAGTTTTTGAACACACCTCGTACTAAGGAATTTATGAAAACCAAATTTGATAATTTAACATTAAAATACAATTGTAATTCTGTGAATGTTGAGCAAATCAAAAATGAATTATTTTCTCAAGATGATTTTCAAAAATGTCTCACATATGGATCTTTATCAACAACTTTTAAACGACATGAGTATTATAAAAATAATTATGGTTATATTAAACCGGTAAAAATTTCACTAGGTAGAAATAATAATCATACATTATGTCATTATCATTATATTCCAATAAAACAAACATTATCACAATTTTTAAAAGATTCAAGTGTTCAAAGGCAACTAATTTCAAAATCCATGTCAAACAATAATATTTTACTAAATTATTTAGACGGTAAAACATATAAAAATAATTTATTTTTCAAAGATAATACCAATTGTATAAACATTATTATTTATCAAGACGCTTTTGAAATTTGCAACCCTTTAGGATCAGCTAAAACTAAGCATAAAATAATTGGTGTTTATTATACACTCGCCGATTTGTACACACATAACCAGTCTAAAGTTGATCAAATGCAACTAATTTTATTATGTAATGAAAAAAATTTAAAATATTTTGGTATTCGAAAAATATTTTCGCAATTAGTTAATGATTTATTATATTTAGAACAAACGGGGCTAAATATTTATGTTAACAATACAGAAATTAATTATAAATTTGGCCTAATTGCAATTGTTGGTGACAATTTAGGAAGTCACATGATAGGCGGATTTTCTGAAAACTTTTCTCAAACTTCTAATTTTTGTCGCTATTGTTTATATACTATGGACAAATTGAAACAAAATGATTTAGTTAAGGGCTCTAAACGTACGAAAGACAATTACAATGAATCCATAAAACAAATAAAAATGAATGAATGCAGTCACCATGGAATAAAATTTGAGTCAATATTTAATAAATTAAAATCTTTTCATGTATGTAATCCTGGTCTTCCACCATGTTTAGGTCACGATTTATTCGAAGGAGTGATTCAATTTGACTTATTATTAATAATAAAATATTTTAAAAAATTGTACAATATCAATGATAACTATTTTAATGTAAAATTGAACTCGATAATTGTTGATAAAGATAATAATAAAACAACTGTTCCCAGGATTTGTACAAATTCAAAAAAAAATTGGCGGCCAGGCAGTTGAAAATTGGCGATTATTACAGATAATTCCATTGGTGCTGATTCCTTTCGTTAAAGATAATATTGACAAAGTGTGGCACTTATTGATTACTTTAAGATCTGCTGTTGAATTAATTTGCTCCCCGAAACTATCTTTAAATCAGACTGCACTTATAGATCAGAAAATTATTGAATACTTAAATTTGCGAGTTGCATGTTTCCCGACCATTCCACTGCGCCCTAAAGAGGGTATCACACGTATGCAGATATCTGCAACTGCTTTGACGCAACTTTTCAAAATACTCAACTCTTGTTATCACACGTGCGCAGAGTTCTATATATTTTAGGTTATTTACATATTTAATGTTGGTAACGTTTTTCTACACGTCTCATATGCCATAACTCTGAAACATCTCTAATTACATTTATCAACGTTTCCAAATATGTCTCCTAATGATTGTCTGTGGCACACATTTTTAAACTTTACATCAAAACATAAACACGTGTGTTTAGGGACTTTTAAGTTCTATGGCGCATGCGTACATCGTTTGTATGCACATATCTGCAACTTGTCTACGAAGTTTTCAAACATGTTCGTAAACTAGTTGCATGAAACTAGTCTCTTTATCATACGCAAAAAGTTGCATGAAATAAACAAAGTTGCGGAAAATCTGTGACAAGTTGCGCGTATGTGCTTACGTGTGATACCCCCTTAAACATCATTATTTGCTTCATTACGGTGATTTAACTCGTCAGTTTGGACCGCTTATGAGATTTTGGACAATGCGATTCGAAAGTAAGCATAGTTTTTTTAAAAACATTATTAGACATTCACCAAATTTTAAGAATGTGACATATTCACTTACAGAACGTCACCAACTTTTGCAAGCGTATTACAGTGCAGGATTGTTATTTAATGAAAAAGCTATTACAAATTCTGCTTCTACTTTCTGTTCTACTTTATACTCTGATTGTATTAATAATCTGATTAAAAGTGTTTGTTGTATTAATAATTTTAACAAATTATTAACTTGTGAAACCATAAAATTCCGTGGTAAAATTTATAAAAAAGACATGTACGTGACTGTTACGAAAACTGAACAGTCAGTAAAGTTGTGCCAAATTAAGTTAATATTACTATCTCAGTGTTACGAAAATATATATTTCGTAGGAGATGAATGTTATATGGAAGAAATACCAGAATACGGGCTATATCAAATAAGAATGCAAAACGAATGCACAAAAATTATTTGTAAATATGACGATTTATTGGACTATCAACCTCTGTTGCCTACTAAAATTAACGATAATTTTTATATATGGTTGAAACATGCTTTCTTTGATGAATATTGATTGCAGATGCCGGTCTTCAAAGTATGGTCTCAAGACAGGATGACTCGGAAATGCATATCAATTAAAGCTATAACTATGGAAGAATTTATATCTACAAGTAAACTTACGAAATTATATCGTAAATTTAGCAGAGTTAATTTTTTTTTTCAGTTAACGATAAATTTCAAACAAATGTTGCAAAAATATGTTTACATGCTGATGGTACTGTCATTGAAGATGATGAATCCTTGGCGGAATTTAAGGGAGAAGTATTCATTTTTCTAACTAACGATTCCGAATGGAGCCCTGCAGATGCTCACGCTAATTCACCGACAGTATCGCTAAACTCATCGATATCGATGTCTTCTTCTATCACATCATCTCCAAGCAATTCATCAGATTTTGACAATGAGACATTTGACTATGATCTTCTCTTGAATGATCTACCATCAAACATTACAAAGCTCCTTCTTGAAAATAAACGATTAAATTTTTCCGACTATGCTCTCCTTGTAAAAATTATGGTTGATAGTATAAGGATTTATATAGGTAAACACTGCGGCCGAAAAATTTTGAAACATATTTCTGAATATATTATCCACAAATATCCTAAAACATTTATGGATGTGGACGACGATAATATAAAAGTAGGAGTTGGTTACACTGGACTTTTGAGAAAATTAGAAGACCGAAATAATTACTTAAATAGAAACGAAAAGCTTAGTCCAAATGATTTAAATAAGGGACTAGTAAGAAAAAGACACGCAAAAAATTTGCAAGTAGGTTGCGTACAGTGGCAACCTGGTGAAATTCCGGAAGGAGAATCTCTTGACACGTGGGAGGCTAAAAAGCAAAAATTAATAGAGTACCACGATATGAATGTATCAGAAGATAAAAATATCAACAAGTTTATGGAAGACACCTACTCGTACCAAAGACTGTTTTTAAATTCATCGCCCATTCCGTCTATCACAAACATAAAAACTGAATGGCCTTATTTACTTGAAAGTCAATTCATTCAGAAACATGTACTTACACTTACAAATTGCGACATGTGCGATAAAATAAATTTGAGTGTGAGCAAATTCAAGAAAGTTATTAAATTTTTAAATAATATTGAAGATGCAGGCGAAAATGTTGATAATCTTCTTTTCAACTTTCTGAATGCTGTCACAAAACATTTTAAAGAAAAAATGGATTCTTTAATTATCACAATGAAGGTAAATATATAAATCCTGTCTTATAAGTTTATTCTAATTCTATTACGTTTTTAGGAAGAAACCACTAAGGATGATGCCTGTAAAGAAGTTGAGGTGTTAACTCCCTGTATATTAAAATTAAATGGTAAGAATTATTTTAAATACATACATATTATTCCTGCGGGAGTAGTAATAGTAATTTAATAGTTATCCGGTTATACAATTTAAATGGTGTTTCCATAAAGTTCGATATATTTTCTCAATTGACAGAATTTTATGAAATAATATTCTAGATATTTGAGGCTCTGTTTATATTTCGTAATTTCATTTTTGAGATGTCAATGAATACTAATCATTATTTGGTGGTGTCAAACAAGATAGCAAATCAAAATAGATTTTTTCGAAATATACAGTTTATAGTTTATGCTCTTGTCCGCAACAAACTAACAACATTTTATACCTGTCTCATAAAATTTGTCTTTTTTCTTCAAAACCTAATATATAACTAAAATTGCTTGTAATTATAGTACCAATATGGTAATTTTGTGTAAGTAGTATTTTTTAAAGTGGTATCTGTCTATTTTTTAAATATTCCAAAGAAAAAAATTAAAAGCGGGATACTATCAAGCTTTAACTATTTGACAATGTTCTTCATGTATGTAGACTAAAAGTAGATTTTAGTTGAAAATTGATATTAAATGTTGTCATAATACGAATAGTTTTGTAGCTACATACATATGTATATATGAGTATTTAGATGTGTTTTTTTTTCAGATTCTATGTTCTATATTTGTGTGGAAAAACATATACTCAATAATGGTTACCAACATTTAACCGAAGCATTTTGCGACATGTTTGCGTTATATTATATGTTAAATATGAAATATCCTAGTGGTTTGTCATTTACATACGAATTTATTCAACGATACATAATGAAAATACATCAAGACGGCGGAACAAAATCCGAAAAAAAAACAATTATGCGGACGAACTCTATATTAAATAAGGTTCTCTCCCTAATAAATAAGTTATCATTATTTAAATATTAAAAAAAAACATTCATTATCTTTTTTTTTATTTTGTTTTTTATGAAATACCCATTAACAGAATTGAGTCGAGTCGAGTCGAGTCAACTCTATTAATTTGTATCATACGCACTCTGGCTCGACTCAGCTCGACTCTAGAGTCAGAATGCGTATTTCGTATTTATAGTTGACTCGACTCGTATCTGTTAGTAGAGGTATTCACTCTAATTTAACATTTAAAATTTTCATGACATAATTATAATGTTGCAATAAGTTTTAATCGACTGTTAATGATGATTTGGAGAGGTGAAATAATGGAGATCCAGTCCTTGGTTAAAATATTATTTATTTAAAACAATACCGACGTTTCGGTCTCAATTAGACCATCCTCAGGGTTCTGGAAAACATCAACGGGGTACAAATATCATGCTCTACAAATTTTAAGAAAATAGTCACTTACATGTTTAATATGTTTTTAGATTTTTTGAAAAATAATGAATTGTACATAATTAAAAAAATTAATAAGGAGGAGGTTGTAGATGTCCTTTTTTAATTTTTTAATTATGTACAATTCATTATTTTTCAAAAAATCTAAAAACATTTTAAACATGTAAGTGACCATTTTCTTAAAATTTGTAGAACACGATATTTATACCTCCGTGATGTTTTCCAGAACACTGAGGATGGTCTAATTGAGACCGAAACGTCGGTATTGTTTTAAATAAATAATATTTTAACCAAGGACTGAATCTCCATTATTTCACCTCTCCAAATCATAATTATAATATTTATTAATTTCTGTGATATCAAATGTTCCTTACCACTATTAGTAAGAAACAAGAATAACTATTTATTTTTGTATTTTTTAAAATTTGGAATAAAGTGTAATTTATATGTATGTTGTGTTTTACTTGCCTGCTATGGAATTTTTAGGAAGGATTATGTAATATTAATATATTTATTATAATAAAATTTTCTATATTGTACAGAATTTTACATAAATAATAATTAAATTTCTATATTATTTTCTTAATAAAACAAACAATATGGATTATTATCTAAAGTTTCTGTAGAAAAACATGAATTTTAGTTGAATTTTAAAGAAAAGTTATGTGAAATATTAAATTTATTATAGTAAAATAATTATCATTGTATATAATTTTACATAAATAATTTCTAAATTTTCAAATTACTTCCAATATACTACATAATCAAACTGTAATATTATCTAAAATTTAAGTAAAAAAACATATATTTTATATAAATAGTTAATAACATTGCAGTAACTATATCGAAAAATTCAGTAATATTTATATATTTAGTATAGTAAAGAATTCAGTTATTTTATGTAATTTTTCATAAATTATGGAAAAATAAAACATAAACATAATCTATTACTACGTGAAATTTATGTAAAATATAATGAAATATATGTACTTTTACTGAATTATGCTTTAAAAAAATTATGTATATTATTTATATGTAAATTTACTTAAAGTATGTATCAAAATTTTTATGGAAATTATGTTTATGTAATTTTAGAAATAGCAGACAAAATTACATTTAACTGTAAATTTACTATAATTCACTTAGGCAATTTGGATGCCAATAACAATTATAGTAATTTTACAGAGAATTTTTTTACCGTGTACTCTGTTAACAGGTTGAATATGAATATTTTAATTTACCACTATTTTGTGACAGGAACGTATTGTAACAATAAAATTGTGCTCATTGGATATGCTTTTTAATTCTATGCATCTTTTGTATTTACAATTTTATTATAAAATTAATAGGGAAGAACTTATTGTCAAATAAATGGTCATTCAACAAAAAACACTGGTCGAAATTAGATAAAGTCTAGGTCGGTTTATACTAGTGGTTTTATCCACCTTGATTTAAATCGAACACCCTTTCGAACATGTATATTTTTCATTTTTACAATTAATCATATTTGATTAAAAATCGGCAAAGTAGGTCCTAGTTCATTTCTGATATATTTCACTATTTTTTGGAACATATTATACATTACGTGTATAACAAATAAAATATGAAATCTAAACCCTTGTCTATTTGAACGCGAAAAGTCACGAAAATATTCAATGTACAGTATTAAAATCTACATTTTCAATTAATTCCATAGTACAACATTCAAATTTAAAAATGTTCATTAAATGTAAATGTTATTTACATCGCCTTAAGTAAACATACCTTTGTAAAAAACTTATCCAATAAATAGTCTCCATATTATTACTTTTTTCTGGCTTAAGATTATTTCCTATTACTAATTATAATTATGTCTGAATAAGAACTGATAATAATGGAAGAAACTTTCAGAACTCATTTTTACAATAAAAAGGCTTTATTGGATAAAGTTCTGTAATATTTATTTTCTACATCAGTGTCGCCTTCTTCAGAATTTTTACTTATTTTTTTTATTCTGAAGAAGGCAACATACTGGTTTCGAGATGTTGATTCAATAAAAATATTACACAACTAGTACCCAATACAAACATTGTAAAAACTTATGTTTATTTTAGTACATTGACTTTAATCAGAATAATCAGGATGATTCCGTGAAAGATTTCGATTATCAGCCAAATCCCCCAGATGTTAGTATACAATTTATAATATTACAGAACTATACCCAATTAAAACATTGTAAAAACCTATAATGTTTATTTTAGAACGTTGACTTTAGTCAGAATAATCGGAATGATTCCATGAAAGATCCCAGTCATCAACCAAGTCCGTTTGATGTTAGTATTCGACTTACAATATTACAGAACTATACCCAATAAAACCATTGTAAAAACCTATAACGTTTATTTTAGGACGTTGATTTTATTAATTATGATCAGGATGATACCGTGAAAGATCCCGATTATCACCCAATAAGTCCCTCTGATATTAATATTCAACGTACAATATTAACAACTTATTTTAATAAATATACAGGATGTCCGTTTTTTGATACGCACCATTGGGATCACGAGAACCGTAAGAGATACGAAGTCGGTTAAATTAGGGAAAAGTTGCCTCATAACCATCTTAGATATGTTTTTGTTTTTCCATTAAAATGCACAGGTACATAGAGAGAAGCGAAAATGTAAATTTTGCCAATTTCGTTTTTGGCTTATAACTTTTTTCTGCGAATTTATACAAGTTTCTAATTTGCACTTTTTTATGAAGAATTCACAACCGTCTTCAAAATTTTCATAGCTCGTACCGTTTTCGAGAAATTTATACTAACTTTCAATTTTCATGCAGAGCTCAAAGTTGTCTTTATTACTATTGATTAGAGATTTTTTTTCTGTTTCAAATGGTATAAAACATATGTACATTAACATGAAAATTAACTGAGAAATTAAAAAATTATTGATTTTGAAGAATCTTTTGTTCCAAGCAAAGTTTACAGGAGTTCAATTGTTACAAATTTTATGTGAAAAAGCAGTAATTTTTAAATAAAGATATGCGGGACGTGTTAGAAATTTGTTGTCCGTTTACAATTTGATGTATATAGTTATTCGTTATTTTTACATATAAAATATCTTAGTTTTATTCCTTGGTAACTAATTTTAGATAAAAATCGTTTTGAAATTGGTATTCAATTTATTCTTATAAACCTTTTTATATAAATGTATTCCTGTAAACTGTATACCAATCTCAAATATTTTTTTAAATTGATTCAAATTTCTCATTACCGAGGAGATATGAAAAACCTTGTATAATTAAAATAATTATTGCTAGTAGTTTTTTTCTTCATAGCTTATATGATTTTAAAACGATTGAGAACCTAAACTATGATGATTTGAATTTGTTGAGCATAAGATTACCGACCATTTTATTAATCAGGACGCTCCCGAACTGAAAATAAGAGTTTAGGACCTCAAAACAAGAAAATTTTCCTTTAATTTTCTTGTTTCTTGATCGGAGTATTTATAAATAAAAACAGAAATCAATTTTTTAAACTTAAAAATAAACAATGTCTTCATTAATTCCTGTGTAAAAAGTCCGTATCATTTAAACAAAGCTTTTGGAAGTATTTTGTTTTGTGGTTCTAAATTAATATTTTAAATTGGGCTACTTCGGAAGTATCCTGTACAATCATTTATGTTAATTTTGATAATTGGTAAACGGTAATTATTTAATCGTAAGACATTTAGCAGCACGAATAAATCAAGGTAGCCCTGATTCGAGACCAAATAATGAAGTGAAATCATAAGTACGTGAAGTATCTGTGGCAACATTGCTGGACGCTTTAATATCTATTAATTATATAGAGATGTATATAGCGGACGCTGTATAAGCGAGAAAATGAAATATATTTGTATATTTCGGACGCTCTAATGATACCTATGTAGAAGGACGCTTCAATGATGATTAAATTGAAATTTATTTTATTAAAAGCAATTAGTAATAAAAATATCAATTATTATAAGTTAATTCTGGAATATACTTGTACGAACATCTATTAAAATACTTTATACAACATTTAAAATAATCGGACGCTCGACAACCGGTTTTCGGAAAGACGCTCGGATGATAGTAAGATGTAAATATATATATATATATATATATATATATATATATATATATATATATATATATATATCACCAAAATTTATAATGTATTTTTATTTAAATAAAAATTAAAGTTCTTTATCTACCCTTGCTGTAAAAGTATTACTTTATCTACCCTTTCGGTTAAAATGTCACTTATAGGCCTATTCTGTAAAATATTCACTTAACGAATCATTATCATAACGAAACCGTTATTATGAAAATCGTTATTTCTACTTAACGATAATCGTTATCTTCGTATTCGTATTCTGTAACACATTTTGAAAAATAATAACCTTGGGATCAAGTTAAGAACTTTATTTCCTAAAATCAAATTATAATTTTAAATGAAATATCTAAAATAATTCAATATAACAAAACTTGTAGGTTAGATTAGTTCTGGTGGGAGTCTGCTGTCAACCTATCAGCTGTCAGCTGTCTGACCTTTCTTTTTCTTGTTGTAGGTTATGCTAGAGCAACTACTACCATCTGTAGACAAATTGGGAAGCTTGCGCTAGGCGCTACGAATAAAAACTTATTAAATTATTTGAATATTACCTTGTAAAACACTATAATATGAAGGGTTTTTGAGATCACTATTCAACATAATAGCAATTTTATTTTGACATGAATAAAAATACTGACTTATTGACAAAACGTTTATGTTACGAATGATTTTTACAGTCGTTAAAAAATAACGATATCGTTATCCTTTTTTCGTTATGTAGAATTAAATTATTGTTTACAGAATACCACTTTAACGATTATCGTTATAATAACGATATAACAATGCATAATGTCCAACCGATCGTTTACAGAATAAACCTATTATTACCATAACGATATAAAGTTTTAACTATACGTTATGTCATAACGATGCTTACAGAATAGCCCTATTAGGCAACTATTTTGAGTTGCACAAAGCACACTTTAAAATCTGCCATAGAAAAAAAAAATATACACAACGATAAACAGTCTTCATCGATTCGTGAAAGATGTTCACTTGTCGATAAAGTATCTCTTTATCGCCTTGTATAATGAATAACTATTAAAAAAAACATTTAACAAGATTAATATCTGCTGATTTGTCACAGCCAACTAAAATTAGGGTAAATAATTTTGAATTTCAAAAAGGTGGTAATAGATTGCTTTAAAATAGTAAGAATTTCGAAAGGAGTGGTGAAAAAAGATATCAATGCTATGATGTAGATGTTAAGGCTATTCCAAACTCGAATATCATACAGTTTTAAGGCCTAGTTTTAATATTATTGATCAACTATTGATTAATTTCAAAATTTTAATAAAAACAAATTATCACACCCTACAAATTGCGTAAAAACCTGTAATGATATATATTTATTTGTCTAAATCAGACAGTAAAACTCTTTCTTTAAAATTAACTTCAAAGACATTTAAAAAACCTTTAAAAAAGAACTTGATTGGTCCGTATCCAAAACGAACAAAGACAACATTCCTCAAAGTTTTTCTACAGCTGAAAAATGTATTCCAACTCAGTATTTATTCTAAGTGGTCAAAGTTGGGATTAACGGATGGCTGAACTGTTTTGGAAGTGCGGATCATGGTGTGCACTGCAAAAGAGATTTGTTTTTGTTTGTGATTGCGAGAATAATGCAAAGTGATTTGAGTTTAGAATTTCTTCCGCAAAAAAGGGACAAGCGGGATGAAAAACGATTTAAAGGATATAGATAATATAGGGTGTCTAGACTTGGATTACTCCACGAGATGTCCCAGTTTGTTTTGTTTTCTTTACGGGATAAATACTGAATAGATTCGGGATAGAACTAGGATATCGGAACTGGGCTGATTAAATTATTTTTTCAATTCTTTTGTTCTCAATGCCCCGTTATATTAATGAAAAGTTTTATTTAATTAAAAAACTATGTATCTATAATGGTATGAAAATAAAAAATATTAATTACATATATATTTAATTATGCAAATGGCCGAACAATTTTTTTTTTATTTAACCAACGTAAAGAAAAAAAATGTTTTCGACCAATGGTTCTCAAAATGGGGTACATGATTTTATTTTATTTTAAATAGAGACATATAAAGTATGTGAAACGAAACGTGGAACATAGTTTAACATAGGATTTTAAAAAAGTGCGAAAATTGGGTTTCTTGTATATTTTAAGCAAAAGTACAAGAATGGCAAGCTGTATAAAATTAATTTTTACTTTTTTATGGTCTTCATTTAATGCAATAGAATATATGTAGCACTATATATGCAGAAAATAAAATATGACTTTTCGTCAAAAATCAGCCCTGGAAATGCCCTGGTGTGCCTGAGTACCTTCCTGGTCACGAATCTGGGGACCCGTGTTTGATCTAGATCGACGCCAAAAATTACTTCGAATTTTAATGGTACTAAACTGACCCCTGTGGTGCACTCTCCGCGCCAGCATGAGTGAGTTGGTGAGTTTTCAATGAATAAACACGTATCAAGGTCTCTACAATACTAGAAATCCAAAAATTACAATTCTTACATATTCCTTTTCCATACATCCATAAGCAGACTTGACTAGATTTTGGTTATAATTGGTCAATCTAAAGTATCCTCATTTGAAGATTTTAACAGTTTTCCTTGAAAAAACACTGTTAAATATTATTTACACATTTAATGTTACTATAAATTTTAAACAACATTCTATTATCTATACGAATTGATTGCAATCAATATTTCATATCGAATGGATATAGAGTTAACGAATTATAAAGAAATTAAATTTTATAATTCAGCCAGCTATTCTATAACCATGGAAACAGCTACTATATATATATTAAAAAAATTGTTACAGATATCACTGTCAATGAAAAGAAAATGAATGTGGCAGAGATGAGGATGTTGAGATAGATGTTGGGAAGACACGGAACGATACGGTAAAAAATGAAAGAATAAAGGAAATAACATTAAAAGTTTGAATGAATAGCTTAGTAACAGAAGGTAGAAGAAACAGAGGAAGACCAAAGATAAGATGGAAGGATTGAATTGCGGAAGACTTCAGAGAAGACCAACCGTATGAGTACTACGCGCAAAAAAAATGAATGGAAGAAGAAAATAAAAAATAGTGCCCCGAACGAATGGGAAACGCTAAAGAAGAAGTAGATGTCAGTGACAAGTGCCATTTGCATAGTTTGTTTATGAAATAATTTTACTGGAAATTTAGAAACTTTGGCAAGAAAAATTTATGTATGGAATTTGTACATAATACACAGGATTGACGGAAGCTATTGTGCTGGCCACATCAGATTTTTAAAAGTAAAAATTAATTTTAAACAATTTTTTATTCATATACTTTTGCTCTAAAATGTACTAGAGAGCCAATATCTGCACATCTTTAAAATCCTATGATAAACAATGTTCCGAGTATTTTCTTCATCTACATATAGAGATACCTACAATCCAAACTAAATGGAATTAGCAAATATTTGCTTATCTATTCGAATCTAAATCCTAATCCAACTATCTATAAATCTGTAATGTCTGTGGAATACAAATTAAGCAAAGATATTAATCGCGCTTTGGTAAAGTTTAGTGGCACCAGACTAGACACAAACACAGACAGAGTCACAGATGTTGGTAGTCCGGAGAGCAAGTTGGTGACTTACGATGCCGGAGTGCAGGCCATACATCCCGCTCGATCTGTCACACTTGTGTATGTGTATGTTATGTTATGCTACGTTACGTTACGTACGTGTGGGGTGCAGGTGGGTGTATGCCAAACACTCACAACATGTAGGACACAGATATGGAGATATAGGATACTAGGATAGGTGATTACTATAGAATAGATTGAATTGTTAATGGATCATAGTATTGTATTGTAAAGGAATAATGGATTGGTTGTAATATTTGTAATGAAATAATGAAGGGTAATGTTTTTTAAGTATAAACAGTAAAACGCTTAACCGATGGTAAAACTAAGCCCATAGATTAGATCTGGTAATAACTTAGGCCGGCTATAATAACTGGAGCCCCTTAAAACTGACCAATTATGTCATAGTTTTAAATTTTGTGGAAAAATAAAAATCTATGTATTCTCTGGAAAAAATGTGACACTTGTAACAATTGACATATACGAGTAAAATCATTGGCTATTTTATAAAACTTAGCCATAAAACAAATGTACTCGTATAGCCTAAAACTTGATTGGTGAAGGTAACTGTTATTTTAATAAAATATAAATTGTACGCCAATGTAAAATAAACTTCGCAAAAAAACATTTCATGTCAGATTTGATATTCAAAATTTTTTTTTTCAGAGAACACACTAATTTTTTATCTTGCGTCACCTAGGTAACGAAGGTATTGTCTTTGGTCAAAAATTTCGATGGTGAGTTTTTAAAAAATAAACACCTTTTAGAGTACCTGAAATACGAATTTAATGATATCTGTATGTAAGTGTGTGTGTGTATATATGTGTGCATGCGTGCGTATGTGTTTGTGTGTGTGTGTGTGTTTCGACAAAAAAATCTTTCGATAACTACAATACTTCTAAAAATTATAATTCCTGAGTGTCTGGTCGCGAATCTGGGGACATTACATCGAATTTAATGACACAAAATTGACCCCTGTGATGCACTCTCCACACCAGCTATGAGTGCCCGTGAGGTGACGCCTGGTAAGTGCTCGCACGGTACAAATATTCCATCATTACCGAAATCTGTATACAAAGCAGATTGGCACACCCAGCAATGGGTAATATGCCGTGATGAAATATTTATTTATTTATTTTATTTACTCGTACCTCTTTCATACGTCCAAATAAAGAGTTGATTAGATTTTGGTTACGATTGATTTTAAAAGTTTTTCTTGAAAAAACGTTGCTAAATATCACTTTTTGACCTTTTATGTTAATATTAAAGAATATTTTATTCTCTATTCGATTTACTTACATTTTTCTTTCTTCATTTTCAATGAATTTAGCGATAACAAATAATTATAGAGAAATATCTTGCAACCTATGTTGCTAAAAGCTTCACCATGGAAACATAATATTCAAGCATTACTTGACAGATGTTAATGTCAAATAAAATTTACATAATATTTATGTGAAATGATTTTGCTCGAAATAATATAATTATTAAATTATGTGCCTTTTAGCAGTATATAGATTAATAGGTATATACTGGAAATATAAAATCGTTTGCAAGAAAATTTCTGTGTGGAGTTTGTACAAAATAAGTAGAATTAACGGAAGGTAATATGCTGACCACATCAGATTTTTTTACAAAATTTTGAATCATGACATAGGTAATTGGTCAGTTTTAAGAGACTCCATAGAAAGCATGTAAGATACAAATTATTGCCATTATTCCATCAATTAAAAGCTGTACGCTTACCTAAATAACATTGTATTTACATATGTCATGTCGCAGACAATTAAATTCTGTGCTTGAAAGAACAACTGTAAAAATAGTATTATAACGTATCAAATCTCAAAAATACCATTTTACTGGAGGAGGTTTTCCGGCAAAACGGTTGTTATGGCAACTAAAAGTAAAAGATATGTATTTGACAATTTTACTGTCTGTAAGGCCGTCGGTTATTAAATTCACCATATAAAAATCTGTTGTGGCCAGCACAATATATCTCGCCATTTTCATTTTATGTTGCATAGAGCGCGAGCAGTTATGTGACTTTGTTGGTCTTGCCAAGTAGATATGGGGGCCCGTGTTAGCTAGTAATAATGTACATAGGTGTCTAGTATCACAAGTTTTCATTCAAAACATTATGATTTTCCAAATCCATGTGGATTATTTTCCTCGTCAAGTATATTCCATACTATTGATAACATATAAACGACATAAAATCAGAATATTTTGAAATTTTTACTGAAAAATTATGACATGACATTTGTGAAATCTATATAAATAACTACTAGCTGTGATTCTGACACGGACCCACAAATCTGCTTGCTAAGGCTAACAAAGTCACATGTCTGCTCGCGACCTATAAGTAACGAATTTAACATTTTTTGCACACGCAAATAATTGAAATTGTATATCTTCTTTTGTTCTACGAGTAATTTTGTCCTACTATGTTCAAAATTCTTTAAATTCATTGCCGGTATTAGCGGTATTTCTTAAGGATATATGTAATATTAACATACCTATAATTTAAATACAAATTTAATTAATAATACAATAATATATTTTTCAAGAATCTGCTACTTCTGGTTGTCCAATAATTACCAAAATATTTTCAGTTCTTCCCAATAATGTCCGATTGGGAAATACGTAGTTAAACAAATATAAAGTCTTACAGTTTTTGAGTAATCGTCCTTCCAACATCCCACATACACACATACATACACACACACACATACATCCACACACACGCACAGACATCATCATAAAAATGTTAAAATCGGATTGGAGACCCTAAACGTGATTATTCATTAAAATCTGGATATCCGATTTTTAGCATGAATCCAATACCTCTCTTAGCGAGAGGTAAAATTTTCTAAAAGCAGTTGTAGAAAGTTGAACTTTGTACCACTATTTTTGATGGTGACATTCATACCGTAAGGGCGTTTACCAGGCGTCATCTCCCGGGCACTCATTGCTGGCGTAGATAGTGCACCACAGGGGTCACTGTTGTGCCATTTAAAATTCGAAATATTTCTTTGGCGTCGGTCGGGATCAAACCAGGTTCCCCAGATTCGCGAGAAAACACTCAGGCATACGACCACGAGCATTTCTGATATATCACATTAACCAGTATCTCCTTTGTAACTAATCTGTTTATTGTATATTGAAATTGGAATTCCTGGAAGGCATATCGCATATTTTTGATAATCAAATTGTCAGTTGCATATGTAGCCTGAAGACTTAAACTTGCTTGTATGTACATTCAAACATATCTTAACAATACTATAATACATACATTCCAACCATAAAGATAATTATCTAAGGTTACATTTAATTTTTGATAATATATAAAAATTTAGGAATATTGATAAAAACGCGATACTAAAAGTTGGTTAAGCTTCTCAAACAGTTAATACTAGGCGTATCTGCATTGTCCGCATTAGGCAATTATTTTCATTTATTTTTAACCTTTTTTCCCTTGTCAAATTAATTAGTAATGAATAAAGATATAAAGAAAAATATTTTAAATAAATAAAATACTGAAAATTTAATACTATTTCATGAAACATTTTGACAATGTCATTAGGATGACAGTAGTGTTACTATAATTCTTAATTTGAATTCAAACATAAATAACGAATATTGGGTCTAGTTCGCCCGAATTCATCCAAACCTGTACCGAACCAAAACCGGAACCAAACCGTAATATTTTAGTGAACCCGGAACCGGACCTCAAATATATTTTTAAATTGAACCACAGTCGGAACCGAACCGGGTATTAAAATTCGGGTTCAGGGTTAAACTCCGGTTCAGGTTCATTTTGAGTTCGAAACGTAAGCATAATCGTAATAATTATCGACACCTGTGTTGTCTGTTTGTGAAAATTGTGTTCTTGTTTTGCTTAAATTCCGGTTTGCATTTTAAATTATTTCTATATAAAGATTGTTATTCAAAAAAACTTCAATTCAATTTTCATTAGATCGAACCGAACCTGAACTCAATACCTGAACCCGGAATAAAACCGCAAATTTTATTAATGTTCGAACTAGAACCGCACCCGAATCCATCTCTCAAAAAATAAATTAACCTGGACCTGAACCGAACCCAATTTTTGGCGGGTTAGATGCCCTGAATAATACTGATATTTTTTTTGTCTTTAGCTTTTCCCATTCGTTAGGGGTCGCTATTTTTTATTTTCTTCTTCCACTCATTTCTGTTTTGCGGGTCGTCCTTATTCAATTCGTTTTCTTTCAAGTTTTCCGCAATACAATCCTTTCATCTTATTTTTGGTCTTCCTCTACTTCTTCTACATTATACAACTAAGCTATTCGTTCTCCTTCTAAAATATTCTTCATCTCTCCTCATGACATGTTCAAACCAATGTAATCGTTTCTATTGTATTGTTCTAGAAACTTCTAACACTAGAGTTATTTCCCTTATTCTTTCATTGATTACCGTATCTTTCGGTGTCTTCCCCAACATCTATGTTAAACATCCTCATCTCTGCCACATTCATTTATTTTTCTTTGATACTGACATCTGTCAATTTGAATTATCTGAATATATTACCAGTTTCCATGCTTATAGCATAGCCGGCTGATTTATCAAATTTAATATATTTATAATTTTTTAACTTTATATCTATTGAATATGAAGTATAAAATGCAATCAAATCGTAGAGGGAATAATATATTCTTTAAGTTGTCACAACGTTAAATGTCAATAAATGATATTTAACTGCGTTTTTTCAAGAAACAATGTTAAAATCTTCCAATAAGGGTACTTCCGGTTGACCAATTATAACCAAAATCTAATTATGTCTGCATATGAATCTACACCCGAGGAATACGAAAAAAATTATAATTTTTGGAATAGTGGTATTGGAATTATGCGATCGTAACATACACACACATACACACACACACACACACACACACACACACACACACACAGAAAGAGAGAGAGAGAGAGAGAGAGAGAGAGACGCACACACTCACACATACAGACATCATCGTAAAAATAGTAAATTCGTATTCTAAGGACCCCAAAACGTGCTTATTCATTTGAAACTCACTATCGAAATTTTTGACCAAAAACAATACCTTCCTTACTTAAAGGTGACAAAAGGTAAAAATTAAGAAATGCAACGCGATTTTTTTTTTTGACTGCAATGAATTTAATGTCATAAGAAACTGATTCAAAATTGTCCATACAATTAAATTGATTTTGTAAGAAAAAATTTAAAAATAGATTATTTTTTTATGAAACCAGGCCTAGAACTTTTAATTTAATGTATCCTGCTTTATAATTATTAAAGCTTACCATTTCTGTGCAATGGTAAAACACCCCATTAAAAATTCTGCGTTGATTGAATTTCCCATTCTGTGCAACAAGATGTATAATTTTTTGCGCAAAGTTTTGTGTAATTATGTAAAATATCATAATTTTAAGCTCGAACTCATTCTGATTAAATACGAACACTACCGAAGTATGTCATCTTGAATTTAGCAAGTTAGACTTTAAGCTCTGGTGTTAATACACTTACCATAAATAACCGACTAACCTTCCCTCACGGTACATCATTTCGTAAGTGAATTAACACGGAGAGAAATGAATTTATGCCATATGAGTTTTCCTTAATACATAGAGCTGAAACAGATACCTAACGAAAATATTTTCTTTAATTGTTCTAGTTTGGATAACAATGCGAACTCTATGTAACATCTTTTATTGGATTTCAGTTATAAAGTACCTTGTCTTTTAATGTAAAAATAAAACCTTGAGAGTGTTTTCGTTGCGATAGAAAAACAGAAAACTTATCTACGATTCCACGTGTTTCAATTGCTCGTGAGAAAACAACTTTTTGCTAAAACCTTATAGATTGAGAAATATAAAATTTCTGTAGTTTTAATGACCAAATTATCGCTTGATTTTTTCTCCTTGACATACTTTTTGCTTTAATCCTTTCATATATGGTCTTTGCTAAAGTAAATATTTTAATATTTCGTTAAGTAATATTATCATGCATGTATTAAATAAATAAAAACGTTAAAACAAGATTTAAAAAAAGAGAAGAGAAAGAAAATATGACAAAGAAGAGAAGCAGAACTCGAAAATAACAGGTAAAAGTAAAGAGAATTCGTCGATTCTGAGCCATCCACAATAATGATTGTGGAGTAAATTGAATTAATTAGCAGATAAAAAAATATACGTTTAAGATTTTTATTTCCTTTAACTTATTTTTTTTGTGTATAAATACAATGCAATAAAAACAACTTGTTACTCTGTAAAGTTGAATTACAAGACTGTAAATATTCACTACACTGAAAAATGGGCCACTCAAAATAACTTTTTTATTTTCAATATTCGTTAACAAGGTTTAGGCGCCACAAATCATTGCATTTGGTATAATAGTGGCGCTTCAGATTTAACTGGAAGTGATATTAATTTTCATATTTCAACACCCTATATAATTTTATATATTTGTAATCTACGTAAAATTACGAATTCAACAATATGCTTGAAGTACATTTTTATTGAAGAAATAAATTTCAGAAAAGTATGAGAAAATTATGAATAATTACTAGCTAAGCCATGATATCAGGCAGGCTGTGAAAACAGTTGAGATAATATTTAATTGTATAATATTCGGAATAAAGAAATTAGTTGTAAATATTACGTAAAATAATTTAACAATGAAATTAATTTATGGAATTACATAAAGCTTTGTCACATTATAATTAAGTTTGGGGATGTGTAAAAAACTATTAAAACTACCTATTCAACCAGTGCCTTAAGTACTATATGCCCTTCTAATATGTACCTGAAGTTATGGGACACCCTGTATATAAAAAAATGTGTTCCATTCTAAATATGAAAGCTACTATCATGCGAAATACCATGAGTTTAGTTTACAAATATATAAAGAAAATTAAAAATAATTATACGTAAAAATATTATTTTAAGTTGCCCCGTTTTTCAGTTTGGCATACAAATTCATGTTTGGTAAAAATATTATTATGTAATTATGCATAAATAATTTTTTAATTCACAATTGTAGATGGCTCAGAACCGGCGAATTCTTTTTACTGGTAATATATTGGAAAACTAAAGAAAATCTGATGCAAATGTATTGATTTTCTGTATTTAATAATATACCTACTGTCCATATTATTTACCCCAATCCAAATTCTGTGATACTAACTTTTATTTTAAGTTGAAATGAGTTATCCGATTTGCACCAAAATCTATGAGCTCTTTCCATATTAGAATATAGAGTAGACTAAGTTTTCTTCCATTATTTACAGCTTTTAGTGAATTGTGCTGCTATTTTAAAAAGGTGAAAGGTAAGCTGTAAACAATGCTGTTAACGTTCCGTATATACAAACAAGCAGTCGGAGTCACATTCCTCTCATTCTACTCAATAATCATCAGGGCTGCATCTACATTCCTGCGCGCTCTAGATAGTTATATATTGCTTGGCATAAGCCCCTCTCGCATAAATATGCGAGGGCTGCGAACTAAAATGGTTGGAAATAACAGTCAGTTTTCGGAAATGACAATGAATAACGCGCCGTTTGGAATTTTTATACGGGTTGGGGCACGTGACCGAATATCGGAAGAGCATCGCGAGCAGGTGGCGCCACGACCAATGAAACAATGAGAAATAGCATCGGGGTTTATTTTGTTTTTACTCCAGGGAGAAAAGTGAGAAGTAGGGATGCCTGGTGAGGTTGTGTTTTGTTTGTTTGATTTTTTAGGAGGGGGGACTGTCTTTTTACATTTGATTGCTGCGTGGTACTTTTGTTTTGCGAGGCATGTGGAATAATAATGGATGAATATTTTTCGTGTTTGCATAAAAAATGAATAAGGAAACAGATAATATTTATTTACACTAACATCTAGTATTCTAGTAGGTGTATTTTTTTACCTTCCGTCACCTTTAAGTAAGGAAGGTATTGTCTTTGGTCAAAAAAATCCATAGTGAGTTTCTAATGAATAAGCACGTTTTGAGTTCCTATAATATGAATTTATTATTTTTAACGTGATGTCTGTCTGTGTGTGTGTGTGTGTGTGTGTGTGTGTGTGTGTGTGTGTGTGTGTGTATGTGTGTGTATGTGTGTATGTGTATGTGTATGTGAGTGTGTGTGTGTATATCTGTGTGACGATCATTTCGGATCGCATAACTCCAATACAACGATTCCAAAATTTATAATTTTTTTCTATTTCTCATGTTTAGATCCAGATACAGACATGATTAGAATTTGGTTATTATTGGTCCGCCGAACGCACTCTCATTTGCAAATTTTAGCAGGATTTCTTGAAAAAAGCAGTTAACTTGTCATTAATTGACATTTATTGTTATATAAATTTTAATGAATATATTATTCTTTATACCGTTGGACTGCATTTTATACTTCATATTCAATAGATATAGAGTTAAAGAATTATAGGAATATACAATTTCATAAATCAGCCAGCTATGCTAACCATGAAAAGTGCTAATATATTCAGATAATTCAAATTAACAAATGTCAGTATTAATGAAACGATAATGAATGTGGGCGAGACAAGGATGTTGAGATAGATGTTGGGGGAGGCACGGAAATATAGGGTAAGAAATTAAAAGATAGGGGAAATGGCTCCAGTGATAAAGTTTCTAGAAAGTTACAAGAGGGACGATTACACTGGTTTGATCATGTCATGAGGAGAGATGAAAAATATATTGGAAGAAGAATAGCTTAGCAGTAGAAGGTAGAAGAAACAGGGGACGACCAGAGATAAGATGGAAGGACTGTGTTGCGGAAGATTTGAGAGAAAAGGAACAGAATGAGGAGGACACGCAAAACAGAAATGAGTGGAAGAAGAAAATAAAAAATAGCGACCCCTAACGAATAAGAAAAGCTAAAGAAGAAGATGTCAGCGTCAAGTGCAATTTGCATTTCTTTCTGAAATAATTTTACAGGAAATTGAGAATCTTTTGCAAAAAAATATATGTATGGAATTAATACATAATACACAGGATTGACGGAAGGTATTGCGCTGGCCACATCAGATTTTTATATTATATTATATATTAGAAACGTTAATTAAATACTACAAAAAGTACGAATTACTATAGAACTATAAGTATACTGTTCATAACGGTATAACGAACAATGAAAGAAAATCAATTATATATTATGTTTTTAAGTAGGTAAATGATTATCTTTTTGTAACATTCAGTAATTGATAGAAAAAAAATAATTAAACAAATTAGTTTATAACGAAGCAGCGTATATCAGGACAGCGTTAACCGGGGTATCACCCTACACCTAAACATATCCTATGCGAAATTTCTAGCAGATGACGTCGGCAGACAGTCTTTATCATTGCAATAGAAAACCCCCTACTAAAATGTCTGACCCAACTTTACTCCTTCCAAAGGTTCCGGGAACATATAATAGTTACTAAATATAATCATATAATCTAAATTAATGTCAACCCTTACCGTATTATAGCCCATGTTAGAATATAACATAACATGCTCCCAAATAAAACTACAACCCTTTTCCTTAAAGGATAGGTTTCAAGCAACATCATATTCACCCTTCGGATAATAGCAGGGACCGAACATCATTAATTTTGTGCAATCTACTCCCTCTGTGAGACACATTATACTAAAATACAAGTCATAGTATTCATTTGTCCTGCTAATAAAACATCAATTTAGTTTTCTACGTGTATCTAAAAAAAATCGCATATTACGCATCCCAACTCATACGCATCCAGATCCAAACTAAACAATCCCCAATTCCCCAACAATCCCAGCAAACTTTTATACTCCGTGCACTTTCGTCTACTTTCGCAATCCCCTACTTTCTCATTGGTCCAAGCTCCGATTCGTTCCTGCGTCGATCAATAGAAAGCGAGTATTCGTAGCCACGCCTTTCCCGGGCAAGAGTTTACTATCAGTACGATGGCGCCCCGACTTTGTGAAAATTGCAACGAACATAGCCGCCATATTGTTTAACAGCGCCGCAGGATGAGTGGAGGTTTAATGAAATTCAGCAGGAACGCAATCCTTTGGAAGGATAGCGTAGTTCAGCGGCTGGATAACAGGTGGCGCGCCACGCCATTTGCGAAAACGAGGAGTGGGGAAAGAAGGATTTTGTCCAGGAAATAAAAACTTAGATTAACCTTCCTTATCAAGGAATGCCAGGATACTTAAAAATAAACAAAGACCAGGAATGAGAGATATATCAATATGTTAACCGACGATCATACCAACGACAAATTGATTTTCTAATAACAAAAAATGTACTACAGGAAATAAAATTATTACGTGTACAATAAAAAAAACTCAAAACAAAAAAGCCCCGATAAAACATTGAGCCATTTTTTTTAACTTTGGATTTTGCCAGTCCTGCCCCAATTCATAATAACTTTGAATAACAATTACTCGCTTGTTAATTGCAGTACAAGAAGTGAGTTAAAGGTTTACGTAAAATTTGGAAGTTTAGAGTATACTACATGTAAATCGAGTAATACTTTATCAATTTATAAGTAGGCAATGGATAAATACTTTCTCATTCATACCAAAACTGATAATTCGTTATACAGGATTGTGGCGGTTAGGGGTGAACTTGGGATTTAACATGAGATATTTTTTTCTGGATAGCAGTCAATACAATTTACACAAAATGTTAATCTTGGAAATGCTTCATATAAATAATGATAAAAATAACATAACTTTAAAAACAGACACCACATTAGTAAAATTTACAGCAATATATAAATACAATAAAAAATAAATTAACTTAAAATGTAAAAAAAACAGATACCACTCACACAGTAAAAATTCGACAGCAATATAGTAAAATACAATAAAAATAAATATTAAACACAAAATAAAACCAGAACTTAAAACAATAAGAAGAGACAAGGTTTTTTAAAATATTAGCGCCATTATAATACACGTGACCTTCGTAACTTGTTTCAACTTAAAATAATTTTTTCACGGGGTGCACACATTTTCAATATAAAATAGATTTTTTCCGTAGAAGCTTAAATTTTGACGACTTCAGAGTGTTTTTAATTTATTTATTGTTTTATTGTTCGACGATCACAGATGTGTAGTTTATATATTTTTGTGTTGTTCTTTCTCAATGTTGTTTTTAAACTAAGTAAATTTTTCACGTAAGTTATTCAATAAAATTGTTATTAAAAGGTTTGTAATTGTTAAAATATGTGTAGCTCCTGATCCTGAAGAAGGCACATGCGGTGCCAAAACTTGTAGAGGCCGAAAAATAAAAATTTGTTTTTGACTGCTATTCAGAAAATTCTTATTTCCACATCATCCCCATCCAGTCAAGAAGTTTTCCAGTCAATGAGATATTTATTTTATACAATTTCCTGCTCTCCTTTTCATTTTACGCCAAAAACTGAGTGCAAAGTTGTACAGAATTAAAAGTTGTATACAAAACTGTTCTTACATATTTTATTATCGTTTTAGTTTCTTCTTAATTGTAAAAAGAAATTTCAACAGTGCCATTAATTAGTAGCTCTGTAGTCTGAAACTCATGTGTACCTGGTGATTGAAAAAGAACTAAAATGTAAATTAGGCAATACGCTTTTAATTTTATTGAAAATATTTTAGTATTGTTAGTTAATATAAATGTATTTTAATATTCAAATGTATGTGCTCAAATATAATGTTAAATTACATTTTTTCAACAAGATGCATAATAAAATTTTACTTTCAAAATACATTCGATAACTTATTTCATTGAAACAATTATAACCGGGTTGAAAACAAAACACGGATATCTTTTATCAACACATAAAATTAAACAATATTACATTAGAACTCGCTCAGTAGAAATACAGAATAAGTTACAATTAATAATCAAAGCAAATTAAATAGAATCAAAAACACAAATATTTTCAAATGTCAAATTCAAATCATTCTCATGCATCCTTATTTTCCACCTCAGATAATTGACATTGACCAATACTAGTTGCGTCGATATTAAATAGATGCTTAACGCGACGTTAGCGACTTCTATTGACCAGAATTTAGTACTACTGGCAAAGTTTCCAAAGGTTGATTTATCCATATTATCAAAATATATTTTTTAAAAGCTAAATTAAATAATGAATATTTATTCGAATAAGGAACGTGTCATTATTATAAAGAATTATTGTGGTGGATATAGTTATAGATAATGCGGCATTTATTTTCCATAATTCAGATTGACGTTTGACGTTTATTAATAATTTCTATGTAATTTCTTAAAACCAGAAAAAAACAAGTATAATGGCTATTGCTACAAATTAAAAGAAACTTTGAAATTTATTTTTAAAATTGTGGAGAAACCAGATATAAAAATGTAAAAACAATTTTATATGCAGCTTTTATTTCTGAACAACTTTACTATAGTGTGCGACGCCAATAAAATAATATAAATTTTAGATATCGAAGATATCCATATTATATTTATGATTATTGTTCAACTGTATTTCTGACAGTTAATTCATCAAATTTTGTCAATAAATGTTATATATGCTATCGTATTCTTATTCTATTATTCAACGTTACTGCGTGCTAAATATCTCTAAATATCTATAAAACATAACAAATTTGGCGACAAGGATAAAGAAGTCTAACATTCATAACGATGGAAAGTGAACAGTTAAACCAATTATTAAATACAATGAATCAGATGATGCAAACTCAACAACTGCTTATAGAGAAGCTCCAACAACCACCTGAACAGAAACATACATTTACCTGATGAAGACAGCACTACGCTGTCGAAACGTCGTTAAATATAAATAAAAAAAATTATTTAAAAATGAAAAATATATTTGCAGATAAAGAGATGTGTCTTCATATGCTAATTAATTCATTTGGATCAGATGGGTATAAAATATTATGTTCGGTAGCAGCCCCTAAAGAACCAAGTGCTATATTCTTTACGACGAACTAATAGAAAAGCTTGAAAAACATCTCTGCCCTAAACCAAACATCGTATAATGTAAAATGAAATGAATAGGAGAGCAGGAAATTGCATAAAACAATAATCCCATGATAAATCCCTGTTCATCCCTAACCGCAACCACCCTCTATACCATTTTATATTACCTATTAATAAACAAGAATATGGCAAGATGACGGATGAAACATGAAACTAAACCTTGATGTCAATCAACATAGAAGGGTTGTCTAACTATGTAATGAAGAACTACTCTATAATGTAACAGGAATGTTTTATTTTTTTAATATTGTATGCTTTTCCTGTACTCTCGATACGAATAGATAAACGAACACAGTCTGCAAATTTATGTCAATACAAACAAATTTGTTACTTGGCGCAAGTCTAAAAAAATCTTTTTCTTTTATTTTGACCTATGTTTTTCATTTAAACATATTACAAATGATAATAACATTACTGATACGTAATGATAATTTTATAAATTTTTGTTTTTCAGTTAAATATAAAACTTTGAACTAAAATACAGTTCGAGAAATGTACAGTAAAATTATTGAAACATGTCCGAACAAGGTCATCTACGAATTCTGTGAATTCAAATTTTTGCTCCGCCCATTCTGACAAATTCAGTAGTGTCGTTTGCCTAGTTTTTGTGAGGGTAGGTACATAAGATACTACTGCTATTTTATTATTATAAAAATATATGTTACAATAACAGCATTCAAAATTCAAAAAAAAGTCTACTAGTAAGTTTATTAGCAAATGTAAAACCAAATATATGAAAAGTAAGATACTGACACAATATCAATGTCAGTGACACTGACAGAAAATAACATTCGTACGCCTATGAATCAAGGTAATGTATTTGAATTAATACATAAACTTACGTTACAGCGAAAGTATTATCAACAACGAACATCGTTTTAAAATGCAATGTCCTAACTTAGTCGAAACAAAATGAATTTTTGAAAGACAAGCGTGTTATATCCATCCTTATCGCACATGCTTAATGCCTTTGTAAAGGAGGGGGATAAATGTATGCCAATTTGTTAATTCGTTCATAATACAGATGACCTTGATCGGACATCTTTCAAAAATTTTACTGTATTTGAGATATATAATAATCGTTAATAGTCAAATTATCCATATCATTTAAGACTAACACTTCAAAACATCTCTAATTCCAGTATCAAAATTCATCCCCCTTATTCCCTGAGTCCCGTCCTGCATTTGCTCTTACGTGTGGGGAAATGTGATTCTGATGTTCGCCGTGAGAACGCTCCTGACGCTGCAAGTGTCACGTGGTCGCAGCGTCGCGGTGCGGGCGTCTTCATAAGCCGCATTACACATTAACATTAACCCTACTAGGGTTAACATGAGCAGAGCACAGAGATATAGGGATACGATAGTGGTAATTACAGTAAGATGCGAATATGAGTACATGGTAGACGAGATGGAGCTTGTACTGATGATGATTATGATGATGATTGTAATGTGAAGATGAGTGGAAACAAGACATATATACAAAGAAAGAAGTTATGTTAATGTTAGTTGATTCTATTGCTAGTTTACTTATGAAGTATTTCTTGATGAAAATCTCACTAACAGGCGCAAATAGCCAATTATAGTTCATAACTCACTAACGAGATGTTTCCGGATATTCTTTCAAATAACTTTATTAAACTTCCGTCACCTTTAGGTAAGGAAGGTATTGTCTTTGGTCAAAAAATTCAATGATGAGTTTTTAGTGAATAAGTACGTTTTAGGGTCGATGATGTCTGTATGTATGTGTGTGTGTGTGTCTGTGTGTGTGTGTGTGACGAAAGTTTCAGATCGCATAACTTCAATACCACGATTCCAAAAATTATATTTTTTTCGTATTCCTCAAGTTTACATCCAGAAAAACAACTGGTTAGATTTTGGTTATAATTGGATATAACCGGAAGTAGCCTCATTTGAAGATTTAACAGTTAAATTTGATTTATTGCCATTTAACGTTATTATAACTTAAAGAATATATTATTCTCTATACGATTTGATTGCATTTTATACTTCATATTCAATAGATATAGAGTTAAAGAATTTTAAAGAAATTAAATTTTATAAATCAGCCAGCTATGCTAAACATGGAAACTACTAATATATTCATAAAATTCATATTGACACATGTCAGTATAAGTAAAAAGTAAATTAATGTGGCAGAGATGAGGATGTTGAAGTACATGTTGGGGAAGACACGGAAAAATACGGTAAGAAAATAACTCTAGTGTTACAAGTTTCTAGAAAGATACAAGAAAGACGATTACATGGATTTGAACATGTTATGAGGAGAAATGAAGAATTAAATTGGAAGAAGAATGAATAGCTTAGTAATTGGAGATTGAAGAAACAGAGCAAGACCAAAGATAAGATGGAAGGACTGTATTGCGGAAGACTTGAGAGAAAAGGAACTGAATGAGAACCACACGCAAAAATAGCGACCCCTAACGAATGGGAAAAGCTAAAGAAGAAGATGTCAGTGTTAAGTGCAATTTGCATAGTTTGTTTATGAAATAATTTTATTGGAAATTTAGAATCTTTTGCAAGAAAAATTATGTAGGTATTGTGCTGGCCACAACAGATTTTTTGAATCAAAATAACTCTTCCAGTACAGGTGATTCATTTTTTAATAACTCGATTATTTTAAACAGTATGGTATAAATTTCAAACAAAGTTTGTTTTATATTGAAATGTATATATCTGTAGTATAGGTTTTTTACGCAATGGTATGAAATAGTATATTTTCAAATGCAACACACTATATATTTATTCAATTTGAAAAGTACATGAAATTTACTAGCCTTTATTATAAAACCATCATATGTTATATTCTTAAAAATTACAATGGCGAATGGTTTAAGTATTTACATTTTTAGTCAACACAGAAGGGTTTACAATACTATTTTTTAAATTAGACGTCTAATAATATTAAATAAGAGGTGTAATAATGAAATATCGGATTGAAATGTTTCACTAATTAATTTTCTTGAAAATTTGAAGAAGTAATGTTTGTATATTTGGGTAGCATGATGTCGAGGGATGGTCGAATTGATCGAGAGATATAAAGGAGAGTGAGTGCGGGATGTAAGGTAATGGGTGCGCTGGGTACGTTTGTACAAAACGCTAACGTATCAAGTGATGCTCGGTTAAGTGTATATAATGGAGTGCTAGTGGCTGCTTTGTTGCGAATGTTGGGCATGGACGGGAAAGCATAAAAAGAGAGTGACTGCCGTGGAAATGAGCTATTTACGTGGTGTACTGGTGTACGAAAAATGTATGGTTAGGAACAATGTTATTAAGAGAGTTGGTGAGAATCAGTTGAGATGGTTTGGTCATGTGAACGCCTTGTTAAGCGTATTTATCTTGATGAAGTTGAGGGTTTTCGATTGCGTGGCCGACCAATGTGTAAGTGGATAGATGTGGTTGGTAGGGTGCTTAAAGAGAGAAGGTTTCCAAGTGGGAAGAGAAGCAGAGCATGTATGAATGCGATTATGAATGTGGCCGAGGCGAAAGAAGTGTGCTTAGATAGGAATGTGTGGCGAAGGATGATTGTTTCGTAAGTATTATTGTGATACGTATGCAGTATTTCGCTACCGAAAATCGGTCACTTTAATACATTAAGTGAGGATTTATTGTATAATGTTGATGTAGTTTGTACTTACCCACTAAGCGGGACATGCGTGATTTTATGTATGTATGTATTTATTGGATAGCAAATTTCATGTACTTTTCAAATTTGCATAAATATATAGTGTTCCATTTGAAAATATAACTTCAGATTTATAGACATTTAAATATAAAATAAACTTCGTTTTTAAAGTTTTTTCCTTAATATTTAAAATACTCAAATTATTAAAAAAAGAACAGACCAATGATTCAGCCTGTACGCGGTTTAGTTTTGGTACATCCATTATGAATCACCCTGTATACATGTTCGTATACTCTTTAATGTAAAACTGTAAAACCCTTCAAGCGAAGAGGTAATAAATTTTGTCTAGAAAATATTTTAGCATAACATTCGTTCTTAGAGTTACAATATTTGAAACAACCAAAAATTTATATCTCCAATTTTATTACCAATCTTTATGCGGCAATAAAATATTATTTCCGCGACAACAATAAAACAAACTATATGATTAACTCCAAATTTCGAAAAAACAATAAAAATGCATACCTCGTGCAAGCTGGCGTGCACTTTGGAAAACACATCGCCGTAAAAACAATTGACAACTGTGTGCTCATAAAACATTTGCTCCTTGCCTTGCTGGTGCAGTTTGGAATCTCATTCCGTTTTATTACACCTAGTAACGATTTACATTTTTCAAAACGAACATGCAGAACTGGTAATGCGAGCATTACACCACTTCCGGGTGCCAGAACAACCGGAAGAAGCCAATGAGCGCATAAGAGAAGAACCTGATACACGATAAAAGGTTTGTAAGATGAAACAGTTATATGCGAAAATATGTTTTCCGAAAGATTACAGAGCGATGAACTTTGAAAACGAAACTCTGTGAAACTGAAGTTCAGTTCACTAGTGAAAGGTAATTACTTCATAATTAATGATGCTGAATTAATGCTGAAGTTTAGAGGGTAAGATTTGAATTGTGATATTTTACATTCTGTCGTTAGATTTTACTAATTTGACAAGACTAGTGAAGATCTCTTTTACAAAAACGATTCTTTGTGAAGTATAAGATAAAAAATTTAAATTTAAATGTATTTCGATAATAAAAGTTATCTACTTACACCTATTTATATATTTGTAAAATATAAATTACTTACGTTACTCCAATATACAATCAAGGGCAATGTAGTTATGAAGAGTATGTACTTACCTGAAAAAGAAGAAAATACAATTAGGAAATATTAAAACAACAAACTATAAAATAATTTAAAATCTTGAATTACTTTTTACCTTCCGTCACCTTTAGGTAAGGAAGGTATTGTCTTTGGTCAAAAAATTTAATGATGAGTTTTTAATGAATAAGCATGTTTTAGGGTCCCTATAATACGATTTTACCATTTTTACGATGATGTCTGTATGTATGTATGTGTGTCTGTGTTTGTGTGAGACAATACCACGATTCCAAAAATTATAATTTGTTCGTATTCCTCAAGTTTACATCCAGAAGAACAACTGACTAGATTTAGGTTATAATTGGTGAACCAGAAGTAGCCTCATTTGAATATTTAACAGTTAAATTTGATTTATTGACATTTAACGTTATTATAACTTAAAGAATATATTATTCTCTATACGATTTGATTATATTTTATACTTCATATTCAATAGATATAGAATTAAAGAATTTTAAAGAAATTAAATTTTATAAATCAGCCAGCTATGCTAAACATGGAAACTACTAATATATTCATATAATTCAAATTGACAGATGTTAGTATAAATAAAAATAAATTAATGTGGCAGAGATGAGGATGTTGAAGTAGATGTTGGGGAAGATAGGTAAGGAACTAATTCTAGTGTTACAAGTTTATATGAATATATTAGTAGTTGCCATATTTAGCATACCTGGCTGATTTATAAAATTTAATTTCTTAAAAATTCTTTAACTCTATATCTATTGAATATGAAGTATAAAATGCAATCAAATCGTATAGAGAATAATAAATTCTTTAAGTTATAATAACGTTAAATGTCAATAAATCAAATTTAACTGTTAAATCTTCAAATGAGGCCACTTCCGGTTCACCAATTACAACCAAAATCTAATCAGTTGTTCTTTTGGATGTAAACTTGAGGAATACGAAAAAATTATAATTTGTGGAATCGTGGTATTGAAGTTATGCGATCCGAAACTTTCGTCGCACACACACAGCCACACAGCAACTCACTCACACACACACACACACACACACACACACACACACACACACACACACACACACACACACACACACACACACATACATACATACAGACATCATCGTAAAAATGGTAATATCGTATTATATGAACCCTAAATCGAGCTTATTCAGTAAAAACTCATCATTGATTTTTTTGACCAAAGACAATACCTTCCTTACCTAAAGGTGACGGAAGGTAAAAATTATCAATTTATAATTAGTTTTTCAGTGTCATCCCCTGCCTATTTTGAATACATTTGTCGTTTCATTTTAACAAATTAGTGCCTTTATAGACTTTTGGTTTATTATTCGAAAATATACCAAACTATTTAATAGAAAACCAAAACGTATTACATTCTGTAAATATTCACTAAAAAACTAAATTCTTGTTCGCAAGCGATATTGTTCCTGATAAGTAAATTTATCCGTTATAAGCAAAATAATTAGTGAATAATAAGTGCTGGCGTAGACATAATTTAAAGAAAATGAAAACGGTCCCGAAATGTCCGCCATAATTAATTAAAGATGAGGTTAATTGAAGGGGAAAACAAACGCAACTCGCGAATGATTTAGAACCGGAGAAGAAACAATTCCACCCAGTGGAGTAATGAAAGAAAATAAATCCTTTCGTCAAATTTTAAGACGCGATCTTGAAATAATGACATCCCAGGGGTTTGGAGAGGAGTCAGGATTCGCATAATGAACAAAACAATCCGCGGAGCTTTCTTTCGTTCCAAGGCAGCTGTGATTTGCTTCAGTCGCCTCGCCCTAAGACTTCAGCACCAGCTGAAGCCTCTTCGACTAATCAGCCTCAATTTGTATTTTCCCTCCTATACGCACAATGGCTTGGAAACATTTTCATTAAAATTGTTCCGCAGTAATAGCTTTCCAAAATTATTATACAAGATTTAACGTAAACAAACGAAAATAATCATAACAAGAGAAGAGTTGACATTCATTTTAACTAAAACGAAATGGCTAACGCTAATTGGATTAAAGGAGTTTACTGGGTAAAATGCTCACTTTCGAATAATATTTTATTGTTCTCTTTGTATTTTTGTTATTTTGAATCATATCTCATTTGTTTTTATTATAAATTTTAACATGAGATAGATAACACAGCATTTTTACTTAAGTATTACGAGTAGTTATTAAGTACAATTATGATTGCAGAAAATGAAACTTTTTACCTTCCGTCACCTTTAGGTAAGAAAAGTATTGTCTTTAGTCAAAAAATTCGGTCGTGAGTTTTCAACAAATAAACACGTTTTAGGATCCCTGCAATACGATTTTACTCTGTTTACGTTATTGTCGGTATGCGTGTGTGCACGTGTGTGTGTGCGTGTGTGTGTGCGTGTGTGACTATAATTTCGGCCACGGTAACTCCAATACTAGAATTCCAAAAATTATTTTTTTCACGATTTGCTCTTCCTTATTACATCCATATGCAGACTTGATTAGGTTGTGATTATAAATGCTCAACCAGAAGTACCCATATTTGAAGGTTTTAACAGTTTTTCTTGAAAAAACATTGTCAAAATTATTATTTTTTACATTTAATGTTATAAATATTATATAATATTTTATTCTCTATACGAATTGATTACATTTTGTTGTTACAGAAACTGGATGTAAAAATCACAACGAACAAATAATAGTACAACAGATTGACGAAGTACTCTGTTATTATGTGTTTCTTTACCCAGCTAAAAACGCCCTGGACCCACAACTTGTTCAAGTAACAGAAACTGGATAGTAAAATACACCACAAATAAATAGTACAACACAATTTACTATTTTATTAAAAATTTATTTTCTATTTACTTTGAAAAAGTCAACTCTGTTTTTTTTATCCCTGCGCTGCACTCTCCACGCCAGCAATGAGTACCCGTCAAGTGACGCCTGGTAAACGCCCGCACGGTTCAACTATGTCATTATCATTATCGAAATATTTATACAAAGCAGATTGGCACACCCAGCAATGGGTAATATGCCGTGATGATATATTTATTTTATTTATTTTCCTTAATTACATATCAAAAACAAAACAATTATTGACATAATTAATTGACATAGCTTGACAGGTACCATTTCTTCCAAATGTCAACTTGAACATTTATTTTGATATCTTCAATACATTTTATACTTCGTATTCAGTGGATATAGAGTTAAAAAATATAAAGAAATTAAATTTCATAAAGCAGCCAGATATGCAATAATTATGGATAAAGAAAATTTTAATTGAAAGATGTCGTTTGTAAGTGGAATCACCCAAGACATTTTTCTTTATATTAAAAATTTCAGATGTCAGTATCAAATGCAATTGACATAGTATGTTTGTGTTACAATTTTACTGGAGAATCCTTTGCTATAAACTCTCTGTATAGAATTTGTAGAAAATACATAGAACTAACAGAAGGTAATGTACTGTAAATATAGAATTTTTGCAAAATAAATCCTGTGTGGAATTTGTATAACATACATAAACCTAATGGAAGATAATGTAGTGGCCACATCAAATTTTTATTATTAATCTGGTATTTTTTTATAATTTTATTATGCATCTTTAAACCACAAGAAATGCAAAGCTCATTTTTTTATAATATACAGAGGGTTTCCTTTAAAGCAACCAGTGTTTTTTTTTTTGGACGATCTAACGAGATATTATACCTACATAATTTTTTAGTCCATTACAGAGATTTTATTTCTGATTTCATCTATTATTTATTTCAAATGGCATAAATGGTTAAATATAAAATAAAAGAATATAAACAAAGGGGTAAATAATAGATCTAAGAGTAAACACAACGAAAATAAAAATTATTATTGAATTTTATTTCAACCATTAATCAATTCAACAGTTTCTTCAGTAGCTTGATGGAGATGTTCTACTGGGAAACTTATCTCAGATAAGGGATACTCAGCGATGAGGTGGTGAGGAGTTTGTCTTGGATGACCAAACTCGTAGTCAGGTTTATCTGCTATTCTCCACATGTGTGTCCAGTATTTACTCCTGCCATGATTAGTGTGCAGCCAATTGAATTTTATCCATGTTTTCCTTGGGAACATGAATCCTGGAGGACACTACACAGGATTCAAAGCTATGGGGAGTGTCAGGTTTGTTCCGTAACCATTCTTCCCTCCAAGCGATTTCAAAATTGAAATTGTTATTAAACAATTTTTCTTCAAGGAATTATTGAGGCTTCCTTGATTTTAATCGGATGGATGGACAGTTGGCTGTTTTCAGAACACTCACCCATTCCGGTAAAAGAGCTGATTGTCTTCTTAAATGTGGAGCGCTTATGTTCGATAATACCGGTAACCACTGAACTGGAGTACTCTTGATGGTACAAGATATAATTCGCATAGATCCATGCAGATATCAATAGCCCTCGTATGGTTGCTATGCAACAAAATAGGGCAGCAATATTCTGCCGTTGAATACAACAAAGCAAGCGCTGATGTTGCTTTTGCATCTACACCCCAGCTACTTCCTGCAAGCTTGTGTAGGATTTTAATTAGGTGGTATTTATAAGTCAAAGGCCGATCAAGAGATGCACCTAAATATCTACGAAAAGGATTGAATTTGTTGGTCTTTAAATGCGGGAAACGTAGTTGGCAAATCTGTTACGTATGAAACAATAAACCTCAGTTCCCCAATATTTCAATGATAGTGTAGATTGTAGCATGCTCATATTCACGTGGAATGGAAAAAGCTGTTCCAGAAATATGTTTGCGAAAAAAGAAGTATTTCTGTAGATAAAAACCTAAGTAGATATTGCTGTCAGAAACTTTCCAGAATAATGGAAAAGACTTATAAATCCCCATTTGTCTAATCAATAAGGTTTCCAAGTTCCCCATTTTATTTTCCCCTACACTCTGACAGTGAACTTGATTTTTTTTCATTTTCCATTAAAGTTTAATTAAAACTTTTCCTTACTTCAATTTCATTAAAGTTGAGACAATATCAGTAAATTTTGCAACACATAAAGCAGTTTAAAAATAAACAAGATTATAATCTAATTTAACCAAATTTTCTCACCCCAACTCTGGATAGAACTGTTTAATTTCCCTGGCTAACGGGGCATAAATCTATAGAGAGAGGCAATTAATTGCAGTACCATACGTTTATGATTTTAATATGCCGCTTGAGTTCGTACATAGAAATAATAAACAAAAGCACTAATAAATATTTATTCTCTACGATAACAATATTTGAATTTAAATAATGGATAGGTTTTTTCAACAATGAAGCTCTTTGATAAGGGATAAAACACAGTAGAAAATAGGGGGAGGGAGGTTAATATGGAAAGTCGTGGTGTTAAATTCTTAAGATAGTGCGTGTTTGAATCTGTTGTAATCCAATTAAAGTGGAGCATTTTAAGCCCAATGTTACTACATAATTTATATTAAAGTAGCTACACACGCAAACGTACGCACTAAAACGTACGCAGGTAAACGTACACTCGAAAACGTAAACACGTTCCAATGTAATTCATGAATATTAGCTGTAATCGTTTTGACAAAATCTCAGTTTGTCTCAGCACATTTTAAATAAACTCATACCTTTTTCGATACAATTGTGCTCATTTAGTGAAATTGACGTCTTTTCACTATACATGTGTCGTGCTTCGATGTATCAGTGCAAACTAAGGCTTGATTTAAATTAGCGGTACAATGACGGTACAATAACGGTACGATACTTCTTGCTCCAATGTATTTTAATGGACCAATTTACATCTACGTTCTCGGTACGATGGCAGTATGATGACGGTACGATGACGGCACATTGATATTCACTGATTTGTATTAGTGATACGACCACGGTACAGTATAGTTTTGTTTCTATTGAAAATAATATGGTATCATAGTGACAGTGTAGTATTTGCATGCAACGGGGAGTGGAAGGTTGCGTTTAAAGAGTACGTGCACATCACGATAATGTTCATACCGAAAATCTGCTGACTGGATGTAAACATAATGCTAGGCTAGTACGTGATTGACATCTAATATGTTTTTGACTTTTTGACATTTGTCTTTTAGTTACATCAAAATGAAGTCAAAAAGAGCTAGACATGAGAAATTATTGTATACATTATTGAACAAAAAATGTTCTCTGCTTATGACATAAACGTAAAATATACATCATAGTAAGGGCAATTATAGACAAGTCGGTATTTGATAATTTTTTAAACATTGCACGATATTTTCTACTTTTGATAGACATATGACATATGGTCACAAACCGTCATAATACATAAAAGACAAAATTATATTGTCATAGTATTTTATTATGTTCGTACCGTTGTGGTACCGTCTAATGTAAATGCCTCTCGTATTTGACATATCGTTATTGTACTGTCATCGTACCATCATTGTACTGCTAATGTAAATGAAGCCCTAATCTGAATATTCTCAAAAATAATAATATATTAGCTCATGGCAATACAAACCGTATGAATTTTCTGATAGAATAATGTTTGGTAGGCTTTGTTAACATAAATAAATGTTTTTAGAAAAAAACATAGCAATTAATCTAGATTTATTACAAAGTATTTTATTAACAAAACAAGAGAAAACGAAAAAGTTTAGAAACTAAAAAAAAAAATCTGTTGTAGCCAACACAATACCTTCCGTTATTTCTGTGTTTTATATAAATTCCACACAGAAAATTTCTTGTATTTTCTGTAAAATTATTTCACAGACATATTATCTAAATTGTACTTGACACTGACATTTGTCAATTACTAATATTAAATTATTGAAACTGCTTCCGTAGTAATTTTTATCTTTAAATACTTTGAATATGAAGAAAATAATGCAATCAAATCTTATAGATTTTTTTTTTATATTTATAATAACAAAATGTTAAAAAGTTATATTTAACTGTGTTTTTTAAGAAAAACAATTATGAGCTTCAAATTGAGGTACTTCCGGTTGCTCAATTGTAACCGATATCTAATAAAGTCTTCATTTGAATATAAGAATGAGGAACACGAAATAACTGTAATTTTTGGAATTATACACATACGTCATCGTAAAAATAGTATATTCGTATTTTAGGGGCCCCAAAACGTACTTATTCATTAAAACCTCACCATCGAATTGATCAGACAATAACATACGAGTAAAGAGTAAATAGTTTACATATATTCAGAAAAATATTGAGAAAATAAAATATATTATTAAAAAATTTAAACGGTTCGCAACCAATTATAAAATATGGTAAGGCTCAAATTTCAAATTGCCAATAATAGTACAATGAGAATTATTGTTGAAATGTCAATTTGTTACGGTTTTGCGAAAAATATATTTTGATTAAACGGGAAAATGAAATTGGATTTATTTCAATATATAGATTAAACAGAAAAGTGTAATCCAATATTCCCAAAATTATCTTCACTACCATTTATTAAAAAACTAAAAGTTCTATGAAATGAAACAATGTGTAATTTTAAAAAATGAATATTGAATTTTGATTCAACTAAAAATATAAGATTTTTCCTTTTTACTTCCTTGTACGTAAGTAAAGAAAGTATTGTAATCCCGAAAAATTTCGGTTTTCAGATTTCAGCGGAAATATCCATTTTGATCATCCCTGAATCCATTTTGACTAATTTCGTCGTAACGTCTATACGTACGTACCTCGCATAACTCAAAAACGGTAAGCCGTCGAAATGCTTCAAATAAAAGTTTTAGAGAATTAATTTCTGCGTCTAGCACATCAGGTATTATTAAATTAGCCCTTTGTATAAGCGAGATATGTAAATTTAAAAATTATATACTTTTTACTTCCTTGTACGTAAGTAATTGTAATCGCGAAAAATTTCGGTTTTCAGATTTCAGCGGAAATATCCATTTTGATCATCCCTGAATCCATTTTGACTAATTTCGTCGTGACGTCTCTACGTACGTACGTCCGTACGTATCTCGCATAACTCAAAAACGGTAAGCCGTAGAAAGTTGAAATTTTGTATTTAGGACTCCTATAACATTTAGTTGTGCACCTCCCTTTCTGGTTATTACACAATTTCCAGAAGTGGCACTTTACATGAAGCCTATAATAGATTTTAATGAAAAACTGTTTTAAAATATAATCCAAAACTTTTCAAATTTGGTATACAAGACTTTTATGTCAATCGAAATAACATAATAGATTTTGGTTAAAATAGGCTAAACGGAAGTGATACATTACTTGAAGTTTTTCTTGAATAAAATGATTTTATTTTGATTTTAGAAATAAATGCTTCAAATAAAAGTTTTAGAGAATTAATTTCTGCGTCTAGCACATCAAGTATTATTAAATTAGCCCTTTGTATAAGCGAGATATGTAAATTTAAAAATTATATACTTTTTGATTTTGTAATAAAGCTTGCTATGGATTAGGACAAAAAAATAAAAAAAAATTCATGTCACATTACGTTAAATACGTGTAATTTTATGATTCGTACAATAACAAATATTATATTTTTATTGTGAAATTAGTCATATTTATTGTTGTAATCAAATATTTCTTTATTGTAATCAAAACTCTCTTTAAAAAGAACCGGGTTAGATTAATGTTAATAGTAGTAAATACATTATTTTTTGTTCTATATCAAAATATTTCTCGGGCTTGGCTTAAGCCTGTCAATATTTTGAGTTTAAAAATATGTATCATTTTAAACAATATCTAAAATAAATTCTAAATGGTTTCTTGTGTAGGTATGTAGATTTTTATGCACTATAACATCCATTAAAATGCACATTAGAATGCAAAATTTAATGCATTGTGTCGACAAGCGTTTAAACCTTAAAATAACAATCTCAAATGTGAGTTAAAATAGAATTTAAAATGTTTGATGAAACGATTCCATCTACTTCATCGTTGTCAATAAAGCCGTGACAATGTCCCGGAGTCCATAACTTAAAATGGATAAAAGCATTTGGGAGCTATTTGTTAGATCCTTGTTCATTAATATGTCAAATTTTTATTCATGACATACACTTACGTCAGAAATAAAAATGTTTTATTCAAGTCGGGAATTAATGATTCGCGAGGCTACATTTGCATGAATAACGACTATCGAAATGCATTTACGTTTATCACTGGGCAGAGTAGAGTGGAAGTGTAACAGACACTTACTCCCGGCTTAATCTCCGACAGGAAATTATTTATGCATTTTCACATGAATATTGAATGGTAATAATCGTTTCTTCGACGCTTGCATACTTAAGCAACAAGCAGCGAGAAGCTACTATATAGAATACTTTCATTCATTACTACAAAAAATCGATAAATGAAATAAAACAATGAATGAACACTTTTCCATATAGTAAAACAGATTAATAATAATAAATAAAAAATAATAAAATTTAAACAATATTTAACATCCACCACATAGGTATTGCATTATACAGGGTATTTATTAAACATACGGCAAAAATTCAAGGGGTTATTCCCTGGACTATTCTAAGAATGTTATGTCCTTTGATGATTTTTGAAAAGCCGCTTTGTTTCGAAGATACAAGGCGAAAAAAAATTTCGATAATAACAACATTTAATACCAAAAATTACATGTAGAGTTTCTTAATCTACAAGAACTGTTGAAAATGACTACCTCCACCTATGATGCAAGAATCCAATCTTCTTTTCATTGATTGCCGAACTCTTTCAAAAACACCAGGGTCGTTTCTTATGGAGTTACATCCAGCATTTATCCGATGTCTTAAATCTTCCAATGGAGTAGAATAAACTAATGATTTTAGATGGCCCCATAGGCAAAAATCCAAGGGGTTTAAGTCCGGGGATCGAGCAGGCCATAAGTGAGGCAGACAGAAAATACACGTCAAACAGCCAAACGTCAATCAGTCTCAACAAATTTGACACATAACTTGCCTGCAGCAGGCAATTATTAATCCAGTAACAGCTACTGGATTAATAATTTGAAAAATATCAAAATTGGTTTTGTCGATTTTTTTTGCCTTATATCTTCGAAACAAAGCGGCTTTTCAAAAATCATCAAAGGACAAAATCATCTTAGAATGGTCCAGGGTATACCCCCTTCAATTTTTGCCGTATGTTTAAGAAACACCCTGTATAGCAAAATTTCGTTATCACCAACGACTAAGCATTGTTCCTCTTGATTTAATAATTACTTACATAGCATCGTATATGTATCGATAACCATATCAAAATGCATATCAGTTGATCCTTACGCAATAAAAATTGAACAACGTTGATCAATGTTTTATTAATTATAATTATGAGGATGAATATGCTAAAAAAATTGAGATTTCGGAAAAAAGATATTAAGAAATATTAATGTACTAACGAAGTACCCTATATAAATTTATAATTTTTCCGGTTGTCAAATATTAAAGTTTTATGGTTTTATACGAAAATAATTATTCAGTTTTTGAAATAGTATTGTTTTCCCATTTATATTTATCGTTCTTTTTCATTTTCATTTTTGTTTTAATTATATTTTCTGTTACTGTAATACAAATTTTAAAATATATAAAGGATATTGCATTAAATATTTAATTATTTTTATATACATTTAACGGAATATTAATCTTATCGCCTGGACTCTACAAATATCAATGAAGATAAAATACAATGGACAAATAAATTATAAAAATTATTCATTTATTGCAGTGTGCAATAGTAACTAATACTTCGATGCCTATACGTTATAATTCCTAGTTAAGCATTGTTTAGTTTAATGAAATCCAAAATGCATAACAATCAGTTCAGGCTTTAGGCAGTTCTTAAATGTAAGAAGTTCCCAGGTAGGCAGCAATTTAGGAATTGTTGGTGAAATCAGCCGTAAAAATAAAGAACCGATGAATCTTAATTAATTTCTTTTAATATGGCTTCCTAATCGATCAACTTTTGTCTAAATTAACCAACTTTATACCATACAACTTCTGCAAGAGTCTTGTCATTATATTTTATGAATCACTCGGATGTTAGAGTATTATGTTTAATGTGTGACATTGAAAAATATTGACTGGAATTCGCATACTCTACCTATTAGCAAACGCTGAACTGAAGCCCCATTGAACGACATATGCTGGACCTGTTCTTGTATGTTCGTGTCATTGTGTCGAACCGAACATAGCCAAATAGTCGTATACACTTTTACCACTACTCACATTTAAAACACGTGCCATTACCACGAAATAGAGAGCTCTGGACGAAGTAGTATTTGTCTTCACGAATTGTCCCGATGTATGCCAATTCCTCCAGCAACCGGCATTCAATAGGCCTTCACTATCATAATGCGCATTTCAATCAATAATATACAGGGTGTATCACGGAAAGTTTTTTGTCTCTACATCCATGGCTAATACTATTAAATTGTAATTCCGTGAATTTTCAAATTTTATTTCTGCAGTTATGAAGTAGCCAAAATGGTTTTTTTTATTGATTCGGATGTAGAAATTTTTGCTTTACAACATCCATTTGAAACTTTTTGTCTAAAATAATTAGGGGAACGGAAAAACTGATTGCCCATGTTAAACGCCTATATTTTACTTTCCAGTGGTTCTTGACCTCTCGCTCAATAAGTAACGTCGCCTATATTATTTATATATGATAATAAACAAATCTATTCTTGGGAAAAATGCCGTACAACTTTCTGACACAGTAAGTTAAATCCGGAGCTAAGCGAAAGTGTAGAATAAAACTAGTTAGTTGAAGTTTGAAACATTTTCCGTCTTTCAGTCTTTCTTTATGTTTTAATACGCGCCGGAACGTTTGCGGTTTCTCTGTAAACTCTTCCGCTATGCGTCGCTCTCGTCAGCCCTCGACGTTCAGATTTCACCCACTGAGATTGTTATTTACGTCCACAACTTTCACAACTTTTGTTTTTTGCGAAGCAAACAACGTTCTACTGTTTCTCGTATTATATTTTCTTTACCTGAACTGCTGTTTATTTCTTTCCATAAAGGTTTATTTAAGTTTGGAATAATAAATTTGTTGGTTTATACAGGTTATAAAGTTCTTATTTTCCAGAAAGACAACACAAGGGTAAACCTGTTCAAATTATAATATTTAATTTATTTTTTTCTTTACATAAACATTTGTATAATAAAAATTCTTTTTACATCTGCAACGTGGTTAAATAAACATTGGTATAATAAAAATTCTTTTTACATCTGCAACGTGGTTATCTTGGAAGACCTGTACATTATGTAACGGGAAAAGATTTCTGCGTAGCTGTATCATGGTAGAATCTCCTATCTTATACCTATAACAATTTTGCATTATAAAATGCACAAAAGTAGAAATTACATAATATTTTTACCTCCCGCTACCCTTGGTAAGGGAGGTATAGGAATCGTGCTAAAAATCGTATATCGAGATTTTGGTAAATGACCACGTTTTAAGGTCCTTAGATTCCATTTTTAACATTTTCACGATGATGTCTGTGTGTATATGTGTATGTATGTGTGTGTGTGTGTATGAGTGGATCCTCTTCACGCTCTAACTCAAATACTATCATTCAGAAAATTTTGAAATCTTGTATTTCTACTTTATTCTAATATGGAAAGAAGCCATTAGATTTTGGTGTCAATCGGATAACCGAAAATGGCAGTTTACTTGAAGCCCAAAATAGTTTTTCTTCAAAAAATACCTTTAAATGTTATTTTTTCGCAATTTGTTATTTATAAAACTTAAAGATTATTTCATTTTCTACGGGTTTGCATTAATACTTTTTCTATATATTTTATAGATAAATTTATAAAATAATATAAAAATTATATCTCGGAGCTTATGCACAAAACTCCATGGTTATACAGTTCAGCTCAAATGTAGGTAACTGACAGATAAATGGCATTGTCAAAAAAATAATCATTTCAAATTAGTAACAGTAACGTTTTCAAAAGAAAATTATTATTAGAACAATAGTTACATGGAAAGGAACTTAAGATACATAATTTCTAGTATTATTTAAATAAGAAAATAAATAAATATATTATCATGGCATATTACCCATTGCCGGGAGTACTAATCTGCTTTATACACAGATTTCGGTACCTCACGGGTACTCATTTTTGACGTGGAGAGTGCATCACAGGGGTTAGTTTTGTACCACTTAAAATTCGAAATATACTAGGAATTGAATCCGGTTCCCCAGATTCGCGACCAGACACTGAGGCACGCGGGCATGAGACCCCATAGGTATATGTATTTAAATTAATAAAAATTAAATAGCGGGAGGTTTTGTGTTGCTCACATCAGATTTTTGTAGTAAGTTATGTTAATGTATGACTAGAAAAATAACAAATATACATATTGATCAGGGATTTGGTTTTACGAGTCTAATACATCTATAACATACTCAAGGAAAAATTTAGCTTAACGTCGAAAAAAATTCTAAAATTAATATTTGCTGTAAACAAGTTCACACTGTTTTATCTAGTGCAGTTATAATAATATTACATTTCAATTTAATTAATAATTAAAAGTTCATAGTTAAAATGTTGAGAAATTGTATTCAAAAATTAAGTTCTTCTTTAATGACATCGTAGGAATTCTTTGTGCAATTACAAAACTTTGCGCAGAAAATACTTTATTTTAAAAGGAATATTTTTATATTTTATGTCTTCAGTGCGATTACATTTTCAATAGAAAAATATTTCAAAGTAAATTTCTCATCAGCCCTAATTAAAATTAATATTGTTCCTAGAATTTTGATTAAAATTTTATTAAAAAAAAGAAAAAATAAAAAAAAACAAGACGCAAGAAAATAAAAATAAGATTAAAAATGAAAAGTGCGCAATCAAGATATATTATAAAATGTAATAAAATAGAATGATGAAAATGAAAACATTTTAAGAAAATAATGAAAATTCTTGAAGTGAAAACTGGAAACTTTGTCAGTATGACATATTGCATTTGTTTTTCATTATCTTTTGTCCTCGTTGCTCTAAATATTTTTATTAATTTGAGATAAAAATGGAAAAAGAAGAAACCGACATGAACTGTGAAATAAAAATATAAAATTTCCAAGGGCAGTTTACGTCTACCCACCTGTTCTGGACGTTTATATTTACAACTTGAAAATTTACTACGTTTCAAGTCTACTGAGCTGAAAAATAGAAAACTCGAATGAATTCAGATTTAAAATCATAACGCAAGCACACTATGACTGAATTATTTCCATATGGAAGTACTCACGAGTAAAGTATATATACAGAATTCACATAAAGTTTTCTACTCTATAAAAATAAATTTTATACCAGTGTGTCGCAATAAGACACAATGGTTCATATTTTTTAGAATTTTATTTTAACCTGTAGTGAATGTAGTTCTCTTTAACAATAATACGTCAATATATGACGATTCTGACTATAATTTCGGCCCCGATATCTCCAATACAAGAATTCCAAAAATTACAATTTTTACGTATTCCTTTTTCTTACATCCATATGCAGACTTGATTAGGTTGTGATTATAATCGGTCAACCAGAAGTAATTCTTAAACGCTGTTAAATATTATTTTTTGACATTTAATGCTATTATAAATAGTAAAGAATATTCTTATCTATAAGAATTGATTGCATTTCACATTTCATATTCATTGGACATAGAGTTAAAGAATTATAAAGATATTAAATTTTATAAATCAGCCAACTATGCTATAATCATGGAAACAGCTACTATATTAAGAAAATTCTAACTAACAGAAGTCAGTGTTAATGAAAAGTAAATGCTTATTACAGAGATGAGGATGTTAAGATAAATGTTGGGGAAGACACGGAAAGATATGGTAAGGAATGACAGAATAAAGGAAATAACTCTAGTGTTACTAGTTTCAAGGAAGATAGAAAAGAGACGATTACATTGGTTTCAACATATCATGAGGAGAAATCAAGAATATATTGGAAGAAGAATGAATAGCTTAGTAATAGAAGGTGAAAGAAACAGATGAATACCACAAATTAGATGAAAGGACTGTATTGAATGAGAACAACACGCAAAATAGAAATGAATGGAAGAAGAAAATAAAAAATAGCGGCCCCTAACGAATGGGAAAGCTAAAGAAGAAGATGTCAGTGTCAAGTGCAATTTGCAAAGTTTGTTTATGAAATAATTTTACTGGAAATATAGGATCTTTTGCAAGAAAATCTATGTATGGAATTTGTACATAATACACAGGATAGACGGAAGGTAATATGCTGGCCCCATCAGATTTTTTCTATTGAGGAAATTCATTATCTATGATAAAACTTAAAAACAATTATTTATGTGGACCCGATTTCGTTATTAATATAATAATTAAAATTGTTTTTATATTCTTTCGATTGCACTGTATTATATATTTAATATAAATATTATTTCTTTTCCTAACACTTGGAAACAGGCACGGATTACTCCGGTTTATAAACTGGCGATACTTCCAATATAAAAAAAAAAAACTATCGGACAATTGCAATTCAATCGAACATTAGTAAAAATTTTGTAAGTTTGCTTTCTAAAATATCTACAGTCATATTAAAAATCTAATATATTTTAATCAACACGGTTTTGTAGCCAAGAGATCCACTGCAACTAACCTGAATTTTTTCACTCATTATGTTTCCTATTTGTTAATCAAAATTCTGTTCAGAAATAACATTCTTCCATTAACCGATTGTTTAGTCTAGCTGTCAGTGGCCTCTGACATTTATTTGTTGACAATTAAGTCTTTAAATTATTAAGCATACATGGGCGTGACACAGGACTACTAACCAATATTAATATCTATTTCTATAACATCGTTTTCACAAATACATGTCCCACATCCAGTCTTATATCTTAACAAGCTAGAACTTGTTATTCAATATTGAATCATTCATAAAAACCGTATTCAATCTTGCTATTTACATCCGCCATTTTAATTCCTCTCACTCCATCCAGTGGACTGTGCTTTAATCGTTGACACAGTCAACGGGCTCTATCATCAACGCTTCCATAGCCCGCTAGATCGAAAATTGTATTGAATTTTTAATTGAAAATTCGACGTTCCTACACTCAATTTGTCGCGGTGACGAGTTGACGTAAAAGAGCGAGAAGTTTTTATTACGTGATAAATGCGCATGTACGAATTCTACCCGGTGCGGGTTGGGAGTGATGAATGTGCTAACAAACTTTACCTATTATTCTGATAGATCTTATCGGAATTATTTAACGTATGTTGGCATGGTCAGAGGCGGATTTAGAATGATTTAATGACAGTTTTGGCTGGTTTATAGGTTAACTTTATTAGATTATCATAATTAAGGTGTAAACTGTCGTATTAATTAATTGAATTTACAACCTGGACTGTAGTATTGTTCTTGTTTGCACTAAGATAATTCAGGAAATAGCAGAACTATAATATGTTATGTTGTAACCGAGATTATAACTATAACGACACAATAGCAGAACATATAACTTTATGAAGTACATGTGGAATGCAAATAATTATGAAATAGTGAATAGCTGATGTTTCTTGTTTAATGGTTTCCATAATAGTTATTTTATAACAAGTGCGGGAAATTAATAATTCTGAAACGAATGGACTTTACATGGAGCTCAAGAATCACGTTTTATTTGGGCGGGGCATAATATTTTAAACGGCCATGACAATAATTGTTTTCATCACAACAAGCATAGCGCAGGAATCGGCTGTTTTCCGTACTAATTTTGAGTTTTACAGTACCTATATCCAACACAATTATAGATAAAAAAAATCTGTTGTGGCCATCACAATACCTCTCGCCATTTTCATTTTATGTTGCATAGGGCGCGAGCAGTTATGTGACTTTGTGGGCCTTGGCAAGCAAATATGGGGGCCCGTGTCAAAATGAGAGCTAGTAATATACATAGGTGTTAAGTATCATAAGTTTTCATTCGAAACATTTGTTTTTTTGGTTTATTTTCCTCGACAAGTACTACTAGCCGTCATTCTGACACGGATCCTCATATCTGCGCGCCAAGACCAACAAAATCACACAAATAATTGAAATTGTTTCTCTTCTTTCGTTCTATGAGAAATTTTATCCTACTATTCTATTACGTTCAAAATTCTTCAAATTCATTGACGGTATTAGCGGTATTTCTTAAGGATATATGTAATATTAACATACCTGTAATTTAAATACATATTTAATTAATAATACAATAATATATATATATATATATATATATATATATATATATATATATTAAATGTACTCATACCTCTCAGAAAAAACTGACATTTTGCATTTATTTGTCAATTACAAAAAATTAAATAGCGCAACTGTTTTTCGGGCAACGAGATTTATTACAACAGATTATTATATATTATTATATACTATATCTCCAATCCTATGCGAGATATAATAAAAAAATTAAATGTGTCAGATTGAGAATTTAATTATCTTTAATATTTGTAGTAACAAATTTTCAAAAATTAATATTTAGAAATTTTTTTTTTAGAAACTACCACTTCCGGTTGTCCAATTGTTACCAGAACCTATTCAACTCTTTCCATTACTGTTAGATTGAGGAATTCGTAGTCAAACATGTCTTTAGTCTTATAGAATTTGAGAAATCGTGTCTCCAACAACTTCACACACACACACATCCACACACACACACACACACACACACACACACACACACACACACACACACACACACACAGACACAGACATCATTGTAAAAATGTTAAAATCGGATTCTATGGACCTTAAATCGTGCTTATTCAATAAAATCTGGATATGCGATTTTTAGCATGAATCCAATACCTCTCTTAGCGAGAGGTAAAAAATCTGATTTGTGTGTGTGTGTGCGTGTGCGACAAAAATAATAAAAAAATAAATGTGTCGGATAGAGAATTTTGTTTTTTAATATCTGTAATAACATAAATATTCAAAATATAATATTTAGAAGATTTTTGTTAAAATACTACTACTTCCGGTTGTCCAGAATCTATTCAACTGTTCCCATTACTGTTAGATTGAAGAATCCGTAGTTTACAGGTTTTTAGTCTTACAGAATTTGAGAAATCGTACCTCCAACAACCCCCCCCCACCCGCCCACACACACACACACACGTCCACACACACACACACACACAGATATCGTCGTAAAAATGTTATTATCGGATTCTAGGAACCTTAAAACGTGCTTATTCACTAAAATCTAGATATGCGATTTTTAGTACGATTCCAATCTCTTAGCGAGAGGTAAAAATTGGAATTTCCAAAATTTTGAAAAGATAGAGAAAAAATGGTTGTATTTGGATGTTTTACACCCCTTCGACGGAATGCTTTTTTGCCCTATGCGGAAGTGTGAAAAATTGAATTTTTGTTACCTTAATGGGACAATTATATCGTTGTTTGCTTTTATTTTGTTACTCGACAAAAATTCGTTGTATCTACATCGGTTGCAATGAACAGCTGAATTTTATCTCTTTGGTTATTTTTCCACAATGCATCTGCATTACATTTTCCCACATCTGTCATTCTTCTTTTATTTGTTTTATCCGACAGAAAAGCAATTTTTTACAAAATCAAAATCAGGCCGAATCAGTTCAGTGCAACAAAATGTAAATAAAACTACATGTGCATTTCAATGAATAAATTATTGTATCTTATTCGACTTGCTAATCATTACGTATAGGTAGTCCACACGTCATTTTTCAACTGTTTCTCTTAAGAAAATTGAAAGTTATTCAAATGTAGTAGTATAGTAATTTTGTTATTGATGGGGCAAGGGATTCTCTTACAGGCTTATTTATAATTAAATAACGCAAGCGGTAACGCAGTTGCAGTAAAGTAAAACAAAAGATAAAGGTACAGGACAGCATATACCGTTTTATAATGAAACGCAACGTAGAGTGGACCAACTTCTAACTTTCTGAGTTGCTGCTTCTATTTCTGACCAATCAGGATGCACTATTTTAAATATCAGTATATTTGTGAGGCGAAAGTAGTCTGGAATTGCATGAACACCCTACAACTGGCCAAAGATAACCACGTCACTTTGTGGTGGGTACCGGGGCATAAGGGAGCTCTAGGCAATGAAAAAGTAGATGAGCTCGCTAAAAAGGGAGCTAAAATACCGTTTTAAGGGCTTGAACCTTCTTGTGTCTTGAAAAGCCATATAAAGAAGGAAATCAAAAACTGGGAGGACCTTAGAACTATGACATGTACCTTTACTGGTCATTGTCCTTTGAAATACCATCTATGTAAGATTGGTATAGCTGAAAACAATATCTGTCGACTCGGACGAAGAGGACGAAGAAACTTCGGAATACATTGTATGTGAATGTCCAACTGTGGCCGTAAGTAGGCTTAACCATCTTGGTAAAAAGTACCTCGCGGCAAATGAGATCGGGAAACTGACTCCTGGAGCAGTAATTGGCTTCATAAGAACTCTGGAACTACTTCCAGAGAGCTAAGATAGGGCCATGTTACAACAGATCGTACAGGTCGCAGTGACAAATGAATGAATATTTGTGTTTTTGTCAGATGACAGGTGACAGCTTGTAATTTTGTACTTTGTTATACTATCTCAGTAACTTTTTTATGTTTAATCATGGATGATGAATTATTAATAGTTTTATACAGTTGATGGAGAAGTATCCATTCATTTTTATTTTTAATAAAGATTCGAAAGATTGTTTAAATATAAAATTAAAAAACAGAATATGGGAGGACATCGGAAAGTTATTTATATTTATTATTATTTTTGTATTAAAAACTTTGTACAGTATGTAAATTATTTGTTTGTAAAATACATTTCATTAATTTTAGGATATAGACTTTTAAATTTTCGATACATAGTTTCCCAACAATTACAGTTATTTAATAGATATGAGATACGGAACCTTCTAAATAAAATTTAAAGGTAACTTTGAATAGTTGAATGTCATGAACAATACCTTCTCGATAATAATTTACTTCTCTCATTTCATATGTATTTATAAAATTGATTAATGACTTAAAAGAAATAATTATAATACAACATTGTACATTCTTCACGTTGTTTTTCGTTAAATAACTTATATGCTGCTTGTTTCTGTGTAGTCCAACGTCAAATTTTAACTGACAGCTATGGAAGTAGCACAATGCTCAACACATGCTGTGATTGGCCGCAAGTATTTAGGGATACTTTATTATAAATTATACAAAGTTTTACTTCATTATAAATCCCGCTTTACAATCAGACAGAATAGGATTAGTGTGAAAACTGTCTCAATGAAATGTTGATACAAGCGTAAAATATTTAAATTCATAATTCGCCGTCAAATAAATATGGATTGATGTTTAACTTTTTCCCTTCTCCGCATCTTGTCTCATGCCCTGCGGTGTTGCCACTTCTTCATAACTTAGCATTTTCAACATTGCTCAACAACAGTGTAGAAATTTCCAGGCCATACTTATTTGACAAGTGTAATAACATTGAAATTGTTTTTAAACTATAAAAATATTAAATTTTGATTCCATATTTAACAGTAATCAGAAATATCTTAAATCTAAATGTAATTTACAGGATGTTTTACAAGGCCAAATCTGGCATCACACGTAAATCGAAAATAATGTTATGATGGGATAAACATAAATAATTACCACCAACGTTTCGGTGCATCCTTGCATCTTCCTCAGGATAGTAAGATCTTACAAATTATTACAATTCATGTACACAAAATACATTCATACATTCATTTATTTTATTAAAAATCGTATTTTCTGGTACGATTTCTAATAAAATAAATGAATGTTTTGTACGAATGTATTTTGTATACATGAATTGTAACAATTTATAAGATCTTAGAAGGTGCAAGGTGCACCGAAACGTTGGTAGTAAGAATAAATGCTGTTTGACTGACTTTCGAGTAATTTTTAACACCTAATCTACATCACAGTCGAGAAATTTACCGACAATCATAAATAATTATTATATATACGCGCTAGTAGCGAACAAGTATTATATACTCCGTGGTTTTTAACAGTATTATTATCTTCTCGAATTTTATCTCTTGGTTCTCTCGAGATTATAAATTTTTCGTTCGGACAATAATGATATTTTTCATAATCTTAATTTAAATTAAAATGTAATACTTGGATGGAGTATAGTAAACTATATCTTAACCTAGACTATAAGTGATTGAGCGAATGATGGACGACATAGCAGTAAGTCCAAAACTTCATTTCCTGCAAGTCTCCTGCTGCGGGCATGTTAAGTAAGAAGATAGTGCACAGAAGTTTAATGAAGTTTTATTGCTGCACTTTAATTGCTTGTTTATTGTTTTGTTTTTCTAGGATGCATAATGAAGTTCATCATGTAGAACTTTCCAGACATTACATTTGACTGATATAAGCTACATTAGTACGGCTTATAACTGTATGAATATTAAGAGACACACTGTATAATGTTTTGGTAAACTAAGATAAATATATTACAATTATAACTTGTCTCCATTTTTTCTTTCATTTCCATGGTGATTTATACTTTCCTCGCCAATAAATGCAAAAATACACTTTGTAAATAATTAAAATTATTTTCATGTTTATTCTGATTACTTTGAACAATTTGAACTGACTAAAATTTAAAAAATCCAACCATTGTTTGATCTCAAGCCTGCTATGTTTAATAAATAACCTCAACAAGTAGTAAGTACTTCTAACACATTTTAACATGTAATATTACGAACATTGTTAATCATTGTAGTTATCCTGAGGAAGGAATATATATCTCGTATATACCGGGTGTTTATTTTATCAGTAAACATAAGGTATATCATTACCATAGTTACAGTATAAAATGATTGATAGCAATATATTAAAGCATTTATTTTATAAGTGAACATAGGGATAATTAATATAGACTAAAATAAATATTAAATTATGAATTAAAGAAATGAGAAATTATTGATTAATATTTATACACTTGAGATCTACATTAAACTAGTGAGGAATTTTTGTTTTAACTTATCAAATACTCAAAATTGGCACCATTAACTTCTAAACAATATCCTAAACGATTACAAAAAGGATTAATAGCATTCGTTATTTGTTGGGGACTAATATTTAACATTAATTCAGTTGCTAATTGTTCAATGTTCATACTCTCACCATTGCACATATTTTTTAAGTGTCCCCAAAGAAAAAAAAACATTTAGTGCAAGCAATAATTATTATAGATTTTTCGAATTGTTGCTGGGCAGGGTCTGATGGGTCGATTATTAAATGTAGCACTAAATACATCTAAAACTTGGTTATTTAAATTATACTATGTTATAATCTGCACTTTTTCTTCAATTTCGTACAAAAACCATTTTGAAATGTGACAGTTTGACGAGTCTGACAACTATGCCCTATGTTTACTGATAATATATATATATATATATATATATATATATATATATATATATATATATATATATATATATATATAGGATGTTCCGCGACTCGACCAACAAACTTATAACATATTTTACAGGGAGCATTACGATCAAAAAATGTTATATGACCTTTAGGTGAATTCCTCTTTGTTTCGGAGATATCGAAGGAACTTAAAAAAAAATTGAGTTAGCCTTGACGAATTAACGTATGTTTGCAAATAACAGTTTTTATTGACGTGTTTACTATCGTAGTTAATGCTGAATGATTTTTGTGCTGTCTTATTAATTTAAGCCATTATGCCGCATTTTACTAATGCAGAATATGCCAATATGGTTTTCGTGTATGGTCTTTGCAATGGAAGTGGACGTGCTGCAGCTGTGGAGATGGAGTACCTCAGGCGATACCCAGATCGCATTGTTCCTTACAGAAACTTATCTTCACTTTTTGGAAGAAGAATTGCCGAATTACATGGAAGCTCGTCGTGGCATGTGATTCCAGCAAGATGAGGCACCATCACATTTTGGGAGACAAGTGACGGTGTTTCTTAATGAAAATTTTCCGGAAAGATGGATAGGACGAGGTGGTCCTTTACATTGGCCAGCTCGGACACCTGACTTGTCACCTTTAGATTTTTTTCTGTGTTCTCAAATCTCGTGTGTATAGTAATGGTAAACAGGGGAAGATTTGACTGTTCGTATAGTTGAAGCTACTAATTCCCTAAAGAATGAATTGGCAGTAATTAACTGGCAACATTCTATGACTCGAAGGATAAATGTATGTTTAGAAAATGGTGGCTCTCATTTTGAACAGTTGCTGTAATTTTGTGTCAATTAGCTATCCAATGATGAATAAATTTTCTTTTATCATTTTTTTAAAATTTCTTCGATATTTCCGAAACAAAGAGGAATTCACCTATAGGCCATATAATATTTTTTGATTGTAATGACCCCCGGAATATATGGTATAAGTTTGTCGGTCGAGTCGCGGAACACCCTGTATATGTTTAACATGGGAAAACAGTTTTTGTAAATAAAAAGTATCCAGCAGAAAATTAAGCAATAATATTAGACATGATAATAGTATATTATCTTCTGTGAATTATTTATTATTAATTACTTTATTAATATTATTATTATTATTATCATCCTAATATTCTACTTCACTTTATAGAAATTCTGATTTTTATGATATTTTCCAGTTAAATGTATACTCGTATATTTGAAACTGTATTCATTTAAATAAACTTCATATTTTCTCTTTGCACTATTCAATATTAACTGTCTGCTTCGTATGATATATAACTCCATGCAATATCTTCACGGTTGAATTTTTTCTGGTGGGTAAATGATTTAGTAATATTTGATATTTGGTCTGACGGTGAATGACAACTCGCTACACACGTGTAGTATATTTGAAATCTGCCGACACGTGATACGTGACTGGGAAGAATAGTACCATGAACGTGCAACGTTACACGCGCTATGAAATTTCTTACTTAAAATCAACCTAGAGGTAATATCTCTATCATGTTATATGCAGCTCATATGATGAATGTTGGAGCTACATATTTTACAAAAAAAAAAAAAAACATCAATAGAGGATACATATTTCGCAATATTGGGATTTTAAGTATTATGGAAAGCGGACATTATAAATACAAATTATTAATAGTTGGCCGGTACTGTAAAATTTGATTTTAAATATGAAAGAAATTGAAAAATAGTAAATAGATATTTACTTTATTATTAATTTTAGATCTGTAGTTTAATATATAACGTTGGAGGCAAAGTTAAATACCACTTTTTGGAGTGATAAGATCGTTAATTTTACTTCCGGTTTCGTCAGAAGCGAAATCATACTTAATTTTATTAATGAAATGGTGTTGACGTGTGTACCTTCCGTATGGTCAAAAAATTTTATAGTAAGTTTCTGATGAATAAGCACGTTTTAGGGTCCCTAGAATACCAATTTACTATTTTTACGATGATGTCTGTATGTATGTGTGTGTGTATGTATGTGACGAACGCTTCGGATCGTATGAATTATATTTTTTTGTATTCCTCAAGTTATCGAAAGTGCCCGCATTTGCAACTTTTAACAATTTTTTTTGAAAAAAAAGCAGTTACACATCATTTATTGGTATTTAATGCTATTATATTTTAAATAATATGTTATTCTCTATACGATATAATTGCATTTTATACTTCATATACAATAGATATAGAGTTAAAGAATTATAAAAATATTACATTTCATAAATCAGCCAGCTATGCTAACCATGGAAACTGCTAATATATTCAGATAATTCAAATTGACAGATGTCAGTATCAATGAAAAGAAAATGAATGTGGCAGAGATGAGGATGTTGAGATTAATGTTGGGGAAGACAAGGAAAGATAGGATAGAAGTTTCTAGATACATACAAGAGAGACTTACATTGGTTTGAACATGTCATGAGGAGAGATGAAGAATATACTGGAAGACGAATGAATAGCTTAGTAATAGAAGGAAGAAGAAACAGGGGAAGACCAAAGTTAAGATGGAAGGACTGTATTGAAGAAGACTTGAGAGAAAAGGAACTGAATGAGGACGACACGCAAAACAGAAATGAGTGGAAAAAGAAAATAAAAAAGCAACCTCTAACGAATGGGAAAAGAAGAAAAAGATGTCAGGGTCAAGTGCAATTTGCATAGTTTATTTATGAAATAATTTTACTGGAGATTTAGAATCTTTTGCAAGAAAATTTACGTATGAAATTTGTACATAATATACAGGATTGACGGAACGTCCTGTGCGTAATTTTGACATTCATATTGTTGAATTTCCCTATAATAATAATTCAAATTCTTACCTCCTGTAACATATAGATAAAAAATTATATCAATTTTAAAAGGATGAATAAAAAGAATATTTTCAAAATTGAGTATTATTCTTTTATAGAACCTAAGAATCGCAATGAATTGTATTTACAATCTAAAACGTAATTATTTTCGTTTACATTCAAAATGCAGCTCATTTAAAAGATAAACACTACTTCACAATCTTAAATTCAATTATTATCTCAATAATAATTTCGCGTGAAATTTGCTCACTATTAGCACGTCTTGGAACTATTCTAACAAGTGTCCCTACCCACATACTCCCGCTGCACTAGTACGTGTCTCATGTCTCCTGCAACAATTAGCACCCTCTGGTGTTGGCATTCCTGCCCTGTTCGTGACGTCACGGACGACGTGACAAGTGATAAGTGCTGTGTTTCTTGCGCGCTACTTTCCGGCATGAGTAGAGCTAGGTCGGGCGTTCCGTTCCGAAATGTCATTCGCAGTAGATAGACGCTGAAATCTACTAATTCCGAGTGTTTATTCGGATCAGGGAATGCGGTATAGAATTCTAGTCCGGTGCATTTGAACATGTAATTGAATATGGAACAAATGCGAGTAGATGCCCTCCTTCTACATCTGCAGGACTCTCAGCTCTGTTTAATATTGTTTAGCGTGTGGGTTTGACGTTTACTAATATACTAGTATATCTAAATTTAAACCAATTTTGCACACTTATAATTTAAATATTATACACATCGGCAAAATTAAGGAAACATCAAAACAATAAATAAATATTAACTATATTGATCAGGGTCAACGGCGGGGTTCAGCCAAAGGCTGTTCTTCCACCTAACCAGGACATTTTTATTATAAAAAAAAAATTGAACTATATGAGATTGAAGAGAAGTTAAAGAAACGAAGAAAGAAATTGTGAAAAATTCATGGACCTCGCTGCGTTTTGAACCCAGAGGGCTTTCCTATATCTAGTAGGATGCTCTAACCAACTAAGCTACGATAATAATTATAATCTACGTATGTGTGACGGCCTAAAGTGCACAATAATTTATATATATATATGCGCATTGTTCGCGCTGAGTATTCATCTCTCCTGTGTTAGAAGAGTGTTGTACTCGTTACGATTTGTAAAAAGACTTGTGAAATGTTCATTGACTTCGATAGGAACTCTAGCTCAATTGAGTAGAGCATCCTACTAGATATAGGAAAGCCCTGGGTTCAAATCCCAGCGAGGTCCATGAATTTTTTACAATTTCTTTCAGCGTTTATTTAACTTCTCCATCTAAAATAGCCCCTTTCTACGATTTAAACATTTAAGGTGGATAGCAAATAATTATAATTTATATAAAAAAACATAAGAAAAAATCAACATACGTACATAGCATGAAAAGAAAAGCAGCTATGTACAGGATGGAATATATTCGAGTTCTTTATGTGAACAACTTTCTTATTATGCACGCAATAGAAAAATGATATAGGTCTTTATGGGCCAACTTTTTGAGGCAATTTTAATAGGTACAGACTAAAACTTGATTTTCGCTTATTTTTAAAATACCGTATTTCGCTTATTATGAGAGATAATAAAAAAATATCTATATAATTTTTGTATGGTTTTTTTTTTACACTGAATATCGTTATTTCCAAAACAATAATTCTCGAGATACAACACAAACATAATATTTTTTAAACGGCAACATTTGTTGACAATAATCCCATCATTTTTCTTATTTTATAAGATTTTTAACGATGCATAACAGGTCTACATACTTTGTTTCAAACATGAATTAAAGATGAATTATTAATTTATTGGGATGAAAAAATTGAAAACTATTAAGAAAAAAATGAAAAAAATCAATTACAGATCATCAGTTGTTTATTTATGATGTTATTTTCTTTATGTATACTCATTTTTCTAATTTGTATATTTCAGAAAACTTATTAAACCACATTTTTTGAATTGTGTCAAAGCCAACTATAACGCCAATAAAATCCGAAAATAATTGATTAAAAACATTTTGAGAACTTAATTAAGCGACAGAATCAAAATAAATAAGTGATGATATATAGTTGATTTTTGTCCGTTTGTTTATTAATAATTTTAATTTTTTTTTAACCCCAATAAATTAATAATTCAACTTTCATTGACGTTTAAAACAAAAGAATGTAGACGAGACTATTTTCAATATATGTTCCAATTTAATTACACCATAATATTCTACGTATAAAACCATATAAAAATTATCTAAACACTTTTTCTTTGTCTCTCATAATAGGCGAAAATCAAATTTTAGCCTATAACTCAACAACAAAAGATTATCGAGAATTCGTGACTATTAAAATTGCCTCAAAAAGTTGGGGCATAAAGATCTACATAAAATTTCTGTAGCGTGTATAATAAGAAAGTTTTTCATATGGGGAACTCGAATTTATTCCATTCTGTACATATTTAAAAAAATAATAATCCTCTGTCTTTCATATTTGTGTTACACGTACAACAAATAACAATACATCATCTGAATATAGCCATCAAATAAGGATTGATGATCATTTATCGAGGTATTTCATATTGCTCGGTCTTCAGTTTTATTGAATATGGGTGTTTAATTCCTGTTTACTATAACACAAAGCAAGAGCTAACAAATATGTCTGCTTTTGTGTCGTTTCAATTCTAAGTATTTGAACGTGAATTTACCACTACCAAATTCAGTCAAATAAATCATCAAAAAATATCGCAATTTGTTTGTGTTCCTATAATTTTACCGGTGTGTGTATTTTATGGTTATTTATTTTTGGAGTAAGTTAAATAAATAAAAATGTATTTACAATGGCAGCTAATAATAATAATGTAGTGTAATCAAGAAAACTGGGAGAAAAAGGGAGATAGATCAAGGTAGTGGAATTTAATTTGATTGACGGGATTGTCAAGTTTTGGGATATAATTTGTATAATTTGATGTATTTATTTATTGTTTTACTTGTATTTTGAAGACTAGTTTATTAAACTGTTATATTTGCGTTATTTACATTGTTTTGTGTTATTTTGAACCCTTAGAACGTTACAGTATATATTTTTATAATGAGCTGAAATTTTTGAGGCAAATCTGCAGGCGAATGAATTTAATTGGTTCACCAGCACAAGCAAATATACTTTTCCTGATGCTAATTACTATTGCAGCAAAAACTAATGATGAACCACAAAAAGTAATTCTAGCTATATAATATATATTATTTTTTCGTCAAATCGTGAAATATTTATCTACATACTTGTACATTCAATTACTGGTAGGAACTGTGGAACGCTTTGCAAAACAAAAATTAATAGTATTTAAAATCGGAAGCTTTAACGAAATTAGTTTTTCTTCATATCAGACTCAAGAATGTCATGTCTAAAATTATAGAAGTGGTCAGACAAAACATTAATGTATGTCTAAAGGTTCACCAGCGGCAGAAAAAGTATCTGTCCCGAAAAGTCACACTATAATTGTTTCTATGGAGTTCTAAAATGTTATATATTTTTGACGTTTGTAGACAATTGTTTTAAAATAATAAAATTAAAATCTCAATATCACCTAATAAAAACCAAAAAATCCCAAAAAAGTTTGGGTTTTTACCAGCCCTGATCGCTAATACAGTTTTCACAGTCCGTGACCCCAAAGAAACCTGGTGCGATAACGGAAAGCATTCCACATACTGTGTTCTACCAATCACCAACGTTTACAAGAGAAGTGGGGAACAGTCGGCCAACTGTAATCTCGAAATAACATCATTGTGAAATAGTGTTCAAAATGTTTTGTAATTGTAGTGCCGCTTTACAAAAAATCTTATAGCATTTAACATTCCTCAGACCGTTTTTCTTTCGTGCCATGGACTGTACCTACATTCATAAATATGCTAGACATCAGAAAGTATACAGTAAACAGTCTATACGAGTACTTAAGTGAAAGCATGAACAGTTCTTGCTTTTATTTCACAAAATTAATCATTTGGTAAACAGAATTTAGTGAACGTCGAAGAGTTTTTAATATGAAAGCTTTTAACACTGCGACAAAACGTGAAAAACAGTGTATTTACAATTTCACAGTGTAGTAAGTTTCCATTAGGGGATATCTCGTTATTTAAAAGCACTTGAATGAGGCTCACATAAAAAGAGCAATTACTTTTTACTCCTTTGCTAATTTTATGCCGTTTTATCGAGAGAGCCACTAGGCACGCGATAATTATAAAATCGATAGGATTGGGATAAGATTGGAAAGTTTATTATGCCGGGAAGTCCAATAATAGTTGTAGTTGTCAGGGTGCAGTTTGCGGCAGAGTGGAGTTGCTAATTTTATTGAACTTTCGGTGAAGTTTTGAGATCGACTCACCCGTTGTGACTATTTTCCCACTAGTGTCATTTAGTTTGCTGCAACTCCAATGGAATAAATTGCTATAATTCAATTTATTCGCGCATTAGGACCCGGAAAGTTTGTCTTCGTTATTTTCCTACCGGGTCCGGAACTCGAATACTAAATCACATAATGAAGAATATGAATTTCCTAACAAAAAGAAAACAATGGCAGCATCATCCATAACGCTAGTTGACATATTTCCTTTGTATGTTCATTTCTAGATATATTCGCGAAAAGCGTAAATAATTAAATTCAGTAATGGAATATTCGTGCTTAGTAAAAGAATATAATTATTTCTTGTCTGTTTTAGTAGTACGCGAAAATTGAGCGAGTCACACTGGGGGATAGTAAAATGAGCGATTGGCTAAGTAGGCGACATTCTACATTGCCAAATAAAGATTGTGCACGCTAAATTTGGGATATCAAAAAACTCAAATAAAAAACTTCATTGCGTCTATTGCAGCAAAGAGCAGGTTAATACCTAATAATTACTGAATCAAGCTTGTCTTTTTTACCTTTACTTATAGGTAAGGAAGGTATTGTATTTTGTCAAAAAAAAAAGTTTAGTGGTAAGTTTTTAATGAATAAGCAAGTTTTAGAGTCCCTGAGATTTTGGTTATGATTGATTAACCGGAAGTACCCGAATTTAACGATTTTAACAGTTTTTCTTGAAAAACGCTGTAATAGTATATTACTAACCGAGGTGGAAAGAGTTTCATTACTGTCGAGGGCGAAGATAGCTAACCAAGGCGCACAGCGCCGAGGTTAGCTATAGCCCGAGACGTAATGAAACTTTTCACCGAGGTTTGTATACTATTTTATTCACAATCTGAAATTAATACGATATATAATATAAGCAGTTAAGCTACCAATGGTGGAGATATAAATAAAAGTACCAGTTTTAATAAAATACCACATGAACTGTCAGTTTGATTTCTAACCTTAAATTTTCATTTCATTGATTACTTGTATTATTTACAATTTTATTTTTAACATATAAATTGTGAAGAAGCTTTGTTTATATGTAAATACACATCACTGATACGCATTGATCACTCTAAGTGGGAGGCAGCTATTTATTTATTGTTAACCTCATTTTCCAAGAGTTTGGGAAGTATAGCGTGAATATAGCTGGGGTTGGGAAATTGACATTTCCCAACCTCAGCTATACTCACGTTGTACTTCCCAACCTCTTCGAAAATGAGGTTAACAATAACAAACTTCCCAACTTTTTAAAAGTCAGAAATCGTCATATTACTAACCGATTGTGAATAATTTTTTTTTTTGACATTTTATATTACTATAAATCAATAAATAAAAAATTACCACAGGGGTAAATTTTGTACTATTAAAATTCGATGTAATTTTTGGCGTCGATCGGGATTGAATCCGAGTCCCTAGATTCGCGAACCCATAAATAAAAGAATGTTTTGTTCTCTATTCGATATAATTATATTTCTTTTCTTTATAGTTAATGAATTTACAGATAAATGTCAAACATTTATTGTCATTTTATTCAAATGCCATCATCTCTATAAATTTTTAAAAAAAATTGAATAAATTTAATAATTTATTCATGGGTCTAAAATATTATAATTTTACATGCATTTGGTACCACTTGAAGCAGATTTTTTTATCTTTCTATACCGCTACCATTGTTGTCAGTTGAAACGGCGAGCAACAGTATGAGAAAAACGATTTGCCCATGTTAACGGGCTATGTTCGGGTTGCGAAAAAGTCCCCAAATTATTTTAGACAAAAATATTTCAAATATGTAGAGAATTAAATTCTGCACCCAAATCAGTAATAAGATTTTATTTTTGACATTTCATAACCGAGAAAATCAATTTTAAATTGTTTTGGAGATTTATCGCGGTAGCCATGAAACTCAAACAAAATTACGAACAATTGTATGCCATCTTAACTGTCAAAAAAAGTTTGTGTTTTGTGATTTTCGTTCAATAACATATTTCTTTGAAAGTATGGAACAATTTTCTCATCAAGAAAACCTTCCGATTATAAAATGGTGTTACTCTGGACAAATTTTGTTTGAGTTGCATGGCTATCGCTATAAATCAGCAATCTTCAAAATACTTTAAAATTGATTTTCTCGGTTATTAAATGTCAAAAATAAAATCTTATTACTAATTCGGGTGCAGAATTTTTATTTGAAATATTTTAGTATAAAATAATTTGGGAACTTTTGCGCAAGGAAAAACTGATTTCCCATGTTAAACGCCTATGGCCAGGTTTTTAATTAACACACTGTATATATATATAAACTAGTATTTTTAATTTAATAATATCTTTAAAAAATTACAGAGATTCCATCAAATATGCTACATCATGTAACAAATGTACAAACAATAATTGTCAATAGGATTATTTTTTGTCTCAATAACAATGAAAGAGAAAATATAAAATAATTAAAAGCTACATATGTATTAAAATAGGATATTGGATTATATTTCAATATAAACAGAATCGACCTTTACTTGGTTTAATACAAAATATTGATGGATTTGTTAATAAAATACGAGCACATGGAAATAATAATAATGTTCACAGATAATATTAAATCTCGTATTAAACTGATATTTAATTACAAGTATATTAATGCAGATCAAATGAAGTTATATTACATTCTGTATATATCCCTGTTAACTATATAACATCATACACATGTTTTAATTACATTAAAATTCTAATACATATTTACAAAATTCAAAGCATACCTGTCGAAAATTAATTCAGTATTTAAAAACACCAGCCCACTGAAAATTCATTGGTATTAAATTCCACAATCACCATCTACAATATTAACAGCCACACAAAAAAAATTCTAATCATAAATCTAACTGCACAAACTGAACAGCTGAGCTAACATGTTACTACTCATTTGTGAATTAATGACGACAGCGCTAGTCCCATCCAACACCTAACGAACGTATTAAGGCATTTTAATGTCTCAGTAAGAAACTCCATAATAGTTTGTAATAGTTTAGACAACTTATCTCTTCCTATCGACTACGTGACTTCGTCCTAATTCCCTAGATAACGAAATTAAACCTGCTATCTTAACTGCGGGGTATTTTACTCAGATTTTAAGTTCTCACCTCATTTTGTCTATTTACATTAGCGTCGACATTAAATACAATTATCCAGGAGAAATATGAATTGTTAAAATAAATAATTACATCACGATATTTCTTGAGACGACTAAATAGTTATTTTCGCGGATATTTATTATTTATATCAAAAAAATATCCATTCATTTAGAGAATACTAAAGTTCAAATAATTATTTAATTCTTTGCTCGAGATTGACTAAAATGGTATTATACCTCAAATACTTTTAAATATAAAGAAAAAATATTTTTTCTATTCCTGCTCTGAAAATTCAATTTTCTGGTTCGTTTTTATGTTGAAAGTAACTCTTTGCAGCTGCAAAATTTTGCAGCACGCTTCGGTATCCTAGCAACGAATTTTACTTACAAATGTTGTATAGAATGTTTGTTGTTGTCATAGATACGCATCAGAAATACAAAAATTAAAAATAAATGTCAAATTATTTTTAAAAAATAATTCTTTATTTCCTTATTTTTTATCTTGCAGGAGTAGAAAAAATAGTTTGTATAACACCTGTTGAAAGTTCTTTGTCGAACACAAACGATTGCAACCTTCGCTTCGCTCAGGCTGCAACTTCGTTTTGGTTGGACAAAGATAGACTTTCAGCACTTGATATACAAATAACTATTTTCTACAGTCTACATAGAAAGTAGCCATTTGCGCTCTCTTTTGTCAACGCAAAATGTCAGTTTGCCGCTCTAGCGCGACAAAGTACAAAAAACGCTCGCAGTCTAAATTTCTAACTATAAAATGATGAGAAATGTCACTTGTCTACATTTTTGATGGAAACTATTGGCACTGTAATGACACATTTACCACCTTTACAAAACAATCTGCCATATAACTGCTCTGTCGGTATATTATCTAACCAAAAAAATGCCGCACTATTGTGAAAATAAAATAGGGCATTCATTTACAAAAATGAAAGCATAAAATGTTTAGATTAAATTGAAGCAATAAGTCAAGAAGAATGGGAAATAACAATAAATTAAAATTAAATATAAAATACGTTTTTTCTTTATATTAATCCTTATTAATTGAGTAGTAGTGTAAGTACAAAGTGTACATTTTATTATTTTTACTTCCTTGTACGTAAGTAAAGGAAGTATTGTAATCGCGAAAAATTTCGGTTTTCAGATTTCAGCGGAAATATCCATTTTGATCATCCCTGAATCCATTTTGACTATTTTCGTCGTGACGTCCTATAACATCTAGTTGTGCACCTCCCTTTCTGGTTATTACACAATTTCCAGAAGTGGCACTTTACATGAAGCCTATAATAGATTTTAATGAAAAACTGTTTTAAAATATAATCCAAAACTTTTCAAATTTGGTATACAAGACTTTTATGTCAATCGAAATAACATAATAGATTTTGGTTAAAATAGGCTAACCGGAAGTGGTACATTACTTGAAGTTGTTAACGGTTTTCTTTGAATAAAATGATTTTATTTTGATTTTAGAAATAAATGCTTCAAATAAAAGTTTTAGAGAATTAATTTCTGCGTCTAGCACATCAAGTATTATTAAATTAGCCCTTTGTATAAGCGAGATATGTAAATTTAAAAATTATATACTTTTTATTTTTGTAATAAAGCTTGCTGTGGATTAGGACAAAAACATAAAAAAAATGTTCATGTTAAACTACGTTAAATACGTGCAATTTTATGATTCGTACAATAACAAATATTATATTTTTATTGTGAAATTAGTCATATTCATTGTTGTAATCAAATATTTATTTGTTGTAATCAAAACTCTCTTTAAAAAGAACCGGGTTAGATTATGGTAGAGGACCCCACTGTGGCGACTGTAGAAAAAATCTAGTGTGTGTTTCGAGCGCAAATGGACATTGTCGATTTCGAGAGAATGCCGCGCGACTCAATAGACAATGTCATATTTTGCGCTCTTAATACACAAATAGCTAATGTGGCACTACCACTCGCTAATTAATTTTTATTAATTTAAATACATAGTACATATTTAGTAATATGTATTTACTAATTCTAACAACTGTATTAAGTTCTTTTGCATATAATAGAGTATTCGTACTGGTATGAATCAAGGTAAAATATCTGTATTAATAAATAAACTTACGTTACAGCAGAAGTATTGTCTATAACGAGCAACTTTTTAAAATGGGATGTCATAACTTAGTTAGAACAATATGAATTTTTGAAAGACAAGCGTGTTATATCCATCCTTATCGCACACGCTTGTAGTCTTTGCAAATGACCTTGATCGGACATCTTTTAAAAAAAATACTGTATATTTATATTTTTTTAAACCACTCAAAAATGTTGTATATTATTTAATATTCATTATTTATTTTGTGTTCTATACTTAATAATATATTTATTTATAACGACCAAATTTTTGCTACTTTCTAGTTTTATGTTATCGCCATTTTGAAGTGCGAAATCCATTTTCAAGTAAGTAAATACAGAAAATTATTAAGGTCCGGTTTTCCCATCTCTGGATTAAAGTGCCAAATAAAATGAATATATCGAATCATTATTAGAGTATAAATTGACAAAATTATACTCGTACATACAGTAAATTTTTGTAAAGATTTCCGATCAAGGTCATCTACGAATTGTAAGATTTTTGTTCCGCCCATTATGACAAATTCAGTAGTGTCGTTTGCTCAGTTTTTATGAGGGTACATAAAATACTACTGTTATTTTATTAATATAAAAATACATATTACAGTAAAAGCATTCAAAATTCAAAAATAATTTAACTGGTAAGTTTATAAGCAAATGTAAAACGAAATATGTCAAAAATAAGATAATGACACAATGTTAGTGTCAGTGACTTCGACAGAAAATAACGTTATTCGTATGGCTATGAATCAAGGTAATGTATCTTAATAAATAAATTTACGTTACAGCGAGAGTATTGTCTATAACGAGCATCGTTTTAAAAATGGGAAATCCTAGCTTGGTTGGAATAATATGAATTTTTGAAAGACAAGCGTGTTATATCCATCCTTATCGCATACGCTTGTAGTCTTTGCAAATAACAGAGATAAATGTATGCCAATTTGTTAATTCATTCATGATACAGGTGACCTTGATCGGACATATTTAAAAAAAAATACTGTATATTTATATTTTTTTAAACCACTCAAAAATGTTGTATATTATTTAATATTCATTATTTATATTGTGTTCTATACTTAATAATATATTTATTTATAACGAAAAAAAACAATTAAAATTTTCTTACCATGACTGGAAGCAAGATAAATCTTCCTCTCAGCAGAAATTTTATGGTTCAATGACTTATATACCAAAATAACCGCGAAACTATGACGAATCTATTGATAAATTATTATTAATATCACTCTTTTAACTACAAAAATCTTTAAATAATTACGGAGCGAACAACGGTCGCCTTAGTCGCTCGCACACGGTGTGAAGAACTGAGAAAAACCGTTTAGACTTGCATAGCATACTCGATCCTTATTTCGGAATTAAAGAAACACCGCTGAGCATGGATAGCTTGGATATATTTTCTTACATGTAGGTATTTTATTGTTAGAGTTTAATAATTTAGTGTGCATAAATTTAGGAAAATTATTGAAAAAAAAATATTTGAAGCGGCCAGCACAATACCTCCTGCCATTTAACTTTTATTAATTAATTAATTAATAAATACCTACATGTTTACTAATGATGGACACTGTATTAACCAAAATTGTGACAGTAAAATTATCAGTACCAATTTAATATTGTATGACTAGAAGTAAAAATATTCTATGCTTAATTTTGACAAAAATAAAATCGTAAATTTAGTTTTATTATTTAGCAGCGATAAATTTCATGATTGCTTTAAACATTTTCTTAAATGATATAAAATTTCTGAATGAAACTTCCCTAGTAAAATATAAATCTTTTAGTACTTCTCTAAGTACATTTTGCATTTAACATAAATTTCATTCAAGTAAATTTGGTAAATTATTATACTCCTCCGGAAAAATTGAGGTTCGGCCAATGCAGTGTGGTTACTTTTTAATTTTTTGGTTGGCAAGCTTCTCCCAATCTCGCAAACGTTGCATTTTTGTATTAAATAAACAAAAGAGGAAAGGAGGATTAAACGAATTTCAGGTTGGGTTTTTAAACATTTTCATTTATTTAATTTTGTGAAATAAAAAGGAGTCTGCAGTTTTTACTTTTTAATTAAATGAAATAAATTTTAATCCGATTCAGGAGTGAATTATGTTCTCATTTTCATGCATGCATATGTAACAAATGAATATATAAGTTCATGCCAGTGTTATATTTTTAATTTAAATAACGCACAATGCAGTTTTAATAATTTGTACCCTACGGCCTACATGAATATTTTATAACTATTTAATTATTTTATGTTCCTAAACCCATCTATACGGAATCTAAAATTTATACAGATTTGTTATCTATTTTGAAATCGATGTTCGCTAATAATAATTGGATTTACATAAATTGATCTATTCCAACGCTTAAAAAAATATGTACTTAAATAAGTTTCGTGGTCAATAATTAGAAATATGTATGGATAATAATAAGCAATAATAAAATAATTAACAAAAAACTGGATATACAGATGTAACAGAAATAAGTATATTAAATTTAACCTGTGGTGCAAGAGCAACAATATTTTTTAATAACTATTTTATGGCACCTTTGTACATGTAAGTAAATAAAATAAAAAAATCTCCGAGAGCATGAGTCCTTTAAGCCTGCTGCCCAAGATCGTGGTAGAACGTCTTCAGACATTGACAATAACGATGGCCATTTTGAACATTAATTGTGATTTCATTTATGCCTGCATCACTTTTAATCATCTCTAGACGTTTTCTTGCTCAGGCAATTATAGAGTTGTTTGGATTGTTTCTAATTTTTCGTGTTGAAATTCATTCTCTTATTGTATTTCAATTACAGTCACAAGGTCACAAGTAACAACGGAAACAAACTAGAAACAGCTGTTCGTAGATTCCCGCGTAGTATAGTCCAATTTTGATTTTGCCAGTATGCAACGCGCTCTACTTTTCCGATATTCAGGAGTTATTTTATTCGACCATAGGCGGATAATGCATTTGTGACAAAACTATGAAGAATATGAACTCAATATCTAGAAGGTTTACAAGAAAAAAATATTAAGAAATATTGTTACACCTGATGTTCGTTGTACATAATATTTTCGCTGTAACGTAAGTTTATTTATTAATTCAGATACATTACCTTGATTCATAGCCGCACGAATAACGTTATTTTCTGTCAATCACTGACACTGACATTGAGTCATTAACAGTTAAATTATTTTTGAATTTTGAATGCTTTTACTGTAATATATATTTTTATAATAATAAAATAACAGTCGTATCTTATGTACCCTAATAAAAACTAAGCAAACGACACTACTGAATTTGTCATAATGGGCGGAGCAAAAATCTGAATTTTTACAATTCGTAGATGACCTTGATCGGACAGCTTTCAAAAATTTTACTGTATGTACGAGTATAATTTTGTCAATTTATACTCTAATAACGATTCGACATATTCATTTTATTTGGCACTTTAATCCAGAGATGGGAAAACCGGACCTTAATAATTTTCTGTATTTACTTACTTGAAAATGGATTTTGCATTTCAAAATGGCGATAACATAAAACTAGAAAGTAGCAAAAATTTGGAAAAGAGTTGATGTTTGACGAATAGATGTTAAGAGCATTAAAAACATGATTATTTTATAATATTTTATTTAAACTTTGATAGATTCTACACTACTGTTTTAGGGTTTAGTTTTATTATAAAAGATAAATTTTCTAATTTGTTACTATGTAAAATTTGTATTTACAATAAAATTTTGACTTACATTTCCTGTCACAAAATTAGAAAATGTAATTGCGAGATTGTCAATAAAGTGAGAAAAAATTCAAAATATAAACTTATTTAGTGAGATAGGAAAATTTGAATATAAAAATATATTGTCTTATTATGAAGTTGCAGAAAATCGCTGTGAAAGAGGTTTCCTGAAAGCATCTTATTTGCATAAAGACTTTTTCCTTTAAATTTAAAAATGAAAGTTGAACTTGAGCCAATATTATAACTTCAGATGAAAAATAAAGCCTTTTATGTACACACTGCTCCGGAAAGCATCGCTTTAATGCAGGAAATTTTCCGTCGCATCTTCCAGCATATTAACAAAAAGATATTTATAACTTTTCCAGAAACTTAAATCGACACAAACTAAACCACAAAGACTTAAAATTATTATTGTTATTATTATTATTTAATAAAAGGCTTTAAGAGCTAGTCACTTTTGTCACTGCGACCGAATATTGAAACATGGCCATATCTTAGCTTTCTGGAAGCCAGTTACTTTTCCAGGAGTAAGTTTCCCGATCTTATTTGCCGTGAGATACCTTTAACATAAATGGTTAAGTCTACTGACGGCCACTGCTGGAAATTCAAACACAATATTTTTAAAAAATTTTTCGTCTTCTTCGTCGAGTCGACAGATACTGTTTTCAACTACATAAATCTTTCATTGATAGTATTTCAGAGGACAATGCCCATTAAATAGCTGAGAGCTAATAGCCCTTTAGAGTTTGTTACAGAAAATTAAATTAATGGAATATGATATACAATTAGTTGTAGAGTAATTTATTGATATTATGTCAAAATTGAAATACTTATGTTTTGGGGTAAACGAGGCTAAGGACTAACCACTTCTGTAAATCAATGTATGTTTCTCGGACTTGATTTTTAAATCAAGGAATCATAATCTACAGATTCACAGTTTTATTTTGGTTTTTGAATGTTAATGTAACTGTGGTGTAATTTTATTTGTGGTAATTGTAGGGGAAAAGTGCCTAAAATGATCCATCGAGGTAAAATCTTCCTATACTGTTTCTGCTGGGAACATCCCCCGTTCAATTAATGCTACTTACGGCCGAATTCACCATCAATCCGTTGATTAATAATCAGTTGATTAAGGAATCAAGCTGATCTGTAGATCAACGTATGTTCTAATTCACCAACTTGATTTCTGAATAAATGAATCATAATCAACAGATTCACAGTTTTGTTTTGGTTTTTGACAGTTAATGTAACTGTGGTGATTGTACTTTCCGTTAAAAAAAATATTTATATGTAAGTTTTATATTTTTATTTATAAAATCCTATAACATTAAATTTAAATTTTGATATAGGTAGAAAGTACACTGATCCCAATATAGGAGTGTTTTTAAATATAATGAAAATGAAAGATATAAAAGTATATTTACAAATAATAAAACCAACGCGGTTTTAAAGAAAGATAAAGAAGAAGAATTGATTCATGGAATATGACGAATCAGATGATCATTGAATTTGATCAGCAGATTAGCTTGATTTTTAATGATGAATTGGATTGATTCAGAATCAACGTTGATCTGCGAATCAACTCATGATTAAGGAATGATGACTTCGGCCGATACAATCATTTTCCCCATCATGTATTTAGTCACTAGTTGAAGTGTGAAGCGAATATCAGCACTGTGGTTGTTTTGGTAAGAAAAATATAAAATGACTGTCTTTTTTCAATGTTGTATAACTTTTGTCTTAAAAGGTTTGTGTCAATGTAGTTTTATTCGCGACTTTAATGACAATTGAAAATTAAGGTAGTAAGGTTTCGTTTTCGCATTTGAAATAAATGGGGTTATTTTCAACGATGTAAATTGGGTGTTTGAAATGAAATGATCTTTAACGGGACAAAATGGTCCCAGTTGTCATTTTATCCACACAATTTTTATTATATACAATAATGTACAATTCTGCATTTGTATAAAAGGAAGCTGGAGTCAAGCTTCAATAAATAAATAAAAGTTTATACATTAATATGCTATTAAATATTTTTTATGGGGAACATTTTGTACATATCCTAGCCATCATTTTATGCATATAGCTGTACAAAATTATCCTTTATTATGCCTGTAAAAAAATATAAATTAAAAGTATAGTTAATGAGGTAGTTAAATTTATCTATAGGTCGACGAACTAGTTTAAATTTATCGAAATAAATTCAGGTGTACTTTTTATATCAATTTCCCATACTTTCGTTAAGAACGTTTTAAAATGTAAGTTTTTAATTTAGTTATAAAATATATTTTATAATTTTTCTATAATTTTATATTTCTATTTTTATATAGGTAGAAAATACACTCAGTCCAATAAATGGGTGTCTAAAAATAGTCAAATGAAAGATATACGGACAAATTCACCAATCCGTAAGCATGAGTTGATCCACAGATCAACGCTGATTCTGAATCAATCCAATTCCCCATTAAAAATCAAGCTAATCTTCTAATCAAAGTCAATGATCAACTGATTCGTCATGTTTCATGAATCACATCTATGAATCCTAATTTATAAAATAATAATTTATAATATAATAAATAAAATACAGAAGCATGAGACAATGTTACAAATGAATCCTAACATAGCTATAAATGTCAAAATTAGTATTCAAAGATTTGATCAGTCCTTGATTCATGGAATATGACGAATCAGTTGATCATTGATTTTGATTAGCTTGATTTTTAATGGTGAATTGGACTTCGTTTAAAAAACGAAGTATATTTAAAGAAATAACAAAGTATGTATGTGGATGTTGTGCCACTAATGATGATGGTTCCAGAATATTAATGAAAGAACGTTTTATTTTATATATTGCAATGTCAGAGTAAATAATACCGCAAAAACTAACTCACGAAGTGTTGAAATAAAATAATGTCACTGTTTTCACATTAGAGCTGTTGGGAAGAATGGCAAAAACTCGAAAAATTCGTGGAAAAAAGAAGTGTGGGGAGTTTTTCAAACCATAAACCACAAACGATATACATTAAGTCCTGACAAAGTTGACCGGTAAACATTTTTCAGCTGAATCAATCATCGTGACGGACAACATAAATGTGGAAATTCAGGAAGGAATTTCCGCGGAAACTTTGAGTGAATTACGAGTTATATTGTAGTCGGAAGCGTTGGCCTGGAATTATTAATGCCCTCTCGTAGATAAAAGTCCGGCTCTTCCTCTTCTAGAACTTCACTTATTACCAAGATCAAACTCAGAATGAGATCGAACGCAATATATTACGATAACTTTGAATATTTCAGCACAGTATAATTTATATTTTATGGAAAAGTATAAGTACACGTAAAGTCAAATATCAGAATATATTGAAAATGCAAATTAATTGACATCGCCAGCAGTGATATCTTTCTCTTATATTTTAATATTTTATTTGAAAATATTTAATAAGTTCTGTACATTGAAATCAACTGTTTTATAATTGAATCATAATATATGAAGGAAAGAATTTGAAGTTTAAGTGATGGGATAACAGGCCTTATTACACATGTTTTTTATTGAAGTAAATTTATAATTCTGTTAGATTTAAAAAATGCGACTTGTCATAAATATCCTTATTTTGAAAACGCTGTTTTGAAAATGCCAAATTTCAATATTTAATTTCATCCTTATGTATATCTTTAAAATATTAAAAAATTGTTCTTTAAACGTGAGAGTGATGTGGGACGGGGCTCAAACTAAGTAGCTATTATATATGAGTTACATACACTATTTTTCCTACTATTCATAATAATTTTAAAAAAAACTATAATCCAATAAACCAAATGTATTCGTACCCTTTGAATTAAATTTATTAGCAGCAATAAAAAATAAATTTTTATTGTTAATAAAGTGTACTGGGTTTAAATACAATGTTATTAACTAAATTTCTCATTTAAACAATAATCTACGGGCAAATATATAATAAAAACAAGTCCCAAAATTTTTCGTTCCAACAGTAAATAATACAATATTTATGTAGTATTATCTATAAAACTAAGGGTAAATGTAACTGACAATATACTCAATTAATTACCATCCTAAATTTTATTACTTTAATAAAAATTATTTGCGATTTATTAAAGACGAAAACATTTGTCACATGCAAATAAATTATTATGAAACCTAAGAAATTTTATTATAAGCAATATAATATAGTTCTATACACTCTATTAATACACCATATCAAAATTTGTTGAATTGGAGTAATAATCATAGCGTCCAGAAATACATTTATTCTTATATAATTTATTTTAATATTGCAATAAATGCAATAAACAAAAATAATGCGTAATAAATACAATAAATATAAATACAAATTCATATTTTCTATTTACTGATGTCTGTGTAAAAAAATCACTACTTCATTGACGTTTCTATTCTAAGGATTTATATTTTAGTATAGACAGTTCCTTTGACTTCCTATATATGGATTTACCTCCTTCACAGAAAAGGATCACAGAAGCAAAATATATTTTTAAATCTATTTTTGGGAAGCTAGACGTTTAACATGGGAAATCAGTTTTTCCTGGCGCAAAAGTTCCCAAATTATTTTAGACAAACATACTTCAAACAAATGTTGTAAAGAATTAAATTCTTCACCTGAATTAGTAATAAGATTTTATTTTTGACATTTAATAACCGAGATAATCAATTTTAATTTATTTTTGAAGATTGCTAATTTATATCGATAGGCATGCAACTCAAAAAAAAAATTGTCCACCATTTTATAATCTGAAGCTTTTATTCATGAGAAAACTGTTCTATACTTTCAAAGAATATGTTATTGAACGAAAATCACAATACACAAACTTTTTTGACAGTTAAGATGACATACAATTTTTCGTAATTTTATTTGAGTTTCCGATATTAAACGCCTATGGCCAGGTTTTTAATTAACATATTTTATATATATAATCAAAAATCCTCTTGTTTTCTTTTTACTTCCTTGTACGTAAGTAAAGGAAGTATTGTAATCGCGAAAAATTTCGGTTTTCAGATTTCTGCGGAAATATCCATTTTGATCATCCCTGAATCCATTTTGACTAATTTCGTCGTGACGTCCGTACGTAAGTATCTCGCATAACTCAAAAAGGGTAAGCCGTAGAAAGGTGAAAATTTGTATTTAGGACTCCTATAACATCTAGTTGTGCACCTCCCTTTCTGGTTATTACACAATTTCCAGAAGTGGCACTTTACATGAAGCCTATAATATATTTTATTAAAATATAATCCAAAACTTTTCAAATTTGGTATACAAGACTTTTATGTCAATCGAAATAACATAATAGATTTTGGTTAAAATAGGCTAACCGAAAGTGGTACATTACTTGAAGTTGTTAACAGTTTTTCTTGAATAAAATGATTTTATTTTGATTTTAGAAATAAATGCTTCAAATAAGTTTTAGAGAATTAATTTCTGCGTCTAGAACATCAAGTATTATTAAATTAGCCCTTTGTATAAGCGAGATATGCAAATTTAAAAATGATATACTTTTTTGTTTTTGTAATAAAGCCTTGCTATGGATTAGGACAAAAACATAAAAAAAATGTTCATGTCAAATTACGTTAAATACGTGCAATTTTATGATTCATACAATAACAAATATTATATTTTTATTGTGAAATTAGTCATTTTCATTGTTGTAATTAAATATTTCTTTGTTGTAATCAAAACTCTCTTTAAAAAGAACCGGGTTAGATTATGGTCGCTATATATCTTACTGTTTTGAAGTTAAAATTAATATTTTGTAATTTATTTATTAAAAAAAATATGTATAGTTTAATAATCGTACAAGGAAGTCGTGTGGTGTCCACATCAGATTTTTAATATTGTGACCAATAACTCACAGTTAGGTATTGGTAAATTTAATCCACCGTCACATATAAATTCATCCTATTTTAAAGGCGTATATAATGATCGCAACAAGTGTATTGTATGGTGAACAGTGCCCTGTAATTGAAATATCGCAGTGAGCCATGACAAGACACAGGTTTACACACTCCACCCGTATTGTCATGGGGACAGAAAAACAGGGGCCGGTCACAGGTGACAACAAGGGTGAAAAAATCCGCGAAATTTATTAACTAGTGGGTGAATTATAGCTTCCATCCACTCCCGCGAGATCTATTATTCTCAAATTGATAAATTCGTTACACCTGATGACACCGCCACGGAAAAATATTATTAATAACCTACTAGCGTACACTGATAGAATTTATTGTCAAATTTGAAATAAAATATGAATGACAAATGTTTGGAATAATACTAGTTGCACTAAAAATAACTCACGTGAATAAATAAATGTATAATATTTGCAATAGTAATAGCATAAAAAAATACAAAAAATTACATTATAGTACGAAAGAATTTGCTTTATATAGTACATTTTCTGTTCAACCTGTTAAAACGATGTAGACAGAATGTTGATTTTAAAATGGCGCCATTGCTCTCTCGACAACTATAAAACATGCGAAGAACAAAGAAAATTAAACTGACTAACAATTTTTATTTTACAAGACTAGCATTGTGAAATCAAATATGTATTTCTAAATTTTAAATGTATCCTCAGACGATTTTGACATAACATTCGGGATTATTGTGTTGAAGGACCACCTGTTCCGATAACAGGAAATTCTTATACAGAGCAAATTTGTGCTGAAAATATGTAATTGAACATGAGATTTTTGAATGAACTTTTCATTATTTTTCTTAATTACAATGACATCAAGTTTCCTTGGTAAATCAAAATAATTCCTAAAATGTATATGCCTACTTATATTTTAAGAAAATAGCGACAAGTATTATCTAGTGATTCGCAAAATACGGGGGGTCTAGCTTTTTTATTTTAAATGAGAACATACACTTGCTGCCTTTTTAGAAAATTTAATTCTCAATTCAATAAAATATTTTTATATAAATTGATGCATATAAAATTTATTTAAATATGATAATTATGTATAAGAGTACCACGAATCGAATAAATGAATAATTAGTTTTGTATTGTAGGTAATTTTAATAAAATTCAATGTTGAATTATATTTATAATGAATTAATGAGTTTGAAATAATTAAATGTTTCAGATTATTTTTTTATGTTATATAATTGATGTTACCAAGGTAACTGCACGTTGATTATAATGTTCGGAAAATTATTACAACAAATAAGAATTACAAGCATCCTCGAATAGTAAAATACAATATTTCAATTATTTAATTGATGATAATGAAACATAGTATGTACTTGTGTTTAATTATCATCTATATAAATTAAAAATACGTAGTAATAATTTACATTTTCAAAATTACTGTTGTATTCTACCCAATCAAACGTGCTAATGAAATGCTTTATGTACCTGTTTAAATGAATATGGGCCGAATTCAGCTGTCTTCATTAGTGTGGTAACCATCTCTAGTAACCATGGAAATAGCTTGCATCTTTTTCTTATTAATGCATCAATGCATATGTCTCTCTTTATTTTGTTATTTTTAGATAAGCTTTTTAATTAAAGAAGAGTGCTAAATTCGACCCAATGTGCCTAAATATTTGGTGGCGGATCTGGGTACCCTGGTTCGATCTCAACTGACACCAAAACTATTTAGAATAGCATAAAAGTGCATGTGGCGAGTTCTGGTAAATGCCCGACCAGTACAGATAACGCATTAGATTTGGGACAAAGATTTTTTTTTTTGAAAGAAAAATCTGTTGTGGTCAGCGCAATATCTCTCGCACCCTTTCCATTGTGCTATTGTATTTAACATTTCTTGTACACAGATACAAATCTAATTACACCTAATATTTACATTTACGTATTTTCTATAATTTTAAATTCATTCTATGAGCGAGCTTTCTCCATTTTTGAAGGGTTCATGTAATATACCTATAATTTTAAATATATAATTAATAATACAATAAGAAATATTAAATATTGTTCCCAGAAAAAGCCTTCAGTACTATCTCTGAATTTTTGACACTGACATTAGTGACATTTATCTGTCAATTACAGACATTTTAATTTCTCAAGTAGTTACCATGGATATGCTGTGAGCAGATTATTTTATAGATTATATATCCATATCTTTAAATCTATAGAAGGTATAATAAAAAAATTAAATGTGTCGGAAAGAGAATTTTGGTTTTTAATATTTTAACATAAATTTTCAAAAAATAATATTTAGAAGATTTTTGTTCAAATACTACAACTTCCGGTTGTCCAATTATTACCAGAATCTATTCAACTCTTTCTATTACTGTTAGATTGAGGAATCCGTAGTTATACAGGTCTTTAGTCTTATAGAATTTGAGATATCATACATACAACAATCTCACACACACACACACACACACACACACACACACACACACACATACACATACACATACACACACACACACACACACACACACACAGACAGACAGACAAACATCATCGTAAAAATGTTATTATCGGATTCTAGGGACCGTAAAACGTGCTAATTCACTAAAAACTGGATATGCGATTTTTAGTATGATTCCAATACTTCTCTTAGCGAGTGGTAAAAAATGCATTTAATTAATGTTTTGTAATACTTAGTAATTAACTGTTTCATCTAAATCCAATAAAGAAAACTCTTTCCTTTCATGTTCATTAAGTAAATAGCCTTAACTTTAGAAATATCACGAAATTTCTATTAGATATTTTACAATTAAATATTGAAATTTGTGTAACATTTTGATCTGAAACAGAATGTGACATCAAAGTTTATACAGTGAGTATCACCTACGCTTATTTTTATAAATAACGTTGGTGATGGACTAATTGTTTTCCTATTGGCTAAATGACGTTCTGTATGTATCTGACGTCACAGGAATAGGAGATTGTTTTCATGACTATTTCTGGCGCCAATCTTTTTATTTAATTATTTACGAAAATAAATTATTCATATTTTTGTTACTATTATGAAAAATATTGCATAAACTTTCAATCATAAATGTGAAACTGGCTCATTAATTCAAGTATTATTAGTTGTTGATGTTAATATTTTGTAAATATTAGCAGTAACTTTCGTGGAGATTTCGGTGCCAAAGATAATCAAGAAGGCGTCAGCGCGCATCCATTCTGTAAATCTCATACAAAGAACATCAAATGTATGTAATAGTTTCCCTCTTCTCATATTCTATTTGGCAAAAAACCTCCTATCATTTTCCTCGCGTATCAGAAAAAAACACCCATAAGCGCTGATATAAAAAACTGTCAAGTAAATATCCAGCAATAAACCAACAGCGGGTAAAATCTTAGCCCAAAATAAATAACCTCCCTTCAGTAAATCACCCTCATCTTTCACCCCATATCATCATATATTTATACATTGAATGAGGCCGCTAATACTTCGCGCTGCAGTTAATTATCTCCTCTAGAACAAACGCAGCAAAATGGCGGAGTTGCCGCGTAGTTTGGCTATCAATCACTAGACTGCGCGTGTGTAGCTAACTACCATTTTGTACAGGTGATGCTCGTTTGATGGTTGAATATTTTCAGAGTTTGAGTTTGGGAGTATGTAGTCATTTGTTATATGTTGGACGTGTGTTTGGATTATGAGATCGGCATTTATTTACTGTCAAATGAAAGGGTGTGGGATGGGTCAAAATATAAGTCGCGAGTTTTGTTGGGCAATACAGTGTGTGTGTGTGACTATAATTTCGGCCGCGATAACTCCAATACTAGAATTCCATAATTTATAATTTTTACATATTCCTCTTCATTACATCCACATACAGACTTGATTAGATTTTGGTTATAATTGGTCCACCGGAAGTACACTCATTTGAAGTTTCTAACAGTTCTTATTGAAAAATGTTGTTAAATATCATTTTTTGGCATTTAATGTTATTATAAATATTACAGATACGAATTGATTGTATTATATACTTAATATTCAAAGGATATAAAGAATTATGAAGAAATTAAATTACATAAATCAGCCAACTATGTTATAACCATGGAAAAACATCTACTATATTAAGAAAATTCTAATTGACAAATGTCAGTGTAAATGAAAAGAAAATGAATGTGGCTGAGATGAAGATAGATGTTGGGGAAGACACGGAAAGATAGAATAAGGAATGAGCGGCTAAGGGAAATGGCTCGAGTGATAAAAGTTTCTAGAAATATTCAAGACAGATTGGTTTAAGTATGTCATGAGGAGAGATGAAGAATATTGGTAGAAGAATGAATAGCTTAGTAATATATGGTTATAGAAACTGAATGAGAACGACACGCAAAACAGAAATGAGTGGAAGAAGAAAATAAAAAATAGCAACCACTAACGAATGGGAAAAGCTAAAGAAGAAGATGTCAATGTCAAGTGCAATTTGCATAGTTTGTTTAGGAAATAATTTTACTAGAAATATAGAATCTTTTGCAAGAAAATGTATGTACGGAATTTGTACATAATACCCTTGATCACATAACTGTTATGTGATCAGGGATAATACACAGGATTGACTTACGTCAAGGTAATGTGCTGGCCACATCAGATAATTTTGTTCTTTTTATTATTAACCCACACCAAGTTATTATTGTAGTTTCTTTAGTCAAGCAAAAAAAGTATTCCTTCAATATTTTTTTTGTAAAATAAAAAACAAGGATTTTTCCCTCTTGTAAACGCAATCCAGGGACACACTGTATACAGTAAAAATTTTGAAAGATGTCCGATCAAGGTTGTCTACGAATTGTATGAATTCAGATTTTTGCTCCGCCCATCATGACAAATTCAGTTGTGTCGTATGCTTAGTTTTTATGAGGGTACGTAAGATACTACTGTTATTTTATTATTATAAAAATATATATTACAGTAAAAACATTCAAAATTCAAAAATAAGTCAACTAGTAAGTTTATAAGCAAATGTAAAACCAAATATGTTAAAAATAAGATACTGACACCAATGTCAGTGTCAGTGACTCTGACAGAATATAACGTTATACGTACGGCTATGAATTCAGGTAATGTATCTGAATTAATAAATAAACTTACGTTACAGCGAAAGTATTATCAACACCGAGCATCGTTTATAAATGGAATGTCCTAACTTAGTCGAAACAATATGAATTTTTGAAAGACAAGCGTGTTATATCCATCCTTATCACACACTCTTACAGCCTTTGCAAAAGAAAGAGATAAATGAATGCCTATTTGTTAATTCGTCCGTGATACAGGTGCCCTTGATCGGACATCTTTCAAAAATTTTACTGTACATACCATCGTCAATACCTATTTTGGTATTATAACACGAAACCTTGACTACGTCCTTTTTATTTGCTGCCATAGATACAGTGTGCTACCATGGAAACACAGAATGACATTAAGTGACGCGTATGACATAAAGGCTGCAGTGAACTCATAATCTTTGTAACGGGTGTTCATTTGAATGGTTGTAAATACATAGTAATTTTCAATGTTTTGTGATTGTGTATCTTACCCCGAATTGAACTCACTGTTATAGTATAAAAAAATGAGGCATTATATAAGGATATAGTTTCTCGTGGGAAAAATTTAACAAAATCCTGCGGGGTAATGAGTTGACGGTAAATAAGTGTGCGTTCGGGAACGATAGGGCACAAAATACACCTAAATATTCTACCTGCATCGTCAATGCCTATTTTGGTAAAAAAATAAGGTATTAAATAAGGATATAGTTTCCAGTGGGAAAGGTGGAAAGAATTTAATAAAATCCTGCGGGTAATGAGTTGCGGGTAAATAAGTGTGCGTTCGGAAACGATAGGGCACAAAATACTCCTCCACCTCAGCTTCAGCTCACCTTTCCCACGGACGGAGCACATTGAATGCCGGAAGATATGGCCTGCGTGTGCTCCGAAAACTAAGTTTCACATTGCGTTAGGAAATTGAGAATGATATCTCCGCAATAAAGGCCTGCTAAGATATACAGCGGCGAGATTAAACTGCAGTAGGCTTTGACAGGCCTCTGAGGTAATAGCCAATATTAGAAATGACGTCACGCACACCCAAACGAAATTGGAATACATGTTTTTTAATATAAAAATAAATCGAAATTTTGACGAACCAAATATAAAATGATATCAAAATGATAATTTAAAAATTGTGATATAATTTGAGCAAAAACTTAACCAATAAATATACAAGAGCTGTTCTCAGAATTTCATTCTAAAAATGTTATTACGATTTCCCATTATTGTCAATATGGGTCTCATGTCCGTGTGACTAAATGTCTGATCACGCATCTGGTGACATGTTGGATACTCTCCACGGCAGCAAAGAGTGCTCATGAGGTGACGCCTAAACGCCCACACGTTACATCATTACCGATGTATATGTGCAAAGCAGATTGGCACACCCGGCAATAGGTAATATTTATTTACTTTTGAAATCGGAGGAATCAATTATCAAAACCTTTTTACCATTTGTCTTGAGGTATTCATCTTTCTATTGAAGTCCACTTTCAAAATAATTTCCAGTGCCATAATAATCCGGGGCTATTGATGCAACATGCCCGGTAATACTGAAAAAAGTTGTTACGGTTTTTTTAACAAGCAATATGTGTTAGAGCAGACTCAATTTGGAAGAGCCAAACAGTCGATTGCTACTTTTTTTTTAATCACACGCGTAGATCCAAATTATTGTACAAGATGATATTGATCGCTATATCTCCGAAACGCCATAATTAACTACCACTAAGAGAGATGTTGGATTCATGCTAAAAATCGCATATCCATATTTTAGTGAATAAACACGTTTTAAGGTCCCTAGAATACGAATTTAACATTTTTACGATGATGTCTGTATGTGTGTGTGGATGTTGGAGATACGATTCTTAAATCTAACAAATGGGAAGAGTTGAATATGTTCTGGCAACATTTGGACAACCGGAAGTATTAAAGAACATAAAATTCTCTATCCGATATATTTAAAAAATTATTATATCTTCTGTAGATTTTGAGATTTTGAGGTAAAATATACAATATATAAAATAATCTGTTGTAATAAATCTGACAGCCCAAACAACTCTATGGTAACCCGTTGAGAAATTATGGAAATTCCTAAAATGTTTGTAAATGACTGATAAATGTCAGTCAAAAGTCAAGAAACATTAGCGAAAGCTTTTTCTGGGATTCTTATTGAATTAATTAAATATTTAAAGTTTTAGATGTATTGCATACCGGGAGTTTATTTTATCAGTAAACATAGGGCATATCATTACCATAGTTACAATATAAAATGATTGACAGCAATGTATTAAAGCGTTTATTTTATAAGTAAACATAGGGATAATTAAAACAGACTAAAATAAATATTAAATATAAATTTAAAAAATGATAAATTATTTATTTATGTTCATACACTTAACAACTACATTAAACCCTTCCTTTAAATAATAGTGAGGAATTTTTATTTTAACTTATCAAATGCTCAAAATTGTCACCATAAATATCTAAACAATATCCTAAACGATTATAAAAAGAATTAATAGCATTCATTATTTGCTGGGGATTAATGTTTTATAAAGCTACACAAATTCTGTTTTTTAATTGTTCAATGTTCTCAGCACCATTGCACAAATTTTTTAAGAACCCTCAAAGAAAAAAAATATTGTGTTATAATAATTATTATAGATTTTTCGAGTTGTTGCTGGGCAGGGCCTGGTGTCGATAATTAAATGTAACAGCAAATACATCTGAAACTTGATTATTTAAATTATGCCATGTTATAATCTGCACTTTTTCTTCAATTGTATAAAGAACCATTTTGAAATATGACAGTTTGACGAGTCTGACGACTATTCCCTATGTTCACTCATAAAATAAACGCTTCATACATTGCTGTCATTTTGTAACTATGGTAATGAAATTGCTCTATGTTTACTGATAAAAAGAATCTGATGTGACCAACACAGTACCTCCCGCCATTTACCTATGTATATTATTTTTATATTATAAATTTATCCATACAATATATAGAAAAAGTATTAAAGCAAACTTGTAGAAAATGGAATAATCTTTAATTTTTATAATAACAAATTGAGAAAAAATTATAGTTAAAGGTATTTTTTGAAGAAAAACTATCTTGAGCTTCAAGTAAACTGCCATTTCCGGTTATCCGATTGCCACCAAACTCTAATTAGATATTTACATATTAGAATAAGGTAGAAATACATGGTTTCAAAACTTTCTGAATGATAGTATTTGAGTTAGAGCGTAAACAGGATCCACACATATATACAAACATACATACACACAGACATCATCGTGAAAATGTTAAAATTGGATTCTAGGGACCTTAAACCGTGGTCATTTACCAAAATCTCGATATGCGATTTTTAGCACGATCCCTATACCTCCCTTACCAAGGGTAGCGGGAGGTAAAAATTCTGTATACGCTTCAGAAATACCGCCAATCCCATCAATGATTTTGAAGACTCTCGAACATTTAGAAAAGTTGGAGAAAACTTGCCTATAGAATGAATTTAAAATTATAAAAATTATCTAAGTATTAGAAATAGATGTAATTATAACTATTTTTAGTGTACAAGAAATGTTCAATACTTATATAACATACAGTGGAAATGGCGAGAGATATTGTGCTGGCCACAACAGATTTTTTTTTTTTTTGTGCTGGCAAAAGTTGAATTTAAAGTGTAAGAATAGAATTAATTACAAAAAGCTACGACTTACTAGTTAAGCTCAACATTAAGAGAAAGACAAAAAAAATCTATGGATTTGGAAATCCGATATTTGTATAAAAAAACTTTTAAATTTTAAGAATCCTTTATAACAGAATAGATACATTTTTCCAGAATATATCAATAACTAAAGTTATGAAGAAAACTTTATTGGAAACATTTCTACCCTTACCAATATTAATACAGCCCGTTCACTCCGCTTTTGTTTACTTGAAGGGCGCGTATGAATTTGACGACGGCTCGTTGTTGTGATAAAATCTTTGACAAATATTCACAGACGTGATGAGACATATTATATGAGGGGGGAATATATATGAGCCGGTTTACAAGATGTATACGAGTTGGCTTCTGTTAACTTGTGTTTGTAGAGAAACCTGCGCTGTATCGCGTGGATTTAAATCCGGTATAAGTTAGAGCCTAAACACCCGGAAGATGGAGACGAGGATGATAAATATTTGCAAAGACAACTCAAACGTAATTGAGTTTTTTAAACAGATGAACATGTTTTTATGTCATGGTTGAGTCACAGTTGACTTTGAATTATGCGGGAAAACATTCATATTTAAAGCGGAACGAAGATGTTATTCTGTTTGAATAACATTATTATCATTATTACCATTTTTGAGGGTTATGTGGCTGTATAAATAATCAGTTATCTTTCTCAATTCTGACGACATACCGTGTATCCCAAACATACCTTGACATAGGCGTTTAACATGGGAAAACAGTTTTTTTACAAATAAAAAGCGTCCGCCATGAAATTGAACATAATAATAGTACATTACCTCCTGTACGTTATTTAATACTAATTACTGCATTATCAGTGCATAAATTAAAGAAAATTATAAATAACTGTCAATAAATATTTGTTTCAATATTTTATTATGTAATTAAAAAAAATTACAATTGTTATTGTGGCTGAATGGTTCGCGTGTCTGCTTGTGGAATGAAAAATTTTTTGTAGGTTGGGGTTCGAGTCTCCATCAAGCTAAACTTTTCATTATTTATTTTTTATTTATGAATTAATTACGAATTGTAATACATTTTTATAATATTCACTCGATCGTTAGCGTTTAAGAAATTCATTTTGACACGAATATTTGATATAAACATTTACGTTCAAAAAGGGGTGTAAGTATATGCCTTGGTTTTTACGGACAAAACCAAACAATGAACACATTGTTGACACGAAAAGAAAAATACTTTAAATATTTTTTTATAGAAAAAGCTTATTTCTAAATTACTGTAATTGGAAATAGAAGATAGATATTGAAATGGATAACAATATTTTATAAATAAAAATAATTGGTTTTAACAATGACAAAAATTGATTACAACAATCAAAATATGGATTTAATAAAAAAGCATAATTATTTCTTTTAATCTTAATAATACATGATAATAACACAATGAATATGTTTATGTTTTGTATTTTTACTGTATTTATAAAGGAAAAGTATGTGGTATAGTTTAAAATCTTGCTTTTGACGGTTACTACTTCCATTTAAATTACTATCATATCGTGATAGAAACTTATTTGTAATTATTTAACTAATTCATCCATATTATCTCATAATAGCTTTAATATAATTTGTAATTATAAATAAAAAATAAAAAAATGAAAAGTTTAGCTTAATGGAGATTTGAACCTTAATCTACAAAAATTCTTTTTTCTTCAAGTGTTACAAAGAAAACTGCAGATTTTTTAAATATTTTTCTAAAATTGTTTTAATAGCGTTTGCAATTTTAGCCATAGTTGGCTGTGTATACCACAAAACACAAACGATACAACTGTCAAATAACAATTTTTCAATATGGTCTGTGTTGCTGTGACGACTGCTGCCGCCAGCGGTGAACTAAGAAGCTAACATTTTTTTACTAGTACAAAAATGACCAACATTGTTGTACTAGTAATAAAATGAATATCATCTATAGTGTGCGTATAGTAGCATAATATGAATATTATATTGTACACTTGAAGAAAAAATAGTATATGTTACTCGGAGCAGAACGTCCTTTTTGTGTTTGTGTTCAACACAAAAAGACCGCTTTCTACTCCTAATATCATAATATACTATTATTCCACAGGCAGACATGCTAACCATTCAGCTACCATGACATTTAAAAATATTTTTATATTACATAATAAAATATTGAAACAAATATTTATTGACATTTATTTATAATTTTCTTTAATTTATGCAATGATAATAAAGTAATTAGTATTAAATAACGGACAGGAGGTAATGTACTATTACCATATTAAGTAGCATGGCTTAATTTTCTGCCGGACAGTTTTTATTTACAAAAAAACTGTTTTCCTATGTTAAACGCCTGTGTTTAATATATAATAAGTTAATATAATTTACAAACTACTGCTCACACAAAAGTGATACTTGTCGTGCGCATTCTCCACATCAGCTAAGAAGTGTCTAGAAGGTGACGCCTCCTAATTGGTAATTTCAATTATCTACATGAAATATTTCCATTCAGTTTCAATTTTCATCGTATCAATGATATATTCCATTTTTTATCGTGTTCATCGTTAAACGAGAAAAATATCAAAACTTCTCGTATGATTTTTATCAAACCAATGCTGCGGCTTCAATGTTGAACACTTTCATATCATTGATTATTTTATCTTCCGAACTTTGAAGGTAAAACTGCCACATTATGAATAATTTTTGAAGATATATTGCAAAAAAAGTATATTAAAGATGAAATATGTGTTTTTATGAGAATAGATCGCCATGAAATCTACCTACACAACAAAATGGAGTTATTTTATTTAGGCCCGGTTGTTCCAAGTTTAGATAAAGTAGCAGTTTACTATCTATTAGATAAATTTATTCTATCGTCTTAAATAGAGAATAAGATTTTTGAGTTGCTCCGGATAGCTAACTGGCAGATTGCTATCAGAAAGATAAAAATTGTGTTAGGGTAGATTTATTTTTGAAAAGTTGGCAACTTGGCTGTAACAATTTTAATAGAAATTTGGATACTTTTTCGCTTCTCCGTCTTTTGGTGCAATTGTACTTGAAACCACATTTTGAACGTTTAGAAAAAAAGATAAATACGACTTGCAAAAATGAGTGGTGAAAATTATAGATAAAGAAAAAGAGCAGCTTATTTTACTACCGTAGAAATAACTAATTTAATTAAATTAGTCGACAAATATAAAAATATAATTGAGTCCAAGAAGACAGATTCCGTCTCTTGAAAATAAAAAAGACATCATCTGGAATCAATTAGAAATGATTTTATTTTTAGTTGTGGCCAGTATCCACGATATACACCCTGTTACATAAAATCGTAAAGCTATCAACAACTGGCATATCTAAGATACAGCGTTGTTCGTGATTTAGAAAAACAAATGTAGACAAATATTTTTTTTTTTATTATTATTATATTGTTTCGGGATTTTCAACCCTTACAGATTATATCCCTAGAATGGTCTCACACACAACATCTATTTAATTTTAATTTTTACAATTGCCACGAAGTTTCTTACGTAGTTGTCATGTGTGTTGCCCACCCGAGCAAGCCCTTGTTACAACCACCAGCCGGTGCTAGATAGCATAATGATTGCCAAGTTAATTGTATCCCAACTTGGAAAGGTAACAGGAGTAGATACCGATCAAGATCAGTCGAGAAAAATTCGACCTGACCCGGATTCGAACCTACGACCTCTGAGTCCAGAGGCTAGCACTCTACCACTGTGCTATCCCGCCGTAAATGTAGACAAATAAATGTTTATTTCTCAAATTATGTTTTCTTTAAACTTACCTAATAGATAAGAACAATATTTGGCCTTCAATTTTATCTAACAAATAAAAATCTGTATTCTTTGACATTCGAAACCTCAAAAATTCTGAATCATCCCATTTTTCAAACTTATTATATCTTTCTCGTATTGTATACTGTTTTCAAAAATTAATATTATCAAATTGAAATTTAATACTTCATCACCACTGTTGTACCTACTGATTTATTATAATAATTATTAATATATATAAACAGCTTATATCATCAAAACAACACAAACGTTCCATACCATACGTTCCGTGTCTCTTCAATTCGTGTTTCCATTCGTGTGCACTCAGTATGATACTCTTTGAATAAAACTCTTAACTGGTAGATTGACTGACTGTTAGTTATCTTGCCGTTAACCAAAATTTATCTTACTGGTAACTTTTAACCATGAGTGGAACAACGCAAATAGAATAAACTTTAACCGAATGTTTATAGTGTAACAGTATTTATCTCTATTTTTAAAAAGCAATAAATAACTACAAACTCAAATATTGAATGTTTAATATAAGTTAGTTTTCTACATGGATTTTATGTAAAAATTATTGATGGTTTGGAGATAAAGGAGGGATTAATGTAATACATAAAAAACGACTTCATATCATGAAGCGATGAGAGATAATTTAAAAAAAATCCAATATACTGACGTTCGAAAAAGAGCATTAGCAAAAAAAGCAAAGCCTTAAATCATGGCATTATCCAATCAATTTAATCATTGTCAATCAAACATTTGATTGTAAATTTTTTCACGTTAATCTTCCATCAACAGGATGTCAAAAAATAAATAATCTTTTATTAATAACCAAAAGTGCCATTTCCTGGCCCCCTTGCTTAATGATCGAAACGTCGAAGCTTAAAATTAATATGCGTTCAGTTTTCAATATCCGGACATTGTTAAGGGTTGATGGCCTAAGCCTAACAGAACATATCACGGCGTCTAAAACCAGAACGTCGAAGTGTAAAATCTGTCCTATATAAGATGGTTTTGTCCAGTATTATTTTTAGCCGTATAAATAAAAAGTACGTATCAAGTATGTATTAAAATGATGACATATGACGCAATATGAATATCAACACTATTACCCCAATTTTGTAATAAAAATGATATTGTTTTTATAGCAAATAAACCAATAATAATAATTGAATCATCTAGTTTCAAAACATGACAAATCCATTTTTGGCAAAAAATATAATTTGATACTACAACGGATTCCACTTCTCAATCTCCAAACTTTATATGATGTTTACGTACCAAAATTCAATAAATTCTTATGATATTTACGTTTAACCCACCGTTAGGTAAATTCTAACACGCGAGTGATATAGTTATTTATTACTTTTTTAAAAAAATCGTACGAAAAGGAGCAATATGCTTTCTATCTTCGTCGAAAAAACAGAGTACATTGTCTAATTATGAAAACAGTAAATCAGAAGAGGATACTCTGTCAGAACATAGCCTATATACACGGATACCGACCAGTCAAGTTCAGAATATGTTGAGTTGCAAAATATCCGAAGTATTTAGAACAAGAAATCTCTGGAAACGAAGTTATAGATGATAAAATTGAAACTTTTTCAATATTATTTTTATTTTCTTACATTGGGGAATTCCTCTTAGTTTATATATAACATTTTTGACGCATCTATTTGTTTTTCCTTTGTTTGTCTTATTATTGTAATCTTTTGTAATTAAGTAAAGTATTTTTCAAATATTGGTTTCATATTTTAATCCATATTTACATAGTATAAAAGAAACTCATTTTAACACGCGAGTAATGGCAGATTCAAAAACTGACAAATCCAAACCGATTGAAATCTATTGCCAGCAAATCCAAATTAGCCAACCACAACAGCGGTTTGGATGTCACGTGGTCCTATTCAGTATACATTTTGTTTAATAATATCAATTGACACTTTGCAATACTTTAATAACAAAATAGTGCTCATTGGATTTTATTATTTTTTTTTTTTAATAATTTCAATAATTTTTAATAATTAAACAATTGCAGAGTGTAGGGGCAAACCTATTACAATTAAAATATCCAGTGATTTAGAGCCTAACGAAGAAAACCAAATATAGGAGAAACAAAAAAATAATGATCCTTCATAGGGCGAAACTATATTTAAAGAGGATTCTGCATTCAGTATAATAAATGAGGCTAACTAAATTGAATGCAAGTGAAATAAATAATTTAAAAAGTTAATATAATTACATAATACACATAACTTGCGAACCTGTCAACAATTGTCAAAAATATTTTATATTTTGCACCGTTTTGCGTATATGTTCAAAACAGTTCTCAAATGGCTGAAATTGAATATGTTGCATCTCCAAATTTTATGTCCTAAAAGATGTTTAGATTATTGTAAGATTATATTATCAAAATTACACATAGTTCGTGCCCTAAATATTTTACTGCATAAACCGGTCTCATCAAGCTTCACCTACCACTGCATTCTTTAACCAAATAGAGTATAGATAAATTGATAAAAAATGCTTAACATCAACGTAAATATTCTGTCATATTCAGTAGTACTAGTTTTTGTGGGGTACATAAAATATTGATATTATAAAAATGTATGTTAGGTACAGTAAAAGTATTCAAAACTCAAAAATAAGTCAATTGGTAAGTTTATTAGCAAATGTGAAACCATGTGAAAAATAAGATACTGACTGTGTCATTGTAACTGAGCAAGTTAATATATCTGAAATAATAAATGAAAAAGTTTTTATATTCATCATAATCGCGCTTTTCTTGTCATTGCAAATATGAGAGAGATAAATGTATTCCAACTTGATAATTCGTTCGTGATACAAACGACTTTGTTTAAACATCATAAAAAAATAAATTATATTATGAGCAGCAATCAGCAACTTTTCACATAAAAAAATCTGTTGTGGCCATCACAATACCTCTCGCCCTGTCCATTGTGGTATTACATAAGTATTGCATTTAACATTTCTTGTACAAACAAAAAATTCTAATTATACCTAATCTTTATATTTACGTATTTTCTATAATTTTAAATTCATTCTATGAGCAAGTTTTCTCCATTTCTTCTAAATGTTCGAGGTTTTTCCAATTCATTAACGAGATTGGCGGTATTTCTGTAGGGTTCATGTAATATACCTATAATTTTAAATATATAATTAATAGTACAATAGAAATATTAAATATCATTCCCAAAAAAAGCCTGCAGTACTATCTGACATCTTTGACACTGACATTAGTAACATTTATCTGTCAATTACACACATTTAAATTTCTCAAGTAGTTACCGTGGAAATGTTTGGGCTGTGAACAGGCTGTGAGATTTACTACACCAGATTATTTTATAGTTTATATTTATATATCTTTAAATCTGTAGAAGATATAATAAAAACTTTAAATGTGCCGGATAGAGAATTTTGTTTTTTTAATATTTGTAATAACATAAATTTTCAAAAATAGTATATTGTGTTATTAGGAGTAGAAGTGAGATTTTGTGTGACGAGCGTGGTAGTTTAAACGACGAGCGAAGCGAGTCGGATAAATGCACGCGAGGCACACAAAGACACTTTTACTCCGAATGACACATTATATTTTTTCTTCAAACGTAAATATTTAAAGGAAAATATCTACTACTGACGTTACATTTTACGTAAATTATGTTTGCGACACGTTTGCGATTTCAATTGCCCTGTAGCTATGGATACTTATTTGTTCCCTTTTGGTTATAAACATTGAAATGAATTTTTTCACGTTTTGACGTTTACATAAAATCTGTGCAATTTTATATCCTCCTTGTGTGCAATTATGTCGGAATTTGAAGGATTATAATATAATGTAAGTCGCCTGAAGTTCAATTGGATGGAAATCTAATAGTGTGGCTGAAAGATATGTCCACGAATCACTGCAAATCAATATAATCTTTTCTTATCACTTTAATTCTAAGTATTCTTATGCTGATTACCGTCCCTGTAATTGTAATCTGTAAGTCTGCTATTCTTTAATAATGTTATTTCCTCAAAAGTAAACTCTGTTTATATTTCAAGTCACAGGTTATATATTTAAATTTGACAGCTATGAATCGTATTTGGTAACTTTATTCTTAGGTTACCAAGCGTGTTATAGTGACATTTAGGGCGATATTACAGGTTTCTTTTATTGAGAAAACTTCTTATTCGTTGATTCTGTATAGTTTCTATGGATATTTATTTATTTTATTTCTACCTTGTGAATCAAGATGCTACTTTTATGACGTTTGAAGAAAAATAATATTTAGAAGATTTTTGTTAAAACACGACTACTTCCGGTTATCCAATTGTTACCAGAATCTATTCAACTCTTCCCATTACTGTTAGATCGAGGAATCCGTAGTTGCACAGGTCTTTAATCTTATAGAATTTGAGAAAATGTGTCTCCAACAACCCCACACACACACACACACAGACATCATCGTAAAAATGTTATTATCGGATTCTAGGGACCTTAAAACGTGCTTATTCACTAAAATCTGGATATGCGATTTTTAGCATGAATCCAATACCTCTCTTAGCGAGAGGTAAAAAGTTGTTCTCACATTTGCAACTCAAACATTTATCTCTATTTTCAATCACAATTATCATTTTAAAACAGTTCCTAACTTATCTAGATGACTCTGAACGAAGATGGACAGATTTTAATAATAGCAGGTTTAAATGGAGTGAATATTTTCGACATCGTGATTTTAGACTGATGGGATGTTTCCTGGCTTGCTACCCTCTGAAAACATTCTCCATTCCTCGGCCTACTTAGTAGTCGACTCATTTCCTGCGACCTCGAAATATATCACTAGCTGTGAACTTTATAACAGTACATTTTTTCTCCACCAGGTGGAACCATAGAAATTATAGTTACACATTCAGGCAGTTGATGGTTCGGGGGTTAGGGAATGCTGAAAGGGAAAAGAAATCTGAAAATTTTATTAACTCATTTGTAGTTATGCTCTTGGCGATTCTAAATAAAAGTAACGGTCTTATTTCCCATCTGGGAATAGAGCTAATAATGCGAGCAGAGTACGTGAATGGAGTTCTACTCATTGTTTCATATACTCGCAACAGAAAACGAAGCATTATTTTCTATTTTCTACAAATATAGACGGAGAGGAAATTCTACTTATGTTTTATCTCATACTTCAAAAGCTTTCTGAATAGAGTAACGTCTCCAAAGTCTTTATTCAATGTTAAGGATGAATTTACTTTTGTTTTAATACAGTTTGTTCAATAAAAAAACTTAAGTCCATAGACAATACACTCTTTAGACCTGAAACTCATGTGTCCTTGAACGGAACATTACACCTGGTGATTGGAATAGGACTAAAATGTAAATTAGGCAATCCGCTTTTAATTTTATTCAAAATATTTTAGTTTTGTTAGTTAATATAAATGTATTTTGATATTAAAATGTATGTGCACACATATAATGTTAAATTATATTTTTTTCAATAATATGCATAATAAAATTTTAATTTCAAAATACAATCAACTTAATACTTAAATTAAACAATATTACATTAAAACTCGCTCAGTAGAAACACGGAAGGTACAATTAATAATAAAAGCAAATTAAATAAAACCAAAACCACAATTTTTTTCAAATGTCAAATTCATAAATTTACGTTAAATTCAAATGTTCCCCATGCATTCTTATTTTTCACCCCAGAAAAACACGTGGGCCATTAGTTGCGTCGATATTAAATATGTAGGTTCTTAACGCCATGTTAGCGACATCTATTGACCGGAATTGAGTACTACTCACAAATGCCTGGCACACGCCATATACGTTTCCAAGGGTTGCTTAACTCGGAGTAGGTTATGAACATACAAACGTATATCTGAATATTCAATGCAATAGTTAAGTTGTCAAAATTGATCTTGAAATGTAATTTTAAGGAGAAAATATAATAAAGAAGGATACAGTATATTGCCATTCGCTATTTTCTAATTTGCTTCCATTTTTAAAATAAGATTCAAGAAGAAAAGCTTTGATTATGGAAAGCCGTTTTACTTTTAATTAAATTTGAGTTTTATTTCTAAAACAAATTCACATATCCAAATTAAAATTTTAGATATCAAGAATTAAATTTGAGATATCTTTAATTCAATTTTAGATATCTGCAAATGAATTAGAGATATCTCTAATTCATTGATTTAGAGATATCTGAAATACAATTTGAGATATCTCTAATTCATTTGCAGATATCTAAAATTTAAATTTTGATATCCAAAATTCATTTAGAGATATCTAAAAATGAATTAGAGATATCTCTAATTGAATTAAGGATATGTACATAACCTCAAATTAGGTTTTTGGAAAACATTTGATACAGTTGGTCTTGGTTGTGTCTTCATTTGGGCGCGATATTTAAATTTATTATGGCGCAATATTCAAATATATAGATTTTTCCCTGACTTGAACATAGAATCTGACCAAGACCAAAGAGATTTAAGTGTTGTGAAGTCAGTTGTGTTTAGGCTAAAAACTCACTAGTGAATTAAGGATATCACTAAATAAATAAGGGATATCACTAGATGAATTACGGATATCACTAAAAGAATTAAGAATATCACTAAAAGAATTTCGGATATCACTAAGCAAATTAAGAATATCACTAAATAAAATATGGATATGTATTTTTATTTTAAAAGGTACATATTCAAAATTCGTTTAGTGATATTCTTAATTTATTTAGTGATATACGAAATTCGTCTAGTGATATCTATAATTCATTTTCAGATATCTACAATTGAATTTGAGATATCTGAAAATAAATAATTAGAGATATCTTAAATTTAATAACAGATATCTTAAATGTAATTAAGAATATCACTAAACGAATTATGGATATCACTAAGTGAGTTAGAGATATCACTGAACGAAATTTGGATATGTTACTTTAAAAATAAAAATACGTATCCATAATTCATTTAGTGATATTTTTAAATCATTTAGTGATATCCATAATTCATTTAGTGATATTGTTAATTCATTTAGTGATATCTCTAATTCATTTGGTGATATCTGTAATTTGTTTAGTGATATCCTTAATTCACTAGTGATCTAACATAGTTCTTATGGGACATAGTGTTATTTAAATTTGATATATCTGAAATTGAATTAGAGATATCTTTAATTCATTTTTAGATATCTCTAAATGAATTTTGGATATCAAAATTTAAATTTTAGATATCTGCAAATGAATTAGAGATATCTCAAATTGTATTTTAGATATCTCTAATTCAATGAATTAGAGATATCTCTAATTCATTTGTAGATATCTAAAATTGTATTAGAGATATCTCAAATTTAATTCGTGATATCTTAAATTGAATTATGGATATGTGAATTTGTTTTAAGAATAAAACTCAAATTTAATTAAAAAGTAAAACGGCTTTCCATATTTGATGCTTTGATATCTTTAGATCACAATTTTGACAATATGTCATGTCATTACATACGTTTCTTTGTTCATAGACTTCTTCGAGGTAGTTTTTTTAACACACTCTAGAATTTATGTAGTAGGAAACCATAATATATTTTATCTACGATTCTGCGTAAAATTTATGTTTACATGTTAGTTTTAAGTTTGTAAAACGGTTGTTTAGTAAAGTCACGGGTTGACGAGCAACGAGTGATTAAAATTTTAAAACACGCTAAATTTGTAAAACCAGGGTGAATATTTTGTTATCATTCCAAACTTCTCATTTAATATTGTGATCCTGATTCAAAAATAAAAGTATTTTTATATTTATTGGGTTTTTTCATTATATCGTAGATAAAATATTGTACGATACACATACGTAAAGCATCTTTAATCACTCGTGGGTCTTAAAACACTCGCTACGCTTCTGATCCATTCGTGACTAAAGACAAACTTTACGTACTTGTATCATAAATAACTATTGTTTTTGAAGAGTGTTAGGGTAGGGCCTTAGTAATCCATGGAAATTGTTTTACATTTTATTTTGAATAAATATATATTTTTTACTACTCTAAATACTTAAGTCAATAAATTACTTGCAATACAAAATGTATTATTATTTTTACATTTTTTTAGCAGAATATAAACCATGTAACAGTATTTATGGTAGGACTATCTGGTATGCAAAATCCAAGTGTTCAAAATAAACAGAGTTCGAACATAATACGAGTTTGTATTTCTTTTGGAAATTTTTCTATTTCATGTATGCCCCCCCTCCTTGACTTTTGTTATTACCGATGAAACTTTGGGTTCACTACTTTCAGACTGAATTAAAGCAATAAACTTAGTAAAGACAATAATAACAGTTCATATAACCTCACAAAAAATAATATACATATAATCAGCTACATCAATCTGCATTTTCCCCATCTGCTATGTTAGTATCTCCATACAATGTCGTTGACACATGATTACCGATCCGCTCCAAATCTGTCCTAATTCTTGATTCAAGCTCCTCTTCGATCGGTTGAGGATGGAGTGAAAAGAATGTTTTGCGGCATAATGCGTTCTGGATGTTCCGGAAGCTCGCATGAGCGAGCTTGGCGGGAGACTTAGCCGCGGTCGCGGACAATGCAAGTAGAGCTTTTTATTGTCGCCGGCAGGACAAGGGATTTGCGATACTCCTTATGAAAAGTTCAACTTCGGGTATTGTACGTCCACGGGTTTTGGACATGGATTGATGAAGAAATCTCCGGGTATGCTAACGCACACGTACATGTAAGGACAGTGAGATTCACAGAAAGTGAGAGAGAGGGTCGAAATGGTTTTTTTTTAGATAAATTTATGTAAATTTATGATTATTATACTGCGTAATCCTGTAAATCAACCAGATGCATCTTCAGACGTGACTAAATTATCTTTTACATAAAATGCAATGACTGAGTTTGTTATAAAAAGAAGATTGGAAATTTGAGACTGAAATGAACGATGAAAGATCTGGTTTTGAATTTTAAACTACTGATACTTATATTTTTAGTTGGCTTGCGCAATAATAATTATTATTTATGGCACAATTGAGTAGGGATATATTTTAACCACAATTTTAAAATTTAACATTCGAGATGTATGGTTCACATTTTTCAGAATTTTATTTTAAATTTGTTCTAAGAAATTTACTTCAACAATAATAAGACGGATTCCTACGGCACGGAGCTCGACGAGTCATGCTCCCCGAGCTCCTCGCCAAAGTTCGAGTCAGAAGTCTAAGGGCCGGTATTTCAATCTCCTAACAACTTCCTAATAAATTTTTATTTACCTAATAACCATTTTTTTTGCATATTTCAATGTCCAAATAAGTTATTAGGTACCTATTGTTTATTCGCTATCAAATTTGACAGGAACTTGTAGTAGATAATAAAGTTAGCAACCTAATAAAATTTAAATCTAAATTAAAAAATATATTAAAATGGAAATGTAATGATGAAATTTATTATAGTATATTGGAAGAGGAAAAATTTGAAATAATTAATAATATTAATACGGAAAACTTATACTGTACGAATCAGATCTATTAATTTAAATTAGGATTTCGAATTTTAAAACCTAGCTTAGAATATATTTACCCTGTAACCTTAGTAAATATTTTATTAGTATATGTATGTATTTGGATATCTGACATCGTTAAATATTTTTTTTTAAAGAAGAGAGTCACATATTCTCCTAAAGTTGAACTTATCTTTCTACTGCAAATATATTTTTTTCCAGTCTACCTAAAATTTAAAAAAATATGTTGTGGCCAGCACAATACCTTCCGTCAATCCTGTGTATTATGTATTAATTCCATTCATAAATTTTCTTACAAAACATTCTAAATTTCCAGTAAAATTATTTCATAAACAAACTATGCAAATTGCATATGACACTAACATCTTCTTCTTTAGCTTTCCCCATTCGTTAGGTGTCGCTATTTTTTATTTTCTTCTTCCACTCATATCTGTTTTACATGCCGTTCTTATTCAGTTCCTTTTCTCTCAGTCCTCCCATCTTATCTTTGGTCTTCCTCTGTTTGTTTAACCTTCTATTACTAAGCTATTCATTTTTCATCCAATATGTATATTCTTCATTTCTCCTCATGGCATTTTCAAACCTTGTATCTTTCGAGAAACTTGTAACACTAGAGTTATTTCCTTACCGTATCTTTCCGTGTCTTCTCCAACATCTACTTCAACATGCACATCTCTGCCACATTAATTTACTTTTTATTTATACTGATATCTGTCAATTTGAATTTATAAAATTGAATTTCTTTAAAATTCTTTAACTCTATATCTATTGAATATGAAGTATAAAATACAATCAAATCGTATAGAGAATAATATATTCTTTAAGTTATATTAACGTTAAATGTCAATAAATCAAATTTAACTATTAAATATTCAAATGAGGCTGCTTCCAGTTCACCAATTATAACCAAAATCTAATCAGTTGTTCTTCTGGATGTAAACTACATACAGACATCATCGTAAAAATGGTAAAATCGTATTATATGGATCCTAAAACGTGCTTATTCAGTAAACACACATCATTGAATTTTTTGACCAAAGACAATACCTTCCTTACCTAAAGGTAACGGAAAGTAAAAAGAATCGAGCATTGCCTTCTAGAATTATTCAAGGTTGCTTAGTGCTGTACCCAAGTAAACCTTCGATCGAAGAACGAGTAAAGAAACAAGTAGCCACTATGAAATGAAATATGGTACTCAAGGCACACTAAGTATGAGTTGAGGTAATGTACTGACTTTGAATACAGGCATTAGTCGTGCAGTGTAGGAGCTATGAGACTTCGGGATTACGTTGTGCTCCCGGCTCGCCTCCTTTGACTCGTATTATATTTACCGACAACAAATGGGAATGGGCGAGCCGCGCCAGGCCGCGGCAACCGATCTCGGCGAGTTTTGCGTCGTAGGGATCCGGCTATACACTTCACCACTATTTACGTCCATTTTTCAAAAATCCTTAAACAATCTTCTTTTAGAAATCTTTCAAAATAACCATGAATTGCACTAATACAGCATAAAGCTCTGCATTAGACAAAAACCTTCAATCTCGAAATTCTTTTAAGTCCAAAATATAGCCAATTATTTTTTCTTTCAAAAACTGAAGAAAGTTCTCTCTGGTTATTTCCATATTTTCATTCACAACGATAATTTAAATTATTGATTTTTATCAAGAATAAATATTTTATAAATATTTAAAAGCTACATAGAGTCATGATTTTTATCTAACGTTGTGTGCAGTTTACATTATTTTTTACTTTATGCAGAATTTTATACCGGTATTTCAGTGCACTAGAACTCTGTACGTCGTTGTGTTACTATAATTACGAAATTTTATTTTCATTTTTTTGGCAAATTTAAATTGCACATTAAACTTTAACGAAATGAAATTGGTAATAAATTTTATAGTCACTATACTACTACTTCAATAAAAGTATATGATGCAATAAAAATTGTAAAAAACTCAAAATTTTATATATCTAAAATAATACACATAAATTAAAAAAATATAATATTTAAATAAATATAAACAAGTACATAAATGATTTTATGATCTCGATAAAGCAATCTATTTTATAGCTACATAATTCTCAATATACTATTATTTTCCAATAAAGTTTTGTAATATTTATGAAGTATTAGTTCACAAATATATCTCGAATTAGATTATCGAATGTATAGTATAACATTTGTATAAACTTGTTACAATACTTTACACAAAATAAATGTTAGTTTCGATAGAATAAATCGCTGTTTCAAATAAAATAAATTGGTTTTATTATGTTGTCAATTGATGTTTTATGTTTCAGATTTTAGAGTATATTTGTATGGGTTTTATTACAAAATCACTATTTAATAGTAAATTGTTCATTGTACTGACCACAATGTTATTATTTCTGCGTAAATTATTTTATTAGACCTATATTATTTGTGCACAAGTAATACTAAATGTGCTGACCATATCAGATTTTTTGTAAGAATTTTATTCAAGTACTCGTTCCAGGATCAATTTATCCTGGTGCAATCAGTCTTCATCCGTACGACAACCTTGTGGACTATTGTAGCCAAGAAATCGACAAACGATTTCTAGGATTACTTGTACGTTTTAAAGCGAGCATGTGGTCAACTTCAAATGCATGAATAAGATTGAAAGTTCAATATGTTCTTTTTATTTTCACATTTTTACAGCGGACTTCAATTCAACCAGCAAATTCAAAAAAAATAATTCAACCTTAAATTCAATGATTGTGTTTTTACATATTTTGGCATTTATTCGGTCAATTATATATATATATATATATATATATATATATATATATATATATATATATATATATATATATATATATATATATATACAGGATGTTATATTTTAGAGGACCCAGAAAATATCTCGCTTATTTATTAAGTTAGTAATTTCTTTCATATAACATAATTTATACAGCAACATGTAAGCTACTTGATGACGGATGTACATTCATGATACCACTTCCGGTTTATTAGTAATTAATGTCAACTTTGAAATTTCAAATAGAACATACTATATTTTTTTAGAAATTTGAAAAGTACATCAAATTTGCTTTATAATCATGTAAAATAATCCATATGTTACGTTATTAAAAAGTAAAATGGCGGGCACTTTTTTATAAACCTAGTCGAAAAGAGAATAGTTTAATAATAATAGTTAGTTTAGTTCATTGTTTTATTTCAAGCCACAGTCATGGTTTACTATTCTCTTTTCGACTTGGTTTTTTATAAATTTGCCCGCCATTTTACTTTTTAATAATGTAACATATAGATTATTTTATATGATTGTAAAGCAAATTTGATGTAGGTACTTTTCAAATTTGCAAAATTACTAATAAACCGGAAGTGGTATCATGATTGTACATCCGTCATCAAGTAGATTACATGTTGCTGTATAGATCATGTTATATGAAAGAAATTACTAACTTAATAAATAAGCGAGATATTTGCTGGGTCCATTAAAATATAACACCCTGTATATAATTATACATACTATAAATAATAATTCTTCATAATAAGGCCCTCAATTAATCTGTTTCCTTGTAAAACGAACCATGTATGCAATACTGAAATCTAATTATTGCTTTATTTTACTTGCATTAGCATCTGATGTTTACTGAGTCTGTCCCTTGTTTATCAATGCCTATTGGCTTATCAAGTAATGAGCAGAGTAAACATTACTTTTAATTTACTATAACAAGTTCACACGTATCATAAACTTTGTTAATTTAGCAGGCTGACTATTTTGCATAGTAAGCAAGATAAACGTACGTTCTGTATTCTAGTAAACACTCACAAACACACATAGTGCATGTGCATACTGCAAAGTGCTGCCACCTATATTCGCTGCACCAGCATGACAATCAATGTGGACTGCTGCAATTTTATACTAATATTTATGATGAAATTCTAGAGTCAGAACTGAAAAATAGTCTAATATACTTGAGTGGGAAAACAATGTTTTGTAACAAATAAAACTGTTTTTTAAAATGATTTTTTAGTTAGTTTAGTTATTTGTTAAATACATGACATTCTAAATTTATTGTTAACGTGTTAATATATTGCTACGTCTTTTTTTGAGAGGTGAAATTTCTGCCCACTGGTCTACACAAGAGAAAAGGAAAATTCATCAATAAATATAATTGGTTTTGAAATGTCAGAATTTTTGTCCGATTTCCCTTGTTTACACATTAATTACAAAGATCAAACACGAATAAAATGAACTGTAAATAGAATGAATACAGTAATTAGTATTTTACCTCTCGCTAAGAGAGGTATTGCATTCATGCTAAAAATCGCATATCCAGATTTTATTGAATAAGCACGTTTTAAGGTCCCTACAATCCGATTTTAACATTTTTACGATGATGTCTGTGTGTGTGTGTGTGTGTGTGTGTGTGTGTGTGTGTGTATGTGTGTGTGTGTGGATGTATGTGTGTGTGTATGTATGTAGGATGTTGGAAGGACGATAACTCAAAAACTATAAGACTTTAAATTTGTTTAACTACGTATTTCCCAATCGGACATTCATGGGAAGATCTGAAAAGGTTTTGGTAACAATTGGACAACCGGAAGTAGAAGATTCTTGAAAAAAAATCTTCTACATAATATTTTTTGAATTTTTTTCTTGGTAATATTAAAGAAAATTAAAATCTCTATCTGATACATTTAAATATTTTATAATTATTTCTTTAAATTTAGAGATAAAAGAAATATAATATATAAAATAATCTGTTATAATAAATTTTACAGCCGAAAGAATGGCCATGGAAAATAGTTGAAACTTTAAATTGTTTGTAACTGACAGATAAATGTCAGTGTCAGAAATCCGGAGACTTTTTCTGGGTAGTACATACATTATATTATTTCTTAATGTATTAATAGTTAAATATTTAAAATTATAGGTATATTACATATATCCTTCAAAAATACTGTCAATCCTGACAATGAATTGGAAACATTTCGAAAAATTAGAAGAAGACAAAATTTCTTTTTAAAATGAATTTAAAATTAAACAATCTAAATATAAGGAATAGATATATGTAAGTAGAATTTTTGGTATAGAGTGTAGGTATACAAGAAATGTTAAATACAATAGGGCGCGAGCAGTCATGTGATTTTGTTGGCCTTAACAAGCAGATATGGGGACCCATGTCAGAATGATAGCTAGTAATTATGTATATAGATGTCAAGTATCATAATTTCTCATTCTAAATTTAGTGATTTTCCAAGTTCATGTGGTTTATTTTCCTCGACAAGTAAATTCCACACTTCTGGTGACAAATTAACTACGTGTATTTAGAAAATCTTGAAATTCCGAATGAAAAATTGACAATTGACATCCATGTACATAATTACTAATTATCATTCTGAAACAGTCCCCCACATTTGCTTGTCAAGGCCAACAATGTAACATGACTGTTCGCGCCCTATACTTATGTAACCAAAAAAGGAAGTGGCGAGAGGTATTTTGCTGGCCACAATAGATTTTTTATTATGCACAATTGATGGATTTAAAGAATGTGAAGTAAAAATGAATGTATTACGATGGCATCTATGTAAAATGGATAATAGTAGAATAGACAAGAAAATCTTTCAAACTAAGGACTAAATGCCAAGGGAAAAGAAATAGAGGACGACAAAAGAAAATGTGACTTTAAAGGGTTAAAGAAGCAACAAAGGAATTAAATAGGAAAAAAGTAAAATCAATGAAAACAGATCAAAGTCTGTGAAGACAAACTTCTAAGCGATCATTATTTCGAACGTCATGATATCAACCATCACTTTTTACAATTTTACGTATGTGTAACGGCTTAAAGTTCACAATAATTTCTATATATGCGCATTGTTCGCGCTGAGTATTCATCTTTCCTGTTAGTGTACTCGTTACGGTTTGTAAAAATAATTGTGATGTATTCATTGGCTTTGATGGGAACTCGTAGTTCAGTTGGTTAGAGCGTCCTACTAGATATAGGAAGGCCCGGGGTTCAAACCCAGCGAGGTCCATGAATTTTTCACAATTTCTTTCTTCGTTTATTTAAATTCTCCTCGATCCAATTAGCCCATTTCTACAATTTAAATTAAGTATTTTCAGTAATATATTCAATGGCTCTATTCTATTGTATTTTTGCGATTAACATACATATAATACCAAGAATTCGCAATGTAAGGAATAGAATGTCTATGCATAACTTCGTTTATTACTTGAACTAAGAATATGATATGTAATTTAAACATGTTCTTGTCTAGTTCCAGAAAATATCTCGAAATTACAATTTAAGATGCTCAGAATATAATATTGCTCGTTTCAAGATAATGTACATAATGTAGACGGGTGGAATTTTGTAACTTGAATTACAATTACAAGCAACAAAAATGAAGTTCTATATTACACATCACTCTATAATTTCCAAAAAGGTAATAAAGCACACAAAGACTTACAACAAATAATATATTTAAAATTATAATAAAAATTTAATAATTCATATTGTATATGGATAAAATATTTATTGCCACCAACATAAAATTGTACTTTATTACTATCTCTCAATAAATTCACTATAAAAATTTAAAATAGTAAAGTTCTAATATTATATTGATCCCGTTTTATCACTCGTAAAACGAAGCGACTGCAGGTGATTTGTTTAAAATAATTTCTAATTTCGTGTATTATAATCACTGAATGACAAGATAGATTAAAATTACCATTAACTAGAATATGTTACCTTGAGCGACCGTAAAATAAAAATTATTCGAAAACTTGTTACCAAGCTTTTATGATTATTATTCAAATCAGGAAAGTTTTACTGAACTATGAATAGGTACGTTAGAAAGTTATGTTCCTACGTTCAGAAAAAGGAAAAAGGTCTTACTATTTTTAAATAAGAAAATTATATCTATTATATTGGACTATGGAAATAGTAATTTTGGATTCAAGCATTTTGTAATGGAACATCAAACAACGTCTTTTCGAAAAATATGATTAAATAATGTGATATCTAATGTTACCAAGACAGCAAAGTATCTAATATTATTTATATAAGCGGATTATTATGAATAATTGCTTAATGGAAACATGATATATAAATTTTGTTAAAGAATATTATTACTGGGTTATTTAATTACAGTACTGTACAAGACAAAATTGACAGTAACCAAGTGAAGAATATCAGATACCTTACAAGGATTGCGAGACAAAATATACTGGGCAAATTAAAAGGTATTTAAGGATAAGGCTTGAAGAACACAAAAGAAATGAAAAGAAAGAAAACCCAAAGTATAAATACGTCTTAACGGAACATGCCATAATATTAAAACGATTATAAAAATGCTTGTATGTTAGAAACAGAAAAAAAATTACATTAGAAACATTAAATAATAAAATAGATAAAAACAATGTAAACTCTAAATAGGCCTTAGTATAATCTACAATACTAATATAAAATAAAATTGTAAAATATGTATTTCTTAATTTATTTATTATTTAAAAAAACGAGTAACAAACCTAAGTAACTTCCCTTTTACAAGATTAAGTAAATTTAATCCTGATTTAAAAATGTGTTTTGCTGATACTCGCTATTATGTCAATGTGCTTCTGTGAGTGTGCATAAAAAAATATCTACCTGTAATTGTCAAAAATTAGTTTATTAAGTGTCCATAATTGTTAAAAATCAATGTTTTCAAAAGTAATTATACATAATTTTCTGTAGTCCTTCAGGATGATCCTGGTAGGATCGAAATGTTGAAGATATAATAATTATTAGATGACTGAAGCCCAGAATATACTTTCCTAATATTTAATTTATAGGTATCCATTATTTTATTTTTTATTGCAAGGAAATAAGAAATAATAATAATAAATAAACTAATCACCTCGAACTAGTTCATTAAAGAAGGAACTTCCGGTCTAAAGAGTGATCAGAAACAACTCATTTTCTGGACATTTTCTGTAGAAAAAACTATCATTTCGCGTGTTGACAGTTGTCTTGTAAATATCAACTTTTCTTGACAGTTTTCGAAAAGTAAGATTTTCTGCACTAGTTCTGCAAAATCTCGAAATTATGTGTGTCATTAAGGAGGTCAAATGCATGTTATAATTTTACTGAAAATATAAAATCTTTTCCATGGCACAATCTGTATGGAATTTGTACAAAATACATAGAAGTGACGGAAGGTAATGTGCTGGCCACATGAGATTTTTATCATTAACCTGATAACGACAGTCAGAAAATAGTTCACTTTTACTTGATTAGTTCTGAATCAAAATCTAAAAACACGGGCGTTAATTTTGAAATACTTTGTACTTGTCACCACTAAGTAAATACGTCATAATATTTTGCCACAGACATAGGTAAATAAAATGAGTTCTTTATCATAAGATCTTTTTATAGTATCAAATATCAAAAGGTGTTTTTACATCTAATACTTTCTCGTACGTCATATTTATATTATCGTGTGTCGTGTTTTGGTTAATGTTGTATGTCGCAGAATTCAGATCATTAAACCTTCTCGTGCTAAAAAAGCGCAAAAGCTATTGACGATATTTTGTTTTCGTGACAAAGAAGAAAACAAACATGTCAAATTCATTTTCCACCAGTAAATTTTCCTGTCAGTAAACTAACAAACGTAAGGCAAAAACCCTAAGGCTATTAATTCTCATCGACGTAGTCCGTTACAAGTTCATTTATTTCACATATCTCAGCTTGCATTTGTTCTCGTGATCTATTTTGTTTGGAATCTCACGCCTGCTTAAAAAACAGCCAATCACACAGCTCCATCTGTTTCACCGATTCTGTTTTTCTGACATCGACTGTATCAAGCAGATAAATCTTTCTTGGACGCTGCGGAACGGTTTTTCATCATGGAAGATGCTTCCGATCAACCGTTTATTACGAATCTCAGTTTCTTAAATACTACTGCCTGATTCTGTTTATTTCATATAGTAGTAAATCAGCAGAGCGAAAGTTTTTTGTTAGTTTTTTTTTTATTTCAGGGATATTCATAGCGTTTCAAAATGAACCAACAAAATTTAAATAAAAGATCTAAAGATACGTGTTGTAAGGATGTTATAAGGCCGTTACTGTATTCTTACAAGAATTTCTAGTTTTCTTTACTGTTTTACTTCTACGGTTAAACGATGAAAGGTTTATGAACTTTTTGAACAATAATTTATTTCAAAGAGATTTTATGGTGGCCACTTGGAACATTTCTAATGTTATAATAAAAACAAATTTATTCTTGATTTATCTACTTTATTAATTATTGTGTGACGATAGTTTCGTCCTTTCGAATATCTTCAGACAACTGGCTTACAATGAGTGAAACATAGTCTTTATAAGTGTAACAATAGCGAATCTGTTATATCTACTTGTTTGGCAGAAATGTGCGTCTACGCGTCGACTTTAATTGTCTACTTCTACGTACGTGTCGACAATGCGTAGACAATAACTTTATACGTAAACAATGTATTTGTAATTGGACAGTGAAATAAGGTTATGTTCAATCCAGTGATGCCATATTAGGGATTGTATCCCTGAAACTAGGAACATTTGCACCATTTTACGGATTTAATTTTTGTTTTAGGAAAATTTTCGTGGTTATGTTTTCACGTTTCATTTCAAATTAAATGTCACACGAATTGCATTCCTTCACTTCTGTCAGTGTTCTGTAATTCGTTACATCATCTATTGAGTTTTAGTTTTGATAATAATTGTAAGTTCGTATGAATAATCTAGGGATATTTCATTAGTTATATTATCCAAAATGTAGGGAAGAAGGGAATTTTAAAAGCTATAGGTAAGGAAGGTATTGTCTTTGGTCAAAATATTCGATGGTGAGTTTTTAATGAATAAGCTTGTTTTAGAGTCCCTAGAATATGAATTTACTGTTTTTACGATGATGGCTGCATTTCTGTGTGTGTGCGTGTGTGTTAGTTTATATATATATATATATATATATATATATATATATATATATATATATATATATATATATATATATGTGTGTGTGTGTGTGTGTGTGTGTGTGTGTGTGTGTGTGTGTGTGTGTGTGTGTGTGTGATAAAAATTTCTCCTCCGATAACTCCAGTACTGCATTTCCAAAATTTATAATTCTTTCATATTCCTCTTTCGTACGTCCATATGAAGAGTTGATTAGATTTTGGTTAGGATTGGTTAACCGGAAGTATCCTGTTTTGAAGATTTTAACAGTTTTTCTTGAAAAGACGCTGTTAATATCATTTTATGATTTTTCATGTTATAAATAAAAGAATATGTTTTTCTCTATTCGATTTAATTATATTTTTTCTTTATATTCAATTAATTTAGAGATAAAGAATTATAAATAAATATTTTGCAACCTAATGATGCTAAAAGCTGCACCATTGAAACAGAATATGCAAATATTACTAGTTGATAGATGTGAGTGTCAAATAAAATTTACATAATCTTTGTGAAATTATTTTACTGGAAATACAAAAATGTGAAATAATTTAAGGTGGCAAAAACAAATCACATAAGGTAATACAGCCTTAAGCGAATTCATCAGATTATTACGTTATAAATATTGTAAATATAATACTATAGTATTGTTTTTATTGTAGTTAAACATGTATTAAGTATTAAACATATTGTTCTTTTTAGGAGTAATTCAATTCAGTTCTCCAAAAGAAAACACCCATAGAATAGTTTGCAAAAAAAATTCTGTGTGGAATTTATACAAAATACGTAGAATTGACGGAAGGTATTGTGCTGGCCACGTCAGACCTTTTTAATTAATGTAATATTTTATAGTAAATAAATTAAAATTTTATTATCTACCTTCTCTAAATTTTCTATGCTTCTGAATATGTCTACGTCTACATCATTGTCGACACCATGTAAACTATTATATTGTCGACGTGAAGTAATCTACACGCCCATCCTTGCTGTTTCGTAATATATTTCTTGGTATACTTTGTTTCACGAAAGATGACTATTCATGGTCACTTGTTCGAATAAAGAATACACAGCACTTTATACAGTAGTAATTTAGCAACATTTTATGTTAAAAAGAGAAAGATTATTTGACGTATGTCTATACAGTTTATGTTGTATGACAGATATACGTAAATTGTGACATTACTTTCCACCACATAACAAATAATAATGGCGTATGTCGTAGAGTTACAGATATCTAATTATCTACTGCACTGCCCTCTGTCCTAATAGTTACCCAGTGACGTTGACATTTAAATCAAATTATTATTCCATGGTTTTTGTCAAGTCTTATATTTTTGGATTTTGCAAATACTTAGGTGAAGAGCATAAATCTTTAAGAAAGGCGTTATTTAAAAAGAAACATAATTTTCAAATAAATTACAGTTAAAATGTATCCATAAATATGTCATGTTGCACGTCTATTTATACGAAATGCAGTGAAGTTATCTGCTAGTAATATTATACCATACGGATAATAAATTACCTTGAATTGTCATCTTTCGTGAACCAAACTATATATATATTTTCTAATTTCAATTTTTTTCTGATTTTAATTAGACGTAAGATGTGATAAAATTCTTGGTTTCAATTAAATGGTTGCTCAGCATATTACGCTAGAAATACTAGGAAAGTGAGGTATGATCAGTTTCGTGGCCTGTGTGCTCCCCTGATTTAAAAACCCTGGACTTAGGGTGCCATTTCATAAAAATTTATGGAGCGCTAGTAAAAGAAATATCTGCCTTGCGAATAAAAATTATTGGCGCATGTGCATCAATGACACCGGAATAATATGACGCATCAACTGCATTAATAACGAATCGATGCTAAATTTGTTTACGTGTGTAAATTTTGTAAAATTGAATGAATATTTTATTATTAAATCTAGATTTTTTTCTGAGAAAACAGTAACGTCCTTGTAACAATGAAATGAAAATATTTCTAAAACGAAGCATCTGTTCTTACCTTTTATAGTAGGTTTATTTAAATTTAAAGTTTTGTTAAAACACCCTGTATTGTCATATTTTTCTTTTTTTCTAAAATTTAATTCTCAAAGCAGATTTTTTCAAGCGATTCCAATTACTTTGGTATGCTTTTAATTTGTGTTTCTAGATAATCCTATAAAATTCTTCGATGAAAAGGATCACTTTCTTTCAATTAAAACTTGAGTTGAATGAAAAATAATTAACATCCATTACAGAAGATGGCTGTGGAAACTTTGTTATTGATTATTTGTCACTTATTTTTACTTAGATCTTGTCTGTAATTACTGGACCTTAATTTCTTTTTTTTTACTTTGACAAAGTTTTTTATGATTAACTTTGTTTTTCTTTTTCAGCTTTTTATCAAAGTACTTATAATTGACAAGATATCTTTCAAATTCTTATACACATTTTCACATTAAATTTTGTTACTTATTTTGTCAATCAAATAATTTTTAAAATAGCTTGAAATTCTATTGGTGTGCCATAAGCAGTAAGCTTTATTTAAGAAAATATATGTTATATACATACATATTTTGATTCACTATATTGTGTGCTGCAATACACATAAACATTGATTTATGTGGCAGCCTATATTGCAGACACAATATAAAAACACATATTTCATGTTTCTTTTATTGTTTTTACCCACACAATATTTTACAAAAAAAATCATGTTATTTTATAGATTTATATTCTGTAAGATTTACCAATAATTTTACAAATCTTTAACATCTTTCTAATGAACATAATATTCATAATTCTATTCTCTATTGTTTTGCCAAAACAATAAAACTGATCTTAGACATTTGTGAATACATCTCACTAATTGGAATACCAGTATTATATGAAAGCGTTATATCGTAATATTAATAATATTAAGATATAGAATGAATATTATTCCTCCAAATTGTGGAAGCAGCGACTAAATTAATTAAGGTTTCCGTCCCAGTTGCGTGTTGCTTTCAATACGGTGAGTGAAGTCTGTTGTCTGCTCAGTTAGTCTGTAGAGGGATTATCGCCCTGTCAAGGGTTCCAGATATTGCTCAACTTTGTGTTATGATTTTCTTCGCTTGTAAGAGAATTTGTAATGCGAGAAAGATTTATTGATATCTAAGCAAAATTTACTGGTTTTGTTAAAATTGAATTTCGAAAAAGATAAATGGACCAAGAAAATATATTTTTGTTAACTCTTTATTGATTTTTCACAAAAATATGTAGATGTGGGCCCATATGTATATATTTCTCTGAGTAACTTATTTCATATTAAAAAATGTTTTTTACCTCTCGCTAACAGAGGATGTGTGTGTGTGTGCGTGTGTGTGTGTGTGTGTGTGTGTGTGTGTGTGTGTGTGTGTGTGTGTGTGTGTTAAGATGTTAGAGATACGATTTCTCAAATTCTATAAGACTAAAGATCTGTGTAACAACGGATTCCTCAATCTAACAGTAATGGGTTGAATAGGTTCTGATAACAATAGAACAACTAGAAATGGTAGTTTATTAAAAATAAAATTCTAAATATTATTTTTGAAAATTTAAGTTACTACAAATAATAAAGACAATTAAATTCTCAATCTGATACATTTAATTTTTTTTATTATATCTCCTATAGGTTCAGAGATATAGCATATAATAATATAGAATAATATGTTGTCCAAAAAAACACTTGAGATATTTAAATGTTTGTATTTGACAGATAAATGCATTATGTCAGTGTCAAAAGTCAGCAGTTTTACTAACATTACTGGAAGATTTTTCTGAGATGTACGAATAAATTTAATATATCTTATTATTAATTATATATGTATTTAAAATTAGAGGTATATTAATATTACGTATATCCGTAAGAAATTTCAAATTTTTGTGTGTACAAGAAATGTTAAATTAGTTACTTATAGGACGCGAGCAGTCATGTGATTTTGTTGACCTTGGCAAGCAGATATCGGGATTTATTTCAGAATGACGGCTAGTAGTTATTTACATATATGTTACAATTATCATATGGCATAATTTTTCATTCAAGATTTCAAAATATTCTCATAGATATCATGATGTTTTGAATGAAAAATTATGATACTTGACACCTATGTACATTATTACTAGCTGTCATACTGACACGGGCCCCCATATCTGCTTGCCAAGGACAACAAAGTCACATGACTGCTCGCGTTCTATGCAACATAAAATGAAATGGCGAGAAGTATTGTGCTGGATACAACTGATTTTTATCTTTTATAATGAGGTGTTGTACAAATAAATAAAAAATTACCCGTATTTTTTATTTTCTTTATTTCCACGAGAAAATTGTTTCCGAAAATACAATATTTAAATTGCCGCCTGTCATCTGATGACGTCAGAAAACTACTCATCATTGAGGGAGTGGCTTACATTTGCCGCCGACAGAATTTAAACGAGTGACAGCTGTAAATTATATACTAGTTACTAGTTTTATGGATATTACTGATTTTTATATTTTGTAAAGACTCAAACATGGCTTCAAAACGAAGAAGAATGAAATGGTTAACATAAAACCATTTACAAAATCAAAATTTCATTCTGTGAAGATCATTTTGCTGTAAGCATACATATTTTCATAATTAAATAAGAAATATTAAATATTTTTAAATTTTTATCTTTCCAGTTCTGTCATTGTCTAGTATTTCTTGGACATCACAGGCAGTGTAATTTCGTCTATACTTTTAAATTGCTACTGTGTTTAATGTACACAGAAATTTGAACAGAAAATCATATTTACTAATACTATATGGTACTTATTCAAATTTCAAAATAAAAATATATGTTAATTTATTTTGGAACACCCCATTCTTACTTATTAACTTACAAAACTTATTTCCTGTAATATATTAAGAAATATCATTCAGGCAAAACAATGACTATTGATTTCAATCTTGAATAAAACTTTACTATTATTACCTATTGCTTCTCAAAAACTCTTCAGACCACAACATCTTCCTTGCTTCTTGAGCATCAGAAATCATCGCGTTGTCATGGAAATAAGTTCCCGGTTTCGTTGTTTGGTTAGCAAGCGCGAGTTGGCAAAGTCGCACGTTCCTCATAAAGCACAGCCCGGCCCGTGTCTTGTCCGTACCACAAACATCTTACTCCAGTCTCCAGACTCGAGACTTTAGAGTACGTTAAACGCTAAGCCATGCACATAATAGAGACGCCATGGATGCTGGAAATTAATTACACCGCTGTCTAACATGTCGAACAGCGAGAGAGAGAGAGTGATTTTGAATATGTGATTTATTGATATTAGATAAAATTTTGATCAAAGTATTTGTATGTATGCATGCTAATGTTAATCGTAAAAAAATGTGTTTCACTTTGATGAATAAGTGTAATAACATATTCTACCACCAAATATCTTTTTTATACTCCGATACTTTAGACCAGGGGTGAACAAAGTACGGCCCGCGGGCCGTATAATGCCCGCAACACCATTTGATGTGGACCGCAGGTTAAACTCAAAATTCAATAAGCATAGGAAAAACTGTTGCGAGTAGCAACATTATCAATACCAGCTAACTTGGAACAATTTTAGTACACAAATAACTATTACAACAATACTTCCTTAAAATTCTATTAATTTTCACCAAAATAACTCAAAATCATTACAGAAAGGCAGCCATACTAAAATGAAAAAAAGTACGAGTATATTCCTTTTCTTTAGATCATTAGAAGATATTGGCGTTGACACAATAAAAAGACAACTTCAAGTAAACAAGTAAAAAGATTAAATTGCGTAAAAGAACAAAATACAAGTATCAGTATCAGATACGTTCAGTAATAATACGAGTATAGTTTGGTTCACGAAAGATGACAATTCAAGGCCATTTATTAACCGTATGGTATAATATTACTAGCAGATAACTTCACTGCATTTCGTATACATAGACGTGCAACATGAAATATTTATGGATACATTTTAACTGAAATAAATAAGTGTAATTTATATGAAAATTATGTTTCTTTTTAAATAACGCCTTTCTCAAAGATTTATGCTCTTCACCTATGTATTTGCAAAACCCAAAAACTTAGACTTGACAAAAACCATGGAATAATAATTTGATTTAAATGTCAACCTCACTGGATAACTATTAGGACAGAGAGCAGTGCAGTACATAATTAGATATCTGTAACTCTACGACATACGTCATTATTATTTGTAATGTCACCATTTACGTATATCTGTCACACAACAAACTGTATAGACATACGTCAAATACTCTTTCTAACATGAAACGTTGCTAAGTTACTACTGTATAAAGTGCTGTGTATTCTTTCTTCGAACAAGTGACCATGAATAGTCATCTTTCGTGAACCAAAGTATACTGTAATTATTTATTACTCTAAAGTTTATGTAAAAAAACGAATACATAATGAGCTGTACGAATTATTCTTGTGATAAACCGTAAAAGATAATAAATACTAACCATGTATAAAATTGTTTCTAAACGCTGATGATGGATCACTAAGATCCGAAACGTCGCTTATAGTTGAAATATTTTTCTTTAAATAAACAATAAAACAAAGACTGTTTCTCCAATATATTCAATTCATTTCTTCAATAATGTTTTTCCAGAAATATACTGAGTTTATTATCACTACATTTTCGCCCAATAAGTTTTTATCTAACAATAAATAACACGATAACAAAAACTCCACTTAACCCAAAGAAACCCACATCCCATTTCAGTAATCGAGGAATAATCACCAGAGATAAAACTAACAAACGCCATCAATTTTTACATCTTCCCAAAGTCGCCGTTGCCATCACGCAGCGGTCGTTGTATCAACAGTTTCTCCTCTACGAATTTAGTTTCCATTTCAACCCCGGCTTGGCTTCTAAAAACTTTAGTAGTTTAGTTGAACGTTTGTGACGCCAGGCCAACCCATCAGAGCAAAGGTTTGGACCCAAAGAGAGAATAATAGGAGAAGAACGTCGATAACTTAACAGTGTTTTGTTTAAACAATTAGGGAATTTGGGGTTATTGGAAGCAAAAACTGGGAGGGTGGTTTTTTGTGGCATTAAATGAAATTGGGAATTGAATTAGGGAATGGTCGGAAGTTTGACAAATAATTAATTGAACTAATTTTTATGTCTATGAAACGTGGTCGATTAATTATTATTATCGATCAAGTTAGTGTAGGTGGCAGTGATGCCTTTTCATGGCCCACGGCTTGACAAGGTTTTTATCTCATTTTATTCATCTCACTTACCAAAGTATTTTTTTATAAAAGCGTCATAAAAAAGAGAATTTTTAGCTTGCCAACAATGCATAACATATGTGTTCATTTCTAATTAAATAAAAAGAAAAACTATATAATATACGAGTGTTCATTTTAAATGGGCCACCATTGCTATCTTGAGAACTATAAGAGTTACAAAGACGGTTAAAAGAGCAAACAATTTCTATTTTACAAAGCAAATTTAAAGAAAGAAAAATTATATTTTTTAAACATTTGTTTTTAAAATACGAGACGTAACTTTTTTTTATTTTAAATGAGAAAATATTTTTTTTATTTGTTCGTTCATTAGAGAATTTAATTCTAAATTTAGTGATACAATATCTTTGTACCTTTATATAACGATTTTTTAGAGAAAAATGCATATTAGTTTTATACTAATTTGATTAATATTTTGTTTTCTTACATAGAATTAGAGTGCCCTAACAGAAAAAAGTGAATATTTTGTTCTATTAACGTAGTTACAGTATGAAATACAATCCATAAAATCTTAATAATCTTTGCAATATAGCTAGATTAAGTATTGTTCTATGTAAATCCAAAATTTTAGTCTACCTGCCTAGTTCCGATCGGAATTATTGAAATAGAAATTGTTTGCCCATTTCTGTCTTCGTAGCTCTTATATTTCTCGAGATAACAATGGTAGCCCATTTACACCCGGTACACAATTTAATTCATGGAATTTCACATCGTCCCGGGGCTTCCACTAATATAAGTCAGGCCGTGGTTATGGTCTCAAAACTTACACCCATTTTAGTGAAGATACGAGTCTGACGACTTCTGCATTCAATTTTTCAGACTAAATTATATAAGTTTAACGGTTTTCACAAAATTTATCCTATTAAGGTAGTTCGGTTTTTACAGCCAAAAAATCTATATATATATACATATATATATATATACTTGAGAGCCACTGGTTTATAAAAATATTTTCTTTTATAACAAATGTCCTCCTTACCTCTTCTACAACTATGTTCTATAGTATTTTTTTGTAACTACTCATATAATAACAAAGAAAACAATGGCGGTGCCACTGTTACAGTGTGTATAGTCTTTTTTTCTGCGTTTTCCGTATTTTCAAACAATGGATGATAATATATTAAATAAAGCATCAAGCATGAATATATTTCGAATATTAAATGCTTTTCTCTAAAAGGATTATACGTGGGTTCATAAAAACTTCAGCCTAAAATAACGAAAACAGCTTAAATTTAACTTATTTTCCGTAATATATTCCATAAAAAATGGAGTCCACAAACTTTTAATGAATGCAAAAAACTTCATCGAAAAAATTAAATTATGAAAAATGGATCTAGATACCTGATTGCAATTAGTCAATTGTCAATTCTAAAGGGATAAAAAGTATATCACATGTATTGACGTTTCAAATCAACGAATCTATATTTATGATTGTTAATATAATTCTGAATATAAATCCTGGAGAGACATACATTTTTAATGACTTTTACAACAGCAAAACGAAAGTATTTTTTTATATGATATAAAATAAGATGTTGAAAATTTCTCGGAGAAAGAATGTGGTCTTAATAAATGCTTATGAACGTAACTGATCGATGAAGAATTTCTCTAAAAAATATGTAAATTCCAATGTATGCATTATTCATACAAACATGTCAACATATTCCCTTTTGAACAAAAAGCACATAAAAACATACATGTCCACAAAATGTCAGTTTTCCATTCATCATGAAAACTTATTAAACTTTGTATCAGCAATGTAATTAAACATTTGTTTGACACACAAAAAATTTTGGGCATTACGAATGGAAATTAAATTTTCAAATACTTGTTTCTAGACGATGATTAAAAACGATTATAGCAACAGTACTGTTCGTCAAAATTAAATAATATTGAATTACAATATACAAACATTGAGATGAAATTACTTACGAACGAGAGGATTTCAAGATGGAGGAAGATATATATTTACTCACCTGAAACAAACAAAAACAAATTAGTTATATTCGTAGGTTCATAAATATAAGTATAAATAAATCTTTAACCAAAATATTGTTTTATTTTAATCGAAATAGCGATATTTCGTTTCCACTCGTTCCGTTCTTTATTAAAATAATCGTTTTCGGTTTCGTGAATCGAAATACTAAACCGGTTAAAACCGGTTAGTTCTTTTTCTTTTATTGCAAATATAATGTTTTAAATTAATTGTTGATTAATAAAACAATTGCACATACCATATTTATAATATAATGTTATATTTTAGTAGAAAATTAAACAAAACATTTTTTTATCGTATATTAGTTCTTAACGTAACTAAGAAGACGAATTCCGCCAGTATGTGCAAATGATTTATCGCAGTCAGTGTTCACTAGATGAAACTACGAGTATAACATTTAACACATAGCAGGTTAGTCAAGAAAGAGTTACATTGAAAGTCCGTTCGTTTGAAACTCAAAATACTAATGACCACAGACACTTGATACCACATTTAATTAATTAATGTCAAAATAACAGGAACATCAGTAGACAGACAAAATAATAGTGGATTAAATCTTCCATTTTACAAGAGAGGAAGCTAGACGCTGTTGCAAATTGTATTTCGGGTTGCAAACAAACGGACATTGAAAGGAACCCTCCTGTGACTAACCCTGTAAGATATCAGGAAATTTAATAATATCTGCGTGTAAAGTAGTGCTATAAATAAAATTAAATAAAATAACGGTTAAAACCGGTAACCGATATTAATTATTTTGTAAATTATTATAAAATCTTTCAGAACTCATATTTCAATAGAATAATACAACCTTTTTAGTTAAATTCTGTTTGTATTTATTTAAATTACAACGTTTCGACAATATAGACTATTGCCTTCTTCAGGTAAAAACATGAACTACAAAACAACAAATACAAATAAATAAATAACAAAACATAGCAACAGGTAACTAGGTGACAATTACAACAAATTTAAAATAGGAAGCCATGCACGACTAAGATCTAGACCGTCATAATGATTGAGATTATTACTCTTCGTTTTGTAAATCTCAATGGCTTCTCTAATTAACCTGTTGTTTAGGTGTGTAGGTCTCGCCAGTATTTTTGTATCTTCAAATTTGATACGGTGGAATTCTTCCAGGGCATGCTCTGCAACTGAAGAAGAAATGAAAGAAATTAAAAATATTTTTATGAAGAATGGTTTTTCTAAATCTTCAATCGAAAAATGCCTGAAACCGAAAAGACCAATGAACAATGCTAATGAACGAGACGTATTGTTTGCTTCACTTCCTTATGTCCAAAATGTCACGGACAAGATTGGTAGAATTCTTCGTAAGAAGAACATGCAGATTTCGTTTTCTCCATATATTAAAATTCGACATATGTTGAGACAAGTTAAAGACGTCATCCCTCTTCAGTCATCAGGGATTTATCAGATTCCATGTGTCTGCGGGAAAGTTTACATTGGCCAAACTGGTAGAACCATTTCTACAAGATTGAATGAACACCAGCGTTCGATCAGGTTGAACCAGCCAGAAAAATCTTCAGTTGCAGAGCATGCCCTGGAAGAATTCCACCGTATCAAATTTGAAGATACAAAAATACTGGCGAGACCTACACACCTAAACAACAGGTTAATTAGAGAAGCCATTGAGATTTACAAAACGAAGAGTAATAATCTCAATCATTATGACGGTCTAGATCTTAGTCGTGCATGGCTTCCTATTTTAAATTTGTTGTAATTGTCACCTAGTTACCTGTTGCTATGTTTTGTTATTTATTTATTTGTATTTGTTGTTTTGTAGTTCATGTTTTTACCTGAAGAAGGCAATAGTCTATATTGTCGAAACGTTGTAATTTAAATAAATACAAACAGAATTTAACTAAAAAGGTTGTATTATTCTATTTAATTATTTTATTTCAATCATAAACGAAAAAAAAAATATTTCGTTTTCGTTTCTGTTTTCGTTTTTATAAAAAAAAAACGGTTTATTTCGTTATTTCGTTTTCGTTTCCATTTCGTCTTTAGTCTGATTTTAATAAGTACTTATAGTTTTTACTTTCCGTCATCAAATTGCCATTGTTCAACAAAGTCGACGATGATTTCTTAATGAATAAGAAGAAGAAGCACGTTTTAAAGTTCGTAGAATATGATTTTACTATTTTTACGATAATGTCTGAATGTGTGTGTGTATGTGGGTGTGTGTGTGTGTGTGTGAGAGAGAGAGAGAGAGAGTGAGAGACAGAGAATTTTTAAGCTTCGGTAACTCTAAAACTACAATTCTAAAAATTACAAATTTTTCGTACTCCTCACTTTTACATTTATATGAAGAGCTGTTTAGAATTTGGCCATAATAGGTGGTTGCAAGATTTTTGTATTTATAAAATATTATATCCTCGTAATTTTTCTTATTTAAATATTATTTATTGGTAAAAAATTAAAATATTTCCTATACATAATGAAATATTAATTGTTAAAAATTGTGCATAATTTCAAATATATATCACTTGATTAAAACATAGTGTGACGTCAAAAAGCACACGCGGCAGCGCTTCCAAGGATACAGCTTCTAATGAGAAACACAAAAGCACATATCAAGTTTTGTTTACGAGCGACGAAGATAGACAGACACGCGATCTCACGCGATAAACAAAAAAGGTTACATGTGTTCAGGCAGCCAATAGATGTCTTCTTACGTGATGAGAATGGGGGAGAGTTTTTGTCTAAAGTATTTAGCGCGATTCTTTTTAATTCAATATTTAAAAAAAATCAATTTACTATGAATTAATTTGTATAATCTTTCATATATAATAATAATAATAAAAAAAAATCTGTTGTGGCCAACACAATACCTCTCGCCATTTTCATTTTATGTAGCATAGGGCGCGAGCAGTTATGTGACTTTGTTGGTCATGGCAAGCAGATGTGGGGGCCCGTGTCAGAATGAGAGCTAGTAATATACATAGGTGTCAAGTATCATAAGTTTTAATTCGAAACATTATGATTTTGCAAATCCATGTGGATTATTTTCCTCGACAAGTATATTCCATACTAATGGATCACAAATAAACATCAGAACATTTTGAAATTTTAAATGAAAATTTATGACAAAGTCACATGTCTGCTCGCGCCCTATAAGTACACACAAATAATTGAAATTGTTTTTCTTCTTTCGTTCTATAAGAAATTTTATCCTATTATTCTATATGTTCAAAATTCTTCAAATTCATTTACGGTATTAGCGGTATTTCTTAAGGATATATGTAATATTAACATATCTGTAATTTAAATATATAATTAATTAATAATACAACAATATATATTAAATGTACTCTTACTTCCCAGAAAAATCTGACACTGACATTTTGCATTTACATGTCAATTACAAAAATTTATATATCGCAAATGTTTTTCGGGCAACGAGATTTATTACAACAGATTATTCTATATTATTATATACTATATCTCCAAACCTATACGAGATATAATAAAAAAATTAAGTGTGTCAGATTGAGAATTTAATTATCTTTAATATTTGTAGTAACAAATTTTCAAAAAATAATATTTAGATTTTTTTTTTAAAAACTACCACTTCCGGTTGTCCAATTGTTACCAGAACCTATTCAACTCTTCCCATTACTGTTAGATTGAAGAATCCGTAGTCAAACAGGTCTTTAGTCTTATAGAATTTGAGAAATCGTGTCTCCAACAACCTCACACGCACACACACATCCACACACACACACACAGACATCATTGTAAAAATGTTAAAATCGGATTCTATGAACCTTAAATCGAGCTTATTCAATAAAATCTGGATATGCGATTTTTAGCATGAATCCAATACCTCTCTTAGCGAGAGGTAAAAATGTGTAACCACTCTATTGGTCAACCGAATGTACCCTCAATTGAAGTTCTTACTAGCTATCTTGAAAAATTGCAATTAAAAAATAATTTTTGACCGTTTACGTTGTTATAAATATTGCAGAATATTATATTATCTATAGGTACGATTTGATTACACTTTTTTCTTCATATTAAAAATGTTTAGATAATTTTTAATTAGTAACATATAATAGGTAAACAGTAGGGTTTCTAGTTCAAACCGCCACCCACAACACTCATCTTCTGATTCAAGGTTGCCTACGGCTCAGGCGCCGCTCTCCACTTGTCGCGAACTCCACCACGATCCTTGTATCTAGTTCAACAGCAGCTGCAAAATCTATTCTGCCATGCCAACATGGCTTTGGTGCGATCAGAATTATGGAAGCGGCGCGGGGGATCAGAGAGGGTTTAGAGGAGCTGGGGACCCGACGATACGTAGCTTTAAAATTATACAATTGGCGTTCAATTTAAAAACAGTTGTGGTTATGAGGGTACCAAAACACCAGTAAAAGTTGAAACAGTACATTTTTAACTTTTTAATCGTAGAAATGGTCAAATTTATTTAACGAAGAAATATTTTGTGAAAAAATAATGGAGCTCAATGGGATTTGAACCCAGGACCTTCCTAAATCTAGTAGGACGCTCTAATCGCCTGTGCCATAAGATCTCATTGTAGTGAATGAATATTTCCTCAGTCTTTCGACAATGAGGCCATCCCACACATTTTTTTTATTTTAATTTCGTAAAATATAGATCAAAATATTCATATGTGTGTATTTTTTACACAATATAAATTTATGTATTTGGCGATATACTGTTTTAAAAATATCATGTATTTTTGAATGATATCGTGACGTCAAAAATTAAAAGACTAGGTTCGTGGAACGCACATTTTACTCTAGCGGTGAAAAACAGAAATAACATCTATCATGTCATTTTACAAGTTCAAGGTCATTTGTGTTTTGATTTAGTGCATGTTCACACGTGATTAGAGTAGTGTATTTAGAGTTCAGTGAGTTTTTAATTTAATAATGGAATCCAGATATGAAGAGGCAAATTCTAACAACCTTCCAAAAGTAGACGTTAGCACGATAAATGATTTTTTTTATAAAAAGTTCTAAGTTCCGGGATGCTGAAGTACAAAACGTAAAAATGAAAAGGTATTGGATGATGAAGCTTCTTGACTGGATGGGTATATGTAAATGATGAAATTACTGGATTGCAGACCAAAATTTCATCATTTCCATGAAAAGGTATGTCTACATTTTCATTTTATTATAATCTATTTCAATGAGATTATTATTTTTTAAAGAGCTATATGGCGCGATGACTCACCAACACAAACTTTTATACAAAGCATCAAATTTTTATACGTTTGTATGAATTATAAACTTTACCGCCGTGCTAACCACATGATTTGTGAAGCGCGGCAACTCAAATTAAGAGTGCGTACCACAAACTCGGATTTTAATTCGTGATGTCACAGTAAAAAGTCTGCGAAAAAGTATTACGAAAATTATGAATGAAAAGTAGTAAAATTGTAACTATTTTTCATTGTAAAAGCAATGAAATTATCTAATTTTTTTATTTCTACAAAAAAAATGCATGTATTTTTTTATGGGATGGCCTCATTTTCGTAAGCGAGGGCATTCCTTATCGGAGTAGAAGAATACTCAGCGCGAACAATGCGCTAACTATTGTTGTGAATTTCGTCTTCAATCAAACGTTGATAATAATTATTTGTGATCAAAGTATTTTTTTAACGAAGAAAACGTTTAATAGACGTCACACTTACTGCTATCCAAACTTATATCGTCTAAAGTTCAAAGTTCAATCACTAACTTTATGCCGACAACGCGGAACTCTGTCTACGCTGGAAAGAGTGCTCTAAATTTAAACTAATACTATCCAAAAATTTAATCCTCATTTATGATATCCAGCAAATCAAGTAACATACATTTAAACTATAAAGAAAATTAATTAAAATGTAAATTTAATTAACAATTACAGCACATACGCACGTACACGCAGAAAATTTAATTATAATTGAAATTAATTTTACGGACATACGTGCGTGCTAATTTACATTATATTCCCCTAATTCCAGTCACGTTTTTAACTAATTACTTTGTTATGCTCTACAGCCTCACTAACACATCTTAAGGAGGAGTTTCCCTCTTAAAAACTACTAATACACCCCTGTCTGACTCTCTTCGCACCGTGGATCATTATTACCCTGTACACGCGGCGGTTATGAGGTAATTGTGCCCCGTGGAATTTTTAATTAGTTGCTCAATTTGCGCAATCAATTTGTGTGTTAATTTAAACGGTGCGAAACCAAGTTAAGTAGGGTTACGGAGATGGTTTATGCTAATCTCATTTTTTAGCCAACAGCTGGAACAAAAGGACTCTTTTAAGATATTAAAAGTAAAAGTGATGTAAAATTTGACTAAAAAAGTAAAATAACCAAAAAATTATGGTTAATAGAGCTGCAATATTAACAAAATTTACAATAATTATTCCACTACGAGTATTCGCGATTAAAGTATGTTTAATTTGCGAAAGCATTATTTTATTGTTTTCTGAGCGTAGTATAATAATACAAATTTTTCTTTAGCCCAAAATGTTGCTACAGTAAAATTTTTGAAAGATGGACATTGTAATACGTGTTTTTCATACTATTTTTCCTATTTCGCATTAATTTACTCCTTTTACCTTCCGTCACCTTTAGATAAGGAAGGTATTGTCTTTGGTCAAAAAGTTCGATGGTGAGTTTTTACTGAATAAGCATATTTTAGGGTCTCCAGAGTACGATTTTACCATTTTTACGATGATGTTCGTATGTATGTGTGTGTCTGTGTGTCTGTGTGTGTGTGACAAAAGTTCCGGATCCCATAACTTCAATACCACGATTCCAAAAATTAAAATTTTTTCGTATTCCTCAAGTTTACATCCAGAAGAACAAGTGATTAGATTTTGGTTATAATTGATGAACCGGAAGTACCCTCATTTGAAGATTTAACAGTTAAATTTGATTTATTGACATTTAATATTATTATAACAAAGAATATATTATTCTCTATACGATTTGATTACATTTTATACTTCATATTCAATAAATAGTTAAAGAATTTTAAAGAAATTAAATTTTATAATTCAGCCAGGTATGCTAAACATGAAAACTGCTAATATATTCATATAATTCAAATTGACAGATGTCATTATGAATAAAAAGTAAATTAATGTGGCAGAGATGAGGATGTTGAAGTAGATGTTGGGGAAACACGGAAAGATACGGTAAGAAAATAAATAGTGTTACAATTTTCTAGAAAGATACAAAAAAGACGATTACATTGGTTTGAACATGTCATGAGGAGAAATGAAGAATTATATTTGAACAAGAATGAGTAGTTTAGTAATGGGAGGTTGAAGAAGCAGAGAAAGACCACAGATAAGATGGAAGAACTGTATTGCGGAAGACTTGAGAGAAAAAAAAAACGAATGAGAAGGACACGCAAAAATATCGACTCCTAACGAATGGGAAAAGCTAAAGAGGAAGAAGATGTCAGTGTCAAGTGCAATTTGAATAGTTTGTTTATGAAATAATTTTACTGGAAATTTAGAATCTTTTCCAAGAAAAATTATGTATGGAATTTATACATTATAGACAGGATTGACGGAAGGTATTGTGCTGGCCACAACAGATTTTTAAATTATTAATTAAAGAATTATGAAAATATGAAGGTTGGTAACACTGACATATTCAATAAACATTTGATAAATAATTTACTTTGACATTTTGACAATTACTTACAAGTTAGTTTAGAGTTATAATTTATATTTATTATGTTATGAACCTACAAATAATTTCTTTCAATTTTAATTTAAAGGAGTGCTTTAATGTTTGGTATAAATATTTTACTATAAAAAATCTAATTTCAGTATTTTTTTATGAGTAATGACAACTAAAATAAAAGATATTTATTTGACATTTAGACTAAGTTACCAACTTAACAATTTAAAAAATCCCCGATACTCTGTACAATATTATTCATTGTAACACCGTTTTTGATAAAAACTGTTGTAGAAAATTCACTTTGTAAATGCGAAATAGAAAAAATCTGTTGTGGCCAGCACAATACCTTTCGTCATTTCTATGTATTTTATTTAAATTATACACAGACAGTTTCTTGTATTTTCACTAAAATGATTTAACATACATATTTTGTAAATTGTACTTGAGACTGACATCTGTCAGTTAGTAATACTGAATTATTGAAAGCTTCCATGATACGTGACAAAGATGTTTGGACCTATTCTGTAACTCACTGGTTAAAATTGTATCCAATAGATATCAATTTGACAACAATACATCCATTTTTTCGTTATATGTCAACATATTTCATTGGTTAAATTTTTTAAACAGTTGTTAAAAATTAACCACTGAGTTACAGAATAGGTCCGTATAAGAATTATGAAAATTAATTTCTTTATATTTTTTTTATCTCTAAATACATTGAATATGAGGAAAATAATTCAATCAAATCGAATACATAATAAAACATTCTTTTATACATTAATGTCAAGAAATGATATTTAACCGTGTTTTTTACCTCTCGCTAAGAGAGGTATTGGATTCATGCTAAAAATCGCATATCCAGATTTTATTGAATAAGCACGTTTTAAGGTCCCTACAATCCGATTTTAACATTTTTACGATGATGTCTGCGTGTGTGTGTGTGTGGATGTATGTGTGTGTGTATGTGTGTGTGTGTATGTATGTATGTAGATTGTTGGAAGGACGATTACTCAAAAACTATGACTTTATATTTGTTTAACTACGTTTCCTAATCGGACATTCATGGGAAGATCTGAAAAGGTTTTGGTAACAATTGGACAACCGGAAGTAGAAGATTCTTGAAAAAAAATCTTCTAAATAATATTTTTTGAATTTTTTTCTTGGTAATATTAAAGAAAATAAAATTCTCTATCTGATACATTTAAATATTTTATTATATATTCTATATATTTAGAGATAAAAAAAATATAATATGTAAAATAATCTGTTATAATAAATTTTACAGCTGAAAGAATGGCCATGGAAAATAGTTGAAAATTTAAATTGTTTGTAACTGACAGATAAATGTCAGTGTCAGAAATCCGGAGACATTACTGAAGACTTTTTCTGGGAAGTACATACATTATATTTCTTAAAGTATTAATTGCTACATATTTAATATTACAGGTATATTACATATATTCTTCAAAAATACTGTCAATCCTGACAATGAATTGGAAACATTTCAAAAAATTAGAAGAGGACAAAATTTCTTCATAAAATGAATTTAAAATTAAACAATCTCAATATAAGGAATAGATATATGCGTAAGTAGAATTTTTGGTGTAGAGTGTAGGTATACAAGAAATGTTAAATACAATAGGGCACGAGCAGTCATGTGATTTTGTTGGCCTTGTCAAGCAGATATGGGGGCCCATGTCAGAATGATAGCTAGTAATTATGTATATAGATGTCAAATATCATATTTTCTCATTCTAAATTTAGTGATTTCCCAATTCCATGTGGAGCAGAATTAAATGTTAAATATCTAAGGCATACGACAAGTAAATTTTAAACTCCTGGTGATAAATTAACTACGTAAATTTAGAAAATCTTGAAATTTTTAATGTAAAATTCTGACATTTGACATCTATATACATAATTACTAATTATCATTCTGAAACGGGTCCACACATCTGCTTGTCAAGCTCAAAAATGTAACATTACTGTTCGTGCACTATACTTATGTAACCAAAAAAAGGAAGTGGCGAGAGGTATTGTGCTGGCTACAACAGATTTTTTTTTTAAGAAAACTCGTTAAAAGCTTCAAATGAAGGTACTTCGTGTTGAATTACAACTAAAATCCAATCAATTCTTCATTTAAATGTACGAATGAGAAGTACGAAAAAATTGTAATTGTTGAATTTTTGTATTAGAGTAATCGCGGCTGAATGGATCGTCACACACACACGCACACACACATGCCGGCACACATGTAAACATACACATACAGAAAAAATCGTAAATATAGTAAAATCGTATTCTCGGGACCCTAAAACGTGCTTATTCACTAAAAACTCACCAATGAAATTTTGGACCAAAGTTGACAGAAGGTAAAAATTAATCAAGACACCTACTTTTAAAATAAAACAAAATATGGAAACCACCCCGGTGCAACTTGTATTGGGAAACTAGCAGCAAACAGTAGGCAGTGAGAGTAGTGTACCCAATGTAACAGAGATGTCACTAAAAGGTTCACGCCGCTGCTATTGTTTGAAATGAATTAAGTAATCTATGAAATAAAATAAAAAAATATATAAAATTATTTGTCAGAAATAACAATTGTGTCAAGTTTAGGTCGTTGGACAAAAATATACATTATGGCTTATGATAAGTAAGTAATTTTATTTTATTTCAGTGTATATTTTCTAACAATAACATTTTCAGTGTCAATCGACTATTCAAGCAATACCTATGGGAATTACTTTTAATTCATCGTGGAGACAACTTAGTTATACTCCTCCGCGGCCGGAAAGACTGCATCACCGCATAACAATTATGACGACTGGCCCGCAGATGGAAACATTCAATATATTTACGTTATTTCTTATAATAAGTATGCAAACTGTATTCCTAGAGCTATAATCCAAGCTGACCTGGACGATTCGAGAATTATGAATTTATAAATTGTATTCTGCAGCACTAAACCCATCCTTTTCACAATAAATTTGAAAACTTAGATAAAATATATCAATTTCAAATTAAGTAACATTTTTGTTTCATTGTTTATTGTTTTGTTTCAAAAGTAGGTACTTCGATTATTTTTTATAATTTGCTGTTAAAAAAAATTGTTTCCTTGTACAATAAAATTTTTGAAAGATGTACGATCAAGGTCGTCTACGAATTGTATGAATTCAGATTTTTGCTCCGCCCATTCTGTAAATTCAGTAGTGTCGTTTGCTTACTTTTTATGAGGGTACATAAGATACTACTGTTATTTTATTATTACAAATATATATATTACAGTAAAAGCATTCAAAATTCATAATTAAGTCAACTGGTAAGTTTATAAGCAAATGTAATTGTAAAACCAAATACGTTAAAAATAAGATAATGACACAATGTCATTGTCAGTTACTCTGACAGAAAATAACGTTATTCGTACGGCTATGAATCAAGGTAATGTATCTGAATTAATAAATAAACTTACGTTACAGCGAAAGTATTATCAACAACGAGCATCGTTTTAAAATGGTATGTCCTAACTTAGTCGAAACAATATGAATTTTTGAAAGACAAGCGTGTTATATCCATCCTTATCGCACACTCTTATAGAAAAAGAAAGAGATAAATGTATGCCTATTTGTTAATTCGTTCGTGATACAGATGACTTTGATCGGACATCTTTCAAATTTTTTACTGTAATTCCATAACCAAAAGGAATAGGACCTATGTTTATATGCCAGTTTGATGATCTCAGAAATATGCTATTATTTTTTTACTTCCTTGTACGTAAGTAAAGGAAGTATTGTAATCGCGAAAAATTTCGGTTTTCATATTTCAGCGGAAATATCCATTTTGATCATCCCTGAATCCATTTTGACTAATTTCGTCGTGACGTCTGTACATACGTCCGTACGTACGTACGTATCTCGCATAATTCAAAAACGGTAAGCTGTAGAAAGTTGAAATTTTATATTTAAGACTGCTATAACATCTAGTTGTGCACCTCCCTTTCTGGTTATTACACATTTTCCAGAAGTGGTACTTTACATGAAGCCTATAATAGATTTTAATGAAAAACTGCTTTAAAATATAATCCAAAACTTTTCAAATTTGTTATACAACACTTTTATGTCAATCAAAATAACATAATAGATTTTGGTTAAAACAGGCTAACCGGAGTGGTACATTACTTGAAGTTGTTAACAGTTTTTCTTGAAATGATTTTATTTTGATTTTAGAAATAAATGCTTCAAATGAAAGTTTTAGAGAATTAATTTCTGCGTCTAGCACATCAAATATTATTAAATTAGTCCTTTGTATAAGCGAGATATGTAAATTTAAAAATTATTTTTTTGTAATAAAGCGTGCTATGGATTAGGACAAAAAAATAAAATGTTCATGTCAAATTACGTTAAATACGTGCAATTTTATGATTCGTACAATAAACAAATATTATATTTTTATTGTGAAATTAGTCATATTCATTGTTGTAATCAAATATTTCTTTGTTGTAATCAAAACTCTCTTTAAAAATAACCGGGTTAGATTAATGTTAATTTAAGAATGATAGTAGTAAATGAATTATTTTTTGAAATTAACGTAGAGTTAACAGTTTATATTTTCTAAATAAATTAAGAAAGTGTGAAAAGATAATGTCAGCCACATGGATTTGAACCAAGGACCATTACTTTGCCGGAGTAGCGTTTATTTTTAGCGAATTATTTTTTGTTCTATATCAAAATATTTCTCGGGCTTGGCTTAAGTCTGTCAATATTTTGTAATTTAATTATTAAAAAAGTATGTATAGTTTAATAATCGTACAAGGAAGTCGTGTGGTGGAGTATATGTCGTACTGTCGAAAACCGTACCGTCGAAAAGCCATACCGTCGAATAGCCACACTGTCGAAATGTCATAGTGTCGACACTTACCCCCTCCACAATGTCCGTAGCGTCGAAACCTTAAATGTCCACACTGTCGAAATGTCATAGTGTCGACACTTACCCCCTCCACAATGTTCATAGTGTCGACACTACTTGAATGTCCATAGCGTCGAGATTGGAATGTTCGTAGCGTCGACACGTACCCCCTCCACATTGTTGGTAGTGTAGACCAGATGAATGTTTACAGTACGAATGAGCCGGCCACAAGCAGTACAATGTTCTAAACAAGTTTCACGTTGTTTTCTTGTATTACATATTAACATCTAAATTATGAATTAAAAATTTTGAATGCGCAAATACTATTAAATATTACATATTTTACTTGTAAATAAAATGAAGCAAAACAATAAAATATTAAATCCACATACTTAAATAGAATGGGGGGTCCTACACTATTTTTATAAGAAACTTCATCTGAACTAAAAACGATCTGTAGTATGGTTTTTCGTTAAGTCGTAATAAGTTTTTTAATATTCTATGATAGCAACAAATTATTTTATGATATCAAGATATATAAAATAAAAAGTCCAAGTTGATATCATGAATTAAATTTATGACATCAGAAATATATATTTTTGCCATCATAAAATCATTTAGCGATAACAGCATGGTACAATAATTTTTTATACCACATACACATTTTTAATATATTCATTGTCCTATCAAAAATTATTCCTTGAGAGCACATTACATTTGAATTTTCTGTAAGATGTTAACAAAAATTTAAACTACCTTGTCGTTATCATAAATAAATACTCCCTGCACATATTAAAAATTAAAATTCTGTGTACATATCATAAATGAAATGTCTTTGTAGGTACATATCAGAAATACATTTGAAATAGTCCATTCTCCTATAAAGAATTAGTCCGCACAATAATTCAATCTTCTCCGGATATGGCACCATCTTTGACTCAGTACGAGAGCTACTCAAGACAGAGTTTGGCGCCATTAGTGCGAAAATTTAATATTCAAAATATAAAAACTGTTCAGTAAATAAAAAAATTACATTTATTTGTTACAGTCAAATATTAAAATTATACAACATACATTTGTAATAATGTTAGTTACAATAATAAGAAATTTAAATACAATAAGTATACAGATTACGCTAAAAACGATATTGCCTCTTGTTCAGTGTTGATTGCAAAAATCGAATGAATTATTCAAATTAATTAAACTTTTATTGCAATATACTGATATCAAATTTGTGTAAGATATCGTTCTGTATTTTCAATTATTTTTACTAACTTTGATGTCTATTGGTATTAGATTTAGAAAATTTTATAAAATATTTGACTAAATGTTAAAACATGGGAATCGTAAGTTTATTTTAAATATATAAATATTTTAAAGTAGCGAATGCGTATTTCTAGTAATATTATAAGGAATGTAATTATTGCTACTAAAGTATAATTTTACAGTGCTCAGCTTGACGTTCAAATTCCTAATGGGATAATCCCACATTTTCTAATTAATTTTTTCTTGAAAGAATAGATCAAATTAAATATATAAGTGTACATGTATATAAAGGTACCCTAACGGATACTAGGGTACCTTTATATACAGGGTATGGCCATGGGGCATGATCGCCGCCATAAGAGGGCCAATGTCAAACATACTGAGTATTCTTTTCCCTATTTATTTGTAGGAAATGTGATTTTATATTATACAGGAATATTAAATAATCACACTACGAATCTATAAAGGTAATAAAAATTCTTTTATTTAAGAGATACACAATTATTATTACGACATAGATATGGAGGTTATGTAGAGCATAGGATATAGGTTGTTATTATCACATCTAATTTAATAACTGTAGTTATTATTTACATAATAAGTATATAATCTAAACTTACCTTTTAAAAATTTAAATGTTTGTGCTTAATATTAGTAATTTTTATGTTTTCCATATTGCCAGTCATCGTAGTCAGTATCTCAAGAAAATACACAAATAAATAAAATAAAAGTATTACTTACACTTTAAATAAACATTAGAATTATATTTAAATGTGTTTTGCATTAAAATAAAACAAATAACCACGAAAATACATAATAATTTGCGCAACAATAATGGATATGACAGTGGACCGCAAATGGTTGACGAAACGCGAGCCACGTCATGGCCATACCCTGAGTATATAGGTACCCTACCGGATACGGCTCTACTGGTTTACTGAGGAACAATGATTGTTTGGGATAAGGAAACATATTTAATGCAAATTTTGGTTATTTATATAAATAACTGTATTATTTTTATACCTTCTATTGTACTTTAAAATTTATAATAATAAAAATATTCCTTATTCTTGAATACACAATTGTCACAATTTTAGGTTCAGATGAAGTTTCTTATAAAAATAGTGTAGGACCCCCCATTCTATTTAAGTATGTGGATTTAATATTTTATTGTTTTGCTTCATTTTATTTACAAGTAAAATATGTAATATTTAATAGTATTTGCGCATTCAAAATTTTTAATTCATAATTTAGATGTTAATATGTAATACAAGAAAACAACGTGAAACTTGTTTAGAACATTGTACTGCTTGTGGCCGGCTCATTCGTACTGTAAACATTCATCTGGTCTACACTACCAACAATGTGGAGGGGGTACGTGTCGACGCTACGAACATTCCAATCTCGACGCTATGGACATACAAGTAGTGTCGACACTATGAACATTGTGGAGGGGGTAAGTGTCGACACTATGACATTTCGACAGTGTGGACATTTAAGTTTTCGACGCTACGGACATTGTGGAGGGGGTAAGTGTCGACACTATGACATTTCGACAGTGTGGCTATTCGACGGTATGGCTTTTCGACGGTACGGTTTTCGACAGTGTGGACTGTTCCCGTGTGGTGTCCACATTAGATTTTTTACTCTAGTACTGATACATCGTATACACATTATTTTTACATGACCTAGGGATAGAAAACTTACAATTTTAGAAGAATAAAGAATTTTGAAATAGTCTTTGATTCTCTACAAAAGTACAAAAGACAACAAACATTTTTTGACAGTTGAATTGTTGTACATAACAGTAGAAATTTGTTTACAGTATGTAGAAAATTGCTTTCAATTATTTATTGTAATTTAATTCAATTCTAAAAAATCTGATGTGGCCAGCACAATACCTTCCGTCAATCCTGTGTATTATGTACAAATTCAAAATAATGTTACTGTACGCGCCCATACATAAATTGTCTTGCAAAAGATCCTATATTTCCAGTAAAGTTATTTCATTAACAAACTATGCAAATTGCACTTGACACTGACATTTTCTTCTTCTTCTTTAGTTTTTCCCATTCGTTAGGGGGTCGCCATTTTTTATTTTCTTCTGCCACTCATTTTTGTTTTGCGTGTCATTCCTCATTCAGTTCCTTTTCCCTCAAGTCTTCTACAATACAGTCTTTTCATCTTATATATGGTCTTCCTATGTTTCTTCCACCTTCTATTAATATATTCATCTCTCCTCATGACATGTTCAAACCAATGTAATCGTCTCTCATATATCTAGAAACTTCTAACACTAGAGTTACTTCCCTTATTCTTTCATTGATTTACATTTTATTGATACTGACATCTGTCAATTTGAATTACCTGAAAATATTAGCAGTTTCCATGGTTAAGTTAGCATAGCTGGCTGAATTATGAAATTTATGTGAAATTTATTATTTGTATTCTTCTTTAACTCTATATCTGTTGAATAACAAATATAAAATGCAATCAATCGTATATATAATAATATATTCTTTAAGTTATAATAACATTTAACTGATTTTTTCAAGAAAAACTGTTAAAATCTTCAAATGAGGGTACTTCCGGCCGACCAATTATAACCAAAATCTAAACAGGTCTGCATATGGTTGTAAAGAAGAGGAATACGCAAGAATTGTAATTTTTGGAATTCTAGTATTGGAGATATCGTCCACGAAAAAGCGGTCACATACACACACACATACACACACACACACATACACACACATACACACACACGCACATACGAACACACACACACACACACATACAGACATCATCGTAAAAATAGTAAAATCGTATTGTAAAGACCCTAAAACGTGCTTATTCAATGAAAACTCACCACCGAATTTTTTGACCAAAGACAATACCTTCCTTACCTAGAGGTGACGGAAGGTAAAAACAGCATGATATAGTTGAAGTCATTTGATTTTTTAAACAAAAACATAACATTTGTTATATTATGCCTTTACCAGTATCACATGACGCCTCTCCGCATGTAAAATATAGAACAAAACAATGTATCCAAATTTTTATTCACGTAAATATTGTTGCAGCCCAGATCAATCATATCATTTCAATAGTTATTATTATATTATAATTTTGTTAACCATTATTCTCACCCGAAATAATAGCATGTATTATTATCATCATTGTAATATGTGCCTGACTAATCATATGATGTAATAATAATAATAATAATAATAATAATAATAATAATAATTAATTAGTGTTGAAAATTAATCCTATTCGAACATATTAAATATGTATAATACATTTGTACTAATGTAAGTTCCACATTCAATATAAAACATAATAATTTAATAAAGATGTTTTTCTTTTTCGTAGAAAACAGACGATGTAAAAATAATAATTAAAACCTGAAACAATAGTTACTGTTTACAAGAAAATAATAAAGTATACAAATATATATATTTCATATAAATATAATTCTAAGAAAAATAGAAATTAACAAATATTATTTATTTCCCAAATTTAATTTTTATAACTTGTGTTAAACTAACCTAAATTGCTTTTATTGTTATTTACTTTTATTTGGCTTAATTAAAGCTCCAGGGCATAGATGAAAAACGTGATTAAATTGCTCATTTTAATAACTCATTGTTGTAAATAATTTCTGATTTAATTATTAAATTTAATTTAAGGTTTTTTTTACATAAATAGTTCTTTTACATATTCCTTGATAACCGCAAAATATCACTTTTATTTTGACATCAGCAGAATTTAATTTACGAACGCAACTGTCAAACGGAATATTGGAAAATCATTATCGCTATTGCTATTGCTCAATTTCTTGCTCAACTAATTAATTATTGTCGTTATGTTATCATTTTTAGGTTATAGAATATTTTGACAGTAAATTTATTGTTTGGTAAGTTGTCAAGATGATAACACAGCACTCTACAAGTACCTAACATGAATCAATCATATATTTAAATAAAAATTTATAACTTTGCGGTAGTTGCCCAAAAAATATGTGTACCTCAGCTTGAAAGTTCATTTTTAGCTTCATCTGGTTTACTGGCCTCGACTATAAACTTCAGATTCGGCCAAAAAAGAACACTTTAATTACTCACAAAGTACAAAAAAAACATTAATAGTTATTTATGCAACATGAGTAAAAAGTGTTATTTCACGAATAAGAAAGTTTGATCTCATGAACCATGGGCGAGTGCGTCAAATCTTATAAGTTTTATTTCATCTCGAAAATTAAAAATTTATATTTAAATTCTTAATAATATTTTATGGTTGACTATTTTGAAGACAGCTACAACCTATGATAAATATATTCACTTTACAGAACAAAACTTTTGAAAATATTGAATTTAAGAAATATATGTATAAATTCAATTCCTGCCGAGTGAAAAGCTCCGCCCTATTTACCCGATACTTGCTTTGACATTCCGTTATTTACGTCCTTTTTTATTAAAACGGAAGAAAAACTACACGCAAAACAGGTTTAATAAAAAAACAGCGACAATAAATCCTCGCCTTCTAAGAGAAACAATGAAGTCGGCAGGAATATGACCCAAGCAATATAAAAAGTATTACGCAAAAAAAAACTGAAAGTGATTTGAAAGCTCCGGAGGTTCTGCCTTCGGGCATAATCTCACTTTAATCGCTGTTGTTGAAGAAATAACACTCATTTCTTAACAGAGGTCCAGAAATGATAAAAATGAGAAAAATATAATTCTCCTTTTTAGTTTTTGATTTAAAGAATAAATAAATATGTCATCACGGCATATTATCCATTGCTGGGTGTGCCAGTCTGCTTTGTCTACAGATTTCGGTAATGAGAATGATTTTACTAGGCGTTATCACACGGGCACTAATTGCTGACGTGAAGAGCGCACCACAGGAATCGAATTTTGGCACGCGGCCAGGAGAACCCAGGATTTAAATAATGTTTTCGTAAAATATAATAGCTATTTGTGTATTAAGAGCGCAAAATAGGACATTGTCGATTGAGAGGTTGTTGCCGCGCGACGCAGGAGCGTGGCATTCTCTCGAAATCGACAATGTCCATTTGCGCTCGAAACACACACAAGATTTTTCCTACAGTCGCTAGCATAACAAAAAATAATAAAATGTACACTTTGTACTTACACTACTACTCAATTAATAAGGATTAATATAAAGAAAAAACGTCTTTTATATTTAATTTTAATTTATCGTTATTTCCCATTCTTCTTGACCTATTGCTTCAATCTATTCTAAACATTTTATACTTTCGTTTTTGTAAATGAATGCCCTATTTTATTTTCACAATAGTGCGGCATTTTATTTTTTTTTTGGTTATGTAACATACCGACAGAGCAGTTATATGTCAAATTGTTTTGTAAAGGTGGTAAATGTGTCACTACAGTGCCATTAGTTCCTGACTAAACGTTTTCATTAAGAATGATATTTCTCAACATTGTGTATAGTTAGAAATTTGGACAGCGAGCGTTTTTCTACTTTGTCGCGCTAGAGCGGCAAAGTGACATTTTGCGTTGACAAAAGAGAGCGCAAATGGCTACTTTCTATGTAGGCTGTAGAAAAAAAAATATTTTTCTCCAACGCCTACTTATAAAATACAATATGTTTTTCTAAAATTTTCGAAATTCCAAATTTTATATACCTACTTACTGCAAACTTAGATACCTCTACACCTCAATGCGCTGATTTCAAATACTAAAACCTGAACACAATATCTATTTTGTTCACAAAATATGTACTTTTACAATTTTACCCATTTCTGGGTTATAATTATATAAGCTTACTAATTGCCACAAAAATTGTCCCATAAGTTCAGATTGCAAAGCGAAAGAACTAAAATTCCTAAAAATATTCAAACTCGCTTAAATTTTCTACGATTTTTTACCATTTTTAGTTATTGCACTATAGGCTGCGCTTCAAAAACTATAATGAAGTGATAAAATCGTGTGCTCCCAAAATCTGTATATCCTAGGCTGCAACCTAGTCAGCCTGTCCGATAATTGAGCATTGAGAAATTATATCCATTCTAATACGGACCCCCATCACTTCTAATTTTTCGAAAGGTTTACAATTCATTGTCGGGATTGACAGTATTTTCGAAGAGTATATGTAATATACGTATAATTTTAAATATTTAATTATTAATACAATAAGAAATAATAATTTATGAACTTCCCAGAAATAATCTTCAGTAATGTGTCTGGATTTTTGATACTGACATTTATGTGTCAATTACAAAAAAAAAATTCAATTGGTTTCCATGACATTATTGGGGCTATGAGATTTATTACAACAGATATATATATATATATATATATATATATATATATATATATATATATATATATATATATATATACATATATATATATACCTTATATTTCTTTACCTGTAAATCTATAAAAGATATAATAAAATATTTGTACCTATGTATCAGATAGAAAATTTATTCTTCTTTAATACAAGCAATCATAAATATTCAAAAAATAACATATAGAAAATTTTTTTTTCAGAATCTGCAACTTCCGGTTGTCTAATTATTACCAAAACCTTTTCAGCTCTTCCCAGTTATGTCCGATTGCGAAATATGTAGTTAAACAGATATATTAAGTATTATAATTTTTGAGAAATCGTCCTTCCAACTTCCCCATACACATGCACACACACATACATCCACACACACACACACACACACACACACTCACACACAAACACACGCAGACATCAACGTAATATTAAAATCGGATTGTAGGGACCTTAAAACGTGCTTATTCACTATGATTTGGATATGCGATTTTTAGCATGAATCCAATACCTCTCTTAGCGAGAGGTAAAAACGGAACTCAACGGGATAACCAACGATCTAAGTTAAATCCAAACTGATCACTTGGTCCTTTTATGTACAATTGCATCGCTTATTAACTAAATGCTAATAATAAAAAAAAATGTACATTGAAATTTTGACAAATAAATAATCCACATTTCATTTCGATATTGTCAATTTAATGTCAGTATTCTTTCTCTTCAATAATTCTAGGTAATATTTTAGGTAGCGCCCCTTGATTAGAACTTGTCACGAGTTGCTACTGTTTTCATTTTTAGTTCCCAAGTGTCGCAGAAGAAATTCGTCAGCCTTGTTATATGGAACGTAAATAATCCAAAGATAACTTTTTTTGCAAATTGTGAAAAAGTTTACGGAACGCCTCGGGATGTTTGTATCTATTTCCGTTTCATTTGAAATATGAAATACAAATGTAAAGGTTATGTTAAATAAGCTGGGTATTTACATTTGAAAAATGAGATCATTTATTTTAATATATTACAATATGTTATTCCAGAAAACTAAATTTAATATAATGTTGAAATATTAATGATAGCTAAATAATTATATTTTTTAAATTCAAATAATACCTATGACAGCTGTTACAATGTCACGTATGCAAAAATGTATTAATTATTCTATCCATATATTCTATAAAATTGTAGTAATATATTGTAATTATTTTGTAAAGCTATATCAAATATTGTTCACATTGTATACGTAACAAATAATTGTTCCTAATTTTGTTTATAAATTACAATATTTTCATTTAATATTCATAATTTGGATAAATAATTATATTTTAAATTATAAAGTAACTACCGCATATTCCGGACTACAAGTAATAGCATACTTCTGGATATGTATCGACTTTTTGTCCATATTATTTATAGTAAATTTGGTTTTTGAGAAAAGTTGCTTTCGATATATTTTCTGATTCGTGCTTTCTTGTTCATTCGCTGTACATTAGAGTTCTCATTTTGTGCGACATCCTTTGATTATCATTTTAACGATATCTGCAACGCTGGTACTCAGAATGGTATGGAGTACATACATGTTCAGTCAACAACTGCGAAACTTGTATTGTATTTGTAGTATGTGTAATATTACAGTACATACGTTTATTAATCCTGGTTGAATATTCTAGTACATATCTTATTTAGAAGTAAATACTAATAGATAAAATTTTGCTTTACTTTGATATGTGCGTATCTAACATTTTAATTGATATAAAACAAAAGTCAAAAAATCTGATGTGGCCAGCACAATACCTTCCGTCAATCCTATGTATTATGAATAAATTCCATACATAAATTTTCTTGCAAAAGATTCTTAATTCCCAATAAAATTATTTCATAAATAAACTATGCAAATTGCACTTGACACTATCTTCTTCTTCTTTAATTTTTCCATTCAAAAGGGGTCGATATTTTTTATTTACTTCTTCCACTCAAGTATAAAATGCAATTAAATCGTATAGAGAATAATAAATTCTTTAAGTTATAACAAAGTTAAATGTCAATAAATCATATTTAACTGTTAAAATCTTCAAATGAGGCTACTTCCGATTGACCAATTATAACCAAATTCTAATCACCTCTTCTTCTGTATGTAAGCTTGAGGAGTACGAAAAAATTATAATTTTCGGAATCGTGGTATTGAAGTTATGCGATGCGAAACTTTGTCACACACACACACACACACACACACACACACACACACACACACACACACACACACACACACACACACACACATACACACACACACAGAGAGAGAGAAAGATACATACATACAGACATCATCGTAAAAATGGCAAATTCGTATTTTATGGAATAATTGAATTTTTTGACCAAAGACAATACCTTCTTTATCTAAAGGTGACGGAAGGTAAAAATGGTTATGATATAAATTAAAAGATAAAAAATTATCGACTACTCGTAGTTACTCAGTAACTGATTTTATTTTATGCAGAGTGTTTCAATAAGATTGTTCACTATTGCTAACTTTATCATTTGAAGAGACACAAGTTTGGTTAAATGAGCAAAACTGTGCCACTTTGAATTACAAAATTGATATTATCAGCAAAAATTAATTTATATCATCGGTTTTTAAAATATGGGATCCAACTTTTTTTGATTTTAAATAGGATTTTTTTATTTGTTTATTCGCTGGAGAATTTAATTATAAATTCTACGATATATTAGATTCATACATTTGCATGACGATTTTTTTGCGATTTTTTAACGTAAAAATAGAATGCCATGAATGAAATTAGTGAATATTTTGTTTCATTACTTGATCATATTTTTTATTAAATGTTAATATACCGGAACAGCCGAACATAGGACTTTAACTTATAAAATAAGTGTAGATGGTGATCTTGTTGTTGCAGTTGAAAATCTACTGCGGGTCAAATAATACACAAAGTAGTGCTGCATATAGCATTGTTTCGTTTCAATTACATTAAAATGCCCCAGACAAATGAAGAGTTAAATAATTGATTAACAAATTCAATTTTTAATTGAAGTAGTTCTACAATACTTATATAATCGTCAGCTAATTTTTTTTTTTGCTCTTTTCTTAATTTTTGTAGCATAGTTTGATAACAGTTATTCTACAATTATTATTTTTGTTATATCGATTTTACGGAGTTATTTTTTTTTAAATTTCCTTTACTTATATTTAAATAATTCTCCATTATTTTTCACATTTCTTTTTCAACGTCACCAAAGTTTCTGGATCGTCTTTTATCAGACATCACTCTCTCCAAGACTCTCTCCTCTCGTAATACAACTTTATTTGTGGCTTTTGACATTTCATAAATATCTGTGAAGTTAGTCACATAGTAAACTAACCCACTGAGCTGGTTTAAACTTAATTCAGTTGAACGTAATGTTTGGAAGTTTTATACTATGCATATCATTTTAACTTAAGTTCAAATAATGACTACAGTTCGGGATAAGATTTGACTGCGCTTTATACTATCGGGCATTAGTTAAATAACTATTACATAACATTTTATACCGAATGTGATTATGGTAAAAGAATGAAATTCATGCATTTGGAGAACAAACAATTCTTTTTATATTGCGTTGCTAACAGCAACTCGTTCACAATAAAATTGCTATGTAAATGAAAACAGTAACTAAACCAACACCTATCTACATAGTTCACAATACGATCAAAATATTTACTAATTTTCTATACTTTTGTTGAATTAAAATTGATCGTAAAGTAAATATTGTTTTGCATCTTCATCATCAAAATGATGAAATTTTTTAGCAGGAATAAAATAATTACTTGATACTAAATAGGCTAGTATAAGTATTTTAAAAATGCTACCAATATTGATGAAACTTGAGACCGTACAAAATCCTGAAAGAATTTTTATTTCCCGGGACACAATGAGGAAATCTGACCTCCGTAAAACAACACCAAATTAAAGTATATATTTTTCAAACTAAATATATCACAATTCAACCATGATACAGGTCCTTGTAAAGTGATTTATAAGCCCCGCAAAACCAGCCTGGTCAGTGGCAAACCCCTTTTGACAATCCGCAGTAGACAATTAAATAATCATTACCCGACATTAAAGGACGCTTGACCCGCAATCCACGAGTTAATATTAAATGATGTGAAATTAAATATGAGGCGGTTTACCGCATATCAAGTAGCCCATTTCATTTATATTTAAGTTAATAAAAGACGATTACGCTATAAAGCGGATTTATAAGTCTTACGTAGAAAGATACGCGAAGTTTTGCATGGAGGCAAAGATCAAAGGCTGCAAAATGAGATTCGGAGTTGATCCACTGCGGAAAACAAGTGAAATAAGAGAAAAATTGTTTGCTTGAATTGAATCAAAGCTTTGGCTTGCAAGATATAATGCCAGTGTATTATTCAAAGTACTCGTCGTGCAATATACATTGATTTATTTCTTTATTCCAACAAAGAACTGTAAAGAAAATTACTTGTGACTTATTTTCTGGAAGCTTTGCAACAATAGAAAGAAATGCGTATACAGTAATTTTTTAAAGGTCATTTGTATCATGAACAAATTAACAAATTGGCATACATGTATCTCTCTTCTTTACAAAGGATATAAGCGTGTGCGATAAGGATGGATAAAACACGCTTGTCTTTGAAAAATTCTTATTGTTTCAACTAAGTTAGGATATTCCATTTTAAAACGATGCTCGTTGTTGATGATACTTTCGTTGTAAAGTAAGTTTATTTATTAATTCAGATACATTACCTAGATTCATAGCCGTATGAATAACCTTATTTTCTGTCAGTGTCACTGACATTGACATTGTGTCAGTAATTTAATCAGTATCTTATTTTTCACATATTTGGTTTTACTATATACTACTATATATAACGCAAAATAATAAAACAAGGTAGAAGTTGAACAAAAGACTATTTCATTTATTGTATTTTATCTTATGTCGCCAAATTATAAAGCAAAATAATAATACCATAAGGAAAAAGTAGAATAAAAAACTAGTCTTTAATTAATTTCTGAACAATAGTATATTACATTACAAGTCATGAAAATGTTTCATTGCAGACGAGGAGGCTTGTTTGAAGAATGCGAGGATGCGCAGCGTTCGAGCATTTCTTCAAAGCCTCCGAGTCAAGCAAAGACATTTTAATGACGCGTGATGTATTCTATTTTTTTAAATCGGTAATTATCGAAGCTTAAAATTATTGAAAAAATTAGGTTTGCATAAATCATCAGAGCTGTGACAAATTTTAGAAAACGTTGTCATTGTTATTTGTGTTAGTTCCTACAGACAGTGGAAAGTAAAAATGACTAATCATGAAAATTTTATTTTCATGACTAGGCAGGGAAATCTTACTTTCTAAACTCAAATTAGTCCGGAAATGAGGATTTTCATGCCAATTTAAAATAGTTATTTGTATATCAAGGCCGCGAAATCACTCTTTAGCGTACCGAGAGAAAAATTGTCGCCGAGGCCGCTTGCGACCGAGGCAAGACAATCTCGAGGACGCTAAAGAATTTCGCGGACAAGGTGTACACAATATTTTTTGTGCAACCGTAAAATATATGTAATTACAAATTTTATTAATTTTAAACAGTTTCACTGTAAATTGAAAGTTGGCTTTCACGGTAGCTATGGAATTGACATTAGTTTTGAGAAAATCATAGTGATTGTTTACTCAATTTCGCGGCCGCTACCATGACAGCGGCCGCGAAATGGATTTCGCGGCCGTTGCAATAACAACAACAACGAAATTCAATTTCGTGGCCTATATTGCGACTGCGAAATGCCTATTTCGCGGCCGGTTGCACAAAAAAAAATTAATTTATTGTATTTGTTTCTTACACCGCAAAATAATAATACTACGAAAAAGTTAAATAAAAAACTATTTTTTTTATTCATTCAACTTCTTTGCATTTAAATATTTAGGATAGCAGTAAGTACAATAAATTTTGATTTGAGTAAACACGAGAGTGAATAAAAAAACCACAAAATGCTTTTGATAATTACTCGTCAACAACTTGAAACAGAGTACCTGCGAACTATGAAAAAGTACAGACGTTTCATCGCCGTCACTGGCGCAAGTACTCCTGAATTTGCGAAGTACGCTTGCTCTTCCCTAATTTTCTTTATCAATCATAAGCGTTCCATACTTCGTCCATTCAGTTCGTAAGCTATATGATCTAAGTTGTTAAAATACGGTAAATATATACAATATCACATTTTCTCACTCACTTTGCAATTGAGAATAGTCCCAAGTGATAAAGTAAAAAAAAATCACTGCATGTTATTTCAGGGAAAATTGAGAACTGGCCTCACAAAAAATGAATTATTTAATGACGTAAATTAACAGTAAATTATATTTTAGTTTTTATAAATTATTAATTGTAATTACAAAAATAATATAAATTTTAACTATCGTTGGTCACTGTGACCGGGTGCATGTACGGAAGAGTTAAAAAGTCTTCTGATTGTACAACGTTTTCTCCAACACATTTCCTACTCTACTGGCTCCATACACTGGGAAAAAATTAACCCAACTCGATCTGAGCAATTTTGTATTACCATTCCCGCAAACCTAGTTTAGACAGTAATAAGTTTCCTCCATGCTCCATTCTGGCGTACAAGGACTGGCGTGAATATCAATGCAGGATATCAACAGTTGTTAGGGGAATTTCTTTTTTGATGTGCTGTGTACGCAGCCTGTGAAAGGCACACAAAAGAGTATTGAGTGCTACCGAAATGAGATTTTCCAGTAGTGTGTGGCTTCCCAATGTAAGTGACTGAGTTCCACACGAAAAATGGACCTGTCTTGATTTTATTAAGAGAATGGACTCGCACATAGACTCTGATTGGTTCAAAGGGATTCTCAACATAATTCTACTACAACCCAAAAGGATATTTTATGTATTGTTATGATGTAAAAAGATAGCTACCTACAGAAATGATATTTATGTTTTGAACAATATTACATCGTAAATGTCGATATCGGAAAATATATCAATCAGACAGCTCAATTTTTCTTAGTTTCGCTGTATAACATCGATTATTTGCGTTGCTAAGTTGTGTTTCGCGAAATACAATATCGGCCGAATTTTCGTTGCAAACAAATGAACCATATGTGTTAATAATTCTTATCAACGCTTAAGTGAAGGCCAGATTCACAACAATTAAATAGCGTATTGTTCGCGCTGAGTATTCAACTACTCCGATTAGGAGTACACTCGCTTACGAAAATTGTCGAAAGACTGAGGAAGTATTAATTGACTAATGGAATCTTGTGGCTCAGTCGATTAGAGCGCCCTACTAGATTTAGGTCCTGGTTAATTTTTCACAAAATATTTCTTCGTTAAATACATTTCCTTGATCATTAGGGCCTATTTCTACGATTAAAAAATGAAAAATGTACCGTTTCAACTTTTACTGGTGATGTGGTACCCTCACAACCGCATTTTTTTTTTAATTTAACACCAATTGTTTAATACTCCAGGTAACGCTTAACTGTCAATCTTTAACCTTTAACGATTTCATTTTGTTTCGGTTGTTTACGTTTGTGTTGTGTCGTTTAAGAGCGTTTAGTTTTTTTTAAGTTCCTATCCATATAACTATTGTTCTATTTATAATTTTCTTTTTAAAACGTTACTATTATTCATATATGATATTTTCTGAGAGTGACATTTATATGTCAATTATATAAATTTGAGCTGAACTGTATAACCATGCAGTTGTGTTCAAAACACGAGCTCAGGGATATACTTTTCATATATTATTTTATAAATTTATCCATAAAATATATAGGAAAACTATTAATACAAACCTGTAGAAATTGAATAATCTTTAATTTTTACAAAAAAAAAACATAAATTGCGAAAAAATAACTTTTAAAGGTATTTTTTGAAGAAAAATTATTTTGAGCTTCAAGTAAAGTGCCATTTCCGGTTATCTGATTGACACCAAAATCTAACGGCTTCTTTTCATATTAGAATAAGGTAGAAATACATGGTTTCAAAATTTTCCGAATGATGAGTTAGAGTGTTCAGAAGATTCACACTCACACACATACACACACATATACACACCCACAGAGATCATCGTGAAAATGTTAAAATCGGATTGTAGGGCCCTTAAAACGTGGTCATTTACCAAAATCTCGGTATGCGATTTTTAGCACGATCCCTATACTTCCCTTGTCAAGGGTAGCGGGAGGTAAAAATCAGTAGAAAAATCTGAAATATTCAGTATTAAAAGTTTAACTGTATGTAGAAATAATTTTATATTTGTTTTGCATCATTATAAAATATATTTCAAACAAAATCGGAGATATTTGTTTTATTATTTTGTTCTTTATAACATAATAAACTTATTTAGTTAAATTGTTCGTTTTCATAGAATTTAGAATAATATATTCGTAATATAATTAACTAAATGTATATGACTATGTCCTTCATTAAGTTATAAACCAATAAGAATGCGTGATTTTCCTTAGTTACCACGTATTTCAGCGGTTATTATTAAGTAACCATGATGAACGAATATACGAACCTTTGTATATTCGAATATACCTACCTTCGTATATTCACTTATAGCGTTTGATTAATTTGTTCTATGTACTCAGAACTGGCAATGTCATTTTTAATTATATTTACGGACATGATCTTTTTCCTTCGAACACAGTATCGAGTATATAAATGAATCTGTAGTTAGACTTTGACGAGGAAAATTGTGCTTTGTATGCTTTAAGTAGACATCTAAAATCACAGTGACAGCTCCAAGTGCACCGAAATAAATAATTGAACGTATCTATTATTTGACAGTAAGGCATTATTGAAGTAAAAATTTGACAAATAAACAAATAATTATTTGGATCACAAGTCTAGAAACTGCACTGTTACTAGTTTATTTGAAATACAAGTATTTATTATGAAATACGAGTATTTCAATGTCATATTACATACTACTACAACTATATTTAAAAAGATAGGTTATATAGCATATAGTTTGACGTTTCTGTCAAAATAAAATAGACCACAGGTCTACGTTAAATTTACCATTTACTTTTTAATTAATTTTTTATTCATGATATAGTCTACCTGTATACAACTCGACAATAGAAAATTCTCGACATACTCAACGAGTTGCCTATTGGAAATACCACTCGACCTTTGGTCTCGTGGTGTTTCCAGGCAACACTTTTCGTATAATCGAGAATTTTCAATCGTCTTGTTGTATAATATATGAAAATAATTGAATATCATATTTCAATACATAATAGAAGTACATCACATTTCTTTCAGTATTTAAGTTTTATAAAATTTTATTTGAACGAACAAAGCAATTTCATTTAAAATTGCCGCGCTTATCCCCTCTCTATATTGAACAAGCAGAGATGTTCGTCCGTCCCCACTATGCTTCATTCCCCTGGCCAACAATATAATCTCATGCTCCCTCCTTCCGATTCCTACCACCATGGTGTAAAGTAAATAAAATACGAAAATTGTTTACTTTACACACTGTTTGTAGTGTGTAAAGTTGGTACATTACACATCGGAGTATAAAATAAGTTCATTTAAAATAAAAATACGAACAAAATCCAATAAAATCGCACAGTTTATATTATTATATTTTGTTTTTTGATTATACTCGTAAATTTTCATGTGGTTATCAATTTAATAACTATTAAATATTTGTCCTTATTGATCCAGTATAAGTGGAGCATAGAGCAGGAATTTCATTTATTTCTTGGTAATTTATAGTTGCATTGTAGTGACGTAGCTTGCGGCGTACATTCCGTAATAGTGCACCATTATAATGAATTTTGAGCCATTCTGTACTGACATTTTCAATGATTACTTAGCATTACAAATAAACTGTATGAACATGTGGGTAATTCTTATAAATCTACTATATTTATAGTATTGACCAAGTAATGACATTTAAACTTTAGGTTTGTTCTTTGTTTGAAATAATATACAATTCCCAATTTCAAATTTCATAAATTAAAAGTCGTTATATTAATTAGAAACGAAAAGGAAATACATTGAAGGCTTTGAAAGTTAATTCATAAATATTCAGAATACCAAAAAGGGTTGAAATTATTAAATTTCTAGCTTTTCATTTAACAAAACATGCTTCAGCTTTGTGCCAAAATATCCATTAGGTATGAAAATATACGGGTAAAATGAACGGGACTTACACCTAAAGTGCATTAAAACACAATACCAAATGAATGGATATATTTAACATGCTTATTAACGTGTATAAGCATGTCTTTTCAGTAAAAGTGCCAGTAAAATATATTTTAATATGATTTATGTCACGAATAAAAGTTGTCATATTATAACAGACACACCGCAATGCGTTTCAAATAAATATAATTAATTATGTTGACATCCGCAGATTTGACAAGTTTTCATTTCATTTATTGTATCATATTTAAAATGATAACAAAAATATGAAAATCGTTGAGGCATAAAATATATTTAATAGTCTGTTCAGAACGTAATGCTAACAAAACGTAATTCCAATTTTCGGTGATGTTATTAGAGTATTTATGTTCTTCTTAATTGGTTACTCCCTTGTAAAGTACGACCAAAGGAAAGTATTGATTGGTGGTGTTTTTCAGGAAGCGCAAAAATTTCCGTTTATTTCCTTACAAAAGATTTCAATACATTACTTATCGAATATAATACCATTAATAATATTTTTAATACCTTTATAATATGAAACAACCATTTACAAATTTCTATAGCTAAATTCTTTGACGTAAATAATTTCATTTATTTTTTATACAATCTATGCACCGACCTAAAAATAATGAAATGTAGGTGGTACACAACTTGAATTATTATTATTATAATCATTATTATTATGATTATTATTATTATCCTTTATTTCACGGATACAGGTTATACAATATATACACACACATTTGTATTTTTCAGGTATAATCTAAGTAGTTAGTTTACTTCCTGCTCGGGGTTTACACTCCTTCCAGCTGCTTGCCAAGCAGCTCAGGTAAGGGTGTTAAGTTATTGTTTTTCTTATGATATGTGCAGTACCGTATATTGCAGTTTTTTGAATTTCCATTGCGTCATGTTTACCAGGGATTTTTTCAATAGTTCTTTTAAATTCTGCATCAACAAATACTGTGTCTTCTACGATTATTGGAATTATAAATGTTTTTGTATGCCACATTCTACTAATTTCAATACTTAAATCTTTATATTTTAGCAGCTTTTCAGTAAATTTTGATATTATATTTTCGTCTGCTGGAAGTGAAACATCCAAAAGATTGGTATTTTTATAAAATTATTATTATTATTAGGATATAAATTACGATTCCACGACTTGATCCCACGTCATCAATCGTAACCATATGATTCAAATCGCCAGGGCGTGAGGGAACTGATGACGTCATGTTATCGGGCGAAATCGTGATTTCATACAAATCAAACCTGAAAACAGACAGTATACATTATAATTTATACCGTGTGAATATTGTTATTCATCAAAATTTCGAAGACATTTTTTATTTCGCAATAATAAATCAACTGAATAATTATGATGTAATCTCAAAGCTGACATTACTATAACCTATATTGTGTCATTTTTGTTATTCATTAAAATTCGAAGTATACATAGTTATTTAGCAATAATAAACGAAATGAACAAATACGATATAAGTATAATAGATGAAATGTACCTCTTTTTATTGTCCAAAAGCAATATATTGCAATAATTGTCGAGTATCTTAGAAACACCATCTTTGCAATAGAAAAATGTACACAAAACACAAAACGAATCACAAATTGTAGACGCCAAACTAATCTTTATCACATGATTGACAGAATGACATGAATATTCAAATAATTCAAATATTGGAAAATTAAATTTGTTACCGCGGTTACAATACAGTTTCTTTTTCATTTTTTGTCGTCGGTTGGATGGTGATAGCGAATACCCCTCTGAAACACCGACGATAATGAGATAGCGAATAAAAGTCTCGTATATGCCATGTGTGTACGACGAAGATGATAGATAAAAGTTTAGTAATTCTTGCAGCAGATATTCATGACGTGGGGATCAACAAGGAAATACAAAGTATATATATACATATATAAACAAAAACCCTATTCAAATGTAGTTAAACACGTTACGAAATCAACACATCAAACAAAATACTTTGTAAATTTGAAATTGTCAAAAGAAAGCCTAAAGATTAACCCTCCTAGAATGCTTATTAAAAGTTAGAAGCAGAATTTGTTATAGCATACTAGAGCCGTATTCCTTCGCTGCGTTGGATCAGATCCATGTTACATGAATCAGTAACTTGCATGTTCTTTCGAATTCCGATCAGTATCCCCACCCCAAGACCAAGTAATCCAGATCAGTGCTATCTACTCCAACAAAAACTTGGATTAGAAAGATCTCACTTAAGATTAAAAAATGGCGGAAGCGGCGGAAGAATCTGTCATATTTTATAAGTCAATTAGGATAAGATGTTACATTTCTAAAAGAAATTTAAACAAGAATAAACAATGGTAAATATAGAAAAATGAAATTAATTTTTCCGACTGATTTTGACAGATACTTGTGTTCTTTCGAATATATTCATCTGCGACCATGTGACCTGATCTGATCTAATCTACATGATCATTTGGATCTGAACCAACGCAGCGAAAGAATACGGTTTAAGTTACGGACGATTAGTGATAACGTATTGAAAACAGTTTGTGACACAAGAATCTGTCCAATACAGATTTAATAACATATTTACTGAAAATTTACTAAAAAAGTTAGCATTTCAGATTTCAAACCTTTATTCTTTAACTTTATCAATAAATATTCACTATTGTAAAGAAATACCAGCAATAAAATTTTCTGAAAAATTCCTTTTGTCATTTGAACTTCAATATGGCTAGCATGTAAAATATTTCTCACTTTATATTCTTGTAACGGCAAAACTTTCATTGTATTTTATACTTACATTACTTTCAAAATTATTGTCCGTAAAAATGTATTTCTCGTTTTCAATATATGCTCCGGTATTGATTGTGTTTCAATAAATTTTCAGAAAAGTACAATTTGGAAGTGGTGCAGTGTTTTATAGCTTCAATTTTATTTTTGTACTGAAAATGTTACTTTTCAAATACATTGTATCTGATTTTTCTCGTTTTAATTAGCAATTGAGAAAGAAAAATTCTTCCTGCAGCTTTTAATGTTTGTAAATCTCTGTGAAACAGACATAAAATAAAACTTTTCTTTCTAACTTTTTCTTTGGAGTTTGTTAGCTATTTTCTTTCTAAAACATTTACGCGGTATGTTGCAGATAGTAGGGGTAATTTATAGTGTCTTACTTGCTGCATTTCATTTGTCTTGTCGAGATTTAAAGTTTTTTTAATGATGACCAAAGTTCCTTCTGCGAATCACTCCATTAATCCATACTTCATCATTGACCGAGGATGTAGTTTCGTTCCCAGAGCTACTGCAGTCTATATTTCATGCAATAAATTAACGTCTGTTTTATTTTCCTCCTGCAGAATTTGTGTTCTTTGTTCTTGGATTGTAACCTTTAAATAAGTTCGTAATCTGATTTAATATTTAAATGTTTGTTTGGAATCCTGATATTCTTAAAACTTGAAGAATTAGCATTTAAATTCAGTTTGTTATTCTTGAAAGGTGTTCTTTAATTCGGAATTTACGGAAAGAAGTGGAACTAGTTCTGTAATTACTAATTTATTCCTTTCTTAATTATTTCAAACGTGAATAATATTTTAGTTCTTTCAATAATGCTCTTACTATAAAAGGTGATTCAAAAGCAGTTTGCATATGTTAGCTACGAATACTTTTCAAACGTTACGATATTTGTCAGTGTTAATGTGACTTTTGTATACTAGAATCATGAAAATTAATTACAGAGCATTCATTACATGACGAAACAACACGATGAAATTAAAACAGTCTATTATGAAAATGGACGAACAAACCATGCTCTTTGAAAATATTTTTACCTCTCGCCAAGAGAGGTATTGGATTCATGCTAAAAATCGCATATCCAGAATTTAGTGAATAAGCACGTTTCAAGGTCCTTAGAATCCGATTATAACATTGTTACGATAATGTATGTGCGTGTGTCTTGTTGGTGGGGGTACGTTTTCTCAAATTCTAAAGACCTTTAATTCGGAATTTACGGAAAGAAGTGGAACTAGTTCTGTAATTACTAATTTATTCCTTTCTTAATTATTTCAAACGTGAATAATATTTTAGTTCTTTCAATAATGCTCTTACTATAAAAGGTGATTCAAAAGCAGTTTGCATATGTTAGCTACGAATACTTTTCAAACGTTACGATATTTGTCAGTGTTAATGTGACTTTTGTATACTAGAATCATGAAAATTAATTACAGAGCATTCATTACATGACGAAACAACACGATGAAATTAAAACAGTCTATTATGAAAATGGACGAACAAACCATGCTCTTTGAAAATATTTTTACCTCTCGCCAAGAGAGGTATTGGATTCATGCTAAAAATCGCATATCCAGAATTTAGTGAATAAGCACGTTTCAAGGTCCTTAGAATCCGATTATAACATTGTTACGATAATGTATGTGCGTGTGTCTTGTTGGTGGGGGTACGTTTTCTCAAATTCTAAAGACCTGTGAAACTACGGCTTTCTCAATCTAACAGTAATGAGAAGAGTTGAATAGGTTCTGGTAACAATTGGATAACCGGAAGTAGTAGTATTTTAACAAAAATCATCTAAATATTATTTTTTGAAAACTTATGATATTACAAATATTAAAAAAACAAAATTCTCTATCCGACACAATTATTTTTTTTATTATATCTTCTATAGATTTAAAGATATAGAAATATACTCTATAAAATAATCCGTTGTAGTAAATTTCACAACCTGCTCACAGGCCAAGCATCTCCATGGTAACTACTTGAGAAATTTAAATGAATAATTGACAGATAAATGTCACTAATGTCAGGGTCAAAAATTCAGAGATAGTACTGCTCTTTCTGGGAACGATATTTAATATTTCTTAATGAATTATTAATTATATATTTAAAACTATAGCTATATTACATGAACCCTTCAGAAATACCGCCAATCCCGTTAATGAATTGGAAAAACCTCGAACAATTAGAAGAAATGGAGTAACCTTGCTCATAGATTGAATTTAAAATTATAGAAAATACATAAATGTAAAGATTAGATGTAATTAGAATGTTTTGTGTGCACAAGAAATGTTAAATACAATACTTATATATACCACAGTGGAAAGAGCGAGAGGTATTGTGATGGCCACAACAGATTTTTTTGTTTACAAAATTGACTGTCTGAGCGCACAATTTAGAATTTACTCAAGAAATTGCCCTACAAAAGCTTGTATACACTAAACAGCAATGTAATTTGTCATATTATACCCTAAAGAACCTAGTTCCAACGAAATTTTAGGCAGAATATGTGTCCCAAGCAGTAAATACAAAACTTTCATTTCAGACCGTGAAACGTTCAAATCTGATGTAGAAACTGTTTTTCATCTCACCAAATCGCTGTAGGAGGCGTTTTGTAAGCGAATTACATGTTTTTTTGCAGTAACTTCCATGGTTTAAACAGCACTTTAGTAGCGTGGGCGTGTGCACTACGAATGTTCCCCAAAATCTTGTATACTTAGTGTAAAAAACGTGTAATCTGTCATATGCCCTAAACAACCAAATCCCACCGAAATTTTAGTTACAACTGGGTCAATTCTGAACAAATCTGTAAGTCTTGCAGATCTGAAAATCTGTAAAAAGAAAAACGACAAAAACGCATCTATTTTTATTATATTATAAATAAGAGTGGAAGTTTTCATTCCGATATTGTTCAATATTTATGGATTTATAATTTATAGATCTGCAAGACTTACAGTTTTGTTCAGAATGGAGCCATATGTCTCCTAACAAGTACATAACAAAACTTTCGTTGCAGACCGTGAATTGTTCAAGTCTATGGGTTAGTAGTAATATGAAAATATTGTCATAGTTCGTGAAAGTGTGGCCGAAAAACCAGACACATCGACCCTCCGTTGATTGCAGCAATCGGGTCATTCGTAAGTATTCGATACACTATGCAGCGAAATGTTACGAAGGATTTGCATTTATACGCATATAAAATCCAAATAACAAAAAAATTAAACTTAGTCCAGTTTGCCCTATGGATGCGTGAACAAGGAATGGATCTTTCAAAGAAAATCATCTTAAGTGACGTATTGCATTTTTGCTTCTGTGGATTCATAAACAAGCAAAATTGTCGAATTCAAGGATGTGAATATTCAAGAAAGATTTACAAGAAACAAATGCATCCTCTAAAAGTTGCGGTTTGGTGTGGCATAGGCATAGACATCCTGCATTACGAGCGCAAAATAGGACATTGTCGATTGAGAGGTTGTTGCCGCGTGACGCAAGAGCGCGGCATTCTCTCCAAATCGACAATGTCCATTTGCGCTCGAAACACACACAAGGTTTTTTCTACAGTCGCCACCATAACAAAAAATAATAAAATGTGCACTTTGTACTTACACTACTACTCAATTAATAAGGATTAATATAAAGAAAAAAATGTCTTTTATATTTAATTTTAATTTATCGTTATTTCCCATTCTTCTTGACCTATTGCTTCAATCTAATCTAAACATTTTATACTTTCGTTTTTGTAAATTAATGCCCTATTTTATTTTCACAATAGTATGGCATTTTTTTGGTTATGTAATATACCGACAGAGCAGTTATGTCAGATTTATTTGTAAAAGTGGTAAATGTGGCACTACAGTGCCATTAGTTCCTGACTAAACGTTTCCATTAAGTATATAGACATTTCTCACTATTGTATAGTTAGAAATTTGGACAGCGAGCGTTTTTTCTACTTTGTCGCGCTAGAGCGGCAAAGTGACATTTTGCGTTGACAAAAGAGAGCGAAAATGGCTACTTTCTATGTATACTGTAGAAAAACACATTATTGTAATGAATTGTAGTACACTAAATAAATAATTGTTTTTATTTCTTTTTGACATTTTAAAAAAAAAATATTGTAATACGGTAGCCGAAATAGAATTATCTTTTACTTATTCTAAAGACCATATGGATAAAAGGGCATTACTAATCACTTTACTGAATGATTTCTGGTTTAAACTGGATAATTAATGTTAATTAATAGTTTTAGATAGTACTAGACACGTAGGTAAACGTACTATTTGAAACGCCGTTATCATGAAATACAACACTGTCCTAATAGAACCAGGCCCTACGTACCGACGGTCCTCGTTTCATGAACCATTAATACTACTGCAGTTACTCGTCCTTAACTGTTGCGACAACCTTTTGATTAGCATTGTAACCAAAGTGGAAACAGAGATATTCTAATGTAGATAGCTCTACATATATTTGCAGTTAAGTCGATGCACCGGAGTGTGATCAAATGTTTGATATTTTACCTCAGGTCCAAACAAGACATGAAATGTATGTATTCCATTTGCTAATTGTTAATGTTTTCACGTACATATCCTTTGAAGTAAATGAAGCAGCATAATAATTTATAGTTAGGTTTATCTAGAAACAAGATGCAATATGAAGGCATTATTAATAACTTTTTCAAAGACTTATGCACAGTTGCACCAACATTTTATTTCGATGCAATTTGTCTATTTAAGTCAAGTTCAATATTTAAATTACGTTGGTGCAACCGGCCATATCTGGCATTTAATTATTACAACACATTGCACGTATTTTGAGAATCAAGTTCTCATCAGCAGTGGGACAAATGAAACAAAATAACATGTCAACAATGCCAGATTGGTAGGACCTCAAGCGCTAAACTTGAAGTAAACATTTTTTTTTGTTTTCAAGTTTATCTTCTTATTTTATATAAAAGTCAAAGATTGATGTCTTTACAAATCTACATCATTTTCATATCAAGCTAAAATTTGTAGTGATGTTCTTTTAGCTTCCAAACGTGTTGTAGAAGTAAAGTTCAAATTTTTTCATAGTTTTGTTAAATTTTTTTTTTCAACATAAAAAAATCTGTTGTGGCCAGCACAATACCTCTCGCTATTTTCATTTTATCTTGCATAGGGCGCGAGCAGTTATGTGACTTTGTTGGCCTTAGCAATCAGATATGGGGGCCGTGTCAGAATGACAGCTAGTAATATACATACATAGGTGTCAAGTATCATAAGTTTTATTCGAAACATTATGATTTTCCAAATCCATGTGGATTATTTTCCTCGACAAGTATATTCCATACTAATGGAAGACAAATAAACAGAATATTATGAAATTTTGAATGAAAAATTATGACATATAACAATTGTGATATCTATGTAAATAACTACTAGCCGTCATTATGACACGGATCCTCATATCTGCTTGCCAAGTCCAACAAAGTCATATGGCTGCTCGCGCCCTATAAGTAACGAATTTAACATTTCTTGTACACACAAATAATTGAAATTGTTTCTCCAACTATTCTAATATGTTCAAAATACTTCAAATTCATTTACGGTATTAGCGGTAAATTTTAAGGATATATGTAATATTAACATACCTGAAATTTAAATAAATATTTAATTAATAATACAATAATATATATTAAATGTACTCATACCTTCCAAAAAAAAAGCTGACACTGACATTTTGCATTTATTTGTCAATTACAAAAATTTAAATATCGCAACTGTTTTTTGGGCAACGAGATTTATTACAACATATTATTCTATATCTCCAAACCTATACGAGATATAATAAAAAAATTAAATGTGCCAGATTGAGAATTTAATTATCTTTAATATTTGTAGTAACAAATTTTCAAAAAATAATATTTAGAATTTTTTTTTTTTAGAAACTACCACTTCCGGTTGTCCATTTGTTATCAGAACCTATTCAACTCTTCCCATTACTGTTAGATTGAGGAATCCGTAGACAAACAGGTCTTTAGTCTTATAGAATTTGAGAAATCGTGTCTCCAACAACCTCCCACACACACACATCCACACACACACACACACACACACACACACACACACACACACACACACACACACAGACATCATTGTAAAAATGTTAAAATCGGACCTTAAATCGTGCTTATTCAATAAAATCTGGATATGCGATTTTTAGCATGAATCCAATACCTCTCTTAGCGAGAGGTAAAAAGCGTGACTTTGTTTGGAGAATGATCAAGAGCGGTGCTAATTTCTAATGATCGGGATTTGAGAGTATTCTCAAGCACTCGAGAGTGTGCTGCGAGTATGAATCGTCAACAAATTTTGCATTTTATTGATTATCATAACCTCTTTTGCTTTGTTTTGTTGTTTTACAGTTGCTCCTTGATGAATTTTTTTTTGCTGTTCGTCAACCATGCAGTTATTTATCGTTTCTCGAGTTTATTGATTGTCGTTGATTATCGAGTGCATCGATCAACATAAACTCCTTCGCTTTGTTTTGTTGTATGGTGGCTGCTCATTATTGTTTTATTTAGTGTCCGTCAACCATAAATAGAATTTTTTTACATTATATTAAACCTCGATAATGCAATTTTCCCAAAGATCTCAAGGATCACTATTAAAAAACAAATTGTATACGAGTTCAGAATAGTGTGTTTGCAAGATATTGGTTATAAAATGATATTATATCCTCGTAATTTGCTTATTAAAAATTATTTTTTGGAAGAAAATTATAATAATTCCTATAATAATGAACTATTAAATCAAATATATCACGTGATTAAAAACAGTGTGACGTCAAAAGGCACTCGCACCAGCGCATCCAAGGTAACAGCTTCCAATGTCAAACACAAAAGCACATGACAAGTTTTGTCTACAAGCGACGAAGATAGAGAGACACGGAATTGCGCGCGATGAACAAGAAGGGTTGCTTGTGTTCAGGCAGCCAATAGGAATCAGTGCCTTCCTACGTCATAAGAGTGGGGAGTAGTTTTTATCCAGAGTTTTTAGCGCAATTATTTTTAATCTAATATTTACAAAAATATGAACTTTTTTTGCGGTTTATTATGAATACATTGTTTCACATAAAATAATAATAAAAAAATGTGTAGTCACTCTATTGAACAGAGTTCTCCCTATGACGCGGTAGTTAAAAAATATTAACCCAATAAAATTAATTGGATTAAAATAACAGGTATTTAAACATGGCGGACAAAATTACAAAACTTTTCACTTCGACAAAATTGTTCGCTAAACTACAAGAAGACAGATTCAGAAAACAAAATATAATTTATTACGTCTCATTTTATTTTGTACAAAAAACTTCCTATTCTAAATCTGACATTGTTTAAAAGACTCTACATTCAACAATTCATTCTGCCTTGCATGTTGACATATTTTCCAGGGCATAAACATGTTATTGATGAGAATATAACACCGTATTTCATGCTCCCTTGCTTCATTTTAAATCTTGTCACCAAAACTAAGAAAAAATAAATCTCACTCATCGCAGCATATTTTGTGTGTAAGTGATAAACGCAGTCGATTCGTCAACGAGCAGTTCCTGTTTCCTTCTTAGGTCCCCCGTGATGTTTGAAGAAAGGTGCTGTAAATTACTTGCAATTTGTGACAGTCTCAAAGCCTACTTTGTCGTAAACGACGATAAAAATTATGGTGATGTTAAAGCACAATATGGGATGGACGTTTAGTCGAGCAGCTGTCGTTATACGCCCAAGTATCGTTAACGAAACGATGTGGGTTGATCGCAATATGTGCCGGCAACAAATGATTTAAATGTTAGCAGAATCAATAATGTCCTATACATTACGGCTTGTACTTCGCATGATTTCAATATGAGCATAATAATTTTCCGCAATATGCTATTCCGCTAAAATGTAATTTGACATCTTCATTGCGTTGAGGGTCATTTTGTCCCTAAACATGTATTTTAGGTTCCATGTGGCACTTTTACACAGAGTCCCCCAGATTTAAAATGGCCTAACGTAAACCATGGATTTAACATTAAAAATAAGGTTACGTGTTCATATAAACAAATGACCGAATATGTTTTGTTTCAGAGATATTCATATTTTTATTATTGAAGCAGCGCTAATTTTAAAAAATCAACTTCATAGCGCGATATTAAATATTACCTTAGTTAGCTTAGCAGTAAGACGAAACTACAAGGGAGTAGTTAAATTTACACTATTCTCAACGGTGGATTGGCCGCGCAGAGCCTGTATCGTGGCCAACATTTTACGATTTTTTTGCTTGGGATGCCATACAAGAAAGAGTTTATGATGAACCGATATATAATTTGGACATTCTACGCAGAAAAATTATTTCAATTTGCGAAACCATATCTCCCGAGCAATGTCATGCAGCAGATCGTTGTCGTGCCTGTTTGATTGCTGCAGGTGAACATTTTGAACATATTTTATAAAGAAATAGTAGATTATGATATGTTATTACTTTATTATAAATAAAAAAAATATTTGAATTCATCGATAATTTCCATTCATGCCTAGATATCAGTGCAAGCAAACTAAATTTTGTATTGAAATTAGGTAATAACCAAATCATTTATAACAACAAACGAAGCACTTACGGACATTTGCTCATATGAACTGTATATTAAATACAGAAAAGATTTGAAGCTTAGAAAATATTATACAGGTCGTATGCAGGTAGTGAAAAATATGGGAGTTATTTGATGAACATTTGAGGAGCTATTGGGAAAAAATTACCATAGTCCAAATATTGTAAATATGAGTTACATACATCGGCATGTACTTTTAAGAATATCAGTATGGTAAAATTATGTCTCGCAAAATATTTGTGTGATTCCAGCGACCTTGACGTGCTTGGAATCGGCTGATTTGTGTGCGCTTGTCACTTTGACAAGAACAATATTTAGGCCTATTTTGATTTTAATCTGCTAAAAAGATATTAATTCACAATTTTCAGGCAGTAAGATCTTTTTAGTAGAGCAAAATCAAAAAAGTCAATAAAAAACTCAAGAATTTCAAGGCCGCTCTCGCTGGGGTCACCTCGCGGCCTGACAGACGATTGTTATTAAGCAACATGACATCTGGTGATACTTCGCGGAACTATTGTTTATTCTGTTTAAGTTAATTTCTTTACAATCATTTTGGCGCTATGGTCATGCAGTTTCACATCCATTGAAAAAATGTAACATTCAATTATAAGGCATTTGATCTTGAATTAAAAAAAAATCATCTGCGATGCCTTTTTTTTCTGGATACCTTTACATGACTTATCTCCCCCTCCCCTTGCCCCTCCAAAGTTTTGGTGCATACAGACCAATCCGGGCCTGTTTCTACAAAATCGACCAATATAAATGTCCAAAATAATCCATAATTAATTGTTAGAGCACAATGCAGATCAACTACAAGCTAATCACGTTCATATTAGATTTCATAGATGTTAGGAATAGCTGAGATGTGTATTTACAATCGATAAAACTGAGGAGTAAAAACAGCTGTATTATAAAATACATTTTTGCTTACATATTATACGAATATATTATATTTAATATCACTATTGTGACAAATCGTTCTCTGGATCAGCCACATAAAGAACAAAGTATTAATTAAACAAAAAATGCAGTTCCTAACATCGACAATAATACAGAATACTATTGGTTCATTTGAAAACAATGGTTTTTTTATGTTCAGAATATGTTTCACCGTCACCACACAAGACAAAAAAACTGAATTGATAGAGATGTTATGTTTAAAACAGCTAGTTAATGTCCCTGGAGAAAAACTCTGGAAAATGTCATTATTCAATTATTTTTGACATCATACAAATCCAAATAAATGGTTGCTACGTTTTTCTAAACAGAAGATTAATGGTGTAACACAACTATAATTCGTTCATTTGTTGAATTGATCCATCTGGTTTACGTGGAAACCTGAATCCCGTAAAGAGAACAAATTGTGGAAAATATCTAATACGGTAAATATGTAAAACATGTAATATATCACGTTTTCTCTAGTGCTAGTGTCAAGTTCAAAGGTCAACATGTGGTAGTAACGCGGATTCGACTTTAAAATGAATGCATGTTTTTCATTTTGTTTCGAGAGTAGTAAGAGTAACTCTGAAATAGCCAACTGGAATAAAACTAGTTTTATTTCATTTAGACTAAACAAATGAAGAGCAATGCATTTTCCATGTAAGTGAAATGAACAAGAAGGCAACAATATTACATATGTAAAATTAAATTCCGTTGTACTAGACACTGGAGACTAGAAAATACACTAATAGTATATTATGTTTGTAAAACGAATCACATCACATCGCTTTACTTTTTCTACGACTACAGATTAAGATAGTAGAAAAATATACATACTTTTTAAGTTAGGTACTTATTTTTACACAATACTAGCCTTGCCTTTTACCTCTCGCTAAGAGAGGTATTGGATTCATGATAAAAATCGCATATCCAGATTTTATTGAATAAGCACGTTTTAAGTCCCTACAATCCGATTTTAACATTTTCCATATGGTTTATTTTCCTCGACAAGTAAATTCCACACTCCTGGTGACAAATTAACTACGTGAATTTAGAAAATCTTAAAAAAATTAAATGAAAAATTTTGACATTTGATATCTATGTACATAATTACTAATTATCATTCTGAAACGGGCCCCCAAAACTGCTTGTCAAGGCCCACAATGTAACATGACTGTTAGCGCACTATACTTATGTAACCAAAAAATGAAGTGGCGAGAGGTATTGTGCTGGCCACAACAGTTTTTTTTATAAAACGTAGATTGTCAAATCTTCGTTGACTCCACAATCTAGCTTGTTTAGGCATTTTATAAAACGATTAATAGCTTACTTAGCTTGTATGTTTCTCTAAATTTAAAAACATTAACATAACGCACAAAATTCGGCCTGGATTTTTTAAGTGTGAGTTTTGTGCATAGGTTGAGAAATTTTTAGAGAAATTGCAGCGAATATGGTTTGATAATCTGGCTGCGCTAGTGGTCGGTATTTTCACGCCGTTTCCAACACGTTTGAAACCACAGCTTGTCAAACTGGAAACCAGTATATTAAATCACATTTCTCTGTTTCGGAATTAGATTGATATATTCTAGCACGCTTATTGAAATTAAAATAAGCTTCAGTCTTAGACGATTTTTGGTAACATTATGTTATTTGGGATTGGTAAGATTGCACTACACAATAGGAGCTTTTCTTTTACATATGGGTGCAGCATTTTGCAGCATTATTCATTCAGCAGAAATTACACTGTTTGATTCAGAAACAAATGAATTTTATTGTCTATACGATGATACAGAGGATAAGAAAAGAGTATTTATAGCGTAAAATGACGTTAATTTTAAATCGTTTATATACTTTGTATACATTCTTCTTGAGCATGAAATAATAATAGAAAGAAGCAAAAATAGCGCAGAAAGTTCAAGTAAAAGGACAAAGGAGATGCTTGATGTCTGTCAAGCATGTTTGACAAATTATTTTTATTTTATGGCGTTTTATGTTTATGGAGATTATTAATTAAAAAATTAAAAACCGTTAGTCCCACTAAACGTCAAAACCAAATAACAGAAACAAACACTTGTAAAAATATGCAGGCTTGATCAGATCATTCGAAAATTTTCTAGGGACTTTACGGGGGCAGGGACGAAGTAAGAGCTGTCTACCCCATTTTAAAGGAACAATGATAGGAGAAATTAGTGCTGTACCCGTGTGTAAAAGGAAAGCGTATAATATATCTCGACAACGGGCAAAATGAAACACAAATCACTATTACCAACCTACCTACTCTGTGAAAAAAATCCCTTATTGGAAATTGTCAACTATTTTTATCGAGAAATAATGTAAATGAAAGCCGAAACAGATAAAATATTCGTTACATAAGGCTATTCAAGCATTCGTTCATTCGCGCACTCGCTACTACGCTCGTTTTTTAGTTTCAAACTCGTTCTTATATAGTTTCATTTTGTAACATTTAGTATGCTCTTTAACAACAAGAACAGAAAAAAACCTATTATACAATAATTAGTCTTCTTTGGATTAAAAAAAACTGAGCCGTATTTATAAGCTGTTCGCCCATTCTGGTATAAACTATCCTCATTTTTCCTTGACTCTAATGATCAAGTATTCGAGTAAAAAAACCTGATTAAAAGTAATATTGACTTAAATATTTAATAATAGTTTAAAAAAAAAATTCATGTCGACTGTTATTAATAATTCTTCTTATCATTGTATAGAATAATCTTCCAGTAAATTAGTCGTGAATGCAATATGGCAATACGGCAGTAAAATTTCTAATTTAAATGCGAAAGTATTCGTTGACGGAGTGTTTATAAAGCTTTGGCACGATCTTAACCGCGATCTGCGGAATACTTGAGCGTTCGGGATAGCGCTATTGCCAACACCACCAACGCCAACGCCAATGCTGAACCATCTTGATGCGATGGCAGCGCCTCTGGTATGAATTTCAATTCCATGCGCCTCGTCTCATCAAAGCGCGCGGATCTAATTGTTATGATTTATTTCCTCGCCGTCTACGAAATCATTTTTCAAGCGTCTGCATCTGGAAAAGCAAACAGACGTAGCTCGCTTGCTATATATCATTGTAGTTCCCTTCCAAATTAAGATGACATAAAAAGACATAATTGCAATTACTCATCTGGGGTTTCGGGCGCTATTGCCAGCGGTGGAACTAGGACTTTGGCGGAATTTGTTTGCATTTCAGTAAACAGTTTGCATTTTGCTAGGTTTAAGATGGAATTATTGATAATTAGACACATGCTTTTAGAATTTTATTTTGCATATGTTCAAAGTAGTTCCCTTCAACAATAATACACTTCAAACTAAAGTATGAGGGATCTAAAAACTGTAAATTCAAAATTTTTGGCAAGGGGCACTTGCACGTGACGTTTTATCATGGCGGCTAATAACTGCATGTCTCGACAAGCAAACCCTGAGTTTACATTGAGTCTTATGGAGCAATATTGACCCGTAAGCTTCTATTGCTTTTTTATAGCAATTATTGTTTTCTAATGGAAAAAGTGATTAGAGTGTGTAAGGGTGAATGTATGAGCAGTATTTTCCGTAAAAAATATTTAAGGATATTGTTATTATTTAGTGAGATCGAGGATATTAAATTAAAACTAACCTAGTCGTAGTTATTTATATATATAAAACATCTTGTATAAAAATATATAAAACAATTTGAATATAATCGAATAGAAATATATTGTACTAATATTTAAATATACGCAATTTTCTTTAACAATTTGTATAAAAAACACGAAAAAATATTTTTTAAATAGCTAAATACGAATGATTTTTTTTTTTAGTATGCCACCTTTCTGAGTCGTTGTTGGTTACTCCAACAGGAAGTAAATGTGAAACGGAAAAAAGTATATATAAATATATATTTATCATGTTTCCCACAAAGGTTTACAAATTATATAATTAATTATTGATTTTGGAGAGGCATCTATAATCCTCGTCAAAAAAAGCGTTAATGTATAACGATTCACATTATGTATGAATTTAAATTTATCATTTGATTAACGTATTCCAACAATAAATTATTGGCATAAGAACTTAATAAGCTCATCTGTAATAAAAATCCATATTATAACAATAAGAAATATTAACCCGAGAATATAATTCATAATTCACGTGACAAGTTTTCCGCCAATTAACATTCAGAATCTCCCTAGTTACATGTCTATCACAGCGATGATAAAAACAAAGAAATTATCACCTTTTCGTTACATAGGGGCTTTGTTTTTTACCTCTCGCTAAGAGAGGTAATGGATTCATGCTAAAAATCGCATATCCAAATTTTATTGAATAAGCACGTTTTAAGGTCCATACAATCCGATTTTAACACTTTTACGATGATGTCTGTCTGTGTGTGTGTGTGTGTGTGTGTGTGTGTGTGTGTGTGTGTGTGTGTGTGGATGTGTGTGTGTATTTGTGTGTGTGTATGTGTGTGTGTGTGTGTGTGTGTGTGTGTGTGTGTGTGTGTGTGTGTGTGTGGGATGTTGGAAGGACGATTACTCAAAAACCATAAGACTTTATATTTGTTGAACTACGTATTTCCCAATCGGACATTCATGGGAAGATCTGAAAAGGTTTTGGTAACAATTGGACAACCGGAAGTAGAAGATTCTTGAAAAAAAATCTTCTAAATATTATTTTTTGAAATTTTTCTTGGTAATACTAAAGAAAATTAAATTCTCTGTCTAATACATTTAAATATTTTATTATATATTCTATAGATTTAGAGCTAAAAGAAATATAATATATAAAATAATCTGTTGTAATAAATTTTACAGCCGAAAGAATGCCATGGAAAATAGTTAAGAATTTAAATTGTTTGTAATTTTCTTTCTAAAAAAAAAATTCGAAGAGTTCAATTTCTATTTATTTCAATATTCATGTTTTCATTTAACAATACACCCAAAAATTCTTATACAAACTCAAATGCAAGCTAATGCTATAATCTGCATATTTCAGCTTAATATTTTTCAAAATATATTCACAAACACGACATTTGTTGAGCTATTCACCCGCCATGTTGTGACGTAGGTGCAAATGCCTTATAAAAATTTAAAAAAATTAACTTCCAAAATTCTATGTATAAATCACACCAAAAAATCTACAGGACAGGTAATGAACCGACAAAACTTAATTTTCATTACGATATTTTACTCTAACTACGCCAATGGTCTCCTCTAGTCCAACGCAAGAAAACAAAGAAAACAGCAACACGAAAAATCTGTTTGTCTGTTCTTCTGTTTGTGTCTTTACGAATTTAATGAGTTATAGCATTTACGAGGCTTTTAGGGTCATACTGAATATGAATCTTACGTTGCACATTGCACAAACAGAATCTAGCTACTACCAATAAATATTCATGAAACATCCAACTTTCATTCCCAATCCTGTTACTCGCGGTAATTAGCCATTCGCGAATAGTGGATTCATTATTCAGGGAAATTGGTTCGAGGTATTTACGTCCTTTCGAACTAGTTAATCATTTATTTATCCGGTGAACGTTAAATAAAAGATACGGTTAAAAGTTTAATTAAAAGATGAATTGTCCAGTTTCAAAATCCGCCAAATCCACTCTGGTCAAAACTGTAGGAACAGTCAAGAAATTTACCCACATTTATTTTTCAATAACGTTTGGTAATATAATAATAATAATAAACTTTATTGATATTAATCAAAGGCGGGGGTTCAGCCAGAGGCTGCTTTTCAACCCAACCCAATACATACATAATAGGTACATAAACACGAATACAATGCGTTACTGTTGAAAAACAATACATATGTGTATAAGTTGAAAAACAAAGAGAACATTGGAAAGCAAAATATAATCAATTAGATACAATATTTTGAGTCAGCAAAGAACAAGTTTTAGCAGATCGTACAGGTATTATGTCTAGTTAATAATTAAATTTTTTAAATAATGCTTAAAAGAATTGACGGACAGAGATTTCATGTCGGTTTGTATAGTGTTGTAGAGAGTTGGTGCTAAGTATGAAAATGAACACTTAAACTTGGATTTTTTGAAAGAAGGCACAATATATAAATCCTTGATACGTAAACTGTAGTTATATTGTTTGGGAATAAGTTTGTCAACCAAATATGAAGGTGTACGAGTTACTAAGGTTTTATGTACCAAAGACAGGTATAATTTTTTGGTACGAGATTCTACATCTTCCATTTTCGCTATTTCTCTGTAACTTGAAATATGATCATATTTACGCACATTATATACATAACGTAAGCAAGAGTTCTGAATCATTTTTATTCTATGTTTATCGGCTTGAGACAAATTTGGTACATACACACATGCGCAATAGTCAAACAATGGTAGGATTAGAGAATTAATTAAACGTAGCTTTACATCAGAAGATAAAATATAACGGAATTGGTATAAATGTTTTAATTTAATTATTGCTGCCCTCAATTTAGACTGAAGATGAAAATGAAAATTTAGTTCTTTATCCAATAACATCCCTAAACTTTTGCAAACTTTCTCAGGATGCAATTTTATTCCATCCAGCCATATATCAGGAGCGTCACAATTTCCAATCATTAACATGGTTGATTTATCTGGATTAATTTTGAGACCGTTGTCCTCCACCCATTGTGTAAGATCATTCAAATCCGAGTTAATAATATTTGTCAGTTGCGACAGCTCTGAGGGATACCCTGAGGCTAATATTTGCGTGTCGTCGGCGTATGAATGAACATCACAGTGTTTCAATTCAAGAGGTAAATCCGCAGTATAGAGTAAAAAAACAACGGTCCCAGAACCGATCCTTGAGGTACACCCCGTGCTAAAGGAAATGAAGGTGAATTTAATTCCGTAGATTCGTGTGTCACGGACACTCGAAATTCCCGATTGCTAAAATAATCTTCACACCACCTTAATGCGTCAGCTGAAAAATTGTAGTATTTCAATTTAGCTATTAGTAAGGAATGGTTAACCATATCAAAGGCTTTCGAGAAGTCTATTTGGATAAGAAAAGAGATTTTTGATTCATCATAATTAGTAATTAGTGTATCAATTATTTTAAGTAGACATGTGTTTGTACTATATCCACTTCTAAAGCCAGATTGTTTCGCTGGAAGTATATTATTTTCATTTAGATAGACCATATATGAACATCAGGTTTTTTTTCCATTTTACTAATATTTTTTTTTCTTTTTATTGCCTTTTCTTTCAATGTTCATTGTTAAATGAGTTGAGAAAATTTCTGGACAAAAGAAATCTATTGTTTCCTTTGTTAACGATAAAAGACAGATTTGTGATATTGGTAACTTTTGAATTTTGAAACGTCAAATATATTCCATAAAGCGCTTTAAATTTTTAATTTCAATAACAATATCTTGACGTATTCTTGAAACGAGCTGAATTTAAAATGTACATATTTCAATTTAAATTTTAATAACATTGGAATACAGATAAACAGCTTTCATGAATGAAACATTTTCAAATTTTAACGAGAAAAAGTCAAATACATATCAGTTTACCAGTAAACAATATTTAATAAATGCACAGACGATAAGCACAGTTAATATTCAAATATATTTCTCTGCGCAAAGTAAAAATAAATTATTATTTTTCAATATAAAATATTTATGTATAAGGCACTGAAGTTCTATTTTTATCACTAATGTGGAATTTATTTAAAATAAACCATATGAGTGATAAGAAGGAACTTTAGTGCCGAGGTACATATCAAAATTTTAATTGACATCGAAAATGAAAAGTTATACTCATTTTTCGGTTCCAAATCTCATTTGGAACCGAAACGTAGGAATGTTAAATAGATCACAATAAACATTTTCACCAGACTGCAACTCCTATTATTTACCAGTAACCTTTTACATCATACCAACAGTCAAGGAATTATTTAGTTCGTTCTTCTCCCATATATATATATATATATATATATATATATATATATATATATATATATATATATATATATATATATATATATATATATATTGTGATTTTACGTACAAATTTACACCTGTCAAAATGATCTTACCGGTACAATAATTATCACAATCGTCGTATAATTGACAGTGGTGGAATCCGGATAGTTTCGGTTTCGAATCCAAAAATATTCGGATATACTGATATTTGAATGTTAAAGTATCCGGTTCCAAATCTCAGTATCGGATTTTGGGTCCGGATCTAAGTATCGGATTTTGGATCCGATTCTGAGTATTGGATTTTGGATCCGAATCTGAGTATCGCATCTTGAATCCGGATTCGAATATCGAATCTTGGAAACGGATTTTAGTATCGGATCTTAGATTCGAATATGAGTATGTCATATTACATGTTACTTTATATGTGTAATAATACATTTTTTTTTATTCATCATTTACTAAATAGGAGAGTATAAATTCTTTTTCTTTAAATTTGCACAAAGTACCTGGCTATTTTAGAGGGGTTTGCCTTCACATTTAAAATGAAGAATCAGATCCAAATCCGAATTACATTTACGGGTATCCGCTTCAATATTCAAACATCGGATATTCGAGGCATCGGTTATTTTGAAATCTGGGTACTCGGATCCAAGTTTTGTCGGATCCGATTGACGATTTTTGTGCACTTTACTGACAATATCAATTAAATAATATTTTCACTTATTTCATTGACGATTTTTCTTTTGAATATGCAAAAGAAAACTACAACAAAAATTTAAGAAAAAATGAGAACAACAATTGTGATATAAAATTGGGGGACCATGCTTCAAGTATATATAGTTAATCATACCAAACAAAAACTTCAGTATTAAAAAGTTATCTGAAATAAGGATTTTAACTAGACATATTTTAAAGTGGTCTCCATGTTCAAGGATAATTTAGGAGCCTCTGGCAAAAGTAACTATAATCCAAATTTTGTAAATATGAATTACATACAACATCTACTTTCAAGGATGCGTAACAGTTTGGTAAAACTGTTTTTATCAAAAAGTATCTTGGTCTGAAGTTATTACATTGTAAAGTTTCTGTACTTCTACAAAAACAGGCATAAGTTTACCAGTGGCGGCTCGTATCTTTTCAACCGGAGGGGCATAGTACTTAAAAAAAATTAAGAGTAAATTATTTACCTAAACTTGGTAAATAGATGAAAAAAAAAATCACAAATCACTTCTTAAAAGTGAATTCAGGTCTTCTATCTTTCGTAGATATAAATTGGAAAATATGAAGTAAATATTCTACTCTGGGCTTTTCTCTCACTAATTTGTGTTAATTTAACTCAGGAAATGGCCTACGTAATTTTTTCATTTTTAATTTATCTTCTAAAGAAAGTTTATTAAAGTTCGTTTTTAACAGAACATTAACACTACTCACGAAAAATTTGGGTGTCATTATACAGGAAATGGACAGGATAGGTGACGATCTTCATTTAACAAATGGGGTTTTCGGTCAGATCCAAAATGTGATGTCCACTTCGAGCATTCCAGGGAACAATGGAAGTAACTCCAGAAGCTATAGAATGGTTGAACAACCTTGACTTGGACCTATAATCTTTATAAGTTAGTTATACAAACATTAAGTCACGTTATCAAACAACGCGGGGCGCACTACTATCCTACTATCTATGAAGATAGAAAGTTTTTTTTTACCTTCCGTCACATTTAGGTAAGGAAGGTATTGTCTTTGGTCAAAAAATTCAATGATGAGTTTTTAGTGAATAAGCATGTTTTAGGGTCCCTATAATGCGATTTTACTATTTTTACGAATGATATCTGTATGTATGTATGTATATGTGTGTGTGTGTGTGTGTGTGTGTGTGTGTGTGTGTGTGTGTGTGTGTGTCTGTGTCTGTGTGTGTGTGACGAAAGTTTCGGATCGCGTAACTTCAATACCACGATTCCAAAAATTATATTTTTTTCGTATTCCTCAAGTTTACATTCAGAGGAACAACTGATTAGATTTTGGTTATAATTGGTGAACCGAAAGTAGCCTCATTTGAAGATTTAACAGTTAAATTTGATTTATTCACATTTAACGTTATTATAATTTAAAGAATATATTATACTCTATACGATTTGATTGCATTTTAACTTCATATTCAATAGATATAGAGTTAAAGAATTATAAAGATATTAAATCAGCCAGCTATGCTAACCATGAAAATTGTTAATATATTCAGATTGACAGATGTCAGTACCAATAAAAAGTAAATTAATGTGGCAGAGATGAGGATGTTGAAGTAGATGTTGGGCAAGACACGGAAAGATAGGTAAGGAAATAACTCTAGTGTTACAAGTTTCTCGAAAGATACAAGAGCGATGATTACATTGGTTTGAAAGTGTCATGAGGAGAAATGCAGAATATATTGGATGAAGAATGAATAGCTTAGTAATAAAAGGTTGAAGAAACAGAGGAAGACCAAAGATAAGATGGAAGGACTGTACTGCGGAAGACTTGAGAGAAAGGAACTGAATGAGAACGACACGTAAAACAGAAATGAATGGAAGAAGAAAATAAAAAAATACCGACCCCTAACGAATTGGAAAAGCTAAAGAAGAAGAAGAAGAAGATGTTAGTGTCAAGTGCAATTTGCATAGTTTTTTTTATGAAATAATTTTACTAGAAATTTGGAATCTTTACAAAATTTATGTATGGAATTTATACATATTATACAGGATTGACGGAAGGTATTGTGCTGGCCACAATATATTTTTTTTATTATCTAAAATTCAAAATAATGGACTAAGGTTGTTTTGTCTGAGGCTCTTCAATTGGAATATTCAAAAAAGACTAATGACATCTTTTTCACCAATTTCAAATATTGGTAAAAAATTCCGTTCAAAAAAGTCATCTAATACAAACTTCAACTTGAAAAGTTGACTGAACGTTAAACAATTATTTATGTTAGGTTGGGGATTGTTAACTAGTATGGCTATAATAGTACGGCGTCTCTAGTCCACGCTGCGCCATTTCCAGTTACACGACTGGTTATTAATGTTTTGTCCATCATACTTTTGCAGAGTGGACTTGGCGTATCCAGGATTTAATTTCACAATATTAAACACATGTCTGGCACCGAGCTACTTTTGCGAAAATGTAAAGTAAATGTAAAATATTTTGATATTTGAATTATAGCCCGAAGTAATGAATTATGCAAATGAAAAAAGTTTATGAAAATTTCATAATTCCCAACTTTCTGTTCACAAATTTCAATTACACATTAAGTTTTCAGGATCAAAATATTTGGCAATTTTTCATTACTAATTTCCAATAACTCTACCTCAAAAGAAATATGATCAAAAAAGACGCAGCTCAAGTTCTCGGTTGACATTCAATTTCACCGGCGTTCAAAGAGTTTGTCAGTTTAATATAAAAACTTCTTGCGGGCGCGGCCTCTACCTTATGGAAGTCATAATTATGCGAATCTTAACTCAGGTTTAAGAAATAATCAAACTTCTACGTACGTGGAGGTAGAGCGGTTGTTATTTATCTTGGGAGAGTTTTCTCTGTTGCATTCTCTCGCTTTCTCGTTCTTGGGATGAGCAAATATTTGAACAATACCTATTTAATCATCAGATGAAAGAATGGAGGCTCTCTCTTATAAAATATGGCTCATTTAAGTCGTATTTGTTTAATTTTCTAGTTATTGCGACATATATGGTTTCATTTTCTGTTCTGGTGCTTAACTTAACACAAGTTTTTACCTCCCGCCATACCATACGTAAGGGAGGTAATGTTTTCGGTCCAAAATTTCAATAGTGAGTTTTCAGTGAATAAGTACGAATTAGGGTCCCCACAACACGTTTTTACTATTTTTACAATAATGTTTGTGTGTTCCGATATTTTTCTTCCACGATAACTCATCAAACTTTCAAAATTTTCCATGTTTCTGCATTCATATAAAGAGTTGATTAGATTTTGGGTAATTTTGGACAACCAGTAGAGATTCTTTACTTGAAGCCAATAACAGTTATTAATAAAGAACTATATTAAAATAGAATCCAAAACTTTTTAATTTTAATATTTAAGAATTTTATGTAAAGGGGAACAACATATTAGATTTTGGCTAACATTGATAAACAGAAAGCGATAATTTACATGAAGATCTGAACAGATTTTCAGGAAAAATAAACAGGGTGTTAGGCAATGTTTTGGCTAAAATTGAAAGACAACTTCATAATGAAATATGCAGTTAAAAAGTTCTGAACTTTTTTTCTCTCCGGTTAACAATAAATATTTTATACATACCACATAGTTTGAGAACTACTGAAACAATGTATGCCTACTAAAAAATTTAAATTACGTTACTTACCAACAATAAAATGTACGATGAAAAAAGGAATTATTTAAGCAATTCTCAAATTGTAAATTGAGAAAATTAAAAATGACAGGAACTTTTTGTTGTATTTTTCAATATAATGCTGTCGTTAAATTTTGGCCAAATATTTCCTAACAGCATGTATTCTGATATAATACAAATCTTCAAATTTGGTATTTAAGATTTTTGTATTAATGAGAACGATATAATGCAATTTTTCTAAAATTGAAAACCCGGATGTGATATTTTACTGGAAGTTCTAAAAAGAATTTCTCGAAACTTCTCAAATTTAGTACTTAAAATTCGCATATAATTTGAAACAACATAAGTAGTACTTAATTGGAGTTCGTAACAGATTTTCCAGGAAAACAGACGAATTCAGTATATTTTATAAAAATGAAAAAAATAAACTTGGTTAATGATGAGCGTTTAAGATGGCCAACAAGAGCATTGAAAAAATTCACCAAATGCTACTGGATGACCGAACAATCAATATATTGGATTTCGAAGGATGAATCTGCTCCGAAGAGTTTATCTTGGCGAGCAAGACATCAATTAATTTTTGGATGAGTATTTATTTTGACAATCATTAGTCTGACACTGACGTAATAAAACGTTACGCTTTTGTCCGTCTCTTTTTTCTAATTCCATGGCTAATACTATTATATTGTAATTTCGTGAATTTCAAATTTTATTTCTGCAGTTACAAAGCCGAAATGATATTTTTTATTGATTCGGATGTAAATTTTTTTTCTTTACAACATTCATTTCAAACTTTATACAGTAGTAACTTAGCAACATTTCATGTTAGAAAGAGAAAGATTAATTGACGTATGTCTATATAGTTTATGTTGTATGACAGATATACGTAAATGGTGACATTATTTTCCAACACATTACAAATAATAATGACGTATGTCGTAGAGTTACAGATATCTAATTATCTACTGCACTGCCCTCTGTCCTAATAGTTACCCAGTGACGTTGACATTTAAATCAAATTAGTATTCCATGGTTTTTGTCAAGACTATGTTTTTGGGTTTTGCAAATATATAAGAGAAGAGCATAATCTTTGAGAAAGGCGTTATTTAAAAAGGAACATAATTTTCATATAAATTACACTTATTTTTTTCAGTTAAAATGAATCCATAAATATTTCATGTTGCACGTCTATGTATACGAAATGCAGTGAAGTTATCTGCTAGTAATATTATACCATACTGTTAATAAATGACCTTGAATTGTCATCTTTCGTGAACCAACTATAACTTATAAGAAATTGTTACTATGAAAATTAGTTGTTTGTCATTTGGATAGACAGTTAGATTAAATTTATTTAAAAAAAAAAATGCACGGCGCAATCAAATAGTACCTACACTTTCGGACAAAGGTAAGTTTAGTTACCTAAATCGTCTTATTTTGAGCCAAGGATTATCTGGTTAAGAATGTCCACGTATTTTAGAGACGGCCTGTATAGTTCGCCTCGGTTTTAAAAATAGCTAACCTAAAAGCTAAATAATAACCCATACATATACATTTTCGCTCGGTTTTCAACATCGTATGTACCATTAATTAATGAAAACATTATAAAATATGTATGCATAAGGCCAAGAGAATATTTTATGAAAATTTCCATTTAAAAACATTGTTTCCGCCGAGAAACTTGTTAATACATTATATATTCCTACCCGTTTTATGATTTATTATTCATTCCAGTATTCTGTTCAATATTATATTAACACAAAACCCAATTCCCACAAAAAAATGAAACGAGATTGTAGAAAATGAATAAGTACTCCTCATACGTTATTCAAAGTCCTTGAGAATTTAAATCAAAATTGCACGGTGCCAAATAAAATTTTTATGTAATTTTTCATATCTGCATAACCTTTCCAATTCTTAGGAAAACTGGATAAATTCTTCGTCTATAATTCATTGTGAAGAATGGTTTACGTCCAGTACAATCTAGATTCCTGGTTGGACACTTTAGACTTTAGTGTCTAAAATATTCTTATCAGAAAAGGACGAATAGTTTCGCGAAGTTAAAGAAAATTGAATGTATTTTACACCCGATGAAAAGTATAACAGTAAAATTGTTTTTCCTATTGAAATTAAATTATTTCATTTTTGTAGTTATCAACAAAAATTTTGTAGGATGGTATTGATGTACAGAAGTTTTTCAACTTCAGGTAAAAACTTGACATATAATATTGAACAAATTCAATGATTTTGTATTAGAGTCGAATAAAAACAGATAATGACTGAATAAATACGAGCCCAACCCCAAATGTAATCATACCCTTTGAAAAAATATATTAACAATAAGAAGAAATAAATTTTTAGATTACAATAATAGTTAAGACTATATTTGGGCATTTTTTTATTTTAGGTATTAATAAAGTGTACTGGATTTAAATATAATGTTATTTCCTAAATTTATCATTTTAACCTTAATCTACGGGCAAATATATAACAACAGACACGTGCTAATTTTTTTAGTTCCAACAATAAATAATACAATATTTATGTTAGTATTATTTGTAAAACTGAAGGCAAAGGAAACTGACAATATATTCAATTAATTACTATATTATATATAATTGCAACGTGATATTTATTTATTAAAGTACCACCTACAATTATATTAAAAACAAGAATAAATAAACTTCTGGATGCTATGATTATTACTCCAATTCAACAAATTTTATAATTTGTAATAAAATTTCTTAGGTTTAGTAATAATTTATTAGCAAATAAACCATTGTTTGCATATGACAAATATTTTCGTCTTTAATAAGTTGCAAATAATTTTTATTAAAGTAATAAAATTTAAGATGGCAATTAATTGAGTATATTGTCAGTTACCTTTTCCCTCAGTTTTATAGATAATACTAACATAAATATTGTATTATTTACTGATGGAACGAAAAAATTTAGGACTTGTCTTTTGTCATATATATTTGCCCGTAGATTATTGTTTAAATGAGAAATTTAGTTAATAACATTGTATTTAAATCCAGTACACTTTATTAATACATAAAATAAAAAATGCTGTTAATATAATTATTTCAGACGATAAGAATACATTTGGGGTTGAGCTCGTATAATTACAATAATATTATAAGGACTTATTACAGCAAAATATTCACACAAAACAAATCAATATCACGTATCTGCCATTGAAGCATTCTATAGCGAGCAGGTTGGCAAACCAACGCATAATCCTTTAACTTTTAAGCAAATCAGTCCGTTTGACAGGTCGCTAAAACTTTCAAAGGACTATCCAGCGATAGGAGTGTCAAAGGTGTAACTGTTACACAAGCCATGTGCTAAGAGAATTTGCGAGTATTTGCGCTCTGAATGGTGATAGAATCACAGCCTACGTAATTCCAACTTCTCATGCTGATGTGGTACAGAAAAGAATATTTGTATGATGCAACGAAGTGCAATTTTGTCAAAGTGGTTTTTTATCAGATTTAATATCAGGAAATTTAATTTTGTAAGTATGTAGCTGATGGAAATATGTAACAAAACTTTTAGATGTCGTGGCAAGTTAATAACAAATGACAGTAACATCTTAACAACATTTTAGTGATAACACATTTTGCAAAAACTATAGCCCTCAAAACACTATCCATTTTCTCCAAAATCTTCAAAATTTTCGAAATTCCAATTTTATATAGAGTGACACTGAAAAATGAGATACTCAAAATAATTTTTTTATTTACAATTATTTTGTAATTTTCTTCGTATATTTGTAAACTAGGCTTAGGGGCTCACAAATTTGGCATAATTGTAGCGCTTCCGATTTAATCGGAAGTGAAATTAACCTAACCCAAAAATGGGTAGATACACGAGTTTGACGATTTCATCATTTGATTCTATGAATAAAATTACTTAAGTTTACCAATTTTCAGAAAATTTGTTCTACTAGTTCAGTTTACACACCCAAAAAACTGAAATCCCTGAAAGTGGTCAAAATCGAAAAAACCCCAAGGGGTACGCCAAAAATTTATTGTGATTTTTTTGTCTTTTTCAGTTATTTTGTTCTAGAAATTGAATCCATTCTTCAAAAAAAATTAAATTTGAATATTTATGTAATTTTGACCGTGAAATCGAATCGCTAATAACTTATCTCCAACCATTTTTGGGTTATTGCCCAAAATTGGGATTTAAGAGGTCTACAGCGCGTTGAAATATATCTAAGAGTATAAAAAGTAGATTTTTGTATTTTATCCAAAGATGGGGTCTCGTGGCCGTGTGCCTGAGTGTCTGGTCGCGAAACGGGAGACCCCAGTTCGATCCGGCTGACATCAAAAATCATTTCGAATTTTAATGGCACAAAATTGATCCCTGTGGTCACTCTCCACGCCAGCAAAGAGTGCGCCTACAATTATTTCATCATTACCGAAATCTTTGTACAAAGCAGATTGGCACACCCAGCAATAGGTAACATGCCGTGATGATATATTTTATTTATTTAAAGTTAGATGTATATGATTTTTGGGGGACATAACTCAAAAATAGGTAGTAATACAAGCCTGTGGTGTGGGTAACAGCAATTTATCTTATGGAAGGGGCTTCATTTTCTCATCGTTCCTGAAAAAAATCTAATTTGACAGTGTTTAAGTCGTCCAGTAATAGTTTTCCAGCTTTGGCAGTTTCTAAATCTCCCATATGTAAGTTTGAAAGCATTCCAAAAGTAGATTAGTTGAAAGCTTTTAAGAAGAGGAAAAAGAGAATATTGAAGTGTTTTATTGTTGAAAGGAACTATTTCAACATATTTAAAATAAAATTCTAAAAAATGTGTCTTGTTCTCAATCATGCTAGCATAAACCATTGTACTATCAATGTTTGCAGTACTGTATTTTTTTAAATAAATATGACAATACCAGTTCATTACAAACAAAATCATGTAACAAGCGATAAAAGTAAATGGATCGTTAAGTTAGAAATTATTTATCTTTTAAGTAGGTTGCCAGCGAGGCGTTGAAGGGCAACGCATCACTGCATAATGTTATTACAGCTTTAAGAGCACCTACTTGAGAGAAAAAAAGTCCCAAAAAGATTCTGTAATGTCGGGAAAGTCGGTTGTAAGTGACGCATTTAATGGCATCTATAATAGAATAAAGGTAGGTGGTGCCACGAGCGCGAAACAGGTCAAGTGAAAATGTGATCGATGACGTTTTCAACTGACGTGTGCATTCGCGAAGTCTTGTTTGTTTTACTGGCGATGAGGTCGTCCCATTATCCATGCAACTTAAAATATGGTTAGTGTCACGCCAACATCAACAAGAGAACTCTTGCCAGCACTGGAGTGGAGAGACCGATTGCCAAAGACGATAAGATATCGACTTTGTCTGGCGACTTGAAGAGGGATGTTGTTTTGTGATATCGACGTTACGAAAAGTTAATCGAAATTTTGGTGCGGTCAGCCGCAAAATTACAGAACTGGTATGAATGTGGGGTAACCATGAATAAAGTTCAAACCTGTATATAATTAGTCAGGAATAGGAATAGTTTACAAGAGTACGAGCGCCAGTAACCACTAATTGACCGAAGTCAACTCCTATTTGTAACACTAATATGCTGTTCACAGCTCAAAGCAATTAACTACTATCTTTACATTTTAATTTTTGTGACAAAGCACTGATTAATAATTAATTTTATTGTAATAATTTGTCTTTATTTAATTTACGTATACTTACGACACTGGGAGTATAAAAGTTCGATACGTAGATAATAGAAATTTACTCACCTGAAACAAAGAAAAACAAAATTAGTAAAAATCTTACTAAACAAACAATAAATTTAATTCTTACATCTATAAAGGCATTACTAACTCATTATGTTTTTACCTCGCTAAGAGAGGTATTGGATTCATGCTAAAAATCGCATATGCAGATTTTAGTGAATAAGCACGTTTTAAGGTCCCTAGAATCCGATTATATCATTTTTACGATGATGTATGTGTATGTGGATGTTTGTGTGTGTGTGTGTGTGTGTTAGGAAGTAGATACGATTTCTCAAATTATATACGACTAAAGACCTATTTAACAACGAATTCCTCAATCTAACAGTAATGGGAAGAGTTGAATAGGTTCTGGTAACAATTGGACAACCGGAATTTATGTCACTACAAATAATAAAGATAATTAAATTCTCAATCTGATACATTAAAAAAAATTATCTCCTATAGGTTTAGTGATATAGTATATAATATACACACAGAATAATCTGTTGTAATAAATCTCGTTGCCCAAAAAAGAGTTGAGATATTTAAATGTTTGTAATTGACAGATAAAAAATGCATTATGTCAGTGTCAAAAATCAGCAGTTTTACTAACATTACTAGAAGATTTACCTGAGAGGTATGAGTACATTTAATATATCTTATTGTATTATTAATTAAATATGTATTTAAAATTATAGATATATTACATATATCCTAAGGAAATACTGCAAATTCTATAAATGAATTTGAAGAATTTTGATCATATTAGAAGAGTTGGACAAAATGTCTCATAGAACGAAAGAAGAGATACAATTTCAATTATTTGTGTGTACAAGATATGTTAAATTCATTACTTATAGGGCGCGAGCAGTCATGTGACTTTGTTGGTCTTGGCAAGCAATGTCGGGATCCGTGTCAGGATGACGGCTAGCAGTTATTTACATAGATGTCACAATTGTCATATGTCATAATTTTTCATTCAAAATTTCAAAATATTCTGATGGATAGAAAATCATGATGTTTTGAATGAAAAATTATGATACTTTGACACCTATATACATTATTACTAGCTGTCATTCGCGAATACTGAATTATTGACAAAACGTTTATGTAACGAATGATTTTTCCAGTCGTTAAAAAATAACGATATCGTTTTTTCGTTATGTAAAATTAAATTATTATTTACAGAATACCACTTTAACGATTATTGTCATAATGTAACGTTTTTCATTTATATGGGTGAAGTGTAAAACACAGACAAATATTATTAACTAAAAGAATATGTTTATTAAACATAAAAAAACAACTAACACTATGATTAAATAATTATAAACACTAAGAATATTATTAAATGTTTAAACACTACGATTATTTATCTAACAATATTTATATCACTACACTTAATTATATAACTACATTTATTTATGTTAACAACTGGTAAACTGTATATTTATATCACCAAGTTCATTACTCGTTGCTTATATATATATATATATATATATATATATATATATATATATATATATATATATATATATATATCAGACTGTCCCTCCGCTTTCTTTCGGCCGGTATTTATACAGCTTATATCATTCTAGAACCCTCTGAAGCGACAATGACCTGTATACAAAAGAAGTGGGTCACGGCGTAGTTAACCTCTAGCCGGCGCGTCGCGGGGATTTCAACATCTGGGAAATTCCGGGATTACGTTATCGCACTGGTACATTCTTTCAGCGGCGCACGTATACTTTTCTCTCCGGGGCGCACGTCACATTAATAATGATATAACAATCCATAATGAACGTTTACAGAATAAGCCTGTTAAACGATTTTCGTTATTATTTTAACAATATACCGTTTTAACGATGCTTACAGAATAGTTTTGTAAGTTACTGTGCATGTGTCTGAGATAAAATAAATAAATTAATAGACGATAATACTTGCTTGACGCAACCCTGATTGGCTGGAGCACTCATACTTAATCTCCACTTCAAAGCAATCTCGTAATACCTACTTAAAATTCCGGTCATTTCGAAATTAGATCAATCACATTTGAGTGCATAGACCCGAATTACCTGCTAGCTTGCTAGTTCTATTACACTGCATAGGTTGAAATACGATCCAGCATAGCATCCAGGTGAGTCTGGTTTTGCAGCGGTTGCGTTCGGTTGTTCTCGGCTATGTTCGGTTCCGGTTGGTTACATCTCCGCATGACAAATGAAAAGTACGGGTACGACACTAGACACCCAGGAATTTATACCGTTTGCTCGCTCAATGACAAATGAGAACGATTTGGAAATACAAATTAGCTATTTCGCGTTTATAACCTAAATGTGTTCTGAGATATACATCCCTGCCAGACTCAGACTCAGACTCACCGTAAGGGATGGTCTGGAAAATGTCAGCGAGATATTCCTGTCAGATAGCGGGTGTCTTAACCTAACTTGGGATGTTACGCACGATTTCATTACTCGAGAAAGATGGAGCGCAGGTCGAATGGAAGCAAATTAGATTATATTCAGGTATAAATCCTGTAATATTTTTTTTCGATGGAATAGGTACAATTGTAAGCATTGAAGTTTCAGTATTTTATCTAAAATATTACAAGTATTAAATCATATTCTTTCTAATAAGGAATATATACCATTTATGTACAGCAATAAGTAATAAGACCTGAAAATTATACTTTACTGGGTGAGCAAGCATATTCCAGAACGACCCGTAAGCGAGCTTTAGAAGCTTATGATTTCAGTAAAGACACTTTAAAGTCATATTTGGTACGAAATTTTTTTCGCAATCCTGAAAAAATCTGTTGTGGCCAGCACAATACCTCTCGCCACTTCCTTTTTTTGGTTACATATAAGTATAGGGCGCGAACAGTAATGTTACATTTTTGGGCTTCACAAGCAGATGTGTGGGCCCGTTTCACAATGATAATTAGTAATTATGTACATAGATGTCAAATGTTAGAATTTTTCATTAAAATTTTTAAGATTTTCTAAATTTACGTCAATTTATCACCAGGAGTTTAAAATTTACTTGTATGCCTTAGATATTTAACATTTAATTCTGCTCCACATGGAATTGGAAAATCACTAAATTTAGAATGAGAAATTTATACATAATTACTAGCTATCATTCTGACATGGGCCTCCATATCTGCTTGTCAAGGCCAACAAAATCATATGACTGCTCGCTCCCTATTGTATTTAACATTTCTTGTATACTCTACACCAAAAATTCTACTTACGCATATATCTATTCCATATATATTTAGATTGTTTAATTTTAAATTCATTTTTGATGAAGAAATTTTGTCCTCTTCTAATTTTTCGAAATGTTTCCAATTCTATTAATACATTATGAAATAATATAATGTATGTACTTCCCAGAAAAACTCTTCAGTAATGTCTTCGGATTTCTGACACTGACATTTATCTGTCAGTTACAAAAAAATTAAATTTTCAACTATTTTCCATGGCCATTCTTTCGGCTGTAAAATTTATTATAACAGATTATTTTACATATTATATTTCTTTTATCTCTAAATCTATAGAATATATTATAAAATATTTAAATGTATCAGAAAGAAAATTTATTTTTCTTTAATATTATCTAGAAAAAAATTCAAAAAATATTATTTAGAAGATTTTTTTTCAAGAATCTTCTACTTCCGGTTGTTCAATTGTTACTAAAACCTTTTCAGATCTTCCCATGAATGTCCGATTGGGAAATACGTAGTTAAACAAATTTAAAGTCTTATAGTTTTTGAGTAATCGTCCTTCCAACATCCTACATACATACACACACACATACATCCACACACACACACACACACACACACAGACATCATCGTAAAAATGTTAAAATCGGATTGTAGGGACCTTAAAACGTGCTTATTCAATAAAATCTGGATATGCGATTTTTAGCATGAATCCAATACCTCTCTTAGCGAGAGGTAAAAAAGAATAAATAAAAATCTTAGGTACGCATTATTTTATTTTTTATTGGGAAGAAATAAGAAATAAATAAATAAACAACTGATCGCCAAGGGAACATTCGTATAGGGATCAGAAAGTTGTTTTCCAAACCCTTATAGACAATTTTCCAATTCCTTATTTTCAATTTTGTTAGCTAAGTTAGTAAAGAAGGATTTTCCGGTCTAAAAAGTGATCAGCTCATTTTCTGGATTAAATGAGACTTTTTGTTTACCTTTAAGAAGTAATCTTAGATTTGTTTTCAACAAAAAAAAAATGTAAAAAAAGTAAAATGTAGTGGTGACCTTGGCTAATATTTAATTTTCAAATAACTTCTTAACTATTAGAAATTGAGAAAAATATTTCAAATAAAATTTTGTGGTATTTTTTTAGTTTATTATAAAAATTTGATGTGGCCAACACAATACCTTCCGTCAATTCGACGTATTAAGTACAAATTCCACACAGACATTTTTTTGCAAACTATTCTATGGGCGTTCTTTTTTTTAGGGGAGAAATGAACTGATCTTACCTCGTACTGAACTGAACTGAACTGAACTAAAAAGAACACTATGTTTCTTAAGATAAGAAGTAGAAAATAAAAACATATATATACATATATGTATAACATTATATTTCTAACATAATAATCTGCTAAATTGACTTATGGCTATAATCTGTTGTATTACGTTATGTGATTTGTTTTTGCTACCTTAAATTATTTTACATTTTTATATTTCCTGTTAAATTATTACACTAAGATATTATGTAATTTTTTCAAGAAAAACTGTTAAAATTAGGGTACTTCCGGTTAACCAATCATAACCAAACTCTTCATATTGACGTACGAAAGAGGAATATGAAAAAAATATAATTTTTGGCATTGTAGTGTTGGAGTTATCGAAAAAGAATTCTTTGTCACATACATACACACACACACACACACACACATACATACATAAAGATATCGTAAAAATAGTAAATTCGTATTGCAGGGACTCTAAAACGTGCTTATTCATTAAAAACTTACCATTATTTTTTTTAACCAAATACAATACCTTCATTACCTATAGGTGACGTAAGGTAAAAATGCCAAAAGACCTGTTTCTCGGAAACAGTTGAAGATGAGATCTGTTGATTAAGCTATTTTTACTCATTTTGGTCGGTATTATTTGCCTTTAAAGTTTGTACTGGAAGTTGTGAAACCTCCTGTATATTAACGTACCTACATATTGAAATATTTGTATGATGTTATTTACCCTAAATATATCGAAAGGTGGATATTGTATGAATAAATACTGTATGAGTATTGGAACTGATAACTTTAAGTAGTACAAATATAGGCCTTAAATTAATTAATTTACCATTTTGAACTTTAATAAGTATTTTGATATCATTTTTCTTTCAGATCATGAAAATTTAATTCTTAGAAATGAAAATAATTTAAAAGTGGTTTCTGTAGTGCACTCTCCACATCAGTAATAGGATCCCATGAAGTGACGAATATGACATTACCATTACCGATATTTATATACAAAGCAGATTGGCACACCCAGCAATGTGTAACATTAATGATATAATTAATAATGTAAGTACCTTATTCCACACGATATCACTGTTAATATTGAATTTGAATTCCACACATGTTTGTTTTAAAAAAAGTAACGCAGAAGCTTTCCTATTAAAAATTTACTGGAGTAAAGAACGACGCATTTAAAATTAGTTTTCTTAAGATGTATTGCCCTGCACATTTATTTTCCAAAGAATTTTCTCTGTTTGAAAGGTACTTCGTTCTAGAACAAACTAAAGTTTCACCGAGGTATGAAAAATTCATAGTTTACTTAATTCCATGATATTACTCTCCCGGGAGAAAATAAATGACAGTAGCGAGAAACGAGGTAAGAGTATTTAAAAGGAACAAACCATTAGGAATAGAATTAATTCTTCGAATATATGGTAAAAGTAATATGGAAATTCAGTTACGCCGACATAGGAATGTAAATCAAGATTTTTGTAATTACTATGAGAAACTACTTCAACCAGCAGACACACAAAAACTACTCGTAAAATATGTTAAATATTTCACTGTCCACATTTCGCTCAATTTAAATGCAGACTATAAATTGTAACTACAAGAATTCGTACTCTGAATTAAACATTTTCATCCTCACACTAACTAAAATAGAACTAAATTTTACACTTAATGGTAATGCATTCAGGAACATTTTTCTTAATATCATCCTGACTATTATAATAAAGTAGAACGCACTGCTTTAGTCAGGTGCAAAGTTGTGAGAAAGTAAAAATATTTCATTTTCTACGACTTCTGGTGTTCCCTAAGTCAATCATTTAGGACTAATTTTTACCTGCCGTCACCTTTAGGTAAGGAATGTATTATCTTTGGTTAAAAAATTCAATGATGAGTTTTTAGTGAATAAGCACGTTTTAGGGTCCATAGTACGATTTTAACATTTTTACGATGTCTGTATGTATGTGTGTATGTGTGTGTCTGTGTGTATGACGAAATTTCGGATCGCATAACTTCCATACCACGATTCTAAAAATTATATTTTTTTCGTATTATTCAAGTTTACATCTAGAAGAAGAGGTGATTAGATTTTGGTTATAATTGGTCAACCGAAAGTACGCTCATTTGAAGATTTTAATAGTTTTCTTGAAAAAACGCAGTAAATACTATTTGACATTTAACTTATAGAATATATTATTCTCTATACGATTTCATTGCATTTTATACTTCATATTCAATAGATATGGACTTAAAGAATTATAAAGATATTAAATTTCATAAATCAACCAGCTATGCTAACCATGCAAACTGCTAATATATACAGATAATTCAAATTGACAGATATCAATATGAATGGAAAGTAAATGAATGTGTCAGGGATGAGGATGTTGGGGAAGACACGGAAAGATACTGTACGGAATGAAAGAATAAGGGAAATAACTCTAGTGTAACAAATTTCTAGAAAGATACAAGAGACACGATTATAGTGGTTGAACATATCGTGATGAGAGATGAAGAATATATTGGAAGAATAATCAATAGCTTATTATCAAAAAATAATATTTAGAAGATTTTTTTAGGATCTGCTACTTCCGGTTGTGCAATTATATCTTCACAGTAATGTCGGAATGAGAAATACAGATATTAAGTATTATAGTTTTTGAGAAATCATCTTTCCTAAACCGCCCCCCCCCCCACACACACATACATCCACAAACATACATATTATTGTAAAAATATTAAAATCGGATTGAAGGGATCTTAAAACGTGCTTAATCATCTGGATATGCGATTTATAGCTTGAATCCAATATCTCTCTTAGCGATAGATAAAAATGAATCAAATGTTCAACAAAACTGATATTTTTTTACTCATTTTATAAACTTTTCCTAATGAAACGAAATACTTTTCTCAACATTAATTACTTTTGGTGAAATCACAAATTTTGTTATTCTTTCATTAATAGTAACCACAACGTTATGAAGAATCTTTTACTTTCTTAAAACAATACTTTAAAACCGAGAAAGTTGCAAACCATAATAAAATTAAGTCAGAAAAGTAAGTAATAATAATAACAGTTTTTCTTTTCGCAGTGCATGTAACAGAAAAGGTTATCCTGTGTAAGCTTTAATATTTATTACATGTTGCTAATTAATTATCTTTATAAAAGCATGGATTTTACAGTATTTCATTAGTTCATGTAGGTAAAGTTTGAGCAACAATCTCTTATTAATAAAGTAACTGTATACTACACCACTAATAAAGTTAGGTTTCTCAGAGTGTTGTTTTTGGTTTTCCTAGTTTTAGTTAAGTAGAAACTAGAAGTAATAAGTGTTAGAAGAGTACATAAGACTATGTAGAGTAATTATAGTCATTAGTTATAGTTTATCACGCGTGATTACGCTTCAGCACTATCAGCATCCTCTATAAAGCGGAAAAGCCGGAAAACTTCATTTCCCAGTCAGGAGAGCATCACTTAAGACTTTCATAAAGCCCGATAATATTTATGGGAGTAAATTACTTCACGGCAGCATAAATTAACGCTAGGAGAAAAGTAAATTGCACTCGATGTTTGTGCTTAATCGTCGCTGCACTTTTTGCAAGGCTGGTAGCCATTATTGCACTCATTTGTGCTAGTTTTTTCAATGCAATGTCACCGGAGAATAATGACAACCCTAATGCACTTGTTCAACTATTTAGTTGTCTTTAGAAACATTTTGTTTAATTCCATACTAGATTATTTTAATGACTTCCTAAATTTTACTGTTTTTGATTTTTTATGTTATTCTTTATTTTAATAATAATAATTCTTCATTGTATTTAAAGTTAAACTTATTACAATCGATATTAATGGGGGTGAGTTAATTTTCGCATATATTTTATATCTTCGGCTTTTTTACCTTCCGTCATTTTTAGGTAAGGAAGGTATTGACTTTGGTCAAAAAAAAAATTGATGGTGAGCTTTTAATGAATAAACACATTTTAGGGTTTCAATAATACGATTTTACTATATTTACAATGATATTTGCGCGCGCGCGTGCGTGTGTGTGACGAAATTTTCTCTGTCGATAACTTCAACTCTACAATTCTAAAAATTATAAATCTTGTACAATCATTTGGAAATAATAACTTGGTAATAAATAAATTACATATACCTTTCAGAAATATACTACCAATCTCATCAACGAATTGGAAGAATCTCGAACATTTTTTAAAAAAATAATAGGAAAAAACTTGCTCATACTCATAGAATGAATTTAAATAAAATAAATAAATATATCATCATGGCATATTACCCATTGCTGAGTGTGCCAATCTGCTTTGTACACAGATATCGGTAATGATGAAATATTTGTACCGTGTGGGCGCTTACCAGGCGGCACCTTACGGGCACTAAATGCTGGCGTGGAGAGTGCACCACAGGGGGATAAAAATATCTAAATATAAAGAATAAATGTAATTAGAATTTTTGTGTATACAAGAAATGTTAAATACAGTGTGTTCAATAAAAAACCTACCTCGGAGTAGGCTATGAACAGCGAAACGTATGTCTGATCATTATTCATTCAAAAGTTAAAATTGTCAAAATTGATCTTGAAATGTAATTTTATGGAGAAAAGATTATAAAGAAGGATACAGTCGTTTTCTAATTTGTTTCCATTTCTAAAATAAGATTCAAGAAGAAAAGCTTTGATTTATTTAGATAACATTTTTGACAATATCTCGTTTCAAATTGATATTTAATTAAATATTTTTAAATTGACATACGCTTCTTGGTTTATAGCATACTCCGAGTTAGGTATTTTTTAACATACTACAATGGAAATGGCGAGAGGTATTTTGCTGGCCACAACAGATTTTTTTTGTTTACAATAGCTATACTTAACCACCTAAGCAGTAGATAGTATGTCCAATATTTAGAGTACATTAATGATTCAAAACAAAAATATTGGTATTCCTACATTCGCAACTGTCTGATTGATTCGATGTGGGACTTAGCCCTCTTGAGTGTATGTAAATTAAATAAATTAATTAATTTTCTTTTTATTGAGGACTATTACAGAAAAATATTGTCTGCTTTATATGAGGAAAATATGATTCTGAAACTCCATACAAATTGCATTTATTTTAGATATTAAATTTATTCGTTGGAAATAAGACACTATGTATGTCTTAATAAAACAGTATCTGATATTTTAAGTTGATAGTTTCACTTATGCATGACACTTTGAAAGTTGTTAAATGTTTTTACGAGAAATTTAATAATTCAGTACGTAAAGTAACGATAACGATGAAATATTACCGCGAAAGTAAAAGATTTTAATTTAGATGCATTTCGCAATTAACAATTTGTTACACTTTATCGCGAACATATAACGCGTCATTCGTATGTGTCTAATGAGCAACTTTAAGGTTATAAATTCTCCGTATGGTTTGTGAAGTTTTTGAAATGAAAAACCATGGTGCACATATATCTGCGTGCTCAGTGTTCAGTTCTCCGGTTCTCCCAGGGACAAGTTAACCCCAAGATTTAAGCTCGTTCTTTCTACACGTTCGCTAAAACACCGTTCTAACTCTGGGAACACTCCACCGGAGCCTTTCTAGGTTTTACTCCGTGATTAATGTGATAATAACGTGGCAGTTTTAATTCCAGTGCAGCACTCGAGGGATTTGTAATAAATATGTTGATAAAAACAGGGCAAATGAGTGCAATAGATGGCTAGCAAGTGCAAAAAGTGCAATGGCGATTAAACACAAGTAGCAATTTGCTTTTATTCGTGTCTTTTTAAAAAAGGATCACGGTATTATGAGGTAAATATGCTCTATTTAAATTATATTTCTAGTGTTTTAATATTTAAAGTATATTTGTACGAGGGTTATTTCATAATTGTTAGTTTATTCATTTTGTAACGTTTATTTATTTGGGTAAAAATCAGAGAAATATTATTAATTAAAATAATTCGTTTATTAAACGATAAATAATTAGGATAAATATTAAAAAGATAATAAAAATAACTAACACTATGATTAAATAATTATAAACACTAATTTAGGACTAAGAATATTATTAAATACTTAAACATTAAGATTATTTATTTAAAAAATATTTATATCACTATATTTATTTATATAACTACATTTATTTATGTTCACCACACGTAGACTCTTTATTTATATCACCCACTGTTCATTGCTCGTTGCTTCTATATAACAGACTGTTTTTGCTGGCTTTGGCGACGGGTTTATATAGCGCGATGTCCTTCACGAACTTTCCGACGCCACAATGACTTTGAATACAAAGGATTCAGGTCACCGGTGTAATTAACACATGTAGACGTATGGGTTTTTCCGCCGGCGGGGATTACGTCATCGCTCAGGAATATTCTACGGCGCTTGTATACTCTTAAGTCAGGGGCGCACGTTACAATTTGTTTATTTTTATTAAAATCCTTCAATACAGTCTCCCTGCTTCTCAATGATCAAGTCTCAACGTCTGGGAAGCTTTAATAATCTATCCGAGACACAATCTCTGTTCATCTGTCGAATGGCTTAGGTAACGGCAACATTAATGTCTTTCAGAGATGGGAAACGATATCCACACATAGGCTGTTTCAGATTTGGGAATAGGTCGAAGTCTGGTGGACTCATGTCCGTACTGTAGGGAGCATGAGGTAACACTTCCCAACCGTATTCACGCAGTTTTTCAGTTCACGATGTGGGGGTGAGCATTGTCATGGAGAATGAATGACCCAGCCTCGACAAATGAGGTCGGGTTTTGTGCAATTTTCCACGCAGGTTTGCACATGATGATTCGTTTTTAATCATAAGCGAAGATCATCATTTCTTTGACTTTTGATTGAGCTCTCTGAAATTGTTTTGGCCGTGGAGAATTTGGACTTCTCCAGTCTTTGGGCGACACACTGTACTACAATCCACTGTTAACTGATCGCAAACTTCACTTAAAGCACTGTGGATTTCTGTTAGGTTTCAACATAATACCCAAGACACGTGCAGGCTTCATTTCTAACTGACCTTTGTGAGAAACAAATTACACTATAGTTAAAAACAAAACACACGCTGCTCTCCCAATCCTTCTACTACAGTTGACGTAAATATCAACATTGTTGCATCATCCAATTCACAGTGTTGCCAATCTGTGCATTATTTATGAAATGGCCCTCGTATGTTCTACTTGAACTTGGCATGATTATTAAAAAAATGACCTCTTTATCAAAATGCAAACGAACAATACTAGTGAAATTTCATTGCCGAAAGTAGTACATATTACATTAAATTAATGTATTCGCAGAATCGGTTGAACAAGTACCTAATGTTAATTTAATTCCTAGAAATTATTCAGAAGAAACTAACAAAATTATTTCCGCCTACTGAATATTTGTGTATGCAAATAGACAACGCTATATCAAATACGAAATTATCTTCAAATTAATAATGAACTTCTTGTTGAAGTTGTGGCTTGAATTTTCACGTGATATACTAATTTAATTCCACTTTAGTATTTTACTGTCGTTTGTTTCAGTGTCAGGGTACTGAATACACGCATTAAAATCTACAAACAAACGAGAAAATAATTAGACGGGCACGCGTTTTTCCCATTTGCCAGGAAAAATTCTACAAAACATAAAAATTTATTTTTAAAATGTATGAGAACATCAAAAACGTAAAGAGGAAATAAATTTAAAAAATGTAAAATGAAGATAATAATTAAATAAATCAAAATAAAAATATATCATCACGGCATATTACCCATTGCTGGTTATTCCACTCTGCTTTGTACACAGATTTCGGTAATAATGATGACATATATGTACCGGGTGGGCGTTTAACAACGGGCTCTCATTGCTGGCGTGGAGAGTGCACCACGGGGGTCAAGTAAAATTCGAAATATTTGGCGTCGGTCGGGATCGATAAGATAATAATTAAATTTTAAATTACGAACGTTATAAAACAGCAACTATATTTTTAAAAATCTGATGCGGCCAGCACAATACCTTCCGTCAATCCTGTGTATTATGTATAAATTCTATACATAAATTTTATTTTAAAAAATTCGAATTTTTTTGTCTTCCCCAACATCTTTCTCAACATACTCATCTCTGCCACATTCATTTACTTTTCATTGATATTGACATCTGTCAATTGAATTATCTGAATATATTAGCAATGTTCAAGATAGCATGGCTGGCTGATTTATAAAATTTAATATCTTTATAATTCTTTCACTCTACGTCTGTTAAATATGAAGAATAAAATGCAATCAAATCGTATAGAGAATAATATATTCTTTAAGTTATAATAACGTTAAGTTTGACATTTTTAAATGATATTTAACTGTTAAAATCTTCAAATGAAGATACTTCGGGTTGATCAATTATAACCAAAATCTAATCAGCTCTTCTTCTACATGAGAAATACGAAAAAAATTATAATTTTTGAATCGTGGTATTGAAGTTATGCGATCAACACATACAAACATACATACATACAGACACATCCTTACCCAAAGGTGACGGAAGGTAAAAATGAACTTTCTATATAAAAAACAAATTATTAATACTTAGCATATGCTGTAAATGTCAACATACTCCATCACAATTTTATTTTACGTAAAAAAAGTCATTCAAATAGGTCAAACAAATACCTGTATGGTATAGTACATTACTTTTACAAAAAGTAAATTACGGCAACAAATATCTACAAACATTGTTTAACATCACTAACAAAAAAATATTTTTAATAGCTATGACAATATGAAATGGAAACTAGGGCACAGTAATTTATACCCAGCGTTTTAAATATATTTTTATCTAGTAGTAATAATAAGGAGTGTAGTCACAAAGTTGTTGTTTTTACCTTCCGTCACCTTAGATATTGTCTGGTCAAAAAAATCAATGATGAGTTTTTAGTGAATAAGCATGTTTTAGGGTCCCTATAATACGATTTTACCATTTTTATGATGATGGCTGTATGAATGTGTGTGTGTGTGTGTGTGTGTGTGTGTGACGAAAGATTCGGATAACTTCAATAACACGATTCCAAATATTATATTTTTTTCGTATTCCTCAAGTTTACATCCAGAAGAACAACTGATTAGATTTTGGTTATAATTGGTGAACCGGAAGTAGCCTCATTTGAAAATTTAACAGTTAAATTTGATTTATTAACATTTAACGTTATTATAACTTGAAGAATATATTATTCTCTATACAGTTTCATTGCATTTTATACTTCAAATTCAATAGAGTTAAAGAATTTTAAAGAAATTAAATTTTGGAAACTACTAATATATTCATATAAATCTAATTGACAGATGCCAGTATAAATGAAAATAAATGAATGTGGTAGAGATGAGGATGTTGAAGTAGATGCTGGGGAAGGTAGGTAAGGAAATAACTCTAGTGTTACAAGTTTCTAGAAAGATACAAGAGAGATGATTACATTGATTTGAAAATGTCATGAGGAGAAATGAAGAATATATATTGGATGAAGAATGAATAGCTTAGTAATAGAAGGTTGAAGAAACAGAGGAAGGCCAAAGATAAGATGGAAGGACTGTATTACGGAAGACTTGAGAGAAAAGGAACTGAATAAGAACGACACGTAGAACAGAAATGAATGGAAGAAGAAAATAAAAATAGCGACCCCTAACGAATGGAGAAAGCTAAAGAAGAAGTAGATGTTAGTGTCAAGTGTAATTTGCATAGTTTGTTCATGAAATAATTTTACTGGAAATTTAGAATCTTTTGCAAGAAAATTTATGTATGGAATTTATACATAATACACAGGATTGACGGAAGGTATTGTGCTGGCCACAACAGTTTTTTTTAAAATTAATTACTATGTACACAGGGTTAGTCAAGAGAAATGTGGTAAACTTCAGCAGTATATGCTACGTAGCTACGCCATGACTAATAGTGCGATTCTGAACTAAAGGCGCTACATGGCTGTAAATATACAGCGATGTACTTTGCAGCGCGCTGTAACTGAAAATTTTACATCGCACTGAAAATTTCTATTCTGAATGTACCGCTTACTTTAAATTGCAGCTAACACTTTCTTAATAAAGTATAAGACAAACCAAAAAAAACGAAAACGTTATTTACTACAGACCAATATGCAATATACATATAGGTATAAATGAAATGAAGGATTATTCGTTTCGCAGAGGAACAATTAATCCGACAATGAAAATTACTTAATAAACAAGTGGAAAGATTTACCCACAAAGTTAATTTTTTTTGGTAATGGGAGCCCAATTTTTCCTATTTCTAGCATCTAAATTTAATGGAAAAAACTTATATTTTCTGCATCGACGCATTTAATTCTTGTAAAATATTTAAACTACTCATTACAGTCACAATTAAAATGTACCTACTGTCAGTAATTTTCTTCCAATAATAACTATTAAAACACAGGTCCTTCATTATTATTCATCGTGACACTATTGTATAATTTTTTTAATTAATTTATCAGCTGTCAGAATTTAAGTTGTAAAAGATCCGTCGTCTATTTCGACTTAAATTTTACAGCGCTACTGTATCTCTACATGCACAATAGCTTACAGCGTTAACATTTAGGTTCAGAATGGGCTCATAAACTCTAATCGAAATACAGCAAATTTATATAAAATCGTAAAATACTTACTGATTTATAAGTAGTAAAGTTAAATAATTAAAAAAAAAAAATCTTCATGACATTTATGTCAGCTACATACATTTGAAATATGAACTGTATTAATAAATTCTGTTTATCTTTAAAACATAAACACCGGGATTTATAAAATTGATTATTTTATTAATTTATCTATAAAATATATAGAATAATTATTAATGCATGCCCAATAGAAAATTCAATAATCTTTCATTTTTATAATAATATAATCGCGAAAAAATGACATTTAAAGATATTTATGAAAGAAAAACTATTTTTTGCAAGACCAGGGTCCGTATTTTTGAGCGTTCGTCATTTCGTTCGTATTCGTATTCGCGTTCGTTTTCATGCTAGCAGTCACAGTATTCTGTGTTTGAAAAACAATATTGGATATGTAATTGTCAGTGTCAACTGTATTGCAGCATTTATTCACATCATTTACAAGTTAAAAAAAATATTTATTAAACATTGATAAATATATGATAAAAATGAACTCTTAACTTGTAAGTGATCTGATCTGAATAAATGTGACAATACAATTAACACTGACACTGACATATATAATATTATTTTTTAAACACAGGCTACTATCACTACTAACATGAAAACGAAAGCGAATACGAATACGAATGTAATTACGAACGCTCAAGAATAAGGGCCCTGGTTTTTTTAACTTTACCGATAGGGTTTCCAAGGCAGTAAGTTTTGTTTACAAATTACTGATCAGTAAGTGATGTGGTACTGATCAGTAAGTGATATGACTGACCGGTAAGTGATGTGACTACCTACCGATCTGGAGGCGGTGAAAATTACATAAATAAAAATCTGTTGTGGCCAGCACAATACCTCTCGCCACTTCCTTTTTTTGGTTACATAAGTATAGGGCGCGAACGGTAATGTTACATTTTTGGGCTTGACAAGCAAATGTGTGGGCCCGTTTCAGAATGATAATTAGTAATTATGTACATAGATGTCAAATGTTAGAATTTTTCATTAAAAATTTCAAGATTTTCTAAATTTACGTAGTTAATTTTTCTTGATAATATAATTAATAAAAGAATTGATTCATAATAGATAATTTATTAAAGACATTACCAAGAAATGAGAAATATATGTTGCTATGTACGAAAATAATAAAAAGTATTCTAATTTAATATGTTAATGTCTTTATTGAAACCTGTATACATTACATTATTTTAATCAAATAATATTAGATTACAGTCGACTCTCTCTAATTCAAACTCTCTCTTATTGTTATTTAAAATCATTCTGACATGGGCCCCCATATCTGCTTGTCAAGGCCAACAAAGCCACATATCTGCTCGCGCCCTAATGTATTTCTTGTATACCTACACTATACACCAAAAATTCTATTTATATTTATTTCTGTTAGATTTAATAATATTTATTATTTATTGTACTGTAGAATGAAGAAAATATAAAGTAATAACTCAACAAAAATGGTTTTACATCCGCCCAACACAAGGCCGGGTGAGGTTCTGTCGAACGTCCCCTTGGACATGCGTACGCGCAGATGACTTCTCATGCGTGCGCGCAGATGGCTTCCCTATGCGTACACGCAGATAGTTTCTCTAGAGAGGGAAAAGCGCGGCAAGCGCCAACAATTCCATATATTTAGATTTTTTAAATTTAAATTCATGATTCCAATTAATTGTCGGAAGTAACAGTATTTCTGAAAGGAATGTGTAATATACCTATAATATTAATTATGTAGCTATTAATACTTAAAAAAAAAATATAATGTATGGTACTACTTCCCAGAAAAAGTCTTCAGTAATGTCTTCGGATTTCTGACACTGACATTTATTATAAACAATTTAAATTATCAACTATTTTCCATGGCATTCTTTCAGCTGTAAAATTTATTACAACAGATTATTTCATATATTATATTTATTTTATCTCTAAATCTATAGAATATATAATAAAATATTTAAATGTATCAGATAGAGAATTTAATTTCCGTATATTTTACCTGGCTGTATGCATAAAGCAAAGATTATTTTTATAAATACAAATAATATATTCATATAAATCTATGACGTATAAACTTCTTTATTATTCAATAATAGCATGTCTCAACATAAAGATATTTACCATAAATTATGTTACAATAAATTACAAAGTAGAGTTTACCATATATAAATATTAGGCTGGTAACAGCAATTTTCAATTCGAACAACTTTGTTTACTTTCTCTTCATATTCTTCTAGTAAAAACATTAATTTTGGGCGGTCTAAAATGTATATATCTGGATTGTGCATCTATTCTTATATATCTTCTTTTACATTTTATTTTTTCATACTTGTTATATCTAAATAACCTTTATTCCCTTTAATAAAGTGACGGATATATTGCACTCCGATTATTCTTATATCGATGTGTAATTTTGTCAATATTTACAACTTACTTGAGAAGAATTTGATAGCTTTTTCGCAGTTCAAAGTTACTCTAGTCTACAGTACTGGTGTACATTGTCCTATAATGTTTGAAACAAATTTTTAGTCCTTCAACCTAGACTTGTCATCTCCATAATAGTCACAGATCAAGAATTAAGAGATTCTCCAAATACATTTTTTTTTCATTACTCATTATTTCTGACACTGACATTTATCTGTCAGTTACAAATAATTTAAATTTGCAACTATTTTTCATGGCATCCTTTCGGTTGTAAAATTAATTACAACATTATTTTATATATTATATTCCTTTTATCTCTAAATCTATAAAATATGTATAAAAATATTTAAATGTATCAGAAAGAGAATTTATTTTTCTTTAATATTATCAAGAAAAATTTTCAAAAAATAATATTTAGAAGATTTTTTTTCAAGAATCTTCTACTTCCGGTTGTCCAATTGTTACCAAAACCTTTTCAGATCTTCCCGGGAATGTCCGATTGGGAAATACGTTGTTAAACAAATTTTAAGTCTTATAGTTTTTGAGTAACCGTCCTTCCAACATCCCACACACACACACACACACACACACACATCCACACACACACACACACACACACACAGACATCATCGTAAAAATGTTAAAATCGGATTGTAAGGACCTTAAAACGTGCTTATTCAATAAAATCTGGATATGCGATTTTTAGCATGAATGCAATACCTCTCTTAGCGAGAGGTAAAAAATAAATGTACAATTTTTAAAGCTTTAACGACTACAAAACAACGATCATAGCTAACTTAAAAATGACAACTAATTTTTTTTAAATATCAAAATATTTTTTAAATAATTCTAAACTTTAATTTGTTATTATTGGAACGATCGTGCAAAAATATAATAAGCATTGCGGGCATTAAGTGCTTCTTACCGGTATCGGATGTAATGCTCAACCGGTAAGGTGCACTTACTGTCCTTAATACTTAAATAACTATTGAGCATCTAGTAAAGTGCGATTTACAGTTATCCGATTTACACCAAAATCTAATGGCTTCTTCCATATTAGAGTGAGGTCGAAATACAAGGCTGCAAAATTCTGCGGTTATTATTTGAGCTAAAGTGACCAGAAGATCCACACTCAGACACATACACACACATACATACACTCATACACTCATACACACATACACACACACACACATACCACACATACACACCCTGAAACGTGGTCATTTATCAAAATCTCGATATGCGATTTTTAGCATGATCCCTGTACCTCCCTAACCAAGCGTAGCGAGAGATAAAAAAGTTATTTTGAGTGTTTCGTTTTTCAGTGTCACCCTGTATACTTTCGAGACTGCTAAGACTCCATGAAAATTCTTATGAGAAACCAGTTGGCAAGAACATAAGTGACCATTACTGTTAAAACATTCAGTGAAGCTTGAAGCATCATTAGTTGTTCCCTTTCAGGAAGAAACGCGTCCCGTACGCAAGTGTGCACCCATTAGGGCATTTTCCGGTCAGCGCATCTTGTGTGACAAAACCTTTGACTTGTCGCTGCATTGTACCAGTCGACGCAGTCTCCGAAAAACACTTGTTTGTTACTCAGGCCTTAAACGCCCCGGACGCAAACGGGAAGCCATTAATCACGCTGAGTGATTTGAGATTCTATCTGCGAAAGTCAGGGACGGATTTATACAACAGCGAGGAAAATAAATTTCATGCTCTTTTATACTCATTTACTTTTTGTGTAATGAAAATCACTCTTCTAACGGAGCAAATATTTTTAAAATCGTGGTGTAAACCTAAATTCTGGTAATTTTCTTTTATGTGTCAAATGTTTTCAAAGATCTGGGAAAACGTTTCAACTTTCAGCATTAAAATTTATAGAAAATGTTTTTGTTTTCGTCTAAAAATATTGATATTTCTTATATACTGAATTATTATTTGTCGGATATGTTACTATAGGACATACAGATATCACTAACGATTTTTAACAGTTGTCTAGCTATGAAGTGCCTTCAATTAAAAATTACGTAAAATAATACGTATGTATTTTAGATTTCGCGCGCGCGTGTGTGTGTGTGTGTGTGTGTGTGTGTGTATGACGATCGTTTCGGATCGAAAACTCCAATACCACGATTCAGAAAATTATAATTTTTTCTACAGTCTACATAGAAAGTAGCCATTTGCGCTCTCTTTTGTCAACGCAAAATGTCACTTTGCCGCTCTAGCATGACAAAGTAGAAAAAACGCTCGCTGTCTAAATTTCTAACTATACAATGTTGAGAAATGTCTTTTGTCTACATTTTTAATGGAAACGTTTAGTCAAGAACTAATGGCACTGTAGTGACACATTTACCACCTTTACAAATCAATCTGACATATAACTGCTCTGTCGGTATATTACATAATCAAAAAAAAAATGTTGCACTATTGTGAAAATAAAATAGGGCATTCATTTACAAAAACGAAAGTATAAAATGTTTAGATTAGATTGAAGCAATAGGGCAGGAAGAATGGGAAATAACGATAAATTAAAATTAAATATAAAAGACGTTTTTTCTTTATATTAATCTTTATTAATTGAGTAGTAGTGTAAGTACAAAGTGTACATTTTATTATTTTTTGTTATGGTGGAGGACCCCACTGTGGCGACCATAGAAAAGATCTTGTATGTTTCGAGCACAAATGGACATTGTCGATTTCGAGAGAATGCAACAACCTCTCAATCGACAATGTCCTATTTTATGCTCTTAATACACAAATAGCTATTTTCATATTCCTCGAATTTCGATGCATATGCAGACGTGATTAGATATTGGTTATAATTGGTCCACCGGAATTACCCTCATTTGCAACTTTCAGCAGTTTTTCTTCAGAAAACGCAGTTAAATATCATTTATTGACATATAATGTTTATAAATTTTAAATAATTATAATCTACGTATATGTGACGGCTTAAAGTTCACAATAATTTATATATTTGCGCATTGTTCGCGCTGAGTATTCATCTCTCCATTTTAGAAGAGTGTACTCGTTACGATTTGTAAAAAGACTTGTGAAATATTCATTGACTTCGATGGGAACTCGTGGCTCAGTTGGTTAGAGCGTCCTACTAGATATAGGAAGGCCCTGGGTTCAAATCCCAGCGAGGTCCATGAATTTTTCACAATTTCTTTCTTCGTTTATTTAATTTCTCCTCGACCTACTATAGCCCATTTCTACGATTTAAATATATTTTTCTCTATACGATGTGATTGCATTTTATACTTCATATTCAATAGAAATAGAGTTAAAGAATTATTATTAAATTTCATAAATCAGCCAGCTATGCTAAGCATGGAAACTGCTAATATATTTAGATAATTCAAATTGACATATGTCTATAACTCTATATCAATGAAAAGTAAATGAATGTGGCAAAAGTGTCTACAAAGATACAAAAATGAATAGCTTAGTAAAAGAAAGTGGAAGAAACAGAGGAAGAAAGATGGAAGGACTTGTATTGCGGAAGACTTGAGAGAAAAAGGAACTCAATGGGGACGACACGCAAAACCCCAAAGAATGGGAAAAGCTAAAGAAGAAGTCAGTGCCATGTGTAGTTTGCATAGTTCATAAAATAATTTTACAGGAAATTTAGAATCTTTTGCAAGAAAATTTATTAATGGAATTCGTACATAATACACAGGATTGGCGGAAGGTAATGTGTTGGCCACATCAGATGTAACTTTTCTAACTTGTATAATTTGTTATACAATTTCTTTGTTATAATTTTCAATACATTTTCAAATACCAACTCACAAACGTTAGGAAACGTTAGTTGTTGATAAAAATGAAAATTAGGGAATCGTTGGTGATATTGACCATTAATTAATTTGAAAGTTTCGTTATTTTACAAATTACTAAGTGTTTAGTGAGGCCACAAAGTTAACTGCGTTATGTATCAAAAATAATTTCGTTGTTTTTATTAAAGATAATAAGGACTCCAATTCTAATATCTTTGGGTCCATTTCTGTCGAGTGTTGTTCAAAACAAGCACGAAGTTAACACGCAATCTACTATTTATTCATGTTTATTTTTGTTTATGTGCATTAACGTTCTCCGCTGAGATGGATGCGAACGTTTAGTCAAGAACGAGTAGTTCCGTCTGTTTTTCCTTTCTAAACGAGGAGGAATGTCTTGAAGGGAGTTCATTTTGTTTTTAGTATGTCATAACTCTTTCAGCTAGTTCAGAATGCGAATAGGTTATTCCTTGTTATTAACCGAACGTAACGTAAATAGCGCCATAGATCGAAAAGGAAAGAAAGTGCGTGCCGTATAGACGATATATATACGAATAGTTGTTGAATCGAAAGCTGGTAGATCGCCAACAACCTTTTCCCACAAATATCATTACAGCGGTAATTTTTGTACGATGCTTGTAAAATTGAATGTTTAAACTGCCATGTTATATTTTTTTTAAATCAGTGGTTCTCATGTTGCAACAATATTTTTACCTCTCGCTAAGAGAGGTAATGGATTCATGCTAAAAATCGCATATCCAGATTTTATTGAATAAGCACGTTTTAAGGTCCCTACAATCCGATTTTAACATTTTTACGATGATGTCTGTGTGTGTGTGTGTGTGTGTGTGTGTGTGTGTGTGTGTGTGGATGTGTGTGTGTGGGATGTTGGAAGGACGGTTACTCAAAAACTATAAGACTTAAAATTTGTTTAACAACGTATTTCCCAATCGGACATTCATGGGAAGATCTGAAAAGGTTTTGGTAACAATTGGACAACCGGAAGTAGAAGATTCTTGAAAAAAAATCTTCTAAATATTATTTTTTGAAAATTTTTCTTGATAATATTAAAGAAAAATAAATTCTCTTTCTGATACATTTAAATATTTTTATACATATTTTATAGATTTAGAGATAAAAGGAATATAATATATAAAATAATGTTGTAATTAATTTTACAACCGAAAGGATGTCAAGAAAAATAGTTGCAAATTTAAATTATTTGTAACTGACAGATAAATGTCAGTGTCAGAAATAATGAGTAATGAAAGAAAAATGTATTTGGAGAATCCCTTAATTCTTGATCTGTGACTATTATGGAGATGGCAAGTCTAGGTTGAAGGACTTAAATTTGTTTCAAACATTATGGGACAATGTACACCAGTACTGTAGACTAGAGTAACTTTGAATTGCGAAAAAGCTATCAAATTCTTCTCAAGTAAGTTGTAAATATTGACAAAATTACACATCGATATAAGAATAATCGGAGTGCAATCTATCCGTCACTTTATTAAAAGGAATTAGTGTTATTTAGATATAACAAGTATGAAAAAATAAAATGTAAAAGAAGATATATAAGAATAGATGCACAATCCAGATATATACATTTTAGACCGCCCAAAATAAATGTTTTTACTAGAAGAATATGAAGAGAAAGTAAACAAAGTTGTTCGAATTGAAAATTGCTGTTACCAGCCTAATATTTATATATGGTAAACTCTACTTTGTAATTTATTGTAACATAATTTATGGTAAATATCTTTATGTTGAGACATGCTATTATTGAATAATAAAGAAGTTTATACGTCATAGATTTATATGAATATATTATTTGTATTTATAAAAATAATCTTTGCTTTATGCATACAGCCAGGTAAAATATACGGCGAGAGGTTATGTGCTGGCCACATCAGATTTTTTGGAATGGAATTATACATATTTTGTATGCCTATTCGATAGCGTGTTTTTTTTTTTCTGAATTCAACCATGTATTAATTTTATATTCTTACATGATCAAAATATTGAGCCAAATGCGATTGAAATTTATATAAATTTGAATTTTATTGTCATTTTTCAGTGGGTTATGTATGAAAATCAAGAATTGCTACTTGTCAATTTGAATTATTTAGGATAGAAATCAAATAGAACACTGTTTATAACGTTAACAAATACTTGTTTCATTTTAATTTAAGCTTCATTGTTTTTCATTCATAGCCTACTGAAAATAACTACAAAAATTAAAATTATTTAAATTTCAATTGAATTTTTCTCAATATTTATGTAAGGATATAGAATAATCCCATGTTTGAATTCAGAAAAAAAAATACTCTATCGAATGGTACAAAATATATAATCATATTTAAAAAAATATAACTTTGTGTTATAACTTGAGAACCACTGGTTTTAAAAAACATTTTCTTCTCTAATGGGATGTCCCCCTTGGTCTTCTACAATTTTGTTCTATACTATTTTTTTGTAACTGTAATAATAACGATAATAATGGCGGTGGTCGGTTTTGGTGTTACTAGCTGTTACTCTGACACGAGCCCCTATATTTGCTTGTCAAGGCGAACATTACTGCTCGCATTTTATAGAATGAATTTAAAAATTAAAAATCTAAATATGAAGAATAGGTATAAGTACAAATTTTGGTGTAAAGTGTATACATACAAGAAATGTTAAATACAATACTTATATAACCAAAAATTATAGTGGCGAGAGGTATTGTGCTGTCCACAACACCTAACTAGGTAAAAGAGACTGGGAAAAAGCAATGAAAATCTGGATAGAGATTTTGACCGACGTATCAATTCAACCTAACCTATAAAACAGTGGTACCGAAATGTTGTCGATCTAGGTAGGGGTACCTCAATTTGATATTACCAAGCTTCGGCTATTCGACGGTGTGGTTGTCGATTGCAGGATATGATGCAAAGAGCAAGACCCCATCTGCGGAAATATTGATAGCAGCACGGACAAAGAGATGGGAAGAAGAATGGGAAGGACGTGCTAAGCAAGGGAATGGACTTCTTTCCCTATCATTAATTTAGCTCGTTTATGCTAAAGTGGGTTAAATATTCAAGATAATCAAATCACCACTAACGCACTTACGAATACAGAAAAGCCTAATTCATTTCAAGGACAAAGTTACGAGGAGTTTCAATTCCTTAAACTTGCAATGTCATCATGACTTTTCCTAATTAACAAATGCTATTTATACGAAACTTTGTTAAATTTACAACAGAAGTCATTACTTTTACGCTTTCATTCAAATCCACTTCAAGGATATGAATAATAGTGAGAAAAAATATTCTTATGAAAGTTGCAATTCATCATATTTGTAAGTATGAATATATATATACTTGGGGAAACATCAATAGACGATATTTTACTTTTGGACAGCGAATAAACATTCAATGTTTGAAGGGTGTTCACATATGAAAATGGAATTTGAATTATTCACAAATTTTAGAAGCAGCTAACAGAAACAATGAAGTAAGTTAGTTTCGAATATAGCTTTTGACAGGTCAGACAAAGCATATTTAACAATAATAACGTTGGTAATAACAATGTTAGCAACAATGTTCTCCGATATACGTAAACATGTTCACAACATGTAGATATTCACATAATTAACTATTACTATGATGACATAAACAGACATTTCACTGACTTTATTGCATGGAAAACAATGTATTTTTTAATATGAAGTATCTTCCAAAAATAATAGGAATAATTCGAAATAAATCATTTTATTCAAAAGTACTCACATTTGTATACCCCTTACAAACATTTTCATCAAATAATATTATGAGGTAATGTTATTAAAGACTCCTGAGATGCACTCTCCCCGCCAACAAAAAGTGCCCTTGAGATTACGCTTCGAAAACGCCCACACGGTACGAATATGCCATCTTTATTACCGATATCTGCAATGTGTAATATGCCGTGATGATATATTTACAGGTCTGTCACATTGATAACTTTTTAACACTAAAGCGTTTTACGAAAATGTTCGATGAGAAAAATTTCTGAACTAGTTCACACTTATCTGAACCGACTCGCGAGGTAGTGTAGATAGTGCAAACAGGAGTGGGGCGACTAAATGTCAGATTTGAAGCTGTTTTGGTTAATCTGAAATTTGTTGTTATTTTTGTTTGTTTTAAATTGAAAATAATGGACGAAAAATTTACATATGTATTTATGAAATAGAATATGATGACAGTTTTGAACATCATAATTTTTTTATAGGTTATAATTTGTGACAGCTACTAAACAATTTCATACTTCGTTCATGTTGTTGTTCGAAATACTTATCGAACAGACTTTATAATTTATTTATTTCAGTTATTAAATTATTAATTTTCTGTGCTTTCAATGTTTGGTACTCTCCTACACTTGTTTTTTAAAACTATCCCACTTCTGCTTTGTTACATACTTCCACAGAGGAACTCTGGTTAATCATTTAACACAACACTCAGTTAATAATAAATAAATAATTTAGGGCTGGTTTTATTAAGCAAGGTTAAAACTGCCTTTAAGTGGCAGTTAAGGATAATTTTTGAATAAATTGCATGACAGTTTATTAATATATGGTCTATCTATCTGCTAGTTTGTACTCTTACAATCAACTCTGCATTTGAAAACTAAAATAGTAAAACTGTCAATGGCTGATGCTTGCATGTTAAATTTCAAAATATTCACACATATAATATACAAAACTATTATAGGTATATCATAGTAGTACTGAGATTTATTGTTAATCCATGGACACACACCGAAGTGCTTGAGAATTCTCCCGAATCCCGATTATTAGTAACGCTAGTACCACTCTTAGCCGCTCTCGAAACCAATCCCAATGCTTTTCTTATGTAAACTTTGAAAATGAATTATAAAAAATCTGTTGTGGCCAGCACAATACCTCTCGCCACTTACTTTTTTGGTTACATAAGTATATAACAGTCATGTTACATTGTTGGCTTTAACAAGCAGATGTGGGGGCCCGTTTCAGAATGATAATTAGTAATTATGTACATGGATATCACTTGTCAATTTTTCATTCAAAACTTCAAGATTTTCTAAATACACGTAGTTAATTTGTCACCAGGAGTGTGGAATTTACTTGTCGAGGAAAATAAACCACATGGAATTGGAAAATCACTAAATTTAGAATGAGAAATTATGATACTTGACATCTATATACATAATTACTAGCTATCATTCTGTCATGGGCCCCCATATCTGCTAGTCAGGGCCAACAAAATCACATGACTGCTCGCGCCCTATTGTATTTAACATTTCTTGTATACTACACTCTACACCAAAAATTCTACTTACATATATCTATTTCTTATATTTAGATTGATTAATTTTAAATTCATTTTATGAAGAAATTTTGTCCTCTTCTAATTTTACGAAATGTTTCCAATTCAATGCCAGGATTGACAGTATTTTTGAAGGATATATGTTATGTATTTATTAATACATTAAGAAATAATATAATGTATGTACTTCCCAGAAAAAGTCTTCAGTAATGTCTCCGTATTTCTGACACTGACATTTACCTGTCATTTACAAACAATTTAAATTTGCAACTATTTTCTATGGCATTCTTTCGGCTGTAAAATTTATTATAACAGATTATTTTATATATTATATTTCTTTTAGCTCTAAATCTATAGAATATATAGTAAAACATTTAAATGTATCAGATAAAGAATTTAATTTTCTTTAATATTACCAAGAAAATTTTTCAAAAAATATTATTTAGAAGATTTTTTTTCAAGAATCTTCTACTTCCGGTTGTCCAATTGTTACCAAAACCTTTTCAGATCTTCCCATGAATGTCCGATTGGGAAATACGTAGTTAAACAAATTTAAAGTCTTATAGTTTTTAAGTAATCGTCCTTCCAACATCCTACATACATACACACACACACACACACACATACATCTACACACACACACACACAGACATCATCGTAAAAATGTTAAAATCGGTTTGTAGGGACCTTAAAACGTGCTTATTCAATAAAATCTGGACGTGCGATTTTTAGCATGAATGCAATACCTCTCTTAGCGAGAGGTAAAAAGTATGGAAAATTATGAAATCTACTTCTAAGAGACGTAGATGTGTAAAACGGTATAGATTTGTATTATAGACATCAAACTTTTATATATGATATAAAAAATAGAACTTCAATGACTTTCAAATAATTCTCCTGAGACTAAATAAAACGACCGTTAGTATGACCAGATTGAAAGATTGTTAGCGAGTTTACTAGCAATGATTTTTATTTGTCTTGAATTTATAAATTATTTTAGAGAAAAGTATTTCAAATAAAAGATGCGTAATATTTCTACAACTTGAAATATTTTGCTCTAAAATAAGCTACACACGATTGACAGAGAAGAACAATGCTAGAACTGCCTATAACCTTTAGTCAGTTATTCATACTGACGGTCAACGAATTTCCTAATTAAGTACTGATTTATCAACCATTTTAAATTTAAAAATAATTGGATACATTTCTATGCGAAACTATTATATTACAAACCACCATTGATTCTGTTCTTCTCAGCAAAGGCGAAGTCATTTATAAAGAGCTACAGGAGAAGTAGAAATAATCGAGGTGAACTTAGCGATGCGTCGCCCAGCGACGGGCGAGTGTAGGCCTACCGTTCAACCAAGTACATCGCAACTAAATTTTCTCATTAATAAGGGTGATATAAAGAATCCTGGAGTAATATACAGTGATTACTCGATGCAGGGAAAGTTACTAGTGCCCGTAGATATTAATTAAATTATAAACAGAAATGTGACGATTGAATTTTAAATCAAAATACAGAATTTATTTTAATAGTCATCTGCTGCACCCCTACGGGATGGCCAGCTACATGGCTATATGGGGGTGATTAGTAGAGTCCTTAGCTATAAGTCAAATAGTATTTGAAGTGGTACAATGCCGTATTTTTTTTATTTTAATTATTTTTCAGACTTTGTATAAAGCAATGTATATATGCGGTTATGTTTAAGGGTTACCTACAACACCCCTACGGGATGGCCAGCTACAAGGCTATATGGGGGTGATTAGTAGGGTCCTTAGCTATAAAATAAAAAAGTACTTGAAGTGGTACAATGCCGTATTTTTTTATTTTAATTATTTTTCAGACTTTGTATAAAGCAATGTATATGCGGTTATGTTTAAGGGTTACCTACAACACCCCTACGGGATGGGCAGCCACAAGTCTATATGGGGGTGATTAGTAGGGTCCTTAGCTATAAAATAAAAAAGTATTTGAAGTGGTACAACGCCGTTTTTTTGTATTTTAATTATTTTTCAGACAATGTATAAAGCAATGTATATGCGGTTATGTTTAAGGGTTACCTACAACACCCGTACGGGATGGCCAGCTATATGGCTATATGGGGGTGATTAGTAGAGTCCTTAGCTATAAAGTCAAATAGTATTTGAAGTGGTACAATGCCGTATTTTTTTATTTTAATTATTTTTCAGACTTAGTATAAAGTAATGTATATGCGGTTATGTTTAAGGGTTACCTACAACAGCCCTACGGGATAGGCAGCCACAAGGCTATATGGGGGTGATTAGTAGGGTCCTTAGCTATAAAATCAAATAGAAATTGAAGTGGTACAACGCCGTATTTTTTATTTTAGTTATTTTTCAGACTTAGTATAAAATAATGTATATGCGGTTATGTTTAAGGGTTACCTACAACACCCCTACGGGATGGCCAGCCACAAGGCTATATGGGGGTGATTAGTAGGGTCCTTAGCTATAAAATCAAATAGAAATTGAAGTGGTACAACGCCGTTTTTCTTGTATTTTAATTATTTTTCAGACCTTAGTATAAAGTAATGTATATGCGGTTATGTTTAATGGTTACCTACACCACCCCTATGGGATGGCCAGCCACAAGGCTATATGGGGGTGATTAGTAGGGTCCTTGGCTATAAAATAAAAAAGTATTTGAAGTGGCACAACGCCGTTTTTTTTTGTATTTTAATTATTTTTCAGACAATTTATAAAGCAATGTATATGCGGTTATGTTTAAGGGTTACCTACAACACCCGTACGGGATGGCCAGCTACATGGCTATGTGGGGGTGATTAGTAGGGTCCTTAACTATAAAGTCAAATAAAATTTATTTAAATTTCAATTGAATTTTTCTCAATATTTTTGTTATGTAAGGATATAAAATAATCTCATAGTTGAATTCAGAAAAAAACACTCTATCGAATAGGCATAAAAAATATGTATAATCCCATTTGAAAAAATATAACTTTATGTTGTAACTTGACAACCACTGGTTTAAAAAATATTCTCTTTTTTAATGGGATGTCCCACTTGGTCTCCTACAAATTTGTTCTATAGTATTTTTTTGTAACTATAATAAAGAAAATAATGGCGGTGGTCGGTTCTGGTGCTACACACTGTATATATATATATTGCTTTATAAGTCTGAAAAATATTTAAAATAAAAAAAATACGGCATTGTACCACTTCAAATTCTATTTATAGGACCCTACTAATCACCCCCCATATAGCATTGTGGTTGGCCATCCCGTAGGGTTGTTGTAGTGAACCCTTAAACATAACCGCATATATATATATATATATATATATATATATATATATATATATATATATATATATATATATATATATATATATATATATATATATATATTGCTTTATACAAAGTCTACAAAATAATTAAAATAAAAAAATACGGCATTGTACCACTTAAAATACTTTTTTTATTTTATAGTTAAGGACCCTACTAATCACCTCCATATAGCCTTGTAGCTGGCTATCCCGTAGGGGTGTTGTAGGTAACCCTTAAACATAACCGCATATACTTTACTTTATACTAAGTCTGAAAAATAATTAAAATAAAAAGAAACGGCGTTGTACCACTTCAATTTCTATTTGATTTTATACCTAAGGACCCTACTAATCACCCCCATATAGCCTTGTGGCTGCCCATCCCGTAGGGGTGTTGTAGGTAACCCTTAAACATAACCGCATATACAATGCTTTATACAAAGTCTGAAAAATAATTAAAATAAAAAAATACGGCATTGTACCACTTCAAGTACTTTTTTATTTTATAGCTAAGGACCCTACTAATCACCCCCATATAGCCTTGTAGCTGGCCATCCCGTAGGGGTGTTGTAGGTAACCCTTAAACATAACCGCATATATACATTGCTTTATACAAAGTCTGAAAAATAATTAAAATAAAAAAAATACGGCATTGTACCACTTCAAATACTATTTGACTTATAGCTAAGGACTCTACTAATCACCCCCATATAGCCATGTAGCTGGCCATCCCGTAGGGGTGCAGCAGATGACTATTAAAATAAATTCTGTATTTTGATTTAAAATTCAATCGTCACATTTCTGTTTATAATTTAATTAATATCTACGGGCACTAGTAACTTTCCCTGCATCGAGTAATCACTGTATATTACTCCAGGATTCTTTATATCACCCTTATTAATGAGAAAATTTAGTTGCGATGTACTTGGTTGAACGGTAGGCCTACACTCGCCCGTCGCTGGGCGACGCATCGCTAAGTTCACCTCGATGTAGAAATATGTCTTTTAAAGCAGAAATATGTGCGGCTTAACACACGCCTTTGAAATAAATTTTATTAAATTTTCCGACATCATTAAAAGTTTTAGTGAAACTAAATTCTACATTTAAATAATTACTTGCTTCTAGTTCATAACTGCTAAGTATATAACTTTTACTAATTTCATGGCTACAAATAAAGGGATAGTACATTTTAATAGAACTTTTAATTATGTTCACAGCTTTAAGACTTATATAAAGCTCGCTTTATTAAAAAATATTTCACGTTATGGTGTACCATCGTCATTTAAAATATGAATGAATTTAATGAGATTTGTGAATGTTAATATAGAATATTAAAACAAAAAATCTGTTGTGGCCAGCACAATACCTTCCGTCAATCCTATGTATAATGTATTTTTGCGTGTCGTTCTCATTCAGTTCCTTTTCTCTCATGTCTTCCGCAATACAGTCCTTCCATCTTATCTTTGGTTTTCCTCTGTTTCTTCAACCTCCTATTACTAAACTATTCATTCTTGTTCCAATATAATTCTTCATTTCTCCTCATGACACGTTCAAACTAATGTAATCGTCTTTCTTCTATCTTTCTAGAAACTTGTAACACTAGAGTTATTTTCTTACCGTATCTTTCCGTGTCTTCCCCAACATCTACTTCAACATCCTCATCTCTGCCACATTAAATTACTTTTTATTGATACTGACATCTGTCAATATGAATTATATGAATATATTAGTAGTTTCCATGTTTAGCATAGCTGGCTGAATTATAAAATTTAATTTCTTTAAAATTACTTAACTCTGTATCTATAGAATATGAAGTATATAATGTAATCAAATCGTATTCTTTAAGTTACTATAACGTTAAATGTCAATAAATCAAATTTAACTGTTAAATCTTCAAATGAGGCTATTTCCGGTTCACCAGTTATAACCAAAATCTAATCAGTTGTTCATCTGAATGTAAACTTGAAGAATACGAAAAAATTATAATTTTTGGAATCGTGGTAATGAAGTTATGCGATCCGGAACTTTTGTCACACACACACAGACACACACACACATACATACATACAGACATTATCGTACAAATGGTAAAATCGTATTATAGGGACCCTAAAACATGCTTATTCACTAAAAACTCATCATTGAATTTTTTGACCAAAGACAATACCTTCCTTACCTAAAGGTGACGGAAGGTAAAAAATAATTACCTACACATTTTAAAAAATTAAATTTATTATAACAACTATTTGTTAGAAATAACAATTTGTATTTTAACTTTAGAATCTATTTCATATTTAGCTAGTTTTAAACACTTTTTTCCCTTTAAAATTCTGTGTAATTATTTTCAATGTATGTGCATTCATTATCTCAAATTGAAATTGAAAAGTTTCATGCTAGCATAGAAGTTGAAAGTCAAATTGTATAGTGAAATTACTGTTGTGAACAAACACATTTAGTTACATACTGTCGACACAAAAGCTCAAATACAAATAGGAAATTCAAATTATTTGGTTGTGCAAGAAGCTTAAACCAGTAGTCTGTTTGTGTTTTGTATGTATATGCTACTATAATCATCACAGATCACATGTAAATAAATTGCAGATACGAATAAATAGAGTATTATCACGTATTTTATATTATCTATTCGAATTTCGTGTATTGTATGTTTCATATAACTACGTCCCAATGTACTAAGCCAAATGATATATTTACTGAATAATAATATTATTTATTTTGTATTTTACTATTAAAAAAATCTTTCAATAATAATTATAAGTAGGTACATATAGTGAAAATGATTAGGCAGAAGACTCACGTCATCAACTTGAAAAAAACCATATAAAATTAAATATAACTTGCGGAAATTATTGGGTGTTATTTATTTTTAAAAGAAGAAAAAAAGTGCAAGTATTAAGTAATGTATATAATAATGATATTTACAATTATTTCTAAGTCAGTCGTTATTCCTTTTACGGAATATAAAATTAATTGAAATAATTGTACTTTATTTTCGTACCATACGTTGGCACTACTGAGAATGACCAAATTGTGTCAAATAATTTTATATTACGTAATAGGAATAAGAATTGACTTAGAAACAATTGTAAATTTATTAATATATTCGTTTATTTAATACGAGTATATGTTTTCTTCTTTTTTAAAAGATAAATAAGAATAATTATTTCTACAAGATATATTTCTTTTTATAAGGTTTTTTTCAAGTTCATGACGTGAGTCTTGTGCCTAATCATTTTCACTATACCAAAGCAATCATCGTTGAAAGGCAAGTATTACAATGATCCTTATTGTAATACGAGTACAGTTTGCGTTATCTAGCTGGAGGTGAGTTATGCAAAGTACAAGTATTACAAATGAATATTGTAATACGTGTTTTTCATACTATTTTAATTTTTCCTATTTCGCATTAATTTACTTTTATTTCAAAATTATTATTGAAAGAAATATTAAAATATCAAGGTTGGTAACACTGCTAGTTTCAATAAACATTTGATATTTAATTTATTATGCCATTTTTATTTTGACAACAGTTATTTAGAAGTTAGGTTAAAATTAAAATTTATATTTGATATGAACCAACAAATAAATAATGCTTTACTGCTTGATGGAAATATTTTACTATACGTTTCAATCCGAATTTAACATTTTTACGATTATGTGTGCGTGTGTGTGTACATACGTGTGTGTGCATGTGTGTTAGGATGTTGAAGATACGATTTCTCAAATTCTATTAGACTAAAGACCTGTTTAACTACGGATTCCTCAATCTAATATTATTGGGAAGAGTTGAATAAGTTTTGGTAACAATTTGACAATTGGAAGTAGTAATATCTTAAAAAAATTCTTCTAAACATTAATTTTTGAAAATTTATGCCATAAAATGCATAAAATTCTCCATCTGATAAAGAAATATATGTAAAATAATTTGTTGCAATAAATAAGAGCCCAAACAACGCAATAGTAACCAGTTGAAAATTATATTGTTTTTAAATGACAGATAAATATCAGTGTCAAAAATCGTTAGACATTCCTGAAGGCATTTTCTGGGACGGTCATTTAATATTACTTATTGTTTTATTAATTAAATATTTAAAATTATAAGTAGATATATATACATATAGCCTAATGAATTGGAAGAATCTTGAACATTTAGAACGGTAGGAGAAAATTTACTCAAAGAATGAATTTAAAATATCTAAATATTAAGAATAAAGTAATAGATGTACAAGAAATGTTAAATATAATACTTATATAACCTACAATAAAAATAGCGAGAGGTATTGTGCTGGCCACAACAGATTTTTTAATTCTATTATAATATTAAAGCATTTATTTCCAGAGTGTAGTACTTCTATTTTATCAATTACATCCATTCCCACAAAAAACTGTCCCTTGTCCATTATATCCCTGTTCAGTGTGTGGCATCTATTCATCTTTTCCCGTATGGCCGTACGTCCCGTGGGATGTTTGATCGGCGATGCGTCTGTCGGCATCCTTTGGGCCCGAGGCCCGGCGGAAGTGGGCAACTTGCTTCCGCCTCCCCGGGACACCGGAAGTCGAATAATAACTTGGAAGTTCAGCGACACGCAGCTGCCTGTCATCTCATCACAGGAGATGGGCCATCTTGGCTAGGAAATCTGGATTAGAAGGGTTTGACGCTTAGATGAGGCTAATTTATTTGGAGGAATATACTGTCCTACCTTTGTCAGATTTTCGAGGGGAGTAACTGTTGTTATTAATATTATTTTAATTATTTCTACTACGTAATTTCTCTGGCCATATATATTTGACTATTATTATTAAAAGAGGGCGAGATTTTTAAGCGGTAGTCACTTTGTCACTGCAACCCATGAGATCTATTGAAACATATCCCTAACTTAGTTTTTTGGAAGAAGTTCCAGAATTTTCATACAACAAATTATTGGTCCATGAGTTAGTTTCACGATCTCATTTGAAGTGAGATATTTTTACGCATGTGGTACAGTTGGACATTCACATATTTTGGCGGAGAAAAGTTTGGAATCTTTATTTTCACAATATAATTTTAGTTAATATTTTTGTGTAAGTAATAATAAGAAAAATAATAGTATATAATATACTACAAATTTATAAAAGTATAATACAATACCTGTATTTATAGAAAAACAAAAATATAGAAACAAATATACTATTTAGAAATGAAATAAATAAAATAAAAAAATATTATTTTGTTGCATAACCGTTTGTAGTTCGTACAGTTTGACATCATCGGGGCATCGAGCCCACTAATTTCGTGCTTATGTATAGTGACTAAAACAATTTATTGGAATTTTTCTCATTATTTTTTCGAATTTGTTAATCTAAATAATCCCAAAGATGCTCTATAATATTTAAGTCCGGCGATTGGGAAGGCCTTTTTAAAACATCATTCTCTGTTACCCACCACAATGTGACCTGGTTGTGATTGGCTAGCTGTTGAAGCTAACTTACTTACAAGTGAGGGTAATTAATGCTTTTAAAACAACTGGCTGTCTGACATTATGTTAATTGTTGCTCCTTTGTGTAATTTACTTACGTTTATTCGTACAAAGATATTTATTCAATAGATCTCAGCTTGAAATATAATGGAATTCGTGCCTATACATTTCTTTATTTGATAACCAGGGTCAAATACACTCCTGTAGAATGTTAGCTGTATTTAAAAGCCAAATATTAAAATTGCGGTACATAATAGTAAAAATCTGTTGTGGCCAGCACAATACTTCTCGCCACTTCCGTTTTTGGTTAGGTAAATATAGAGCGCGAGCAGTCATGTGACATTGTTGGCCTTAACAAGAAGATATGGGGGCTCGTGTCAAAATGGCAATTAGTTATTATATACATAGATGTCAAATATTAGATATTCTAAATTCACGTAGTTAATTTGTCACCAGGAGTGTGGAATTTACTTGTCGAGGAAAGTAAACCACATGGGATTAGAAAATCACTAAATTTAGAATGAAAAATTATGATATTTGACATCTATGTACATAATTACTAGCTTTTATGCTGACACGAGCCTCCATATTTACTTGTCAAGGCCAACAAAGTCACATGACTACTCGCCCCCTATTGTATTTAACATTTCCTGTATACCAACACTCTACACCAAAAAATATATTTACTTATATTCTTTATATTTAGATTTTTTAATTTTAAATTCATTCTAGTTTTAAAAGGAAAATGTAGTAGGTTATACGGATCAATTCTTCACATTTAATAATGTTTTCATTTATTAGAACGTTTCGGTGGTCAAGAATGCCACCATCATCAGCTGTTAACAAAAGTCATTATAAATAATGTCACAAAAAAGTTTATATTTTACTTTTTTGTAACATTATTTATAATGACTTTTGTTAACAGCTGATGATGGTGGCATTCTTGACCACCGAAACGTTCTAATAAATGAAAACATTATTAAATGTGAAGAATTGATCCGTATAACCTACTACACTTTCCTTTCAAAAGTATAATAAATAACAGGATCAACAAGAAGAACAGAAAATAAGTCATTCTATGTATAAATTTTGTCCTTTTCTAATTTTTCGAAATGTTTCCAATTCATTGTAGGGATTGACAGTATTTTTGAAGGGTATATGTATAATTTTAAATATTTAAATATTAATACAATAAGAAATATTATAATGTATGTACTTCGCAGAAAAAATCTTCAGTAATATCTCTAGATTTTTGACACTGACATTGACTGTGAGATATATTACAACAGATTAATTTATACCTTATATTTCTTTATCTCTAAATCTATAAAAGATGTAATGAAATATTTATATGTACCAGAAAGAGAAGTTATTCTTATTTAATAAGCAAGAACAAAATTTTTCAAAAAATTATATTTAGAACATTTTTTTTAATAATCTGCTACTTCCGGTTATTACCATAACCTTCTCAGATCTTCCCAGTAATTTCCGATTGAGAAATACGTACTTAAACAGTCCTTATTTATTATTAAATCGGGAATCGTAGGTATGTACCTACTCGTTTTACAAGCGATTCGTACTAATGCGGTTAGAGTATGTAACTCGAAGTAGCAAACAAGTCTCTCTAATGCAACCAGCACTACAAATATTGAGGACAAACAAATGGTCAACTACTAGTAGAAGCTTTCAAATGCATGGTGTAGTGCTGGTTGTTCGACTGAAAACAAGTTTCAATTCTGAGCATATGAATATTTTATTTTGCTCGGTTAAAACACAAAAAAAACATAAAATTACTAATAAAAACTTTTATCGTAAAAGAATATAATAGTTTTCAATTTTGTATAAACTTCTTAAGATTCTATCTCGTTAACTATATAATGTTATTAATTTTTAATGTATGTAAAGCACCTTAATATAAATTTGTACGTCCTAAAATAAAGAAACAAGTATTAACGCATTTTATCTAACAGCTATGAAGGCAAGGATTATTAAAAAATATGTTTCTGGTCGTGTTAAAAGCGTTGGTATGTAAAGCAATAAGTGCAAAAATGGATTTTTGCATAATATCATCAGTTTTGTGTTTTGTGAAAATACATATTCATAAGACGGGACATTTTTGCAATAAACTTTATACATCGCACGGTGTACGTTGTATTCGTTTTCGATTAAAAATTTGATTAAACTTGATATGTCACTAAGCACTTCATGAATTTTTACACAACTTATGAAAATATTCGCACCACATAGAGACATATATTAAGTCCATACAACATTAGATATATACAGAGTGATCACGCGAGAATGAACCAGGAATTATCTCCCTTATTAAGCGAGATAGCGAATATCTTTAAATGAGAAAATTTATTGTAGGCAATAAAATGTATAAAAAAGGGTTCTATTACTTCCGGTTTTTAATTAAGTGATACCAACTTTGAAATTTCAAATGGAACATACTATGTTTTTTTTATATTTTTGAAAAGTACACAAAATTTTCTTTACTATGATAGTAAACAAGTAGGACGTTATATTATTAAAAAGTAAAATGGCGGACGTTTGAAATATCTTAAAAAATAAGTGAAGAAAGTGAGAAACTCACACACTTGATTTTATTTCATTCAATATATTCATATTTCAAACGTCCGCCATTTTATTTTTTAATAATAAAACGTGCTACTAATTTAATACCATTTTAAAGAAATTTTTATGCAATTTTCAAAAATATAAAAATATAGTATGTTTCATTTGAAATTTAAAACTTGGTACCACATACTCCGGAACCGGAAGTAACAGAACGCTTCTTGATACATCTTTTTTTACTTCCTTGTACGTAAGTAAAGGAAGTACATATTGTAATCGCGAAAAATTTCGGTTTTCAGATTTCAGCGGAAATATCCATTTTGATCATCCCTGAATCCATTTTGACTAATTTCGTCGTGACGTCTGTACGTACGTACGTATCTCGCATAACTCAAAAACGGTAAGCCGTAGAAAGTTGAAATTTTGTATATAGGACTGCTATAACATCTAGTTGTGCACCTCCCTTTCTGGTTATTACACAACTTCCAGAAGTGGCACTTTACATGAAGCCTGTAATAGATTTTAATGAAAAACTTTTTAAAATATAATCCAAAACTTTTCAAATTTGGTATACAAGACTTTTATGTCAATCGAAATAACATAATAGATTTTGGTTAAAATAGGCTAACCGGAAGTGGTACATTACTTGAAGTTTTTCTTGAATAAAATGTTTTTATTTTGATTTTAGAAATAAATGCTTCAAATAAAAGTTTTAGAGAATTAATTTCTGCGTCTAGCACATCAAGTATTATTAAATTAGCCCTTTGCATAAGCGAGATATGTAAATTTAAAAATTATATATTTTTTTGTTTTTGTAATAAAGCTTGCTATGGATTAGGACAAAAAAATTAAAAAAAAGTTCATGTTAAATTACGTTAAATACGTGCAATATTATGATTCGTACAATAACAAATATTATATTTTTATTGTGAAATTAGTCATATTCATTGTTGCAATCAAATATTTCTTTGTTGTAATCAAAACTCTCTTTAAAAACTCCTTTTATGGTCGCTATATATCTTACTGTTTTGAAGTTAAAATTAATATTTTGTAATTTATTTATTAAAAAAATATGTATAGTTTAATAATCGTACAAGGAAGTCGTGTGGTGTCCACATCAGATTTTTTTATTTAAAATATTTGCGAACAGTTGCCCAATTAAAGGCTTCCACTGATTAACAACAACACATTATTTAAACAGTACATAGTCACATAATATAATATTAAATAGTAAATAACCCTAAGAAACATTAAGAAGCATGAGTAGTATAGTTATGAAGTAAACCCTTGAAATGAGCTAAAGATCAATGAAATATGTCAATATGTTGATACAAATGATTATAATTTCCCACGACTCTGTTTAAGGGTGAATTCATATAATTATTGCTATTGCATTTTGGTACATCAAACAAGGTTCTATTACGTGTGTGAAAAGCTGGAATATGAATTCTTACATAATCAATGATATTGTAGTTATTAATGTAATTGTTTAAAAAGAAAAAGCATACCAGCTTGGGATCTTCTTTGCTCGAGTGATTTTAAATTACATTGTAATAAAATTTCATTGTAACTCATGTTTTCATAGGAAAATTAATATTTTAATAACGATATAAATTTCTTTTGTATTGATTCTATAAGAATTATATTGTTATTGTACATTGGATTCCAAACCTGGGAGGCCCATTGTTTATAGTAAATTTGTTTATTTGAAGATAATCGCTATCTCCCTTAATAACGGAGATAATTGCAGGTTCATTCTCGCGTGATCATCCTGTATATGAACATTTGGCTGTCATTAGGAGGCATCAAGGTTTTTCCTGTAATCTTACATGTAGACAGTGATGTTGTTTACGTAATTAAAATTTGCATATTGTCTACGCGCATGTAGACTATAATCATTATATTTTTTTGCTTACTCTAACTAAAAACAAAATTATTGGCTAATATAAATTTATTTCCCTGTGGGATTCAAGTCGAATTGCACTAGTATTTGATAAAATTTTAAATAAACATTGAATGGTGCTTTGTATTTGTATTTTACGTTCTTTAAATAAAATTTAACGTTCTAAAATTTTAATAACTAAGTTTCATTGGACTTTCCCATTATGAAATCAGATGTACTTCGCTAGTGCGCCTATGCAATATATACAAAGTTTACATAGTTCATATTCTCACCGCATTGTCTACATTTGACATCATTCTATATATTATTTACGCTTGTAATCTATCACAGATTACGCGTAAACGTACAACCCGTATACAATGGAGGAAAATATATTCTTGATTAGTTCATGTATTTTTATCTTTCGTTACCTTTAAGTAAGGAAGATATTGTATTTGATTAAAAAATTCGATGGTGTGTTTTTAGTGAATAAGCATACGATTTAACTGTTTTTACAATGACATTCATGTGTGTGTGTGTGTGATGATTTTTTCATAGGCGGTAACTCCAACACTACAAATCTAAAAATTATAATTCTTTTGTATTTCTTGACTTTACATCCATATGAAGAGCTGATTATATTTTGGTTATAATTAGTCAATCGGGAGTACCGTCATTTGAAGATTTTAACAGATTTTCTTGAAAAAACGCTGTTAAATATCATTTTTTGTGATTTAAAGTCATAATATTAAAGAATATTTTATTATCTATACGATTTGATTGCATTTTATATTTCATATTCAATAGATATAGAGCTAAAAAAATATAAAGAAATTAAATTTCATTAATCAGCCAGCTATGCTATAACCATGGAAACAGATATTATATTAAGAAAATGAATGTGGGAGAGAGATGAAGATGTTGAGATGGATGTTGCGGAAGACACGGAAATATGAGGAATGAGAGGATAAGGGAAATGGATCGAGTAATAGAAGTTTCTGGAAATATACAAGACAGATGATTACATTAGTTTGAATACGTCATGAGGAGAGTTATAGAATATGTGGGAAGAACAATGAACAGCTTATTAATAGAAGGTATATGAAACGGAGGAAGACCAAAGAAAAGATGGACCGTATTGCGAAAAACTTGACAGAAAAGGAACTGAATGAGGACGCCCGTAAAATAGAAATGAGTTAAAGAAGAAATCAAGAACAGCGACCTCTAACGAATGGGATAAACTAAAAAAAAAATCTGTTGTGGCCAGCACAATACCTCTCGCCACTTTCTTTTTTTGGTTACATAAGTATAGGGCGCGAACAGTAATGTTACATTTTTGGGCTTCACAAGCAGATGTGTGGGCCCGTTTCACAATGATAATTAGTAATTATGTACATAGATGTCAAATGTTAGAATTTTTCATTAAAAATTTTAAGATTTTCTAAATTTACATCAATTTATCACCAGGAGTTTAAAATTTACTTGTATGCCTTAGATATTTAACATTTAATTCTGCTCCACATGGAATTGGAAAATCACTAAATTTAGAATGAGAAATTTATACATAATTACTAGCTATCATTCTGACATGGGCCTCCATATCTGCTTGTCAAGGCCATCAAAATCATATGACTGCTCGCTCCCTATTGTATTTAACATTTCTTGTATACTCTACACCAAAAATTCTACTTACGCATATATCTATTCCATATATATTTAGATTGTTTAATTTTAAATTCATTTTTGATGAAGAAATTTTGTCCTCTTCTAATTTTTCGAAATGTTTCCAATTCTATTAATACATTAAGAAATAATATAATGTATGTACTTCCCAGAAAAACTCTTCAGTAATGTCTTCGGATTTCTGACACTGACATTTATCTGTCAGTTACAAAAAAATTAAATTTTCAACTATTTTCCATGGCCATTCTTTCGGCTGTAAAATTTATTATAACAGATTATTTTACATATTATATTTCTTTTATCTCTAAATCTATAGAATATATTATAAAATATTTAAATGTATCAGAAAGAAAATTTATTTTTCTTTAATATTATCAAGAAAAAATTTCAAAAAATATTATTTAGAAGATTTTTTTTCAAGAATCTTCTACTTCCGGTTGTTCAATTGTTACCAAAACCTTTTCAGATCTTCCCATGAATGTCCGATTGGGAAATACGTAGTTAAACAAATTTAAAGTCTTATAGTTTTTGAGTAATCGTCCTTCCAACATCCTACATACATACACACACACACACATACATCCACACACACACACACACACACACACACACAGACATCATCGTAAAAATGTTAAAATCGGATTGTAGGGACCTTAAAACGTGCTTATTCAATAAAATCTGGATATGCGATTTTTAGCATGAATCCAATACCTCTCTTAGCGAGAGGTAAAAAAGAAAATGTCAGTGTCAAGTGCAATTTGCATAGTTGGTTTATGAAGTGTGAACTGAAAATATTGAAGGTTTGCGATTTATGTACGGAATTTGTACATAATACACAAGATTGACGGAAGGTAATGTGCTGGGTACATCATATTTTTTTATGAAAAAGCAAATTTTGAATTCAATAAAAACGCTACGAACTTGTCTATTTTGTATTCTAGGTGTCTGTTTTATTCAACACAACTGGCTTTATTCTAGTTTCTATACAATAGAGATACCAACAATTCTACATTACCTATTACGATTATGATGCGGTTTGTATGAGATAGAATATGAGTGTATTTAATTGTAATAACTTAATAATAGTCTTGTTGGTATTATGGTTTCAACAGAGATGCATTCGTTCACAAATAAATGTGACATTCACTGATTTGTTCGCTAACAAATACTGCCAACTGTAAAGCGCTAATTTATTGTGCAATGTTTTAAAGCTGTAGACTTTATTTGCAAAGCTAGCCCAGTTTAGCAAATAATTTTGCATTACAAGGGAGAATTGATTCGAACAGTATTAATTAACGCGAAGCCAATTCTAATTAGGTCGTCATTAGTATTACACAATTTTTTCTTAACTATGCACTATCCCTCGTGCTGTAATTTCTAATGAGCTGAAAGCCAATTTATGGACAGAATTCATTAATAGTTCACAAATTATTCAATTTTCATTATTATTATTCCCAAGCTTGTAAGCATAATTGGCAACCTAATTTCATATTAATTTTATCAAATAATTAGCTTCGATTTAAACGCTGGGCAAATTCTGATGTTGGAATTATGATACAAATTAAAAAAGCATTAGATGTGCTTAGGTTAGGTATATAGAATAATGGACATATCAGGATAATTGTAATTTAGTAATATGTCATTAAGTGTTAGTTTTTATATTTTCCATCTGTCAAGGGAAGATGAAATTTATACTTATTAGAATTAGATTATTAGATAACCATAGAACGTATTTCATGTCATATTTAATATTATATTTTTCTCATAACAATTTTATTTTACTTTACAACAAAGACATTTATTATGTGCTGTTGTTAAATAATTTCTTTACTTTTTAGATTAGCTAGCTTGTACGCAACAAACACTCGCTTTGGTACCGTCACCTCAGACCTCAGCGTTCCAACACTTAAGGTAGTTATATCGTGGAACCATTTTACCCAGAATTAATTGAAATTTAAAGTATTTTTCAACTGAAGTATAATGCGCCTGTTCTCCTAATTTAAAACAATTGACCACGCGGTAGCTGAAATATTTGCAATTAAATTTGTTCTTTTTAACACGTGAAGAATAGGAAATGGCAAAATAAACATAACATTTTAAATTATAACTTTTACATCCAAACCGACATTTAATCGAAAAATTAGTATGTTATAGTAGACTAATTAACGGATTTTATATAAAAAAATTATTTACCACCCAGATTTCATTTTATTGCCTCCAGAAAATTATAATCTGAAGATACGATAAATAGGTAGAAATGTATTTGACAACCATGTATAAGCGTTCCAGATGGAGAATCAGTTAGAAATGCCCATACTTGGGTATAAGCGAATAAGTTGGTTAAAGGAATTTCAGACGTACATTCGAAGGAAATATATTTTAAATGGGTATTTTATGTGAAAAGCATGAAAAGTTTAAACAATATGATATTTATTTTGCTACTTTAAAAAAGAAATATATTAATTTGTTTTGCAGTTCCGATTTGTAGTTTAGAATTAGTATTATATCTCAAAAATTCTTACTACTTTTATACCCGAATCTATCAATAAATGCGGGAATACTTCAAAATTCAAGCGTTTGTTTGAAAAAGATATGGATTACTAGGCATTATTACTAATAACAATGTAAATATAGAAACCAAATATTTCATTCCACCCTTCCATAATGATGATAAATAGTGTGAAAAATAAAATAACTCATTTAAACCAATATTTGAAAAAAATATATGAATGGAAATAATAAGGATGTATAAATATTTATTTAATATATTTTTAACACAAAGGTATTGTGAAAATAAAATTAAAAAAACCCATTTCAAAAAACAATATTTATTTAATTTGAGAGATACTGAATTATCGATTTTTTTTAAAAATTCTACAATCTTCTCTCAAACTATTTTGTGTTTAGTTTTATGTAGTTTATTATTACCGATTACGGATTTTTGTCATATTCATTTATGGCAAGTAATACATCGTTGAAAAGAGAATAAAATGGTTTTTATTGTAGTAAAACAATTGTAGGTTCCTATTTGAAAAATATAAGTTGATAGTCGTATCATGTAAACCTGACTTTATAAAAAAATTCTGTATCTGTCGTCAAATAGTATATTTACTATAATAAAACTTCTATATGAAGAAAAAATTCCTATTCCTTATAATAAAAAAGTTAAGGAGGAGTTCGTCTTCCCAGATACACCCTGTATAAATAAATTATTTATATAAATATTCGTTAATCTATTAACTATATTTTGCATTATTTTGTAGTTATTGTTGAACAATATAAACGTGTGTTGAAAATATCTGCTATCGATTACATATTTGCATATAGAATTGAAATGTGATTAAATCCAATATTTGTTTTTGTACCGATTTATATTTGCAGAGAATATGTAACATTCGGATATGTAGTACCGAAAGAAATGTTTACATTATGATGAAATGTTGCTTTACTGCAACGTATATTCGTCTCTTGTGATTTCAGTCGTTTGCTGTTGTAACAAAGTCACTTAACGCTCTGTTTGAAATAAAATAGTTTTCAAAAGCAAATTCAAGTACACTTTTGTGTCTTGTTACTGCATAAAAGGATGCTTTAAAATGCTTAGCGCTACATCAAAATACTAATTTGCTCACTCGCGTTTCAAAAGCGCACTTTACAGGAAAATGAAATAAGTTATTGCAACATATTATTGTCACATATTTCATACAATTTAAACGTGATAGCAATTCTGGGAATTTAAATTTAAACTGTCTCATTAGCACACGTTTTGAGAAGTTTCAAATAAGGACTTTTAATTTGATTCTATGTTAGTAGCACAAGCCGATTTACATTTTCAACAAATTATAAAATCTACACAGATTGTTAGATATTTCTACAAAATTCTTCTGGCATAAAAATTTATAAAACTGTGGGCCAAATGACAGGTGATAATAGAACTACCAATATTTTAAGGGTTATCTTCTACTCCAGATTTAGCTTCTATCTAGATCCTTCAGTTCTGGCGCAATGAAAAACAATTTCGTAAAAATCCAGTGCGTTCAGTAAAACCTGCCTTGCAAGACATATGGTAAAATACTAACAGAAAAGTGTTCAGGGTTTAGGGATATAATACCTAATAAAATTAAAGCTGGTATTACTAATAAAGGCAATGTAAATTTAATGGCGGTATTTTTTTTTAGAGCAAATGGATGTGTGTATGCTCTTTGAATTTTTTGTACGATATTTAATAAACAATAACAATCTGTAAGATCTTACTATACTGAAGAAGGTGCAAGGGTGCACCGAAACGTTGGTATAGTAAGAATAAATGCTGTTTGACTGAACTTTCGAGTAATTGTTAACACCTAATCCACATGACAGTCGAGAAATTACTCATAATTTTAAGTTTAAATTTTTTATAAGATATTTGTAGAAATTTGCCACAATTTGCCTGGTTTTATAATTTGTTTATTGAACATGTAAACAAACCGAACTATTATGGGTTTGGGCTCGTACTGTTGAAGTTTCCTAATATTTACATTATTACTAGACTTTTTTTAAACTTTTAAATAAATATCAAATTATTTAGTCCATAATACCCGATGCATCTTTCAGCGAAACTTTATATTCTGCACTGACATCTAATGTTCATTACAAGTGTAACACTATTTTGCTGCTAAGAAATTCAATATAATTTGAATCAAAATGTGATAGGTATTGGTTGTTTTACATGAAGTCACAGAATATTTTGAGTTTTATACAACAAAACAATTTTTTCTACGATTGACAAAAAAGGAGGCTTTTCGAATACTATTTGGTTAAAGAAAGTGAATAATGGGATAGGTGTGTGACTATAATAGAATATCAATAAATGAGTCATAAAATATAAATTATATTATGTATATTAATAGATCGTTTTATGCGATGATATAGAATGAAAATTACAACAAAAATTCTTAATTATATTTAAAAATGGATTAGTCTTTCTTAACGAACAAATCTGTTGTGTCCAGCACAATACCTGTCGCCACTTCCGTTTTTGATTAGATAAGTGTAGGGCGCGAGCAGTCATGTGACATTGTTGGCCTTGACAAGTAGATTTTGGGCCCCGTCTCAGAATGACAATTAGTAATTATGTACATAGATGTCAAATGTCACAATTTTTCATTAAAAATTTCAAGATTTTCTAAATTAACACACCAGAAGTGTGGAATTTACTTGTCGAGGAAAATAAACCACATGGAATTGGAAAATCACTAAATTTAGAATGAGAAATTATGATATTTGACATCTATGTACATAAGTACTAGCTATCATTCTGACACGGGCCACCATATCTGCTTGTTAAGGCCAACAAAGTGACATGACTGCTCGCGCCCTATTGTATTTAACATATCTCGTATACCTACACTCTGCACCAAAAATTCTACTTACATACATCTATTCCTTATATTTAGATTGATTAATTTTAGAATCATTGTATGAAGAAATTTTGTCCTACTCTTCTAATTTTTCGAAATGTTTTCAATTCACTGTCGGGATTGACAGTATTTTTGAAGGGTTTATGTAATATACCTATAATTTTAAATATTTAACTATTAATGTATGTACTCCCCAGAAAAATCTTTAGTAATGTCTCTGGATTTTTGACACTGACATTTATCTGTCAGTTACAAACATTTTAATTTTGAATTGGATTCCATGACATTATTTGGGCTGTGAGATTTATTACAATAGATTTATTATATACCTTATATTTCTTTATCTCTAAATATATAAAAGATATAATAGAATATTTATATTTATTTATCACCTAGAGAATTTATTTATCTTTAATTCCAGCAAGAATAAAAAATTTCAAAAACACACACACACACATCATCGTAAAAATATTAAAATTGGATTGTAGGGACCTTCAATCGTGCTTAATCATTAAAATCTGGATATGCGATTTTTAGCATGAATTCAATACCTCTCTTAGCGAGAGGTAAAAAACATATTACAGGCCCTCCCAACAAATGCGAAATATTCCATAAGTATTAGAAAATAATAGATTTCATAAATAATATTAAATACAGCCATTTCATTATGTATAAATTTGGATCATGATCATGAACAAGCTCTCTGTTTTGTGATACTAATAATGAAAACAACTACTCGAATAGAACTCGTCACTCACCGACAATGAGCCGTAACAACGAGGCCAGCACACAGTGTATCTCCGCCGGAGTTCCCATGTCTGTAGTCTGTAGTCTAGTCCTTCAGTTCAAACTTCGCCCCTGGGGCTGGGGCGCAGGGGGGCCACCCCCATGGCTGCTGCGGCCACGCTCATGCCCCACTATCACTGTGCCACTCTGTCACCGTTCACTGTCACTGCTGGCCCGCGAACACTGCTGTGATAGCAACCGGGAAGTCGAGAGAGAAATTTTTGTACGAGTTAAGAATTTGAACGAACGGAGTTGGACAGGTTTGATTCACATTAGCGATACGATACAATTGGAATTTGGCTTGTTATGTATTTTGAATATTTGGATATGTTGATTTTAAACTCATTTATTTGTGAAATATAATGAATAAGAAATAATTAAACACCCGGCTGGGATAATAACATTAAAAAATTACCCCTAACTTAAATATTACGTGAAAATGAATAAAAATTGTATAAATATTTTCATCCACAGTAAAATTTTATGCGAAATTGTAACTATTATTAGTAAACGAAATATTTTTTTTTTTGTCATTACAATTGTTTAGTTCATTGTTTTATTTCAAGCCACAGTCATGGCTCACTATTCTTTTTTCGACTAGATGTATAAAAAAGTGCCCGTCATTTTACTTTTTAATAATGTAACATATGGATTATTTTACATAATTGTAAAGCAAATTTGATGTGCTTTTCAAATTTGTAAAAGAATATAGTGTGTCCTATTTGAGATTTCAAAGTTGATATTAATTACTAATAAACCGGAAGTAGTATCATGAATGTACATCCGTCATCAAGTAGCTTACATGCTGTTGTATAAATCATGTTATATGAAAGAAATTACTAACTTAATAAATAAGCGATATATTTGCTGGGTCCATTAAAATATAACACGCTGTATAAGGAGAGAAATTATATTGAACTAATCAATAAAATTTATGTTTCAAGATATTGAAGCAATAGCTTCTAAAATATTGTCTTGGTCGTGGTTGAATATTATTATTTAATTTTATATTTTTTTCAATTTAAATATCAAAATGTTACTTAAAATATAAATGTGTAATTACCCAAGTTTTATAAACTGTGATGAATATAATTCACATTCGAAACGACTTTATATTTGTATACGTCGAAAAATACCTACGGATTACTAAGGCCCTACCTTAACACTTGTCAAATATATTTAGAAATCCAAAAATATTCTAGATAAATTAATAAACATTGTTAATTTTAATCACGGTTAACTTTGACATGGCTTATTATCCAATGTTTTTTGTTTATCATATCCAAGGCTACAAAATGTAGTTAAACACATGATCAGCAAACAACGTTTTATGTTACTGGTCCTTAATGTTTCATTATTTCTTTCATTCACATTCATAATATTTGTATGACCTTATTTTTCATACAAAGAGAACCATCGTATTATTTCCCAGTTCTAGCTCGTTTTGACTACTTTTCTTAAGTGACATTTTGAAATTATAATTGACCAATAAAAAGCCGTTAGTGCACATCAAACGTACATCATCAAAGTACCTTAGAAATTTATAAAAACACTTACGCAACTGTATCGCTAATGTAGATCAAACCAAAAAATGGTGTTATTTTCATTGTCCGATATCTAGTTAATTTCAAAAAGTCCAAACATTGCTATTTCTAGCAAGCGAAATCAGTCAAATTCCGAAATATAACATGTTGAAAGTAGAAAGTAAAAGAACAAATCCCAAAATATATTAGAATTTATGATATGATTATACGAGTATGACAAAGTATTGTTAATTACATGCCTTATCGAGCACTGTCTAGGTATATTATAGGTAGTAGGCAATTCGAATAATTTTCAAAATGATGAAATCAATTTTTGCATATATTTTCTAAAATAAAGAGCAATGCGTTATTTTAACAATCGATAATTCGTCCAAAAATACAATTAACAAATAAACAGGAATGTGTTCCGAAATTTTTACAGTGGCTATAATGCGATTAAGTACTAATAAATCGAGTATATAGTAGATAAAAACAAGCGATATTACTGTAATGATACAAACAGTTTGTAATTTAATTGAAACAAAAGTGATTAATTTAAATTGTACATAAATGATATTTGTAAACAAAATAGATTTTTCAGATAAAAATTGTTAATTGAACAATTAAATAGTTAATTTTGTTTGTTTGATATATTAATTTTAATTAATAAATAAACTAATGCAAAGTACATATCAGTTATTTATTTGTAATTTACAAATTGAATAATATATAATTTATTATAATTTTGAAAATAATAAATGCGAGAGTTACGATAGAATTATTGAGAATAAGAATTAGCAAATTTTCTACTATCATTTTAAAAAGTTATTCATCTGTCATTTGTAATTAAGCTGCGGAAGATTAGAACAAAGTAATGAATTCTTTAAAGTACCGTTATAAGTGAAAATAAGGATTTAACCAGAGAGCACTGAATCATGATTTATAATGAAACAGATTTGGCAGTTTGTAAGTGTCCTAGATATTATTTTAAATATCCAAAATAGTGTTTCGGACGAGACGAGATATTCTCGAATCTTTTGAACTCACGAGACGCGACAAGACTTACATGTCGAAATTCTCGACAATTATTCCGAGATTTCTCGACAATTTTGTAATTTTTTATCAAAAAAGTGATCATATTTTTGTAATTATAAGTCTAAACAGAATCGCTAAAATTTCTTAAAATAAAACTACCTCTTATTTCCCTAACGTAACGATGTTCACGTTCGCTTACCGCAGATTGTTACAGCCAACAATGGGTAAAAAGCGTAATGATATATTTGTTTTATATTAATAATTTATTATTTATAGGAATTATTTTTAATAAATAATGTTTAAATAAGCAAAAGATACACTTATAAAATTGACACCACATGAAAGAGAGATGCGTGAATATTAGAAAGTGATAAAACATGGACAAAATATAATATTGCCAAGTACAATTTGTTTATTGAAAACTTTTAATTGCAAAAAGCTTATTTATTTGTTTTGTACGCTCTTGTGTAATTTTCCTTATTTTGAATATTCGCGCCAATGAGACTTCCCAACTCAACGCACCTGTTTGTCCTCTAGGTATAAAATTGATAGTGAAGAAAATAGTTGTTTGTCTCAAGTTTTTAATCACTCTGTATATTATTTATACGTCTTTCGATTATCAATTTAAATTGCATAATGAATTTATTAAAAATAAAAAAATCGAGGAATCTTGTCGAGATTCTCGGCCGAGACGAAATTCCATTGCTCGAGACGAGACTTAATTTCTTGTCTTGTAGACGAGACGAAACGAGACAAAGTAGTTTCTCGTCTCGACAGAAACACTAATCCAAAAGAAGACTGGTTTGAAGCTGGATCTTCTAAGAAGTAGAATGACATAATGTGCAGACTATTGTTGTTGAAGAGAATAGCTCTGAACATATTTAAAACAAAATTATAAAAAATGTGAACCATTTATCTTATTCGTTATAATGCTAGTTTAAAGGTACGGTTTCCTAGACGCGACAAGCCGCGGCGACTAGTCGCACGACACCTCTGCTTGCACGCAAATTAGATAGAAGTGGTTTCCTTAGCGCGACCGCGATTGCGCGGCAGATGGTCTGTCGCGGCGACAAACGAATGACTGGTATAGTGAGCAGTACTCCGCGACAGTCGCCGGCGACAGGATGGCGAAATCAGCATTTTCAGCTGCAGATGATGAGAAATTAGTTGAAGATGTTCGAGAAAATAATGTTTTGTATGATAGTAGCAATGATAAGTATAAATATATAATATATAAAGACGAAATATGGAAGGAGATTGCAGAGAAAATAGGAAAATCAGGTAAATGTAAATGAAATAATATAAAAATAATAATACTGCTATAAATTGAAATTTACATTTGTAAAATGTAATTATTTTGTAAAATAATACGCTTCATTTCAAACTGCAGCTGTCGCGTCTAGGAAAACAGTAGTGCTCCGCGACTAGCGATCGGGGTAAAGTCGCGACTGGCCGCCGTGGTTTGTCGCGTCTAGGAAACCGTACCTTAACTCTCCATTAAAATTCTGCAAGTTAACTATTTTTTGCGCCGCACTGTACATCAAAAATGTAAGTTATTTTTGTCATTATGTATAATAACTATATTTATTAGAAAAATTAATATATTCGTATATTCCTCATAAAAAAATTCTGTCCAGTAAAATTTGTAAAATTTTATTCTTGTTTACAACATTACAGCATAATCTCATTGTAAAATGTCCCTATTAACGCTTCCAACTTCCACCAAAAAAAATCACCATCCCATTAGCATCGCGCCTCATTTGTTTCTAACAATAATTACTCGTCACGTTTCCACTTTTTTAATTACTCGGTAAAATAAAAGTTCCGTCTCGACATCCCGTGTCCCGAGGGCAAACAACACATGCTGACAGGACGCGGCAGGAGCAGCAAGAGGATGCAGGATAGAACCGGCAGGAAGAAGAGGAAAAATCCTGCGCGCCATAATATCCATTATCTGGCGAGTGTCACGCGTCAGTGTAAAGGTGACGCAGGATAGCAGGATCGCAGGAATCGCAGTCGTAGGATCGATGCTAATGTCGACAAAGTTAAATTAACGATTACGTACAGATGGGCGACGACGCAAGAGCCGAATTATACAAGATAGAAACTCGTATGATATTAGGGACATTGCAATGCTAACTTTGAAATTTGTTTGTTTGGGTTTGAAAATTAATTTTGGTAAATGTGATTGTTATTTTAAATTAAACCTTTTAGTTTCTGTTGGTTATGTTAATTTGAATATCATTATTATGATGCTACTAAATATGTATGTAATTAGAACTAGTTTACAATCAAATTTATGCTAGGATGTGATTGTGTATTTGACAACAGATTTACAAATATTGTTTGTTTAAATAGTGCCAAACTTCGAAAGTGTATACTGCACATAAATATATGACTGAAAAACTCAAATGGTGTCATACGATTTGTATGTGGTAAGATTTTTGTGAAAACATGGATTTCATCGGGATTTGTACCTAAGATCTTGTTATTGCTAGTAGGATGTTCTACCAACTGAGCTATATAGTTCATTTTTCTTCTAGTAAAACGAATGTCATTATCTATCGAACTAATAAATAACAAAGTAACATATCTCTTGTCAATGCATCTTTTTCTAATTAAAGTATGAAAAAAGAGAGAAATATTACGTCGATACGACGAATATGAAGAATATGACGAATAAAATCACTACCATACATATTTCAGATATATCTATAATGTTTTATGACGTCAAAAATATCTCCTACTCGTACTGGTTTGTTTCTTACGAACATTCAATAATGACGTGCCGTGTACCAGAAGAAAAATGAACTACATGAAATACCTCTGACGCCAATAAGCATCCTACTAGCAATTGGGAAGTTCTGGAGTCAAACCCCGATGAAGTACATGAATTTGTCACAAAAAATCTTTCTTCGTATTTAATTAATTACATCGTTCACTGTACTAAATGTTATAATAAGAACTTTGCTCTCTCGAGAACTATAATGGCCGTTTGTACCAAATCTACTTAAGTATAACTTGATATTATGTGGAACTTAAATTTTAAATATGTATTGCACCATATGCTAAGTTATACTTAAGGTACACTTACTTTAAGCCTCGGATTTCTGTGGCTTAAGGTGTGTACTTAACCTTTAAGATCGACTTTGATAATGGATATGATTGCATACTATGATGATGAATTTTAATTTTAATTGAGGTGTCCCTAACTGTAGTTTAGCATTAGCAAGATCAGTACAATTTTTTAAAGGAGAATCCAAATAACTTAAACTATCTACCAATTTTAATATTCGATTCTTCAAATATGACTACTTTGGACTAGCGTGTGCCTACTAAAGTGCACGAATTTTATTACATAGTTCAGGAAAATACATGCTTATAACTATGCTGGCCCCGTAGTTACACTACATCACCACCGTCTGTTCCAATTTATTTGTGATTTTTAATCTTCTTTAAATTATTCATTAATAAAACAATCATTATTATTATCATTAAATTATTCAAATAATAAACGTCAAACTATCTGTCTTCCTGTATTTCCTAAATCAAAAATGTTGACTGTTTAACCAAATCCTATTCTTAGATAACTGGAACTTAAAATTTATATATAATAGAATTAAACTTAAGGTGAACCTTAACTTTAAGTAAAACTTAGCAAAGTATAACTTAAGATTACATCAGTGCAAACGACCATAAAAGCTACAAAGACGGTTAAATGGGCAAACAATTTCTATTTAACAAGACAAATTTAAAGAAATAGTTATTTACGTTATAAGACTAGGAAGTGAGTTATTATGGTACGCATGAGAAGTTTACGGACGAGGCAATGTAGGAGCCAAGTCAGGACTTTCGAAATCAGTAGCGTAATACTACTTCACAGCCGTATAACGTACAACATTTTATTTCATGCTACACTTCTCGGCCTCAGTACTGTGATGTACCATTTCCTGGACTCAAATTAGCAACATAAAGTAGTACACAGTGGACAGTATGAAATAAAGAAATATTATTTTTTTCGGTCAGTGGTTCCAAAATATGGGTGCTAATTTTTTATATTTTAAATATAAATATATTGGCCCATATTCACAGCGCACTTTTATAAGAAAAGTGCTTGTATGGAGCACACTCCTCATAAGAATATAATGTAAAGGCGTGCTCCAAAATGCGCTTTAATTATAAAAGTGCGTTCGGAATAAGGGCCATATTCTCTATTTGCTCATCCATTAGAGACATTAATTCTGAATTCAGTAATTTTTAAATTAATTGAATTAAAATAGGGCTATAATAAGAGTGCCACGAATGGACAAAATAAATATGTTATTTTTTTACTTAGAATAAAATTGGTATGAAAGAAATATGTGTATATTTTGTTTGAATTGATATTTATGATCAAGTAAAAGAACAAAATATTCTGGAGATATTTTTCAGAGTTTGTAACCTTTTTAGAATTTTGCGTAGCTACTGAGTAAAAATTCACGAAAAAGAACAAATTTAAATTTCATTTTAATCAGTTGTAACTGAAAATATGCAAGTCTTAATTATACCAAAAAACGAATTACACTAAAATAATATTTCCCTATTTGAAATTACATTTCAAATTTTTATTTTTCCTAACTCATTTAGCCCTAATTAATCTCGTTTTCCATCTTAATGAGCTTATTCTCCTACCGGCCCTGCTTGTATAACTACGTGAGACAGCGGATACAGGGTTCGAGATAGAACGACAAATGCCGAGGTTCAAATGTGTCAAGTGTATGATAGAACAATCGACTGCTGACTGCCACCGCCTAGGGCTGCGATACAGGATTCATTACCCCTTTAATAGAGGCGGGATTGAGGTAGGAACCCTTACACCAAACATACTTCACAAACTATGAATAGATGTTTACAATACGGAGCCCGTAATGGGAACATTCATACAAAGGAGAGGTATTTATTATGGTAAATAATTTTGACACTTGTAATTAAAATTGTTTTAAACTATGTTGACAATTAAGACTCTGGGTTGAATTCAGCAGTCTTCTTTACTATAATGAAATGAATGTTTCTCTGTTTCGGAATTAGAAAGATATATTCTTAAATATAAATTCACACTTAGTTTTTACAAAAACTTTCTATTTTCGAATAAAAAAGGTTATGGAATAATGACTAAATGTCAAAATGGAAAAAAAAGTATTTGCGTTTTGGTGTAAATATGGCTGAACAGTGGATAAACAACGTACAGGTTGTAGTAGGGAAATTTTTCGTTTCTCCTCTTAGTTTATAAATGGACTATAATTGTGTTTTAAAGCCGTATTATAGTCTAAATATGTAAAAACATTGACAAAAACATAACTAAAGTCTTGGCAGGAAAAACTTCTTGACTGGATGGGGTTGATGTGGAAATAAATTTACTGGATACCAGTCAAACAAATTTTATTTTTCGGCCTCTACTAGTTTCGGCACCGCATGTGTCTTCTTCAGGAAGTGATTTTTTTAAAATAACATTTGGTCGTCAAAAATAAATAAATAAATACATTTAGGTTTTTAATGTATTTATTTATTTATTTATTGTTTTATTTTTGACGACCACAGATGTGTACTTTATTTATTTTTGTGTTGTTCTTTCTCTATGTTTTAAAACTAATTTAAATTTGACTGCTATCCAGTAAATTTATTTCCACATAACTAAAGTCTGTTTCCCCGATACGATACAGTAGTATACTATGTTCGAATTGGCGCCAAATTACACTGGCTGGGACGTCCAAGAAATACTAGCCAATGACAGAACTGGAAAGACGATTTTTTTCAAAATATTTAATATTTCTTATTCAATTATAAAAATATTTATGCACAGCAAAATGAACTTCACAAAATGAAACTTTGATTTTGTAAAAGGTTTTATGTTTAGTTGTGACAACCATTTCATTCTTCTTTTTACCTCTCGCTGATAGAGGTATTGGATTTATGCTAAAAATCGCATATCCAAATTTTAATGAATAAGCACGTTTTAAAGTCCCTATAATCCGATTTTAATATTTTTACGATGAATCTGTGTGTGTATGTGCGTATGTATGTGTGTATTAGAAGAGTAGGGCAAAATTTCTTCATAGAATGAATTAAAAGTTAAAAATAAAGAACAGGTATAACTAGAATTTTTTGGTGACGAGTGTCAGTATACAAGAAATGTTAAATACAATACTTATGTAACCAAAAACGGAATTGGCGAGAGGTATTGGGATGGCCACAACAGATTATTTTCATTTTGACGTGCTAGTATTATTACTTCTATTGGGGCACACTAATACAAAACACCTTTCTGCAACCATGTTTGAATCTTTATAAAATATAAAAATCAGTAATATGGATAGAATTAGTAGCTATTATATAATTGAGAGCTGTCACGGTTGTCATTCGTTTAAATTCTGTCGGCGGCAAATGTAAGCCACCCTCTTATTGGTGACTAGTTTTCTGACGTCATCGGGCGATAGAATAAGCGGGAATTTAAATATTTCTCAGGAATAAAGAGTAATAGGAAAGATAATAAAAAATACGGGTAAAATATTTTTTCTTATTCTTTCGATTAAAGCATAGAAAAAATCATGTATCATCTATCTTAAAGTTATGAAGGGTGCAATGAAATAGAATATTGCAATGCGATATTGAATCGTTAGAACATTCCTCTCCGAACTAAATCATCTAAATCTACCAACCAATATGTACATAACCCATATCTGATTATAGGAAATACGCAATAATCTTGCTATCAGTAATGGTAACAATGCTATTGAAACAATACTAAAACAAACATGCAAACATAGTAGAAAATATCATAACAATCTAACTTGTTCTTTAAAGTTGTTCAAGCAGAAAACAGAAAAATGTTCTTTAAATTACAACAGAAAATGAGAAAACTAAATGCCGATTAAATTCAAAATATTGAATTTGAAAAGAGCAAATACTTCTGAAAGTAAACAAAACTATAAATTAGTAATTCCAATTTCATTTGTTTGATATCTACTAAATTTTGTGAGCTTAAAGTTGATATACCAGCATGCATTATAACATAAAAACAGTGTTCATAAGTGGCCAAAAATATACAATATATTTTCGCAAATATAAAAAGATTTAAATAACATACGAAGCCATTAAACTACTACATTTTTAAAAGATATTTTTGAAGTGAATCATGACTTACAAAAGAATTGAAAATGGGTTTCTTTTTACTCTTTGTGCAGCATTGAAATTACAGTAGTTAAATCTCTTTCAGTCATACAGTTTTATTTGAATTTTGAAGTGGTTATTCTACAAGCTTTGTGAAAACGCGGTTGACCTACTGTTCAAGTTTCACACCGCTCAAAGACAAAAGATATTTCTAAACAATACCTTTTCCACCCAGTATAAGTAAATGTTTCTACACTTATTACGCATATTATGAAAGAAGCGGTTCCGTTTATCAGTTGTTCAAACTTCGTACAAAAATATTTCGCATATACACGGACGATATCAAAATATTCAAAACAATTAATTCTACCGAAAACGCAATGTTATTGCAGAGTGATGATAAAATTTTGTCCTGGTCTCTACCCTCTAATCTTTTTCTTAATTATAGCAAAAGCAAAATTATGAGTTATTTTGTCAAAAAGTTTGTTTATACCTACGCGAATGTAAAATCGTCTATATCATTCATTAAGTTGTAAACCAATAAGAATGCGTGATTCCCCTTAGTTACCACGTATTACAGCGGTTCTTATTAAGCAACCATGGTGAACGAATATATGAATCTTTGTATATTTATATATTATACAAGACGAATAAAAATTCTCGATTATACGAAACGTGTTGTCTGGAAACACCACGAGACCGAAGGTCGAGTGGTAAAGGCAACTCATCGAGTATGTCGAGAATTTTCTATTGTCGAGTTGTATACAGGTAGACTATATCAGGAATAAAAAATAAATTAAAAAGTAAATTTAACGTAGGCCCGTAGTCTATTTTCTTTTGACAGAAACGTCAAACTGTATGCTAGATAACCTTTTTTTACAATATAGCTGTAGTATGTAATATTACATTGAAATGCTCGTATTTCAAAATAAATGCTCATACTTGAAATAAACTAGCAACAGTGCAGTTTCTAGACTTGTGATCTAAATAATTATTTCTTTAATTTTCAAATTTGTAGTTCAATAATTCCTTTGTGTCAATTATTTGTTTCGGTACATTTGAAGCTGTCAGTGTCATTTAAGATGTCTACTTAAAGCATGCAATCAAAGCACGATTCTTGTCCACAGAGTCTAACTACAGATATAATTTATGTACTCCATACTGTGTTTGAAGGAAAAAGTTCATACTTTATGCTCCATAAATATAATTAAAAATAACATTGACAAGAACAAAACGCACCTATAAGTGAATATACGAAGGTAGGTATATTCGAATATACAAAGGTTCGTATATTCGTTCACCATGGTTACTTAATAATAACCTCTATAATACGTGGTAACTAAGGAAAATTACGCATTCTTATTGGTTTACAACTTAATGAATGATATAGTAGAATATACCTACCTTCGTATATTCACTTATAGGTGCGTTTGGTTATTTTGTTCTTTGTACTCAGAACTGTCATGTTATTTTTAATTATATATACGGAGCATAAAGTATGATCTTTTTCCTTCGAACACAGTATAGAGTACATAAATGATATATATAGTTAGACTTTGAGGAGAAAAATCGTTCTTTGATTATATAATTTAAATAGACATCTTAAATGGCATTGAAAGCTTCAAATGTACTGAAAAAAATAATTGCACGCACCTATTATTTGACAGTAGGGCATTTTGAAATAAAAATTTGACAATTAAACAAATAATTATTTGGATCACAAGTCTGTATGAGCATTTATTTTGAAATATGAGCATTTCATTGTAATATTACTTACTACTACAGCCATATTAAAAAAAAGGTTATCTAGCATACAGTTTGACATTTCTGTCAAAAGAAAATAGACTACGGGCCTACGTTAAATTTGCTATTTACTTTTTAATTTATTTATTATTCATGATATAGTCTACCTGTATGCAACTCGACAGTAGAAAATTCTCGATATATTCAACGTGTTTCCAGGCAACACGTATAATCGAGGGTTTTCAATCGTCTTGTTGTATAATATATATAATTTCACATTTCAAGTATCAAACAATTCAAAGACCTAGGAGTTTTATTTGACGAAATATTATCAATCAACAATCACATTTATGCTATAGTAAAATCTTTCTATAAAAATTTGGGATTCATAATGCGTACTACACAATGCTTCTCTAAAATATCTACTATTAAAAGGCTTATTTTGCGACTGTCAGATCTAAGCTCGAATATTGTTTACAAGTTTAGAATCCTATTTATAATAAATACATAATTTTAATTAAGTCTATTCAACGTAAATTTGCTAGATATTGTTATTTCAAACTTAATAAGCAATACCCTGGCTTTGTTTTGATTGCAATATCTTATACCAAGAACTGTAACTTTAATCTTCTCACACTAGACGAAAATTACAATCTTGGATTTATTTATATAAAATACTGCACAATCTGATTAATGATCCCATCACTCTTGGTATAATTTCAATTACTATTCCTCGACCTAATTCACGTAATTTCCAAACTTTTTATAGTTATATTTTACGCACGAATTACGAATTATGATAAAATCTCCTGTTAAAATGCTTTACTCAAATTTTAATACAATTTCTTATTCCGTTGACATTTTTGGTGACTTGTTCAACAAATATAAGTGTGGTTTAGATAGTGGTTATCAATACTAATACTTACTAATCAAATTTATTGTTTTCATGTACTATTTGTAAATAAATTGTTTATTTCTTTAGTTAAGAATAAAATTTCCTATGTCTTTCTTGTGACAATTTATTGTGAATTATATTTGTTAAAATCGACCTGTAATTGGGATGTAATGTCCTGTTGGTTTCGATAAATAAATAAATAAAACACATTTATTTGTTTTCAATTTCGATATTAAAATTCTGTTTGTTAAACTAAATGTATTTACAGAAGACTTACGCCATCAACCTGAAAAAACCTTATAAAATGAAATATAACTTGTAAAAATTATTGGGTGTTGTTTATTTATAAAAGAAAAAGAAAACAAAGTACTAGTATTACGTAATGTATATATTAATAATATTCACAATTATTTTTTAGTCAATAATTGTAGTCTATTTTCGTACCATACGTTGGCACTACTAAGAATGATCATGTTGTGTCAAATAATTTTATATTCCGTAAAAGGAATAAGGATTGACTTAAAAATAATTGTGAATTAATTAATATATACGTTTCTTAAATGCTAGTATATTTTTTATTCTTTTCTAAAAAATAAATAACAACTAATAATTACTACAAGTTATATTTCTTTTTATAAGGTTTTTTTCAAGTTGATGAGATGAGATTTCTGCCTAATCTATATATATATATATATATATATATATATATATATATATATATATATATAATTTATGTAGGACCGGCATTTCGTGTAATTTTTAATTGTTAACACATAGGTAGTTCTTTACCAACAGTCCATAATTTACCTCTAAGCTTACAAAAATTAAAAAAATTGAAATGAAAAGAGTATCTGGATTTCATCACCACCCAAACAAGAAACAACCCCTTTTTCTCATTAAAAAAATCCTGTACATTAAGAACGTATTTTGTGAGGAATAATTATCGTTAAAAACTGACTAATTAACATCTTCCCTGCAGAGGAAAATTTTCCAATTTAACTATGGTAAGATAATATACGATTAGGAGCCTGATATATCAAGTCGACGATAAAATAACTAAGACCTGAACCTATATAATAGTTTTCTAACTACCACTTTCGTAAATTAGCAGTACCTTATAATAAAGTAAATACTAATAGAAAGTAAATTATCCACTAACGATAGCAATACATTTAATGGAATATAAATAAACCGTAAGTAAGGACAGTAAAGTTTATTTACCGCGCTAGGTCTCTTACCGTGTATGGTTATATTAGCATGGAGTACCTATTCGCTCCATAAACTATTATGAAACATCAATACTGACGCTGTTACATTAATTTAAGCTAACAAAAGAATTTAATTAATTACTGTTGAGTATTTAAAAATGATTTTGTCGTTATAAGAGCTATCTACGTTTTGTATTATAAAATATAATAACAATTGAGCAGAGTTGATGAGTTGACAAAATGGTGAAATGTAAAATTAAAGATCAATAAATTTTTCATTAAAATGTTTCATCATTAAAAAAAGTTTTATTTATACGAGTAATAATAACTATGGCTACCGTCAAATGAACATGGACTGGATATTTCTACACCAATTCAGGAGCAATGTTGATAATATTGAGTTATGAAGAAGCAGCAACACCGCAGGGAAAGAGACAAGGTGCGGATAAGGAAAAAAAATGAGCACCAGTCCATACTTATCTAAAATAAATAAATAAATATTTCATCACGGCATATTACCCATTGCTGGGTGTGCCAATCTGCTTCATATACAGATATCGGTAATGATGGAATATTTGTACCGTGCGGGCGCTTACCAGGCGTCACCTTACGGGCACTCATTGTTGGCGTGGAGAGTGCGCCACAGGGGTCAATTTTGTGCCATTAAAATGGGATGTAATTTTTGGCGTCGGTCGGGATCGAACCCGGGTCCCCTAGATTCGCGACCAGACACTCAGGCACACGGCCACGAAGGCAAGTATAACATCTGCAACTCTTTTGGAAGGACACCATTTTTTAAATGTACTGTATGGTCTCCCATACCGTGTCTTCGATTTTGTTATCAATTATTTTTGTTCTGCACATCGCCTGCTTTGTGCATTAAGCACATTCATTTAATTGAATTGACAGAAATTAAAATGACAAAAATAATTATGAATTAGTGTTGAATATTTAGTAATTATTGTTTTGACGTTATTAGAGCCGCCATCTATGTTTTGTATATTAAAAAAACAATTGAGTAATTGTGTCAAAAAGAAAAATGTTAATGTAATATATGAATAAATAAATCAATAATTTATTTAAAGTTCTCATCATAAAAAAGGATTAGAAATGGATTTTTTTTCTTGGTAGCAAGAAAAATGTTATGCATAACGCGTAGGTAAGTTTCTTGTCTGTTTTCGGTGGCTAAAAACTACCACCTCTGACAGAAAAGTATACTTACTTTACTTAGTACGCAAATTATTTGCAAGAATCGTGCGAGAAATAAATGATGTTATATTTAAAATAAACGCGGGAAATAGCCAATTCCGACACAGTTGGGGGAATTAATTTAAAGATTTTTATTTTATTGTCATCAAAAGAATTGTCATGATCGCTATAATTGCATAGCCGTCCAAGTAGTACAAGTAAAAACTTATACAATTTTCGTAATTAACCATATTTTTTGGATAAATGTAGAAAAATATTGCTTGCAATACAAATTCCAAAACTAACTGCGATCGCCGATGGGGTCTAGTGGCCACGTGCCTAAGTGGTTGCGAATCTGGGGAACCGGATTCGATCCCGATCAACGCCAAATATTTCAGATTTTAAATGGTACAAAATTGACCACTGTAGTACACTCTCTACGCCAGCAATGAATGCCCGTAAGGTGACACCTGGTAAACGCCTTCACGGTACAAATATGTCATAATCATTACCGAAATCTGTGTATAAGGCAGTTTGGCACACCCAGCAATGAGTGATATGCCATGATGATATATTTATTTATTTTATTTACTCCTATCGTTTCAGAAATTAAAATACATGTTTAGGGACAAAATGACCTTGAAATCAGTGAAGATGTTACAGTCTTTGTATAATTATGCATCATAAAATTCAGTTATTTATAAATTGTGAATAATATTGAAATATCTTTGTCTCGTACATTTCTGTTTTGCTTTCTTATGCGGTTGTTTTTATTTCGCCATCATTTATTTTACCGATTTCCGTTATCATAAGCATCCCAATGGGCGTCCCACCGAGTCTCAGGGGTGGGCATTGTCTGGCGGTAATATTTCATCGCGATCGCTTCGTGACTTCCATCCACTACTGAGTCGCATAACACTTCGCGAATAATAAATCAACCGACCGAATTGTAACGCCAGAGATAAGCCCAGTGAGCTGGAACTGGAACCGGCTCACGCCCTTCCAAGGTGTACCGACCCAATACACAACTGAGGATGGACAATTGGGTGACAAGGGCAGGACAACCAAAAGAGACGGTCAAACATAAATCAGTGTAGAAAAGGGATAGTAGGTTGAGGACTAGGACAAAATTTGAGAAAAGTTTTAATAATATTTTTTATCTCACTATATACAGGATGTGGTTATAAAGATTTAGAACTGATTTTTTGTAGCGCTAAAGTCCCTAGATTATCAAAATAGCGCAATTCATTAAGCCTATGTATTAACAATTTGGAACCAAAATGGTGCATATTGTCACTTGTATACTATTTTATTCACAATGATTCTCTTTTTGAATTAATAATTTTCAGAATAAATCATGAAGTTATAACCTTTAATTTTATTAATATTTTTTGACAGCTCTATTAAAATTTGTTTAGCCTACTTTATTATAAGGATTTATGACAAAGTTGCTAGGCAACCCTCCATAAACATTTCCAACACGTGAGGTGGAAGCGTGACTGACCATTGTTATTGCAGTTAGGAATGACAAATTTTCTCACCTCTAAAAGGTTAGAAATATACATATTACTATAATGATTGTGAATAAAATATTTTACGTTAAATTTTTTTAATTTTATACGGATAAACCTAATTTTCATCGTATTGGCGCTCAAATTTGGAGCCATAATGTCGGCAAATCGCGGTTCTTTAGTAATTTAAGGACTATATGAAGCGCCAAATGACAGCGCCATCTATGAATTGCCATCCAAACTATTTTTGTCTAAACTTTATCAAGTTTTATGAATATTGGTTCAGTACAGTTCTCGTATGGTGTATTTTGTTCACCTCTTAGATATACGTCGTCATGGCTACATCCATCGAACAGTCATACACAATCAGATTTTGTGTTCGTCTGTGCAAAGAACCAACCTAAACTTTTGTTTTGGTTTGAAAAGCGTTTGGGAAAGCTTCATTGACTCTTTGTAACGTTTTTAGCTAGCAAGAGCGATTTCGAGATGGACGAGATGAAAACAAATATGACCCCAAAGAGTGACCGCCCGCATCAAGCTTAAACGCCGAAAACATTGAAGCAGTTCGAGAACAATTAGTTTTCGATCGACTTGTTACAATTATTATGGTTGCAGAGCAGTTGAACATTGACAAAGAAACAGCTAGATTAACTATCGTCGAAGATTTAAAGGAAAACAAAAGTTATACTCGTGGACGATAACGCAACAATGGGGCGTCAATTTCTATCCTCCAAAAATGTTAATGTGTTGCATCATCCTCCGTTAGCTTCGGATTTGGCCCCAACTGATTATTCTCCTTCCCCAAACTAAAATTCAAGTTGAAAGGGAAACGTCACAACGATGTAACATACACTTGAACTATCGTGATAAAGGCATTGAACGGCAGAAGAAATCTATATATTGAAGATTAAATTGTGGTTTTGTCTTATTTAAGGGAAGTCCTAAAATTTTATACCCACAATTTATATTTGATGCTTTGAATGTTATGGATGAGTTTAGACTGCAGCATATGTATGGCATGTTGTTCAAGGATGGATGAAATACGTGATACGATTGTTATTTATTAAACTCTTTCAATTTTTCTACTCATTGAAGAACCACAAATAAAACAATTACCTATTATCCTCCTGCAATTGGTTACAATTATCATGTACTGCACATTGTCACAATCTTATTTATTGAGGTGGAATGAATCTTTTACTGTGCGTCCCTACGGAGCCCTACTGGAGACAATAGATCAGTGATAGAGTGTCTTGGAAGACAAGCTTCTGGACGAGGACTTGACTGACCAGACAGATCGATGTTAGAGAGACAAGCGAAGCTTGCAGAGCAATTATTGGGGGTTAACTGCTGTTAGTCAGGAGGTAATGAATTGGAAGCAATTGGAAAGGGTGTTACGATACAAAAAGAATTATAGCTGGGATGTTCGCAATGTTGCAGAATACGAGTTTTGTTGCCGGGATCTCAGTGTAGGAAAAATGTTTTTTTTACTGAGAACAACAAGTAATTATTTTAAAGAGATACTTTTGTGTTTTATTTTTCATGTTGAACCAGTGTCTTGTAAAAATTACTAATTAACTTAGGTGAATGTTTAGTATCATTATTTTACATTATTTATATCCAACTATTATTATTTTATCAACTTCCACCACAACAAAACTGTTGCACGAAAAATATACCTCTAAGCTAAATAAATATTGAGTTTGAGAAAATTCCTACAAATTCAAGACAGTTATTTCGGGTAATAATTATGGTAATGATAACCCGTTTAGTTGAAGAAAAAGGCACTAGTACCAGGGAATGTTTTTTTTTTTTACAAAAGGTTATTAAGTTTATTATTCGGTAAACCACAAGCAAACCGGTTAACAAAAAAACGCTTTATTAAGGTGACCAGTGATGAGTAATTAATTACCATTGTTTATCATGTGAAAACTGTTACCAGCATGGTTGTTTCCATGTCAAAGTAACAATTTGAAACTAATGCAAAGATTAAATGTTATCATAAATTTTCATTAGTTTTTAATTATATATATATATATATATATATATATATATATATATATATATAAATTCAACCAGTGGTTCTCAAACGGTAGAATAAAATAATATTTTTTTAAATGGCAACCTCTATAAATTTTTTGTCCATTAGATAGAGAATTTTTTTCTGATCTCAACGATATAAATATGATATGGGGTTGTATAACAATTATTTCGAGAAAAATGATATTAAAAATCAGAAATAATTCAACAATATTGAAGTAGGCTATGCAATAAACAAATGCAAACAAATGATACAGGTGACAGATAGTTTTGTTACTTACGTTATTAAGTGTCTTCAAAACCAAGGGGGTGTTTTCGAGCACAAATTATAATAAAAATTAGTACTCTTAAGTGCAAAAATACCAAAAATACCCAAGGTTGCATAAATTTGTAAATAATTTCCATCATATTGTTTTTCTTTTTATGTTAGTACTATTATTTTTTGATATTTCTTCGTTATGTAGTTCATTTGATATTATGAATTTCTAAGTAAAACAAGTTATTTTAGATATAAGAAAATAATATACTATCGTAACCTAGGCAATAGTCGTATTAATAGTTGTTTATTGCATAACCTACTTCAATATTGTAAAATTATTTCTGATTTTTAATATCATACCATATTTATATCGTTGAAATCAGAAAAAAATTCTCTATCTAATGGACAAAAAAATTATATAGGTTGCCATTTAAAAAAATATAATTTTATTCTACCGTTTGAGAACCAGTGGTTGATTTTTTTATTTATTATTCCTCATAAATTAAGCCCTTTTTCCTGGTAATTTTTTGTATATAACATTTTTCTCTGAAGTCATTAGTTCGCCCAAAAAAGCGATGGTTGTTTTAAAGGAAACATGCTGTATATATATATATATATATATATATATATATATATATATATATATAAAAAGATTACATAGTATATATATATATATATATATATATATATATATATATATATATATATATATATATATATATATACTATGTAATCTTTTTATCTTCCGTCACCTTAGGTAAGGTAGGTATTGTTGGTCAAAAAATTCGATAGTGAGTTTCTAATGAGTAAGCACGTTTTAGGGTCAATCGTTTCGGATCGTATATACCACGATTCCAAAAATTAATTTCTTTTCGTATTCCTCGAGTTTAGATGTATATGCAGACGTAGTTATAATTGGTCCACCGGAAGTACCCTCATTTGCAACTTTTAACAGTTTTTCTTCAGAAAACGCAGTTAGATATCATTTATTGACATATAATGTTTATAAATAGAAAATATTTATTATGAAAATCACTGTATCATAATATGAAAAAATCCAATATTTAAAATATAATAAATCTATTTTCATAAATATAATATCGCAACTAGTTATAAAAATATTTAATTTCAAATCATTGCAACCTGAGAAAATGGAGAAAAACTAAACCCAATGCATAGATTTAAAAATATCTTCGATTAAAAAAATGGTCCTAAATTGGAACATTGACTGGTATTGGGTTAAAAAAGATTGAACATAAATATACTTTGAGACTCTTAAATTTAAAATATTTAATAACAAGATACTCTTAAATTATATTTCTAGTAACTATACTACTGGTAATAGCAAACAACTTGTATATTTGAAGTTTTCAACGAAGATTATTAAAAATCACAGTTACACTTTGTATATTACATTATATATGAATTATTATATATTATAATATTAATATTAAACCGTTATTTTTAGTAGCAGTGAATATAAATACGTGTAGAACATTATCGTATATAATATTTCTGGAAATTTGCTCATGAAGCATGCAGTGAAAAATATGTTAGCAATAGATAACAATCCTATTGCGAAGAGCAAAAGAATGTTATTGAGGCACGAGAGATATCACATTTATCAAACGTGCCCAAAGGTTATATCAAAGTATTTTTCAATTAGCTGAAGATATGTTTCATTTTTGTCACGTATATCGGATTTCATTTGTACAGCTGCACTAAAACTAAACCCAATACCTACTTGTAATTCTAGCTAGGATTCCTTTTGTATTTGTTGGATTAATATAAACTGAACCTGGTTTCATTATTTATTATGGAGATTATATCAATGGATATTATTAAATTATCTGTATCAATATGACTCTCATAAAGACTTATTGATAATATAATTCACATAAAATCAATATGCAATTAAATGGCTATAGATTTCAGCTATCCACTTATGATAACATGAATTTAGCAGATTGCAGCAAATGAAATTGAAAATTAATTACTACGCTGTATTATTTCCCAGAGAAATCATTTATTATTCGTTTGCTGCGCAAATTATAATTAGTTACAAAAAAAATCTGAAAAGTTCATTTGTTAAAATTAACAGGAGAAAAGAAAAAGTTCGTTGACCTAAGGATACTTAACGGATATAATGTTAAGCCATCTATAACTAGATTGATGAAAAATTTCAAATAAATATATTTTCTGAAATAACATTGTAGAGCTATATTAATTTTGGTTTGGTTTGGCTTTAATGGACGTCAAGTACGTTTGTAATTTCTTTTCTGAAACTTCATCTAAAAATTGAAAGCAATATGCAGTTCTAGAAAGTCTTAATTGCTATCCGTTAAGCTATATAATGTATTAATATTATATGACGTGATATTATGTAAACTCATTTTGTTATCAAACTTGGAGTTCGCTAATAATTGATCCTATAAATTGATCTATTTCGCCACATTTAAAATATATAAATATAAGGTAAGAGCACCGTTAGTTGACATTTTGAGTTTAAATTATAATAAAATTAATAATATTGACTGTTTTTACCTTCCCTCACCTCTAGGTAAGGAAGGTAGGTATTGTCTTTGGTCAAAAAATTCAATGATGAGATTTTAGTGAATAAGTACGTTTTAGGGTCCATATAATACGATTTTACCATTTTTACGATGATGTCTGTATGTATTTATGTATGTATGTATGTGTGTGTGTGTGTGTGTGTGTGTGTGTGTGTGTGTGTGTGTGTGTGTGTGTGGTGTGTGTGTGTGTGTGTGTGTGTGTGTGTGTGTGTGTGGTGTGGTGTGTGGTGTGTGGTGTGTGTGTGACGAAAGTTTCGGATCGCATAACTTCAATACCGCGATTCCAAAAATTATATATTTTTCATATTTCTGAAGATTACATCCGTAAGAACAAGTGAATAGATTTTGGTTATAATTGGTCGACCGGAAGCACCCTCATTTGAAGATTTTAACAGTGTTTCTTGAAAAAACGCAGTTAAATATCATTTATTGACATTTAACGATTATAACTTGAAGAATATATTATTCTCTATACGATTTGATCGCATTTTATACTTAATATTTAATAAATATAAAGTTAATGAATTATAAAGATATTAAAATTCACTTGAAAATTCATAAATTAACCAGATATGCTAACCATGGAAACTTCTAATATATTCAGGCAATACAAATTGACAGATGTCAGTATCAATATAGGTGCATTCAATGAAGTAAGCAGTTCAAGTAAATGCTAGTACACTGAAAAATTTGCTAGCTATATGACGAACTGATATTCACAAATGTCATAGAGAAAGTTATACAGTTGAAAATAAAAAATAGCGGCCCGTAAGGAATGGGAAAAGCTAAAGAAGAAGTTGCCAATGTCAAGTGAAATTTGCATAGTTTGTTTATAAAATAATTTTATTGGAAATTTAGAATCTTTTGCAAGAAAATGTATGTATGGAATTTATACATAATACACAGAATTGACGGAAGGTATTGTGCTGGCCACATCAGATTTTTAATATTGCTTTTGCTATTAATATACTAGTATAACCATTTGTGTTGACAACATGTAACATTAGTTAATGCACCTAAACTCATTTTGCACGACTTGATCCCACGTCATCAATCGTAACCGTATGATTCAAATCGCCAGAGGGGGAGGGAATTGTTGACGTCATGTTGTCGGGTGAAATCGGGCGAAATCGTCTGATTTCCGTAGTTTTCGTACAAATCAAAAATGAAAACTGAGAGTATACAGTATAACTTTACCGTGTGAATATTATTATTCATTAAAATTTGAAATATAAATAATTATTTGGCAATACAAACGAATTGAATAAATACGATATAAGGATGAAATATAGATACCTCTTTTTATTGTCCAAAAAAACACCGATATTTTGGAGGAAAAACATAATGAAATATAATCCAAAATTTCGTATTACACACTTTTCTACTTATTGGAACAACAAATTAGATTTTGTTTACAAACGATCAATCGGAAGTGATAATTGAATAAAAGCTCATTGCTATTTTAAACATTGAATTGGCGGGAGGTTATGTGCTGGCCACATTAGATTTATTTTATACAACAGCGGTGATAATAATAATAATAATATGTTTATTCGTTTCAAGATTACATCTTATACGAAGATTGACAACATTTTAACATTAGCAAATTCATTATTAATACATGAAAAATAGAAAGAGAAATCCATACCAATTTATATAATATTTTGGAGCAATAAAGTGTATAAAAATTGACAACATTTTAACGGCGGCAAATTCATTATAACAGCGGTAATAATAAATAAGGGTTAAATTCAGAATAGGCCCCTTTTAACACAGATATGGTTTATACGACTTTAACCCACAAATGTATAATAATAAACATTGAATAAGACAACTCTAGAAAAAACTCTCCAAATAATATATGGAGAGTACACAGGGTTAAGAGATATCTTGGAATATCTAATCTGTAAACAGGAAATTATTTATTACCTATTAACCGCTGTAAAAGTATTATTGACAGCGTTCACAAATACAGGAAAACAAAGGATAAATTTGTATAAGAAATTTAAAGAAATAAGCCCTCCAGTAAAATGTTATTTATTTAGCGATACACTATGTTAAAAATATATCGATTGCAGTAAACTACTCCTCATTTTATGTACAGTTTTACAAGTCTAAGTACATTCCGTTTTACTGGCACAAACCAGTAAATTTTATTTCATTCTTCCAATTTCTGTTAAACTATTTCGTTCTATTGTATATAGGAAAAAGTTCCATGTTCAAACAACAAATTCATATGATATCGGCATTCTCATTTTCCGGGCTAAAGGCATTCAATATAAATATCTCCGTGAGGCTGAGGCGCGTGGGTGGTCGGTGGAACGGACAGTTATCGCATCTCGCTGTCGGGCGTCGGGCCGTGACAATATAGCAAACGCGGAGAAATTCCCGCGATCCAAGACGCCTGATCCTGCGATCACAGGATCTGCAGGAACGCTACTCAACCGGTGCAATCGTATGAGACAGCGATCACGATGTTTGTGCAGGTTATAGATGTTTGGATTCGGATAAATGAACATTGTTATTGTAAATGACGTTTATGTCAAATAATATATAAAAACTTATAGCGATAGCATCGTGGTATTTAACAAGTGTATGTGATAGTATTGATTATTTATTTTTTCTACTGCCACTTGAAAAACTTATTATTTCTTAACAATCTGCAGAATGGATATGTAGACAATACTAGTTAACTGAACAGATATATTTTCATATCCATCCTAGGATGGACGAATCACAAATCACGTCAATCGTGTAATCCAAGAAACTGTTTATTCATTTATTGCATTAAGAAGAACGGTACAAATGTCACATTTGACATTTCAATGTTGTCATTTAGATGGAAATATTTTCATATATTATACAAGACGATTGAAAATTCTTGATTATACGAAATATGTTGCCTGGAAACACCACGAGACCAAAGGTCGAGTGGTATTTCCAATAGGCAACTCGTTGAGTATGCCGAGAATTTTCTATTGTCGAGTTGTATACATGTAGACTATATCATGAATAAAAAATAAATTAAAAAGTAAATAGTAAATTTAACGTAGACCTGTGGTCTATTTTATTTTGACAGAAACGTCAAACTATATAGTACATAACCTATCTTTTTAAATATAGTTGTAGTAGTATCTAATATTACATTGAAATACTCGTATTTCAAAATAAATGTTTGTATTTCAAATAAACTAGCAACAGTGCAGTTTCAGAATCGTGATCCAAATAATTATTTGTTTATTTGTCAAATTTTTACTTCCATAATTCCATGGCACAAAATTGACCCCTGTGGCGCACTCTCCACGCCAGCAATGAGTGCCCGTGAGGTGACGCCTGGTAAGCGCCCGCACGGTACAAATATTCCATCATTACCGATATCTGTGTATGAGCAGATTGGCACACCCAGCAATGGGTAATATGCCGTGATGAAATATTTATTTATTTATTTATTTATAATTCCTTTCTGTCAAACAATAGATGCGTTCAATTATTTGTTTCGGTGCACTTGGAGCAGTCAGTGTGATTTTAAAAGTCTACTTAAAGCATACAACCCACGATTTTCCTCCTCAAAGTGTAACTACAGATTCATTTATACTCGTAAACTCGATACTGTGATCGAATGACAAAAATCATGTCCGTAAATATAATTAAAAATGACATTGCCAGTTCTGAGTACATAGAACAAAATAACCAAACGCACTTATAAGTGAATATACGAAGGAAGGTATGTTCGAATATACCAAGGTTCGTATATTCGTTCACCATGGCTACTCAATAATAACCGCTGTAATACTTGGTAGCTTAGGAAAATCACACATTCTTATTGGTTTATAACTTAATGAATGATATAGTCATATGTAATATAAGTGGTAAATTTTTGTTGGAAAATTTTTCAGATCTGGTTGCCTAGCAATTTATCGAGTAGCATTGACAGGATAAAATTTAACCACGAATGGTATTGTGATGACCATTTCCAAAATAAAAATAAGAAAAATTTATGGTGTTGTTTTTACATAAATCTTGTAATTTGTACAGTGTGTTCAGAAAAACCATAACTCGGAGCAGGCTATGAACAAAGAAACGTACTTATGTCAATTTAAAAATATTTAATTGTCAATTTCACACAAGATATTGTCAGAAATGTTACCTAAAGGCATTAAAGCTTTTCTTCTTGAATTTTATTTTCGAAATGGAAACAAATTAGAAAACAGCGAATGGCGATATACTGTATCCTTCTTTATTATCTGTTCTCCTTAAAATTACATTTCAAGATCAATTTTGACAATCTTTTCACAACCTACTCGGAGTTAGGTTTTTTTATTGAACATACTGTATTATGATTTAACGTGTTATATTTAAAATTACTTTTTAAATGTTCTAAACCGATTCCTAAGCACTTTGACAGGTATATAAACAATATGACCGCTAGTATGAACAGTGATTAAGGGTGATTAGCGAGCATTTGACTAGCATTGTTTTATCTCTGTCAATCGTTTATAGATTATTTTAGAGAAAAAATCTTCAAATAGATGTATGCAATTAATTTTTCTACAACTTTTATTTGAAGTATTTTTCTGTAAAATAGTAAATAAACGATTGACAGAGATAAAACAATGCTAGTCAAATGCTCGCTTATCATCCTTAATCACTTGTTCATACTAACGGCCTATGTTTCTAGGTACTCTTAAAACGTCAAAAAGAAATCGCTTATCAGAACTTACTTGTAAAAATACAGCATATTATTGGTTGAAAGGATGCAATATCTTTTTGTGACAGTGTTTTGTCGAAATAAAACTTGGTAACTAGGTATAATCCTGAATTTAGATTGATTTATAAATTTATGAGTGAAATAGTCAGTATAAAAAGAGATTTGAATAATTTAACTAAATTATATTATGAATTAATAGATATAATTTGTAATTATTAAAAAATTAGAACCTGAACGATATGAAATGTTACATTTGACATATCAATATTATCCTTTTTAGATTTGGCAATAATTTCATAGTAAAGAAGAAGAGTGTGAAAGATTTAATAATATTTAAATGAGATGTAATGATAAGCTAAATAAAGTGCCATTAAGAAAACCTAGGAAAACAAGTACTAACATAAAATGATATTAAAATTAATAACGTTCAATAAAATTTCAAATTTGTACTGTTCGTATTTTACTTCTTTTCATTAGTCGTAGAAAAAGTATGCTGTATAACTCAAGTGGAATGTCAATATCGCCTTCGGATGATTGAGCACGCCTACGGGGTCGTGCTCAAAATTCATCCTCATGCGATATGGACATCATATCCACTCTTGTTGTATAAACTGCTATTTGAAGTTTTTTGACAAATTGTCATTTTGTTATTGCCTATGTGATACTGTTTAATTACAGAATAATATAATAATCATGGCAGAATTATTAAATATGAAGCACATGGTTTATATTTTTTAAGAATTCAAATTTAAATAGGATCAAAGTGGTTTACTTCAAGAACAATATACTTCACCATTCTTTCTTTCCGTTTATTAAAAATTCCCAATCAATTTTCTTCTGAAATGTTTTCATAATAATATGAAAAAAGTTACATTATAGAACTATAATTTTAAAATCTGATTTATTAATAAGACAAAAAATTAGTTAAGAAAAATCTTTTATAGGACAATATGGTTGAACTAAAAAGTGACAAGTTATGAATCACACAATCAATAATGTTCAGTTGGTAAACTTTTCTCTTTTATGATATGCCCTTGAGATTCCTGCCAAGGGCTCCGGGCAAAAATATATCATCAAGAGAGATCTGCTTGTGATCAAACTGTCACAAAAAATAGTCTGCGGACAGAATAGATACTGAAATTGTACCCTGAAAATTTCGCTGTAAATTTGTATATCACACTACCAGTGATTTCAAACTATGAGGCCATTTTCTCAAAACACAATTTATAGGGCTATTCTGTAAGATCGTTATGACATAACGAATCGTTAAAACGTTATATCGTCATGGTAATAACGAAACTCGTTTAATAGGCTTATTCTATAAACTATCGTTATGACATTATGCATTGATATATCGTTATTATAACGATAATCGTTAAAGTGGTATTCTGTAAACAATAATTTAATTCTACATAACGAAAAAAAAAATAACGATATCGTTATTTTTTAACGACTGGAAAAAGCATTCGTTACATAAACGTTTTGTCAATAAGTCAGTATTTTTATTCATGTCAAAATAAAATTGCTATTATGTTGAATAGTGATCTCAAAAACCAGTCACATTACAGTTTTCTGTAAGGTAACATTAAAATAATTTAATAAGTTTTTATTCGTATAGCGCCTAGCGCAAACTTCCCAATTTGTCTACAGATGGTAATAGTTGCTCTAGCATAACCTACAACAAGAAAAATAAAGGATCCGACAGCTGACAGGTTGACAGAAGACTACCACCAGAACTAATCTAACCTAGAAGTTTTGTGAGTTATATTGAATTATTTTAGATATTTCATTTACAATTATAATTTGATTTTCGGAAATAAAGTTCTAAACTTGATCCCAAGGTTATTATTTTTCAAAATGTGTTACATAATACGGACACGAAGATAACAATTATCGTTAACTAGAAATAACGATTTTCATAGTAACGATTTCGTTATGATATCGATTCGATTTTACAAGCATGAGCAATGTTAATAAATGTATAACAAAATAACTATTTGGGAACACTACTATATTATCTTATATAATAAATAATAAAGCATTTCGAACAAAGTTTTCCCTGCAAACTACTAAGTAAGAATTAAGTAGCTATTTGTTAAAAGCACATCAAACAATCGTGTCGAAAGTGTTTACATTGAAGTTGAATATTTCTTCTATTGAGTTTTATGAGTTCCAGGTTTTGTGAACTGAAGTTCTGTAATGCAATGGACCATTAGTCAAACAGGAAACTACAGTTTTCCGAGTCAAGGCTAAATTTAAAATTCATATTTCGTTCCTAAAACAACTGCATTTTCTCCACTGAATCAAATTTCAAATCTCGATCCAACTACTTCTATAAAAGATTTAACAACCTAAACTCTTGGAAAGTTCCAGTAACATTTCTAGTTACATAACTGTAAACTCAAACCTTGGAACTAGGGTAGAAAGAAAGATCATAAGACAAAATTGAGAGAAGATACGGAGTATAATCCAAGCAAAAAATATAAGATATTGAGGTTTAAAAGCAATATACTTTTATAAAACCTTTCGCAGCCATTTTATTCGCATTGTAGTGCTGTTTAAAGTGAAAACCTTTACAGTCAAATAATGGATGCACATTATGGATAAAGCGCTGAACAAAAAATACAAACGTTTAGTATATTTTATCTTTGTCATTTGCTTGTAGACACGCTTTCAGATGAAAGTGTTGTTTTTATCTTTTTTTTAACCTGACCAACATCTTGTCAATAAAATATGTGCTAACCATTACTTATGTACAAGAAATAATTTACCTGTAACTATTCCTGCAAATTTAGATGTATATTACTCCAGATAATTTTGAAACGAAGTATATGGATATACTGGAGTCCGAAATTAATTGGCCTACCATTGGGATCTCGGATACTATAAGAGCTACGACTTCGGTTAAATACGACATGTAGTGCGCTTTTGAGGGGCCACCTTATATTATATATGCTCTTGTTTTGCACAAAAATTCTCATATGTTACTAGACAATGGCGGAATACTGAATTTGAAGGTATTGTCTGGTCAAACAAATTGGCGACGAACCGTATCCAACAAAGTTTTCAAACCGTTTTCGTATCTGATGTCATCGTTTTGTGATTCCCCAAAAAGTATAGTTTTAAAATAATGACGTCATAACATATTTGAATTTGAAAAACAGAGTTGTTAATGTGTATTGTTTGAAAAGTTTATTAGTAATTATGGTTACAGATAAAGAAATGCTGTGTTGATGTTGATTCAAGATGACTAAGAAAGTATCATAGGCTACGTTTATCTTGTAGTGACATAACCTGCTTAAAAATCTAGTTACTTAAAACTAACTCTTAACTCCACCTCATTTATATCGCATGTTTTAAAGTGACTACAGGATAATTAGCGTTTATCCACTGCTGTTAAACAAGGACAGATAGAAATTTATGCGGATGACTTACTATAATATTAATAACAAAACGCTCACGATCTTGAAGCAAACCTCGAAACAAACAGTTTTTAGAAGTTTTGAGTGTAGTAATATATATTTTTAATAATTATTTTCAAGTTTTTAAAAAAATGTTGAGGTTAACCGTTTGTCTCGCTAATTTCAAGTAGGTTAGTTAACTCAACCCATTATTTAAGTTACTTCATTTAGCGCTAAATTAACGTGTTTATCTTGCACGTTTAGCCCGCTTAACTTAAGCGGGTTAGCATTTAAGTGGATAAACTAGAGCGAGATAAAAGTAGTCATAGAGCAAAATTAATTTCCTGCGTTCTTCAAGGGATAGTAGTTATATAGAGAACAATTCAACAATACTATTTCTATTTTATCGTAAAAAGCATGCTAGAAAGATGTAATTTTTTGAAAGCTGAATAGATAGATATTTAGAAGATTTCTATTTATTTCGAATGAATTGAATCTGTCAAGTTTATTAAGATTACAGTAACTCTGAACAAATTGTTGGTTCTTCTCCCTTCTAATTCAAAATATTTTTAAACCACTGCTGCCGGCTGGTTCGAAACTATTTCAAATCGATGGTAGTATGACGTATATTTAAGTCACAAACTAGTCTTTAAGTATGATATTAAATAACTAATGATTTCGTAAAACAGCAAAACATTTTTATGTTCAAATTTGTAAGGGTGTCAAAATTTCTATTTTTCACGTACATAAATCCTTCTTAACAAATTTGTTAACTTCACGTGGTAATAAATTTATGAGTGTCTAAAACGGGCTTTACACATACGAATACGAACATGAAGTAAAAACTTCCATAGGTAAACTATCCTGGGATTATGTTTGTTAGCTAAAAGTAAAATTTATTGGTGGGAACAACGATTTACTTTTGTTGATCTCATATTGTATTCTGTGTGTGTTATATTAATCTCAACGGAACTTTGTTCAAGTTTTAAATAGAAAGCTCTGTTTTAAATGGTATGAAAGGAGCTCCAGTTTGAGGTTGATAAATTGTTGCTAATAACTACCTACATTATAAATTCGACTTTGTACTTTTGAAAAGTAATAAATTATATTTATTTTGCAAATTTATTTATTATAACCACCTAAAATTAGTATGATTTTGCGTAATAAGTCTTGCAACTTTTTACGTCTCTTGAAAATATGATAAAATATACACATTTTCTTAAAAATTCTAGTTTTTATGTAATTTATTTATTTATTTACAAAGAAAGGCTGAACAACAGGACAAGTCCCCAATAACATTGCAGCATTAACAAAACTAAAAATTACACATTACAAAGTCGAGGTCAAATTGTAAAACAAGCAATTACATAAATATAAAAACAAAAATAAAAATAAATGGAAATCATTAGTAATTAAGATAAAATTTAACAAATATTTTGAATGTACGTAAACTAAATCATTAAGTACCTACCGAAGCTAAATTATTGAATTAAAGAATAAATCAGAAGATCGAGTAAAATGACGAGAAATCCGCAAAGAAAATTTATTTAAAATAACTGGACTGTCAATATAATTATTTAATATTTTAAACAAAGAAGACAGACCCAAAAGTATTCGTCTTTTTTGTAAAGAGATTAACAAAATCGAATTACTTGGGTATCTAAAGTTCAAACTAGAAATAAATTTTCTTTAAACATTCTCGATTCTATTTGTACATACATGATAGTATGATGACCAACAAACAGCATAGAATTCTAATTGAGATCGAACAAGAGATTAATAAAGAAATTTAAAAGTGTTATAATTACTGAAACTCGCACCAATTCTTGAAATAAAATCAAGCATTTTATAAGCTTTTTTACCAATACAATCAACATGTAAGTGAAACAATAGCTTACTATCTAAGATGACTCCAAGATATTGAATATGAAACAAGACTGTTGTTGAAATGAAAGAATTGAATGTAAGTACCTACGTTTCTGTTAGTTGAGGAAGTAAGACATGAGCATTTATCAAATTAAAACCTTTTGATTCTACAGGAAAAATTAAATATGTGTACTACGGGAAAATTTTTACAAGTGTACTAATTATCACATAATTTGTCCCATTAGTATAAATTTTATCTATTGTTCAAATTTTTTGAAAATTTGTATACTTAAATAATTTTGTCCAAATGGTAAATTCTCTAGGTATGTATCTCCACCCATTTTTGCGTTATTTTCCAAAAATTGTATTTTTCAAACCAAAATCTGAACACAAATATGTATCTCAGGAACTAAAACCGATATTAATTTCCGGTTAGAACATTTAAAATGTTTGTAATAATATGAAAAGTACGTTTTTGTAAATTATAAAAAAATTACGCAAATGTGGGTGTGGGAGTATTACTCAAAAATAAATAGATATACGGATTTCTATATATCAGTAATTTGTTTTATAGAGGGAGGGCTACAGTTCCTTGTCGCCTCCGACAAAAAAATAACATTTTTTTTAATTTGTTGTACGATTTAAGAAATTCAATTTTTATAAACCTCCACGATGAATATAGTAAAACTACAACATCTCCAAATTTGAAATTAATGCGAGAACCAAAGGGATAAATAGTGAAGGATCATATGTCACTAAAATCGGCCTTCAGATCAATTGCCACCGACCAAATAAAACCCCGTTTCATTTCAATATGTTTTACTCAATACAAAAATTTAGCATATTGGTCCTTACGTCATCCTTAATCTTGGTGGAATTCCAGCGGCATTTAATAATAAGAGGGGAGGTTTTGTTGGTTATTCAGGGCACATCACAGCAAACACAGCACATCTTCCCCTCTTGTGATGCCACTGCATGGCCTTGATTGTGGCTGGGGCGTGATTATACTGCATATTAACCCTTCCGCCCAATACCACTACTGTAATGAAAACAAAGATAGCGCTATCGGATCATATCTAGCGGTATTTTTCTCATTCTGATGGAGATTCATCAGGTCTGTGATTTTTATTGAAATGCAGATTGCGTTGTGAAGTGATTTTTACGAGAATGCAGCTCTAATGAATACTGTTTGGACTTCATTCTTCATTTTTTGTTTGCTACATACAATATTTGATGGATTTTCATTTTTAACTAATATTTTCTCACAATTGAAAAAACTATTGTTGCATGTATTTTCTTTACAAGAACTATAGTTGATCGTTACTATTTTATTCAAATTCAACCGTCATTAAATTTAAAAATTATTTTTAAATTTTAAGAAACCAAAAGAAACTTTTGTGGTGATTTTCAATAAAAATTTTGAGTGACCATCATCTAATGTCTGATACGCGCCGTTATCAGTTATACAGGGTCATTATAAAATAATTGAAAATAAGAAAATAAAGTAGGCCGTAGAAAGCCAATTTATACAGTGTGTGTGTCATTTTCGATGTCTTTTCAAGGTATTTCGGGTAATATTAACGATAATGTAAAACAGGTGGCATATTCCATGGTCAACTTTTCGAGAAAAGTTTAATAGTCGCCATAAGAATGTTCGATCTTCTTTTGTTTTTGAGCTACAGGCAAAAACTCGTTTTTCGCAAATTTTGAAAATATCTCATACCTTATTTATTATAACAGATAAAAATTACGTAATCTTACATTGAGATCTAACACAAACATATATTTTTAAATTGGAACCTATGTTGAAAATAGTCATCTTTTAGCTTATTTTATAAGCTTTACAGTGATATATAATAAGTCTACATTCTTTTGTTTTAAACTTGAATAGAACTTAATTATTAATTTTTTGGGGTAACAAAATTGAAAATTATTAAGAAACAAATGAAAAAAAGCTATTACAGGTCAACATTTATTTATTTTAATTCTATATCTGTTAATTAAGTACTTAAAATTATTCGTTATTATTTTTTTATTTTTTTTCGGGTTAGTTAAATTATATTTTATCAACGTTATATAGTTGGCTTTGGCACAAGTTGAAAAAAGTGGTTTAATATGCTTTCTGAATTATAATATAAATTGGAAGAAATGATAAAAACTGAAGAAAATAAAGAAAAAGTGATCTGTAAAATAATTTTTTATTTGTTTCTTAATTATTTTAAAAAATTTTACTCCAAAAAATTAATAATTCATGTTTAACATATAAAATTCTAGACTTATTACATATCATTGAAAAGCTTGCAAAATAACAAAGATGAGACTATTTTGTACATAGATTTTCATTTAAAAATATATAAGTTTGTGTTGTATCTCGCCATTTTATTCCTCCGCATAAAACGGTACCAAATTTGTCTTATTCTACGCATAAAACAGTACGAATTTTGTCTAAACACTTTTTCTCTAACTATCATAATAAATAAGATATATTGTCTAAATTAGCGAAAAACAAGTAGCTCAAAAACAAAAAAAAAAACAAAAATTCCTGTGGCCACTATTAAACTTTTCTCGAAAATTTGACTATGAATATGCAAACGGTTTTGTTCTATCGTTTATAATACCCGAGATACATTAAAAAAACATAGAAAATGCGAAACCTTTATTATAATTGAAAACAGTTATTTTCCATCATTGAAATTAAGTTAAGTTAGAATTTATTTAATAAATTTATCGTGTATAAATCAGATTGGCACACCCAGCAATGGGTAATATGATGTGATGAAATATTTATTTATTTATTTATTTTAAGTATCGTGAAAATATGGATTTCACAAGAGAGCATAGGGCAGCTTCAACACTTTCTTGGCGAAAATAAAAGTAATGGAATTGATTTAATATTATGCGACTTTTGACTTTTTTTGACTTACTTAATACTTGGTAAGTAAAGCATACTTAAAAAAGTTTGGTTGGAAGCTTTTAACAAGTGGAAGTACAAAATAGTGAAGTATAATATTGTTCAAGGAAAGTACTTTGAACATATTTCAAATAAAATTGTAAAAAATATGTACCATGTGTCTTATTCTGAATATTTCTAGCAGGATTCTCATATAATCATTACCGGAAACTGTTAATAAAAGCAGATTGGCTCTCGCAGAAATCTTTTAACCAGGGCATCAAACCCGCCAAAAACTGGGTTCGGTTCAGGTTCAGGTTATTTTGTTTTTTGAGAGATGGACTCGTGTGCGGTTCTGGTTCAAACATAAAATTTGCGGTTTTGTTCTGGGTTCAGGTACTGGTTTCTGATTCGGTTCGACCTAATGAATATTGAATTAATATTTTTTGAATAACAATCTTTATATAGAAATAATTTAAAATGCTAATCGATTTTACGCAAGATAAGAAATGAACACAATTTTCTCGAAAAGTCAACACAGGCAGCAACGCAGACGCCAAAGGCGTCGATTATCTGCTTTATTACGATTACGCTTAAATTAAAAATGAACCTGAACCGGAGATGAACCCTGAACCCGAACTTTATTACCCGGTTCGTTTCCGACTCGGCTTCAATTGAAAAATATATCTGAGGTTCGGTTCTGGGTTTGGGTTCGCTAAAATGTTACGGTTTGGTTCCGGTTTCGGTTCGGTTCAGATTCGGGTTCGATGCCCTGCTCTTAACTAATATTAATGTTTACGACTATGATGTTTTTGGAATAATTATTCTTAGCATAACATAACTAAGAGTGAACGTTCCAAATGAGAATTTATTTTAAAATACAACATTTTGATTCGATTAATTTTTATAAATAAAAATAATTAATTGTTTATTCGTTATAAATTTTTAATTAATTTCAAGAGCAAAAAGTTAATCACACACCTTTAATTAAAATTAGGGAATTATGAAAAATATCACTTTAAAATATATTTATTTATTTAATTTCAATAAAATTAATTTTTCTACTACCACTACTGTAAGAGGGTCATTACTGAACAGACTACTAACAATGTAAGTTCGTTCTTATGAATAGTGTTACGTAATGAAATTTCATTACGTAACACTGTTACGTAATGAACAGAAAATTTAAGTTGGCAGGACTGATTGTCAAACTGTAAGAAATGATTAAAATTTGATAAATAAAATTTAAGATTTAAATATAATAGAATGAAATTTATCTGACATATACATATAAATACATATTTTTTGGGTTATTATATTAATATTATATTATGTCAACAATACATATTTCATTTTAATCAAATTTGCAGTAGGGAACTATTTTTCATCGTATATCCCTACGCTTAGCAGTAACCATGGTATCATCGTTGCGCAGTTTTATTTTTGTAAATAAAACCCACCAAACTGTTTGACGTTTCGAACTGCTGCTTTTTTATGTGATTACAAATACATACATATACTGAGGTAATAATTATTATTATAAACAAAATTAGTTGATAATATTATTTGTAAGTAATGCAATAAAAAAATAATTAATTTATAACTATGTATCTGAATTTTGCTTCAATTTAGAAATATTAATGAGTGGTTGTAGAAAAAGTATAGTACATAATTCGAGATGTAAAGCAATTACTCACTCGTAAAATTACAAACTCGACGCTACGCGTCTCGTGTGTCAATCATTTTACTCGTAGGTAATCTGCTTCTTACATCTCTCATTACGTAATATACTATTTTGCAAGCATTCTCATCTTTCATTAATTTTATATGTATTTGGTTTACTGATAAAATGCTATTTTAATTTGGTTAAACATAATTTAAATATTAAACATTTATATTGCAAATGAAGTATAAAATTTATTCAATTTGTAAACTTAATCAATTTCATCCATATTTTATATATATAAATATAATTGAGTATTCATTTCATATTGGAATATATTAAATCTTATTAAAATTATACTAAAATCATAGTCAAAATTCGAATAAACAAAAAGTTTACAGTGGTTTTACCCTTATCAATAAATCGATCAATTTATTCATTGATAAATCGGTCAATTTATTTTTGTTGAAATGATGTCTATCATACGGTAATTTTTTAATTTATTTTGAACATAAACATACACTATCATAAAGCAAGTATATTTTCTTAGGGATTAGTGTTATTAAGTTTTATTTACAAAGTCATTATCGATCAAAAATATATTCCTTTCAATTATATAAAACCATGGTTTCACTCACTACCTCCTAGTTTTTTTTTTATTATTTTATTTTATATGTTTAGTTTTAAACATCAACACAAAAAATCTGATGTGGCCAGCACAATACCTTCCGTCAATCCTGTGTATTATGTACAAATTCCATACGTAAATTTTCTTGCAAAAGATTCTAAATTTTTGGTATTTTATGATTCCCTTTCTCGGCAACTGAATTCCATACTCCTGATAACAAACAAATCACATGAAATAAGAAAATCATGAAATTTTGAATGAAAAATTATGACACTTGTCAGTTATGTACATAATTAATTGCTGTCATTTTGATACGGGTCCCCATATCTGCTTGCCAAAGGCAGCAAAGTCATGTCACTGCACGCGCCCTATACATAATTTTTTTGCAAAAGATCCTATATTTCCAGTAAAGTTATTTCATAAACAAACTATGCAAATTGCACTTGACACTGATATCTTCTTCTTCTTTAGTTTTTCCCATTCGTTAGGGGGTCGCTATTTTTTATTTTCTTCTTCCACTCATTTTTGTTTTGCGTGTCGTCCTCATTCAGTTCCTTTTCTCTCAAGTCTTCTGCAATACAGTCTTTTCATCTTATATTTGGTCTTCCTATGTTTCTTCCACCTTCTATTAATTTATTCATCTCTCCTCATGACATGTTCAAACCAATGTAATCGTCTCTATTATATCTAAAAACTTCTAACACTAACTAGAGTTACTTCCCTTATACTTTCATTCAGTTACTTGCTTTTTATTGATAGTGACATCTGTCAATTTGAATTACCTGAATATATTAGCAGTTTCCATGGTTATGTTAGCATAGCTGGCTGAATTATAAAATTTTTACGAAATTTTTTATCTTTATTATTCTTTAACTCTATATCTGTTGAATATGAAATATAAAATGCAATCAAATCGTATAGAGAATAATATATTCTTTAAGTTATAATAACATTTAACTGAGTTTTTCAAGAAAAACTGTTAAAATCTTCAAATGAGGGTACTACCGGTTGAACAATTATAACCAAAATCTAAACATGTCTGCATATGGTTGTAAGGAAGAGGAATACGCAAGAATTGTAATTTTTGGAATTCTAGTATTGGAGATATCGTTGACGAAACCGCGGTCACATACACACACACACACACACACATACACACATACACACACACACACACACACACAAATACAGACATCATCGTAAAAATAGTAAAATCGTATTGTAAAGACCCTAAAACGTGCTTATTCAATGAAAACTCACCACCGAATTTTTTGACCAAAGACAATACCTTCCTTACCTATGTCAAATAATATAGAATTGGTACTAGAAAAATAACCAAAATACTTGAAATAATTGCCCGAATGTAGAATTTGTCTTCTGTTAATTTATTTTCGTACATAAATCAATCGATATTTGAGGGTTACAAGTAGCTCTAAATCTAATAATACAATTAGTTTGTTAAGTAAGTTGTAAATAAGGATATTTGAAGTACATACTTACTTACATCTTACTTATAAACAAATACATTGATAATTAAATGAACATCTATCAACAACTAAGTTATTATGTACTTACTTAAGATGAACTGAATAGTTTGAGACACTATATCAATATATTAATACAATAGTAAATCTTCATCAAAAATTACTTCAAGTTGTAAATAGTGCCGCATTAATAACGATAAGTTTTTTCATCCCGATATAATGGCCAGTATTAAAAGAATTAAATTTTGAAGTCAAATGAAATATCTGCGCAATTTACCTTCAATTACATTTAATTGCTTGCCTGTTTTTGCCTCACGTTCTATTTTAATAAAGATATTTAACTCAATTACTTGCAAAGCTTTGAATATTTGTTAGCAAGGAAATAAATTCATAAAATACTTCTATAAATCCCTAATATTAACCACTTTTATAATTGAATGTTTGTCTTTGTTTTTGTTAATAAGTACAATACACGAATAATGTGTTATTTACAAAAGGAATTTTACGTATCAGTTGTAATCAATCTCAAACAAAAGCTAAATGTTTTATAAACAAAACAATATTTAACACATGATGGCTGATACTTTAATTAAAATTTCTAGAACAAAAAAATATTAGTTTAAAATATTCTGTAACGAAATATTCTTGTATTAATTAAAAATGGTTGTTTGGTAAAAACTTTTAATGAACTGCAACAAAAAATAGAAGCAACTAGTAAATTGTTAAATGTTTTATGAATTTTCAACAAACAAAATTGTCATGATGAAATTTACAAAATTGTTCCTACGTAACTTTTTTTTTAAATTTAAAGCGATTTAAAAAAAAATTGTTGACTACACAAAATTAATTTTAAATTAAAGTAGTAATCGTATAGGAATAAATATGTAATTAAAACGTTTTACGTTTTCTAACAATTTCAAATGTCAATCTCCATTATTTTCATTTTAAATTAGTTTCACATTACTCTAACGTAGGTACTTTTTCTGGCAATGTGGTTCTACTTTTTTTTTAAATTACATATGCACATATCTAAATTTTGTGAGTAAGAATAATAATAATAATGTTATGCCCAAGTAGTTCAGAATTCATCATAAGTTAACAAATTTGTTAATAAAATTTTGTGATCGTTAAATGAAATTAGTTATGAGAAATAACATTCTATCTATTTGTCATAACATTCATTTCTAAAGATACGAATGTATTATCAAATTTGTTTTGTGATGGGGGCAAACAGGCTTTGGCGGATTTAATTGTGAAATACTACAACAAATAATCTTTGCAGAAAAAAATCAATCAAATATTGGAATTTGCTTTGTTGATCCGTTATGAATAGTTTATGTGTTTAAATGGTATTCAGTAAAACATTAAATGTGTCAGATTAAGAATTTAATTCTCTTTATTATTTGTAGTAATAAATTTTCAAAAAATAATATTTAGATTTTTTTTTAGAAACTACAACTTCCGGTTGTCCAATTGTTACCATAACCTATTCAACTCTTCCCATTACTGCTAGATTGAGGAATCCGTAGTTACACAGGTGAAATCGCGTCTCCAACAACCTCACACACAAAAACACACACACACACACACCGACATCATCGTAAAAATGTTATAATCGGATTCTACGGACCTTAAAACGTGCTTATTCATTGAAATCTGGATATGAGATTTTTATCATGAATCCAATACCTCTCTTAGCGAGAGGTAAATAGTTTTGTTTTGTTCGCGATATAATTTTATTGACATACCTATAATGGAAGATACCGAGGAGGAGCAGTAAACTCGTACATATGTCAATTCATGTTGACAATAATCATTTAGTTAAGTAATAAATTTAATAACAAATATCCAATTTTACAATTTCATCTTTGTTCAGTCAGGTTGGCAGTTTTCAGAAAATTGACTGTTTCAAAATACGTTGTGATTGCAATCATTATAAGGTTAATTCTTTTGAATCATGTGGCGTCATGTGATCATATCTGTTCATTTAGATCGGATTGGATCGCTTACCGAAAGAAAATTCCTATAGTGTGTAGTGTGTTCACAAACTCCATAGTCTGTAGCGTTTTTAACAAATCTGAAGGTTGAAAGCGATGACATCAATTTGAATACTAAAGAAAAGAAAAAGATATTGTAAGACTCTGCAAAAATTTGTACTCTGTGCTCTGTACGTAGAATACCAAATTTGTCTCTGGTGCTTACACGTACAGCCACACTTCCCCTGTAATAGCTTTGCAAAGAACATACAATTCTTTTTCAGTATTCTCTCTATTCTTTCTCCGTATCCACATTTCAATATTTCCCCATCACTCTGCAATTCAAAGCTGTGGCTTTGCTGAATGGAAAAGTCTGCAACTTGGCAACGTTGGACATTACCATACAGGATAAGTGACGCGACACTCCACGTGACAGGGCGATAGCGATAGCCAGTGACAGCTAGGTATTGATACCGATGAAACGTCAGCAATACCTATAGGGTTAATGCACTGCATGTCAACCTGACAGCCCAAAGCGAAGATTCAATTCACGTGGGAATCAATTACTAAATGGTCCGGGGAAAACAGAAAAAGTTTTCTATACACTGAAAGGGAAAGAGATTGAGAAATAAATACCTTTCATGTGTTTTTCCAGTGATAACTCAAGCATTTCAGTAAATATGCCAGGTATATTTTATAACTATAGCCGTATTCCGTCGGACTGTGATTCTCAATCTAAATCATCAAAGTAATAATGATTAAGAAGAAGTATGTTTTTCCGTTTCCTATTCGTTGTCCCCACTTTCTCATTTAGTGATCACTAGAGAAGCTTTTCCTTCTGAATCATCCTTTTTGAGTGATCACACAGATTCATTTCATAGCAAATTTAAAAATAGTTGATGATGTTATAGTTTGTTGCATCAGAGGAAATATGATTTTCCTTCAAAAGCATGTAATAGACCCAGCCTTTGAAAACAAAGAAAATATGTTTCATAGAAGATTTGTTTTAAGTAAACATACTTCATATTCCTTACAAGAACATTTATTTTTACTTCACTAAGATCGATTTTTAATATTGACTATAACACTTGACAGTAGATTATTTATAAAATAAAATAAGTTAGATTGCATTGGTATGCATATGACATTTGACGCTAGGTGATGTTTATATTATTTAAGTTGTTTTCTTGATATAATTTTTATATCATAATTCAAAAGGATCATGATTAAACTAATCAGGATTCAAAAAATGATGATCAAATCACTTAAACACGCATGAAAAGCTAAGATCCGGTTTTGATATTAAATCCGTCCAATTTGTCAATAATTTTGTTGAATATGACAATATCGACTTAGGTAAAACTTTTAAATAATTAAAATACAGTAATTGGCATCAGAAAAATGATTGGATATACGAGTAATTCTTGTACAGGGTGTTAAAAAAAATTAAAATTTTTGAATGTACATACTTTTCGATGTGCTGATTCTCAATCAAAAAATTTTTTTTCAAAATATGAAAAATTATTTCTTATTTTTCATTTAATTTTTTTTTTACTGTGCCACTGCCAATATGATATTTTTATTAAAAATAATGAATTAACTAATCATGTTACAGACGTTGAATAGAAAATAATTACGAATTTATTTATTTCCTATTCATCGTCTGTTACATGATTGCAAAATTCATTATTTTTAATAAAAATTTCATGGTGCAGTGGCGCACTAAAAAGAATGAAATGAAAAATTAAAAATAATTTACCGAAATTTGAAAAAAATCTTTTTGATCAAGAATCAGCGCATCGAAATATATATAGGAATGAAGAAAAAACGAAATATAATTATTCATTCGTCAAAAATATTAATCTTTTTTTTATTTGAGTAAACTAGCTAGCTTTTATTTCCTAATTATATTTATTAATCCAGAATTTTTGTGCACCTATTCTTTATAACTACTTCCAAATGATCAATATTTACACATGTTATAACTTACAAGAGTAAAATGTAGATAAACACATTCTCCACCAGAAATTAATCGATTTGAACGAAAGGAATCGATGATTTAATTGCTGGAAACCCAACGATTCGGCAAATTTTAAGCTGGAATTCAAAAATTCGGTAATTCTGTCTTTGGACACTAGTGTATTGTTATTTGAAAAGGAAAAAATGCATAATACACTTTCTTGATAAAATTGAAAATGTTAATTTGCATGTTTTTTTTACAAGCATGAAATAATACTGCATTTGACTATACAATGTTTTATTTATTTATGTATTTAAATTAGGCGCACTATTATGAGTTTAAGTTCGCACAATGTACATTTTGAATAATTAATTTTTTTAATTATATTTATAGAATCAAAATTTATTTAATTATTTTTAACTAATGAAATTATTTCCAAAAAAATTAAAAATGTCGAAGTTGACAGAATTCAAACAGTTAAAAATTCCTGATCTATAGTAACTTTAAACAGTAGGTAAATTATCAATCAATAACAATTAAAATTATTAAAGAAACAACTGTATTTCAAAACTGGCGCATCACCAATAAAATGAACTTATAATTTTATTACAGATAGATACCATAAAATGTTTTAATACAGTCGGAAATTGTATTTCTTTCAAAAAGCTCTCAACTTTTTCTTCTCATCAAACATCAATGCTCGCAATAACATTTTATAGAAATACGTTTCACGAGAAACTCTATAATTTAAAAAAAAACAATACACAATCTTTGTGAAATTGGAAAATATCGAGAGTCTGTTCTAAATTGGTGACATTAAATTTTTTTGCAAGATTAAATGAATTTTATTTGAGTTATGGCACTATTTTCTTCCACATTTGGCAAAAAAAACATCATAAAAGTCAAATTTGAAAATATTTTAACGGAATCGTAATAATCCTATTTAGGATTATAGGCCTATCTACTAAAATATTGTGTATCGTTACGATTCGTTACCAGACGACTTGTAGTTATAATAACGATTTTTGCCAAAACCCTATTCTGCTAATATGTTTATCGTTACAAATTGTTATTTTGTATCGATTATGAACGACAAATTCACATGACTCGTTAAAGTAGTAAAGTTTGGTATATTTCAAAAATAAAAATAAAAAAAGGCGGAAGGAAATATTTTATTCTGCAAAACTGTATATTTAGTCATTTCTTTGCAATTTTATTAATTATAATTTTTAATTTAGAAGTAGAAATTCGGAATATGGACGGGAATTTTAATAAAAAGATTAAGTTTTCAATTTCTTCTTTCCAAATTCCGACTATCCTCGCGACTATCTACTTTTAAATTTCAACTAGTCGACACTATTACTTCCTTGTACGTAAGTAAAAGAAGTATTGTAATCGCGAAAGACTTTTATGTCAATCGAAATAACATAATAGATTTTGGTTAAAATAGGCTACCCGGAAGTGGTACATTACTTGAAGTTCTTAACAGTTTTTCTTGAATAAAATGATTTTATTTTGATTTTAGAAATAAATGCTTCAGATAAAAGTTTTAGAGAATTAATTTCTGCGCCTAGCACATCAAGTATTATTAAATTAGCCCTTTGTATAAGCGAGATATGTAAATTTAAAAATTATATACTTTTTTGTTTTTGTAATAAAGCTTGCTATGGATTAGGACAAAAAAAATGTTCATGTCAAATTACGTTAAATACGTGCAATTTTATGATTCGTACAATAACAAATATTATATTTTTATTGTGAAATTAGTCATATTCATTGTTGTAATCAAATATTTCTTTGTTGTAATCAAAACTCTCTTTAAAAAGAACTGGGTTAGATTAATGTTAATTTAAGAATGATAGTAATAAATGAATTATTTTTGTTCTATATCAAAATATTTCTCGGGCTTGGCTTAAGCCTGTCAATATTTTGTAATTTAATTATTAAAAAAATATGTATAGTTTAATAATCGTACAAGGAAGTCGTGTGGTGTCCACATCAGATTTTTTTCAATAGGTACATGATTTTTTATTAAACGCATTAGCTAAAAGATATATCTAAACATTTAGATTTCGATAAATAATTAATTTAAGATTTTGGGAACGAAATTTGTAGTTTGAAATAGAAAGCCATAGGTTCCAATAAAAGTTTATTATTAAATGTGATATGGCAAGTTTCATATAGTAATCTGGGACATTTGCCATATCACACCTAAAAAAAAAAAATTCTTAATTTTAAAACAAACTAACAATAATACACAATACATTGACAAATTAAACCTTTAATTTCAATTGTTTATGGAAAAATAAAATTTTAAATTTATTTCCCCCTTTTATTTTGCGTTTCGTTGCCCTTAATTCAAGCGCACATTTTTTTAAATAATGTTTTTTCACACTTGAGTCAGTGCTCAACCTGTCGTCCTATAGTTATCATGTTTTTTGTTTCAACGCTCTGCTGTAATTCTTGACAAAATTTGGGCTTTAACTATTCATGTTTCAAGTAGTTTTTCAAAATGTAATTCATTAATATATAAGAGCATTTTCTAAGTGTTAACATTAAATTAAAATTTTCTCTTCAATTTGTGGTAAGTCGAAATTTATTTTATTATGACTATACATTGTTGTAATTTATTGTAATTTTAAATAGCTGATGATGGACAAATTGTAGTCCGAAACGTCCACTTCGTAATAATAAAGTGATTTATCTTTCTACCTATTTCAAACGATAAATAATTAAATTTAAGTTGTTTGATCTATTGAAGAATATTTTAAACAATAATAAGCAAAAATAACCGATTTTTTTTAAAAAGTATTTTTAATGAAAATTTATGCAATTTTTTCATAGTTATAAGAAATATATAATAATTTGTTGTTATTTTCATAAATATTTAAATAAAAATATTGGCGCCAGAAATAGTCAAGAATGCTAACCCATATTGGCGCCAGAAATAGTCAAGAATGCTAACCCATATTACGGAAACTGGTACATGTTTGTATGTGTGTGTTATGCTCCACGATTGAAATCGCTCGGTTAGTGAAACACACAATCACAATACATTGTGGGTTAATTTACAAACTATCAAAGCACGAAATAATGTAGTATTTGTGTGTTAAGTTATGTTCAGCTATGTTTATAAAACTAACAAACACATACTAGCCAGGGCGTAAGTTTTGTGCGCTACGTAGGTTGTTACGATTTTTTTTAAATTGTTAACAAACTAGAAACATTAAAAAATGCAACAACATTTTTATATACGACGTGCAAATTTTAATTCTGAACAACTTTACATGTCAAATCCCAATGTTTACCTTTAACCGCCACCACATGGTATAAATTTAAATAATCAAATTGACATTCAAAAATTTATGTTATTATAGTTATTTAAGTATTAAGGGCAGTAAGTGCACGTTACCGGTTGAGGATCCGATACCGGTAAGAAGCACTTAATGCCCGGAATGCTTATTATATTTTTTGCACGATCGTCCCAATAATAACAAATTAAAGTTTAGAATTATTTAAAAATTATTTTGACAGTTTAAAAAAATTAGTTGTCATTTTTAAGTAAGCTATGTTCGTTGTTTTGTTATCGCTAAAGCTTTAAAAATTGTACATTTATTTTTTATTTATGTAATTTTCACAGCCTCCAGATCGGTAGGTAGTCACATCACTTACCGGTCAGTCACATCACTTACTGATCAGTACCACATCACTTACTGATCAGTAATTTGTAAACAAAACTTACTGCCTTGGAAACCCTATCGTAAAGTTTAAAAAAAACCTGATCGTGCAAAAAAATAGTTATTTACGTGCCAAAATATTGAAGTTATACTTTTTATCAAGAATGTGGAATTTAGTTGCCGAGGCCGTAGGGCCGAAGAAAATAAACCATATGAGTGATAAAAAGAACTTCAGTGCCGAGGTGCGCAATTTATTTTATTTGAAATTGAAATTTTGGGAAAATGAAAGGAATATTTATTTTTATAGGTTATGTTAACAAATCAGTTACTATCAGTCAAACAAACGAACTTGTTCAGTGTTGCGAATCTCCAGATATTGTCATGAATACTCAAAATTATGTCTGATACATTTAACTTCTTCACCGGAATTCTTTAATTCGTTCTTTTTGCACATAATTCTTGTCATTTTACGTATACATTTACTATTGAACATCGTATACCTACCCAATTATCTTATATGTACAATAATTATCATAAAGTTGGAAACACTTCATTTTCATTATCTCATCTTATAATGTATTACTTTATTGTCGATTACTGAACTTTTAATGACGATTTTTGAATACTTTAGTGACGGTTTCAAATAAAAATATATTTGTGTTTCATCTGTCAAATGAAAACAAGAAAATAAACAGCAATTTTTCATTTTAAATAAACCATAACAAAAATAAAATGTAATCCTACCAGAACGTATACAATATACTATGAATAATAACCCATTTGATATCACTACAAATCAAATAAATTTTCATGATACATAAACTTTTATTAAATAAACCCGTCACTATAAAAAATGTAACATCTATCAATAACTGAAACTCAATGAAAACTAGTATAAGTGAAAAATGTTTTGTTGATCCGAATAAAACAAATAAATCAAAATACAAACAAATAACACGGAATAATAAAAAATGTAAACAGAAACTAAAAATTAATGAATTTTATTTTGTCAAATTTAATTTTCAAGACTTGTTTCAAATGAGAGTAAAACAGAAAAATAATTTGAAAAGTAATATGGCAGATTCATCATGTTTATTTTTCTTTTTTTAAGAGAACAAAGTGAAAATAGTTGAAAAGCAATATTGAAAAAGTAGTTCAAACTATGATTAAAACTTTAAAATTTTGTACATATTTGCATCATTGCAACCAGACTACAGAGCTAAGTTGTAAGTAGTAGAATAAAAGTTTTTGATTTATATCGTGTACAATATTACTTATTTTCGTAATTAATAATTTTGGTGCGCCATAAAATAGAAGAAAAATATTTGAACTTCACTTATATTATGTAATATTAAAATATGGATAACATATTTTGAAATGAGATAAATATGAATAACCATTATATGAAAAAAAGTCTCATATTCATATGTTCAAAATAAAATTCACATTCAATGTTGAAAAAGAGTCTTTAATATTATTAATTTTATTATATTGTGGTTATATTATAAAGCACATCTGTCAATTATACTTTACTCAAAATATTAACTTCAGTTTGCTTTAATACAAATTTCAACAATAAATTTATTATATTACTATTATTAGAAATGAATACATTTTTGCCTTTTTCATATCAATTTCTTCGATACCTTTTATGTATTAAATTAAAAAGGAATTGTTAAAAATAAAAGAAAAGGCATTTATAGTTATTTGTATATCAAGGTCACGAAATCATTCTTTAGCGTTCCGAGAGAAAAATTGTCGCCGAGGCTGCTTATGGCCGACGCAGACCAATCTCGAGAGCACAACAAGATTTCGCGGGCAAGGTGTACCCATTATTTTTGTGTGCAACTGGAAAAAATATGTAATTACAAATTTTATGTATTTAAATAGTTTAATTTATTGAAATAGAAAGGCGGCTTTGGCTGGCTTGACATTTAATAAAAAAGCAATTAGTTTTGTAAAAAATGATTTAAAAATATAAAAAGTTATTTTTAAAATAACTATTTTATGATATTTATTGTATTTATTTAAAAAAAAAAACTAGCAAACTTATTAGGTGCGTTCAATGAAATAAACAAATCAAGCAAATGCTAGGTAAGCAAACGAGACATTTCTTTAGCACACTGAACGATTTGCTAGCTATATGACGAACTGTCATTTACAACTGTCATCGAGAAAGTTATACTAAATGAATTTATAGACCCGTACAGTTATTTGCAGATAGTGTGATTAATTTCAAAGATTTTTTTAGATCTAAGAAAACATTTCAAATATAATAATGTTATAAGCATTTATCACAAAACATTGAAAGCCTTTTTGACATGTGTTTGATATAAATACACCATAAAATGATATAGAAACAGTACAAGGTAACTTTATGTATACATAATTTGTATTTCCCGCCATTATATTTGATAAGTCTGTAAGACAAGCGAGAAATTTGGCGCTTGGATTGTTAGCGAACACATCAAGTAAATGCTAGGCTAGCAAAGTCGTTCAACAAATTTTACTTCCGGTTGTTTGTTTTGCTGGGCTTATTGAACGCACTTATTGTTATCGTATTTTAGAATCGTCACTGTCATTGTCATATCCGTCATGTCAATTCACAAGTTATTTTAGTTTAAATCCAATTTTGCGGCCGTTACCATAACAGCAAAATGTTTAGTTTGCGTCCGGTTCCAACAAAACAATTTCCCACTTCTAATTTGAGTGTCAAAATTTTCAGCGTTTGTTTGTTAATATTAAAATGAAGAACAGAGAAAAACTGAAATCGGTTAAAATTAAATGATAGTATGCCTATCAAATACTTGATTAAACATTAAAGATTTAAGAGTGTGAAAATTGTCAACCTCAAATATAACATTTAGGTATCGTCTTTTTTGATCTTTTCTATCAACCATTAAAAATAAAACGGAAGTTCGTAAACACCCTAACTAATATCACAAATTTATATAAATGAGCTATACTATCCCGCTCTTTTCATAGCATATTTCTACAATAATTCATAAAGTAGATTGATATATACACATTTTGATAACAATAATAAATATTAGGTAGTAGTAGTGTACCACTATTTCATCTCATGTTATTAATATGTAATATCAGGTATTATGAAGAAAAAAATATTACTAAGCAATTATCTTGGTTTAACTTGAAAAGCTTGAAATGTTAAGCCAAGCTTTCCTTCCATCAAGCTCAAGCTAAGCCAAGCTTAACAGTTTAAAAAGCTTGAAATTTCAAAACAAGCCAAGCTAAGCTTGAAATTATAAAAAGCTTGAATTTTCAAGCTAAGCATTTTTACATCAAAGCAAGCATTCGTGAATCACTAATAACATTTGAGAACCAAAATTTTTTTTCATTCTCAAAACTTTCATTGAAGGAAAATAAAATACTGTACGTTGCGGTTACAGATTGGAAAATACATTTATTTTATAGTGAAGCACAATATTTATTTTTGTATCATCGCATGTAAACTATTTATAATACCACCATCAAAACAAAGTATGGTATTTCGTCAGTAACTATTTTATTCTTCATAGTAGTTTGTATTACTTATTATTAGTGTAGTAAAAATTTAATTCCACATTTTGCAATAACCACATACTTTTTATTCTCATATGTGTATATTAACCTACTTTTTCCCGTACGTAAAAAATATGTTTTTATATGGCAAATATGTAGAAAATAAATAGCTAGAAATACACAAGTAAACATAAATATATCACATAGCGTAAGCAAATATTATGGATTAATATTATTAATTTACGAATCTTTCATGAAGTGTACAACAGGAAAATACTGGTAAATTAAAAAAATGTTTGTTATGAATTTACAAATTAACACTGTTTTTCAGTTTTATTCTTTTTATATTGTGTGACAAAATTCATAAATAAAAATTTAGATAAATAACTATTGTTTGTAAATGTTTTTAATACTCGCTGCCATGTTCGTTGACTGCTTTAAACTTTAAACCATTATAAAAAGTCAAACATGTGTAACTTTTCATCCAAATTAGGTTACGGCAAACATATAATCAATTTTTGGTTACATAGCAAATTAAAATATTAAGTTTAATATAATATTTCATTGTTAAAGTTTTGTTCAAAATGCTTTACAAATTTTTGAAAAGTATTGTAAACATAACTAACGATGTTTTCTTCTTATTATTAATTCAAATTATCTAACATTTTCTCTGCATTATACAAAATAATAAATAAAATATTTCGTTTTATTCTTTAGTTCAAATTTTTTTGCAAAGTATTATAAACCAAACAAACAACAATAGTTTTTTTATTAATAATTCAAATTTTCAACATTTTTTCTCTGCATTATACCTACATATAATAATAAATAAAATATTTGGTTGTTATGCTATATTTTAAAATACTATACAAATATTTGAAAAGTATTATAAACACAACTAACAACAAAGTTATATTTATTATTAATTCCAATTTTCAACATTTTCTCTTCATTAAATATAACAATAAATAAAATATATCATTGTTAAATTTAGTTTCAAATACTTAACAAACATTTGAAAAGTATCATAAACCCAACTAACAACAATTCTTTTATTTATTAATAATTCCAGGTGTTCATCATTTTCTCTACAACTTATTATCAACTCATCCACATACTTTCAAAAACTATTTCTATCCACTTCACAGCACTTCACATCACTTCCTGCTGGACCTCTTTCCACCCCCACCTCACTTAGAACCGTTGACGAGCTCACACTATCATCCAGGACAAAATTCACCAACTTTCGTTGACGCTACGCGCTTTGGAGCACTAGGACACTGTTGCGGACGTCGCGGAGGGCTTCGAGGACGCGTTGCGTACACAGCAGTTGGCCAAACGGCGCGCGGACCAGCACTGAGCGTCGCGACGCGAGACGACGACGCACCCATCCGAGTATGCGCGTGGTCAGGGATGAGGTATATGATAGGGATGTGGAGGATTGGGAAAGGTTCAAAGAAACAAATAGTAAATACAACAAATTTTGGGAAGTTATATTTTTTTTTTTTGTAAATCTGGATAGCATACTGTATCGGAAAAAGTAAAATAGAGTTCACATAAATATACTTCTTCAAAGGGAATACTTAAAGTTAATAATAGCTAGCTGGAACGTGAAATAAAGAGCGCGGTAATTGAATTGTCTAGTTTCAAAACCCGGCAAATCAATTTTTGGTCAAAAAATGAGTTTGATACTCGAACGAATTCGTCTCGTTTTCCATGACTTCGTGTTATGTTTACGTACCAAAACTCAACTAATTCTTACGAAATTTGGCCCTATTTGGTATACATTTTGTTTAATATAGTCATTTGTTTATTGACAATAATTTAATAAGGAAAAAGTGCTCTTTAGAATGTACTATCAAATTTTCAAATAATTTCAATAATTTATAATAATTAAACAATTGCAGAATGTAGAGGCGAACATATTACAATTAAAATATCTGGTGATTTAGAGCCCAACAAAGAAAAATTTAAAGATGTTTATGTGCTATAGGAAAAAACATAACAAATACAATTATCCACCACAGGACGCGACTATAGTTACAGAGAATTCTTTATATAGTATCAATTTGTGGAAAGTTCAATACAATCAGACACTGAACCTTTTACTTACTTTTTACCTCCCGCTACCCTTGGTAAGGGAGGTATAGGGATCATGCTAAAAATTGCATATCGAGATTTTGATAAACGACCACGTTTCATAGAATTCGATTTTAACATTTTCACAATGATGTCTGTAGGTGTGTGTGTATGTATGTGTGTATGTGTGTATGTGTGTGTGTGTGTGTGTGTGTGTGTGTGTGTGTGTATGTGTGTGTATGTGTGTATGTGTGTGTATGTGTGTGTGGATCTTCTGGTCACTCTAGCTCAAATACTGTCGACCGCAGAATTTTAAAACCTTTTATTTCGACCTTACTCTAACATGAAAAGAAGCCGTTAGATTGTGGTGGAAATCGGATAACCGGAAACCGCACTTTACTAGAAGCTCAAAATAGTTTTTCTTCCAAAAATACCTTTAAATGTCATTTTTTCGCGTTTATGTTATTATTAAAATTAAGGATTATTAAATTTTCTACAGGCATGCTTTAATAATTTTTCTATATATTTTATAGATAAATTAATAAAATAATCAATTTCTTAGTTACACAATTCATATTTCAAATGTATGTAACTGACAGATAAATGTAACTGTCAAAAAAATAATCATTTCATATTAATAATAGCAACAATTTAAAAAGAAATTTGTAAATGGAACAATAGTTATACGGAAAGGAACTTAATATACATAGTTTCCAGCATTAGTAAATTATACAGGTATGTAATTAAATAAAAAAATTTGTTGTGGCCAGCACAATACCTCTCGCCACTTCCTTTTTTGGTTACATAAGTATAGGGCGCGAACAGTCATGTTACATTGTTGGCCTTGACAAACAGATGTGGGGGCCCGTTTCAGAATGATAATTAGTAATTATGTACATAGATGTCAAATGTCAGAATTTTTCATTAAAAATTTCAAGATTTTCTAAATTCACTTGTCGAGGAAAATAAACCACATGGAATTGGAAAATCACTAATTTTAGAATGAGAAATTATGATACTTGACATCTATATACATAATTACTAGCTATCATTCTGACATGGGCCCCCAATAAAATCTGGATATGCGATTTTTAGCATGAATCCAATAACTCTCTTAGCGAGAAGTAAAATATAATAAATATATCAGCACGGCATATTTCCCATTGCTGGGGTGTTCTAATCTGCTTTGTACACAGATTCAGTAATGATAATAACATATTTATATCGTGCGGGCGTTTACCTAGTGTCGCTTCACTCATTTCTAGCGTGGAGAGTGCACAACAGGGGTCAATTTTGTGCCATTTAAAATTCGAAATATTTGATATCTTCTCAAATAAAATTTGAATTTAAAAGTATAAATGTAGAACAATAAATCGATTACATAACGACTATAATATATGTTGAATTCTCATGACAAGTTCTCCCCCATTTCACTAATGTGGAAATTAGGTGTAGGAAATATAATTAGAAAGTTTCAACTGAAAATTGATTTAGTTGTCGCATTTTGTTCTCACTGTTAATTAAATTAGCTTATGTACTATTAATTGCATAATTTCCTGTCATTGATTTAGTATGTAATAGAATAATATCAACTTGCAGCAGCTTGGTTGTGCTTACAAGTGGAACCAGACACATATTGCTTTATTCACAAATGCTGTTGGTATTCCCAGAACATTTCTCAAACACAATGCAGAGTTTATGGTCAATATAACATGTAAAGCATAATATTATGATGTAATTAGAAAATTTAGTCTTTATTACTTATTTTAAAGATGGCCAGAGGTGATGGTTTAGTATGGCAGAGTAATGAAATTATGGTTCATAATTATGTATAATAAAATTTTGGTTTAAATTCTCTATCATTTAATGTCTTTAAATATTATTCCACTACTAGTATAATTAAAGCTGTTATTCCCATTGAAAAGCTCTTAACAAAGACAATCTTAGTCCATTTTTGTGAATTTGAGATAATCAAAGAAACAACCTTCTAGCTTTCTTACTTCCATGTTTAAATATTATAAAATTATTCACCGGCTATTAAGATATAGCAAAATAAACAATAATGAAGGATTATACAATAATTAGACATTTTTATAGGACGTTTTTATAGAAACGCTCAAACTTTAAAATGTAATAATAATAATAATAATAATAATAATTTATTGCCCAACAGTAAACCGATTACAGGACAAAGTATACAAAATAATCAAAAACAATACATGTATTGAGAAAATACAAAAATAATATTTTAAATAAAAATATCTGGGTACAGATGATTAGCTGCATGGGAAGCTACATAAATTGGTGATCGTTTCAGTATATCTGTGCGTGACGTTGGTAGATGTAAGGACCTGGGATATCTGGACTGCAGTCGTGGTACCTGAATTGACACCCGGGACAGGAGATATGAGGCATCAACTTTGTTGGTTAGCAAACGATTAAGAAATCGAGCACAAGACTGTTCTCTCCTCTCAGCCAGGGACTGCATGGAATGACGCTGTAATAGGGAATCCTGGTCTATACTTCTCACTGGATAGAACCTATCTAGTTTAAATGAAAGAAATTTTAAAAATCTACGATGCGTTTGATCAAGAGCTAGACTTTGATAACGATAAAATGGATACCAAATTAAGCAAGCATACTCAAATTTACTCATTATAAATGCCAAATATAACGATTTTAAAACATTGATATCCGTAAACATAACAGAAATTCTCATAAGAAAACCTAGTGTCTTGCTTGCCGATTTGCAAGTATTATTTATATGATCTATGAACATAAAATTACTACAGATAATAACTTGTGACCAAGATAGTTTTTAGGAAAAACAGTTTTACTAAACTATTTGGCATCGTTGAAAGTACATGTCGCTGTATGTAACTCACATTTGAATCACCATTCTGAGAAACTACATAAGTCAAAAAAGCAAAAATTTCAGGATAAACTATCAAAGAAGATTCAGATGGAACTATAATTAAAATTTTGAAAATGTGTAACTGGATGATGACAAAAAAATTTACTTGACCTGTTTGTCAAACTCAAGTATTTTTTTTTCAAAAATTGTGCTAAACAGTTAAATAAAACACATAAATATATATAAATTCTTAACGAAATGATTTATTTTGTAGAAAAAAACAATATTATAAAAAATTATAATATTCCGAATTCATTACACATAAAAAAAATATTTGAAAATGTTCTCTTAGATTTACATATTCACCTCAATTCTGTAATATATGTAATTACTTCTCTAAGCAACATTGCTACAGCAAGTAACCAATAATAATTGCGAGTACTCAATAAAAAATCTACTGCGGCCAGCACAATACCTCTCGCCATTTTCATTTTATGTTACATAGGGCGCGGCAGTCATGTAGGCCTTGGCAAGCAGATATGGGGGCCCGTGTAAGAATGATAGATAGTAATTATGTACTTAGATATCAAGTATCATAATTTTTCATTTATCTGTCTATTAAAAACATTTAAATACCTAAACTGGTTTCCATGGAGTTATTTGGACAACGAGATTTATTACATCAGATTATTCTACATTATTATAATATATCTCTAAACCTATAGGATATAAAAAAATAAAATGTGTCGGATTGAGAATTTAATTACCTTTATTATTTGTAGTAACATAAATTTTAAAAAAATTATATTTAGAATTTTTTTTAGAAACTACCACTTCCGGTTGTCCAGAACCTATTCAGCTCTTTCCCTTACTGTTAGATTGGGTAATCCGTAGTTACACAGGTCTTTAGTATTACATAATTTGACAAATCATACCTCCAACATTCACACACTCACACACACACACACACACACACACACACACACACGCACATTCACACACATCATAAAAATGCCAATATATATATATATATATATATATATATATATATATATATATATATATATATATATATAAGGAGTAAATCACATTGTGAGTAATTTCTCGACTGTGATGTGGATTAGGTGTTAACAATTACTCGAAAGTTCAGTCAAACATAGCATTTATTCTTACTATACCAACGTTTCGGTGCACCCTTGCACCTTCTTCAGGGTAGTAAGAGATTACAAATTGTTACAATTTATGTACACAAAAAACATTCGTAAAAAACGTTCAGTTAATTTATTATTACATCGTACAAAAAATTCAAAGAATATACACACATCCATTTGTTCTAAAAAACGACAAATGGATGTGTGTATGCTTTGAATTTTTTATACGATGTTTAATAAATTAACTGAATGTTTTGTACGAATATATTTTGTGTACATGAATTGTAACCATCTGTAAGACCTTACTACCCTAAAGAAGGTGCAAGGGTGCACCGAAACGTTGGTAAAGTAAGAATAAATGCTGTTTGACTGAACTTTCGAGTAATTGTTAACAATTAATCACATTGTCTCATAGCACGAGTTTCGTTTTAACACCGGTGTCAATTAGAACCATATTAGATCTATAGGTATATGACTAGAACCATATCAATGACTTGGCACTTCAGGGCTGTTAAAAACATCAGTGTTGCCAATATACTGATTAAGTTTTGTTTAATATGATTTGTTTCATGAATTTAAAATAATTAACCAAATTTATTCAATATGGCTGTCAGTACATTTTTTTAGCTTCAGTATCTTGGCAACATTGATTATGTTAACAACTCTGAACTATGTACTATGTGTCAGTCGTAGATATTGTTCTTCTGATACCGGTATTAGAACAACGCTCGTGCTACTAGCCATTATGATTGCAGATAAAGTGTATTCATAACTGATAATAAAGAAACAGATAAAAACATTTTACGCTGTAAATTACAACTACAACTAATTTTATATTAATTACTTTGTGATATATTGTTTATAACTCGTTTGTAAATTTAAGGTCAGAAAAAGCAAAAGAAGCAAAACCAGAAGAGTGCAATATTGGGGATATTGCTGTGAAACAAAAGGCAAGAAAAATGTTTTGTTTCGGGTAAAATATTATCCGTGTATATCTTCTTCTCTCGGTTGCAAATGCCGCAGTTTCCGATAGCCCTCGCGGTCGACTCGTACTCGTACGTTCGGCTGCACTTAAATTAGACCCGAGGTTAAACTTTTCGTCGTTCAAAAACCAAGGGAAACGCATTAATTTCATTTAAAATTTATTGCGTTGAGTTTAGCAAACTTTGCACAAAAGATTGCGAGAAGACTCTGGGAGATTCATTACCAACTTGAGAACGTGTGACGATACAGTAAAATTTCTGTCCGTTGCGTTGGCAATGAAGTGTGGTTCCGCAGGCGTCGCTAGGCGGTGCTGATTGTCATAGAACCCCAGTGATAGGTTCATCTTGATAGGAAGGATTCTCCGTTGAAATATGTGACGACGTTTTGATAAATGACACCAAAGGACGAGACTTGCATTCTGCTTCGCTGCTTTGTTTATGTATTTCGCTCTTGATGGACTATTTTTGTAATTCTTTCCGGTGGAATTTGTATAGATGGAAGAGATTTATAGATTTCATATTGTAATTTTAGACTTCTGCAAGCTGACGGCAAAATATGTTAACATTGCTTGACGTGAGATTTAAATTTATTGTTCCTGCTTTGAATTTATTAAAATATCTACAAAAACTTTATAGCCAATATGTAGAATTATTTCATATAAAACATACAGGCCTATACTACTTAAAACACATACAACGATATTAATAACAACAATAACCAAAAACCCATTATACTATATTTGCCGTCAAATAAAGATGGACTACACTATTGCCATTTCAGGGACAGTGTTGAAAATGCTAAGTTATGAACAAGCGACAACACCGCTGAGCACAAGGGACAAGGTGTTAAAACGGGAAAAAGTTGAGCATCAGTCAATACTTATTTGACGGCAAAAGTATCGTTATCATGATTTTAACGATACCGTTTAACTTCATGTGTATTTTGACGGAATAAATTTACATTTTTGCACGATCGGGTTTTTTTAAACTTTACCAATAGGGTTTCCAAGGTAGTAAGTTTTGTTTACAAATTACTGATCAGTAAGTGATGTGGTACTGATCTGTAAGTGATATGACTGACCGGTAAGTGATCTGGAGGCGGTGAAAATTACATAAATAAATTTAAATCTTTAACAATAACAAAACAACGATCATAGCTTACTTAAAAATGACAACTAATTTTTTTAAAATGTCAAAATAATTTTTAAATAATTCTAAACTTTAATTTGTTATTATTGGCTCGGTCGTGCAAAAAATATAATAAGCATTGCGGGCATTAAGTGCTTCTTACCGGTATCGGTAATCCTCAACCGGTAAGGTGCACTTACTGCTCTTAATACTTAAGTAACTATTGTTTTTCAATTTAAATTTGACATATTGATTCATTAAATTCAAATAATGAAGTGGATTAAATGTAATATAATAATAAGTTATAAGCAGGTTAGTATCATGCAAACTGCAAAAGAAAATTGCGAATTTCTCAGTGAAACCAACATTATAATAAATATTACAAAGTTTCGTTAAAGTTATCGTCAGAAGCTGGCCAACACGACAAGTAACCACAGAAGCGTTTCGCTCCGGACAGAGGCCACAGGCTACACACTGATGAGCACCAAATAGTGCGAAACGCATCTATGGTTACTTGTTGTGCTAGCCGGCTTCTTACGATTAATTCATTAAAGCTTACTTAGAAATTATAAACTGGTAAAATTTCGACACTTCTTAATGAAATCCTTGTATGAACATATTTGAATAAACATAAAGAAATCTCTATATGCATGTTTTAAACGATAAAATTTTCTTCTGGTAAACGAATTTGAAGTATTAAACACAGTAGGACTTCCCTACATAAATATATGATTTATAATGCAAAAAAGAGCTATTCGGATATTGGTTGAAGCTTCACAACTTTTTATTAGTTTAGAAAAAATGACTGTTTAGTCTATATTTCTGAATTAATTTATTATGTGCATCAAAATTTTTCCAAATTTTCAAACAACCGTGCATGTTAATTCTACGAAACATGATTTAAAAATTCTGATGTGACCAACACAATACCTCCCGCCATTTACCTATGGGGCCTCGTTGCCGCGTGCCTGGTCGCGATTCATTTTAAATGGCATAAAATTAACCCTTGTGGTAAACGCCCGAACAATACAAATATGTCATCATCATTACCGAAATGTGTGTACAAATCAGATTAGCACACGCAGCAATGGATAATATGCCGTGATAATATATTTATTTACTTCTTTATTTATGTATATTAAGTTCCTTTCCATAAAACTATTGTTCTGTTTACAATTTTCCTTTTAAAACGTTACTATTATTAATTTGAAATGATTATTTTTTGACATTGATATTTATATGTCAGTTACATACATTTGAGCTGAACTATGTAACCATGGAGATGTGTTTAAAGTATAAGCTCCAAGATATTATTTTTATATTACTTTATAAATTTATCCATAAAATATATAGAAAAAGTATTAAAGCAAACCTGTAGAAAATGGAATAATCTTTAATTTTTATAATAACAAATTGCAAAAAAAATTACATTTAAAGGTATTTTTTGAAGAAAAACTATATTGAGCTTCAAGTAAACTGCCACTTCCGGTTATCCGATTGCCATCAAAATCGAATGGTTTCTTTCCATATTAGAATAAGGTAGAAATACATGGTTTCAAAAGTTTCTGAATGATAGTATTTGAGTTAAAGCGTAAAGAGGATCCACACACACACACACATACATACACACATACACACAGACATCATTGTGAAAATGTTAAAATTGGATTCTAGGGACCTTAAACCGTGGACATTTACCAAAATCTCGATATGCGATTTTTATCACGATCCCTATAACTCCTTTACCAAGGGTAGCGGAAGGTAAAAACAGTTATTACCACCAAATCATAAACTAAATTTTAACAAGAACATTGTTCTAAAATGGCTCTCGCTTCTACAATGAGGGTGTCCTGAAGACATAAAAATATAAATAATTTTGTTTCCTTCAAGAAAAACCTGAAGTCCTTGTCTGTATTCGATTAATGAATTTATGCTAATGTAATTTCTTGTTAATTTGAACGTTTGTACCTTAAGTATTGTCCTTTGTTTTGTACGAAACTTTTATTATAATAAATATTATTATTACCAAATAGAAACTTTGTATATATTTACAAAATAATAAATACAGCAATACCCAAATTAAACAACAGGCAACTTATATTTATCGGAATCTAAATTTTTAAATATATTCGAATCGTGTCCGCTAATCCAATCGAATCAAACCTCAAAGACTGACCGAAATACATCCCTGTTAATACAATCAAATAAACATTGATTAGCGAAAGGTGTTATTATTTTTAAACAAATTTAGACAATAATTTATTTGTAATTATTGCGAGACTCCCCTATTAGGTTTGTTACAAAATATTAATTAAATTAATATGAATATAGAGGAAATAAATTGAAATTACTATTAAATTCATTAATTTGCCCCAAATTTATATGAATTAAATGAACTCATTAGCATATCAATAAAAATGTAATAACCATTACAAATTATATCTGCCCTATAACAATACAGATAACCTAAATACCAATATCAATAAAATTTTAATGAACTATATTAATTATAATTTGGTCTGTCATCACAACTATTATGATGATTTGGTATATACACAAGAGCCGACCTCTGTGTTCAATCCTTTTGGCGGAGTTCCAAACCTAAAAACAATCCAGACACATTTTCACCTGTGGTTGGTACACTTGAACGTACTTGTGTTTGCTTGCTTGCTTGGCCTCGGCTAAGTGCTATATCAAACATTGTCACTGCTCGAACACGTCCTGCACGGATAGCAACGATGGTATTATTATTTAAATTCAATTGTTTTCAAAGAAAATATATCTCAACTCTGAGTTTGAATTTACTTTCAGGAAATACTTATGTAGGTTAGGGGTTGGTTATGATAGAAATGAATTTCAAGGAGAATAGAAATGAATAGAATTGGCTATATTATACATATATTCTACGACAGAAATGGGATCATTTTAGACAATTTAATGGATGAAAGATTTAGTTGTTTGTATAAACTTACTCCGTTCAACACGAGCACTTTTGAGCGTTAAGTGAATGAACGCTAAGCAGGGTATGTTTTTTACTTATAACTGACTTACATATACAAGCTCAGACTCATAATACTTCCATCGGCTTACATTTTCAACAAATTATAAAATCTAGGCAAATGGAGAAAAATTTCTAGCAAATTGTTTCAATTATAAATATAGACAAAAACTGTGAGCAAAATAAAATGTAATAATAGTTCGACAGGCATTTTAATGGTCATCTTCTAGCCCATATTTGTTTTCAAACCAGACCTTTTACAATGTGAAAAAAACTGTTGTGGCCAGCACAATACCTCTCGCCACTTCCTTTTTTTGGTTACATAAGTATAGGGCGCGATTAGTTATGTTACATTGTTGGCCTTGACAAGCAGATGTAGGGGCCCGTTTCAGAATGATAATTAGTAATTATGTACATAGATGTCAAATGTCAGAATTTTTCATTAAAAATTTCAAGATTTTCTAAATTCACGTAGTTAATTTGTCACCAGGAGTGTGGAATTTACTTGTCAAGGAAAATAAACCACATGGAATTGGAAAAGCACTAAATTTAGAATGAGAAATTATGATATTTGACATCTATATACATAATTACTAGCTATCATTCTGAAATGGGCCCCCACATCTGCTTGTCAAGGCCAACAAAGTCACATGACTGCTCGCGTCCTAATGTATTTAACATTTCTTGATACCTACACTCTACACCAAAAATTCTACTTATATCTATTCATTATATTTAGATTTTTTAAATTAAATTCATTCTTTGAAGAAATTTTGTCCTACTCTTCTAATTATTCGAGATGTTTCTAATTCATTGTTGGGAGTAACAGTATTTCTGAAGCGTATGTGTAATATACCTATAATATTAAACATTTAACTATTAATACATTAAGAAATAATATCATGTATGTACCCAGAAAAAGCCCTTAGTAATGTCTGACATTTACCTGTCAGTTACAAATAATTTAAATTTTCAACTATTTTCCATGGCATTCTTTCGGCTGTAAAATTTATTATAACAGATTATTTTATATATTATATTTCTTTTATCTCTAAAATTAGTTGAAAAAAAATATATTACCATTTTTTTCAACTAATTTTGGCACATGTATAACTTCATGTATTTAATTTTTTTTTGTAATAATCTTCTAATGGTAAGCATTATTTATTATTGTATAATTATTGCTGGGCTATGCTGTTTTTTATTCTGTAACATTTTTATACTTCCTTGTCCTCCAGAATTGAGGATGGAAAATCCAAAACGTTTGCAACAAGGAGTATATTATTTTATTTCCTTCAACTTATCCATCATCCGTCGATATTCTTCTACTTATATTAATAATAAAACCATAGGTATGCCAATATTTTGTTACTGTAAGTATTGCATTTTGGAGAAACAAAAATTAGAAATCACGTAGGTTAATAAGGTATGCAATGACCATTCTAGGAATCTGGTCTTTATTGTTTGCAATTACTTGGAATGGTTATTACTTTTGTTATTTCCTAGTCTTTTATTTTAAGGACCAATAAAAGAACAGAAAGTGTATAAGTGTATTTCCGATACGTCAATAATTTCCAATTCAATAACCGAATTAATCCGGGGTTAGTGAGTAAGAATCGCTAACAAGTTTAGCGAAAACTAGCCAGAAAGAGTAGTTTTTAATTACCCTGTGTAAGGCAAACTCTTGAATGCCAAATGAAATAAATGAATATTAATGCTGTAAAAACCGCATTATCCCGCGAAACTACGCGCCGAGAATGTAATTTGTTAGCAGGAGTCGGAAACTCGATAACCAACTAATAATGAATGTTTGCTTCAACTGCTACTGCGATCCACTACAAATTATACCCCGCTAGGTGGAAGCCAGCGTGAAGAAATTCCTAATATTTATGCACAAGTCCTGGGCGAGAAAGTTCTAAGGTCTTATTAATTTCCTGCGATGCTGCGAGTAGCGTGATTTCCGCAGGAGAGAGCACACGTGTTTTAAAACCGGCAGAAATGGTTCTATATGCGTGCGCGATTTTCCAGGAATGTCAGGAATGTTTCATACGAAATACCACAGAGCTACGAGCATGTCTGTGACTAATTGAACTACACCTGAGTCCCGCTAAACACTCTCGCAGGATAAACTATTTTCAAAATACATATATAATATTTTTATTCAATTTTGCCTTATAAAGGACATATTTATTTACTCGGATACAGATCTTTAAAGCGGTTCAAAAAATTGTTTTAGTTTTTTTAAACAAATATTGAAATTTTTGAAACATCAATAATTAACAATTTTTCTAATGAAACAATTAACACATTACATTAAATCATTTACTTAATCTTAAATAAGCAAATATACTATAAGTATGTGCACAAAAAATTGCTATATCGAGAACTATACCGATTTCTAGTATGCGGTAGAAATTTTGAGTATCTCATTGTAAATCTAGGAACCCGGATTCGATCTTGACGGACGTCAATCATTATTTCGTATCAGCCGCATGATATGAATATGTCATCATTAGTACCAATCTGCAGATTGGCACACATTTAAATTTATAATTTTATATACGAGTACAATATATTTGGACAACTTTGAATTTTAATGGTATAAAATTGACCCTTGTGGTACACTCTCCACACCAACAATGAGTGCCCGTGAGGTGATGCCTGGTAAGTGCCCATACAGTACAAATATTTCATCATTACCGATTTCTGTCTACAAAGCAGATTGGTACGCCCAGCAATGGGTAATATACCGTGATGATATATTTATTTATTTACTATCTGCAATACTTGATATGAGCTGTTTACGTATAGAATTCTGCATCTGTTTTTTTTACTATGTTTTTATATTACTTTATTGTGAATCACGTTACCTATACGCATAGGGAATACTTGCACATATTAAAAATTAATATACATGGATACTAAAAGTGATACATTATGACAAATATTTTGTATAATTCTTTAATGTATTTATTTATTTATTGTTTTATTGTTTGACGGTCACAGATGTGTAGTTTATTTCTTTTTGTGTTGTTGTTTCTTAATGTTGTTTTGAAACTAAGTAAAAAAAAAATTACGTAAGTTTTTCAATAGAAATTGTTAATAAAACGTTTGTAATTGTTAAAAAAATTGTAGCTCCTGAAAAAGGCACATGCGCGGCCGAAACTTGTAGAGATTGAAAAATAAAAATTTGTTTGACTGCTATCCAGTAAATTTTATTTCCACATAATTCTTTAGTTTTAGATATACAGAGAGAATAATTGTGATATAAAAATTAAATTCTATATAGAATTATACATTTGTTTTTCCTTTCGATACACAGACAAAAAAACTCGTCCTTTATTACCCTAGCTTTTATTTTTATACATTATAAGGTAATCCACATTTTAATCTCATATTTATTATGCATAGTTTTTATATTATTTCATCTTAATTCCAACAATATCTTTCAATTTACAAACAATATGTGTCCTGGGATTTATTTTAGATTTATTTAAATATTGAATTTTTAAATTATAAATAAATAAATATATTTTTGTACTCATGCACGTCGCCTAAGCAACATCCGAAACATCAATTTACCAGGTCTCCACCAGATAAGTGGCCGGGAAATTTCGCAGGAAAAAACTCTCCTATTTCTCTAGCTATATTATTATAAAGAAGTATAGTTTCTCAAAAACTCTTTCGCTTAATAATAATAAGAGAAAATGGTGGAATATTGAATTAAATTTGATTTTAAAATAATGAATTTAGTGTATTTGTTTTACAATGTTGGCAACAATTTCTACTCGGCGGAAGTCGGCGAAACAGAAGTAGGTAACACATAACCAACAAACGTAATATAAATTGTAACAAAATAATAAGTTTATTAAGTTTAAATTTGCTATATACTAGAAGTGAAATACTTGGTAAGTATTAGCTATATATATATTATGTAATAAAGTTTTAACAAATAAAATTATTTGTATAAAAATTACTAATTATTAGTTTTATACTTTTCGTACAAAAAATATTGTATAAACCGTGTGCGTGAATTTGGTGAACCAGACGTTCCCGCACTTGGTATATAAATAACTATTTTAAACTTGTTCACTACTTGTGTGCAAATTTGTTTTGCATTCGTAGATTTCCATAGTCATTACCTTAGTACACGATGCATACTAGGTATCAACCGACATTTATTTCACGCCGTTTTCAGCGAAGGCAATATGTAAAAAATAATTGTTGCTATATTTCTTTAGTTTTATATTGAATTTAAATTTAAATCCCAGATTTTATTGTTCATTGCACCAAAAAGTATCCAATACAAATTATTATATAGCAAGGGAGGCTACAAAGCAAAAACAGCATTATCATCTGAGATGTATACAGGTACTATTTTATCCATAACCGGAGGTGGTAATAGTATATTATGTTATTAGGAGTAAAAAGCAATCTTTTTGTGTTGAACCCAGCTATTGCGGCCGAGGCGTTAGCCGAGGCCAGGCAAGCTGGGCAAAACACAAAAAGGACGTTCAGCTCCGAATAACATATACTATTTTTTCTCCATGTGTTTAAAAAAAAATTGGATTTTTTTTAAATATTTTTCTGAAATTGTTTTAACTGTAGAGTTGGCAATTTTAGCCATAGTGGGCTGTGTACACTACTGAACAAACGATACAACTGTCAAAAAACAATTTTCAATATGGTCTGTGTTGCTGTGACGACTGCTGCCGCCAGCGGTGAACTAAGAAGTTAACATTTTTTTTTACTAGTACAATAATGAACAACATTGTTGTACTAGTAATAAAATGAATATCTTCTATAGTGTGTGTACAGTAGCATAATATGAATATTATTGTACATTTGAAGAAAAACGTTATTTTTACGAGAATAAAGAATTTTGAAATTTTATTGTCACATTTAGTAGCCTTTCAAGTATTGACAGTTTGTTGAAAATTGCTTCCAAACTGTAATATAGTTCAGGATCCTCTATGTCCAAGAATTTCAAGAAATATTTGAAGCTGCCAGTATGGCAGTTTTTAAATTTTACCCCTGAAATCCAGATAATTGCCTCCTTATTCATCCTGCATTATTAATAAAGTCCCACAATATTTGTCACTTAACATTATAGATATACAATATACAATATGTAAACCAGAAAATCAGATTGGCACAGCAATTGTGTAAAATTTTAAGTACTGTAACAGGTATAAATCCTTGTTTAATCTTTTGGTGAAAAGCATTTAACGTTGATCCTTTATTAATACCCCATATATTGCGTCTGATCCACTTCCCGCATGTAATAGAATCTATATGTCTATAAATCTTCATGCAACGATGCAGCAAAGTGGCATATCCCTAGAGACGCTTATACGCTTACAATTTACTCTTGAGCGCCCTCTGCATTTCCTCACCACCCCCCACGACGCATTTGCGTTTGCGACGCACGTTTCAGCAACAACTCTTCGTCCGCGACCATGACAGTATGTGATATTTTTTAATTAACGTGACGTTTTATGTTGAAAAATATTTTTTAATTAAATAACACAAGGCAAACAATGCCGCGAATATTTTAAAATGAGATTTGTACTTTTATTTTTCTTGTGATATCGCACTTAAAGTAGTATCACGAAATATCACGGTATAAAGATTTTCCCCCAGTTTGTTAATTTGTTGCACTTTTACAAAATTAAACAAATTGTTAGCGATATAAATTATACATTGTTGAACAATTTGCCGCAACAAAATAAAATTATTATTAACTATATACGAGTACATACGTCAAAGTTACTAATGTTTTTTTGTCAAATTAGTTAAATTAAAACTAGCTCCGCTAAATTTTAATAGAAGAAACATATTTTCGTAGTAGACTAGTAATTAAAAAAGTTTTTACTGCTAATATAAACCTAAATATGCTTGAAGCAAAATAATGTTTGATGTTGAAATATTTGATGTTTAAAATAATTAATGTGTGCTACCTATTTTCCATATAATTAAAAAATAATTTGTTTTTATAATTAGCCATATTAATTATACTGCAAAAGTTTTCAGAATTCATTCATAAAATATTATAATATAAAACATATTTTCATGCATTCTCTTGCATTTCCTGATAAACAACATTCCGGAACTTTTGGGGTCTCGTGGCTCACACGGTACAAACATTTTATCATTACCGATCTCTGTGTACACAGTAAATTGGCACAGCCAGCAATGGGTAATATGCCGTGATGATATATTTATTTATTTATTTAGGTATTCAACGCTAGCAAAGAAATAGTAAACTTCAATAATTATTAAGTAACACTCTTTAATCTAAGAATTATAATAAAATTAAAATGATGAAATATATAACTGTTCAAATTTTTAAATTTAAAACAATAAAGATAAGCAAAATGATTTAGACTAGATTTGGGAGAAAGTAAAAGGTCCTGAGGAAAGATCTGAAACATCAGATAATGAGCTTGGGTTCTTAGATTTAATTAACTATTACTTAGAGAGAGAAGTATTATATTATTTATTTTAATCAAGGGATTGATTTTTTATTTCTATAGTACTCTCATTATTAAAATTGTAAAAATACATTATGATAAAGTCTTTCATTTATAAAGGGTAAAAATAAAAACACTTGGTGATGTCCACGAAATAAATATAATTGTTCTTCAACTAGTTTCGGCTACATGCCATCATCAGAAATGAAAAGTACATTATTCTTAACCTACCTTAAAAGTCCCCCTATCATCAGCTAATTTTCAAGAGGAACTAGATACAATTCAAACAATCGCCAAAAATAACGGCTACTCTACTAGTATAGTCAAAAAAATATTATTTAGAAAAACCCGTCAACAAAATTTAAAACATTTTTATGCAACTGATCGCAGTAAAGATATTGAATTTAGCTACAGAAAATTAAATTATATAGGTCCCATTAGTGACAAATTAAGTAACCTTTACAGAAAAGAGAAGATATTAGCAGGTTTTTATAACAATAATACCATTCAAAAAGTTTTAGTTAATAACAAACTCATAGATAGGCAGAAACTGGCTTTAGGAATTTATCAAATTAACTGTAACGAATGTAACTTTATAATATATTGGACAAACCGCTAGAATTTTTTTAACAAGATTCAATGAACATGAGAGATCTTTCCGTCTTAAAAAAGATGATTCAAATGTAGCCAAACATATGATAGAGTGTAACCATAATTTTAATATAGGTAATCTAGAAATTTTACACATAAAAGAATTTTTTTTTAAATTATGCTATTTGGAAAGTTTCGAGATCAAGAAAGCCGCTTACAAAGGCAAATCATTAATGAACGACCATCTGGACTTAATCCAAACACCAATTGCCAAAAACTTTCCAAGCAGCTCCATAGTTTCCCCAGTTGTCTTAAATTCCTTGAAATTTGTATTTACACACTATTTAAGGTAGGTTAAGAATAATGTACTTTTCATTCCTGATGATGGCATGTAGCCGAAACTAGTTGAAGAACAATTATATTTATTTCGTGGACATCACCAAGTGTTTTTATTTTTACCCTTTAAAAAATGTTCCACCAAGTGCCGACAACGTCCTCAATTAATACTATCTTTCATTTATCATATCCCTTGCGTATGATTAAATAATTTAACTATATAAATAAATATCCAAATTTTGATATGTATATCAGATATATACATCAATAAATATAGGAAAATCTGTCATTTATTAAATAGCATTATCTTTTCGAACCCTGAATGAAATAAATGAAATTAATACTTATTTTAAATATTTTTCTTTAATTTTGTATTCATCACTAATTAATTTGACAAGGGAAAGAAATTTTAATAAAAATAAATGAAAATATATGCCTAATGCAGAAAATGCAGATACCCCAATAATTAACTGTTTGAGAAACATAACCAACTAACGCCTGTGACCTCACAAATATTTTCAGACATTCAAAACTTCATATCTCACTTTCTAATTCAAATTTTAACATCACGTTTTCACCAATCCTCCTAGATTTTTATATAGGGTGTTTGTCACAGAAATACCCCGGTTAGTTAACTTAGTTCAAAATTTGGTTGGTGAAATGTGTAATTAATTCTCAAGAATAAATTAATTCCATGGTTAGTTAACCTGGCATTTAACATTGGACAACGATCCTAAAGCAATTAAAATATAAAATGCATGTGTTCATTTTGATCAAAAGTTTCGGACTTTTTCTCCTCAAGATCGTCGAAAACTCGATCAATTCTTCATCTCCGTAAGAGCATTATTCCGTGTGCGAAGAGAGAACAGTAGTATCCCGTCAATATGAAACCACCGCTGTCATCCTGCGCACCGAGAATATATTGTCTGGATGTCAATTTTGATACCCCTGGTAACATGATATATAAACGGAGAAATATAAAAATAAATAAAATAAAAACTTCAACTGAGACACTTGCTTGCGTTTATCTACTCACGGTACCTGCACCCGCACTTATTATTTTTATAAGTTTGCTCGCTGAAATAAAGAATTTACAACCGGATTTTGACTTATCTCCTGCAAAGAATTTCGGATGTAATGGCTGGGTTTTATATGCCACAACTTCTAAAGTTTTTGACTCGTGACATATAACCTAATACAACAAAGAAAAGTACGATATTATGTTCCCAAATTCTTTTATCGACATTAAACATAGATACCTATATGTAAATGCATATATTTCAATAAATTTTACATCCTCATAAAAATTATAATTATTTTTGTATTTTTTACCTCTCGCTAAAAGAGGTACCTATTGGATTCATGCTAAAAATCGCATATCCAGATTTTATTGAATAAGCACGATTTAAGGAGAATCCGATTTTAACATTTTTACAATGATGTCTGTGTGTGTGTGTGTGTGTGTGTGTGTGTGTGTGTGAGGTTGCTGGAGACACGATTTCTCAAATTCTATAAGACTAAAGACCTTTTTGACTACGCATTCGTCAATCTAACATTAATGGGAAGAGTTGAATAGGTTTTAGTACCAATTGGAAAACCGAAAGTAGTAGTATCTTAAAAAAAAATATAAATATTATTTTTTTGAAAATTTTTATTAGTATTAAATTCTCTATTCGATACATTTTACAATTTTATTATATCTTCCATAAATTGAGATAAAAAAGTAATATATAAAATAATCTGTCATAATAAATTTCAGAGCCTAAACAACTGTATAGTAACAATCAAATGTTTGAAATGACAGAAAAATGTCATTGTCAAAAACCAACAATAGTTCATAAACCTATTTGGGGGGTATTAGCAGCTCAATTCTAAAACTTGACTTTAAGTCTACTGTAACTAAACACATGACAGTGGATAAGAACCGATTCAGAATTTGTCATAGTACGAATAAGGTTTTATGTAATTTTTAGCTGAAAATAAATTTTAGATATTATTTTTGGCAACATAGTAGTAAAACATCAAATTACTCTTTTACGTTAAATGAAGAAGTTTAACTGCCATTATAGAATAGTAAAACAAATCAGGAGCAAGCGAGCATGGAGGGATGACGGTGACAGTGCCTAGAAAGTATTGTACTTCTATAGATTTCTTGTTTGTTCAAAATCGTTTACGATCGGATATGCCGAACAAATTAGTTCTTATCTAGAATATACGCGTGCGTATTATTGTAATTGTAATGTATAATCACATATTACTGAGAAAAAGTAATGCATTACATTGCAAAATTACCATCTGATAAATTAAATTAAATTAAATGATAAATGAAAATTAAATTAAATGGATGCGTGAATGGATACATATGAAAACATACATTTATCTTTAAAATTTAAATTAAATTAAATTTAAATGAAAAATGATGCATGAATCCGGCATAAGGTTTAAATGTAATGTCAATAGCATTACAAAATTACGTTTTTCAAATAAAATGCAATGATATTACATAATGTCATTACATGTAATGCATTACTGTCCACCTCTGATAATACTTCATATTTCATACTTACTGACCATAAAGTTTCGATGACATTATGTGTATATATGTAGTTCATTTCAATAATAAATCTGTCCGTCAAAGATATCTCTGTGCCGTATCAATAATTGTTTGCTAAGGGATACTTGAAAATACTAAATTCACTAGTTTCAGTTCTCAATTATTTTTTCGAGGTTAGCTGAAGTCACTTACTAGAGAAGCTAAGTTCACTCAGCAATAACTATAGAGATAGAGATATATAATTATGTGTTTCTCTAATTAAAAAATGTTTATGTGTTATAAGTGAATCTTGTGATCTTTTGATGTAGAGTGTCCAGTGCGTTTTATATTCTCACAAACATATTTATTTCAAGTATATAACATCCTAACCATGTCGTTTCCAACATAAAAGATCAAAAAGCTCCTTCTCCATGTTTCCACGTTTCTATTTTCAGACTAAAAATCAAAACCAGCTTCTCCTGAAGTCCTTGCGCATGTTTCCTGAAAGGAATTTCCAACTGTCCAATAAAGTATCGTATAGAATAGGACTGAATAGCTAGACCAGCGGCCGATACGAAACAAATTTAACGAACAAAACAGGCGAATACATTCTCGTTAGATCGCAGTGATTTGTGTGACCTAACCTAACCTAACCTAACATAAAGCACAAAATTCGGCCCGAGTTTTCCAGGAGTGACTTCTGTGCGTCAAGTTATTTTTGTCATATTTAATGAAATATATTAGCCATATTATAAAATTATCATTTAGTCAACGAAGGTTTGACAATCTGGCCGCGTGTCATCCGCGTTTAATTTTACAATATGGCTACGACATATGATCCCTGCGCTAAAAGATTTGGCTTACATCCTTTTTCTTAACTTACAAGGTGACTATACATTTGTTATTAACAATAAAGTGTTTTATTTAGTTTAGGATTAACCCTTGAACAAGTGTAAACAATAAATTAAATATGAAAATTATAAATAAATTTTAAAAACTCTCTTCCTTCATTTAACAACAAATGATAGAACTCAAGACGTCTTTCATGGTCTCCAAGATGTAAATATTGGACTTTTTTAAGTATAAACTCTCTGTATTTATTTCTTTTTAAAATTTTATGTACTCTTCCTACACTACACTGGTACTTTGGATTTGTTTCAAAATATGCCAAAATATCTATTTCAATATCATTATTTATTGTAGTTCTTTGTTTTTCAATAAATGCAGTTGTATTGGCACGTAATCTGGCTTCCAATCTTCAAAAATATCTATATGATGGTACTTCTCATTGAGGATATTTCTCCTGATACATTCTAACTACGGCAAAGGTATTTTTCCTTGCTAAAATGTACACTTCGTACATATCACCTTTTTATTATGAGTAAAATTATGCATTTTTCTATTTTATTGAGCTTATTCAGTCTTGAAAGGAAAGTGTAGTAGCTTATACGTATCAATTCTTCACATTTAATAATGTTTCATTTATTAGAATGTTTCGGTGGTCAAGAATGCCACTATCATCAGCTGTTAACAAAAGTCATTATAAATAATGTTGAAAAAAAAAAAAATATAAAGTAGTGTTACCTTACAAAATCATTTTTTAGTAGTATATATATTTTACTTTTTTGTAACATTATTTATAATGACTTTTGTTAACAGCTGATGATGGTGGCATTCTTGACCACCGATACGTTCTAATAAATGAAAACATTATTAAATGTGAATAATTGATCCGTATAACCTACTACACTTTCCTTTCAAAACTATAATAAATAACAGGATCTACAAGAAGAACAGAAACTTATTCAGTCTTCACAAAACAAGAATAATTCAATAATAGCAACATTTGTAAACAATATAAATAGTGCTATTGTTCCGGTCACAACACTCTAAAATCTGAATCCATATTCAATTATTATTTTGTAAATAAATTCCTTATTCAAATACTTTGTTTTAATCAATTGTAATCCTACCTGAACACACACCGCATTCACACTATATTTAATATTAGATACATGTTAACATGTATCTAAACATTTTCATTACAACGAACGAAAGAATAAACTTTCTGGAGTGTAAATGGATGCAGGGGGCTAAGGCGATGGACAGTTATTACTATTGTTCCAGTTTCAAATTCAAGATCAATTCGAACTGTAGTGTCTGTAGTACATCTATCGATTTTGCTTTTGTATTGTTTTTATACATTTGTGATCTCTGCTATACGCGAGTGTATAGAATCCATGCCGTGGTACTTTTATTGTTGCATTTCTTCTAATGAATTTCTTATTTTTCTCCTGCAGCGAAGTTTTTTAACTTTATTGTGAAACTGTGAGATGTAAGTTTAAATTTATATTATTATATGTACGTAGTTTGCACCTGCCCTAGTTACAGTTTAAGGACTAGTTAAGTTTTAACGTAAATGTTTACTTGTATTTAGACAGTGTTTAGTGCAATTGTTTCAGTAAATATACATTTGTTTCTTTTAGTGCTTAAACATAGTTAACGGTTTGTTTAATTATATATTAAATAAATGGAATATTTAATATCTGAATGTAACATTTTCATATATTAAGACATGTTTTATGTTATATAAACCCCCAAGTTTTCTATTTTACTTGTATATATCTGAAAGACTACTGGTTACAAAATGTGTACATAATAATTTCACGTCATTTGAGTACATTTGTTTTGTAGATATAATGTAAAAAAAAAACTTCAATTTAAAATTTCCGTAGGCTGATGTCAGCGCATACGACACTCATTAAAACGATTCTGTTCACCCTAATGGACAAATTGAAAAAAAAGTTTGTTTATTTACTAAAGCGTGGATTACACGATGTTTTTCTTTTCAGTGCCTCTAAAAGTGTCTTTATAAGTGATCCTACAAGTATATTTACACGATCAAGTTTTACGTGAATTAAGTTATACTTACATAAGTTGTTAATGAATTTACATTACTTGAATTTTCCGTATATATCCATCAAGATTTTAATTACTACTCCATATTGCCTTTTTCAGTTTAATATCAATCACGTATAACACCACACTTATACACAGAAAAAATATAAACACAAATGACATTTGACAGTTACTTAACAATCAAAACTTATAGGGACTTTTAAGAAAAAGTAGCGCAGTTTTCCGTTGAAAGTTTTTCGTTAAAAGTTTATGTATCTGTCTCTCTTACACTCACATCATTGTGCGAGAGACCCCATACTAATAATTATTTCGGCTACTTTAAATATAGACTAAAAACTTATAAAAATTGCGGGCCAAATGATTGGTGGTGATAGTTCGACCGATATTTTAAGGGTCATGTTCTACTCAGCTTCTGCCGTGACCCTTTACTTTTGGAACAATGACAAAAAAAAAGTAAAAATCCAGTGCGTACAAAACATAACTTGCAAGACATATGGGACAATACTCACAGAAAATGTGCAGGGTTTAAAGATACAAATGCGTAATAGAATTAAAACTGGTATTACTAATAAAAGCGATGTAACCTAATGTTAAATAGAATAATACTTTAAAAAAATGCAAAAGCAAACTGCGAATTTTTCCGTGAAACAAACATTATAATAAAAATATTACGTCATGTTTCACCAGGTTACAACTTTTGAGTCAACTTCAATGAAGCCATCGCCAGAAGCCAGCCAGCACAACAAGTAACCGCAGACGGGTTTCGCACTATTTGGTGTGTGGTGTAACCTGTGGCCTCTGTCTAGTCGACAGTGAGTGGACTCCTGGAGCAGAGGTAACGACCATAATGACTCGTGTTGACAGCGATCATATGATCATTTACGATGGTAGAAAGCCTGTAGAGGTATGTTAGTACCTGCAGAGCCATCTACCGACAGAAGCTTTGACTAAAGCCATTGTGTAGCCGTAGCCTATGGCTTCTGTCCGGTGCGAAAGGCGATTGTGGTTACTTGTTATGCTGGCCGGCTTCTGACGATGGCTCCACTGAAGTTGACTCAGAAGTTGTAAACTCGTGAAACTTAACGTAACTTTGTAATACTTTTTATTATCAGAATATTTGAATAACATATTGACATATTCAGTTTTTGTAAGTTTAAAATCTACATTTTAAACAAGTCGAAAGAAATTTGTAGATATTTCTCACCATTTGCATAGGATTTATAATTTGTTGAAAATGTAAACCGGTCAAACTCATATGAGTTTGGGTTCGTAAGCTCATCATTAAATGATTATTTTATTATCGAGGTATTAGTTATTTTAGTTATTGGTAAAATTTATTATTTCGTCTGGTTGAAATCTGAGTTATTAAAACTCAAGGCGTCATTTAGAAAATGCATTCGATTTTAAAAATAATAAAATAATGTGAACAGCATAGTTTTGAAACTTTATATTTAAATACGAGTACATTACGTTGGTATATCTCACAAGTAAAATGCACCTTTTTCATTTAATTATATTTAAAACATAAAATTCTCCTTTCTCTGTAAAACACTGTGATACATCTTCATTTGTAAAAACACTTACACAAAAAGAACAAATAATATCTTATACACAATGATAATAAACACAACCGTCCTAGAAATGTTGCTCTACTTGTTCATTCTTAATTATAAAATTAATTGCAAGTTTGTGTAAAATACTTTTTGCAATTAAAATTAAAAATAAATTTGCACTCTTTAATTAACAAAATAACGTCAGGAATTTTAATTAATTTAAATATGGTATGTCGCTTTTTTATATAGTCTGCAGAATAAACGGTAAATAAACTAGGTAAGTTTTATTGCCTAATTAGAATTAAAATGCTATAAAAAAGCATGATGTTAGTGTAAAACGAGATTTCTCAGAAATTTATTTGGTGCCCAGGATTTTACTTATATCATGAGGGATGGTTTTCACCAACGACAGTTAAATATATGGTTACCTAACAAAGCGATAAATTAAAACGGTAGAATAAATTAAAAAGTTAGCTATAGTGAAAATGATTAGGCAATAGACTCACGTCATCAACCTGAAAAAAAAACATATAAAATGAAATATAACTTGTAGAAATTATTGGGTGTCATTTATTTTTAAAAGAAGAAGAAGAAAGTATTTGTATTAAGTAATGTATACATTAATGATATTTACAATTATTTCTAAGTTAATCGTTATTCCTTATACGATTTGAAATAATTGTAGTTTATTTTCGTACCATACGTTGGCACTACTGAGAATGACCATGTTGTGTCAAATAATTTTATATTCCGTCAAAGGAATAAGGATGACTTAGAAACAACTGTAAATAAAATAAGAACTAATAATTTTTACAAGTTATATTTCTTTTTATAATGTTTTTTTCGGGTTGATGACGTGAGTCGTTTATCTAATCATTTTCACCATATCAGCCGAATTTCAAATTTTAACATTCGATTTAAGTATTGCTTCTGTCATTGGCATTGTCAGTAAATTTATTCTAACAAAATATTAAAAAATCTGTTGTGATATCTCTCGCTATTTTCATTTTATGTTACTGTAGGCCGTGGCAAGTAGATATGGGGGCCCGTATCAGAATGACATCTAGTAATAATGTAAATAAGTGTCAAGTATCATAATTTTTCATTCAAAACATCATGATTTCCAAATCCATGTGGATTATTTTTCTCGACAAGTATATTCCATACTATTGATGACAAATAAACAACATGATAACAGACTATTTTGAAATTTTGAATGAATAATTATGACATATGACAATTGTGACATCAGCAGAAAGAGGGAAAGATATAAGAATTAAAGTAATTTATATATAAAATACATTGTTTTAGTTGTATATTTTCATTAATATTTGGCTCATGATCATTATTTGGTGCACTATCAATATCAAGCGCGTTCTGAAGTCAATCATCATAAATTAATACAGAATTATTTCTCCCTTTCTCAACATCGTGGACGTTTAGGAAGAATTTCTTCATCAGAATCAAAAGTATAATTACAAGAGATTATATACCTACACAGATAAAGAAAACGACGGATTTGATGAAGATGCCGATGAACTTATATTATTAGGGGCAGAATACGATGATCGACTGATAGCAGAATGGAAAATTGGAAAATAATCGGACACGCAGTCTAGTGAAAATTTAAACGTTTTTTAATAAAAAATTTGAAAGTTTATAATTATTAAAAAAGTTGATAAGTTTTTTTTCTACGTTCCAGTTAAAATAATTAATTGACTTGATATATACAAATATATTTAATTACACCTTGTTATCTCCAATGGGTCGTATGGGGATTCCCCATGTTACCTTGAATAATTGACCATTTCTAGCCCTGAAAAAGACTGTAGTTACAGTCGAAACGTACGCCAGGAAATAAATAATTTTCACTAGACTGCGTGTCCGATTATTTTCCAATTTTCCAACATATTATTAGACTTGTTTTAATCTCCGATATGACAAAATGTCAAATTTTTTTATATTTGTATCTGAAACTAGGTAAACAAATAAGATAACGGCCCGATAAATATTTAACCCTAGATATTTCGTCGGTTACTATAACAGATCACACGAGGTGATTTAAAAAAAAATCTAGATATAACTAGAATTCTTCATTATATAACTTGTGTGTTAATAAATAATAAGTCTTTATCCAAGCATACGTAGGTAAAATTATTTAAATGAAAAATATTTACGGAAGAAAATACAAGTTACATTTTTTTATATCTAGAACTTCTTTCCGAACTGAACAGGAAATGAACCAGGATGTATCTGGCATGCTATTAAACATTATTATTTCAATAGCCTGGAGCACGAGACAAAATTTAAAACCAGACTATGTCGTCTGCTACGAATCATTCCCGATCAAATATTTAAAAAGTTTCTTCTCAAATTCATGCACTCAGGTCTGCTTAGAGACATGATGTAAGTATTCTACTGCTTTCCTTAAATTTTTATATTATTTTTTGTTTACTTAAAAATACATAGTCCTGTAATCTTTACTCATAGCTGCAATCTGCTAAGAACATTTTAAAAGAATTCTACGACAAGGAATATGATATTCACATACAGTATAAAATGATAAAAAGAATAGACAAAATTTTGATATGAATGTATGATACTAAATATTAAATTCTTGGCTTCTGATTGATAAATAAATAAAAACACAGCCGAATTCACTATTCATCCGTTGATTAATAATCAGTTGATTAAGGAACCAAGCTGATCCTTAGATCAGATTAATTCACCAAGTTGATTTCTCAATCAAGGAAACATGATCAACAGATTCACAGTTTTGTTTTGGTAATAGAAAACTGTACAATATACAATTTGCGACACTTGGTGAAGTTATTCTAAATACTATAATATTTAAAAAACACTTGGCACACTTCACAAGATTTCAGTCTCTGAATCAACCTCTCGCTAGCCAAGCTCGCGGTTTTCCTGATAAATGGCTCTGCATGTAGTTAGTTACCTCTGCAGGCTTAATATCTTTGTGGGATGTTTATATCCGTCCGCTCAACCGATCTCAGTGCCTCGCAAGAGGCGTCAGTACACCACACTGAAGAGCTCCAATAAGAGCGAAACGCGTCTGTGGTTCTGGTTGAATTGATCAGTCTCTGATAAATGACCGAGAGGTTGATTCAGAGACTGAAATCTTGTGAAGTGTGCCAAGTGTTTTTTAAATATTATAGTTTTGTTTTGGTTTTTGATAGTAATATAACTGTCATGTAATTTTATTCGTAGTAATTGTACTTTCCGTGAAAAAAGTATTAATATGTAAGTTTTTATTTTATTTATAAAATATATTTTCCTATAATAATATAATATTCTTATTTTGATATAGGTAGAAACTACACTGATTTCAAGGAATGAGTGTTTTTAAATATAGTGATAATGAAAACTGTTGAAGAATTCAAATATTAATTTTCACATAGTCAACATGTATTAGTTCAATTGTTATATTGTTTTAAGATTAATTGACAGATGACATTTTTTGTACCTTATAAAATAAAAAGCAATTTTGTACTACAAGTTAATTCTGATCATTTTTCCTTTATTATTTCAGAAAGTTACGTATTTGTAACAGGTTATGGGCTCAGTATGCTTATGAATAAAGGGAGTGAACAGGATTTGTAAATTGGTAGATTTTTATGATTTATTTTTCTAGTTGTTTAAATTGTAAATAACTGCTTGTTATTGGTTTACGACATGGCTGATATAAAGATTCAGATCGATAAACTTTCAAGCGCAGGGAATTGGACAAAATGGAAACATCAAATGTCTTTGCTGTTGAAATGCCATGGACTTCAAGGCATTGTGGTTGGAGATGTAGTTCGACCAGATATTCCTGAAGGCGCAGTAGGTGATGCGTTGGAAGCGCATAAGAAGAAACAAGCTGATTTTGAGAGGAACGATGCACATGCTCAGTTATTAATTACAAACGCGTTATCAGACGATGTATATAATATGTTGGGTGTGGTTAAATCATCCAGAGATGCATGGCAACGTTTAATGACTATATGGCCCGGTTGTACAAATGCTGGTTCATCCTGCGCTCAACTGAACTTAGGCTTTGTTGAACCTGAGTTTAAATATTCTATCTGTTGTACAAAGTGGAATGAAAGTGAGTTCAGCTGAACTTCAGTTGAGCTTAGTAACCAAAATAAATAATTTAAGTTGGTAACGGTTTTATATGTCAAATGTCAAATATCATATTTTTTGATAACTGTCAATAGGTAGTGATCATTTTTCGGGACAGCTTACCTTTACTCACTTTCAAATAATAAGTATTTGAAAGTGAGTAAAGGTAATGTTTAATTAAGGTGAAAAATACTATTAAATTTTTAATTTATTTATGATTTACGATCAGCGAATTTCTCGAATTCGGAAGAGACCAAACTCGTTTCATTAGTTAAAAAATATGTATCTGTATTGGAATGCAAGCAATCGGATACAAATATAAATAAAAAGAAAATAGAATGCTGGATGCAAATTGAAAAATAATTCAATGCAAATAATGAAATATTTAGAAGTTATCAAGTTTTGAAAAAAAAAATGAAAATATTAAAAAAAGAACAAAAAAGAAGTATGCAAACGAAAAAATTTACACAAAAGGAACCGGTGGAGGACCTCCAATAGAAATACAAGTAACGACAATAGACTCCGACATAAAAGAAATATTAGGCGCTCGTTTGGAAGGCCTAGCATCAGAGTTTGATGACGACGCACTAAGTTTGCATAAAAATTCCACCGGTAACGAAATAAACTTAACAGAAATTAAGAATAACACTAATTCAATAGCAGGGCCGCATTTAAATATAGGCGCAGAATCTAAAACAATTCATAATGAAGATATGTGGAATATACCAGCAACGATATCCACCACGGATATGACAGAAATCGACATGGGACTTGACAATGAATTGAATTTTGAAATAGCAACTACATTAACCGACCAAGAGCAAAATAAAATTTGTAATAAAAGTGATCAGTGGCAATAATTACGGCGCAAAAATCTAAATCATTAGTTACCAAACGGACTGACAAAGTTTTAAGTTCAGGAGAAATTAATAAAAGAGTTACGCAATGGGCAGACGCTAAAAGCAATTTAGAAAGCGCTAAAAAGCAATATTTAGAGGAGGAACACAAATTAAAATTGAAACATTTACAAGAAAAGCACGACGAAGAAATAAAAATTTTGAGGGAAAAGGCGGCTATAGAAATAGAAATGAAAAAAGAGGAACATAGAATTAGAATAGAAATATTAAATTTACAAAAACAGAAACTGTTAAAATAGGTTAAAAATAATTAGTTTTTATTCATTAAATGTTACTATAATTCTTTGTAATAAATTTATAATAAGTTGTTAAAAAATTATTAATCATTTGATATCTAGTCAAATTATTATTATTGATTCTTTGATTATTGTCCAAAATATGATCAACATCAAAATTGTTTACAAAATTTATAGCAACTTCTTCAACAGTGATTGGTGGAAGTTCATCTTTAAGTAAACAAGCAATATTATGTAGAACTGCTGTTGCTACAATAATAGCTTCTACTCTATTTAATTTCAAACGTATTCCCAATGCTAAAATAGGAAAACGTCTTTTCCATATACCAAAACTTCGTTCAATTGGATTTCTGGTTCGTATCTGCGCTTCATTAAAAAGATGTTCTGCTGGTGTTGTTGGATTGTGTAGGGGAGTAATTAAGTATGACCTAATTCCGTAGCATCCAACACCTACTAATACATATTTACTAAAATTTCCAGTTTCAAATTTAGCCCGAATTCTCGAATTGTTAAATATTGTAGAATCATGTACCGACCCCGCCCATCTACAAACTAAATTTTGAAATCTACATTTTGAGTCGCAGATTACTTGCACATTTATAGAAAAGAAATGCTTTCTGTTTCTATATATTTCTGGTTCTCTACCACCTGGTGATATTATTTTAATGTGTGTGCAATCTAGCGCACCTATGCAAGAAGGAAAACGACTTATATTATAAAAGTCTTGGCTATTTGCTCTTAATTCTTCTTCTGTTGAAGGCATTTTAATAAAATTTTCATGCAATCTAGCAATAGCTCTAGAAACTTTATGTATTACTCTGCTGGTAGTAGATTTGTCAATACCAGCGAAGTCTCCTGTTACTTGTAAAAATGAACCAGTTGCGAAGAAACGCAGTGTTACAAGCACCATATCTTCCGGGGATACTGCGTTGTTCCTTGAATAAATTAGTGATAAAGATTGTAGCTATTTTTCGATCTTAAGCTTGTTTTACTTACCTCTGGGTTGGTGAACATATTTCATCTCTAATTTGGTCTATAAAATACATAACAGCAGCTTTAGAAAGCCGAAATCTGGCAATAAATTCCAAATCATTCCATTTTCGAAAATGATTTTCTCTTTTCTTGTAATTTTTTGCTGCTCTTCGCGGTTCTAACACATCTATTAAATCTAACAGATCTTCATCGTCAGTTAAAATACCGACTAATTCATTCATTTTTAAATCGTTAATGTATTTGTCAGAAAAAAATGACAGATGATGTTATTTTGTTACTTAAGCCGCAGTTGAGCCGGAAAATTCGGCGGCTCAGCTGAACCGCACTTTGAGCCAAGCTTATCATTTGAACCTGATTTGTACAACACAACCTGTCATCAAATTTCAAGCTCAAGGTTCAACTTACACTGAACCTATATTGTACAACCGGGCCTTAATGAACAAAGTTCAGGTCATAGGCTTGATAGGCTAGCAGGGAAATTTTTTACTTCAAAGAAAGATTCAAATGTTGAAATTTTAGAGCACATATCTGTCATGCAAAGGGATTTTCATGAATTAAGCGATGAAATGAAAAGACAGTACGATGTAGTACTACCAGAACAGTTACTGCTGTTACGTATTACGTCTACATTGCCAGTTGAATATAATAATTTCAGGCAAGTATGGGAAGCAACGGCATTAAAAGACAGAACGATGGATCAGTTGATCGAACGTCTGCGTATGGTTGAAATGCATGATTCTGTCAGAAATGATTCTTCTACAGCATTTGTATCAAAGGAAATCAATAATTCAAGTAAAAAGGTTAAAAATTACAAAAAGGATCTAAGTAAAATAAAATGTCATAAATGTCAAAAATTTGGGCACTATCAGAAAAACTGTTGGACTGCGAAATGGAATAAATCAGCAAAAGTTGCAAGTGGGAATAATGAAAATGATAAGGAAGGTTCCGCATTCGTAAGTTCTGCATTGTTGTGTGATTTTAGAAAAGTAAAGAGTGATTGTTGGATAAATGACAGTGGTGCTACGGCACACATGACACCAAATAGAGAATATTTTTCAAAATTTTTCGATTTTGAAATTCCAAGAGATGTGGAAATAGCAGATGGTCGAAAAATAAAGGCAATTGGTCATGGTGTCATCAATGTGGAGATGGAAGTTAATGGAAAATGGACAAGTCATCATTTAGAAGATGCTTGGTTTGTTCCAGAAATTGGTGCAAATCTATTTTCACAGTCTGTCTCACTGTATAAAGGGTATGAGTGGCATACAAATATTAAAGGAACACAGTGCACGAAAAATGGAAAAACATTTTTGACAGGTTATTTGATTGACGGTTTGACAATTTTAAATATGAAAGCAAAATTATCAGGTACTTCGAAAAATTTGTATTTAGTTAATACTATAGATACTTTACAGTTGTATCACGAAAGACTGGGACACCAAAGTAAACGTCATGTCTTAAAGGTGATGAAACAACGTGGCATTGAAGTAAAGGCTGATAATGAAGAGTTTTGCGAAGGTTGTATGTTTGGTAAACAGCACAGAAGAAGTTTTGGCACAAGGAAAAATCGAGCCACAACACCAGGTGAGTTAATCAACGCTGATGTTTGTGGACCTATGACAGAAAAATCATTGGGTGGTGCACGCTACTTTGTCTGCTTCAAGGACGACTTCACTAAATTTAGGCGAGTATTCTTCTTAGAACAAAAGAATGAAGTAGTAGATAAATTGAAGCAGTTCTTGGCAGAGGTTGATCAAGCGGGGCACAAAGTGAAACAATTTTTGTCAGATAGAGGTAAAGAATTTAATAATGCGTCAGTTCGAAATATCTTAGAGGAACGTGGAATTGAAATAAGATTTTCAATGCCATATACGCCGGAACAAAATGGTGCGGCCGAAAGAGAGAATCGAACTTTGGTTGAGTGTGCTAGGACAATGTTACATGCGAAAGATTTACCAATAAAACTGTGGGCAGAAGCAGTAAATACAGCCTCCTACATATTGAATCGTACAGGACCATCCACAGTAAATGATAAAAGTCCATATGAGCTTTGGCATAACAAGGAGTCAGCTGAAATAAATCATTTGAGAATCTTTGGTTTGGAATGTTATGTACATGTTCCGACACAGAGTCGACAAAAATGGGACCGAAAAAGTGTCAAAGGAATTTTGGTAGGTTATTGTGGTGACAAGGATGGCTATCGTGTTTATGTATCATCTAGAAATAAGGTAATATTAAGTCGGGATGTTCAGTTTGTACCCGAGAAAATTTGTCATTCCAGGAATGTAGCAGAATTGACTCTTCCGGTATCTAAAAAACCTAATCATGGTGTTGAAATTGGACAATCAACAGAAGAAATAGATAGCACTCGTATTGTATCAAGAAACGATAACATCTGTTTACGTGACCGAAGAAAAATTAGACATCCAATATATCTCAATGATTACGCAATGGTAACTACAGCAGATAATAAAAATCCGATTTCTTACAAGGACGCTATAATTTCTAAAAATGGAAAACATTGGCAAGCTGCTATGGAAGAAGAAATGAAATCATTATACGATAATAATGTATGGGAACTAGTAGACTTACCAAGAGATAAGAAATTAATTGAAAATCGATGGGTTTTTAGAGTGAAGACAAAAGCTGATGGTACTATTGATAAGTACAAAGCCAGACTTGTTGCAAAAGGGTACGTACAGAAATCAGGAATAGATTACGACGAAACGTTTAGCCCTGTAGCAAGATTTGACACTGTAAGGACAGTTTTGAGTGTTGCTGCAAATGAGAGTCTTAAACTTCGACAGTTTGACGTCAAAACGGCCTTTTTGTACGGCGAACTGGAGGAAGAAGTTTATATGCGACAACCGGATGGTTTTCAGGATGGAACAGATCGAGTATGTAAATTAAAGCGAAGTTTATACGGGCTAAAACAAGCACCGAGATGTTGGAATGCAAGATTCGTACATTTTTTAAAGAAATTTGGACTAAAAGTTAGCAGTTCTGATCCATGTTTGTTTATACGTGAACAAAATGGGCATAAATTACTAGTTGTAATTTATGTGGATGATGGCCTAGTGGCAGGAACTGATGATAAAACGATTGATGATTTTCTTCGAGAACTTCAACAAGAATTCAATATCACTCTAGGTTCTCTGGATTGTTTTTTAGGTATGCAGATTGAGCGAGAAGCAAACGGTTCAATTTTCGTACATCAGCATTACTATACAATAAAGATTTTGGAGCGTTTCAGAATGAGTGAATCAAACAAAGTTTCTGTACCTATAATTAAAGAAGAAGCTATACCTGAAGAAAATGAAGTTCCTACTGAAGCACCTTATCGAGAGGCTGTGGGTAGTTTAATGTACCTAATGACAACTACAAGACCAGATATTGCTTTTGCAGTAAGTAAAGTATCTGAGAATTTAGACCAACCAACAAAAGCAAATTGGGATTCAGTCAAGAGGATTTTTAAATACCTACGAGGAACAGCGAATCATGGACTGTTGTATCAAGCTGGTTATAAAACTGGTAAATTGGAAACCTACACGGACGCGGATTTCGCTGGTGATGCAAAAACTAAAAGGTCAACTTCAGGTGTGATATGTAAATATAGTGGAGCAGCAATCAGTTGGCTAAGTCAAAAACAGAGAGCTGTAGTTTTATCAACGACCGAAGCCGAATTTATAGCTGCAAGCGAGGGAACAAAGGAAGTAATTTGGCTGTCCAGAATGTTGAACGAAATTTCAAAACTACGAGAAGTACCAACTTTATACGTAGACAACGCTAGTGCAGTCAAGTTAATTAAAAACCCAGAATTTCATAAGCGTTCCAAACACATAGAAATTCGACATTATTTTGTACGAGAAAAATATTTGGAAAAGGCTTTGAACATTCTACATTTGGAAGGTGAAAATCAAATAGCTGACATAATGACGAAACCACTGCCACGTGTTCGTTTCGAGAAACTTCGTGATCGTTTGGGTTTATATTCTAAAAACTCAATTGATGAGAAGATGAAAATGTAATATTTGGGAGGAAGTGTTGAAGAATTCAAATATTAATTTTCACATAGTCAACATGTATTAGTTCAATTGTTATATTGTTTTAAGATTAATTGACAGATGACATTTTTTGTACCTTATAAAATAAAAAGCAATTTTGTACTACAAGTTAATTCTGATCATTTTTCCTTTATTATTTCAGAAAGTTACGTATTTGTAACAAAAACATATAACAGTTTATTTGAAAATAAAACAAATGCGGTTTTAAATAAAGATAAAGAAGAAGCATGAGATATAGTTATAGAATCCTGACATAGTTATAAATGTCAAAATTAGGATTTATATATGTGATCAATGGTTGATTCATGGACTATGAAGAATCAATTGACCATGGATTTTGATTCTTGATTTTTAATGGTGAATTAGATTGATTTAGAATCATCTTTGGTGTGTGAATCAACGCATGATTAACTTGAAGAAAAATTAAATTGTTTCATATAGGGCGCGAGTAGCCATGTGATTTTGTTGGCCTTGACCAGCAGATATGGGTACTAGTGTCAGAATGATAGCTAGTAATTATGTACATACATGTCAAATATCGTAACTTTTCATTCTAAATTTCGTGATTTTCCAATCCCATATGATTTATTTTCTTCGACAAGTTAATTCCACACTACTGGTGACAAATTAACCACGTGAAACTGGAAAATATTGAAATTTTGAATGAAAAATTCTGACATTTCATATCTATGTACATAATTACTAGATGCCATTCTGACACGGGCCCCCACATCTGCTTGTCAAGGCCAACAAAGTCACATGACTGTTTGCGCCCTATTCTAACTACTCGTATATCGCGTCCTGAAAATGACAGGTTTAACACATTCTTGTAAATATTTGATGACGAATCTAAAAATTATAGTCATTAATGTTGCCGACAAAAATTTAATAATATTTATGATGAAACAAATGATGTCACAAAACTTGTTTGTTATTTCCAGTATGCAAATTCGACCATATTTTCTGTGAAAAAATATTTGCCTTTAGAGATACAAACATAAAACTCCAAATAAACAAAGATAAAATATCAATGTTCATTCTCGCACAAATTTATTTATACAAATAATATAACGGAATTCATCATTATAAAGCAAAAAGCTATTTGTTTATAATATGTTTATTTTATGCGTTTCAATAAACAGCAGTTGTTTCATTATAATTTAATATGTTCAATAAAATCATGGAAATTTATGCAAACTTTACAAATCAATTCAATCTCACATGAACACATTTCAGTCTTTCAGCAATAGATTCTTTTACTCCACCTGTTACAGTGACAAATTTACTTGAATACTTAATGGGCAGATTGAGATCACAGAGCTTTAGTTACACTGAATTGTGGAACTCTTGAAAACCCAACGACAGATTTATATAATTTGTAAATACAGTCATACCCAGGTTAATAGGGCTATTCTGTCAGATCGTTATGACATAACGAATCGTTAAAACGTTATATCGTCATGGTAATAACGAAAATCGTTTAATAGGCTTATTCTGTAAACGATCGTTATGACATTTTGCATTGTTAAATCATTATCATAACGATAATCGTTATAGTGGTATTCTGTAAACAATAATTTAATTCTACATAACGAAAAAAAGATAACGATATCGGTATTTCTTAACGATTGGAAAAATCATTCGTTACCTAAATGTTTTGCCAATAATTCAGTATTTTTATTCATATCAAAATAAAATTGCTGTTATGTTGAATAGTGATCTCAAAAACCAGTCATATTACAGTTTTCTGCAAGGTAATATTAAAATAACTTAATAACTTTTTATTTGTAGCGCCTAGCGCAAGCTTCCCAATTTGTCTACAGATGGTAGTAGTTGTTCTAGCATAACCTGCAACAAGAAAAAGAAAGTCCGACAGCTGACAGGTTGACAGCAAACTCCAACCAGAACTAATCTAACCTAGAAATTTTGTGAGTTATATTGAATTATTCTAGATATTTCATTTAAAATTATAATTTGATTTTAGGAAATAAAGTTCTTAACGTAATCCCAATGTTATTATTTTTCAAAATGTATTACATAATACGGATATGAAGATAACGATTATCGTTAAATAGGAATAACGATTTTCATAATAACGATTTCGTTATGATAACGATTCGATTTTACAGAATAGGCCTGTAAGGCTACCTCTATAAACGCTGTTTCGTTGCAAAGCTGACTTGGTTTGATGTGCTTCTACGAGTAATCTATGATAGTTTTGCTTACTTACGTAAACAATGCGTAAACAATGTAATAAATTATGTTAATTGTAGACAATGCACAAAGAATGTAAGCTTTGTAACTGCACATGCGCAATGGAGGTTAAACCACGGTTTAACGAAATGAAGTTAATTTGTTAGTCAGTCATTGAATAAATAAACAAAAATGGAAAGTAAAAAAGAACGAGAATTTTAATAATATTAAATGATATTTTGAACTACCTACACAAACAACATAGTCCTATTATTATCCTCTTTTATAGTCTAAATGGGAGTAGAAAATATAAAATTTTTGATGACGTAAACTATGTAGAATGACGTAATTTCTGGTATACGTTTACTGGTGGCCGAATTCACAATTAATCCGTTGATTAATAATCACCTGATTACGGAATCAAGCTAATCTGTAGATCAACGTATGTTCTAATTCACTAACTTGATTTCTGAATCAAGGAATCATGAGCAACAGATTTACAATTTTGTTTTTTGACAGTTAATGTAACTGTTATCTAATTTAATTCGTGGTAATTGTATATTCCGTTAAAAAAGTATTAATATTTATTTATAAAATGTATTTTATAATTATCTTGTAATCATAATATACACTCTGTATCTCCAAGTTGATCCGCCACGTCATTAATTTCTGATGCAAGAATTAATACACTTTTATTTAGCAGCTTTGTTGTACACGCATGACATATATTAGACTATTATTCGCTATCTCATTATCGTCGGTGTTTTGGAGGGGTACACGCTATCTCCGTTCAACCGACGGCAAAAAATGAAAAAGAAACTCTATTATAACCGCGGTAGCAGATGTAATTTTCAAATATTTGAAATTTTTGAATATTCTTGTCATTCTGTCAGTCATGTGATAAAGATGATCTTTTTGATTTTGGCGTCGATAATTTGTGATTCGTTGTTGTTTTGGTAGTTTTATTAATTCTTGGTATTTATTTATGGTTTATAAGATTGTCGAAAATTATTGAAATATATTGCGTTTGGACAATAAAAATGGGTATCTATATTTCATCCATTATACTTATATCATATTTATTCAATTTGTTTAGTATTGCTAAATAACTATTTTTGCTTTGAATTTGATAAATAATAAAATTAACACCATACAGGTTATATTTATTATAATACTGTCAGTTTTGACATTATAGCATAATTATTCAGTTGATTTATTATTGCGAAATAATGTCTTACTTCGAATTTTGATGAATAATAATAGTCACACGGCATAAGTTATATTAGGTTTGTTCATAGAACGGTTTGAAATCGTCAGCAACCGTCAGAGGCATGCGCAGTTACATAAAAGCGTTCGCAGAGTCACAAATTTCCAACTCTAATTATTAGTTCAATGTTCATAGAAACTTTCTGACTGGTTGCTGATCGGTTGCCAACTATCAGAATAATTTCCAACTCGGGAGGAAATTTTAAATTTGAGGCATGCGCACTTACACTGTTTTGACAAGACATTTGTATTTGTTTTGATTACAGGTTTTGATTTCATTTAATGTTTGGTTATATACTTACAAATAAAATAAATTACTGAAATAAATATTTTACGGTAAGTAAATCATTGTAAATTAATGTAATAAAATAATAAAAGACTGACTCACTGACAAGTGTCACTACAGTGATCGATAATATCGATATATTTACTACCAAAATTAAGCAGAGACATTTATTATTCATTTTAAAAAGTTAAGTGACATAATGCTGTTCGCAGAAGAATTCAAACAGTTTGATTTGCAACCAGTTTGAAACCACGCATGCGCACTCAAACTCCAACCGTTGGAAATATGTTCTATGAACAAACCTATTGTATACCGTCAGTTTTCAGTTTTGATTTGTATGAATACTATGGAAATCAAACGATTTTACCTGATTTCACCCGACAAAATGACGTCATAAATTCCCTCCCGTCTCTGGCGACTTGAATCATACGTGGGGATCAAGTCGTGGAAATGGAATTTATGTTTATTTTTATATAGGTAGAAATTACACTGATTTCAATAAAGAAGTATTTAAATTTAGTGGAAATGAAAAATATACAAGTATATTTGAAACTAGTAAAACCAATGCGATTTTAAATGAAGATAAAGAAAAAGCATGAAGCAATAGCCAGAATTCTAACATATCTATAAATATCAAAATAAGGATTAAAAAATTAGGACCAGTATCTGATTCATGGAATATGACGAATCAGTTGATCATTGATTACTAGTTTAGCTTGAGTTTTAATTGTGAATCGGATTTATTTGATCTGTGAATCAACTCTTGATTATGGAACTTACTTCGTTATAATGACATTTAATAATATTCGTTTTTTTTCACCCCTCACCAGTGGTAAACAGCAGACACAAAGTAGCGCAGTGAACAACCCTTAATAATTTTGTAAGACCAGAAAATCTAAGGTTATATCACCGTATATTGACACACATCCAACCCCAATAATGTCTTCCTCCCTTATATGTCACGACATTAAATATCTCGTATCTCTCGCTACATCTTGTACGGGATTAGGGTCTCTTCCCAGCCTTATTTGACATCATATTGTCTTCCCGCAAACGGCGTCCTTTATCTTCCATGCCGCCATCTGAACTAACAACTAGCCGTAATTTAAATCAGCCGTTTTCCCGCCCTTGTGTCTAACAGAGCACACATACGACAACATCCCTCCCTAGCTGCATTTACATAAAGACGGCTCTGACCATGCGTTAGGCCTGTGTCAGGTTGCGGCGGCCTAAGCTGCTTCCCTGCACGTACAGGAGTTGGGGGTTGTTTGTGAACTACTTCACAGCCAACTGGATGAAAAGTATAAAGTATGGAGGTCGAGAAGGAATTAAAAAGAGGATTCATCGTGATTTGGGAGAATTTTGTTAGAAAGATATAGGAATTAACAGATAATCAACATGAAAATTAAATAATAATTATTATTATACGTGAGCTACTTTAGATTTATTAAAAATAAGAGAATGAGAAATTTTATATGATCATAAATAATACCTCGTTTTTTATTATGTTAGTTCATACATCTATAACCGTATAACAAGGCCTTTGAACAATACAATAATGGATATGTCATTCTACACAAAGTTTATTAATTTACATGGGCGTAGCCAAGGTAGGGCAGGGGAGGCAGTTTAACCCTCCCCCCTTGAAATGGAGAAAAAAATTATTGGCAACATTTTAGCATAAAATCAAAAACTACAGTTAACTAAGTAAACAAAAGTTTTTTTTTGCAATAATGTATCATAATTTTCATTGTAGGTATTTACTGAAGTGTAATTACTATATTTGACAGTGACATTGACATGTGACATATACAAAATATTAACAGCCGTATTCATAGTAACTGAGATAGACCTGATTTAACCTAGGTCTACATAGACTAAATTTAAACTAGGTCTAACTTAAATCACCCCGGACCTATTCATAGTAAATTTTCGACCCAGTTTAAACCTAGACTACGTAGCCCGAGTTATCTAAAAGTTTTGTCAATAATTCAGTATTTTTATTCGTGTCAAAATAAAATTGCTATTATGTTGAATAGTGATCTCAAAAAGCCGTCACATTATAGTTTTTTACAAGGTAAAGTTTTTATTCCTAGCGCCTAACGCAAGCTTCCCAATTTGTCTACAGATGGTAGTAGTAGCTCTAGCATAGCCCACAACAAGAAGAAAAAAGAGTCTGACAGCTGACAGGTTGACAGCTGACTCCCATCAGAACTAATCTAACCTAGAAGTTTTTTGAGTGATAATGAATTATTTTAGATATTTCATTTAAAATTAAATTTGATTTTAAGAAATAAAGTTCTTAACTTGATCCCAAGGTTCTTATTTTTTAAAATGAGTTACAGAATAACAAAGATAACGATAATGATGATTTCGTTATGATAACGATTCGTTAAGCGAATATTTTACAGAATAGGCCTAGTAGACCTAATTTAAACTAGAGATAGGCCTGGCTAAATTTTAGCTTAGGTTTAAACTAGGTCTAAGTCAACCGTTACTATAAATAAGGAAAAACCTTAGTCCTAAAATAGACCTGGTTTAAACCATGTCAGAAATACTATGAATACGGCTGTATATGTTTAATTAGGCGTAAGATTGTTTAATATTTTGTATATCAGTTGTTATTATAGTAAATAAATATGAAGGACTAGAATAAAATATTTTGAGTTTCATGTAATTATTTTTCTCACATTTGCCACAGTAGTGTAACATGAGCCTGATATGTAACAAATATCTATTACTTTTGACTATTTAACGACGCCCAAGCCTAATGAATTTTAAATGCCTCCATAATTATTTATGTGTCATACTGTACTTTGCACGATCTTAACTGCAGCATAGTAATGAGCTCCGTACTCCGATGCTGGGAAAAAACATCAATGTGATCGATATGTTCGTTTAATCGATTTTTATTTATAATTAACTGTTCAATTCAACAATAAATAGATCTGATCGATTTGTAGTTTAGAGTCTAGAGGGAGAAGGTTGAGACAGTAGGAGTACGAAAAAACATCGCTGTGCTCCATTTGATAAGAAGATATATTGATCAATCAAAATGATCACAGACCACATTTAATCGATGATAGATATGATCATTATGGATCACATATGACCGATTTTGATCGATCAAACTTAAGGATCAAAAAACGATCATAAATTTTGAACCGCCTTACTCCGTACTATATTTCACCCCTCTCCCCCTCGTCATCAGACTACATTGCCCCACCCAAACATTAATCCTTTAAAATCCATTAAAACTTTTTTATGGTTCATTAATATATAATTAATATATTTTCGAGTCATAGATACAGAAGACTAACGTTATAATTTAATAGTTTGTTGTGGCTTTGAGAAATAAATTAAGCATTTCATTTTTTCAAAATAACTATTTCTTAACGTATACTCTGAAGTACAATAAATTAAAAAAAAAACGTTATAAATCACTTACGATTCTCGCAGTTATTCTCAGCAAGATAAGAATAAGAAGAGTCATAAAGACTTACCTGAAACAGAAAAGACACATCAGTACAAGTTCATTATTCACGATTATTGTTATTACTTTAGGTATATGGTGATACATGAGCAAAGTTACAAAATTTCGCCTCACCGACAATAATAGAGCATGAAAAGTTTTTGTATGATGAAGATAACGATTTAATCTTAACAGAGTTTCTTATTATTGTTCTTCCTTTATGTCTTAATTCGCTCTCAAATGAATAACATGGGTCAGTGCACCATATAATGGTAATGGTTTGTCAAGCACTAAACTAGATGCAATTATGAAGAACACGTTTTGAAGTGTGACACTTTATTAAATTCAAAATTAATATACACTTGTTATCATGTTTACAAGATTACAAGATGTAAGGCAAGATATAGTAGATGCAATATACGGTACGTAATGACATAGAAAATATATATTTGATGTTTATTCAGCGTTTTGATAAAATACTTGCTGGAATGTAAGGCAATAGTTTAAAAAAAGTTCTTTAATTATGTATTTTATGAAATAAATGGTTAATAAACATTATTCATACTGTTTACATCAATAAGGATATGATAAACACAGATATCGGTAATAATGATCGCGATAATGATGACATGACGTGCATGGGCACAAATTGTTGGCGTGGAGTGTGCAACACGGGTCATTATTTGTGCCATTTAAAATACGTCGGTCAGGATTGAACCCGGGTCCCCAGATTCGTGACCAGACACTCAGCCTCACGGCCACGGGACCCCAATTAATTCAACTTATTACAAATTGTGAACTTAAATCTTTGATCGAATATTTTTTTTTTAATTTAAATTAACTACTTTCAAATAAAAATTTATTATTTTTTATAAAAACTGCATTCTGAATCAACGTACTAATAGCTGATATCCAATACTTTTACTTACATTATTGTTATTAACAAAATATAAAATTCTTAGAATTGTGCTTAATAGATTAAGGTGATTTTTAAATAAACGAAGAAAGAATTAGTGAATAATTCATAAAACTCACTGGGATTTAAACCCAGAGCATTCTTATATCCAGTAGGATTATCTAACCATCTGAGCTACGATTTCCGCCCATTTCACAAGTATTATTACAAATCGTAACGAGTACACTCTTCTAACTGAAGAGATTATCCAACAAAATATAACTAAATTGAAAAAAATTAACGTCAAAATTATTCACAACATATGTATTATTTTTTTTCCCATTCTTTTATATATTGATATTAAACATGAAGTTGAGAATTTCTTCAAATGCGCGAAAAAAACATATACTATCACGGAATATTAATCATTGCTGGGTGTGTCCATCTACTTTGTACACAGATTTCGGTAATGATGATGACATATTTCTACCGTACGGGCGTTTACCAGACGTCACCTCACGGGCACTCATAGTTGGCGTGGAGAGTGCACCACAAGGGTCAATTTTGTACCATTTAAAATTCGAAATATTTGGCATCTATCGGGATCGAACCGTGTTCACCAGATTCGCGACCAGACACTCAGGCACGCGGCCACAGGACCCCATAAAAATGCGCTAAAATGGAGGTAATTTTTTAAAAATATTCTTATGTTAATTTATTTAAAAATATGAAAATAGTATACTGGCGTAAAAAGGTATAGTCTATAATTGAAAGTGTGTTTCATAATTTTTGATTTTTTTAAAGCAAATTATTGAGTTTCAAACCGAACTGACTATAATTATTATGAATCCTATAGTAAAATGGAAAAATGCCTGCAGATAATACATTCTCTTTTTCTTTTATCCACAACGGAAGTTCTTTGTGCTGCCCATTGGCTACTCCATTTTCAAGTATTTGAGTTTTGTAGATATCATGACAAAAAAGTAATTTTCCTTTCATATAGACATGATAAAAATGAATTCAACTCCGTCCATCAAACTTGAAATATAAAATTTCAACTTCATTCTCTACGAAAAACAAAAAAGTAAAAAGCTAAAAACCATCTCTGTCTGCATTTGCCACGTCTGCAATCTTCCCATCTGTGATATTTGCATACGTCTCAGCAAGCTTTGGTCGTCTGTCTCGCTCCTCAATTAATTACAGGAATGTTCTGAAATGGGTGTGTTCCTGCAGATCTCCAGAGACATCTGTTACTCATGATCGCAACGGCGACGATGGCGTCATGACGTCACCGCTTTGTTGTAGACGCTTCGTTGCACTGTATGTAGGTATCACGCACACACGCATACCAACTGTTTGTTTAACTTGACAGACCGGCAATAGAGGGTGCTGTTGATCGACTTGACAAGCTTTACTTGTATTGTAGGAAAATAAATGGCTACAAACATTTGTAACAAATTCCAGGAATATTTCACTTTAACAAAACGCAATGTGTATGAATATTAATTTTGAAATTAATTTGTAAATTGAGGTATGCCAGTATTTCAAATTTAGTATCTATTCATAAACTATACTACATTATTAAATTAGGAAGATAAATAACCCTAATAGAATCTGCTTTCCTGCTTATTGTTTAACAAATTTAACTATTTCTCTTTTTCCACATTTCGTTAAAAATAAAATAGTAGTTTCTGTAGACACTACAGAGGGTTGCAGACAAGAAAATGTGTAAAATACTACTCGTAAAGACTGTTTATTTATTTATTTATTTATAATAGGCTGTGCAAAAGAAACTAGTCCCAATTATAGTACAGCATTAATTATTAAAATATATAATACAGAGAAATATTGTTACCCAAAATTTAAAAAAAAAAATATCTTCACCGAGTTATAAACAAAAAAATGTCTTGTACTGTTCTCGGACTCAATATATTTTCCATCCTCTCGATGTGAGCTTTCCATTTTTCTTTTTTTCGTCTATCTTATTAACGATGTTATACAGGAAAACACTGAAAAACGGGCTACTTAAAATAACTTTTTACCTCTCGCTAAGAGAGGTATTGCATTCATGCTAAAAATCGCATACCCAGATTTTATTGTGTAAGCACGTTTTAAGGTCCCTACAATCCGATTTTAACATTTTTACGATGATGTCTGTGTGTGTGTGTGTGTGTGTGTGTGTGGATGTATGTGTGTGTATGTATGTAGGATGTTGGAAGGACGGTTACTCAAAAACTATAAGACTTTAAATTTGTTTAACTACGTATTTCCCAATCGGACATTCATGGGAAGATCTGAAAAGGTTTTGGTAACAATTGGACAACCGGAAGTAGAAGATTCTTGAAAAAAAATCTTTTAAATATTATTTTTTGAAAATTTTTCTTGATAATATTAAAGAAAAATAAATTCTCTTTCTGATACATATAAATATTTTTATATATATTCTATTGATTTAGAGATAAAAGGAATATAATATATAAAATAATCTGTTGTAATTAATTTTACAACCGAAAGGATGCCATGAAAAATAGTTGAAAATTTAAATTATTTGTGACAGATAAATGTCAGTGTCAGAAATAATGAGTAACGAAAGAAAAATGTACTTGGAGAATCCCTTAATTATTGATCTGTGACTATTATGGAGATGACAAGTCTAGGTTGAAGGACTTAAATTTGTTTCAAACATTATGGGACAATGTACACCAGCACTGTAGACTAGAGTAACTTTGAATTGCGAAAAAGCTATCAAATTCTTCTCAAGTAAGTTGTAAATATTGACAAAATTACACATCGATATAAGAATAATCGGAGTGCAATCTATCCGTCACTTTATTAAAGGGAATTAGTGTTATTTAGATATAACAAGTATGAAAAAATAAAATGTAAAAGAAGATATATAAGAATAGATGCACAATTCAGATTATACATTTTAGCCGCCCAAAATTAATGTTTTTACTAGAAGAATATGAAGAGAAAGTAAACAAGGTTGTTCGAATTGAAAATTGCTGTTACCAGCCTAATATTTATATATGGTAAACTCTACTTTGTAATTTATTGTAACATAATTTATGGTAAAATATCTTTATGTTGAGACATGCTATTATTGAATAATAAAGAAGTTTATACGTCATAGATTTATATGAATATATTATTTGTATTTATAAAAATATTCTTTGCTTTATGCATACAGCCAGGTAAAATATACGGCGAGAGGTTATGTGCTGGCCACATCAGATTTTTTATTTATATTTTTTAATTCTCCTAACATATTTGTAGACTAGGCTTAGGGCCTCACAAATTTCGGTATTTGGCATGATGGTAGCACTTACGATTTAACCGAAAAATTACGAATTCAACGATATGCTTGAAGCAATACCGACGATGTCGATGGATTGAAGCAACAAATTGGAATTATAACAAACTCCCACTACACAGGGCAGGGCGAAAAAAATAAAAACAACAAACTATAGAGTCAAAAAATACAGAAAAATAAAACTTCAAGCGAATAGAAAAACATAACTTTATAAACGTCAGTTTGATAGTTTTCGCCGAAGAACACTAACATTCAAATTTCTACTAACGCAAAGTATCAGTTACTCCGAATATGAATTGACCACAAAAAATAACCAGGTGTGAGCCCGAGATCCATTGTTAACAAAACACATCAAAATACATAATATACTACAATTGTATATCTATGTCTTCCAACCAAATCAATGCAGAAGGAGTGGCAATTATAAAATCTGCCGTTGGACCATGGTACTTTCTAGAACGACATTCTTGTTTCACAGACTGTTCTTGTGCTCCGCAGTCGCAGGCCGGAGAGTTGCACAATCCCCACTTGCGCTTCATTAAGTTACATCTTCCATGACCAGTTCTTATTTTGTTAAGTTTAAGCCATAGATCCCTTTTTAGATCGAAACCTGGTAGTTTAATTGTAGGATTGATAACTCCTTGATAATTTATTGAAGCATCATTCCACTTTTGTCGCCATTCATCATTAATATTATAGTTATATTCATCTGCTTGGGCCCATATTGGTTGTCTTCACTTCAAACGTCAAAGGTGATATATTTTTGTCCGCTATTGTAAATGCGAAATCTTTGAAGCGCAAACATTAATATAAAACATATTACAATAAATTCAACTAACGCAAATATGTATAATACAATAAAGAAGCAAAAAATATGCACTCCATTTGGATTTTATTCTAATAAAACTATAGAAAAATGAAATATGGCACACCGCAAAATTCCAAATGATCAAAATTAATTACTCGCGTTAGAAAGCGGGATGAACAAACACTTTAATAAATGCCGTGCACTCAGCATTCGTTTGTGAAGAAACCAGCCAGTGTAAATATTTTATTAATAGCAAGAAAGCTCGCGCTGCTGCAAAACTAACAGCTTCTCCTGCTGGCTAGGTCTGAGTTAGTTCCTGAACATTCCAAGCGTGTTGTGGTACCATGTGCGTGGAATACGTGTTGTTTTTAATTATTGACAAGCTTCCGTTTCGAAGCTATTGATTACCTGACCATTGCATCATACTTGATTTGTAATTTAACCTACAGTATGATTTTATCAGGGATTACAGGCTTTAATGCTGTTAATTAAAAGGTTTAAAATTGTAAAGAGGAACGCGTCATCAAACTAACGAACTAGGACACCTTGTCATAGATTTATATTACACAAGACTGATTTCCATTGATAATAGAATAGGTAAAATTCAAAGATGAAAGAGTTTTTTTTTAATACTACCAATTTGCTACATTTTGTAGTTAAAACAAAAATAAAACAGGTACGTAACAGTTGCATATTTGAATTAAGAGTTACGTATCTAAGCTTTTTTAGTTGAAAGCTTGTTTGGAAGACGAACGTAGAGGCCCACAATTTATACTGGTTTATGTAAGCTGTAACGTTATAGCCGGCTTCCCACGGCGCGTGGCTCGGCGAACTTTTACCTGAGTTTAGCGAGCCTAGCGTCGAGGAAATGGGGTGACTTGTTGGCCAGGCTCAGACTTCCTGTAAATTGTCGGTAAATTTGACACGGGTCAAAGGAAACACGCCGCTCGTTTAAGCTCAGCTCATGACACCTTTTCAATTGTCCAATATATTCATGTGTTCAAGGACGAAATTTATAGATTATATTTTCATCAGCGTAGACACCGACGTGAATGGCTCGGTAACACGTCCGAGCCAGTACAAACGAGCCACAAACCAACCACAAACCACGAGCCAGGAGCCATGGGAAAAGTCAGGGCGTATTAAAGCCTGTGCTAAAACTACGAGCGGCGCGAGGCTCCCCACGTCAGGCGTCGTAGGAAGCCGGTTCACGAAATTATCTTAGCATAGCATTAGGCCGATTGATTGCGATCGATTAAAAATTAAACTAATACTAGCTTATAGAAACGGTCACACCACATGCATCGACTATGATCGAACGATGTCGAACATTGACGAGTGGTTTGATATATCAAACATATTTGATTTTCTAATCGATCGACATCGATTGATGTATTTACACATGCTCAGATTTTTCATAGGCATGCTCAACTTCACTGTTTTGACATTTGTATACAGATTAAAAAAAATGTAAGAATATTACAGCGACATTATTAGTGACATAACAGAAATGTGAAGAGTTGCTGAAATAGACCATAATTGAAAAACTGTGTAAGAAATAATGAAAGAATGAGGAAGTTTAGCGTGATTGAAATTAGGTACATGTGAAATATTTTTTAATCGTAAATATATGAATAGTTAAACTTAAAATGTAATTGAAAGTTAAAATTATGTTCCCATTTATTTATAATTAATTATTTAACATCGAACTTTTGCGACGTCACAAGTGACTTATGCACATGCCTTGAAAGGATGGTGAGACCTGACTTTTTGAACGTATGTTGAGGCATTACACTACACACTTCTGGTTAGTTCACGTTTTCGCGGAGTGAGGTTATGAGTTTTTAGTTCGAATTGGAATTATATTTGTTTTCAAAACTATTATACGATACTTAATTTTTCATATTAAATACAATAAGACAGTAAATGAAATAAATAGAACCAGTTGTTTGCACAAGAAGAACAACAAAACTATAGTAACCACAACACAGAACTGTCACTGCGTATAAACGTCAAAACAAGTGGATGCCATTTTTAGTGAACCCAGCGCGCACCTGCTTAAGGTTCTCCGTAAATTTCTGTGACGTCATTATTTTAGAAAAATTCATTTTTTAAGAAATCTGGGCATCTTTAAGTGAAATACAATATAGAATATCACTTTTGAAGACATTCTTAATAAAATAAAAAAATAAAAATATACATTAAACTTCTCCATTATATGATCAAAGCACACCAAAATACAATGATAATTATATGACAATGGGTAAATTATGGAAGCAAATTTCTCTAATTTTAAAATCAAAAACTCATAAGGTTCGTCATTTATTTAAATATTTTTGAAAACATATTTTTGCGGCGTGCAATAAAAAAATAATTTTCTTTCAATTTAAGTTGGTATCAGTTTTGTGGAAATATTTACGTCGATTCATGCAGTGTGACATATCCCCTAAAATTTCAGTCGATCGCTATTGATCTGTGACAGTCAGTCTTGGTTGATCGATTACATTCTATTCAATGTGACCACTGTCATGTCTTAATATGAGTATAGATAAATGCGTACTACGGTATATGCAGCTGTATCTGTATCTGGAACATTAGCATTGAACCGTAACCGTAGAATATGACAATTTCTCAATTTTTAATGCTAATGCCGACCAATTAAAAGAGAATATGTACGTGCATGATAGCTTGATTCTGACTATATTTGCGACTCTCTGTTTGACGTTTGTTATTTTTTGAGTTCTGTTACATTGTCTTGGCTAAAAATGAGTGCCACTAAAAAAGATGTAAGCAATTAATTGAACATTGTAGATATATTTTTAAAAAAATAAACTACCGGCCTGATTTTATTAGTCAAAAAAGAAGACAAAAGAAAACCCTTGCGAAGACAAATGACAAAAATTAAAATATGTTATAATCACAAATAATTAGTTTTCATTTTTTAAAGCATCTTCCTACTTTATCTCCCTGTCCCCCCGGAATCAATTATAAATCTCCCGAATAAAAGGTTCTGAAAAAAACACTGAGTGTCGCAGACGTTTGCGCGTTAACTGCGCGCCAGTGTGGTGACTGTCACTTATCGCTGTGTATTTTCCGTCGACGACAATTAGGAAAAGCGAAAGTTTCGCTATCGTTGTGAATATTTCGCGTTGGTTTGAGACAACCTTTTTTCTTGTAAAAATAAACATTTTCACCTCCTAATCCTGGGAAAAATTGTATATAAACCTAAAGAGGGAATACATTTATTATCTCCAAATTCAATTTCGGTTAATGAATGCCATTACATCAATTTCGGTTTTCTGGGAAAATATATTGTTTTACAATCTGCTTCCAAGTGAAGAGCAAATCCGTCCATTATAAAGCATATAGAATTATTAATTTATATTTCATTAATATATTGAATTGCAGATATTATGATGGGTATTATTTGCAATTGTTGGCTCATAAATAAATAAAACTGTGTTATCCAATTCGATCTACTAATTAAACATTTTAATTTGTTTGCACTTTTATTTACTAGGAAAAATATATTAATGTAATGATATCTATATTTACTTTTTAAAATTATATTTGAATTGGGTATAATATAAATAATTATTCAATGAAAAATTAATGTATTAATTTTAAACGGATATCAGCCGTGTAATATAATATAATAGTTAATTTTAGAATGAATAATTAATGATATTGCTGTTACCGTATTCGTGTATTTAGCATGTTACCGAATGTAAATGGATAAACAATAGCTTTATTTGAATAGTACGCTATTATTCCGGATGGCTATTAAAAAACGAATACTGTTTGACACTCCATTACTCAGGAGTATATTGAGATATATAATTGAAATTTTTATCTCAATAGATAAGCAAAATTAATGGCAGAAATTTGGCATGAAAATGAGGACCACTCCATCTACAACAATTATGTACCTAATTGTGTTTTTACTTCCTTGTACGTAAGTAAAGGAAGTATTGTAATCGCGAAAAATTTCGGTTTTCAGATTTCAGCGGAAATATCCATTTTGACTAATTTCGTCGTGACGTCTGTACGTACGTATCTCGCATAACTCAAAAACGGTAAGCCGTAGAAAGTTGAAATTTTGTATTTAGGACTGGTATAACATCTAGTTGTGCACCTCCCTTTCTGGTTATTACACAATTTCCAGAAGTGGCACTTTACATGAAGCCTATAATAGATTTTAATAAAAAACTGTTTTAAAATATAATCCAAAACTTTTCAAATTTGGTATACAAGACTTTTATGTCAATCGAAATAACATAATAGATTTTGGTTAAAATAGGCTAACCGGAAGTGGTACATTACTTGAAGTTGTTAACAGTTTTTCTTGAATAAAATGATTTTATTTTGATTTTAGAAATAAATGCTTCAAAAAAAAGTTTTAGAGAATTAATTTCTGCGTCTAGCACATCAAGTATTATTAAATTAGCCCTTTGTATAAGCGAGATATGTAAATTTAAAAATTGTATACTTTTTTGTTTTTGTAATAAAGCTTGCTATGGATTAGGACAAAAACATAAAAAAAATGTTCATGTCAAATTACGTTAAATACGTGCAATTTTATGATTCGTACAATAACAAATATTATATTTTTATTGTGAAATTAGTGATATTCATTGTTGTAATAAAATATTTCTTTGTTGTAATCAAAACTCTCTTTAAAAAGAACCGGGTTAGATTATGGTCGCTATATATCTTACTGTTTTGAAGTTAAAATTAATATTTTGTAATTTATTTATTAAAAAAATATGTATAGTTTAATAATCGTACAAGGAAGTCGTGTGGTGTCCACATCAGATTTTTTAATATATATTTTTAAGTAGTATTTATTGTTGTGCTACTTTGCTTCATTTTAAATTGTGCACATATAGATACTACATGTATAATACTTTGTCATCTCTTCTGTAAATCAATATCAAATGTGGTAATCGATAATTGGGGACCCATAGTGCATTTAATATTGTTTGATTTCGAGCACATGGTTTCATTGTGAACTAATTGCTTTTGACATAATTGCAGTTTTGGCTGGGTAATGCTAATTAATACGTGTACACTAAATATTTTTGCAATGCCCACAAATTATATTTCATGTGATTTAATTTCATTAGCTTCAATTATATAAATGATTTGGTTCTATTTAATTACACATTACTCAATATTTCCTTTTAAAATGATTAGTGTTTGTTTACAATTTACATGCAAATTATTTACGTTTGTTTTTGACCAGATGGATGAAAATATTTTAACATAAATGGTGTGTGGTTACGAAATAAATTATACGCCATGCAGTAATTTATATTATTACATTTTCTTAATTTTTTTATTACCTTCCGTCATCGTTAGGTAAGGAATGAATAAGTACATATTAGATCCGTACAATACGATTTTATTATTTTGACGATGATGTCTAATGTGTGTGTGTGTGTGTGTGTGTGTGTGTGTGTGTGTGTGTGTGTGTGTGTGTGTGTTATAATTTCGGCCGCGATGACTCCAATACTAGAACTCCAAAAATTACAATTTTTACGTATTCCTCTTCCATATCGATGGTTTCAATTATTGTATGTCCACTTTTTTTCTATTTCCAGTTTTTACTATATAATTTTTGTATATTACTATATCTTTGTTCCCCACAAACATAGTATATCCTTATGTGTCCACAAAACGAAATTTATTATAATTTCCAATTATTGTATGTCCCATAGTTATTTATTTTTACTCCACATATGTAGCATGTCACTTAAATTATATGTGCATTTAAAGGTTTCGTATTATGTAGTATACAGATATTGTATCGAGGGCTTCATAACAAAAGGGCGTATCTACAAAAATAGAGTTTTGAGTAAATAAGAAAAAACTATTTAAAAACTGAAGGATTTAAGGATGTTTGAAATTCTTTATTATAAAATTATAATTAACAGTCTAGATGTTATAATATTATAAGTTATTAACAAATGCAGTCGATAGATCAGATTTAATGTTATTTTGTAATTACGCCTATACGATACAATAAATGAAAAACTTTATATAAAGGGCGTTTAGAATATAACATTAAAATGATGTCATTTATTGCTCATAAACATCTCAGGATTATAAAAATTAAACAAATAAGAAATAAATCTATATTGAAAAAATAATTTTACATGAATACAAAAAAATATGATTTTAATTTAAAGACTTTTTGATATTTTCACGCATTACAAGTAAACTAATGTCATCATCTTCTGATGAAGAATGGTTATCGTCATTGTTGACATTGGCATCTAGGTTAGTATGAGCTAATTGTTTATAAAAAGCATGATGAGTTGCAGGAATTACATTATTGTTGCACAAATCTATTAAATCCTTATATTTAGCATGAGATATTTTTTGGCAGGTAGAATACAGATTCAATAAATTTGTTGCTCGTCTATTTTGTATAGGATTTCGCCCTCCCTGACACATATATTTAAGGTAATGTTGATTTGACATTGGACGTAAGACAAAATTATAAACCTGACGACGGGCGTATCTACATACGCCTGTGTAATATGACAAATGACAACACACAACAAAACAGTAGATACGCCAATGTTTTCTTGGGAATATCTCAATAATGGCTTGAGCTGGACATACGCCTGTGTGATATGATGAAATATATGGTTTTTAGAAGAGTTATACGCCATTATCTCAATATGTCTAAAAATGTAGATACGCCCCTTTGTTATGAAGCCCTCGGTATGTCCGGACATTGTTGTGAATAAATTATTGTCTTTCATTGGTGAATTATCATTCTTAATTTTAAATTTCAATTTATTAAAAATATAGAAAACTGGACATACATCAAATGTGCTTTAAACCATCGATATGCAGACTTGGATTAGATTTTGCTTATAATTAGTCAACCGGAAGTACGATATTAAATATATTTTTTTGACATTTTAATGTTATTATAAATATTAAAGAATATTCTATTATCTATATTGACTGCATTTAAACTTGATATTCAATGGATATAGAGTTAAAAAATTAAATTTCATAAATTAGCCAGCTATTCTATAACCATGGAAAAAGCTACGATATTAAGAAAATTCTAATTGACAGATGTCAGTGTCAATGAAAAGAAAATGAATGTGGCAGAGAGATGAGGATGTTAGGGGAAAGACGAAAAGATAGGATAAATATTGTTGAGAGAATAAGGGAAATGGTTCGAATGTAAAAAAACAAGAGACGATTGGTTGTGACATGAGGAGAGATGAATAATATATTGGAAGAAAAATAAACAGCTTAGTATAGAAGGTAGAAGAAACAGAAGACCAAAGAGAAGATATTGCGGAAGACTTGAGAGAAAAGGCACTGAATGAGAAAGACAAGCAAAATGAGTGGCTAAGAAAATCAATAATAGCGACCCCTAACGAATGGGAAAAGCTATAAAATAAGATGTCAGTGTTAAGTGCAATTTTCATACTTTGTTTATGAAATAATTTTACTGGAAATATAGAATCTTTTACAATAAAATTTATGTATGGAATTTGTATATATTACACAGAATTGTTAATGTGTAGGCCACATCAGATTTGTATTATTATTCTAGCTAGTGAAATTTCTGGCGTAGACGTCACAATTCTTACAAAATTAAATTTAATTCTCAAGTCATTCAGCTCAGGTGCACCCCTGTACTTTATGCATAAAAGGAAGTGAACACATTGAGCGCACAAGCACCCGAGTTCTGTGAATCTCTCTGCAGATACTGTTTTTTCTCGTCTGTGCAAAACAAGCAGATTATTATATAACGTCATTTGCACCCAGGCGACGAACGTCACTGGAAAGATCGCGAGATGAAGGAACATTTCTCGTTTTCCTCAGGGAAATTTTACAAAGTGTCCCTCCTATGCCTGCGCCACTGGTGTAAATTGGAACTTATCGGTGAATACTTTTAAGGAAGTCTTGCAGCGCGCGTTATCAGTTTCGCGAAATAATCTCCAGTAGTTTTTACGTGCATTTGTTCGCGAGCGATTTAGCACAGTCGGCTTTGAAACTAGGTGACATCTGCACGAAAAGGAACTAACGAGATTAAATATTTCTACTTCTAGTTTTCCTATCCACTTTTGCGTCATTGCGGGGATACATGACTCAAACAGAAAATAAGAAAATCCTCTTTATTTCAACTTTTATTTGGAAAATAAAAATCGGAATTTTATGACATGCATAGTTTTAAAAAGAACACTTCAGGTTTCTATGTTTCAAGGGTAAATGAAATTTTATTCAAATGACACAAAAGTGACCGCTGTGGTTCACTGTCCACGTTACCAATGAAAGCTCGGATGGTGACGCCCACACATTTAAATATGTCTTCATTACCAATATCTGCTTATGAAGCAGATTGGCATATCCAGTAATGGATAATATGCCGTGATCCGTGATGAAATTTTTTTCTTTATTTTATGTAATTTAATATAAATATTTTTTTTCACAAAAAAATTATGGTTAAGTTTACTAATTATATGAAATCCTACCCCTTGGTTATAACTACTCCATATAGGAGTAGTTATAACCAAAACCATAGTTTCGATTAATGACTTCTAGTCACGTGATTATTATTATTGAAACAGTTCGGTTAATTTCGCAGTAAACCTATAGTTTGCAAAAACATTTCGTCTATCATTTTTCATATTTCTAAATTATTTAGCGGAAAATTAAAATAGGTAGAATGCAAACCGTAGAAAACAGATGAAGAATCAAGGGGGTGGGGAAAATGAATGTCACACAATATGTTTTTTTCAGTACACGAATTTTATAGTTTGAAACCCCATGGAATTTGAAATGTATTCAATCCTAGTCCGAAACTCAGATTACTCACTTATTAACATTATACCCACAGATGGATCGAGAGTCCAAACCTAATAGAATTTTCCCAGTATTGACTACAAGGCAAAAATGGTGAAAGTACTTGAACTCACATATTTTTGAAATTCAACTTTATGCTAGTTTTAGTAAGAAAAAAAAATAGCTACAAAAACCTATTTTTATCTCTCGCTAAGACAGGATTCATGCTAAAAATCGCATATCCAGATTTTAATGATTAAGCATGTTTTAAGGTCCCTACAATCCGATTTTAATATTTTTACGATGATGCATGTGTGTGTGTCTATGTGTGTGTATGGGAATGTTGAAAGGACGATTTCTCAAAAACTATAATACTTAATATCTGTCAGACATTCCTGGGAAGAGCTGAAAAGGTTTTGGTAATAATTGGACAACCGAAAGTAGAAGATATAAATATTTTATTATATCTTTTATAGATTTAGAGATAAAGAAATATAAGTTATATAATAATCTATTGTAGTAAATCTCACAGCCCAAATAATGTCATGGAAATCAATGGAAAAATTAATATATTTGTAACTGACAGATAGATGTCAGTGTCAAAAATTCAGAGACATTACTGAATTTCCTGGGAAATACATACATTATATTATTTCTTATTGTATTAATAGTTAAATATTTAAAATTATAGGTATATTACTCGTACATATACCCTTCAAAAATACTATCAATCCCGATATTGAATTGGAAATATTTCGAAAAATTAGTAGAGGACAAAATTTCTTCATAGAATGAATTTCAAATTAAAAAATCTAAATATGAAAAATAGATGTAAGTAGCATTTTTGGTGTAGAGTGTAGGTATACAAGAAATGTTAAATACATAGCAGTCATGTGATTTTGTTGGCCTTGACAGGCAGTTATGAGGGCACGTGGCAGAATGATAGCTAGTAATTACGTACATAGATGTCAAATATCATAATGTTTCATTCTAAATTTAGTGATTTTCCAATTCCATGTGGTTTATTTTCCTCGACAAGTAAATTCCTGCTGACAAATTAACCAGTTGAACTCAGAAAATCGAAGAAACCACGGTTGCGTTGGTATGCTTCGGTTATAATCATTATAACTGGTACTATGTTTCATAAAGGTAAAATATTTATCACACTAAAGGAAAACTTGGAATTAAAAAGTGATCCGAGAATTATAGTAACTAGTTTTTCTTACAATCAATACACGAGATATAAATGTTAAAAAAGTTTTAACCGTATGAAGTTGCCAAATAGTAAAATATATCAATAAATATTCAATATCAAAAGGGTAAATTTTGCAGTGTTGTTGAAAAACTGTTTCTAAATAAAGATCGTTTCCAAAATCAAACAAACTGTAACCAAACAAAACAAAAAGTTCGCAGACACGATTTTTAAATTGGAACTAACAATTTTTTCCTTTTATACCCAAAATGTTATCGTTTTTGTAGTGTATACTTTTATTTATCCTCTTGTTAAATTGTAGACAGAAAGAAATAAATATATCAGGTCTCCTGGTACTCCAGAGAATAAATCAGAGTGTCCTAAAAAAACAAGACATGTTGCGAGTTTCACTACGATTGGACTCCGTTTTTCCGCTTTTTCCTTTCGGACAACTTCGCTTTTTATTAACTCAAATCGACATAATATTGCCGCGCCTACCCGTGTAGATATGAATGCTTTTTCATAACATAACCTTTGATTTTTTTTCTAAAAATATGTTACAGTCGTTTGCTGAATGTTTAAAACTCAGGACTAATCCAGTTAATCTACTTCTAATGCCTGATAATATACCGCCAGTTCTGGTTAGTTTCACTAAAGTTCAAATGAACTAACTTTTAAAGTTGTTGGAGCTTTTAAAACTGTTACACGAGTAAAAAGCTCAGTTCAAATTAGTGGCAGTAATATCAATGAACATATTTTGATTAAAATCACAAATTGCATCTGAAGGCAATGAAAAATGTTTCAAATATTATCTCAGGTTGTTTTATAAAATAGAAAATTGTCTATTTTTTATGATATTTACAATTATATGATAAATAAATATATCATCACGGCATATTACCCATTGCTGGGTAGGTATGCTAATTATATAAGTTGGCGCATTTATAATATGTATACACCTTGGTATAATTATAGACAATATTTACCTGTCGTTAAGAGATGTATTGGATTCATGCAAAAAATCGCATATCCAGATTTTGATGATTAAGCACGTTTTAAGATCCTTGCAGTCCAATTTTAATATTTTTACGATGATGTCTGTGTGTGTGTATACATACGTGTATGGGGAGGTTAGAAGGACGATTTCTTAAAAACTATAATACTTAACTACCTACCTATTTCTCAATCGGACATTACTGGGAAGAGCTGAAAAGGTTTGGATAGTAATTGGACAGTCGGAAGTAGCAGATTCTTAAAAAAATCTTCTAAATATTATTTTTTGAAAGTTTTTGTTCCTGCTTGTATTAAAGAAGTGTTAAAGAAGAGCAAATTCTCTATCTGATACATATAAATATTTTATTATATCTTTTATAGATTTAGAGATAAAGAAATATAAGGTATATAATAATCTGTTGTAATAAATCTCACAGCCCAAATAATGTCATGAAACCAATTGAACAATTAAAATGTTTGTAACTGACAGATAAATGTCAGTGTCAAAAATCCAAAGACATCACTGAAGATTTTTTTCTGGGAAGTACATACATTATATTATTTCGTATTGTATTAATAGTTAAATATTTAAAATTATAGGTATATTACATATACCCTTCAAAGATACTGTCAATCCCGACAATGAATTGGAAAAATTTCGAAAAATTAGTAGAGGACAAAATTTCTTCGTAGAATGAATTCAAAATTAAAAGATCTAAATAAAAAGAATAGATGTAAGCAGAATTTTTGGTGTAGAGTGTAGGTACACAAGAAATGTTAAATACAATATGGCGCGAGCAGTCATGTCACTTTGTTGGCCTTGAAAATCCGATATTCTAACATTTGACATCTATTTACATAATTAGTAATTATCATTCAGATACGGGCCCCCATATCTGCTTGTCAAAGCCAACAATGTCCCATGACTGCTCGCGCCCTGTATTTATGTAACCAAAACGGAAGCGGTGAGAGGTATAGTGTTAGGCACAACAGATTTTTATATTTTGTAAAGACACAAATATAGTTGCAAAAAAGAGTTTTGTGCTAGTGTACCCAAATAGAACTAGTAATAGTAAGAAAATAGTTTTAGTAGTACCTCAAAACAAAGAAAGAAGAATGATATGGTTAAGTAAATATAAAACCTTTTACAAAATCAAAGTTTCATTGTATGAAGATTATTTTCATGTAAGCATAAATATTTTTTATAACTAAATTCGCTCACTATCGTGAATGTATTATGGTCGGTTGCCATGTACCGGTGGTACCAGTACTGTTGCATATGCCTACGTTATTATTACGGAGTGGTTCATACCCTCTGTACTTGAAGATTTTTCGAAAAATAGATTTCCAAGAAATTTATGATCCGATTTAAAATTTAATGCATTTACCAGATATAAATGTTTTTGTGTTATACAGCTATCAAATAACCAATAACGTTATTTTAATGGAAATAGAAAGAGAAGTCTAATCGGAAATTCGAATAAAAGTGAACCAGTTATAAATTCGTTACAAATGGGTAGTCTCGTAATTGAAAAAGTACGTGAACAAACATATTTATAGTATTAATAATAATAAAATTTACTGGAACATTTAACAGCGTGCCGACAGGAAGATAACAAAAAATATAGTGTCCCAACTGCTAACATATGTGAGTGTATAATGGCAGAGTAGATAACTTTTTTGATATATTAACTAAACTTAGCGAAACAGAGTTCTTTGTCATGGAGAGTTATTAAAAACAAACGTTTGTAGGCCGTTATTCTCCCACGCTTAGGTGGAGATGAAGTGAAAGAAAAGAGTCGTCTGATCGCCTTCACCCTATAAAGATGTCTTCGTATTGGCGGATGAAATTCCGGCACTTTAATAACTCTTTGTTGACGGCCTTCGATTCTCCACTTAAATCTCTGTCTTAGTATCTCGCACAAGAGAAATGAGGTTTCGTCATTTCTCCACCAGTTGTTGCGCAATATTAATTAACAGTGCAGTATAAAAATTCTTTTTTTTGAGGAATACAGAATCTGTCACTTGTTTATACAAATTTCATACATATATATATTTTTCTATTTCAGTGTTCTTATATTTCTATAAACGCACTGTTTTGTACTGTAAACACGACGTTTAGAAGATCTATAAGCGTACTATTTTTGGCGCCTTTCATATTCTAGAGTTGGTAGTCATGCTTTCATAACTGACAGATGACAGGTAACCTCAAAATGGTAAGTTGTTGATAATATTTCAACATATTACTTTTAATTATGGATTTTTATACTTTCTTTAGGTGATAGGACTAAAAAGAAATATAATATTAATTTCACAACCAGAATCAGACCTTGAATCATAAATACAATACACCTTGCAATACACTAATTAATCAATAGTTGACAAAATATGAAATTTCAATTGTTAGTGAGAAGCGTTACCAACATAAACATAACTAACAAAAAAATACCTAGTCATAATTTGACGTCGCAATTTAAATAAATTTAATCGTAAAATTACCTCAATAGAAAAAATAGTATAAAAAACACGTATCATAAGGCCTGTTGACGCACTCGTCCTTTGTAAAACTCGCCTAGCGGCTCGTTTTCCAAACTTGGACTCGTACGTTAACAGATTGCCTTATGATACTTGTGTTTTAATGTACTATTATATAATGTGTGCAACGAAACGTGGAACATATGAGTTTCACATAGGATTTTAAAAATGTGCGGAAATTGGCTCTCCTGTACATTTTACAGCAAAAGTTCAAGAATGAAAACCTGTTTAGAATTAATTTTTACTTAAAAAAAATCCTCATTTAATGCAATAGAATATCTCTAGCACTAGATATTTAGAAAAGAAGATATGACATTTTCGTCAAAAATCAGATAGCCATGGAAATAAAAAACAAATAAAACATAATCTCATTCTGACAGTTCAGTTCAGTGTTATTGATGTTAATTGTTGCAATCATTGTGGCTACACTGTTGTAATCAATAAATTGCATCACTGTTCGTTTGTGCATAATAAAATGGATTTGTTCAGTACCGAAGAAAAAATTTTGATTGTCAAATTACATTGCAGAGGAAATAGTTATGCAGAAATTCGTGCACTTTTTGGTGGCTCTTATCCTGATAGTCCAATTCCAAGTAAAACGACAATATTTCGTGTAATTGAGAGATTTAATAAAACAGGAAGTGTTTTAAAACCATGCAAGTGTCAAAGGCCAATGATGAAAATGAAGAAAGACAAGCAAATAAAATTAATGTAATTGCAGCCATTGAAAATAATAAAAATTTAAGTTTGCGGCAAATAGAAAAAGACACTTCAATTCCATTTAGTACTGTAAGAAATTATTTAAAAGAAGAAAAATATAAATCTTTTAAATATGGCAAACACCAGGAATGAATGAATAAGATAAGTTTCTGAGAGCAACATTTTGTGAATTAATGCTGCTGATATTTAGTTTTATTTGTTTTTTTATTTCCATGGCTATATCTGAATTTTGATGAAAATGTCATATTTTATTTTCTAAATATCTAGTGCTACAGATATTGTATTGCATTAAATGAGGACTTTATTTAAGTAAAAATTAATTCTAAAAAACTTTTAATTCTTGTACTTTTGCTCTAAAATGTACAGGAGAGCCAATTTCCGCATATTTTTAAAATCCCATGTTAAAGTCCTATGTTCCACGTTTCGTTGCACATACTGCATATATATACATGCTCGTACATACAGACATCATCGTAAATATGGTAAAATTGTATTATATAGAACAGAAAACGTACTTATTCACTAAAAACTCATCAGTGAATTTTTTGACCAAAGACAATAACTTCCTTTACCTAAAGGTGACGGAAGGTAAAAATATAATATATTAAGTAATCTGTTGTAGTAAATTTCACTGCCCACACAACTCCATGGTAACCAGTTGAGGAATTAACATGTTTAGAAATGACAGATAATTGTCAGCATTAAAATCGGGAGACATTACTGAGGGCTTTTTCTTATTAATTAAATATTTAGAATTATTGGTTTAAATTATCCTTCAGAAATATCGCCAATCCCGTCAATGAATTGAAAGAACATCACACATTTAGAAGAGTAAAAAAAAAACTGGCGTATGGAATGAATTTAAAATTATAAAAATATCTAAATTATAGATGTAATAATTAGAATATTTTGTGTGTACGAGAAATGTTAATTACAATTCTTACATAACCTGAAATGGAAATGGCGCGAGGTACTGTGCTGACTACAATAGATTTATACTTTTACTGAAAATTGTTTAGCTTTCAAAATGTAAAATTGTCAACACATGTGTGTTTGATGTAACCGTATGTAACTGGGTTAGCTTCTAATGCTCAATAAAATGCGGTTACCTTGTAACCGTAATTAACCGCACTGAATAAAAAACGTCCATATCTATGTAGAAATAATTTTATAAGAAACGTTCTGATGGCCACGTCAGATATTTTATTAAGACAAGGTTTAATCGATTGCAGTAGTTACGGAGTCAATTAAGCTTGATGGTGGTAGCTTAATCTGAATGCCTTATATGAAACAATTCTCCAGGTTTCCGCAAAATAAAAAAATCTGCTGTGGCCAGCACAATACCTTCCGGCAATCCTATGTATAATGTATAAATTCCATACATAACTTTTCTTGCAAAAGATTCTAAATTTCCAGTAAAATTATTTCATAAACAAACTATTCAAATTGCACTTGACACTGACATCTTCTTCCTCTTTAGCTTTTCCCATTCGTCAGGGGTCCCTATTTTCTTTTTCTCTCAAGTCTTCCGCAAAACAGTCCTTCCATCTTATCTTTGGTCTTTCTCTGTTTCTTCAACCTCCCATTACTAAACTACTCATTCTTGTTCAAATATAATTCTTCATTTCTCCTCATGACATGTTCAAACCAATGTAATCGTCTTTCTTGTATCTTTCTACAAACTTGTAACACTAGAGTTATTTTCTTACCGTATCTTACCGTGTCTTCTCCAACATCTACTTCAACATCCTCATCTCTGCCACATTAATTTACTTTTTATTGATACTGACATCTGTCAATTTGAATTATATGAATATATTAGTAGTTTCCATGTTTAGCATAGCTGGCTGAATTATAAAATTTAATTTCTTTAAAATTCTTTAACTCTGTATCTATTAAATATGAGGTATAAAATGTAATCAAATCGTATAGAAAATAATATATTCTTTAAGTTATAACAACGTTAAATGCCAATAAATCAAATTTAACTGTTAAATCTTCAAATGAGGTACTTCCGGTTCACCAATTATAACCAAAATCTAATCAGTTGTTCTTCCGGATGTAAACTTGAGGAATTCGAAAAAAATATAATTTTTGGAATCGTGGTATTGAAGTTATGGGATCCGGAATTTTTGTCACACTCACACACAGACACACACACACAGACACACATACATACATACAGACATCATCGTATAAATGGTAAAATCGTATTATAGAGACCCTAAACATGCTTATTCACTAAAAACTTAGCACTGAATTTTTTGACCAAAGACAATACCTTCCTTACCTAAAGGTGACGAAAGGTAAAAAATGGATATTGAGAAGTCAAATCAATAGTTATTGGATAATTTTTTTTAACCAGTTATTCAAAATTAAGCACTGAATTACAGAATAGGCCTTCCTTTACAAATATAAATTATATAAGTTGTTTTCCAAATTCTCGTTCAACTTTACAATTTTCCTGTCTTGTTTATCCTGATAATTACATTCCCAATTCTATTTGAAACTTGTTCATTTCCTTTCTTGTATTGTATTCCTAAGTCCCCGGGTTCGTTAAGCGTCGCACATGTTTTAAAACATTCAAACGTCAGCCGACTTGACGGGCGCGGTATATCTCTACCACGGGTCGTTGTGGTTTCCTTGGTTTCTTTGTTACGCCAAGATTTCTTCCCTAACAATGCAGGAAAACGTTCTTATCATACGAGGTGAGGTTAGCGAGGTTGTTGTTGGCCCAGTGATGATAGTTGTTACAGTATAAAACGCGTCTCTATTTTATTTTGTGCACACAATGGTTCTTTAAAATTTTATATTTTGTTGTTAAACACACGGATAGGGTAGTGTTCTTTGCATATGTGTGCAAATTGCATGATAATCTATGCACATATGTAAATTGTATGAGGGTGTAATATTATTGCTATTTCTCTTCTTTATTTCCTGCCACAACAACAATGGCTGATTGTATATACTAAATGCAAATGTCAGGCTACTTGAAGTTACAACTTAATATACGTTAGGCAACCTAATGTGTTTTATTTATCTTAGACTTTATCAATAAATTTAAAATTTGAAATAAGCATATTCATAATATATCCCACCACTTTGTCATAGATCGAACTGAAAGTTGTTTTCTGTTAATTTCATACTATATACATATTTTCTTAATCTATGGGAGTATGTTTCAATAATAGACGTACCGATGCACTATAGAAAACATAAATCAATAAGAATAAAGTTAAATTGCATTCCAATGTGATAACGTCATTTCGTCAATTTATATGAGCCAGGTAGTGAAGCCGATTGATCTATTGGATGGAACTGACATCTATATTCAAAATAATGGACTCTCGAGCAAGAATTTTACTAAATAAAATGAAATACAATTGATTGCAACAATTAGTACATTAATTGATTACAACTGTTAATACATTAATTGATTGCAACAATTAATATATAAGAATACAGCTTTGAAGTAGAATGCAGAAATTATTTTTTTCTTCAAGCGTCATAAAAGTAACATCTTTTGTGCCTTGATTCACATGGCAGAAATAAAATAAATAAATATCCATAGAACCTATTCAGAATCAACGAATAAGAAATAACTTGTATAAAAGAAACCTGTAATATCGCCCTAAATGTTACTATAACACAGTCGGTACCCTAAGAATAAAGTTACTAAATACCATCAATGTTAAATAAACAACCTATGAATTGAAATATAAACAGAGTTTACTTTTGAGTAAATAACATATTAAAGAATAGCAGACTTACAGATTACAATTACAGGGACGGTAATGAACATAACAATACTTAAAATTAAAGTGATAAGAAAAGTTTGTATTGTTTTGCATTGATTCCTGGACATATCTTTCAACCACACTGTTAGATTTCCATCCAATGGAACTTCAGGGGGCGTACATTTATAATACTTCAAATTCCGACATAATTGCACACAAGGACGCTATAAAATTGCACAGTTTTTATTTAAACGTCAAAACGTGAAAAATTTTATAACAAAAAGTGAGCAAATAAGTATCCATAGCCGCATGGTAATTGAAATCGCAAACGTAATTTTCGTAAAATGTAATGTCAGTAGTAGATATTTTTCTTTAAATATCTACGTATAATGTTTCATTCGTACTAAAAGTGTCTTTATATGCCTCGCGTGCAATTGTCCGACTAGCTTCGCTCGTCGGGCAAACTTCCACGCTCGCCACGCAAAATATTACTTTTACTCCTAATAACACAATATACTATTAATTTAATTACAAAACAGACTGAAAATTGATTATGAAAAGAGCCTTAAAAAACAATTTACTTTCTATACACATGTGTATAGTACGTACGTTGAATTGCAGACTTACTATAACAGTCAATGTTTCGCATTGATTATAGACGGATAACTAATTTTTTTATGGACGAAATAGTTCCACGTTTAAATTCATATTTGATATTATTTACTGTTACATGTGACACATCCATAGCAATACAAAACTCTTTAAAATGTATTAATATCCAGAAATAAGTACGTAGGAAATACAGAACTGTCAATTATTGTCGTGTGATAACCTCAAAATATAATACATCTTCTACAGGCGAGAATGTAATAATTAGGGGAACATTTGTAGGTTTCTCTTCCTCAAAGTATACGTTGTTAAACAGATATTAAGTATTATATATTTTGAGAATCGTCCTTCCAACCGACTCACATACACACGTACACACACGCACACACATACACCCACACACACACACGCATCAGATATCATCGTGAAAATATTAAAATCGGATTGTAGGGACTTTAAAACGTGCTTAATCATTAAAATCTGAATATGCGATTTTTAGCATAAATCCAATACCTCTCCTAGCGAGAGGTAGAAAAGTAATATGGATAGATCTAGTATATAGCTAGTATATAATGGACAGCTGTCATGGCTGTCGTTTAAATTCTGTCGGCGGCAAATGTAAACCAAATCCTTATTGGTGACTAGTTTCCTGGCGTCATCAGGCGACAGAGAAGACGGCAATGTAAATATTGTATTTCCAAAGACATTTTTCTCATGAATAAAAAGTAAAATGAAAGAAAAAAAATACTGGTAAAATATTTTTTCTTATTCTTTCGATAAAAGGAAAGAAAAAAAATCGTTCAACACATCATTGTATTGGGTTCAAATTTTATTTTGATTGTACTTTTATGCTAATCAAATAGACCTTACTAAGCATATATGTTTGGGGGTTGTTGCAATTGTAAAGTTTCGTGCTCCGCGCATAATTCGGATTAATACTGCTTCGCTATCTAGCGGCATTTCATCATAGTAATGTCATGCTGATGTCACTTTGTGGAGCCATCACACAGACTGTTTCAAAACGATTGAATTTCCTTTCCTTTCAAAGCAATATTGTCTCATTTTGTTAATGGTAATCTTTCTGATCATAGACTATAGGTAAAGGATTAATAGTTTGTGGTACCTATGTATGGAATAATTGGGATTCAAATTGAATGATTGATTACAGATTAGAAGACGGATATTAGATTTGAATTGAGATTTCACTACATAAACAAACCATTACGATTCACGCTTACATCCAATGAATTAGAAGCTTAACACATTAATCTACTCGTAATTGTATTCTAAGAAATGAAACTTTCCAGTAAACAATTTCATGTAAACTTAACTTTAATAGAAATTACGAATTACTTTACAAGCTTTATTATTAAACGAAACAATTTCTTAATTTACAAAGTTCTAGGAGTATAGGAAACCTACAATTTACAGTAAATTACAAATCATTTGGACACAGCGATAATTTTAAGTCAATAATTGTTGGATGAACTATTTAATTTTAATATGCTAATCTACAATCTAACGCTGGTCAAATGTATTTTTATATGTTTTATACCTAAATTATTTCTATAATATACAGTGGCTAGTATCACGAGCATGTTTCTAACACCAGTGATAACTAGAACCACAGTATAAAAATACCTAACCAGTAGCGACACTTGTTGTCGGCACCTTTCATCTTCATGTAGCATCGAATGGAGCAAGCGGCCATCTTGGTATAAGCGGTACGTGGCGGGAATTTGAACAACTGTCATTTGCGAATGATATATTAGTACGGTATTTATTATTTCATTGGTTACAAATAAGTATAATTATATTAAATATAATAAAACTATATTTTGTAAATACAAATATTTAGGTGCGTGAAGTTGGCACCAAGGTATAGGGTACTAATTTTTAAATTGATACTATGATTTAGTACCCAATTGGTACCAATTAGTACCCACAAAAAAACTTTAGTTTTTTACTCTGCGTAGGAGTTATTCATTGTTTAATTATTTTGGTGCCAACTTCACGCTAGCACCACAACATATTTTTTTTTTTAAATAATTATACGAAAATTTAGTACCCAATTGGTACCTTTAGGTACCCAAAAATTTGTTTCTAAAATGTTTATGGTAAATAAGTTATTGCATATTAAATATTATTGGTGCCAACTTCACGCTAGCACCAAAGTATTTATTTAAACCAAATTTTCTTTTACTAAAATTTAGTACCCAAATAGTACTAATTAGTACCCATGATAGTATTATGCTATTGTTTATATTAAATAAGTTATTACATTTTACTTTTTTTGGACCGTGAAGTTAGCACCAATCATATTAAAATAAAACGTTTTCGTATTTTATTTTCATATAGGGATTTAGTACTTTTTAGGTACCTCTCATAAATGTAAAATTTATTTTGTTATTGTTTATATAGCACAAATTATAACACTTTACTTTTTCTGTGCGTGAAGTTAGCACCACACATATTAAAATAATTCGCTTTTCAGATTAATTTTTATGTACAAATTTAGTACTATTTACGTACCTCTCATAAATGTAAAATTTATTTTGTTATTGTTTATATAGCACAAATTATAACACTTTACTTTTTCTGTGCGTGAAGCTAGCACCACACATTAAAATAATTCGCTTTTCAGATTAATTTTTATGTACAGATTTAGTACTATTTAGGTACCTTTCATAAATGTAAAATTAATTTTGTTATTGTTTATATAGCACATATATTGTAACACTTTTCTTTTTCTGTGCGTGAAGCTAGCCCTACACATATTAAAATAATTCGCTTTTCAAATTAATTTTTATGTACAGATTTAGTACTATTTAGGTACCTCTCATAAATGTAAAATTATTTTTGTTATTGTTTATATAACACAAATTATAACACTTTACTTTTTCTGAGCGTGAACGCAGCACCATGCATATTAAAATAATAGGTTTTTTTTAAATACAGATTTAGTACTTAATCAGTCTTAAACTAAATTATCCAATATTTCTGATAAAATAGGTAAAAATCTAAAGAAACTTGAATTTAACGTGTCAGTGAACAAAACTAATTTGTTTAAACATAGAAGTAGGCTGTAGTGTCGAGGAATTATTTTAATAAAGGAACAAATTCTTTCTTCGTTCTATGTTTAAATATGTTACGGTTGGTCACAAATATCTCTTATCAACGTTTAAAGCTAATTTGGGTAAATTACTAGTCAATAACAAAGAACACCCCAAAAAAGACGACTTAACCATTTCATTACATCAGGCCATAACTTCAATGGGGAAATCAAAATAATCCACACAGGTCAGAAGGGACTAAGGATGAATTTCTTAGACAATTTTGAAATTAGAAAAGCCGTCAATACCAAGAAAAACATTACCTACTAATGAACAACTGGATGTGACAGATTCACTACTACTGTTCATTCATTAGGTTTTACTTATTGTAATCCAGTTGTCTGCATATATCCGAAAGGATAACTTAAGAGTAAATTTGTTTTTAAAATATTAGAAATACGCAACTAAGTGAGCGCAACACCACGTATATTAATTTTTATGTGCAGAATTAGTAATTTTTAGGTACCTCTCGTAAATGTAAAATTAATTTTGTTATTGTTTATATAGCACAAATTATAACACTACTTTTTGTGAGCGTGAACGCAGAACCACGCATATTAAATTCAATTCAATTCAATTTTATGTCTTTGTTTGAAAAGATTTCGTATATACCTGTTAAGTCGTCTTTTTTGGGGTTTTCTTTATTATTGACTAGTAATTTACCTAAATTAGTTTTGTTCACTGACTTGTTAAATTCAAGTTTCTTTAGATTTTTACCTATTTTATCAGAAATATTGCATATGTAATTTAGTTTAAGACTGATTAAGTACTAAATCTGTATTTAAAAAAAACGTATTATTTTAATATGCGTAGTGCTGCGTTCACGCTCAGAAAAAGTAAAGTGTTGTAATTTATGCTATATAAACAATAACAAAACAGATTTTACATTAACAGAGGTACCTGAATAACACTAAATATGTATACAAAAATTAATTTGTAAAATGCATTATTTTCATGTGCGTAGTGCTGGCTTCTGGCACAGAAAAGGTAAGTGTTATATAAACAATAACAAAATTAATTTTACATTTATGAAAGGTACCTAAATAGTACTAAATCTGTACATAAAAATTAATCTGAAAAGCGAATTATTTTAATATGTGTGGTGCTAGCTTCACGCACAGAAAAAGTAAAGTGTTATAATTTGTGCTATATAAACAATAACAAAATAAATTTTACATTTATGAGAGGTACCTAAAAAGTACTAAATCCCTATATGAAAATAAAATACGAAAACGTTTTATTTTAATATGATTGGTGCTAACTTCACGGTCCAAAAAAAGTAAAATGTAATAACTTATTTAATATAAACAATAGCATAATACTATCATGGGTACTAATTAGTACTATTTGGGTACTAAATTTTAGTAAAAGAAAATTTGGTTTAAATAAATACTTTGGTGCTAGCGTGAAGTTGGCACCAATAATATTTAATATGCAATAACTTATTTACCATAAACATTTTGCAAACAAATTTTTGGGTACCTAAAGGTACCAATTGGGTACTAAATTTTCGTATAATTATTTTTTAAAAAAAATTATGTTGTGGTGCTAGCGTGAAGTTGGCACCAAAATAATTAAACAATGAATAACTCCTACGCAGAGTAAAAAACTAAAGTTTTTTTGTGGGTACTAATTGGTACCAATCTAATATTTATGAGCAAATACAAATAATGTAAGCTTGGTTATTAATGTAAAACTTAAATATTACCTTTCTGGGTTTGTAGGAAATCCAAAAAAACTCATTCCTCCGACACTATAAAAGTTTTTACAATCTGTCATAGCACACTTAACTTTACCTCTCTTTTTTCTACTCATTTTATACGTGAAAATGACAATAACAACAACAATCAGACAAGTGGCTGTGAGCGAGCGGCTATCTTCTCATAAGCAGAACTGGCCACGCCTACTCAAATTTTGGTATCATGAAATATGCGAAGTGTCGCTACTGGTTTAAGTATTTTTATACTGTGCTAGAACTATGTAAACGGTTTGGTACCTATTTCAGGGTTGTTACCAAAATCAGTGATGTCAATATACTGATTAAGCCGAAAATTAATTAAATTTTGAATAATGTAAAATATATTTTTATAATAAAAAATCTGTTGTGACCAGCACAATACCTTCCGTCATTCTCGTGTATAATGTATAAATTCCATAATTTTTACATTACAAAAGATTCTAAATTTCCAGTAAAATTATTTCATAAACAAACTATTCAAATTGCACTTGACACTGGCATCTTCTTCTTCTTTAGCTTTTTCCATTCGTTAGGGGTCGCTATTTTTGCATGTCATTCTCATTCAGTTCTTTTTCTCTCAAATCTTCCGCAATACAGTCCTTCCATCTTATCTTTGGTCTTCCTCTGTTTCTTTAACGTCCTATTACTAAACTATTCATCTTGTTCCAATATAATTCTTCATTTCTCCTCATGACATGTTCAAACCAATGTAATCGTCTTTCTTGTATCTTTCTAAAAACTTGTAACACTAGAGTTATTTTCTTACCGTATCTTTCCGTGTATTCCCCAATATCTACTTCAACATCCTCATATTTGCCACATTAATTTACTTTTTATTGATACTGACATCTGTCAATTTGAATATATTACTAGTTCCCAAGTTTGGCATAGCTGGCTGAATTATAAAATGTAATTTCTTTAAAATTCTTTAACTCTGTATCTTTTGAATATGAAGTATAAAAAGTAATCAAATCGTATAGAGAATAATATATTCTTTAAGTTATAATAATATTAAATGTCAATAAATCAAATTTAACTGTTAAATCTTCAAATGAGGCTACTTCCGGTTCACCAATTATAACCAAAATCTAATCACTTGTTCTTCTGGATGTAAACTTGAGGAATACGAAAAAATTATAATTTTTCGAATCGTGGTATTGAAGTTATTGGATCCGGAAATTTTGTTACACACACACAGACACACAGACACACATACATACAGACATCATCGTAAAAATGGTAAAATCGTATTATATGGACCCTAAAACGTGCTTATTCAGTAAAAACTCATAATTGAATTTTTTGACCAAAGACAATACCTTCCTTACCTAAAGGTGACGGAAGGTAAAAAGTTATTTTATTAACCTTCATAAAAACTATGTAAACTACTGAATTTGGAGGAATTGGCGTAAGTAAAATCTTAGTTCATACAATTCAAACTCTGTTCAAATATCTTTAGAAAATTAAACTGTACGTACAAATTAACTTTCAAAAATACATTACAAATACATTTTGTTTCTTTACTTCTGACACAGCCCCTTAATATCAAGACTTTATTGGTGGATTAAACATCTGTAGAAGAATGTTTGTTATGTAACTGTACTCCTTTACATCTTCAAATAAAAGAAGTCCCCTCTAAATTAAACTCCTTGAAATATCTATAAAACATTTTCTTTCGCATATTTCTAAAAATTCCACAAGAACAGAAATGCCGGGCATGTTTCAACATTTAAGCGCATCTGTTGAATTTTAGGTGTTCCAAACTTAGGGATCATTTTCCACAAAGGACAGTTTAGTCGGGTAAATCTGGGTATGGACACCTGAAGGGTCAGCTATTACCGCTAAGTCAATTTTAATTGCTATTAAAATAACGGCATGTACAAAACGGCTGTTGGAAACTTCCCTCGGAGTTAAGCTAGCTATAAATAAAACAACACTACGACTCTGTTGTTTTGTGTAGTTTGTTTCTTTACTCTTGCTTGTTTTTTCAAACGTTAAACTATAAATTAAATTTTAAGACGCCACTGTTGTTATTTATGTCATTAATTAACAAAGAGATTCACAAGTTTTCATATTCAATATTTTGCTTACATTAGACTTTATACGATGGTCACGTTAAAACTATTGAGAATAAAATACATGGTTTATATTTTTGGAATTTTATTTTAAATATGTTTAAAGTTGTTTCCTTCAACACGTCATCATTCTGTCCTTCCACTTCTTAAAAGCTCCTAACCAAACTTCTTTTGCAATGGTTTCAAAATAATCGTGAATTGCAGCATCAATCTCTTCTGCAGACAAAAAGATTCTATCCTGTATTTTTTTTTAAGTCCAATAAATAGTTAAAAATCGCACCTAGAATATGACGTGGATTCTATTACTTTTATTATTTTTTGCCAAAAACTGAAGAAAATGCTCTCTGATTAACTCCATATTTTCATACGTAATATAACAAGTGATATGATTATCATCGATGATATTCTCGAGTGAAACCGAGCTGCAGATTTCACGAGTCCGAAGGACGAGTTGAAATGTGCTGCTTCGGTTTCACGAGCAATATCTTCGATTATTAATCATATCATGAGTTTATATTTAATGAGAGAATATAATTAATTTTTGCAATCTAACCTAACCTAACTTTTGATATACATATTCATATTGTATTAAAACATGGTACTTACGAGTTTTATTTAATATTTCGGAGTTTGAATTAATGTTATTATTTATTTTTATACTCAAAATTAACTGTCAATGTCATAAATAAAGAAAACAAATCCCTTAGTAACGACTATAAATACGGTGATAATTTCCTTGTTTTTTATCATCGCTGTGATAGGCATGTAGGTAGGGAGATTCTGAATGTTGATTGGCGGAAAACATGTCACGTGACTAAGGAATTATATTCTCATTCAAATTTAACTTAACTTTCGAAACTTAATTTCAAATTACACATAAATAACTGTATATTTTGTTTTCCACTTTTTACTTGATTCTTTTGTATGATAGATACAGATATATGAATAAATGAGAAAAGATCATATCCATTTAATTTTTTTACAAGTATACAAATATCCCAGAGAGCTCCCAGAGAATTACAGGTTTGATTTTCTTATTTTCAGTTGGCATCAATGAAAATTGAATGCTTATCAAGAAATCTTGCCTTCGCAAAGTGAATGCAGTGGAAATGAGTTTTTTTATAATCATATACCCATTTCGTATGAGATGAAAGAAATAGACAAATGAGAAAAAAAATGCAGTGCCAACCTACGTTGTAAATATATGTTAATATAAAAAAAACTGAATTGAATTTTAATGATTTCCTGTAATTTTTAACATATAAAACAAATTTTATATCTGGTCAAATAAACACAATACAATATTTGATACCAATCAAGGATTATCGTTCGTTATTACGCATTTATATACGTTTTCAATTAAAAATTTCACGGTCTGGTGAAAATAAATATATTTAATTTGGAAAAATTAAGATAAATGTTTGAAAATGCTATCCAGATACATCAATCGTTTATTTTTTATTTTTATTTTTTAACATCAACTGAAACATTAAATTTGACAGTGAGTAATATTGTGTATGCTTTCCAAAACTCATACCTTTGAGTAAATTATCCATAAAAAAATCAAAAATTCACTTTTTATACATGTGGATACATTTCAATTCACTAATTCTAAATTTTCTAGTCGTAATTTAATATCTCTTTTATTTGCAAACTTATGTGCAGACGTGATTAGATTTTGGTTATAATTGGTTCACCGAAAGTACCCACACATGAAGATTTTAATAGTTGTTGAAAAAAAACGCTGTTAAATAACATTTTTCATATTTAATGGTATAAAAATTAAAGAAAATTTTATTCTCTATAGGATTAGACTGGCATTTTATGCTTCGTATTCAATGAATCTATAGTTAAATAATTTCGTTTATTTTGAGAGATACAAAAAAAATGTTAATAAGCAAAGTTATACTAGACAAAGGGGCTTATAAGATGATCATAGCAGAAATTTTGTATCAATTCCGGTTTTAGCGGAAATGGGTACAACTTTAAAACTAGCATAGGGAATCGGTATTTTTATATATTTTTTCAGAATGTACATAAAATTTGCTTCACAATGATATCAAATTATCATAGTTTTACTTTTAGTGGTTACAATCAGTGTCGTTATGTACTGATTGTTATCAACAATTAATTATAAAGATAATATTCCTTTCATTAACTGTCTGAAACGACTTCAAAATTATGACAACTCATATCTGCAAACACAAACTGTCACATAAGTATGTTCAGACAAGTCCAAATGATGCACTCTCGTCATTTAATATCCCCAACAACTCTGTATCCCATCCCGCCGTTGTGCATGTTATAATTTTACTATTACTACACAGGTTTAATGACAAATGACGAATTCATCATTAAACATCTTTAACAAGTTCCCAACTTCACACATTTATTACTAAACAGGTTTACTTTATGCTATACATAACTCATTACACAGATTTCACGAACAATCAATTAGGTACAAACAAATTATGACCGCACAAACACGCACCACACTGCGTTACAGCAAATATACGATTGTTTGCCATGTTTAAAATTAACAGAACTGTTTTCTGAAGATAAATAAAGCGACAAAGTGTGTCCCTGATAATTACCGCAATACGACGCAGTCGGAGCGTTATTATGAGCTACGTGGTGTTCGGAAGGTTATTGCTAAACTTGCTTAATATATTCTCCGGCTATGTGGCATCACGACTCACAACTTATCCTTATAAGTAAATAGATTAAATGTCCTGTTAGACTTATCTTCTTCGCCAACTTTGCTGCCGACGAGAAACAAATATTTACAAAAGCAAAAATCTTTAGATATTGGATTGAGTGTTAATGCAATGGTGCAATATACTCCATGATGTGACGTTCACACCTGAGCCTGAAGTTCTTCAGACAGATTTTTTTCAAAACGATCAAGAAGAAGAAAATATTTAAATAAAATAAATATATCATCACGGCATATTACCCATTGCTGGGTGTGCCAATCTGCTTTGTACACAGGTATCGGCAATAATGAAATATTTGTACCGTGCAGGCGCTTACCAGGCGTCACCTCACGGGCACTTATTGCTGGCGTGGAGAGTGCACCACAGGGGTCAATTTTGTGCCATTAAAATTCGAAGTAATTTTTGGCGCCGGTCGGGATCGAACCCGGGTTCTCAGATTCGCAACCAGACACTCAGGCACACGGCCCGAGACCCCATAGAAAATATTTCATATAAATTTATCAAATTTTACTCTTTGATAAAGGGTCCAGGGAGAATAATTGGACAAACAGTCTACTGATGAAGTGTTTATTTCACCCCAACATTTCGACTAAGACAGTCTTCAGCAGATCAAAAAAAATAATTCATAAAACGATCAGATGACTGTTAGTCTGTGAGGTTACCAAAATTGAAAACTTTCAAATATTGAATTTTTTCATAGAAGATAACATTGAAATATTGAATACAGTGTCAAATAAATAATATATAATAAACTGTTATTGGTATTAATTACATGCATAATTTAATTTTAGTAGGATATATTAAGCAAGTGAAATCTAGTACACATATTTTGTGTTACTTTTACTTAATTCATTAATTTTCATTGAAAATATATTCAAATATTACAAATTATATTTGAAAATGTGCGCCATATTTGTACATGCAGCAAAACAAGCGAGAAAATAGAAATAGAAAGCTAAATTAGCAAGCCGCTCGATTTGCTAGCTTCATAGAATGCATCTATTGTTGCCATAATAGATTGAAAGATCAAAATATCTTTGAAAATGCGTGACCCTTGCAAGATTTTACAGCATTCCGCTATGTACACTGTATGCTGCAGCGCGACAGCTGTGTACAGACGTCATCACCGAAACTTTAACAAGTTATGTCTCAGGAACTGAGGCACGTAACAAATTTTGGTTTTGACTGTTTTTGTCTAATAATAATATAGTTTTGTTTTGTGAAAAATCAATTTTTAGCTTGCCAATGCCTTTAAGATATTGATCAACTAAAATGAAATCAAACCTAATCAAATATTGAGCCAATTTTTTTTTTTGTCACTACACAGTTCTTGCTGACACAAATATTTAAATAACGAATCATTTAATTACTTCCCACAACAATTAAATATCCTTTGATTGTCTACTGTCAGGAGTTTATTTTCAATAAGAATATCTTTGAATATAATTAGGGTTACATGGATTTTTTTTCTGATTAAAATCTTTGCGGCATAGTACTTAAATTCCATTCTAGATTATTGAATAAAATATGCAGTTTTAAATGAAGTTAATGCAATTTATGTTGGCGTTTGAAAGTAATTGTATTAAACTACAAAAAGAAAGAAAATCTTACCGACTTCGCGACTTTTCAATTTCGCTCGGTTAGTCATCATTTGCGGTCACAGAAGCGGCAAATATAATTTATTTTCTTTGATTTTCCACATTCCCATCTACAGCCGAGCGATTTAACTCGTTCAGCTGATTAGCCCCCGCTTGTGTCACTGGAATGATCAGCAATTTTATAAAATACCCGCTTTCTAATCTATTTGAATCCTTCTTTAACTCATTGTGGCAACGACGCAAATTTTAAATAAAATGGAACAATTTTAAAATTTATGTGAAATGTACGAAATATATTTGATTTTATTCTTATAATTTTATCTTTCGTTATTTCCTCTCAAATATTCTACTTTTTACATTCATAAAAGCATTCAATAAGTCAGCGTCATCAGAAAGATCGTTGAATAAAAACAGATTTTTTCCCTACATTAGGAATGAGATGTCCTCTCAAAAAGTATTTTTTATTTGCATCAAAGTACTTTTCTTTTCTTTTCTTGAACTGAAATCTTTATTTGAAAGTTGAAAATTGACTTCGTGTATTGACTCTTTAAAAAGGTTAAAAGAAAAAGAGTGTATTGTTCTTTAGAAGATTTATTTGTGTAGGTTGAGAGATATGTAAATTTTTGTTTTTAACATTATAATTAGTTTTACTTAAAGTTAAGGTTCACCTTAAGTTTAATTCTATTGCACATGGAAATTTTAAGTTCTACTTATCTAAGAATAGGATTTGGTTAAAAAGTTAACGTTTTGATTTAGATAATACAGGAAGGCAGCTAGTTAGACGTTTATCATTTGAAATTTTTTGAATAGGCATAAGCATATACTTTCTAGAAGTAGAGAATAAAATTTGTGCACTTTAATAGGCGCATGCAAGCTCAAAGTACTCATGTTTAGAGAATCCGGTATGAAAAGTAACAGCAAGTTTAAGTGATTTGGATTCTTCTTTAAAAATTGCACTGATCTCGCTAGTGCTAAACTAGTTAGTAAAGTTTCAATTAAAATTAAAATTCATCATCATAGTACGCAATCGTTTCATTATCAAAGTCAGTCTTAAAGGTTAGGTGCACCTTAAGCTAGATAAATCCGATGCTTAATATAATTATACCTTACGTATATACGAGTATTTAAATGTAACTAAAGATGAGGTTTCCGGTCGGTGTTTTCCCGATTAGGACATCGTTTTTAAAGAGAATATTATTCGCCTCTGTATATTGTGTACGTATTAATTTGTAACATCTATTCGAAATGTATACCATGTATTGCTACAGGGCATTGCATCAAAATCACAAATCCATCATAAGTAGCGGTTGAATATTATAACACTCGGCTTCTATAATTCCAAGTGAAAACTACACATATGAACATTGGATGTTGCTTGTACTTTGAATATTTCATTAAGTTACATTACGACTCCCGGCACAGTTGGCTATGTATTACAAAATAAACACCAAATGTTACGCCATTATTTGACTTTCGCATTTCTTTATAGTTACCACATTTTCTTTCTCTTACATTATTAACTCTAGACATGGAATTCACATGAGAAAGGAAAATATATTACGTAGATTTGTTTTTTTTTCTCGGATTATGCAATACTTGTATGGTTATACAATTGTTGAAAGTTTTCAATGTCAGTTTCATTGGATATTTATCCAATCTTGAGGGTTCTATAAAATAAATTTTCGCTTCATAATATAATAGAAATTACTATATGAAATTCCAATAAATACGATACGTTTACATTTTCACAGTAAGTAATCCAAACAGGAGTTAATATATTCAATATATGTACATAATTTGCATGATCCCTCACTTGAATCAAATATATAGCTACAAATCTGTTGAGAACTAGTGAGGATGAGATTATTTTGAGCTACCTAGCTCAGGTAACATAATTATGTGAACACATACTTCTCATAATTCCACCCCAAACACTTTGTATAAATGTAGATGTACAAGCCTAAGTGTATATCATGTAAACACTCAGCAATTCTCAATCATATTTTCATATTGTTTGTACAAATAAGTAGAACAACATACATACAAAAAAAATCACGCAAAATCCCACTTAGTGGGTTAGCATAAACCCGAAAATAAAAACAATAAGGGCTCAGATGACTAACCCCAATATCTCTTACCAACATTCTTACTAACCATACATAGTGTTTCACGAGGTAAGATTTCTTGTCTTGCTAGGCTAATTCTTGTCTTGTCATGCAAACGAGACATTTCAATAACTCTTGTCTTGCGTTACTCTTGCAAACAAAAATCTTGTTTTGCTTGCATTTTTCTTTTTTCGCATATTTGTATAGATTTTTCGTTGAATCACCATTAATTACAATGAAAAATTCCTACATTTTTTTAAATTTAACAACCAAAAATATTCCCTTCCTTACGGAGCGTAATTAGCTGATTCGCACTGTAGCCAATCATAAATTTCAACATCATTCTCTTTCCCCCTGCCACGGTACCTGACGATTGATGACGCAGTACGCAGTACGCAGTTGGCATGTACTTACCGTGTACGCACTCTACCAAATCATTTGGTATAAAATTAAATATACACTGAAAGATAATTTATATTTTTCTCTCTAACACATATTATATGATTAAGAGAAAATATTGCTATTCTTGCATTTCTCATGCAAGATATAAAAATGCAAGACTGTCGTGAAAAAAACTAATCATACATCTTCATACAACAAATACTCCTCACTCCTTGCATATTAAAGTGACCGATTTTCGGTAGTAAAATACCGCATTCGGATCACAATAATTGTTACGCAACAATCATCCCTCGCTACACTTTCCTGTCCAAACACATTTAATCGCCTCGGCCACATTCATAATCGCATTCATAAATACCCTCCTCTTTTTACTTGGAAACTTTTTGTCCCTTAGCACACAACCAACTACATTCATCCATTTGTACACTGGACACCCTCAAATTCACCAACATATATATGCTTCACAAGCCGTTCACTCGTCATTCTTTCTACATGACCAAATCATTTTAACTGACTCACTCCTACTTTCTTAACAACATTCTTCCTAGCCTCACAATCTTCATACACCAAATTATTCCTCATGCGATCCCACCTTACATACGTACTCACATACAACACGTAAACACCTCGTTTTCACTGCGATCAATCTCTTTTTATTTTTCCCGTCCATGCTCAACATGTTCATCCTTCAACATTATACTACGCAAATATATAAACACATTCGCCTCTTCCAGTTTCACTCCATCCGCCAACATGTTACACTAAGTTACCAATTTACTCCGTTCAAATACTAACTCCATGGATTTATCAACATTCATTCTTCTTCCAACTACATGTGTTCCCTTTATCATCCTTCTCATTTGCTTTTCATTTTCACCTAAAACAACTACATCGTCCGCATATGCTAACGCAGGCATGACACTTTCACCAATATGTACACTATCTATTCTACTCAAAGCGTTCCACAACATCACATCCATATACAAGTTAAACAACCACGGAGATATACCACAACCCTGTTTCACACCAACATTTATACGAAACCAATCACTCAACCTACCATCTACTCTCACAGCAGCCTCATTATCTTCATACAAAGCTCGATAACATGAAATGTTTAAATGGCATAACAGGATAACTAGGTAATGTTGTTTCACTTACTATTTATACGGAGAAGGATTTTAAAGAAAATATTTTGTTTTTCCTCCGTCCGGTATCAGTAGTTTCACGTATCTCTAACGGCCAAATTCACTATTAATCCGTTGAATAAGGAATCAAGATGATCCGTATATCAACGTATGTTCTAATCATGATCAACCGATTTACAATTTTGTTTTGGTTTTTGACAGTAAATGTAACTATCATGTAATTTTATTCGTGGGTGATAATTGTACTTTCCGTTAAAAAAGTATTATAATTCGTTTCACGTAAGAAAATAATAGATGGCACATGAGAGCCGACCGTTTTTACATGCATTAAATAAATAATTTAAATTCGTGAAACTAAACTTTGTCAATCATATATATTTAATCTGTAACAATTTACAAAACCTGAATATTAAAAATTACAACAAAACATGATTAAACATTACTAAATTCTGTAGATTTTATATGATAATTGACAACTGACAGGCGATATTTTTTCGTTTTTGTAAACTAGGTTTGTATTCTGACCAATCAAAGAGCAGAATTCATATGCCTATCTAAACCAACGTGAAATGAAGTATAATATGTATGTTTTTAATTTATTTTTAAATTATATTTTATAATTTACCTATAATAATTTTGTATTTTTATTTTGATATAGATAGAAATTACACTGATTCCAATAAAGGAGTGTATTAAATATTGTGAAAATAAAAGATATAAAAAAATATAATTGAAAATAATAAAACCAATGCGATTTTAAATAAAGATAAAGAAGTATGACGAAAATTTACAAATGAGTACAACAGCCAGAATCCTGACAGCTATAAATGTCAAAATTAGTTGATTCCTATGATTAAGGAATGGTGAATTCAGCCAGAAATAAATCATCCAGAAACACTTTTCGCCAGCCTTTTATTGTGTCAATTTACTTTATCAACTAGCAAAAAAGTTCATTTGTTATTATAATGACATTACTTTTTGGATCAAAAGTGTTTAGAGCACATTCATTAATAATTAATAAGTTATTGATTAAAATACGTAAATTTCCTGAAAAGTAAGTAAGTTTCTTATTAATAAATAATATATGCAAACGAAAACAGAACCCATCTAAACTTTGATATTATTTTCCCTACTTTCATAAAACAAAGTCTACATCCCAACCTCCAAAGTTTGCGTTAGAACTTTTGGGTAAATATTTCAATATACAAGTAAACAGGAATTCCCCTAAACAAACAAAAAATTCCTGCTTGGAGTTGCAGCTATAGTAATATCTTTGACAGGTTTGGCCTACAAGCTGGGCGGAGATGACCAGAAGAACGTGCAGACGTCTCAGGGAACATGTGCTGGGTAACTGTTTCACCGTTTCAGCAAATGAACTCAAGTTTAGGAACTTTTTAGCTATTGATTTAGTGTAAAGTAAGTTGCAATCTTTCACACTTGCACAGTTATATTTCTCCAAGACGAATGATTTAGAATTTAACATTTCAACACAGTAGAAGAGGAACTGTTTTCATTATCAGTGGGTTGACAAATTTGTGCATCATTTTAAACATTTATCTGTCATTTGAAGTTGCAAAATATCAATACTTAATTTTTACCTTCCGTCACCTCTAGGTAAGGAAGGTATTGTCTTTGGTCAAAAAATTCAATGATGAGTTTTTACTGAATAAGCATGTTTTAGGGTCCCTATAATACGATTTTACCATTTTTACGATGATGTCTGTATGTATGTATGTGTGTGTGTCTGTGTGTGTGTGTGTGTGTGTGTGTGTGTGTGTGTGTGTGTGTCTGTGTCTTTGTGTTTGACAAAAGTTCTGGATCCCATAACTTCAATACCACGATTCGAAAAATTATATTTTTTTCGTACTCATCAAGTTTACATCCAGAAGAACAAGTGATTAGATTTTGGTTATAATTGGTGAACCGGAAGTAGCCTCATTTGAAGATTTAACAGTTAAATTTGATTTATTGACATTTAATATTATTATAACTTAAAGAATATATTATTCTCTATACGATTTGATTACTTTTTATACTTCATATTCAATAGATACAGAGTTAAAGAATTTTAAAGAAATTAAATTTTATAATTCAGCCAGCTATGCTAAACATGGAAACTACTACTATATTCATATAATTCAAATTGTCAGATGTTAGTATGTGTAAAAAGTAAATTAATGTGGCAGAGATGAGGATCTTGAAGTAGATGTTGGTGAACACACGGAAAGATACGGTAATAAAATAACTCTAGTGTTACAATTTTCTAGAAAGATACAAGAAAGGCGATTACATTGGTTTGAACATGACATGAGGAGAAATGAAGAATTATATTTGAACAAGAATGAGTAGTTTAGTAATGGGAGGTTGAAGAAGCAGAGGAAGACCAAAGATAAGATGGAAGGACTGTATTGCGGAAGACTTGAGAGAAAAAGAACCGAATGAGAACGACACGCAAAAATAGCGACCCCTAACGCATGGGAAAAGCTAAAGAGGAAGAAGATATCAGTGTCAAGTGCAATTTGAATAGTTTGTTTATGAAATAATTTTACTGGAAATTTAGAATCTTTTGCAAGAAAAATTATGTATGGAATTTATACATTATACATTGGATTTACGGAAGGTATTGTGCTGGCCACAACAGATTTTTTAAAGTATAGTTGTAAGTGAAAACATGAAATTAACCAGAAAACATTTACGAATCATTATTATTTTGATTTCGAAAAAGTTTTACTTATGAATGTAAAGGAATTATGTTGCATATACCATAGAGTAGCATCAACAATTCAGTTTTTGTGAAAAAATTAAAGTAATAGAACATCCGCCTTAGTCATCTTATTTAGTAATCTAGAATAATTTACGAGGTAGAAAGTTTTATTCTCAAGAAGAAAATGGATACGCAATTCATTAACTATTAAATAATTATTTAAAATACAAATAAATCGAGCAATATCAACCGATTACAATTCTATTTGAATCTATTTCTTCATTTAAATTAAACAAACTCCATACCATTCGTTTGTATCTACGTTATAGTTTGCTGGTCAATAAGTAACGGTCATCAAAAGTAAAACTTTGGGGTATTTTTACCCTTTTAAAAATGGTCCACCAAGTGCCGACAACGTCCTCAATTAATACTAGTAAAACTTTGTTTTGTGGTGCAGTAAAAGGAGAATACTTGAGAAAGTACTAAACTGAAACGGCGATTCGCATTTCTTGGTCCTTGTAGCAATATTACACGACGCAAAGACTGGAAACCGTGTGATTTGTGGTGTGTACTTAGGATTACTTGTAAAATTAGTTGAGAATTATTCGCTTAGAAGTAATGGAATCGTTGCGAAAGTGCCACTGCTGTTTGATTTAATTACGGGAAGTTTTCACAACCAAATTTTAATTAATTGGAATGGAAAATTTAACAAAAACAAGAACGGCAATACATAATTTAATTATAAAATAAATTTCTTAGAAACATATGAATATATTTAGTTCTTATTACACTTTCTTCCATGGTGTCTGGTATGATTTTTACAATAGTATCATTTGACGACCTCTAGAAATTTTCTGGTGCAAAATAATGACGGTAGAGCGGAGCCAATATCACAATGGAGGGGGCAACTTTCATACGCATGCCTGAATTTTTGCTTCGATATCGGGTGCGTCGTTCGTTGCTTCATGGCTGCTGTGTGAGGTGTTGTTCCAAGTATTCGTCTGATTTCCGATTCGATGTAAATGACTCATCGTACCTGATCAAAACTTCCTTAGGAAAAAAATGGAACTCCAGTTGTTCGCCAAGCTCCCTACTCTCCAGACATGACTCCTTGCGACTTCTGGTTGTTTCAGAAATTAAAGAGCCCATTGAAAGGATCCCGTTTTGAGAACAGAGAAGAAATAATTCGGAACGCGACGTCGGGGCTGCAGACCATTCCAAAAGAAGGCTTCCAGAGGTGTTTCCAATGGTGGAAAGATCAGTGGGCTAAATGTGTGGAGGCGCAAAAAGCTTATCTTGGGTCCCAACCCTTTCACATACGCAATATTTTTTTCGGTCGGATTCTTTTTTGGCAGGCGTCATATGTTATCTTAGCAACCAAATCTTGATCAGTAAATAAAACCTACTGCCTTGGAAACAGTATCGGTAAACATTAAAAAAAAAAACGAAACGCATTAAAAATTCGAATATTTTAAAAACTAATATTTTTTAAATTTGTATAACAAAGTTTTAAGGTCTAGTTACCAATTTTCTTATTTTCCAGCGCTATTATGGTGGAGAACTTCATTATAACTATAACAAGCAAAATTTTCTATAAAATTGTTTGAATTCTTGATTCATGTTCCACATAGTCCAATTTGTGCAACATTAGATAATGACAGTAAAAAAATTAAAGATGTCCGATCAAGGTCGTCTGTATCATGAACGAATTAACAAATTAGCATACATTTATCTCAGTCATTTGCAAAGGCTATAAGCGTGTGCGATAAGGATGCATATAACACGCTTTGTCTTTCAAAAATTCATATTGTTTCGACCAAGTTAAGACATTCCATTTTACAACGATGCTCGTTGTTGATAATAATTTCGCTGTAACGTAAGGTTTCATAGCCATACGAATAACGTTATTTTTTGTCAGTGTCACTCACATTGACACTGTGTCAGTAATCTAATCAGTATCTTATTTTTCACATAATTGATTTTACATTTGCTAATACTTATCAGTTGACTTATTTTTGAATTTTGAATGCTTTTACAGTAACATATATTATTATAATAATAAAATAACAGTAGTATCTTATGTACTCTCATAAAAACTAAACAAACGACACAACTGATTTAGTCAGAAAGGACGGAGCAAAAATCTTAATTCATACAATTTGTACATGACCTTGATCGGACATTTTTTAAATTTTTTTACTGTAACTAAAATATATTCATGAATCAAGGTACTGAAATTCTACTTTTTATCACGAATGTGTAGATCCAAGGAAAATAAACCATATGAGTGACAAAAAGGAACTTCAGTGCCGAGTTGTATATTAACATCGATTTGAAATCGAGATTTTGTGAAAATGAAAGGAAAATTACGTTCAGTGTTGCGGGCCTCCGGATATTAAAGTTATCATAATGAATACTCAAAATTATGTGTGTTACCTCAAATTTCTTCATCGGAATTATTTAATTCCTTCTTGCACATATATTTTATCATTTTACGTACAATAATTATGATAAGGTTGCCGATTTCTGAACTTTCAATGACGATTTTTATTCACTTTAATGACGACGTCAAATAAAATACTATTATTTAAATTCAAAGATTAGGAATGCTGTACCCAATAATAAACAAAAATCCATATTAAGACCAATAATTATCACTTACGGTTGCAACTTACGGTATAACGCAAGTAAAACTTTAATATCAAAAATACAAGTTATGCAAAACAAAATACTGCGAATCATAAGTAAATCTCCATGGTTTGTACGAAACAATCAAATTCATTCTGAACTCAGTATCATGCCTATCACAGAATTTATTAAAAACCTAACAAAAAAATATCTAACTAAAATTCACCTCTGTCCAGGGGCAGAATACTATAAACTAGGCCAAAAATCTACATCAACAAGATTAAAAAAACGACTACAGTAAAATTTTTGAAAGATGTCCGATCAAGGGCACCTGTATCACGAACGAATTAACAAATAGGCATACATTTATCTCTTTCTTTTGCAAAGGCTGTAAGAGTGTGTGATAAGGATAGATATAACACGCTTGTCTTTAAAAAAATCATATTGTTTCGACTAAGTTAGGACATTCCATTTATAAACGATGCTCGTTGTTGATAATACTTTCGCTGTAACGTAAGTTTATTTATTAATTCAGATACATTACCTGGATTCATAGCCGTACGTATAACGTTATATTCTGTCAGAGTCACTGACACTGACATTGTGTCAGTATCTTATTTTTAACATATTTGGTTTTACATTTGCTTATAAACTTACTAGTTGACTTATTTTTGAATATTGAATGTTTTTCCTGTAATATATATGTTTATAATAATAAAATAACAGTAGTATCTTACGTACCCTCATAAAAACTAAGCAAACGACACTACTGAATTTGTCATGATGGGCGGAGCAAAAATCTGAATTCATACAATTCGTAGACAACCTTGATCGGACATCTTTCAAAAATTTTACTGTACCTCAAGATATCCTAACTAGCGAAGAAGAATGATGAGTGAACACAAAACGAAGAAAAAACTAATAAACTCAAACATGTAAATAAATTGTTATCCATATAAAATATAACATAATGTAAATAATACCTTAAGAATAGTACCATGTATACTTACTGTATTGACTGGTAAAATATAAATGTTAAAAAAAAAATTCTGCTACCGAGATTATATATTTCAAATAATAGGGTAAAATAATACTTTTCTGTATTTTTAGTGTAAGATTCCTCAATAAATATATTCAGTATTTAGATTTCTTACCATCTTGGTAATGTATTTATTTATTAACATCTGTTGCTAAGTCTGCATGCAAATGTATTAGAAATAGAACAATTTATTTAGGACTGTATAATTTCCTTATCACAAAGTAAGAATGCAAATTTGCCACAATATTATTCCAGACATTAATAACATTTAAACTAAAATTAACATTTATAGGATAACTCATTTTATATTGTCCAATTATTCCTAAAATAAATTGTTTGTATTGGTATTGTACAATTATCTGTCCGAGCGTATCAAAATGAAATAATAAATAATGAATGCAAAAATAATTACTCTATTTGTTAATGATTTATTTGGTAACCTAGTGCTACATTTGCAATCAATTTCACGGGAATGTTCTACTATAACTCCGAGAACCGCGAGGTAGTTTATCTATCTAACTGCCGCTATATTCTTTCTTCATATTCTTTTTTTGTTTCGCAGTTGCGAAATATAAAATTTAACGACTTCGATAGAGATCATGCTGACTCAAGATTTCATTTTTCTTTGTTAGCTAATACTACTTGGTCAATTTTTATTTTTAAGTATAATTCTCTTCACATTGAAAATTTTAAGGGCTATTAAGTTTTTGATTAAAAAATAATAAAATTGCGATTTATGGTTTCATTATACTTCAATACGAGAAATATAATTACCTTGAGAGAATAAAATGTTCTAAAGATTATCTTATGAAATTGTAATTTCCATTAAGCTCATTGTTCTTCAATTCTATTAGGTTCTTAACCTGATTTCACTTAGTAAATTATTCTCTTGAATATTAAATGCAAAAAGTTTGCTAACCAAATTTACAGATCTGCTGCAAGAATTTATGACGTTGATATTAAATCGTCCACTATAGTGATTCTGACATCTTTTACAAAAGATATATACCAATACTATACATACATTAGTTCAAATTTCAGATGGTACCATCATGATAATCTCATACAAAAGTTGTTTAATTTAATTTGCATATGGGAGAATTTCCCATACAAATGAGAGAATCATGTAAACCTTCTATATATAAAGCATAGTGATGTATACTTATTTTTACCTTCCGTCACTTCTAGGTAAGGAAGATATTGTCTTTGGTCAAAAAATCCGGTGGTGAGTTTTCAATAAATAAGCACGTTTTAGGGTCCCTACAATACGATTTTACTATTTTTACGATGATGTTTGTATGCATGTGTGTGTGTGTGTATGTATGTGTGTGTGTGTGTTTCCGTGTCTTCCCCAACATCTATCCTGCCACATTCATGTTCTTTTCATTGATACTGATATACGTCAATTAGAATTATCTGAATATATTCGCAATTTCCATGGTTAGCATAGCTGACTGATTTATGATATTTAATATCTTTATAATTCTTTAATTCTATATCTATTGAATATGAAGTATAAAATACAATCCAGTCGTATAGAGAATAATATATTCTTTAAAATTTATTAGCATTAAATGCCAATAAATGTTATTTAACTGTTTTTTTTTTCAAGAGATACTGTTAAAAATTGCCAATGAGGGTACTTCCGGTGGACCAAATTTAACCAAAATCTAATTATGTCTGTTTGGAACCATTTGTATGATTGTTCAGTTCAGGTGGGTAGTAGTAAGGGTGGGGGGAGGGTCTAGTTGAGGGGGGAGGGGGGGAAGGCGGGAGTTTTCATAAAATTTGTGTAAACATTACATTTTTTCAAAAAAGAAACGTATTAACGGACTGTCATTTTTCGAGGTTAAATGTGGTGCACTGATAGATTGCGGCGTGCTACTTTGACGCTCTTGACTGAGACAATCGTCAGTCTCCTCGTTCTTCCGTTTCTCTCGAACCCCTCGCACAACAAACCGGTCCATTCTCCGATCTTTCGGCTCCCGGTAGGAAAAGGCCGACTTGCCATTACTTCGCTTCTTACGCGATAGACAAGGACCAGAATACCAACATACTGCGCGGCGCGCCGCGCCGTGGCAACTGCGCATAGCGCGGGTAGTTTGAAAATCAAATATATTTGTAGGTTGATTTATTTGGTCAGATATATTTGTAGGTTGATTTCGAACATTAAAAAAATTTTTTCATGTACAAATTCCCAGGTGGGTTCTTACCCACCGTTACATTTTTCAGGTGGGTAGTACTACCCATAGTACCTACCTGTTCCGCCGGCCCTGATTGCAATATTATGAAGATAGAAAATGTTTAGAAAAAAATCCTTAGAATCGTACGTAATTAATGTAATATTGAAATTTCTCTTTACCATAATAGACTGAAATATTTAAATACTTTGACTCTTGAAAATCGAAGAATTTTGCTAGACATGATGTTTCTTTATAAAGTGTTTAATAATATGTTATTCACAGATCTAATCTTGCCATACTTTAATTTTTACGTCAGTTATAAATGTTCTAGATCTAACAAATTATTCCTATTACCTCGTACTCGTACAAATAAGTATCAAAATTCTCCGGTTAACAGGCTGATGTCAAATTATAATTCAACTTTTTTTCACATTGATTTTTTCACTCTTTCTCTTAGTAAGTATAAAACCTGTATTATTTGTAATTTAAAATATTTTTTTATTGTAAATTGATGTGTACCTATTATTAGTCTTGACGACTGTTGGCACTCTTTGTACATTTAAATAAATAAATAAAATTGAGAAATAAGAAAAAAATATAAAATCATGGTATTGGAGTCATGCGAGATCCGAAACGATCGTCACATACACATATACAAACATCATAGTAAAAATAGTAAATTCGTATTCTAGGGATCCCAAAACGTGCTTATCAGATTTTTTGTCCAAAGACAATACCTTCCTTACCTAAAGGTGAGGGAAGGTAAAACGATATATGAAATCTGATTCCTATAAATTACTTCAATATATTTTTCCGGCTGAAAAAGTAGCTATGAAAAATATATAGGACAATGTATAACCAATATTCTGCTTTTCGATTTCTGCAAAAAATTTACAATATAGCTAGCTGATGAGCAAAAACTAGAATAGTGAATCGTGGAAACAAGAAGTAAAATGTTCCGCTGCTACTATGGAGCATTATCTAGACATGATTTCACCACATCTGGAAGTTTGAAACTTTTAAAACTTGCATGCATTCAACATTCACGTTTTCTTCAAAGTGTCTGTGACAGTTATAACCCTTTATTTGCTTACAGTGTTAAAAAGTTTTTACTGGAAAGCATATGTCATACTTTAACTTCTAGCAATTTATCTGTTTACAACACCAATAAAAATATGATCCACTTACTTCCCGCTGGGAAAAAATATTATCGTTATTTGTATTACTAAAGTTTAGGAATACTATTATTTATTTTTATCGTTGCTATTATGCTACAAAATACACTGTACAGAGTATAAGAGGGCCATCACGAAAGTAAACAAATTGTAACAATATTTAACAGAGAACGTTTATTACAAATTTATCCGTTTAGATTACATTTTTCTTTATACAAGTTCTTATACACTCGTTTTATTTTTATGTTAAAATATGAACTGATATGTAAAGTAAGATTAGAAAATTAAACAAATATAGCAAACACTTTATTTATTAAGAAAAAAAAAGAAAACTAAATCTGTGTAAAATTATCTGTTATCAAAAATTCTTGATGTCAAAAGCAGTGTTCCTTCGGGCTGTGATTTACAATCTAAATAATCAAAGTGATCAGGAATAAGAAGAAGTATGTTTTTTCGTTTCTTATTCGTTATCCCCACTTTCTCATTTTGTGATCACTAGACAACCTTCCCCTTTCCCTTCTGAATCATCCTTTTTGAGTGATTACACAGATTCATTTCAGAGCAAATTTAAAAATGGCTAACGACAATAGGTTTTCGAGTGTAAAAATATATCAATGTGGGGTTGCATGAAAGGAAATATGATTTTCCTACAAAAGCATGTAATGATCCACCATACTTTTGAAAACAAAGAAAATATGTCACATAAAAGATTTATTTTAAGTAAATATACTTCGTATGTTACTAAGAACAATTTTTTTTTTATTTCTATATGATTTATTTTGAATATGCTGACTATAAGACTCGACAGTAGATTATTTATATAATAAAATAAATTAGTTTGCATTGGTCTGCATATGATATTTGACGATAGATGGTGTTTATATTATTTAAGTTGTTTTCTTGATACAATTTTTAAATCATGATTCAAAAGAATCACGAGTAAACTAATCCGAATACACAAAATCACAATCACAGTCCGAAGGAACACGGCTAATTACTCTTAGTATTTTTAATACTTAATGTGAATAAAGTTGTTACAATTCAATCGGAAAATACAACTTGAACATAACCTTCAAGTGCAGATGATCACATTATTTAAAACATCACTGTAGTCTTGATTATTTTCAGAAGTACTGCCCAAAATGTAACTCGAAGTTATTAGTAAATAGGGGAATACATCAGATGACGAATATCAGGAACACCGTATATGACAAACCAGTTTAAACAACGATATGTAGCAATATTTGAACTACAATAATGGGTAGTATTACCAATTATTGTCTTTTGCCAAGTGGCAGATGTTCGTGAAATTTAAATTTCTGCTCCTTGCTGGCCCAGCTTTTCTCGTAAAATGGCATAAGCTGGTATTTCGATATATTGAAATATTAAGTTTGCTTTGGTTAAATGTGGTACTTTGACGAAAGTTCTGTAAATTAGAAAATGCACAGCTGACTCCGTATTATCTTTTCCTGCATTTGTTCCCGTGAATTTCATCTTAATAGTTGACAACATGCGTCCTAACTTTGCACACATAACAAAGTAGCATTTAAAATAGTCAATATCCGATTATTACAATGGTGAATGCGAAGCCCTAACTTAAATTCCTGCGAAAAATATAGGATTACATTAAGGCAAAGTGTTCATAATCGATAATCCGAACCAAAAACTATTCAGTATCTAACAGAACCTCTTTTTGAAGAATGGAACAATATTTACCATGAAGTTACCAAATGTATTGTAATTTTATAAAACCATGTAGTAGAAGTCTTTACAGTTCGGGAAAGCAATACACACTATTACTTACTCAAAATAAGTCGTACTCTAGCTATAAAACCTAATTAAAAAGAAAAATAATTTTGCTACTTTTGTTCATTTTTCTGTTTCCGTAACTTTTCTTAATAAATAAAATGTTGCTAAATGATTTTTTTTTTTTAATTTTCTGATTTTACTTTACACATCAGTTATTCATATTTTAACAAAAAATAACAAACAAACCCATATTTTGTTCGTTTTAAGTCGATAAAAACTATTTTGTGTCCGTTTTTACCTCTCGCTAAGAGAGGTATTGGATTCATGCTAAAAATCACATATCCAGATTTTATTGAATAAGCACGTTTTAAGGTCCCTACAATCCGATTTTAACATTTTTACGATGATGTCTGTGTGTGTGTGTGTGTGTGTGTGTGTGTGTGTGTGTGTGTGTGTGTGTGGATGTGTGTGTGTGGGATGTTGGAAGGACGGTTACTCAAAAACTATAAGACTTAAAATTTGTTTAACAACGTATTTCCCAATCGGACATTCATGGGAAGATCTGAAAAGGTTTTGGTAACAATTGGACAACCGGAAGTAGAAGATTCTTGAAAAAAAATCTTCTAAATATTATTTTTTGAAATTTTTTCTTGATAATATTAAAGAAAAATAAATTCTCATTCTGATACATTTAAATATTTTTATACATATTTTATAGATTTAGAGATAAAAGGAATATAATATATAAAATAATGTTATAATTAATTTTACAACCGAAAGGATGCCATGAAAAATAGTTGCAAATTTAAATTATTTGTAACTGACAGATAAATGTCAGTGTCAGAAATAATGAGTAATGAAAGAAAAATGTATTTGGAGAATCCCTTAATTCTTGATCTGTGACTATTATGGAGATGACAAATCTAGGTTGAAGGACTTAAATTTGTTTCAAACATTATGGGACAATGTACACCAGTACTGTAGACTAGAGTAACTTTGAATTGCGAAAAAGCTATCAAATTCTTCTCAAGTAAGTTGTAAATATTGACAAAATTACACATCGATATAAGAATAATCGGAGTGCAATCTATCCGTCACTTTATTAAAGGGAATTAAGGTTATTTAGATATAACAAGTATGAAAAAATAAAATGTAAAAGAAGATATATAAGAATAGATGCACAATCCAGATATATACATTTTAGACCGCCCAAAATTAATGTTTTTACTAGAAGAATATGAAGAGAAAGTAAACAAGGTTGTTCGAATTGAAAATTGCTGTTACCAGCCTAATATTTATATATGGTAAACTCTACTTTGTAATTTATTGTAACATAATTTATGGTAAAATATCTTTATGTTGAGACATGCTATTATTGAATAATAAAGAAGTTTATACGTCATAGATTTATATGAATATATTATTTGTATTTATAAAAATATTCTTTGCTTTATGCATACAGCCAGGTAAAATATACGGCGAGAGGTTATGTGCTGGCCACATCAGATTTTTTTTTTTGCCACGAGTGTATATATGTATATAAAGCGAAAGCTTACTTTTCAAATGAAACGCACTAATTTGTAACCGAATACTCCCGCGCCACTGGCCGGACTGAACTAGTGGAGGGGGTAGTGGGGCCCCCACTCCATGTTTTTGCCCGGGGCCTCAAAATCCAAAGAGCGGCGCTGACTAGACGCTTCAACACATCCGGAACATACAATATGACTCTTTGCAACTCAAAGATGTAATATATTACTTCTTATAATGAAAATACATATTTTTACCTCTCGCTAAGAGAGGTATTGGATTCATGCTAAAAATCGCATATCCAGATTTTATTGAATAAGCACGTTTTAAGGTCCCTACAATCCGATTTTAACATTTTTACGATGATGTCTGTGTGTGTGTGTGTGTGTGTGTGTGTGTGTGTGTGTGTGTGGATGTGTGTGTGTGGGATGTTGGAAGGACGGTTACTCAAAAACTATAAGACTTAAAATTTGTTTAACAACGTATTTCCCAATCGGACATTCATGGGAAGATCTGAAAAGGTTTTGGTAACAATTGGACAACCGGAAGTAGAAAATTCTTGAAAAAAAATCTTCTAAATATTATTTTTTGAAAATTTTTCTTGATAATATTAAAGAAAAATAAATTCTCTTTCTGATACATTTAAAAATTTTTATACATATTTTATAGATTTAGAGATAAAAGGAATATAATATATAAAATAATGTTATAATTAATTTTACAACCGAAAGGATGCCATGAAAAATAGTTGCAAATTTAAATTATTTGTAACTGACAGATAAATGTCAGTGTCGGAAATAATATGTATTTGGAGAATCCCTTAATTCTTGATCTGTGACTATTATGGAGATGACAAGTCTAGGTTGAAGGACTTAAATTTGTTTCAAACATTATGGGACAATGTACACCAGTACTGTAGACTAGAGTAACTTTGAGTTGCGAAAAAGCTATCAAATTCTTCTCAAGTAAGTTGTAAATATTGACAAAATTACACATCGATATAAGAATAATCGGAGTGCAATCTATCCGTCACTTTATTAAAAGGAATTAGTGTTATTTAGATAACAAGTATGAAAAAATAAAATGTAAAAGAAGATATATAAGAATAGATGCACAATCCAGATATATACATTTTAGACCGCCCAAAATTAATGTTTTTACTAGAAGAATATGAAGAGAAAGTAAACAAAGTTGTTCGAATTGAAAATTGCTGTTACCAGCCTAATATTTATATATGGTAAACTCTACTTTGTAATTTATTGTAACATAATTTATGGTAAATATCTTTATGTTGAGACATGCTATTATTGAATAATAAAGAAGTTTATACGTCATAGATTTATATGAATATATTATTTGTATTTATAAAAATATTCTTTGCTTTATGCATACAGCCAGGTAAAATATACGGCGAGAGGTTATGTGCTGGCCACATCAGATGTTTTTATAAATGTATATGTGATTTTATAAACATTTTATTCTTTTCAAGTATTTTCTCTATAATGAAACAAGCATTTATATTCAAACAGTAAATAAAAATATAAAAACGTGCAAAAAAGAATAGTATGTTAATACCACATAATATGTATAACACACAATAATACGAATATAAAGTCCACTATAACTCTTTCAACAGAAACGGTCATTTATTATTCAACAATCTTAGTTTTCTTTTTCAAGTATAACTTTCAACTATTACTTTTATGCTTGTATTTCCTTTGTCCACATATAAGGAAGGCGACACGAGACAACTTCAAAGCAAAACAATGATGTCACTTCAACTATCGTTGCAACAGTTCGCGGGAAATTTGATAACGCCAGAGAAATTTGGTACAAGTTATAATATTTTGGGCGTTATTAGCATGCACACAAGCTAAGTATGTCAAAAAGCCATGCCAAGCGGTAATTAATTTTCGAATATGTTGTAAATTTCTGGAATAATTTAATGGTTTTATTAGTCGGTAATTAGGATCAAACGGATATCCTTTTTGACAAACACACAAATAAAATATAAGAATGAGTGCAATAAAAAATAGAAAATGAATATGTATATGAATATTCCTCTAATTATCTAATACGAGGGTTATTATAGAATTATTAACTCTATAGCTATTGAATATTATGTATAGAATGCAATCCAATCGTATAGAGAATAATATAATATCCATTGAGTATGTAATATATAAAATGTAATCAATTCGTATAGATAATAGAATATTCTTCAATATTTATAATAACATTAAATGTGTAAATAATAATTAAGAGTATTTTTTCAAGAAAAACTGTTATAAACTTCAAATGAGGGTACTTCCGGTTGACCAATTATAACCAAAATCTAATCAAGTCTGCATATGGATGTAAGGAAGAGGAATACGTAAGAATTGTAATTTTTGGAATTCTAGTATTGGAGATATCGTGGTCACACACTCACATACAGACATCATCGTAAAAATAGTAAAATCGTATTGTAGAGACCTTAAAATGTGCTTATTCATTGAAAACTCACCACCGATTCTTTTGACCAAAGACAATTCCTTCCTTACCTAGATGTGACGGAGGGTAAAAACGAGATTTTAACAAACTTTAATTATACTCGCTGAAACACAGACACAACAATTAATATATTTGGTCCTCCTTTGACATATAAAATAAATATAGTCTACATGGCCATAGACAATATACAGTAAAATTTTTGAAAGATGTCCGATCAAGGGCACCTGTATCACGAACGAATTAACAAATAGGAATACATTTATCTCTTTCATTTGCAAAGGCTGTAAGAGTGTGTGATAAGGATGGATATAACACGCTTGTCTTTAAAAAATTCATATTGTTTCGACTAAGTTAAGACATTTCATTTATAAACGATGCTCGCTGTTGATAATACTTTCGCTGTAACGTGAGTTTATTTATTAATTCAGATACATTACCTGGATTCATAGCCGTACGTATAACGTTATATTCTGTCAGAGTCACTGACATTGTGTCAGTATCTTAATTTTAACATATTTGGTTTTACATTTGCTTATAAACTTACTAGTTGACTTATTTTTGAATTTTGAATGTTTTTCCTGTAATATATATTTTTATAATAATAAAAAATAACAGTAGTATCTTACGTACCCTCATAAAAACTAAGCAAACGACACTACTGAATTTGTCATTATGGGCGGAGCAAAAATCTGAATTCATACAATTCGTAGACAACCTTGATCGGACATCTTTCAAAAATTTTACTGTACAAATTTTATTGACGAAAACAACGCGTAGATAATTACGTGGCATAGATTACAAGACCATCCCTGACTTCAAGTAATTTTTCTTTTGGATTCCATGTTGGTGTATTGTTTTTAGTTAGTCATACTATTCCCATTTTATTTGCTTGTTCTCGGTTCAAGACAATCAGAGGATTTGATACCTGCAAAATCTTTTCTGCGATGGAACACTATTGCGCTATTTGAAAATTAGAAACAATATTCAATTTTGACTGGTTGGATTCTTATCTGGGTACATAACGTACTCAGTTGTGCGTCCCACAATTTTGACTAGTATTGGATGATTTACAGATATTGTTGTTCTTTTATTTAACCATCACGAAATGTATTTTATTTTGTACGAATTCCTCATCGGAGCATTTTTTGCTTAACTTTATGTTCAGTATTCGAATTTTCAATACATCGAAATTTGGTCCAGGCACACCATTTACTTGAATAGAAAGCGGAAACATTTGATGGAGTGTTTTGTATTGGCAATATTAACTGTCAGCTTAGTTATTTAGCTGGGAAGAAGAATAAAATTTATTTCCAGTATTAAATAAACGTGTCCAGTTCCGATTGAGCCTTAAATAAAAAATAAATCTGTAGAAAACTGTCAATTTACTGTGAAATAGAAAAACCGCACATGCTTGTGTCCTTTCAATTTCCAATAGATTCGTAAAAGCGACTTTTCGCGATTCGTTCACAATAGAACATATTAAGACACTCTTTTAGCTTTTATAGCATTTAATTCTGCAAGAAGAGATTTACGATGTTGCAACGTTTTTCCGTTTAAAGGAATGAAAATTTGTATCATCCCAAAACACCACTATAGAGCAATTACGAATGAACGGAAATCAATACTTGAAATATAGATAGGTACTGCGATTTACTTGACGCCTTGCAATGCAAGCGCTTTCAACGTTTACAATCTGGCGTTGAATTGCAGCCGCGATGAAGCAAAACAACGATTCCTATCAGTACTGGTAGCTATACAGAGAGTACACTACCTAATGTCAGGAAAACTTCCAGTTCAATGCACATATTTTCATGCAACGTCTAATTAAATTTACCTATATGGAGAAAATAGTAACTATTTAAATTTGCTTTTACAGAACAGTACACTAGCGCTTTCAACAAATTAACTCCTAGTAAGGTAGTTATATCGTGGAACCATTTTACCCAGAATTATTTGAAAATTAAAGTATATCTCAACTGAAGTATAATCCACCTGCTCTCCTAATTTAAAAACAATTGACCACGCGGCCAATTATTTTTTATAAATTTACTTCAGTAATATGCTGAAATAATTACTAGTGTTTTATGAAACAAGCCACTGATCTTAAATACAATTGAAATTCTGTTGGAAACCATTGACAAAAACATAGCGAAGAATAATATTAATAATTCTAATTATTTAAAATAATAGTGAATGTATGGAAATCTATAAACCACAAAATCATCGATAATTTACTTAATTTGATACCACTACGAATACAATCTATTATAATATATTAAATATATAAAACTGTTTATTTTTTGTCTAAATTAAGTTTCTTTCATAAAGTGTTATTCTGGTTAATTTTTTCAGAGTAAATATAAAGTTTTTTTCTACTCCCATGCGTGAAGTGAGTACTTCATCTTTATGTGTGAAGCTTGATTTTTTGTACACTGTGCGTGAAGTGTCACTTCACGCATAGTGTGCGTGAATTAAATAGTTCAGTTTTAACACATACAATGAATATCTTTATATACACATAAATCATGTGTTGGGAAATGGTCCGTAGAAATAACAACTTCATGAGAAATGTGTTATTAATTTATAAAAAAAAATATTTCAAGGTCGTAGAAAAAGTATAGTATGTAACACGTGTATGAAGCCTATTTTACATTCGTGGTTACAATTACAATCTCCACCCTCATGTAAAAATTTCAGCTCCACACACTTGCCACATAATATACTATTATACAGTCGCTCTATTTTTGTCGCTCCTAACATCTATATTCAAATACAAGTACTTGTGAAGTTTACTACAAGACTTTTGAATTACTTATTTAACGTCCATAAGGTTTTATGAATATGTCACTTTTACATTATATAAGAAGTTTGAAAATATATTGAATATTTAAAATTTGGGCAGTATTTTTACTAGTTCCTACGGAGTCGTCCTGTTTATGTCCGATACTAATATACAATTATGTATGATAATAAATATTTATGCAACAAGTTGAAAAGGATATTTTTCCGCTTAAGTGTAATTTTTTTAGTTGAGATGCAACGGAAATTAAAAAATCTATTGTTCTATTTGAAAATTTTCATTTAGAATACATGGACCTATTTTTGCAAATTGTGTGAAAAATTAAATAATGTTAGTAAGTTAACGCTTAACGTTATGTTCAGTAATTTCTAGTTTAGTTCTTTTTCGAAACATGAATATAGTGACTAAGTTAGCGTGAAAATTCCCTGCTGAGATAAGCGCGAACATAGTAATAATTCACTCTGGTTCGCGCTCGTAATACACATCCACACATTAACGTTATAACGTAACATACGCCATTCAATAACAGCTAAAACCAGCGATTATAGGCAATCAAGCAGGCATTAGACACACGAACAACGAACAACAGATGGCAGTGCTGTTGCTGTCAAAACCACGGCACACTGCGATGTGCTAGTCTTACCAGTTCTTAGCGCATTAATGTCACTTGTTCGCTAATTTGATATTCAGAATAGCGTGTTCTGAAGTAAGATCGCAAGGTAACACAATATATACGTAATAGAGATATCTCACCAATAATTTAAATTATTTTGATGATGCACATAATTCTGTTTTAATTATAAAAAGACGATGTATTCTGTTTGAAATAAATAATATCTTAATATCTCTCAGTTAAATTGTATTTGTAATTTCGCATTCATAAAATTTAAAACTTAATTTCTTATAAAAGTATTCTACTATTTCGTCGTAAAAATTATGTATGTTCTTCCCAATTTATAAATATCATTTTTAGGTATAAAAAGGTCCTGAATTCTACTTCCGGTGGCCCCGGAAACAGTATTATCTTTGTTTTGTTATTTAACTCAAAATCCAATTTGATATAAAAAAAAACTGACAATCGTTGTTTGAAAGAAAATAAAGCATGTCCTAAAGAAGTGCAAAATAAAATTTCATATTATTATACATTTCACGGCCAACTAAAACTAAGGTGGATAATTATTCTTTTAAGAGCCTGATAAACTGATTAAACTAAAACTATACTGACAGCCGTATTCATTAAATTCGGTTTCATTATTTTAAATTGTTTATCTTACAAGCAAGTCAAGAAATAAATCAATTAAACTATTTTAAATAATGCTGCTAAATTTATTGAATATGGTTGTCAGTACATTTTCGGCTTAATCAGTATATTGGCAACACTGATTTTGTTAATAACCCTGAAGTGTGTGCCAAGTCGTTGACATGGTTTTAGTTAACACCGGTGTTAGAACCAGCCTCGTGCTACCAGCCAATGTGTTCTCTAGAAAAAATGTCATACCTGCCACAAATGACATATAAGATCATTGGCGTCGCGGCATATTTCAGATTACAAATCTTGCACACGATTGTAGTGGTAAGGATGTAAATTTTATTTTTTAAATAAATTCCAAAATTCCTTCATCACGATCAACAGCGTTGGTGTCAGGATTCCTATCAATATCTAAAGTGTTTTGCTGGAACGTTCCAAATTCGCGTAGATGTTGATGAGTTCGGATAAAAAATAGTATTTTGAGAATATTAAAAAAACAGAACATAAATTCTACGCTTATGCAAAAAAACTTTTAACGTCAGTTTTGACAATCAACATTTTTCCAGAGAACACATTGGCCGCTAGTATGAACAAGTGATTAAGGGTGATTAGCGAGCATTTGACAAGCATTGTTTTATCTCTGTCAGTCGTTTATGTATTATTTTAGACAAAAATACGTCAAATAATAGTTATAGAAAAATTAATTCCACGCATCTTTTATTTGAACCATTTTTCTCTAAAATAATCTATGAACGATTGACAGATAAAACAATGCTAATCAAATGCTCGCTAATCACCCTTAATCACTGTTCATACTAGCGGCCTAAGATTTTTACTGTTTTACAAAATTTTGAACTATGACGTGATTGGTCTATTTTACAGGCCTCCAGTTCTTGTAACAAACATGTTAAATAAAAATTATTGCCAGATTTACTATCTTTAGGGTCAGTTCTATTATGGGTTATGCGGTGTACACTCATTTACCTAACACCCTATGTAAATTAATTAGTAAACGTTAGTCTATTTTGCAACCCTTCAAATTTATAACACGTATTCATAACCGTGTACATTCTCAGTGAAATATCATAAATGACATTTTCAAACTTTATATTTTATTATTTCGTTTGAACTTTGTACTTTTATAAAGTGCTCTCTCTTCTATCTTGACGTTTTGTTTATCACATGTTTCAAATTTGTTTATCAAGCATATTGCAATAAAATTCAATTTTAATGTTTGTAATATTTACTACTTTCAATATTAAAGTTGCAAACTACTCTCACTATGAACGTTACGATATGAGAAATTGTGTAGATTGACGTCAACTTTCAAACTCATGTTAGTGATATATTAAAAAGTTCTTGTAAAATATCGCGGCAACATTTCCTTTAGCTCGTACAATATCGAACGAAACCACAGCCTGCTACTAATTTCTGTTGCTTTCTTAAATGTATTCTTCTCAAGAAAGTCGTTCAAAAATTTTAGCTGAAAAAGTTGTTTGATGTAGCATTTCTTTAGCCTCTTTCAGCAAGGCTTTTAAATTATTTTCACATAAATTTTACTCTTCTCTTTTACCTAATAACGACCTTAAATGTTCAATGAATGTTATTTATGTAACAGCCTTGAAGATAATGAAAAAATATGAAATACTTTCGGTAATGGTCTGGTAATATTGTGAACATATTCTTTAAGCTTATAAATTTCCTTCGTCTTTCAGCTTAAACAAGTGTTGAAGTCAAATTTTCATATCATTTAATTTTCTGTTTACTTAGTGTTTCCGACAATAAATCTTTGAAACTTTACAGTTTACATACTTGCATCTAGATATTATAGATAAATTTGATATATTGAATAATAACAGATTATATTCCTAAAAAAATCTGATGTGGACACCACACGACTTCCTTGTACGATTATTAAACTATACATATTTTTTTAATAAATAAATTACAAAATATTAATTTTAACTTCAAAACAGTAAGATATATAGCGACCATAAAGGGAGTTTTTAAAGAGAGTTTTGATTACAACAAAGAAATATTTGATTACAACAATGAATATGACTAATTTCACAATAAAAATATAATATTTGTTATTGTACGAATCATAAAATTGCACGTATTTAACGTAATTTGACATGAACATTTTTTTTAATTTTTTTGTCCTAATCCATAGCAAGCTTTATTACAAAAACATAAAAGTATATAATTTTTAAATTTACATATCTCGCTTATACAAAGGGCTAATTTAATAATACTTGATGTGCTAGACGCAGAAATTAAATCTCTGAAACTTTTATTTGAAGCATTTATTTATAAAATCAAAATAAAATCATTTTATTCAAGAAAAACTGTTAACAACTTCAAGTAATGTACCACTTCCGGTTAGCCTATTTTAACCAAAATCTATTATGTTATTTCGATTGACATAAAAGTCTTGTATACCAAATTTGAAAAGTTTTGGATTATATTTTAAAACAGTTTTTCATTAAAATCTATTATAGGCTTCATGTAAAGTGCCACTTCTGGAAATTGTGTAATAACCAGAAAGGGAGGTGCACAACTAGATATTATAGCAGTCCTAAATACAAAATTTCAACTTTCTACGGCTTACCGTTTTTGAGTTATGCGAGATACGTACGAACGTACGTACGTACAGACGTCACGACGAAATTAGTCAAAATGGATTCAGGGATGATCAAAATCTGCTGAAATCTGAAAACCGCGGTTACAATACTTCCTTTACTTTATGTACAAGGAAGTAAAAACTGTAAGTTAATATGAAAATTTTGTAAGCAGCTTCAGATAAAATTTGATATTCAACGTTGGTACGCTCAATGTATTACTTTTTTATTGTATTTTATCGGTACGTTATAAGCATAATAAAAAATAAAATATAAAATTTATAACTGTACTATTACAACAGACTCATAATACAGAAGAAAAGAAAAATTTGCCTTCATTAGTGATATGTAATGTAGATAATAAAAATAGTATATTAAAGAACGAGTTTTATAAGACATGTTTTCTGCACGCGTTCAAGTTTAGAATTTATGGAATTTTTTATGTTTAATGTTGTAACTTGATAACATTGAGATTGACATTTATTCAATTATTTGAACATTCGTAGAATCCGATTTTAACAATTTCACGATGAAGTCTGTGGGTGCATATGTATGTATGTGTGTGTGTGTGTGGATCCTCGGAACTTAAATACTATCATTCCTTATTTTAATATGGAAAGCAGCCATTAGATTTTGATGTAAATTAGATAATCGGAAATAGCACTTTACTTGAAGTTCAAAATAGTTTTTCTTCAAAAAATATCTTTAAATGTCATTTTTTCGCAGTTTATGTTATTACAATAATTAAAGATTATTAAATTTTCTACAAGTTTTCATTAACACTTTTTCTATATATTTTGTGAATAAATTTATAAAACAATCTATAATTTAAATTCCGGAGTGCATACTTTAAACACAACTCCTTGGTTACACAATTCAGCTCAAATGTAAGTAACTGACAGATAGATGTCACTGCCAATAAAATAATCTTTTCAAATTAATAATAGCAATGTTTTAAAAAGAAAATTATAAATAGAACAATAGTCATATAGAGAGAAACTTGATATAGTTTCCAGGATTAATAATATGTATTTAAATTAATAAAAATTAAATGGTGGGAGGTATTGTATTGGCCACATTAGATTTTCATTTAATATTCATAAAGAGAAGTTAAAAACTTGCTGCCTATAATTTTTCTTTTGGCAAAATTTTTATTAATTGACCAGAAAAAAAATTAATGAAATTTAAATATTTAAATTACAATATATGACGTAGAATTACGCCGCACCAATGAATAGCCGTCAAGTTATAACTTGACGGCATCATTACGCCCAATAACAACGGCATGGACGGGTAATTTAAACATGACAGATTACCTGTTTGACGTTTAAATAATAGTTTGGAGGCTACCTTGCACGAGTATAAGCTAAGTTAAAATCCTTCAAAATCCTGCTTAACAAATCTAAATACGTAATAAAAGTATCAGAAACCACGCAAATTGCAAATAATAAACAAGAAGAAAAAGAACTAATGTTAAATTCAAATTAAAACTCGCACGCCATCTATAGGTTAAATTCAAATATATGCTTCCCTTTCTTGTGGCAGGTCCCTCCAGTAGTTAATTATAAAATTAAATATTGTATGTCAGTGTGTCGGCAAGGTAGAGGTCTGCAGAGAGATGGCGGAAACGACGGGCCGCAATGGTTCATGGGAAGATCGTGACCCGGATGGTTAGCAGAGAGAGGCTGACGGTTGGTAAGGAAACATTTAAGATCAAAGGCTCAAGAACGTCCCAGACGTTTCGAAAGAAGCAGACCCAATAGTCAACCTAGAAGTGGACCGACCTCCAAGAAGTCCACTATATTGGTGCTGGAAAACGCCAAATTCCGGCGAAGGAATCCAGCCTTCAAAACGAACGAGGAAGAAAAAGTGTAGAGGAGGAGGTCAACCGGTGGCCATTTTTAGTTTGCTACTTTGCCACACACACTGAATTATATTTGTTAACTTTAAATGTAACAATATTTTGTTAACGTAAGTGTTGTCATTAGTTATTAAATTATTAACTGTCACGGAACCCAGACCATTGCTTAGTGAGCGGCAGGTTACATTCTTCAGTTCAAAAATGACGTCACAGAAAATATTTTTTCTTAATTTACTAAAAAACATAAAGTATTGTTTGTAAATAAAATTTCTATTTTTGTCATACTGGTTTCTAAAGCAACGTTTTTTGAACGATTTATTAAACAAAAAAAAACATTAAAGTCCTAGAACTTTAAGATGATATATTAAAATTTTAACTTCATATTGAATCCTATATTTATTCGGCATTGTTCTCACGGTGATATTTGATGTCACATTAATTAATCTTAAACGACAAAATTTTCTCTTTACATTTTTACTAATTTTGGGACATAGTTTTCGAAAAAACATTTAGCAATCTAGAATCAAAAATAACTATTTAGGTTCTCATTTAAAATTTAAGCAGTTAACTATGTTATTTGAAAAAAGTTGGTATACTTTGGTTCACGAAAGATGACAATTCAATGTCACTTGTTCGAAGAAAGAATACACAGCACTTTATATAGTAGTAGCTTAGCAACATTTCATGTTAGAAAGAGAAAGATTATTTGACGTATGTCTATTTAGTTTATGTTGTGTGACAGATATACGTAAATGGTGACATTACTTTCTAACACATTACAAATAATAATGACGTATGTCGTAGAGTTACAGATATCTAATTATCTACTGCACTGCCCTCTGTCCTAATAGTTACCCAGTGACGTTGACATTTAAATCAAATTATTATTCCATGGTTTTTGTCAAGTTTATGTTTTTGGGTTTTGCAAATACATAGGTGAAGAGCATAAATCCTTGAGAAAGGCATTATTTAAAAAGAAACATAATTTTCAAATAAATTACACTTATTTTTTTCAGTTAAAATGTATCCATAAATATTTCATGTTGCACGTCTATGTATACGAAATGCAGTGAAGTTATCTGCAAGTAATATTATACCATACGGTTAATAAATGACCATGAATTGTCATCTTTCGTGAACCAAACTATAGTAGGTTATTGTTTTGACAGCCAGGCAGGCACCGAAAACATTGTGCATATTCTGAAGGTTTCATCACGTATTTCTTATTAAAACTGAAAATAATTCTATGAACAGCCAAGTTGAAAACTCGTTACCGTTTTGAAACTCGGACACTCGCTATTCGCCATAACTTTCTTCCGCTTTGCATGAAGTATCACCCAACAACATCTGTTCGAAGTTGGTCTTTAGGCCGGTGGTACAACACAATCATTATTGCATCGTTACGCGCCGAGTATCGGGAAACACGTTAGCAAGCTCTATCCCTTGGGAACTCTGACTCGGTCCCGTATCCTGCTGCCGTATTCCAGCCTAGAAACTTTCCAAGAGCATACGTCCATGTGAGAAGGTGTCTGTGCCATTTGCATCATCGATACCCCTAAGAGTTAATGAATATGGAAATTTTTACTTTATGCGAACAAACCGATTTATATTTTAATACTACTGAAAGCAGACAGCATACCGTCATGGGAGAAGATTGCTATGTCGAAGTTTTATACGTTTTGCTGTGCAATGCGGGTATTTCCCAGACGAATTGGGTATGGATCTGCGGTTATTTGAGAATAATACCTGCAGTATCATGCAGGTTAGGTTAGTTATCGTTAGTTTAAATTACATTAGCTTAGGTGAGATAGATTAAATTACAATTATTATAGTACGTTAATTATCAACACAGATCATTTATTTAAAATGCTAATCCAATAAAAAGTAGCCAATACAGTATAAGTGATAAATGTCAGGAATATGGTTTGGTTACATTTTGACATTCCTGTTTATATTTTTTCAGTAACATAGTATCAAACGTAGGTAGGTAACTTAGATTGAAAGAAAATAACATCTAAATTATTCTTTTGACACAAATCAAACAGAATATATTTGTATCTGGTATACGAATGTAAACTATTCTCGGAAATACAGGCTGTAACAGAAATAAGGACATTCAATTTAACCAGTGATGGAACTCGTCGAGTGTATCAATATTTCTTAATATTTTTTTCTTGTAAACCTTCTAGATATTGAGTTAAAAATATTCAAAGTTTCGTCCCAAATTTCATTACCCGCCTATGGTCGAATAAAATAACATCTGAATGTCGGAAAAGAAGAGCGCGTTGCATAATGGCAAAATTCAAAATGAGACTATTCTGCGCGTGCATCTACGAACAGCAAGTTTTGGTTTGTTTCCGTTATGACCTTGTGACTGTAACTGAATACAATAATAGTTATTTGTATATCAAGGCCGCGAAATCACTCTTTAGCGTACCGAGAGAAAGAAAAGACAATCTCGAGGACGCTAAAGGATTTCGCGGACAAGGTGTACATAATATTTTTTGTGCAACTGTAAAAAATATGTAATTACAAGTTTTATTAATTTTAAACAGTTTCACTGTAAATTGAAAGTTGGCTTTCAAGGTAGCTATGGAATTGACATTTGATAAACAAAACACTTGTCATAGTGATTGTTTACTCAATTTCGCGGTCGTTACCATGACAGCGGCCGCGAAATTCAATTTCGTGGCCTATATTGCGGCTGCGAAATAGGCATTTCGCAGCCGGTTGCACAAAAAAGAATGAATTTCAACACGAAAGATTAAAAATTGGTGAATAAATTGACAGATACATCAGAAGATGAAACTATACACAAATCGGGGAAACTACGAGTAGAATAGAATACCTCGATTAAGGTAACAAAAAAATCGTACTTTAAATTATTATGTTACAACAAGTTGGACTATCCAAACATGATGATATTTATGGGGTGCAGTCGACAAAGAACAACTCTACAATTGACGGAACAAGGAAACGTATAAAGATGATTAAAAGTGATGCAGGAATAAATGAATTCACAATAACTGTTCAAAATGACCACCGTCATTTTCAACACAACACTGTAGGCGTCGACGAAATGATGTAACTATTGTTTTTACAATATCCTCCAAATTGCCATATGTGACACAGTCATTTCTCTATGGCTATGGCAATATTCTCTATGGCTTAGCATTGATTTTATTTACAAACATGTACAAAGGTGCGAAGGTTTAGAAGATGACGATTCGGAAAACGTGCCAAATAAATTTGGTACGCTTCGGCAGCGTTTACCTGAGCTTCAGTATAGGTCAGCACAATATACACTCGCTATCCGTAAAGGCAGGCATTTTTTACTGATTATAACTTTTATAATAATTATTAACCGATTTATTTGGCAAAATTTATTTGAAAAAGTTGACAACTCACATTTGTCAAAAACAATTGTTTTACTGTTATTGCTACTAGATCAAATACGTAAACTACTCGTTAATATATGGGGAGGGAGGTAAAATGCTAAAAAAATACTGGTTAAATTTAATGTACATTTGTATGAAATTTACATCAAACTAATAGTAGTTTATATATCAAGGGAGTAAAGTTCGTCATTATTTGTCGAGAGCGAAGTTTGAATCCTGAGGGCGTAGCCCGAGGGATGCAATCGCTTGAGGCAAATAATGACACTTTACTCCCGTGTTATATACAACATTTTATATACAAACGGAAAAATCGTTTTTTAACAAAAGAGACTATCAATAACAGCATGTAAAACTAGTAAGAATGAAGCACATTCCTATAAACGAAAACAAACTATTTATTTTTTAATTTTTTTACTTCAGACGTTTGCTTTTTTCATCAAAATAAGCAAGCAGAACATTTTCACTGTAGTTGGTTACACATTTCTCCTTACACCAAGCACTGAATTCCTCCTAAGCTTTTTCATATAATTTTCTCGATTTTACGGGCAGCAAATTTAACACTACATTCTGTGCTGCTTCCGCTACATCTGGAGGTGTACACAATTCCTTTCTTCGTCTCTCATTCTCAATATTTAATCTACCACCAAATATATACCAATATGATAGTATTTTAGGTTAGGTCAAACTCACAAACTTCAAACCAAACTAACAAATGAAAGAACGAAAGAAGAATACGCCATCTATCAAAAAAATATGAAAACAAAAAGGCTCTAATCATTATATTTTTCTCTAAAATAAATATAATTGATAATATTCGACACATCTGTTAATAAATATGAGTTAATAATTGAACATTAAGAAAATAAAATTCTTCCTAGGTAGCACCGTAGCATTGTCAATGACCTTGAATCACTTTATGTCCCTAGGGAGTACTTGTCATTTTTATTTCCCTCGGTAAATAATGAAGCACATTAAGTAATGATTTTGATAAGAATAAAGTTAACATTATTTACCGGTTGTATATAAACTGTATTTTATTACCTTTGGTTATACATAAGACTTTATACTTTCAACTTATCAACTTACAAATTGGAGCATCGTTAAGAAGAATAACAACAAAGTTGAGAATGTTATTTATTATGTGTAAAATTGAAACTTCCTATCAAAATTCAGCTGAGAAGCAGCATAGTAATAGTCCCTTGCTTACAGCATATTAATAGTTGATGACATAATGTGAAACTTAGCATAGCATACTTTCCAGCGTATCTTGTACGTCAGGGCGCTATTAAAGCTAAATGAGCGTTGCATCTAGGGAAAATAGCTAGACGAAACTACTGTAGCTTCTAGACCGTATCGAATTTCGTTTAACAAATAAGTTATTTTCTCCACAGATAGTGTTACCATACTAAGATAAGGTTAAATGATAATGGAATTGCCAATTAGTATCATTAGACCTAATCATTCACCGTTAATCTGACCCTTACTCTTCAACTATCTGCGGCTCTATTAATAACCGAATTAATTTTACCCGAACTTGACGAAACGTGGGATTAACTCAACTGGAATAATTAAATCTCTAAAAATGTCTTTAATCAATTGTTACTAGATATTTAGGTCAAACAATCCTGACCCAGATTTTGATATTATTTTACTCTTTCATTTACAATTCAATTGCTCTTGGACGGAAATCTTTACTAGGTACTTTGCTCTTCAAAGAATCACAAAACATATGAGATCTTTGTTGTAGATTTGCAAGGCTGATTAAGTGTTAGGAAAAATTCAGGAAATGGGGTTTTGAATATTAGGAATAATATTTCTTACATATCATAAACGTAGGATGGAGGACAATAACTTGACGAACGAGTACTTTTGCATTTTATTTTACGAATAATATTCTGGAAGTAAACTTTTTATGTTGAAGAAAGAATGAATTAATAAAAAATAGTACATTACATAAGTAACAAGTAACTTTTGACTTCACATTAATAAAGATTTTGCCAATAAATGAATTATAATAAGTTAAAAAATCTGATGTGGCCAGCACAATATCTTCCGTCAATCCTGTATATTATGTATAAATTCCATACATAAATTTTCTTGCAAAATATTCTAAATTTCCAGTAAAATTATTTCATAAACAAACTATGCAAATTGCAATTAACACTGACATCTTTTTCTTCTACTTTAGCTTTTCCCATTCGTTAGGGGTCGCTATTTTTTATTTTCTTCTTTCACTCATTTCTGTTTTGCGTGTCGTTCTCATTCAGTTCCTTTTCACTCAAGTCTTCCGCAATACAGTCCTTCCATCTTATCTTTGGTCTTCCTCTATTTCTTCAACTTTCTAATACTAAGCTATTCATTCCTCCAATATATTCTACACTAGAGTTATTTCCTTACCGTATCTTTCCGTGTCTTCCCCAATATCTACTTCAACATCCTCATCTCTGCCACATTCATTAACTTTTCATTGATACTGACATCTGTCAATTTGAATTATCTGAATATATTAGCAGTTTCCATGGTTAGCATAGCTGGCTGATTTATGAAATGTAATATCTTTATAATTCATTAACTCTATATCTATTACATATGAAGTATAAAATTCAATCAAATCGTATAGAAAATAATATATTCTTTAAGTTATAATAACGTTAAATATCAATAAATCATATTTAACTGTTAAAATCTTGAAATAAGGGTACTTCCGGTTGACCAATTATAACCAAAATATAATCACTTGTTCTCCTCGATGTAAACTTGAGGAATACGAAAAAATTATAATGTTTGGTATCGTGGTATTGAAGTTATGCGATCCGAAAGTTTCGTCACACACACAGAGACACACATACATACAGACATCATCGTAAAAATGGTAAAATCGTATTATAGGGACCCTAAAACATGTTTATTCACTAAAAACTTATCATTGAATTTTTTGACCAAAGACAATACCTTCCTTACCTAAAGGTGACGGAAGGTAAAAAATATATTACCAATAAATGAATAAATGAATCAAAGAATTTTTAGAGAATTGAGGTATTACTCTTAGAAATATAGCCGAAAAAATTCAGGGTTTAGAAAAACTGCAAGAATGGAGATAACAATTTTGTTTCTATTATTAAGTACCTCACAAGACAAGAATAGTATATTGTGTTATTAGGAGTAAAAGTGATACTTTGTGCGGCGAACGAATTTAAAGAAAATATCTACTACTTAACGTTGCAATAATTATTAAGAACATTTTACGTAAAGTACGTTTGCGAATTTTAATTATCCTGTTGCTGTAGATACTTTCGTTTTGTTATAAATAGTGAAGTGAAAATTTTCACGTTTTGGCGTTTAAATAAAATCCTCGATTTCGGAGATGCTGAACAACATGTACAAAGATACGAACATTTGGAAGATCATTCGGAAAACGTTCCAAATAAATTTGATCGGCTAGGTCAGCGTTTCCCTGAGCTCCAAGCTCCACCAGGCCAGCACAATTTCTGTATACTCGCTATCCGTAAAGGCAGGCATTGTTACTGATTATAACATCTATAATAATTATTAATCGATTTTTTGGCAAAATTTATTTGACATTTGTCAAAATAATTGTTAAAATTGTTAAAATCTGTTACACCCTGTATGACATTTTCATTTGACACTAATACATAAATAACTATTTTATACTCGATAAAAAAATTCTGTAAATTTCGTATTGTTTCCATTACAGGCCAATATATTCCAATATAACCTATATTACAGTTTCCATAACAGAAAACTTTGGCACGTAGGTATCCAAAACAAATCATAAATCTTATTTACATATCAAGCTGCAATAACTTACGCACGGGAGTCACATCCACCCCGCTTTTTCTTCCTACATTCACGCTCGAAATCACATAACAATTTATAACACAGCGTAGCGTAACAGCATCTCCTGCCTTGACGTGTGTGTAGTTAGACGTCCGCTCGTTGGCGCTGCATTCGAGATGCAGCTGACATCTTTATGTCTCCCATCAGGCTTACCAACCAGCAAGAGAGGATTTTATTGCAGAGGTTTTATTAGCGATAACACATCGTACGAGAGGTTAATTGAATTGAGCTCTATTGGAAACAATCTTAGAATCAAGAAAGTGGGAAATCAATGAAATAACAGTTGTTTGAGTTGAAATGAGGTCAAAGCTTTTGTGGATCTTAGTACAAAATATTGTTACGTTTTGAAGATAAAACAAAGCTTATATTTTCAATTTTATTGTTACTTGGAAGCAATGGAGTATGCTATCAATTTGTAATACTTACATTTTTTTCTTATAACAGATAAAAATCTATATTGGTAAAAACGCAATGTTAAATTCGAATTGATAAGTGAGATATGTTTTTTTGAATGTTAGAAATTATTTGTAAGTTGGTTATTTTTCTTAAACTTAAACATACTTTACATAAAATGTTCTTAATTATTGTAAGGTGAAATAGTATATATATATATATATATATATATATATATATATATATATATATATATATATATATATATATATATAATTTTGAACAAAGTTCCCATACTCGCCATACAAAGTATCACTTATACTCCTAACACAATAAAATATTTGGTCCATTTATATGATTAAAAATAAAATTTTATAAAATGTGTTATTTTAAAATAATAGAAATACATTGAAAATTAATTATAAACAAATAAAAGCTGAAATTCATTATAAAAATTGGTATTTCATTTTTAAAAGATCAATCATGTAAACCATTATTTTAAATTAAAATGAATTTTATTTTATATTTTTAATGGAAAATATCAAACATAAACTGAATTAAATATATCCACATTTTGTTCAATAAGTTTTTTATTTGGGTATCGCAATTTATATAAAATATATTAGTCAATATAATAAATTTTGAATCATATTAAACTACGCAGAACCAAATTGTACGGAAATAAATTGTAAAACAAATAATAATTGTCAATTGCATTCATTGTCCTATTACTTTTATGCACATATGAATATTAATTTGGATTATTTATATTTTAAAATAGGAACTACATTTAAAATATTTGTCAATATTATATTCAGAATTTTAACAAAATTAATAGTATGTCATTATAGGAAATGAATGCTGAATTTTATTGGATAAAATTGTGTCACAAATATTATTGGTAACAAATGAAAAGCATACCAAATTGTTTAAAATAAACGAAAATATTTCAGAAGACATCTAGGTTTCTGGATAGAACCTCCATGACATATTTTTTTAAAATCTTCTTAGACTTCATCTAAATAGATAGCGAACTATAGTCATAAAATAGCAACAAAGGGACCGAGGTGCTGGTTCCGACTTCAATTATGGCTTTTTTTATTGATGGACAACTATATTATCAGAGTTCATTTTGGAAAATGAACGGTGATTAAACTCTGAGTTTTTAAATAAATGTGTTGTTTATTCTGTGGCTTATCGATTTTGCTATTGAATAATATATAGCATGTTCAGAGCCTAGAGCGTCAGAGACATTTTAAAGTAGCCTTGGCGACATGGTTGATTTCGAAAAAAAATGTTACATTTTATTGATATTCAAATTGATGTTAAATTGAAGAAAATTATATTGGAGAGACGTATAATTTTCTTTAATTTAACATTAATGTGAATATCAATAAAATATAACAAAAAAATTCGACATCAACCAACCGACATGCCAAGGCTACTTTAAAATTTCTCTGATGTTATAGGCTCTGAAGATGCTATACAGGGTGACCAGCACAGCCGAACATAGGGCTTTAACATGTAAAATCAAACTTTCCTAATTTCCTGCTTGCCTAATTATTTTAGGTAAAAAAGCTTCAAATAAAATTTGTAGGGCACAAAATTCTGCATCTGAATTAAAATTAATTTTGTTTGTCTTGTAACGGCAGAAATAAAGAATGAAATGTCGAAAATCACCTCAAAAATAGCAATAGCTATGGAATTGAGACAAAATAAATAACAAATGTCTAACGGTTTATCTGTCATGGTAGGTAATTTATTTTTATTAGGTATTATTTCTAATTTCTGTTCCAGTTAACAATTATCTGTTAATTTAAATTGATATTTGTTCACTTGAAGAGAAATTACAAATAATAATAAAAATAAATTAGCCTAGCTTGACAGATAAATCGTTAACAATTGTTAATTTTTTGTTTCAATTCCATTGCTATAGCTATTTTTGCGGTGTTTTTCGACATTTTCATACCTATTTTCTGCCCTTACATGACACAAAAAATTCATTTTGTTTATTGATTCAGATGCAGAATTTTATGCCCTACAACTTTTATTTGAAGCTTTTTTTATCTAAAATAATTAGGGAAGCACGAAATTTGGAAAGTCTCATTGTACATGTTAAAATCCTATGTTCAGCTGACGGTCACCACCTTGTATATTATTCAGTAGCGAAATCGATAAGCCACATAGAATAAATCACCCTACATAATCCATGAAAATGAACTCTGATCTAGAGTCGTTAATCAATAAAAGTCATAATTGTAGTCAATGCGAAAAATTCGCTACGGTGGTGACGAAGATAATTTCGCTTTCATTGCGGCAATGAAATTCGTGTGGGTATCCACCAGAGTCAATTTTGTTGTAGCATTTGCGACAATGTACTCCACATCAGACTATAAAGAGGCACTTTTATTGATTGCTGAAGGACTTTATAGACGATGAACATAATACCAGATTTGTATTTGTATACCACTTTAAATCATATAGGTACCTATTAATTAATTGATGACGACAAAGAAAAGAAAGTGGATTTATTGATAAAATCAAAGCATGATAATTTTGACAAGATAAACAATGGTTCTATGTTTACATTATAAAAAATCTGTTGTGGCCAGCACAATACCTCTCGCCACTTCCTTTTTTGGTTACATAAGTATAGGGCGCGAACAGTCATGTTACATTGTTGGCCTTGACAAGCAGATGTGGGGGCCCGTTTCAGAATGATAATTAGTCAGTATGTTTCATTCAGAATTTCAAGATTTTCTAAATACACGTAGTTAATTTGTCACTAGGAGTGTGGAATTTACTTGTCGAGGAAAATAAACCATATGGAATTGGAAAATCACTACATTTAGAATGAGAAATTATGATACATCTATATACATAATTACTAGCTATCATTCTGACATGAGTCCCCATATCTGCTTGTCAAGGCGCCCTATTGTATTTAACATTTCTTGTATACCTACATTCTACACCAAAAATTGTACTTACATATATCTATTCCTTATATTTAGATTGTTTAATTTTAAATTCATTATATGAAGAAATTTTGTCCTCTTCTAATTTTTCGAAATGTTTCCAATTCATTGCCAGGATTGACTGTATTTTTGAAGGATATATGTAATAGACCTATAATCTTAAATATTTAACTACTAATACATTAAGAAATAATATAATGTATATGTACTTCCCAGAAAAACTCTTTAGTAATATCTATGAATTTCTGACACTGACATTTATGTCAGTTACAAACAGTTCAACTGGTCAACTATTTTCCATGGCATCCTTTCGGCTGTAAAATTTATTATAACGTTATTTTATTTATTATATTTCTTTTATCTCTAAATCCATGGAATATATAATAAAATATTTAAATGTATCAGATAGAGAATTTAATTTTCTTTAATATTACCAAGAAAAATTTTCAAAAAATATTATTTAGAAGATTTTTTTTCAAGAATCTTCTACTTCCGGTTGTCCAATTGTTACCAAAACCTTTTCAGATCTTCCCATGAATGTCCGATTGGAAAATACGTAATTAAACAATTTTTAAGTCTTATAGTTTTTGAGTAATCGTCCTTCCAACATCCTACATACATACACACACACACACATACATCCACACACACACACACACACACAGACATCATCGTAAAAATGTTAAAATCGGATTGTAGGGACCTTAAAACGTGCTTATTCAATAAAATATGGATATGTGATTTTTAGCATGAATGCAATACCTCTCTTAGCGAGAGGTAAAAATGGATACAAACTGAATATCCATCTAATTTTCTATAAATGTTATAATGTAATCATTAGCAAATAATTAGCGACGGCAACAAAAACCGTGCATTCAGCGAAAGTAAATACATCATTTCAATTTCGCGGACACTTGTCTCTATGTTATGGAAAAGCGAAAGTTACGGTATCGCAGCGAATATTTCGCGTTGGTTTAAGAGAGCCTTAAGAATTTCAGAGAAAATGCGACATAAAAAATACGTAATAAGCGATATAAGAATTCTCAAAATTCTTTAACAGATTTAGGGCTTAGAAATATATTTTATAGGCTGAAAAATCTACAAAATATTAAATTAATACTGGCTGACAGCATGACCTTCATACGTCCGACATATTGGCACTATTGTCTGCACCTCTATCAGCCAATTCTCAATAATTTAAAAACATTTTCACTTTCTTATTTAAGATAGTTAAATTTTGAGTATGATATACTGAATATTATTTAAATAAGCGTAAAACAAAAATTATTGCTAGATTTACTATGGGGTTAGTTCTATTACGAGGTAAGGGTTGTACCCTTATTTAAGTAACACCCTGTAGTATCCTATTCCTTTAGAAAATATTTTATAGAAAGCGTTGTCATAAGTTTAAAATATAATAATGTTCACATACAGTCAAATTACATGTGACTCTTTATAGAATTAATTCAGATCATAGACGCATTTATGTGTTAGGTAAATTCTCAGTTTTTGCTTAAAAATATTAAAATTTGTTACCTCCTTTATACTTGAAGGTAATTTATTAAATAACAATTCCTAAAGAATTTAGAAAGTTACTACTAATTTTGAATTTAGTAAAAGGAGGCCTTAATTCATTTTCCCCGTAATATTAAAGTGATAAAAATGTTTTCTGAAAAATATATAAACAATTTTTATAAGTGAATAAATCAGTCAAAATTAATAAAATTAGATTTACAAAACTGTCTTTGCATGAATCCTGTGATTTTAAATTAGCAATACACCGAAGCATTAGTTTTTGAATAAAAAATACGTTATTGGCATTAGCAGACGCGTCCCAAAAGCTAATACCGCACCTTAATAAAAATTCAACTTTAGCATGATAAAACGTCGTCAATTGAGGTAGAGTTTACATATTTTATTTGATAACATAGTTTGTTCAACTTGGTAATGATTAAAACACAATGATTTTCCAATGTAACAATTCATCGAAAGTAAAACTTAAAATTTTAGTAATACCTTTCCTACTAAATAACATCGAAATGTTGCTTTAAATCAAATAAACCTCTGTTAAATTTGGAGACCCTTACAAGTTAATATTTCCAAATTACCAGAAAACAACGGTTTGTAAATCTCGTTTAACCGGTTAACATTGTAGGCGGAGCTAACCTCTTCACTATAACTCACCCTGTTCATAACACGATTATTCAGCAGAAGAAGAGAATCACGATCACTGGGGCACATTAATTAATCTGATGGAGATATATACTAACCTAACGTGGAAGAATTAATTTACGTGTCGAAAATAATTGCAAGACAAACTGCTTTTTGAAGGGCGAGAAGATTTTTTGCTGAGAGTAACTTATTCATTTTGACGGGTCGGCGTTACTGAACGTTTTTGTTGTTGTTTTTGCGCGGAGTTTAATTTGCGAATGCGGAAATGAAGAGGGCTCTGTGAACGTTCGATTGTTTTGCTGTTGGTTTTAAAAATAATATTTTTGTTTTTGTTGATTCAGATGTGCGTTTGATCTTGAATGTAGTTTTTGCTTTTAACTATTTAAAGGTTTCGAAGGTAAATAGTTTGGTGAAATTGGCAAACAAAAAATATAAAATTTGTTTTTATTCAAAATTTCATATTGGCTTAACTCTGGCTCAGTGGCCGGCAATTACTATTTGCTCTTGTTATTTCGTTTATTTCCAATTTAGTTTAAAATTATAAACTACGTTTCGGTTATAGCCAATACTAAACCCAATAAATAAATAAAATTCTAAAATAACAACTGAGGTAAAAAAATTGATATTCGTATTCTATACTCACCGAATGGAAAAATTGTTCTGAATAAAATTTAGAAATAGAAAAATATTTTTTAATTAATAGGCGTAAAGGATAAAAAAAGTTTTTATTTTTTTCAATTTTTTTTTATTTCGGTGACATAATGAGTCTACAAACGCGCTAAAAATATGTCGTTAAGAAAATCTATAAACGCACTGTTTTTGGTGCTTTTCGTTTTCTAGAGGTGATTTGACCGTTTTCAAAACAAACAGATGAAAGACATATAACCTGAAATAGCTTTTAGTCAACAATTAATTTACAACTGTGAATTTAAAAATGTTAGCTGGGGGCCAATTTTGTAACTAGAAAGCGATAGCGAATACAATTCATACTGAATAAGATTATCCCCACTACTTTTTGTCAGCCATGATGCCTTATTCCTACTGAATACCTATTCAGCTGGTCCGGACCTCATGAATACGGTATTCGCTTACGAATAAGCATAATCGGCTCGTTTATTTTTCCTAATGTGTAGTTTGTTATTGATTGTATAATTATTTATTTTTTAGTGCCTTTTAATTATTGTTTTTTTATTATTATTTTCTTCTATTGGAAATTAATTAAAATACCTTATCTAAAAACATGTGTATAATGCACAAAGGAAATATAACCACAAAATAAGTATGATACAATTTCAAATAACGCTACTTTTCAAATGAACTAAAATTTTCCCAGCGCGGGAATTTTGAACAAATGTCAGACTAGTACTGAATATGTATAGTGTACACAATACAATAGAAATCAGTCATATGAATAGAAAATAAGATGGCGCTTATTCAGTGACCCGCCATATTGCATTCGTATTCGCTGTCGCTTTCTAGTTACAAAATTGGCCCCCTGGAAGTGTTATCATGTTGATAAAAAACACCATGTCATACTTTTTACAAGACGCATTTTTACCTTCCGTCACTTGTAGGTAAGAAAGGTATTGTCTTTGGTCAAAAATTTCTATAGTGAGTAGGGTTTCATCAAGTCAAGTAGTTTGATGATTTTGTAAATTACTTGACTTGACAATCAAGTTTTTCAAAAATTTATTACTTGACTTGACTTGATTTTCTATCGTTACGACTTGACTTGATCAAGCAATTTCAAGCAAATTCAAGCTACTTGATAACGAACCGATTATGAACGAAAACACGCGAATCAGTAGAATCATAACATAGCTGTGTGTGGTACGGCGTGGCGCGCCATATGCTGTGATGATTCACTACTGCAAGTTAAAATCTGTGCAGAGGTTTAAAAAATTCACTCAATATTGGAATATATACTAGAATTCTAGCATATATTTAGGCACGGTCAAATATTAAAATTATGCGGAATCATTGCCAGTATAATTTTTATTTTATTTATCTGGAACCACTTTAGGGGCGGCCCAGTTAAAATTCGACTTGCCCCCTTTTAAGGTCCACCATAATATATATACTATAAATAGTTTGATAATTCATATATTATACTTTTAAATCTTTTTTAAAATTTTTAAATTTGAATGTTTGATTTATTTTTATGAATAAAAGTCTATATTTCAAGGTATATTATTGATATTATTATAAAACATAAGAAACTATATGAAAATGAAATGTAGTCTTGAAGAACTTCTTCTGGTAATTAAAAAAATAACTACTTGATTTTTTTCAAGTAATTGAAAAATAACTACTTGATTTTTCAAGTACTTGAAATTGTAACTACTTGACTTGACTTTCTGCTACTATTACTTGACTTAGCTTGGCTTGATTTCAAGTCAAGTCAAGTAGCTTGAATATCAAGTCAAGCTGTGAAACTCTAATAGTGAGTTTCTAAAGAATAAGCACATTTTGGACTCCCTCGAATACGAATTTACTATTTTTACGATGATGTCTGTATGTGTGCGTGTGTGTATGTGACGATCATTTCGGATCGCATAACTCCAATACCACGATTCCAAAAATTATAATTTAATTTTTTCGTATACCTCGAGTGTAGATCCATATACAGACATGATTAGATTTCAAATTTCATAAATCAGCCAGCTATGCTAATCATGGAAACTGCTAATATTTTCAGATGTCAGTATCAGTGAAACGAAAATGAATTTTGCAGAGATGACGATATTGAGAAACATGTTGGGGACGGCACGAAAAGATAGGGTATAGAATTAAAAGATCAGGGAAATGGCTTGGGTGATAGCAGTTTCTAGAATGTTACAATAGAGATGATTACATTAGTTTGAACATGTCATGAGGAGAGATGAAAAATATATTGGAAGAAGAATGAATAGCTTAGTAGTAGAAGGTATAAGAAACAGGGAAGACCAAAGATACTCGTAAGATTGAAGGACTGTAGGACTTGAGAGAAAAGAAACTAAATGAGTGGAAGAAGAAAATAAAAAATAGCGACCCCTATCGAATGAGAAAAGCTAAAGAAAAAAAAGATGTCAGTGTCAAGTGCAATTTTCATAGTTTGTTTATGAAATAATTTTACTGGATATACAGGATCTTTTGCAAGAAAATTTATGTATAGGGCGCGATCAATCATGTGACTTTGCTGACCTTGACAAGCAGATATAGGGGCCCGTATCAAAATGATAGCTATTAATTATGTCTATAACTGACGTCATAATTTTTCATTCAAAATTTCATGATTTTCTTATTTCATGTGGTTTATTTATTACGAGTATGATTGATGGCATTTTTCAGTTATGTACATAATTAATAGCCCCTATATATATGTTTGCCAAGGTCAGAAAAGTCACGTGACTGCTCGCGCCCTATGGGATTTGTACACAATACACAGGATTGACGGAAGGTAATGTGCTGGCCACATCAGATTTACTTTATTTTATTTCCTTTTGAGAAAATAAATACAATCTGTCATAATTAGGAACGTGTTAACCAAGTGATAGTATGTAATAACAACACACTTTGTGCAATATAAAGCGTCTTTGGTGTATCGTCAAAGGAATAGCTTGTCGCTTAGTTTTGAAACTGAAGGAATATTAATTAGCAAGGAGGTAGAATGTAGATACATATTCAGGTTCACCTTATTCTAGCGCCCACGAATATATTATCCTTATTCACAAATTAACTTGTGGAGAATGTGGTTTATTTGAGGAATTGCATATCCAAGAACTCACTTTCAATATCCATCACATTATTTGGTTGCAATAAGAACGTATTAGTTTAAAACTAGAAAACTAGCTTTACACTGGAAAATAGCAAAATATAATAATAGCGATATCATGAAGCGCGCTTTTATATTACATTCTTATGAGGTAAAACGAGGTGCATGAAATTGGCGGGAACATATTGAAAAAAAATAATACAAGTGCACTTAATCGATTGTATTTTGTTTGTATTTCATTGAATTTTACTAAATATTATTTCTATTGCGCAATAAATGCTAATAAATTGCATTTTATTTTTATGTTTTTATTTCACAAATCGTTTGCACTTCGTTTGTATTCCATTATATTTCTAGTAAAAATTTTGATTGTGATTCTGGGGATCTGGGACGCAAACAATGAATGCCCGTGAGGTGACGCCTGATAAAAGCCCACTCGATATTTGCGTATAAAGTAGGTATGTAAGCACACCCAACAATGGGTAATATTCTGTGATGATGTATTTATACTTATTTATTTGTTTGTTAATGGATTGAAAGTAACTCTTTACAGACCCAGGGTTTTTGTAGATCTTTATTTAATATGCGAATCACATTGACCATTGAACTGATTAAGGGTAATTAGCGAACAGTTGACTAGCATTGTTTTTTCTCTGTTTATGGATTGTTTTGGAGAAAAATGTAACTTGTAACGATTGACAGAGAAAAACAGTGCTAGTCAACTGGTCACTAATCACTTTTAATCAGTTGTTTATAAAACGGTTATTGCTATTAGCACAAATTGTTCACAATGTTACGCCAGGTGTAAACCCAGTTTAATAACAAAACCATGTTGTTAGGTCAAAAAGCTTTTAATAAAACTTTATCTGGTTATATATTTAGTTACATTTACCTTTTAATAATTGGTTTACAGTTTGATAACTCAATTTTACTTTTCACTTTTTCTTCTCAAAATCAAATATTCCTAAGCTCGTTTCACGCATTAAAATTCAATATCACTGATAAAAAAAACCTCCAATCTTATATACTAAAAAAATACATAAAACATATAAAGTTATTACCGCTATATTCAAAGTGGAGTATGTTATAATAATAAAAGAGTCCATTAAACTCCCGGCATAAACCTTAATTGATCGTCCAACATTATACAAGGGCCTTCTAGATAGGCTTAAAATCGTGAGGATACCTTCCAATGATACGGACATAAAAAATATACCCCAGGCCTGCAAGAGAAATCTGACGTTTTACGGTTTTAGGGCCGAAGATTTACTATGTAAATGTCAATTCAGCCGGAAAATTAGATTAGCTCAGTAGATATAGCTGGATTAAAATTTGCTCCTCTGCCACACGCCAATTAATATCAATTAAAAAACCTATTAAAGTGGTATTCTTTCTCCATAATAGGAGTGGAAATAACCATTACATTTGGAGTTATATCTCTTAAATATAACTATATGTTTCTCATATTAATAGATGACTTTACAAAGTTTTCTCTGTTTCGGTATTAGAATGACATATTCTTGCAAGCTTATTGATGCTAGAGGGAGCTTTATTTTTAAATTATTTTCGGTGATATTTTGTTATTTACGATTGATATAATTGCACTAAATGTACAAAATATCGTGGCAACGGATAGAATAAAAATACAAATTGCTGTTATGAACGTATCTATTCTGTCAAAAAGTTGCTTCATTGGAAATTGTGAACTATTTTTATAAAGAAATAATGTAAATGAAAGCACGAAATACAGAAAACTAGTATAAAACATATGTTACAGAAGGCTATTCATGCACTCGCTGCTATGCGCTGGTGTCTGAATTTCAAACTCTTGCTTGAATAGGTTGCCTTCTGCAACTTATGCTTTAATACTGTTAATATACAGAGTGGTTTTGAACTTAATGTTATAAATTTAAGGGTGAGGAGTATGATATGTGTAGATTACAAAACAGAAAAAAATTAAAAATTCGAAAAGAAGAAAATTCGACTTTTCTTAAGGAAACTTTTTTACTGCTGTTTTAATTAATATTTTATTAAAAATATGGTTATCAAAAATACATTTAAAATTAGTTGTATAAGATATTATTCTTAATAATTAAATTACATAGCATTTTTAACGAAAATAATTGGGTAATAGATAAAATAATTCAAATGCGTTGCCAGTGGTACCAAAAATGATAGTTTCATAAAAACAAAACTTAAATATGCGAATTTTTTAAAAAAATCTTTCTTTTTCGTCTGTACATGTCATACTACTTACCCTTAAATTTATGACATTAAGTTCAAAACCATGCTGTATACAGTGTTTCCTTTAACACAACCAGTGCTTTTTTGGGCGAACTAATGACTTTAGAGCAAAATGTTATATATAAAAAATGATAAAAAAGAAGGGCGTAATTCAGTGGTTCTTAAACGGTAGAACAAAATTATATATTTTTTTAAATGGCACCCTCCATAATTTTTTAGTCCATTAAATAGAGATTTTTTTCTGATTTCAACGACAAATATTGTATAACAATTAATAAAAAATGGGTTTACTACTAGTGTACCCTAAGCAACAGACGTATCAACAATTGTGTATTGCATATCCTATTTCAATATTGTATCATTATTTTTATTTTTTATACCATTTTTCTCGAAATAATTGTTATACAACCCTATACAATATTTATATAATTGAAATCAGAAAAATCTCTATTTAATGGCCTAAAAAATTATATAGGGTACCATTTAAAAATAAATGTTTTACCGTTTGAGAACCGTTAGTTGAGTTTACGGTTTGTTATTTTTGATAAATTATCCCCTTATTATTGATAATTTTTTGTATATAACATTTTTCTCTAGTCATTCACTCGCTCAAACGCTGGTTGTTCTAAAGGAAATAGCGTGTATATTTTACAAAAGTGATCATTAAAGATTCGTCCACCTATTTATTGACCCTCTGCATATATCGATCAATAATTTCTCACTGAAGGTTTTGTTCTTAGTACCTACATACTTTTATTTTTACATTTTGTGTTCAATTTCATCTTTATAATGGAATATAACTCACAAATATTTGAAAATCGATGTGGAATTAATTACTTAGTAACAACTTAGCACTTCGCTGGTTTATAGTAGGTACATTATAATATGTGAATTCTACTTGCAGTTACGAACAAATACTCTACATACACACTTTGAGTAAAGTACTGAGTTTCAATTAGTGTAATGAAACAGTTGAGTGCTGATCTAATTAAATATTCAATAAGGCGTGCGGGAATCTCCACACACCTGGAGGAGATGGAGAACGTCATCTTGTATGTCATATGTTTCAAAGAGAGAAGTTATAGTAGAATTAGTTCGTTTAGTTCATTACAAGATATGAAAGTGAAGTAAATAATAGGAATATTAAATTATGGTTATTTAATAATACTTCATTTTCTTAACGCTAATAATAACTGCATGTATATTTGAATTTACTATTATAACTGTATTTTACTTACATTGGGTGCCTTAGTATACCAGCTCGCGTTTCAAGATATGAAATAACTGAATTTGGTACTCACCTGAAAAAGAGAAAAATATTACTAATAATTACTCATAAATTTAAAGGAAAACAAATGCATTATCATATCAAATAAGTAAAATAAATAACTATATCATCGCATTTTACCTATTGGAAGGTATCCAGGACTTATTACATGTCATACTGATCAGGAATTAATTTTTTTTTTGCCAATTGACAGTAAAAGTGCGATTTTTTTGATTGCGAATAGACAGTAAAATGTCATTTTTACTGCCTTGCAACTTAATTTGATGGCGATAATTTTAAAAATAAGTATTAAAAAAAAATACTAAATTATTATTAATTCTAAAATCGGAAAAAATGTGTTCACAGATTTATAGCAGAAGCAATGAAATTTTCTTTTTGCCACACATGTTATACAATCTGTTCATAAGGCGACGTACGTACGTAGTAACTCTGTTTATGAAATAATTAGGATATATTTTAGCAGTCTTTCGTGTGATTTACATTACCAATGTCACAAAACAAAAAAAAAATCTGTTGTGGCCAGTACAATACCTCTCGCCACTTCAGTTTTTGGTTATAAAAGTGTAGGGCGCGAGCATTCATTTGACTTTGTTGGCCTTAACAAGCATATATGGGGTCCCGCGTCAGAATGACAACTAATCCAAGGTCACGTGTTAATTTGTCACCAGGAGTGAAAATAAACTATATGGAGTTGGAAAATCACGAAATTTAGAATGAAAAATTGATATTTAACATCTATGTACATAATTACTAGCTATCATTCTGACACGGGCCCCCATATCTGGCTAACAAAGTTACATGACTGCTCGCGCATGTTAAATTGTATTAAACATTTCTTGTATACCTACACTCTACATCAAAAATTCTACTTATATCTATTCTTTTCTAATTTTTCGAGATGTTTCCAATTCATTGTCGAGATTAACAGTAATTCTGAAGAGTATGTGTAATACACCTATAATTGTAAATACTTAACTATTAATACAATAAGAAATAATACGTATATGTATGTACTTCCCAAAAAAAAAGTCTTCAGTAATGTCTTCGGATTTCTGACACTGACATTTATCTGTTAGTCATGTTAATTCTTCAATCGATTTCCATGGTATTATTTCGGCCATAAGATTTATTACAATATATATATATATATATATATATATATATATATATATATATATATATATATATATATTTCTTTTACGCCAAATATATGAAGATATAATAAAATATATTTAAATGTATTTGACAAAAAATAAATATTTTTCTTTAATATTAGAAGAACAAAATTTTTGAAGAAATAATATTTAGAAGACTTTTTCAAGAATCTGCTACTCCCAGTTGTCCAATTGTTACCAAAAGCTTATCAACTCTTTCCATTAATGGCCGATTGGGAAATACGTAGCTAAACAGATATTAAATCTTATAGTTTTTCAGAAATCGTCCTTCCAACATCGACACACACCTACACACACGCATACATCCACACACACGCACACACACACACACACACACAGCATCATCGTAAAATTGGATTGTAAGGACTTTAAAACGTGCTTATTCATTAAAATCTAGATATGCGATTTTTAGCATGAATCCAATACCACTCTTAGCGAGAGGTAAAAAACTATGGAAAATGGCTAGAATATGGTCTTGTTTGTGTGTGCGGTTCTTGATGGATAAAAATCTGATGTGGCCAGCACATAACCTCTCGCCGTATATTTTACGTGGCTGTATGCATAAAGCAAAGAATATTTTTATAAATACAAATAATATATTCATATAAATCTATGACGTATAAACTTCTTTATTATTCAATAATAGCATGTGTCTCAACATAGATATTTTACCATAAATTATGTTACAATAAATTACAAAGTAGAGTTTACCATATATAAATATTAGGCTGGTAACAGCAATTTTCAATTCGAACAACCTTGTTTACTCTCTCTTCATATTCTTCTAGCAAAAACATTAATTTTGGGCGGTCTAAAATGTATATATCTGGATTGTGCATCTATTCTTACATATCTTCTTTTACATTTTATTTTTTCATACTTGTTATATCTAAATAACACTAATTTCCTTTAATAAAGTGACGGATAGATTGCACTCCGATTATTCTTATATTGATGTGTAATTTTGTCAATATTTACAACTTACTTGAGAAGAATTTGATAGCTTTTTCGCAATTCAAAGTTACTCTAGTCTACAGTGCTGGTGTACATTGTCCCATAATGTTTCAAACAAATTTAAGTCCTTCAACCTAGACTTGTCATCTCCATAATAGAGACAGATCAAGAATTAAGGGATTCTCCAAGTAAATTTTTCTTTCGTTACTCATTATTTCTGACACTGACATTTATCTGTCACAAATAATTAAAATTTTCAACTATTTTTCATGGCATCCTTTCGGTTGTAAAATTAATTACAATAGTTTATTTTATATATTATATTCCTTTTATCTCTTAATCTATAAAATATGTATATAAATATTTAAATGTATCAGAAAGAGAATTTATTTTTCTTTAATATTATCAAGAAAAATTTTCAAAAAATAATATTTAGAAGATTTTTTGTCAAGAATCTTCTACTTCCGGTTGTCCAATTGTTACCAAAACCTGTTCAGATCTTCCCATGAATGTCCGATTGGGAAATACGTAGTTAAACAAATTTAAAGTCTTATAGTTTTTGAGTAACCGTCCTTCCAACATCCTACATACATACACACACACACACACACACATACATCCACACACACACACACATACAATCATCGTAAAAATGTTAAAATCGGATTGTAGGGACCTTAAAACGTGCTTATACAATAAAATCTGGATATGCGATTTTTAGCATGAATGCAATACCTCTCTTAGCGAGAGGTAAAAATATAAAATCGTAGTTGTAGGTGCCAGGATATATTATAGAGCGAATTGAACTACCGATAAACAAATTATTATTTCGCAATGGCATTCTTTCGAGATGAATGCTATACAAATGTATGCTGTTTTGATTTTATTTAAATTGTAATAAAAAGCTATCAGAAATTTCCTCCAGATTTAAATTTAATTCGTAAAGTTTGTAATTAATTTCAAATATTCAGCATTCACTTTCACCCTTCTAGTATCCACTGTCCATTGTTAATTACACTCAGCTATATAAACCCTAACAAAAAATAAATTTTATCACCATTACAATCCTACCCTTCTTTTATTTAGAGTAACTAATTGTCCTGCAAGTCATATTCCATTCGAGAGGGCGCAATACAACAAAAATCGCATTAATAGTCCGTTGTATGGTGACCGTAATCTCCATAACATTTTTATTGTCCTTTGGGAAACACCAATAAAAGAGATAAAATATACGCGGTAGCAACGCGACACGCATACGTAAATAAACAAATAAAGTGAGAGAGCGGAAGTGAAGGTTAAACGAAAAAGTTGAACAAAACACACTCGATGTGGGTGTAATTCAAACGATTGGCTGGAGTATTAACAAGAGAAGACAGGCTCAAAGCGAGGACCGAGGTTTATTTGGGACAGAAGCATCGTTGTATTTTTCGACACGGTGGTATTCTTTTCCAATATTGGAAGCTTGATATTTATTTACCAATTTTTTGTTTGTAATTGATATTTGTGTAGGAAGAGAAGAACATGAAATCCTACAGAAAGGGACATTGACAAAATAACGAAAATAGCATATTACGTATCGAATCTGGAAAGTGTTATTTTGTTGGATGAAGTAGGCAATTTTTCGGACGAACCAAAAGAATAACATATCTTCTGAATTTGTTCGTTTAAGTACTATTTTCGCAATACAAATTACACAGAAAATGGCCTTTTGTGTATTCGATTCCAATAATAGTATATTATAAATAAGGATGTATTTCTTATTTAAAGGAAGGGTTAAAAATTACACGGTTTTTAGTTTCACTTATACTTTTTATATTTTGTTGACTATAGTTTCGCTATACAATAGCATCTTCAGAACTAAAGTAACCTAAAACTAAAACATGTTATATATATATATATATATATATATATATATATATATATATATATATATATATATAAACAATCTTAATGCCATCTGTGTGAAGTTATGTAGTTTTATTAAACAATCTTATTGTTGATGGATTTGCAGATTTCTAATGCCTCTAGGATGTTTAGTCGCATCCCTTTGTACTCTACATGTAAAATTTCGGGTTCAAAGTTACTTGTGTGATTACATTCTAGTAGATGTTCAGCGAATGTGGAGTCTGTTTTATTTTTACCTCCCGCTACCCTTGGGAAGGGAGGTATAGGGATCGTGCTAAAAATTGCATACCGAGATTTTGGTAAATGACCACGTTTAAGGTCCCTAGAATCCATTTCTAACATTTTCACGATGATGCTGTGTGTATGTATGTATGTATGTATGTATGTATGTATGTGTGTGTGTGTGTGTGTGTGTGTGTGTGTGTGTGTGTGTGTGTGTGTGTGTGTGAGTGGATCCTGTATACGCTCTAAATCAAATACTATCATTCAGAAAGTTTTGAAACCATGTATTTCTACCTTATTCTAATATGGAAATATCTGATTAGATTTTGGTGGCAATCGGATAACCGGAAATGGCAGTTTACTTAAAGCTCAAGATACGTATGTATGTATTTTAAAAGATTATTATTATATTTTACTATTTCCGTACCTGATTAATAGTAACAACTTAAAGAAAGTTTTATCCTTGATTTTACCAAATTACTATTTCGCAAATAATTTGTTAGTTATTATAATAGAATATATATTCTATTATAATTATAAAGTTTTTCGGTACAGATAATATTTGAAAAAACTGATTTCTGATATTGACCTTTATGTCACGGCTTTTCGTATTCATTCTGTATACGATCAGCTAAAGTTTTGTTCTACCGAGTTTTTGTTGTCATATTGTCAAACATACCCAAAAGATTCTGAAACAAGCCTTGTTCTCGTCGGAAATTATTTAGTCAATGGGCGTAAAACGAACAAGTTAAAAAAACGTTATTTATTATGGGCTGGACATGAATCATATTCGGGCGTCAGGGAAAGTTCGAGGCGTCGGTGGGTGACGCGACGCCCGCGGTCCGGGTGATATATAGCGCGATGTTCAATGAATTTGCTCGGGGTGAGATCTTGCCCGGGTATTAAACGCTACAGGGGTTTATAAATTGGTTAAGAATGACCAACCCTGGCTGTCCAGTATTTTTTATCGGGTGTGTATGAAATATTTTTATTTATAGCAGGAACTCTGCCAAGTTTTGTTCGTGTTAAGCTCTGCAAAAAGAGTGTGAAAATGTTTTATCCATTTTTATTTTCTGCTGATGGAGGAGATTAAAAGTGATGAAAAAATCTCAACGAATGCGACAGTATATATTTTTTCTACGATCGATAAAAAGCAGGTTTTTAGAACGGCATTTAGTTACAGAAAATGAATAATTGCACATCAAAGCTCTTCGATCGTTGTAGAACAGACATTTAAAATATTCGCTTTCATAAATGTGATTAAAAATAATAATTAATAATTACATTATAAAATCGATTAATTTTCCTGACCATAGAAAAAAATTGTATACAGTAAAATTTTTGAAAGATGTCCGATCAAGGTCATCTGTATCATGAACGAATTAACAAATTGGCATATATTTATCCCTCTCTTTTACAAAAGCTTTAAGCGTGTGCGATAAGGATGGATATAACACGCTTGTCTTTCAAAAATTCATAATGTTTCGACTAAGTTACGACATTCCATTTTAAAACGATGCTCGTTGTTGATAATACTTTCGCTGTAACGTAAGTTTATATATTAATTCAGATACATTACCTTGGTTCATAACCGTACGAATAACGTTATTTCCTGTCAGTGTCACTGACACTGACATTGTGTCAGTATCTTAATTTTCACATATTTGGTTTTACATTTGCTAATAAACTTACCAGTTGATTTATTTTTAAATTTTTAATGCTGTTATTGTAACATATATTTTTAAAATAATAAAATAACAGTAGTATCTTATGTACCCTCATAAAAACTAAGCAAACGACACTACTGAATTTGTCAGAATGGGCGGAGCAAAAATCTGAATTCATACAATTCGTAGATTACCTTGATCTTTCAAAAAAATTACTATACCTGTAGTTGAACTTGCAGCTCTCGTTATCTCTAATCTCGGTCTGCAAAGAGCTACTTTCATCTCATTGTATTCAATTAACTATATTATTCACAATCGGTTAGTAATATTAGAGTGTTTAACCTAGCAAACAGTTGAATGACATTGTTTACTTCACTTCCCAACTAGCTGAAAAAGTCTTTACCAGGTGACTAAACTTTACTTTCCAACCGCTAAAATGTCATTGTCATTTTAACAAGCCAAATTATAATAAAAATATCCAGAGCCAATAAATATTTTTATTCAATTTTAACGTTTTAAACTGTCATTATTTACTCCATAACAACAACTATAAATAATTGTTTATTTGCAAGTGAATTAATAGATATTAAGGATACAAGTTTGATATAGCGTTCATAATGAAACGTGTGTGATGTTAAATCACGAGACAATGAGCCGAATGTTTTAATCACGCAAGTTTCATTATGAAGCTATATCAAATGTGAATCCTTCAATATTTTATCTATGACAGTTTAAATTGATCTTAAGATACATTTTTCATTTAATTTTTGACATAATGAGAAACATTGAAATGTTCATTCGTATCCTACGTTATTAATACGTATGAGTGATTTAATGGCACTGAGTCTCATTATGAGTTTCATAATGACATTGAAATTAGTGTAATAATTACATATTAGCGCACTGTCGTAAATAAAAAATAAGTTACTCTCACAGGATTTTAACTCACTCTGCAAAAAATAATGCATGCAAAATAACATCAGGTACGAAAATAACACTTTCTCCAGAGTTTATCAGACAAATCAGCCAATTTCATATTTTACACGACATAAATGAAAGGAAATAAAACTTGTTAAATTTACAAATAAAATACTTGAGGTCTATCAACGATGATTGTCATGCATAACTTACTAATTGATTCGTTTTTATTTTGTAAAATTTTTAAAAAATTTACAATTTTGAATACTAAATTGTTAATTGTAACTTAAATGGATACGTTTTAACCTAAATGTAAGTAAATATATTTGAAATTGCAATGCAAAATCGATAAAAAAATGTTTGTTGATTTTTCAGGTTATGTTTGTAAATATCTGCATGTCATTTGAAATTCAAATCTACTGATGTTACCAATATGAAATATCCCTAGTATTTCATATTTGGACAATACATCAAACATTTAATAAATTTAGGGAGAAGTCGGCACAAAAAATCTTATGTTTTACACGTCCAGACTGTTTTGCGAGTGCTCGCATTTGAAAATATACTCGCACTCGCAAAAGTGAAGTTTCTAGACTAGTGTTATAAATAACTATTTTATTATTATTTCGTCAACATTGAATAAAATATTGTATAAACCACGTTAGTTAAGATTGTTTATTCACTCAAACAATTCAATTTCTTTTCATGGACAAACATTATCTTAACTCACTTGGCGTGTAAAAATATGTATTATAATATCAAATCCAAGATCTATTGAATCTATAAAAAACAGTAAAACAGTATATGGCGACAGGAGAAACTTTGAGAAAACTTAATAAAATATTAAACAAAAATATAACATTTTGGTTGTTATTTAAATTCGCGGGAATGCTTATTCCAGCCTCGTGCTCTTAGCTGACCTCGGTACCAAGTTAACTCCAGTAGGATTTGAACCGGAGGCTTCAGAAGCGTAATATGTTACATAATACATTGTTACTAACTAGAAATGTTAACAACGTTGTACAATAAAAATCATAAAAAAAAATTCTATGATACGTATAAATAATACGATAAACACTTTATAAATAAAAACGTACCGAAGCAGATATTAAAAATTCTATAGTATGGAATAATGAATTTTTATACTACAATAACGCAAACATTCTACTCATTTTTATAATCCATGATCCCTTTTACACATTACGTATTATGCCAGCGAGAATGGTTCATAACAGCCAGTATAAAAATTGCGATAAAAACAATTTGCATGCGTGTATAAAGTACTTAAACTCGAGCGCATATGAAGCATTATATGTGTTTATTTATGTGAAATAGATAAAACAGAACAGATTACACCGTACAATTTATATAAATGCCATGCATAACAGTTCATAAAATAGTAATTCGGACTCTAAATAATAATTTAATTTTATTATCAGTAATAAAAATAATATTTCAAATACCTACATTTAAATTCAGAATTTTATGACTCGTGATTTGTTTTGTAAAATTAAACCCTCTGAAATAAACATGAAATAATTCAAGTCTTTATTTATTTTCTGCTTTTGTTTCATATTTTTAAAACAACGAATAAATAAATTCAAATTAAACAAATGCTTTATTATGCCGAATATAAATAATTCAGGACAATACATTGTTTAAATATGCACTATTTGTTTTTACAGAGCTTTGTTTCATGAAAACAAATTAGAATTAAAATTATAAAATAATTTTGACACAGTTTCAATTGTTTTATAAATATTTCAAACATACATATTTAATGTTATTTATTCAGCTTTATAGTGTTGGTAGTAATTTTTACTGCAATACATTTAATGTTACGACTTTGTATATGAAGAGACATGCAGCTATACACTATGCAATAACAATTTCCACTTGAACAAATGAGTACGAGTACCAACTAACATATATACGTACATAGGTACCTCTAAGTATATATACAAAATATTCTGGTTCGTATTTATGGAAATTACAAATTAAATTATTACTACGATAAAAGCCCATTGAGATGCAGCGAACATCTACAATATAAATTTAAACTGAATGGGATAAAAGCGTTGCTGCACCGGTAAATTTTGCTTTTCTAATAAATATAACAATAAAAGATACTACTTTATTTTCAACCCTTGTTCAAAACTACAGAGAATGTTAAAATTCTCTTAAATGATCTTCTCAAATACCTATTTATCAAGTAGCACTTTTTATAGTAATTCCATTAATGCGTAGAAAATAATTTTAATGATACTTATTTGAAGAATGTTTTTCTGTGAAACTACTCTACTAACCCTAACAACTCTTTGCTCGGTTACTAAAATAATATTTTGGTATATCGTTACTCTCTAATTATATTTTTATTAAATTCGTAACCCCGCGGATTCGTTTTATCTTGTCACCTCAAAAAATTCGATAGTAAGTTTTTAATGAATAAGCACGTTTTGTGGTCCCTCGAATACGAATTTACTATTTTTACGATAATATTTATATGTGTCTGGGCGTCTGTATATATATCTGACGATCGTTCGGATCGCATAACTCATACCACAATTCCAAAAATTTTAATTTTTCGTATTCCTCAAATTTAGATCCATATACAGACATGATTAGATTTTGGTTATAATTGGTCCACCGGAAGTACCCTCATTTGCAATTTTTAACAGTTTTTCTTGATTAAAAGCAGTTTAATATAATTTCTTGACATTTACTGTTATTATAACTTAAAGAATATATTCTCTCTATACGATTAGATTGCATTTTATACTTCATATTCAATAATATGGAGTTAAAGAATTATAAAGATATTAAATTTCATAAACCAGCCAGCTATGCTAATCATGGAAACTGCTAATATATTCAGATAATTCAAATTAACAGATGTCAGTATCAATGAAACGAAAATGAATGTGGGAGAGGTGATGATGTTGAGATAGATGTTGGGGACGAGACGGAAAGATAGGCTAAGGATTTAAAGGATAAGGGAAATGACTAGAGTGATAGAAATTTATAGAAAGATACAAGAGACGATTACATTGATTTCAACATGCCATGAGGAGAAATGAAAAATATATTGGAAGAATAGCTTAGTAGTAGAAGGTAGAAGAAACAGAGGATGACCAAGGATAAGATGGAAGGACTGTACTGTGGACGACTTGGGAGAATAGGAACAGAATCAGGACGACACCCAAAATAGATATGAATGGAAGAAGATAATGAAAAATAGCGACCCCTAACGAATGGGAAAAGCTAAATAAGAAGATGTCATGTGCAATTTGCATAGTTTGTTTATGAAATAATTTTACTGGAAATATAGGATCTTTTTCAAGAAAATTTATGTATGCAATAATACACAGGATTGACGAAAGGTAATGTGCTGGCCACATCAGATTTTTACCATTTTTAGCAGTTGTCTACGATTTGATAAAAAAATCAGACGTCCTAGACTTTTCCCTTAATACGAGTGTTACGGTTTCCATCATAAGCTTTTATATTATAAGTCACTGTAGACTTTGACATTTCTAAGTCGTTTGCAATTTTCCTCGTTTTTTTACCACAAAACGTTTTTTCAATTACCTCTTTTACTTTCGGTAGGTAGAGTTGCTACATCTTACAATTAACTAATTTAAGAACATATAAATTTTAAAATATACTATTAATTACAAATATTTGTTTCATAGTTGGGAACAAATTTAAAAGTTATCTACTCTTATATTTATTTATTTCTAAATTGGTTATATTTAGTTTTTGTAAGTTTAACATCCTTTAAACTAGTCGAAAGAAATTTGTAGGAATTTCTCACATTTGCCTAGGTTTATAATTTGTTGAAAATGTAAACCGGCCGAAATATTATGGATTTGGGCTCCTATAATTCAAAAACTCAATATTTAAACAATATGAAGAAAATCGACTGTAAGTAATACTATACTTTCCTAAAGTTGTTTGTTAATACCTAAATATTTCCTGTAAATAATACCTTTTTTTTGTAATTAATACCTGGTGAATTTACCCCTTAATTTTAACCATTTTTCTATCAATTTGACAATTTTTCATTTTGTATACATTTTTTACTTAAACGTAAGCATGAATGTAATGAAAGGGAGAAATAATTCCATTGCATATTTGTCTTGTTTATGTTCTCATTGATTCGTAACCCCAGCTTTACAATATCCAGTTATGTTTGTCATAGTTTATCAGTACGAGTTAATTATCTCTGATGGTTGTCCGGAGCACTACCAGCAACCACATTCCGAATAGAACCATCTCCTGTGAACAAACAACGTTCTAATGAACATCTCTACTCATTACTTGTATTGACAAAATATGGTTTACGGTCTAATTAGATCTAGCGGGCCCCGCCCCTTTTATTTTGCCCAAAAACTGATTTGTTGGACGTCTTTGGCGCAGACTGTCAGGATTTATTGACAATTAAAATACATTGTTCGGTGGGTCGGCCCCTACCGCGTCATGGCTGCCTGTGATCTGAACTAGTTTGCACACTACACTGAACCATAATGGCTCTAGTGTTATCTGACTGATGTATTGCCTTGTGATTGAAAGCCTTTGTCGGGAAACTTTGCAAGGATTTCGGAACAGAGCGGAAGGGTTCGTTATTGCTATAAGCATACACAGCCTGTTTATATTATGCAAAATGAAAAAAATAACACTTTCTGGAACTTATTAATTTTTTTATATTTGTCAGTAAAATATCCAGAAATCGTAACTAAAGTAAAATAGTATATTATTAACCAAGGTAGGGAAGACTATCATTATTGACCTAGCGTCAAGATTGTATCCCGAGCTGAAAGCGAGGGATATAAGACGCTGGTCAATAATGGTCTTCCCTACCAAGGTAAATATACTATTTTATTCACTACTAGCACTTACATATTTTCTAGTTAATGATTTTTAAATTGATAATAACGAAGCATATTGAAATGAACATTTGTTTTGTAGTATTTCAAAATAAAAGTAGGTCTCATTTGTTTTTTTTTTTTGAACGTTTGACGTTTCTTCAGTTTGAATCATTTGAATTTTGTGTGAATCAATTTTTACCATTAATTATGAGTAGTGAAAGTGACATTAACTGCACTCCTCCAGAATTAAGGCAGCAGGCTGAAAATGTATATAATTTATTACTGCCAGAAAAATCAAAAAGTATATATATATAAAAGTGTATACCAGAAAAATCAAAAAGTAAACATATGAAAGTGTATACCATATTTAAAAATTGGTGTCTGATAAAAAAGGTAACTAAAATCTCAGAAAATCAATATTTATTCAACTATTCAACATAACCCTATTATTTTACAATGTCATCAACGTTACTTGATTCCAGTGTTGCCAACATACATCTATGTATTCCTATATCTCTATCTTTTCATTCAATATTTCACTCACTTAATTTAATTTTGAGTATTATTACAAAACTACCCAAGTATTCCCTCTCAAACAAACTTTGCAGGTTTTCCTTTGCGTTAAGCACCTTAGTTTTATTTGTCCTTCACACTACCGTGGTCTAGAGGGTGAGGGCAGCTTGTCCGATCACGTGGCGCCCATCGTATTTAAACCATCTTTTCTTCCTGAGGAGCTGGCAGCCTCATCCTGGTGAGGACATTTGTTACTAACCACCGAGGTACGTAACACAATTTGATTTCTGAGAAATTCAGCCTTATTGTGAATTTATAATATTATAGACCAAGTTTACTGTATAATAATATACACTTTTTTAATTTATTATATGGTTTTGGAAGTATAAAAGTTACTGTCAATATTGACATTTAACAGAGGTCGGTAATGATTATCGACCTTGGTAGGTAATTATCGGTAACCATGGTTACAATGTACAGGTAGGAAAAAACAATTTCGCATGTCAAATAAAAGTAAATAATTGCGGTTGCTTAGGCTAGTAGTGAATAAAATAACATTAGATGATATGTACAATGGGGCCTTTTAATTTTTCGTTTTTTTTTTATATATTGAATAAAATTATGAATTTTAGCATTTGTTACACTTTCTAAATGTGTGTGGTTATTAATATATCTTTGAATAATTTCTCTGAATTTCAAATTATATGACGTCGGATTTATAATATGCGCTTCTTAGTGAGTAGAACAAAATCTAAAGTTGTTTATACGTGTCAGTACTATAATCCAACTCCCACCACGTGAAATTTAAAATATAAAATTATATTCTTAATATTCTTAATGTTAATAGGGCGAATAGTTTTTATTAAAATCAAACAGCATTTATTCTTACTATACCAACGTTTCGGTGCATACTTGCACCTTCTTCAGGGTAGTAAGATTTTACAAATTGTTACAATTCATGTACACAAAATACATTCGTACAAAACATTTAGTTAATTTAGTAAACATCGTGCAAAAAATTCAAAAAAACGACAACCGAATAATGTTTTTTAGAGCAAATGGATGTGTGTATGCTCTTTGAATTTTTTGTACGATGTTTAATAAATTAACTGAATGTTTTGTACGAATATATTTTGTGTACATGTAAACATAACCTAAAAAATAAAATACTCCTTTCATTTTCAGTGCCTTGATACATAAATAACTATTAATTCAATTTGAATAATAATTAGTGTTATAGTCTATTTTATTGACTACCCTATTATCTCAATAGTTCTAATTTTCGTGACTGTGTGAATCTGGTTTGAGTTTTTTATCATTCGGGCGACAGTTTTTACAAAGCCACATAACGTTAAATTATTCATAGCGTGGGCTTTAAGCAGGCAAGAAGCAACTGCATACAACATTCATAACGCGAGATATATCAGATTTATTGCCTTTAGGAGTTGCAGCTTCTTGAGCCGCCTAGCACAATGCACGAGCTCTATGCAAAATATCGCATATTAAACATAAATTAAAATTATGTTCCCATGAATGAGAATCTATGTACTTTGAGATTGTAATCACTAAAGATGAGAATTCCTTGTAGAATTATGGAGAACTTCCCATTACATTATTTAAATATATATTAGAGTTATGTATTGCTCGCATAACCTTACAAAAAATAATTGTGCGTCTAGTGCTGTAATCTCTGTATTAGGCTTCAAAATTTTCAATCCTCCCTTGAAAGCATTTTTCAAACAATTTTGTACCAATTACCTATATTTAGATTTTAATTAAATACTTTTCAATCATCGATGAATAGACCTTTCAATATTAATATATAAATAAAATTTATTACAGTATTTAATAAAATAATAAAATATGAATGATTATCACAAATTTGTCGTTTATTTTCTGCATATTAACGTAAATACCTACGACTACATAATATATATTATGTATGTGTATATGTGTATACGATTCAATATTGTTTCATATTGGTAATTAAAATTTAAAATTAAAATCATGGTTAACATAAAATGAATTAATTTTATTATTACATTCAAAGAGAATTTAATAACACATACAAAGAACTTTAATTATATACTGTATATAATTAATATCATTTAATTATTTGAGTACCAATAGGTTATATAGGTCCCGAACAATATGTCCCAGTTAGATACGGGTTGTTTTTACCTTTCGCTAAGAGAGGTATTGGATTCATGCTAATAATCGCATAACCAGATTTTAATGATAAGGCAGTGGTCACACTGGACAAGTGGGATCGACTAATGCCGATTGATTGCGATCAATTAAAAATTAAACTAACACTAGCTTATGGGAATGGTCACACTGCATGCCTCCACTATGGTCGAACGATGTCGAACGTCGACGAGCGGTTTGATATATCAAACATGTTTGATTTTCTAGTCGATCGATACGCATGCTCATTGTTGTCATATTTTTCATACCAACTTAACTGTTTTGACATTTGTGTACAGGTTAAAAAGAATATTGTTAGAATATTACAGCCATATTACTAGTATCATGACGGAAATGTGGAGAGTTAATGAAATAGACCATAGATAAAAAACCGTGTAAGAAATAATGTACAATTTTATAAAGAAAGCACACCAGAATACAGTAATAATTGTAAGACAATGAAAAAATTATGGATGCAAATTTCCCTAATTTTAAAAACAAAAACTCATAAGCTTTGTCATTTATTTAAATATTCCTGAAAACATATATTTGCGGCGTTTCAGTGCAAGAAAAAAATATTTTTTAAGTTGGTATCATTTTTGTGGAAATATTCACGTCGATTCATGCAGTGTGACATATCTCCTAAAATTTCGGTCGGTCGCTATTGATCTACGACAGTTGATCTTGGTTGATCGATGGCATTCTACTCAATGTGACCACAGCCTTAAGCACGTTTTAAGGTCCCTACAATTCGATTTTAATATTTTAACGATGATGTCTGTGTGTGGATGTATGTGTGTGTGTATGTGTGTATGTGGGGAGGTTGGAAGGACGATTTCTCAAAAACTAAAATACTTAATATAACGTATTTCTCAATCGGACATTACTGGGTAGAGCTGAAAAGGTTTTGGTAATAATTGGACAACAGAAAGTAGCAAATTCTTAAAAAAAATCTTTTAAATATTATTTTTTGAAAAATTTTGTTCTTTGGTATTCAAGAAGAGTAAATTCTCTATCTGATACATATAAACATTTTTTATATCTTTTATAGATTTGGAGATAAAGAAATATAGGGTATATAATTATATGTTGTAATAAATCACACAACCCAAATAATGTCATGGAAACCAATTAAAAATTAAAATGTTTGTAACTGACAGATAATTGTCAGTGTTAAAAATCTAGTGACATTATTGAAGTTTTTTCTGGTACATTATATTATTTCTTATTGTTGTTAAAGTTAAATATTTAAAATTATAGGTATATTACATATATCCTTCAAAAATACTGTCAATCCCAACAATGATTTGGAAACATTTCGAAAAATTAGTAGAGGACAAAATTTCTTCATAAAATGAATTTAAAATTTAAAAATCTAAATATGATGAATAGGTGTAAGTAGAATTTTAGTGTAGAGTGTAGGTATACAAGAAATGTTAAATACAATAGGATGCGAGCAGTCATGTGACTTTGTTGGCCTTGAAAAGCAGATATGGAGGCCCGTGTCAGAATGAAAACTAGTAGTTATGTACATAGATGTCAAATATCATAATTTTTCATTCTAAATTTAGTGATTTTCCAATTCCCTGTGGTTTATTTTTCTCAACAAGTAAATTCCACAATCCTGGTGACAAATTAACTAGGTACGTGAATTTAGAAAATCTTGAAATTTTTAATGAACATTTGACATTTATGTAGATAATTATTAATTGTCATTCTAACACGGGCCCCCTTATCTGCTTGTCAAGGCCAACAATGTCACATGACTGCTCACGCCCTATACTTATGTAACCAAAATCGTAAGTGGCGAGAGGTATTGTGCTGGCCACAACTGATTTTTTATTTAGTTTCGGAACATTAACGTAAATTATTGTAAATGCATATTCATAGCAACGAACAAAATTATCGATGATACCACTTGATACTAAATACAAAACTAATCTTTTGAAACAAGAATAGTTAGATTATAGTCGGTATCGAACCGTTGAAGTTTTATTGTCGAACCAAACTCCAATATACAACTTGTTAGCCGTTGAAGTGATAATGAAACTACTGTTTCGATTGAATACTTTGATGCTTTGTCTATAAACCGATTGAAGATCTGTAGAAGGAATGCTTACTCGTTAATGCAATTTCTCCCCAGAGTCTAAAAGAGATCCTCCGTTTGTATGTGGCGCAGTAAAAGCATTTAAATGCTTCTTTTAGAGAGTTTATAATGGCCCTAGTAATTTTTAAGATTAAAGTGTTTTTTACGTTATTATCGTGATAAATTATTTGGCTAATTAAGCTGAATGCTTTCCCACGTCGTCCTGGAGACTTTCAAACAGAAACAGCAAACAGCTAATTAGAATTTGCTCAATTAACTTTAATTCAGGACAGTTCCACTAGGTTTATTTCCTGATTTTTATATTTACGCCCAAGAGCTTAAATAAACCCTTGTAAGAGTTTTTAAAAGTTGTTTTACCAATTTGCATTAAAATTACCTAAAAGTTTTAAACTCCAAACATATATTTCAACATATTTATGTGAAGTGGAATGGTTAAGTGTTCAAATTTTCCTGAAATTTCACTGAAGTAAGAACTTTGCTGTTGGAAATAGTAATTCGAAGAAATTCATCGTTTCAGTTAAAAATAAAGAAAATGACGCTTGGCGGCCAACCGGTTGTATATGTATAAATAATTTCTACCCTGACCGAGAGTAAATCTCGATTTTTTTGGAAGACAACACACCATTTCACCTCTAGAGGTGAATTGTGGACATAAAATTCTATATTTTTTTGTGAAATTAACATTTTGCACACAAAATAGTAATACACACTCAGGAGAGAATGCCATTTGTCCTTCAATGCTTTGTAGCCCTCGAGTTTTGCCCTCTAACTACAAATTACAGCTCTGACAAAATTATGCATTTCTCTCCCTTGCTGTACAATACGTTTATTACAAATTCGCATAATCAATTTTATACATTACTTAAAACTACGGTTCTACTACTACTTAACACTGTAATATTAAAATTACTTACCTATACTTAATGTAAGGCCAAAATGTCTCAATTAAAAACACACTAGATACATAGTTAAATAATTAAATCACTACACCAACTTTTAAAGTTACACTTTATCTATTGAAACCGGAAACTTGTTTCTAAGTAATACTTCAATAATGAGGATGAATAAACATGGTATTTAATCACAACTGAGTCACAAAAAATAAAAGTTAAATTGTAATGTTTAAGGATTTAATATAAAACGTATATTGCACGCAATTCACTTTTGTGTATTACTGAACCATACACAAAATACGAAGATGTTGTCCATTCAAATTGTAATCATAACTAAATGAAATATTGTGCAAACATGATTTTTCTAGACAAATCAGCACGTGGCGTAGTGATATTCTATGTTAAATACAGAAGATACATGACTACACTACAAAAATGTAATGTCGCTTTTAATTATAATTAAAAATCGTCTTAAATAGTATTTTTACTTCCTTGTACGTAAGTAAAGGAAGTATTGTAATCGCGAAAAATTTCGGTTTTCAGATTTCAGCGGAAATATCCATTTTGATCATCCCTGAATCCATTTTGATTAATTTCGGCGTGACGTCTGTACGTACGTACGTATCTCGCATAACTCAAAAACGGTAAGCCGTAGAAAGTTGAAATTTTGTATTTAGGACTCCTATAACATCTAGTTGTGCACCTCCCTTTCTGGTTATTACACAATTTCCAGAAGTGGCACTTTACATGAAGCCTATAATAGATTTTAATGAAAAACTGTTTTAAAATATAATCCAAAACTTTTCAAATTTGGTATACAAGACTTTTATGTCAATCGAAATAACATAATAGATTTTGGTTAAAATAGGCTAACCGGAAGTGATACATTACTTGAAGTTATTAACAGTTTTTCTTGAATAAAATGATTTTATTTTGATTTTAGAAATAAATGCTTCAAATAAAAGTTTTAGAGAATTAATTTATGCGTCTAGCACATCAAGTATTATTAAATTAGCCCTTTGTATAAGCAAGATATCTAAATTTAAAAATTATATACTTTTTTGTTTTTGTAATAAAGCTTGCTATGGATTAGAACAAAAAATGTTCATGTCAAATTACGTTAAATACGTGCAATTTTATGATTCGTACAATAACAAATATTATATTTTTATTGTGAAATTAGTCATATTCATTGTTGTAATCAAATATTTCTTTGTTGTAATCAAAACTCTCTTTAAAAAGAACCGGGTTAGATTATGGTCGCTATTTATCTTACTGTTTTGAAGTTAAAATTAATATTTTGTAATTTATTTATTAAAAAAATATGTATAGTTTAATAATTGTACAAGGAAGTCGTGTGGTGTCCACATCAGATTTTTTATATTTAAATTTTAATTTTTTCTATAGCAGACTTTAAAAATAAGAAAAACTAATTATAAATTGATTGATTATTTAAGCACAATTTTAAAATTTAATATAAATTGTGGTTGTATTGCAAGAATAGAACTTTGTGGTGACGATATATGTACAATTATTGAAGTTATTAACACAAACCGTTGCAATGTATTTAATTAAATTTAAATAAAAAGTAAAGTAGTTCATCTACCCTTGCTGTTAAAATATTATTTTATATATCCTTGTGGTTAAAGTGTTACTAGATCCACTATTTTGAGTAGACAAAAGTACACTTTATAATCTGCTATACAAAAAAAAAATATTAATGCTTTATCAGCGAATAATTAATATAAGAAATCAAAAACATTTTTAATTTTGCATGTACAATTTTGTTATAAAAAATTAAATTATTATTGATCAAACTTATAAAAATAAAACTTCTTTTTGTTCAATTTGCGAATGATCCGGTTTTAATTTTTTCAAAAATTATTTAAATGAAAGTAGTAATAAAAAGAAATAATAACAATATGTTGTAATTTTCGTAAATAATTGAATAAAAAGATTGGCATCATTTTCAATAATAGGAAAACAGTTTGTCCATAACCTACGTTAATTATATAAATAAACGTAGGCGATAGTTTCTTACATGTTAAGCTATATGAAGTTTGACGTCACATTCTGTTTCAAATCATGTGAGTTTTTTAAAATATTACACACATTTCAATAATAAATTGTAAAATATCTAAAGCCCTTTTCACATTAGATATTTAAGATAGAATGTTTAAGTGAGGCGGACTTTAAGATCTAGAGTGAACGCGCAGATATAGTTGGGGGAAGAAATATTTGGAACTGACTTATGCAGGGTTTACAATCTTTTATGGACGGTTGGGTTTGTTTGTGGTCAAGACTCATAAATTATTCGAACTTGAAGGCATCAATTTTAGGGTAAGAAATGGGCCGTATTTAATAATGATGTTAGAAAAGTGTGTTTTAAACGTATTGTTATTTGAATACAGATTTAAAAGTAGGTAATTAGGAAACATCTTATAATATTTTAATCTCTTTTCACTTTACAAACTGACGTTAGAGGAAATACACTTAAAACGAATTATTATTTTAATATAGATTTAATAGTCCATCTTGAATGCAAATTTCGGGTACGGCCCAGGACAGAAAACTCTACCTGGCTCCGAGTACCATTACCGCAAAGTCCATAAAACTTTATAACGACCAATTGGCAGAATAATCAGTTTCAAATATATCTTCCTCCAACTATACTCACTTTATCATCGCGTATCTTTAAGACAGAAATTTGCGTCTTAAAGAGCGGTCACGTGATATTCGCTGCCAACATACAGCTGTTAAAGTATTAAAGGATATTTTTTTAAAAATTTATTTAATTATTCGTCTCCAATTTAGTATAAAATAAGTATGTACATGTAAAATTATAAAAAAATACTCTACAGAGATAAAGAATATAACATCGATATTTCTTGCATATCCGCTACTTGTTTAAAAGAATGATAGACCTTCCACTTGGTAGTTCCAGAATTAAATAATGGTTAAATTCAGCTCGACCCTTCCCATTTTCCACAATTTATTCCACCATTTTTGACAGTTGTCATTTTCATCACCAAATTTTGATACCAAATTTTATATTCCAAACTGACAATATCCATGGCGATGTAAATATCTAGTGTGAACACCAACGAATCTTTAAGATCATAGATTTTTAAGTCCAATTATCTTAAACATCTAAATAAAAACAATATGCATATGATTACTTTCAGAATTACAAATTTATTCAAAAAAATTCAGTAAAAATTTCCTGCAGATTTCCTTGGAGATCTCTCTCAATATTACTTTCTTCTCTCCAATCTGCTAACTTAGTAATGCACTCCCTTATTTCTGCACTCTTTATTATACATTTGCCCCCTCTTTACCCTTTATAACCTTAACCTTCTTCATCACTAGAGACAGGCGGTCAAAGTGCGAATTACTGACTGGACTAACAGGAATTAGTTTGATGGATATGCTGGTGTGTACATTGTGCCTACTAGATAGGAGAAGGGTTACTTGTAGTGTTAAGGGATGAATGTAAGACACAGTGGTTGTTTTGGTTTCTGGAGATGTCAAAGGTTAATGTGCGGATGTGGAGTGACCTTTAAAGGAATGGAGAATATGCTACAAGACGGAAATTAGATTTGAGTCTCAGTAAACAAAATATAAATAAATAGTGCTTTGGTTGCCGACGCCGGTTGCCTCCAAAAATAGTAGCCACAGCAGCAGTTATGGAAACCAGCGTTTTATGCGTTAGTTTAAGATATATTTATTAGAGAAAGAGCCAAATTCAAGCTCATTATTTAACAATTAAAATTATATAACAATAAATGCAATATTCGCATTAGAATAATTTTAACGTGTAGTAGACTTCATTTAGCCGGCGCTGGCTGCAGATACGGGCAGTCAAAGCAATACCAAATAAAAATGTAATAAAAATAAAAACAATAAATTTATCATTACGGCTTGTAACCCATTTCTGGGTGTGCAAATCTGTTTTTCCTTGCAGGTTTATGCTATTTGAAAATTGGAAATAATTTTCAAGTCGTCATCGTATCGATTACAGCTACTAGATAACAGCTACTAGATAATACCTAGCTGACTCGTCCACCATATCAAAGCCAAAATGTACGCAGGAAATTATAAAATAAAAGTGGATTTTTACCTAATGGACGTAATGTTTTCGGTCAACAAATTCGACAGTGGTTTCAGTTACTAAGCATGAATTAGGGTCCCCACAACACGTTTTTACTAATGATGTTTGTGTGTCTGTGTGCGTGTGTGTCTCTGTGTGTGTGTGTGTGTGTGTGTCTGTGTGTGGCTCTGTGTATGTCTCTCTCTCTCTCTGTGTGTGTATGTGTGTATGCGTGCGCGCGCATGTGTGTGTGTGTGTGTGTGTGTGTGTGTGTGTGTGGTGTATGTGTGTATATGTGACTTTTTTTTCTTCCACGACAACTCATATCAAATTCCCAAAACTTTTTATTCTCCGTATTTAAGCTTTGTGCATTCAAGTAAAGATTTTGGGTAATATTGGACAACTGGAAGAGATACTTTACTTAAAACCCATTACAGTTTTTAATGAACTATATTAAAATATAATTCAAAACTTATCAATTTTAGTATTTAGAATTTTATATTAAAAGGAACAACATATTAGATTATAACTAAAATTGATAAACTGGAAGTGATACTTTGTGACGTGCAACCGCCGCGTGAGCGATTGGGGTTGCTTTTTACGCACCCTAGCTGTTTCGGTGTGCGGCCGCTAGCCTTTACACAGTGGAGGTGGGAGCGGGTTAAGTTCGGTGATCAACCCCCAAAAGGGGTTGAATGGGCGCCACGTAATTTTTGTCCGGAAAATTACGAAAAGGTTTTAAATAAAGTTTACCTACCGTGAATATAAAAACATTGCCTGAAAACGAGAGAAAAGGCTTGTACAAATAAAAGAATACTCCAAAGCTAAGATTAATAATACTTTAATGAATGTAAATTTTAAAGTAAAGAAGAATGTATAAATATGAATATAAATAAATGTGACGACGCGGATATATCCGACCCGACAGTACAATTATACGAAGGAAGTTGGCCAACCGACAACGCAGGGCAAGTACAGCCAGTTGAATATGCGAGGACGAATAGTCCGCGACGTATCGTAGAACAAAGTACTTACAACAGTGCCGAATCTGTGCCAGGCACAATATAAATAAAACCAAAAACAACACAAAGTTGCACACTGGATCAAATCAATCCAATAATAAGTATAACAGTAATAATAATATAAATGAAAAATCCAAAAATAATATTGCACTCCAAAAGTGAGTGCAAAATAAAAGTGAACGAAGCTAAGGTTAAACCAATTTTCAGGCACTCCAAAAGTTAAATGCACAATAAAAATGAACAAAAATTAAAGTTAACAAGTTTTCCAACGTCTTCAGTGCCTCAAATAAAAGTTGTTAAAAAAAAATATAAAAGATGTCTGTACGACTTATCTCTAGTGGCGGTAGGTAGCCAGGAATGGTGGTGGGGATGACTGCAGTCAGTCAGCGGAATGCGGACGATGCCAGGCAGCGTCACACCAGCTGGAGATGTCCACCCGTAAGCTAACTGTCCCCCGACGATGCCTTCAGCCCGTGGCGAGATGTTGGAAGATGTTACGAACAAAAGAAAAAAAGGTCGCGAACCACTAACACTTAAATTGATCCCCACGTGGGAACTCCGCGGGAGGTTGATTCACAAATCACCAAAAACCTCCTAACGAAATACGTAATCCGGCGATTGATCCCCAAATAAGGGTAATATTCCCTACGAATATTTTACACTCGACCGGAATTACTTTAAGTCATTCTGACCCGCAACTCAAATTTTCTTCCACACGTTCGCCCGCTTGAAGTTACTTACGATAAGTCCCCGGATCTTACTTAAGGCAGGGAAAAATAATTTAAATTCCGGAAAGAGAGAAAGAGGGTAACCATAGCCTTGCGCACAACAAATCTACTTAAATAAAACGTGTTACGCTCATAATTTTTAGTATAGGATAGGGGTAATTTAAGGATAGTAGGATGGGATAATAGTTGTATGTTAATGTTTTAAATAAATAAACTAAATTAATACAAAAATAAATCCAACCAATTTAAGTCTATTTATTTACCAGTCAATTTCAAAATTTACCGCCGCTACACTACGTTGTGAACGTAGCGCTCAGCTTATACGATCACCGCAAAGATAAATCTAATTAAGAAATGTCACCAGAAATTAACCTAAAACTGAAACTAGAATAATAAACTGAGAAATAGACTATTTAATTTTGACAAATGAAGCTACCAAATTTAAAGAAACATTAAGTACGTGAATTTAATAGAACTATGAAGTATAAATAATATCATTACGGCATAAAATATTGTTTTTCAGGTCATGAATGGAAACGAAGGAACGGCAGGTATAAAATTAAGGAAATTGGAACAAAGGACCAAATTAGAACGTAACAACTTTACTTGAAGCTCTGAATAGATTTTTATGAAAAATATTTCGATATAATCCAAAACGTTTTTATTGTGGTATTTAAGACTTTTGTATTAACGAGAACAACATTTTTTCTAAAATTGATAATATATTAAAATATGATCCAAAACTTCTCAAATTTGGGATTTAAAACTCGTATAAAATTTGAAACAGCATATTTGATTTGGACTATATATGATAAACCGGAAGGGTAGTTAATTTGGAGTTCTTAACCGGTGTTCGTAAACGTGATAAAATATAATCCAAAATTTCGTAATACAGATTTTTCTATTTATTGGAACAACAAATTATATATTGTGTTACAAACGATCAACCGGAAGTGATACTTTACTTAAATCTCATTGCTATTTTAAATATGGAAAGCGCGGGAGGTCATGTGCTGGCCACATCAGATTTTTTATAAAGTTATGTAGTAACTATTTTTCATAATTAAATATAACTTCCATATTTATCATATTATATTTATTTAAAATAATAAAATAAAAAAAATACGGACCCTTAAGATTTATGTGGTTAGAAAAAAATATATGTATTTCATAAGTAATAAAATATTAAAATATTTACCTGTAAAAATTATAAACATTTCTTAAATAATTTGAACAATTTTCTGCAGCACAATCCGTCATTGCTGATAATTTTTGTAATTAATAATATTGTAACACTGATATTGAATGATTGATTTTGTTTTCTTTATATTTATCTATATTTATTTATATTATTCACAATTTCTTTGGTTTCTTTACCTATAAATTGTAAAGAAGCTTTGTTTACAATTAATATCCATCACCGATATGCAGTGACCTATCAGGATGGGAAATAGCCCTGAGGTTAGGATATAGCATCTTCCCGCCCTGAGGTTGGAAAGCTGATACTTTCTAACCTTTTGGAAAATGAGGTTAACAATAACTAACGTCCCAAATTTTTAAAGTCGGAAATCCCTCATATTACTCATCGATTGTAAATCAAATTGTTTTCCCTCTCCCGATAATATAGTTTGAAAAGCTTCTAGATGTTGTGTTAAGCAACTTCAAAATTTTGACATAAATATTATTACCTGTCTAAAAATCTTTAAAAAAAGTGAGATTTAAAAAAAATATATTAAAAAATATTGTTGTTCTTGACGAGTTCTGCATTGGCTAAACTTCATGTACTTATTTCTGTTACATCCTGTATACTAGAGGAATTAATTGGCATGTAGTAAATTTAAAACTTTCAGTTAATTGGATTTTCAAGGTACAAAAAAACTGTTCTTGAACAATAGACGAAAGAAGCTTTTACAAAATAAAAAGTCAATAAATTACACCGTATAAAAAAACTCTTTCAACTAAACACATCCACCCGTCAAGCATTCCTTTGATCTTCTCTTTACACCAAAATGTAACAAGATAAACACTAGACTACTGCTTTTGATGTATTCTAAATAGTGTGCGGGAACCTCAATTCAATTCAAACTATATTGCTAGTAACTTCCGGTTTGAATAGTTCCCTGAACAGTGTCACTAGGTCACTGCATAAAGAACGAATTGAAAAAATCCTACAGGCTATGAAACGACACTACAGTCTCAAAACGCAATTCGCATATGGAAAGTTGGATCGGCGAAGGAGCCGAAAGCGTTTTGGAAGGATTTACAGATGGCGCCACACGCACATTTCTCGCATAGAAATCGTTTTCGCGACCCGAGACCGAACCGTATACAAACCAATGCAGGATTTCTAAACTCCAATGGAAAGAACGAATTGATGAATGATGTTTTAAAATTACAAAAATAAGATGCCGGATGGATTCCATCACTCAAAAGGACATTGATCCCAAATAAATATAAGGAATAGCCTTGTGTTTTTTTATAATTTTGTACTAATGATTATTAATAATGGTTCAAATTTAGCACTCTTTTTACATTTCTTTAAGAGAGGTATTGGATTCATGCTAAAAATCGCATAGTGTGTGTGTGTGGGGGGGGGGGGGGTGTTGGAATGACGATTTCTCAAAAACTATAATACTTAATATCTGTGTGTGGGGGGGGGGGATGTTGGAATGACGATTTCTCAAAAAACAATAATACTTAATATCTGTTTAACTACGTATTTCTCAATCGCACATTACTGGGAAGAGCTGAAAAGATTTTGGTAGCTACTAATTGGACAACCGGGAGTAGCAGATACTGAAATTCTTCTAAATATTATTTTTAGAAAAAAATTGTTTTTGCTAGTATTAAAGAAAAGTAAATTCTATATGTGATATATAAATATTTTAAAATATATTTTATAGATTTATAGATAAAGAAATATGAGGGCCCGTGTCTGAATGATAGCTAGTAATTATGTACATAAATGTCAAATATCATAATTTTTCATTCTAAATTTATTGATTTTCCAATTCCATGTAGTTTATTTTCCTTGACAAGTAAATTCCGCACTCCTGGTGACAAATTAACTACGTGAATTTAGAAAATCTTGAAATTTTTAATGAAAAATTCTGACATTTGACATCTATGTACATAATTACTAATTGTCATTCTGACACCGTGCACCACATCTGCTTGTCAAGGCCAACAGTGTCACGCGCCCTATCCTTATTTAACCAAAAACGGAAGTGGCTAGAGGTATTGTACTGGCCACAACAGATTTTTAAACTAATGGATCTCATCTAAAAATTACAAAATAAAGTGATATGTATTTATAATGAATTATTAATAAAAGAATGAAAGCTATTTCTATGGTTACTAGAGACGCTCATTAGACTAAAGAATAGTGCCGAATTCGGCCCAATGTATTTAAAAATTAAGGTAGAACCATAATATTTTTTTATAACTACTGGGAGTAGAAATCGGTATCTTTGATGTCAAAATTATAACTAAGGAGAAAATATATCAAAAATAGACCCTAGAGAGAGTTTATATTATTTTGATAGTTCTGTTGATAATCTAGATAAAATACCATAGAGTACAATAATGATACAAATAAAAATGTACAAATAATTTAACATTGCATAAAGTAGGTAATTTCAAAAAATACCTATTCAACAAATTCCTCTTGATTGAATACTTAACCTGTGATCTGTAATAGTACTTACCGAAATTAAAAAAGTTACGTGAAATTTAAATTGAGATTTGACAACGCGATAAAACGTTCTATAATTTTCAATTACGAACTTTTTCACATAAAATTTAATAATCTTTTCAAGCTACGGGACAATATTGAAAATTCAATTACTTTCACACTAAACAAATAATTCTGTATAAAATCAATTTACTGTATAAACAAAACAATATATCAACAATTTGATTAATAGCAAACTTCAGATTTTCATTAAATTATAATCTTAATTTTTATATGAAAGTTATAAGTCACACCTTCCGCCACCTTTAGGTAAAGAAGATATTGTCCTTGGTCAAAAAATTCAATGATGAGTTTTTAGTGAATATGCACGTTATAGGGTCCATATAATATGATTACTATTTTTACGATGATGTCTGTATGTGTATGTGTGTATGTGTCTATGTATGTGTGCCTCTCTCTCTGTGTGTGTGTGTGTGTGTGTGTGTGTGTGTGTGTATGTGCGTGTGTGTGTGTGTGTGTGTGTGTATATGTGTGTGACGAAAGTTTCGGATCGCATATTTCAATACTACGGTTCCAAAAATTATAATGTTTTCGTATTCCTTAAGCTTACATCCAGAAGAAGATTAGATTTTGGTTATAATTGGTCAACCAGAAGTACCCTCATTTGAAGATTTTAACAGTTTTTCTTGAAAAAACTCAGTTAAATATCATTTATTGACATTTAACGTTATTATAACTTAAAGAATATATTACTCTCTATACGATTTGATTGCATTTTATACTTCATATTCAATAGATATAGTGTTAAAGAATTATAAAGATATTAAATTTTAGAAATCAACCAGCTGTGCTAACCATGGAAACTGCTAATATATTCAGATAATTCATTATTGACAAATGTCAGTATTAATGAAAAGTAAATTAATGTGGCAAAAGTCACGGAAAGATACGGTATAAGGAATGAAAGAACAAGGAAAATAACTCTAGTATTAGAAGTTTCTAGAAAAATACAAGAGAGACGATTACATTGGTTTGAACATGTCATGAGGAGAGATGAAGAATATATTGGAAGAAGAATGAATAGCTTAGTAATAGAAGGTTGAAGAAACAGAGGAAGACCAAAGTTAAGCTGGAAGGACTGTATTGCGGAAGACTTGAGGGAAAATGAACTAAATGAGAACGACACGCAAAACAGAAATGAGTAGAAGAAGAAAATAAAAATAACGACCCTAGCGAATGGGAAACGCTAAAGAAGAAGAAGATAAGAAGATGTCAGAGTCAAGTGCAATTTGCATAGTTCCTTTATGAGATATTTTTACTGGAAATTTAGAATCTTTTGGAAAAAACTTATGTATGGAATTTATACATAATACACAGGATTGACGAAAGGTATTGTGCTGGCCACATCAGATATTTTAAATATGTTCAAAGTAGTTTTCTTCAACAACAATGGCCTGTATTTTGAGCACACTTCTATAATAAAAGTGCTTTTTCGTTCACAATTCTCATAAGAATACAATATAAAAGTATACTCAATAAAAGCGCGCACGTAATACTAAACACTATCCTTCACCATATTTTCCTTCCACTTCTTACAAGCACCCAAATAATTTTTTTTTCGAATGTTTTCAAACTAATTTCTAGAAAACTTAAAAACTACCAAAGCTGTGAAATAAAATTCTGATGACTAACAAAGCTGTCAGACTAATAACCTGGGACTAAAATAATATTGTCAATTTAACTTTAGTCTGACTCCAAAACTATAAGAGCAGTCAAATTATAAATCATGATTCGAAAATAATCTGTGGTTAATTCCGTATTTTCACTCACAACGATACTTTAAAAATTGATTATATAACTTCTAATTAACTTAACTTTCGTAACTTAACTTTAGATAAATATCTGTTTAAAATGTGTGCAAAATTTTGTTTTCCACGGACAACCTGATATTCTATTTATAATCATATGACCCTTGTATGTATTTATATACCTATATTTAATTCCGCTTGCAAAGAATTATAAGTTAAATTAAAAATAAATTGTAAGCAGTTACAAAAATATGTTTCATCTAGAGACTAAAATATTTTTATAAAATATTCTAATGGGGTGGAATATTTTTTACGTTTTAAATTTATATTACAAGAAGACAAACACGGCGGTTCTTATAAATGTCAAGAGAAGCTCTTGAACGAATGAGAGAAATTATCTGGAGAAAAATATAAATACGTTTAATTTCCCGAGTTAATCCTACTCGCTTCCAGACGATTTAAAATGAATGATGGGCGTTGGAAAATCGAAATATGCAAAATAATCCTGATATTGACATCCAAATTTACAATGGGTTTTGTTAAAGGGCTTAAGGCTGCGATTACACGTTTTAACCGAATGAAAGAGTACACCCGGTTACGAATAACTCACGTACTTTGCTTTCTAAATTTCACGAAGAGCACAAAAACTAGACGAAAGTTACGCAAAGTTTAATTTAGTTTTCTGATATTAAAGTCTGCAGTGGTTGATGGTACTCTACCGTCTGCTTATGAACTTCAGAATATATTAATAATGTGCAATAGCAAAACTAACCAAATTCTACGAAAGCAAAGTTTGCGTATTTACTCCCAAAAGAGAAATTTTCCATCTAATTTTATTTTGCACCGTAGAGGTGGATAAACGCGTAAGAATGTTAGGGCTTTGTAAAACATATCCAAACATCAGGTAGCCCAGTTTGAATATACAGGGTGTATCTGGGAAGACGAACCCCCTCTTAACTTTTTTATTATAAGGAATAGAAAATTTTTCTTCATATAGATGTTTTATTATAGTAAATATACTATTTGAGGACAGGTACAGAATTTCTTTATAAAATCAAGTTTACATGATACGACTATTAACTTTTATTTTTCAAATGGGAACCTAAAATTGTTCTACTAAAACAAAAACCGCAATTTTTTTCTCTTTTTAACGATGTACTACTTGTCATAAATGAATATGAAAAAATTCGAGAAAAAAAGATAATTGAGAAATATTAGAAACTATTTTTATTCAAATGTTCTAGGTGGCTATGCGAAATTAATGACAATAAAGCAGATGTTTATTTGTTACCTGTTTCACGAGCTTTGTAGAGTAATTTTTGAAATGTTTGCAAAGGATGAATTGATTGATATTTAATAAGCGGTGAATCAACTGCGATTCTAAGAAGAGCAAAGAGAATGTACCTTGAGCGTTTTCCTAGGCGCCGACAACAAGTTTACAAACACTTACCTTATTACATTTATATAATGTACATTGTGAAGTTATTTTATCTGGTTACATTTTGTTTAATTTCGCATAGTCACCTAGAACATTTGAATAAAAATAGTTTCTGATATTTTTCAATTATCTTTTTTTTCTCGATTTTTTTTTATATTCATTTATGACAAGTAATACATCGTTGAAAAGAGAAAAAAAATGGCAGTTTTTATTTTAGTAAAACAATTTTAGGTTCCCATCAAAAATTATGTACCTGTCATCAAATAGTATATAATAAAACTTCGATGAAGAAAAAAATTCTAATTATCATAATTCTTTATGATAGTATATAAATGTTGATTCCGTAATGCTCTGTAGTATTTGGAGAATCGTTCAAGATGGGGGGCCGCAGTCTATTTGGTTACATTATATCTTTTCCGAATTTTTAAATCATTTCTGAATAATGTTCTACTAGCAATTATCTTAAAATTCTAAATTATTGAGCACTTTGAATAAGTCTACTAATTCTAATTGGGGGCAAAAGTTTGGGTTGTCCATATTTTGGTAAATTAATAGGTACATATTACACTTTCTTTGCATTCCCCTATGGTTCGGTAAAAAATCGTCTGTCCAATATTTTGATCCCCAAAAACATTAACAATTTCAGGTTTCAGCTATCTGTCCAACTAAATAGATTTGCGTATCTTTCGAAACTTTTTCTAACAATTTTAATATGGTATAATATAAAACAACTATTATATATTTATTGTGTCTAGTGACAACTAGATTATACTTTATTTAGTAATAAAATTTGGAGCGTGAAATTTTTCTCAAAACTTTTGTTACATACTTTAATCCACAATGTTATAACATTTTTTACCTTTTACTTCTCATATATTAGAATACCCCATTCTCACAATCGCAATGTAATTTTGTGCACTTATGCGCAATTTGAAATAGAAAGTGTTTATTTGGCAAAAATAAGAATTTACAGGATTCATGAAAACCAACATTTATAATATACGCAAAATTCGCGCAAATAAATGAGTCGTCAGCAATTCTCACAACGCATTGAAAAGGGAGAAAAATTACAAACCATGAAATTTGATTCAACAGACAAATGCATTTTCAGTTAAATGTTCAAATAAAAAATGCGTAAATAACATTCCATTAATTAATTGTCTTTATGTGAAGCCACCCTCATTATTACAAACAAATTATACTGAGTTGTATTCATTGAACTCTGAAGCGTAAATTACAGCGTAACATATCTACAACATTTCACAATTTACAATTTTGGTTCACAATATAAATGATGATAATGTTTTATAGGATAGTGATAAAAGTTTATTTGTAGTTTTATTTATACATTATCCATTTAATTTCAAATTTAGTTATTTGTTATTACGTTGTCAATAAATACTAAAATCAAATAATTTTTATATTTGTGTAATTATGTATTTAGAGTTACAAATATATTTGATGTCAAAAATTATGACAGAAGTAAAACATTTCGATTTAGGGAAAAAATGTGTCAAAAATAAACACTCATAATAATTAGGCCAGCTTAAATAGGATGTTCATTTTAAATGGGCCACCATTGCTATCACGAAAACTCAAACAGCTATACAAAGACGTTTAAATGAGCAAACAATTTCTATTTTACAGACTTTAGAAAAGAAAATTTATTTTTTCGACCAGTTCTCAAAATACGGGACCAAACTTTTTACCTCTCGCTAAGAGAGGTATTGGATTCATGCTAAAAATCGCATATCCAGATTTTATTGAATAAGCACGTTTTAAGGTCCCTACAATCCGATTTTAACATTTTTACGATGATGTCTGTGTGTGTGTGTGTGTGTGTGTGTGGATGTGTGTGTGTGGGATGTTGGAAGGACGGTTACTCAAAAACTATAAGCTTAAAATTTGTTTAACAACGTATTTCCCAATCGGACATTCATGGGAAGATCTGAAAAGGTTTTGGTAACAATTGGACAACCGGAAGTAGAAGATTCTTGAAAAAAAATCTTCTAAATATTATTTTTTGAAAATTTTTCTTGATAATATTAAAGAAAAATAAATTCTCTTTCTGATACATTTAAATATTTTTATATATATTTTATAGATTTAGAGATAAAAGGAATATAATATATAAAATAATGTTGTAATTAATTTTACAACCGAAAGGATGCCATGAAAAATAGTTGCAAATTTAAATTATTTGTAACTGACAGATAAATGTCAGTGTCAGAAATAATGAGTAATGAAACAAAAATGTATTTGGAGAATCCCTTAATTCTTGATCTGTGACTATTATGGTGATGACAAGTCTAGGTTGAAGGACTTAAATTTGTTTCAAACATTATGGGACAATGTACACCAGTACTGTAGACTAGAGTAACTTTGAATTGCGAAAAAGCTATCAAATTCTTCTCAAGTAAGTTGTAAATATTGACAAAATTACACATCGATATAAGAATAATCGGAGTGCAATCTATCCGTCACTTTATTAAAGGGAATTAGTGTTATTTAGATATAACATGTATGAAAAAATAAAATGTAAAAGAAGATATGTAAGAATAGATGCACAATCCATATATACATTTTAGACCGCCCAAAATTAATGTTTTTACTAGAAGAATATGAAGAGAAAGTAAACAACGTTGTTCGAATTGAAAATTGCTGTTACCAGCCTAATATTTATATATGGTAAACTCTACTTTGTAATTTATTGTAACATAATTTATGGTAAAATATCTTTATGTTGAGACATGCTATTATTGAATAATAAAGAAGTTTATACGTCATAGATTTATGTGAATATATTATTTGTATTTATAAAAATATTCTTTGCTTTATGCATACAGCCAGGTAAAATATACGGCGAGAGGTTATGTGCTGGCCACATCAGATTTTTTTATTTTAAATGAGAACATATACTTTTTAAAAAAAATAATTTTTGTTTAATTTATTATAACTGTGTATGGCCACTTATGTAAATAAATAAAATTAAAAAAATACTAATAAAGGCGATGTAACCCAATATTAAATGGCGGAAAATTTATTTGTTGAAAATGTAATTTGCTAGCTATATGACGAACTGATATTCACAAATGTCATCGAGAGAGTTATACAGTTGTCAAATATAACATGTGTGTCTCTCATATCCCTTTTATTGGTCTGGAAAGTTATACAAAATGAATTTATAGATAGGTACAGTTATTTGCAGATTGTGGAATTAATTTTGAACATTTTTTTTTGGTCTAAAAAAATATTTCAAATTTAACAATGTTATGAACATTCATCACAAAACTTTGAAAGCATTTTTGACATGCAAATGATATAAACGCACCATAAAATGACATAGAAACAGTACAAGTTAAATTCATGTGCAAAGTCATTCAACAAATTTTACTTCCGATTGCTTGTTTTCCTGGGCTTCTTGAACGCACCTAATGAAAAATAAATGAATGTGGCATAGATGAGGATGTTGAAATAGATGTTGGGAAAGACAGAAAAAGATATGGTGAGGAGTGAAAGAATAAGGGAAATAACTCTAATGTTAGAAGTTTTTTAGAAAGATACAAGAGAGACGATTACATTGGTTTGAATATGTCATGAGGAGAGATGAAGAATATTTTGGAAGAAAAATGAATAGCTTAGTAATAGAAGGTTGAAGAAACAGAGGAAGACCAAAGATAAGATGGAAGGACTGTATTGCGGAAGACTTGAGTGGAAGAAGAAAATAAATAATAGCGACTCCTATCGAATGGGAAAAGCTAAAGAAGATGTCAATGTCAAGTGCAATTTGCATAGTCTGTTTATGAAATAATTTTGCTGGAATTTTAGAATCTTTTGCAAGAAAATTTATGTACGTAATTTATGCATAATACACTGGATTGACGGAAGGTATTGTGCTGGCCACATCAAGTTCACTTGACCAAATATTTAAACACAAAAGTAAACCTAAATTTACCCAAAACACAAAAAACAGTCTATCTAAAGATCTTTCTCTTTTTTACTCAAAAAGAAAAAAAAATGAACTATTTACCTCAATCATCTTAAACTTCTATAGAAATGCATTTCTAATGCACTTCCCCATTTCCATTCTTCGTCGGTCAGTAAAAATCAATAGGCGGTATCTCGGTCCCATTTAGCGGTATTTAACTCCAATGTAGGGCACAGGGCAAAGAGCAGGAGATCGGTATGTACTCCCAGCGCTTCGGCTGCGGGATGGATTGACAAGTTACCGTTCGTTCACCGCCGGGATAATGACCGGGGGGAATGAATTGCTCCCGAATTCTTTGTTCCGCTGTTGAATATTTATTTGGACAATTTCGCAATGTTTGCTGTGTAGGATGTGTAAAACAGTTTGTAAATTGTTTCACCGGGGGAGAATTTTGGCAGCCAACAGCGATTTACTTCAAGGGATTTTTTTTTAGTTTGCGCAATAAAAGGAAGAGAAAAATTGTACATACACTGTTGTTGATACGTTGTTTATTTTCCTAGAACTTGGATTCAATAATTTCTCACGTATTAAGTTATAGGTGTTCTGTATTCTGTATCAATAACTAGTTTTGGGTAAAATGAATTCAAAATTCTCTAGTTTGCAAATTTGTACCACAAAACCTGTATTGGAGCCTTCCTCATACTCAAAACAGCGTTAATACAAGTTACATTTTGAAGTCAAACTGCGGATTTTGAAATTTTTTTCAATATTACGTATCAGAATAGCTATGGACTATTTTAAACGGTGTTATATTTAATGAGATAATACAATGAATTTTTGTGCTGCTAACCTAACTTTTAATATACATATTCAAATTGTATTAAAACATGGTACTTACGAGTTTTATTTAATTATTTACCATCATAAAGTCTAGTTATATTGCCCAATAGAAGTTTTATGTAGTAGTAACTGATTTAATAATAATAATAAAAAAAACTTTAAATAAAATCAATCAACCGCCTGGGTGATTAATTGGTAATTATTATTCGCCAAATATTCGGCTATTTGGCCAAGGAAACCGCCGTATTCGGCCTGAATCAAAATACATTATTCGTTGTAAGTCTAGTCTAACAACGACTGCAAATGCTTTCGTGTGTGTAAATATATTTTAAAAATGTATAAATAAATCAAATTAACTTTTTATTTATAATTATTTTTTAATTCTCTTTACATATTTGTAAACTAAGTTTAGGTATCGGTTTAATCGTAATTGACATTAACTATCATATTTCAAATGTAACACCCTATATATTTTTACATGCGTGAAATTATTGATTCAACGATATGTTTGAAGTTAATTTTTATTGAAAAAATAAATTACTAAAACGTAAGAGAAAATTACGAATAATTAACCTGATAAACCATATCAGGCTGTGATAACAAATTGATCATTTTTTTGTAACAAAATACGCAATCTTACATCAATATCTTATTACTTAAACAATTAACTTAAATTTTACTGAATATTACCTCAACTGTTTTTACAGCTTGCCTGATATGGGTTAGCCGTTTAATTATGTATTGTTTCCTCTTACGTTTTTGTAATTTATTTCTTCAATAAAAATACACTTTAAGCATATTTTTGAATTTGTAATTTTACATAAATTCCAAATATATCGTGTCCCACTTGAAATAAGATAGTTAATATCACTATCGGTCAAACCAGAAGCGCTAACTTCATACCAAATACCATAATTTGTAAGTCCTTAAACCTAGTTTACAAATATTTAAAGAGAATTAAAATATAATTATAATTAAAAAAGTTATACTGATTGGCCCGTTCTTCAGTGTCACTTATATATATATATATATATATATATATATATATATATATATATATATATATATATATAATCAGCTCTACATTAGTCTCTATAGTCTATATATTATTATTATTATTAATATATTTATTATTTGACAAACTTTTTGTTTGGTATACGAGTATACGTACTAGTAATACTCTGGAGGCATGCAGTTAAGTATATCGGGTATCCATTTTTTTATGAACCAATGGAAATACAGTGGTTAATTTAATATATAAATTAGGATATTATATGACAATAATTTCAATGTTACTTTTTCAACGTTAACAACAATTAATATAGATCACACATATACACGCTAGGACTGCATATTTTCCTCAGACCCGAGACAAACCAATCACCTAAAATTTAGTCGCATTGATACCAATATAGGAGACATTAGTCTCCCCACGTTCTATCCTTATTATTTTCTTCATCAGTTCTCTATTGACTGGCTATCACTTCACCCTCCTACACTCTCCTTGAATTCTCCTTCTCACCCTTCGGAGTTTCGTTTGGGGTCTGAGCTTGTACGTGTCGGTGCCTGCTTGGCTCCTGCTGTCTGAGGTCACGCTGTCATGGACACAGTGATACCCGACAGAGACGAGGAGGGAGTGATCATCACTGATAGAAATTACATTGAAACAATGAGAAGGAGAACATTGAAGACGATAATAGGATGCTTATTTGGGTGATTTATAGTAGTTTGCAAAGCTGACGTTAGTTCAGTGTTAAGTTTTTAGTTAATACTGAATGTATGTTCATGTATTATATATTATATTAAAGTTTTGAGTTTCAATGAGTCATATAGTCTGTCCCAGTCAACCTCCAAAAGCCCAAAATATCCATTTTCTCCAAAATCTTAAAAAAAACTATTTTTATATACTTATTCAATCCGCTGATGTCGATAACTCTCTCGAGATATTTACATTTAACCTTTAATCTATTTCTGGGTTATAACCCAAAAATGGGTAAAAATACGAGCCTAGCGACTTCGTCATTCTGTTCTACAGGCAAAAATACATAAGTATATCAATTTTCACAAAATTCGGTGTATTAGTTCACTTTGCACAACCAAAAAACTGAAATCCTTGAAGATGTTGAAAATCGAAAAACCCTGAGGGTTTTTGTGATATTTGGTCAATTTCAATTATTTTGCTTTAGAAATTGTATTCATCGTTCAAAAATTTGAAAATACATATACTTATATAATTTTGTCCGCAGAATCGAATAGTGAAGTCTCCAGGCGTGTATCTCCAACTATTTTTTTATTATTGCCCAAAAATGGGTCTTCAATTGGGTTCAAGTTTGAACGTAAATATCTCAGGAACTAAAAGAGATATAATTTGCGGTTTAAAAATTTAGAATCAGCGAATTGAAATATATCTAGAAGTATAAAAGGAGATTTTGAAATTTTTTAAAAAAATAAAGGGGCATCCACAACTGACATACAAGAAAAAAAAATTAGGATCCAAAGGTTTAAATGCTCTCAATCTCGGTGGGAACTGAACATATTGAATTTAAGAATTCATTTAGGCAAAGCTAAGAGTGGGTAAGATATTCGTTCCTTCTTGTTCGTCTTTGGCCAATAAACCCGAATGAAGTTGTAAGTTATGACGACTTACCTATATAGTTTTCGCAAGTAGATTTATTGCAAGTTTACCTCTACTGTCAGCAACAAACATCAAGCTTTTCAAACTTGCAAGCGCCAACCAACTTGACTTAAGTAATAGTTAAACATATTACACTTTAATGTTTCCAAAATCTCTCACTTGCCTGAAGTGGAATAGTTCCATTTGTTAATGACTATGTTCAGGAATTAGTTCCAAGCATAAATAAACATAGAGCTAATAAATATCACAAGAGACTGCTACTTCTATGTAAAGAAAAGACCTACTCGTGTACTTCGTTTTACAATGAGCTGAAGTAATAAATAAAAATTTTCAAGAATATAGTATTGGATTTTTATCAGGGATGCTGCATCTTCTAGTTTTTGATGTTAAATATTTAACTATTATCTACGAACGTTACAGTATAACCGCTTCATGTTTTACTATATGATTAAATTATATTGTTAATTTATTATATCAATAGCAAGCCTCCCCTGGTATTTACCATCAAAATGTTGCTGCGTAAACCGATATCATTAAGCTACACCCAGTACTACAATCTTAAACCAGATAGAGTATAAGGTAACCAGATGATCTCGAAACATTAATTGAGAAGTGGAACAGTAGATTTCTATCAAATCCAATCTTTTCTATTATCCCTTAGCAAATTATTTACGCACCACTAGAATATGTTTAACGGACTGATATATTACACCAACTTTTTTTGAAACTAAGTATACTTATCGTATTTGTAAAAGTCAATGCATAAGATTGTAATGAACACTTTGGCCGACTAGTATGAAATTCAATGTATCACATTCGCAATTTGCTTGGCCATCTCATAACAGTTTATCGGTCTATTTGTTAGACAAACCTATCGCATATTCCAGCAGGAGTTTAATTATTATCTTGTACAATAATTGCGTAGCAGTACTACCAACATGCGGCCTCGAAAATCAAACTAGCTAACCAGTTTCACCTTCTACTATCATTTACACAAATCGCTGTTCACTTGTCGCATCTGGTTTCCCTTGGCGTTGGTGTTTGATATTCATTGCAAGCACTCGCATTTGTTATATTCCGTTCAGCCACCTTCGATCTATTTATGTGTATTCGATTGCGCGCGCCTGGGGCATGCTGTTCTGTCATGTGATAACGTCATGGCATGCTAGATGCGTCATTTCTACCGGCGATGGCTATTGCATTGGTATAGCATGAGGGAGATATCGGGGCTTTTTATTGTTGTTTATTTGAATGGTTTGAAGGGTGGCTGGGAATTGTCAATTTTGTGTCATTTGACTTGTTTGAAGTTCGTAATGTTATACGAGCCCTAACAACTATATATTGGGACAAAATAAAATGCATATATAAATCAGGTATTTGAGAGTTTATTTGTTTTTCTAATATTTTTTTAAATTTAATACTAAGTAACTAGTTAATTAACAACAATTGGAGCCAATCAGCAACACAAAAAACAAAATACTTATTCTATCATCTGTAATTAACAAGAAAAATGTCCATATTGTTTGGCAACTAAATATTGGGACATAGCACGAATTTTTATGTCTAAAATGGAGTAACATCGCCCTTAGATTTTATGACCGCTCGAATTCGGTTGGGCATTGACTCAACTAAGGATCTGCACGTTTCAGGAGTAAATTCATTCCAAATATGCTCTATTTTGGCTCTAAGTTCCGGTAATGTCCGCTGTGGGCTGTTCCTCAATGTTTGTTTCATTTTAAGCCACACTGTTTCGATGACATTGAGGTCAGGACTGTTGGAAGGCCAAGAAAGAACATTGACGTTGTGGTCGCCAAACCAATTTTTTGTGGTTTTGGCCGTATGACAGGACGCCCCATCCTGCTGAAAAATGTAATTTTCGCCAACATTTAACTTCGCGATACTTGGCAGCAGACTGTTTTGCAATATTTGTTGATATTTCGCGGCATTCACGGTACCATCAATAAATTCAAAGCATCCTAATCCTGAAGCTGCCATGCAGCCCCAAATCATCACTCCTGTAGGAAATTTTACCGTACGTTTTAGGCAATCCTTGTGGAAAGCCTCATGTTTAGTACGAATCACACGTTTGCGGTGATCGCCAACACATACATCGAATTTTGATTCGTCGCTAAAAATTACTCTGGACCAATCTTCTACCGACCAAGATAGTTTAGATTTTGCCCATGCGAGCCTGGTTTTCTTTTGTTTTTCCGTCAAAAGGGGCTTTTCCTTTGCCTATAAGAAAAAAATTGTATAAAATTACACTTTTAAATTGTTATTTGTAATTCCACCTTATAAAACTTGAGTCCACTTTTATGAATCCACTGGCGACAGCATTCCCTTGACAGATTTAATCCAGTTTCATGATTCCATTCAGTGGTAATTTGTCTTAAAGTATTTCTTCGGCCTTTTTTGCACAGTTTTACTAACAGTCTCTTATTTCTATCAGAAACTATTTTTGGACGACCCGGACTTTTACGTTTTTTATCTAGGATATTTCCCGTTTCCCCATAATGTTTAATTATATTCCACACTGTAGTTTTAGGAATATTAAGTTCATCCGCCACTTCACGTATTGTTTTATTTCCGCAGTAATTTTTAAGTACTAATTCACGAATTTTTGAATTTGTAGATATACCACGCACCATTTTGTTCTATAAACGCAGCGATTCACTCAATACGATAAATAATATAATTGCCGATTAATCTGACGTTTCGTTCCCGATTGTTTTCGCAGCCTACTTGTCTTATTTTGTTTAATTTTTAACAGTTACTTTATACTGTCCCAATATTTAGTTGCCACACAATATGAACATTTTTCTTGTTAATTAGAGATGATAGAATAAGTATTTTGTTTTTTGTGTTGCTGATTGGCCCCAATTGTTGTTAATTAACTAGTTACTTAATATTAAATTTTAAAAATTATTAGAAAAACAAATAAACTGTCAAATACCTGACTTATATATGAATTTTATTTTGTCCCAATATATAGTTGTTAGGGCTCGTACCTACACGATATTGGGTTTATGATAAACAGAGGGCTGTCAATGTAAATACAACGAAGCGAAACTAAATGTTATGTTTTGTTCATACACATAAACTGGTTTCTTTATTCAGCAATTATTATCATTCAGTCTTTCGAAAATCAAAAAAATATCAAATACCTATAAACCTATACCTAAATATTATTTTCGTGATGACTTTGAATAAAATATGATAGTAACAATGGCACTGCGCAATAATATTTCGTTTATAGATAGTTCATAAATATTTCAATTCGATTTATAATCTGTAACACCTATTAGGAAACTATATTTTTCTGCAGTGCAGACAAGACCAATATTGACGAATTAATTTAGAAATACGAAAAATGTTTCGAAAATGCTTTATATTAAGTATTGTGCTGTATGGATGCAAAAGATTGACCCTGATGAAGAAGGGAAAAAGTACTTGGAAAGTTTTGAGATGTGTTTGTTATCGACGGTTGAAGAAGATTGAATACAGAGAGGGACACTCAGAAATAAGGAGATGTTGAGAAAGTTTGGGGAAGAGAAAAATTTTTAAAGAAAAAAGAAAGAGGACTACTAACTGGTTTGGGCATAATTTAAGGAGTTGTTGTGTTCAGAAAATTATAATTGAAGAGAAAATACATGGGAGAAGAGGAAGAGTAAGAATATTGGGGATGTTAACAGATGTCAAGAAGGGAAGGAATTGGGACCAGTTTTTATTTGGCTTAATTATTTTACAAATAAAACTGAAAAATAGTAAAACTATGTTATTCTGTTAAGTAAAAGTTAATAATTTTGGATCAAATAATAATTTCTCTCCTGAAGTAGACATCCCTTAATTAATTGATCATTTCGATGTTAGCTCATGAAATTTCTAAAGTTTGTAGGGATACTAGAAGTTCGTAATTAACCTGGTCTAGACTATCAAGTTTTCGGATATATTCCGCAACAGTGTTCGTGTACAAAATTGTTTAATGCAGCTACATGTGACGATTCTTTCATAAACGACAACTCCAACACTACAATCCTAATAGTTATTAACGTCATTTGGCCGATACAAAGCAAATAACGGACGCGGCTGAAATTTGTAAACCGAGGCAATAGTCGAGGTTTATAATCAGCCGAGTCCGTTATTTGCATATTGGCCGTGTGGCGTTCAAAATATTTCATAATACCATAAAGTTCTTCACGATACTGTGAGTTTTTTTTAGAAATATTTTAACTTTAATTGTAGGCACCTGTTATAGACTTCTTTTCACTTTTGTTTTTCGTTCGTGCGTTCGTTATAATCCTTAACGGCCGGCGTCCATTATAGATCCCTTTTAATTTACGTGTTCTATTAAATCATAGTAACGGGATGGTATTACTAAATAGTTATTAATGTCATTAGGACGATATAAAGAAAATAACTTCAGCCGAGTCCGTTATTTGCATATTGGCCGTGTGGCGTTCAAAATTTTTCGTAATACCATAAAGCTCTTCACGATACTGTAATATTTTTTTTAACAATATTTTATCCTTAATTGCAAGCGACTGTTATAAACCTTAACAGCCGGCGGCCGTTATAATAACGGACACCGGCCGTTATAATAACGGACACCGGCCGTTATGGACTCCTTTTCACTTTTGTTTTTCGTTCGTGCGTCCGCTATAATCCTTAACGACCGGAGTCCATTATAGATCCCTTTTCACTTACGTGTTTAATTCTGTTAATCATAGTAACGATCTGGTATTGAGAAAAAATTATAATTCTTTCGTATTCCTTTTCTTCACATCCATATGAAGAGGTAATTAGATTTTAGTTACACTTGGTCAACCGGAATACCCACATTTGAAAATTTTAAGAGTTTTTCTTTAAAATACTGTGTTACAAATCATTTTTTGACATTTAATATTATTATAAATATTAAAGAAAATTATCTACAAGATTATTGATGATGATTTCATTTTGTACTTCATATGCAATGGATATAGAGTTAAAAAAAAGAAATTTCATAAATCAGCCAGCTATGCTATAACCATGGAAACAGCTACTATATTAACCCTTAAATGCATGAATTGGATTTTTTATGTTAACATTTTCAGCCGCGCCATCTATGAACTGTGAGTTCAGCTGTTTGCTTCTGTCAATATTTAGATTATGTTTAATGTGTTTACAGAAATAAATTGTTGCTGTGATCAAAGTTAGCAAGGAATTAGGTAAATGGGGTCCTCAATGGACCCCATGTATGCATTTATGTTCCTAATATTTAGTATCTCATTGTACACATATTTTTGCGGATTTTGCACAAAAGGCTAACTGGGAGAAAAATAAACCTCTAACAGAAGAAGAACTAAGAAAAGTGGCTGAAAGCATTGGTGAATCCGACTCGGAGGTGGAATATGGTGGCGACAATTCTGAAATCGATAACGATGCAGAGATTTTGGAAGAAATAGTGTCGGAATCGGAAGACAATTTGGAATCGAATGTTTCTTTTGCAACTAGAACAGCAGCTCGCCCAGAAAAATATGGAAAGCCGTGCCAAAATTCGGAATATGTCAAAATATGTGAAAGATGCACTTAGGGATTGTTGAGTTGAACCGGAGTAATCTACGCCATCTAATCACCAACAAGAAACAAGCTTAAAAAAGCGGGGAAGATGCTACTTGTGTCTTCGAAAGGAAGACAAAAAATCACGCATTATCTGGAAGATTTGTGATAATTTTGTTTGCGAAAGGCACAGATAGGTTGAAGTTTTTATGTGCAATGTGTGCCATAATAAAAAAAATAGAAATTTTGGTTGCAGTTATGACTTTCTGATTATATGTTTTGGATTAAAATGTTTGTTTTTACTTCTACAATAAAGCTCCTTAGATATCATTTCTCTGTTTTATAATATATGCACATTTTAATCTGGGGTCCATTAGGGACCCCACTTATGCATTTACAGATTTTTTTGTTACCTATGCACTTAAGGGTTAAGACAATTCTGATTGACAGTTAACAGATATTAGTGTCAAGTGTAATTTACATAGTACATTTATCTTATAATTTTACTGGAGATATAGAATTTTTGCAAGAAACTGTCTGTATGGAATTTATACAAAATACACAGAACTATGGAAAGGTAATGTATTAGAAATATAGAATTTTTTATAAGAAATTTTCTGTATATATTTCCTAAACATACATAGAACTGACGGAAGATAATGTGCTATAAAAATATGAAGTGGACAAATTCAAGTTAAATATAATTATTGCGAAAATAAACCCACTCGAAATATGCAAAAGTTTAAATTTGGTGGGGTCACGAATGATACCACATATCCAAGTTACGGATTACATATAATTGTATACGTTGTCTACATATTAAAGCCTGTTCATTTTCATGATTGAGACTATGTAATTGTCTACGTACAGACAATTATGTATATTACTTGACATAAATTACGTGCCCAACTCTGGGAAATATACACATAATTCAAATATCTACTCTATAATAATTAATTATTATTTGATGCAGGATTTGAACTCACAAGTTTATCCCTATTAATTACTGAAATTACCAAAGTTTCAATGTCAATATAATTATTTCCCTCGCTTTCACCTCGAAATTCTTATATCATACCAATCCTCCAGTCCCGGTTGGTTTGGTAAGTCGAATACCACATTCGCCTCCACGTAAAGAAAACACATTCGTTATATTCTATTATCCCGCGAGGTGCTTTGTGTAGGTCTCGCAACCTTCCCAGCCCTGTGACTTCTCTGGAATCATTGATCCTTTTATCTTAACCCGTAATTTATTGCAGATTTCGGTTTGAGATACATTGGGTGAGATAATTAGGGTTAGCAGTTTGAGAAAATTGCGGAACCTAACGGGAAAAGGAGAAAATTCGAAATAAATAATTTTACACTGTTTCGATCACTATTACGCTTTGCTTTATTCTTGCTCCAACATAGATGATCGCTTTGCCATTTAAAAATTTAATACCTCTTTACCTCCCGCAAGAGCGGTAACGTTTCGGTTCAAAAGTTCGATAGTAAGTTTTCAGTGAATAAGCAAGAATTAGGGTCCCCACAACACGTTTTTACTATTATTACAATGATGTGTGTGTGTGTGTGTGTGTGTGTGTGTGTGTGTGTGTGTGACGATTTTTCTTCCACGATAACTCATATCAAACTTCCAAAACTCTCTATTTTCTGTATTTAAGCTTTCTACATTCATATAAAGAGTTGTGACATGGCATAATGCGTAGTTTCTATGGCATGATGCATTTGAATATAGATCAGAGGGGACAGGCTAAATTTTGCTAAGTTAGCATAAATGCATAGCTAGAAGTTCTGTACCGATGGTAGGACAAGTCAGTCAGATGAAATCTGTCTCAATGTTATTACACGCTCTGTGTTACGCCCACGTGAATAAGAATTCACACGTTTAGAGTTTGCGAATAATAGTTCGACGTCAAACTACGCTTATCTTTGTGATAAATACGCACGTATTTGTTGTAAGCATTATTTATACTTTTTGTGTTCACATTACCACTATATTTTACTTTAATATATTTATTAATTTAAAATAATCGGCGTTGGTATATTTTAAATTAAACCTAAAAAACCCTGTGAAGTGCAGTGAAGTGGAATCTACAAGGTTCCAGTCGTTTAGCCCAGCAGTTCCGTGACGTACGTCTGGTACGGGATAAGTACGCTTTCTCCACATTTCGCCTGCTCCTGCTCCCATTTTCGGTCCAACCTACCCGCAACGCAATAGGTGGTTCCTCAACCCTTCGCTAACCACCGAAACAGGTTGTAATAATCCTCCTCTTCACCTAGGCTATCTTGAGAAGGCCGGCCTAAATTATTGTAAACTGTTACATCTGGGCAACAGTCAGTAGGATTATTTTCGACCTGTTACAGAGTTGATTAGATTTTGGGTAATAATGGACAACCGGGAGATACTTTACTTGACGCCCATAACAGTTTTTAATGTAGAACTATATTAAAATATAATCCAAGACTTGTCAATTTTAGTATTTAAGACTTTTAAATCTGTGACGCTGGCCCAGTTGGTGGCGGCGCCATTATGGTCAAGTCCTCTCTGTCGGCAAGGATTGTTTGCTCAGGCGCCATCGGCGCCGGTTGCTGAAAGAGAGGATGGAATGCTGGATAACTTTCTGCGAAGGTAGCCAGGGTTTATCTCAGAAAAGCACGTACTTATTTTAACCAACTAGTTTATTATTCCCAAATTATGTAAATGTAATATAAATAAATAAAGATTGAAAACCCTTTGTGAAAACTGTGACGACACTGAGTTTAATCTACTAGCGAACTGTGCTCCAGCGATTCGGCAATAGGCACAGGATATGACAGCGGTAAGTAAACACTTGAAATAACATATGGAAATATCTAATAAACGATAAAGAACACACGGTCACCTCTACGTAAGGTGTCGGAGATACAGACGGCGGTTTATCTCTCGGCGAATGGTGAATTTCAATCACCAAACTCGACTTAGAACATCGGCGGTACTACTTTACGACTCGGACGTTCTAGCCAAGGAGCTCAGATGCTAAGCTCCACTGGAAAGAATTTTACAGGACGATGCGCGGCTTTTTATACCTGAGATATGGTAAATCAGGAAAAATCTCGCATATTTTAAAGAGAGGTGAAACTTTAGACTTAAAAAAAATGACTGGCGGCGCTCCGAGCGCTCATTAAATGAAAACTAATTTAATAAAAATAGTAACAATTACAGGCAGTAACAGTTTTTTTTATATAATAACAATAATAATTGAGAATGCCATTTGCAAGTGATGCTTAATTCTAGGCGCGGAACCATAACAAAAAACAATGACAGCCACAATTCAGCTGCTAAAGCAGGTTTTCGAAGAGCGAATATTTTAGCGAAATCTAGATTTTAATTGGCCTTCACGTTCGCCCGATTTGACATCCCCAGACTTTTTTCTTTGGTTCTGATAACTTAAAGGATCGGATGTCAATAATCCCAGACTTCTTAAGATTTATTATTAGAAAAAGCTCATACTGTGGAACAAAAACTGGGGAACATGTAGGTGACATTATTTTCCATACAAGTGGAGTAAGTAGAATCATATTAGCATCGATCGATCTCGTACGATTGTGCATCGTGAACACAAATCAACTAAAAAAAACTTTGACAAATATTTTGATTTTATTGCCTAACAAAAATAATATTTTATAAAACACATGTAGCAAATTAATATTGCAAAAACGAGGCATTTTAATGTTGAATTGTTTAATGAAATAAATTAGAGCACCTGGCCATGCATCCAGAAAATAATTAATTGCAGTGGAAAATGGGTTACTAGACCATTTAAACACACTCCAGTAGTTTGCATAGTTATCTATGTTGACAGAGTCAAACAAATTATTCGGCACGCACCTCCCAGCATTAAACAGTTCCGGGAAATATACAGCCCTGTCTTCATATTTCTTCGCTATTGTTACGCACCATAACAGTCAATATGTTCGTTGTTTCTCCATTCCAACTCGTAAAAAAGAGTTTATAGACGGTTTACGACAAGGCTTGTTAGTACGGAATATTTCTTTATATAATATCATTAAAAATGAGATAGTGTATGTCATTCTCACATATAAACAGTCACAACGAATATAAAAATGAATTTGGAATTACGAGCAGAAACATTTAAAAACAAAGGAATCTTAGGACCATTTTTATGTTAGCCAGAAACGTATACAATGTAAAAATCTTTAGTCGAATATCAGTGTATTTTAAAGTAATAAATTCAAATTGTGCCTGAATTTTTACTTTACATGCTAGTGTACTGAATTTTATAAATACTACATCATTTACATTGGCAATGATGTTTTAAGAATTCCAGGAGTACACTATGCCCTGAAGTTGATGTGGTGATGAATTTGTACATTTCATCTTAAACATCAAATTGAATTTAATTATTTAGTGAATGTTGGCTGTTCCCAGGTGTTTTCACATAAACATACATATGTCGTTAGTGCTCTATTCGGAAGTGTATTTACAGGTTGGTCTAAATTTAAAATACATCAGACTTGGCCTCATACCCGAAATACATGGTACATGCAGTGGACATTAACAAAATTCATTCAAAAAAAAAAGTTAAGGCTTCAGAAAAAATAGTTTTATGTACAATATAAATATAGTATTACATTTTCATTAAGTAGTAGTTTAAGAGCCGGTTACTATAAAATTAAATTTATATCCACATTAAATTTAATAAATTTAACAAATTAGAATAATATGTACGAGTATGTTCTTGTGCCATTTAAATAATTGAAGTTAAAAAATCGTATTGTATTTGTTCATTTAACTAAATTTAACTGGGCGTTTATAATATCGACTTTATAATAATTTAAATATTTTATAATTTATTGATTCAGAAAACTTACCTACAGATATAATCATTTTCTAACTCCTAAACTAAAAAGCAAATAAAAACGATTTAAAGTTTGTAAGCGATGATAACCGAACGTTTCCGATATAATGTTAGTCCATGCTGTCATCTTGACAATTCAAAAAACAAATTGCTTACTATCAAAATATTTTACAACCTAAAAATGAAAATAAAATAAATATAATAAATAATTTGTTGAACAAGGAAATAAGCAATATTCAGTAGGCTATGCATGAAATACAATTCATTTTAATTTAAGTTCAATTGTTTTTCATTGCAATATATATATATATATATATATATATATATACATATATATATATATATATATATATATATATATATATATATATATATATATATATATATATCACCCAAGCGAAATACATTTGATTTCTTACTTAACCTAACAAACCAATGAAAGTCAGTTATTAAAATGGGAAGTAGAAAAGTGAACGAAAATTTGAAAAAGTTAAATTTTATTCAAAGCACGTAAAAGACAAATACAAAACACTATGCAATGTTTGTTTAAAAATGTTATGAAATACTAGTGCTCCTCGACTTGAATCCCACCGGTAAATAAGCAAATTGTCTTCAATTAGCCAATAATTTTGTAGTCTACATGCGCGTAGACAATATACAAATTTTAATCGCGGAAACATCATTGTCCATACGTAGACAATGACGTATTTTACGTAGCAGGCACAACCCTGCCATTCAGTGATCACATGATACATGGCAACTAAAGTAATTAATAGCTGTTAAAGTTTATTAATTTTCTTCATATGTCTTGTATATCACTAAGCATTACTAAATTATTATAGTTATAACAAATATAAGATGATTTTACATAGTGTGTAATAATCAATATAACTTAATTACTTAGAAGTTGTTATACCAACTAAAAGTTAGAATGGCTTGAATATTGTATATAGTAATACGAACTTTAGTTTAGTAGTTTATGTTGTATAGTTTATGCTACATTAATAAAACATTCATCTCTAAACATTTTATGTATTCTTGCTGGTAAAATACGCACATTTTCTTGCCTTTCCGCCCTTTATAAACACCCTTCCTTCTTCCTTTTCTCCCTCGATTTGCCGGCTATAGATTACCGCTAAGTGTCTCCCTTCTTGCTAACTTTTCCGCCCTATTTATGCTGTACTTTAAGATGCTTAATTTGACAACAAGTGGAACCATCATGACATACTTTACGGGATATACGACATAATAAAACCGTTCATTTACGCCACAGGATATGAAGGTGAAACATTTCAAAACTGTTTTACAAATCTGATTAATTGAGGAAACTCGTCCTAAACAAGTTTAAGTAATTATAAATATAGTAAATGAACAAGTAAAATGTAAGTTCATTGAAAATTTTAATTGTAAAAGTTAGTGTGGAGTTTGAAGATTCAAGAAATGGAAGGGCTTGTTTATTTTTCAAATCAACTGTAATTCTTGTAATAGTGTTAAGAAACAATGTAAGTTTGTTTTCAAAATAATAGAATAATGCAAGTCACAGTAATTAGTTTTAAATATCTTAAATTTGTTTTACTTACTGATTGGATGTGATACGGTTAGATGAAAATTGAATTGTACTCACCTGAAAAGAATAAATCAACATTAGTTATAACAGAAAACAATCACCCGGTCCAGTCCGGCTCGATTTTGTGTCGATCATTGAGCCGGGCCAAACATTTTTTTTGCCGAATCGAACCATTCATACTCGAAAGTTGAGACGAGTCGAACTTTCGATTTTGGCCCAGGCCTTAAAGATTTTTTGAAAAACAAATTATTTCAATCAAATGCACAGTTTGCTTAATATTTTATAGAAAATGTATTGATTTAAAAATGTTCACAATGATTACATATTTTATCTACGATAGTGCGTAAAATTGATGTTTAGATGTTAGTTTTTAAAACGATTGTTTAGTAACAAGGTTTCATTAGTCACGGGTTGCTGAGCAACGAGTGATTAAAATTTTTAAACACGCTAAATTTGTAAAACCATGTTGAATATTTTGTTATCATGGCAAACTTCTCATTTAATATTGTGATCCCGATTCATAAATAAAAGTATTTTTTACATTTATTGAGTTTTATCATTATATCGTAGATAAAATATTGTACGATACACATACGTAAAGCATCTTTAGTCACACGCTCGTGTTTTAGTTCTGACCCATTCGTGACTAAAGACTAGCTTTAAGTACTTGTATCGGAAATAACTATTACATCTTAAATAAATAGTTATTTACATAATCAATTATGAAAAGAGTGATATTGTTGCTCGTTTTGCAAATTATGTGAATCCATGCTGTCATCTTGACAATTCACAAAACAATTTGCTTACTATCAAAATATTTTACAACCTAAAAATGAAAATAAAATAAATACAATAATTAATTTGTTGAGCAAGGAAATGAGCAATAGTTACAAGCGTCAACGATTTTTCCATTACTGTCTGCTAATCTTTAATATGTTATTTCCTCAAAAGTAAACTCTGTTTATATTTCAATTCATAGATTGTTTATTTAAATTTGACAGCTATTGATGGTATTTAGTAACTTTATTCTTAGGTTACTTAGTGTGGTATAATGTCATTTAGGGCGATATTACAGGTTTTTTTATACAAGTTATTTCTTATTCGTTGATTCTGTATAGTTTCTATGGATATTTATTTATGTTATTTCCACCTTTTAAACATATTTGGTATTTTTATGTGTTGACAAATCAATTTCTGTTACTCATTTATTAGCGAACTACATTATTTGAGAACAAAATAGAATATATAAAAAATATATAATGGCTTAACGGATAATAATTAAGACTTTGTAGAACTACATATCGCTTTCAATTTAAATAAGTTTCACATAATTTTTTTTTTAAATAGTAGAGGACTCCATTGTTTTACAAATATAGCGCTCACTTTTTCGAATTTACCAAACAATGCCAATAATATACTTTGTATCACTTAATTTATCAATCAATACTCGGTACAAACCCATATAGGAATGACGTAAAATCAAGTGAATTTAATCTACTACATTATTATCTCTCTTGTACAGTAAAATTTTTGAAAGATGTCCGATCAAGGTTACCTACGAATTGTATGAATTCAGATTTTTGCTCCGCCCATTCTGACAAATTCAGTAGTGTCGTTTGCTTAGTTTTAGTGAGGGTACATAAGACACTACTGTTATTTTATTATTATAAAAATATTTGTTACAATAAAAGCATTCAAAATTCAAAAATAAGTAAACTGGTAAATTTTTAGCAATTGTAAAACCAAATATATGAAAATAAGATAGTGACACTGACAGAAAATAACTTCATTCGTACGGCTATGAATTAAGGTAATGTATCTGAATTAATAAATAAACTTACGTTAAAGTGAAAGTATTATCAATAACGAACAACGTTTTAACGTGGAATGTCTTAACTTAGTCGAAACAAATAAAGAAGAAATAAATGTATGCCAATTTGATAATTCGTTCATGATACAGATAACCTTGATCGGACATCTTTAAAAAAAATACTGTACACATTTTACTCGTATCAGTAGATTATATGTCATAAGGGGCACAGATTATAATTATTGATGACGTTGATATGACATCACTCCTATATCGGTTTGTTCCAAATATATTAATAAGTAAAAACATACAACCTTAAAAGATTACTTTTTAGGAAAGGAATGTAAAAATTTAACCAAGAACCTTTTTCAATCTTCATTAAAAAAACATTGATTCCTCAATATCTTCTTTAAAAATCTTTTCCTTTTTCTCTGAAAATAAACTGATTTCCGTGTAAACCCAACATTTTCAAACATCGTAAGTACGTCTAGATGAACATGAATCTCCAGAAAAAAGTATTCGATTCGATAGTATCACTCAGGTACATTGTATATGCTTTAAGAGAGTTTTACGGAACCAGCGAAGGATAAAACGTAAAGATGAAAGCCTGAAAGGAGCATGAAGAAGATAAGAAATGCGTTGCGCGTCCTGCTTGTTTTGATTTGTATCACTGAGGCTGCCGCGTCTTTTTCCCAGTTTATTTTAGGAACTAGGAATAGTAGAAATAAAGCTTACATGGAGGATTCAATTTAATTTACTTTCTCACATAATTCTATCGAGATATGGGATATGTTTGATAACGCACGTACGTAGACATATACGAGTAAAATACAGTGTTTGATTTAAACTGAATTAACTACTCACATAGTGTGAACACTGAAAACCGTGGTATATGCGTTCAACATGGGAAAAATATCATCTGTCCCGTAAGACTTAATAGGCGTTTGGGATATGGTTAGAAAGCTAAAACTCTCTAACTTATATTTATTATTAAATATACGAGGGGAGTTTTTTATATTATCTACCTAGCTATGAAAACAATATGCTATCGCGACAATTTCCTGTGACATTTTATAGTGTCATCTCCAAATTTGCCTCCATTCAATTAATATTTGTCCTTTTTATATCAGTTTAAAGAAACAAAAATGAGTGATTTGAAATTTGAACATAGAAGCATCATAAAATTTCTATTGAAAGAAGGCAGTAGCCCGAAGAATATCCATGAGAGAATAGTGGCAGTGTATGGAGAAAAAAACCCGCCCTATTTCCAAGTCAAATATTGGTGCAAACAGTTCAAATGGGGCAGAAAATCCATTCATGATTATCAACAAAATAAAAATTCTAGCAGATTTTGGAATTCCAAATAAGCTGACCAAACTGGTCCAAATGACTCTTCAAATGACAAAAAATACAGTCCTAATTGATGGGGAGGAATCACAAAAATTTGAAGTGACAAAAGGTTTGCGACAGGGAGACCCCCTGTCAACATTACTTTTTAATATAACATTAGAAGCTATCATACGGAAATCCGGAATAAACAAAGAAGGAACGTTACTAAGCAGAAAACACCAATGTCTGGCTTATGCGGACGATGTTGTGCTATTCGCAAAGAGTAGAAAAGAACTGATGGCAATTACAGAAAAATTAATAGAAGAAGCAGCAAGAATGGGATTAAAAATAAACGAGGAAAAAAGCCAATATATGCAGTTAAAAAATAAACACTATAAAACGGAAAACAGAAAACTAGAAATTAAAACAAAATCAGGGAAAACGCAGACATTTGATGAAACCGAAAGCTACATGTACTTAGGAGTACTGATAAATAATAAATGTGAAGAAGAGGGTGAAATAAACCTAAGATTAGCAAAAAGCAACCGATGCGTAGTCAGTTTAAATAAAGTACTCAGATCAAAGGATATATCACGAAAAACAAAAGTAAGACTTTATCTTACGATTCTAAGACCAACTCTACTTTACGCATGCGAAACCTGGATATTAAACAAGAAAGCTCAAAACAACATAGAAATATGGGAACGGAAAATACTTCGAAGAATTTACGGAGGCAGGAAAACAAAGGAAGGGTGGGAAAGGCGCACAAATAAGGAGTTATATGAATTATTTGGAGAACCAAGAATAAGTGAAGTAGTGAGGATACGAAGATTGCAGTGGCTCGGACACCTAGAGAGAATGGAAAGGACAAGAACGGTAAAGGAAGTAGCATGGAGAATACCAGGAAGTAAAAAGAAAATAGGAAGACCGAGAAGGAAGTGGAAAGATGCAGTCCTGGAAGATATAAAGCAGAAGAAAATCAGGAAATGGAAGGAAAAAGCACAAAATAGGAAGAGCTTGAAGGAAATTATAAGGCAATAGGCCTAAAGGGCCTATATATATATATATAGATTATCAACAAAGTTGAAGATTTGATGTTGACTGACAGCCGAGTAAAAGTTTCAGTTATTGCTAGAGAAATAGAAATGTCAGAAACGAGTGTTTTTAAAATTCTACACGAAGATTTGGGAATGAGAAAAGTGTCGGCACGATGGATTCCCAGAGTGCTCAGTCCTGAACAAAAACCGTGTAGACGACAAATTTGCGAGAAGAATTTGACTGCTTTATCCCATGATAATGACTTTTTTCTACAGAATTATAACTGGGGAGACCTATGAACACCATTTTGAACCTCCTACAAAACAAGAGTCCATGCAATCCACCACACAAGAAGACGGGAAAAGTGATGGCCACAGTTTTTTGGGACGCGGAGGGTATTCTTTTAATTGAGTATACGCCAAAAGGGAGTACAATAACGGGGAATGCTTACAAAGACAGAATTAAAAACTTGAAAACGGCTATACGCGAAAAAATACTTCACAATTATGGTCAGATAACTCTGCTTCTGTACGACAACTGCAGGGTGCATAAAGCACGAATTTTTCAAGCAATAGTCAATAAATGCAGCTTTGGGGAATTACAACATCCACCTTACAGTCCTGACCTCGCCCCCTGTGACTATTATCTCTTTCCAAAACTCAGAAAACATTTGAATCGAATGATGACTTGGAAAACGCCGTGGAGTCGTATTTTACAGAATTACCAAAGATTTTTTTAAGGCATAGCTTTATTAGAAAAACGTTGGAATAAGTGTGTTAGTGTTAACGGTTCTTTCGTTGAAAAATACAATTTTTAACTCGTTGTTTTCATAGCTAGGTAGATAACATAAACAAATCCATATTATCCATTGCTGGATCTGCTTTAAACACAAATATCGGTAATAACAATGATATATTCGTACTGTGTGGACGTTTACCAGGCGTCACCTCAAAGTATGTATGTTAAATTATGAAACAACTATTTTCATTATTAACACATATGGGTTTATTGTACACGACGTGTTACAAAAATAGGTCATGTGCACGAAAAGTTAAATTATATTGATATAATTCTGTTTTGCTTGAAATTTGATCAAGTTCCGACATGCCGGTAAGTGTTTGCATGTTGCACTTGCCATCAGAATGCTAATCGGCATGCATTTGGCCGAATAATAATCCGGGATTAGGGGATTAGTTGATCGTACATTCGATGAATGTGTTTATGTTTGCAATATTCGGCAATTAGCATATAGAAATGTTGACTCGCACGAAGTTCAGCGCTGTAGAGTACTCTGATGCTGTCTCGCCTTTGCGCACACCAGGCTTTGTTGTTCTTTGACTACCAACTACTCAAACGCAAAGGCTTAAATACATTTACAATATCATATCAAACTGCCAAGTACGCCGTACATTTCACAAGATATACGACATCCTTTATTTCGGTACATTTTGTCTACTGTCAGAATGTCATTTATCACGTTTGTGTCTTTGAAACATGAAATTTAATAACTGGTATAAACAAGCTTATGTACCATAATATGGTGTACATCTATACTAAAATATGAGGCGAAAATTCAAATAAATTGTTCCTGTACTAGACTTTTTAACATTTTAAAAAACGTTGGACAAACATACTTCTGATATGAAGCTACATTTAAAAAAAAATATATTGAACTCTATTAGTATTTGACTTTGATTTTAAGGGGAAAATGAGATATGCTATTGAATTTTTGCATTCCCGTTAAGAGCAAAGTCCTGTATTAATATATGAAGACATGGCGGGAAGAACGATCTAAGTCAAATTTCCAATAATTAAGATTTGTTTGCCATCTGTTTACTATTATATGTACTTATATGCAGCCAAAATGTTGCTCAAAAAACAATAACAGAACAAAACAAAGTAAATATGAACAAGAAAAGACGCTAATTTTTAAATTGAAATATTTATAACAATACATTTTATATGCATACACTCAGAATGAGTTCAGTCGTAGCTATTTGGTATTATTTTTCATTCAGTTGTCTAGTTGATAAAAACAAAATCATCGCAATCAGGGCGTGCATAAGCTTTTGTGTGTGAATCAGGCTTACAGAAGCGTTCGTCAATAGCAGGAACGTTAAGCCTACTCCTGGTATACAGGCATAATTCTAGCTCTTACTCTGCACCATGATTTGTGTAGTTTTAGGCCCCAACTCTCAGATAATCCGTCAAGATGTGTGGAGCAAAAGTTTTTGTTGGCATTAGTAATAAGCTACTAATAACAGTTTTAGCTCTTCCATGCACCAATTACGTAATATTTATTGAAAGAGTTTTCACTAATTAAAAATGAAAACAAATACTATAAAATAATAAGGCCCGGTATTTTTATCTCTGATTAAAATATTTATTAATTTAAACGTCAAGTAAAAGAAAAGTATCTAGCATCGCTTTTATGATTAGCATATGTTGTAAAAATTTCACATACCTATGTGAATTTTTAAATGCGACACCTTTATTATAACTGACAGTTATCAAACAGTTTAATTAGAGGCGAAAATACCAGACTTTAAGTTATTATATTATTTCAGTTTTATATAAAATTAAATTTAGTATGAATTTCCAAAAACAATATAACAGTATATTTCTGATTAATTATATTTTATAATTTTTTGTTTGTTATTTAGAACTGATAATAAATATAAGTAACATAGTTCTAGTTTTCCAGGAAGCAGATGCGTATAAAAGGATTAAGAATAAGTAGATTAATTAATTAATGCTACTCTGCATAAAGCAAATAAAACATGTAAGCACTTCATTCAAACTAAGACTACCTGTATTCTTTTTATTTTAGAATTAAATGTAAATATTTCATATATATTTTAGTTCGTTATGAATCTAGTACAGTCCTATTTATTTTATAAAACAGTGTTTCCCAACCGTAATTATTTCTTACGTCTGGCGGATCTCTACAGGGAATTTATTTTAAAATGCAACATATGGTCAATCATTTCATTGACTACTGTCAAAAAATGACGGCAATGTAATACATGTCCATTTTAAAATGCAACATTATAAATAAAATCTGTTTTTAATTGCAGCCAATATTACAGTTTACAAAGTTAATTCTGAAATAGGTAGAAGGCCGTAGGTTCCAATAAAAGTTGAACATGTCGAAATTCATTTTATTGTGACAATACATTGTTGTAATTTGTTGTAATTTTAATAGCTGATGATGGACAAATTGTAGTCCGAAACGTCTTTCCATTATGTAATAATAAAGTGACTTATATTTATGGTCAATTTCTACAGGAACCTACGGCCTTCTACCTATTTCAAACTACAAATTTTGTTCCCAAAATCTTAAATTAAAGTTAATTCTGTTACAATACACTGACTAGGATACTGGCTCAGTGCTAATGACAGTAATTTTGAACATTTATTTTATTAAAATTATTAATTAAGCCTAATTTTATTAAGATGTGCAATTAAAGTATTGATTCTTTGTTAATCGTGCGTAGGCTAATTTATTGGAAATTATTGTGGGGTCTCGTGGCCGTGTGCCTGAGTGTCTGGTCGCGAATCTAGGGGACCCGGGTTCGATCCCGACCGACGCCAAAAATTACATCGCATTTTAATGGCACAAAATTGACCCCTGTGGAGCACTCTCTACGCCAGCAATGAGTGCCCGTGAGGTGACGCCTGGTAAGCGCCCGCACGGTACAAATATTCCATCATTACCGACATCTGTGTATGAAGCAGATTGGCACACCCAGCAATGGGTAATATGCCGTGATGAAATATTTATTTTATTTTATTTTTATTGTCGATACATAACTAAATTTTGTATTTGTATTGTATTTTATTATATTGCTGTCATTTTTGACAGTAGTGTGTAACAATGAAAGTGATTACTTTATCGATGGTAAAGAATGGAAACCTCCTATGAAAATTTTAACCTTTTTAACATTTTAAGGTTAATAAAATCTACAAAATTATTCTACATATGATGCAGTTACCTCCTATATATCGATATTGTAGTAATATAAAAAGAAAAACATACTTCTTGTATGGCAGTGAAAACATTTTGCAGCAAATAACTCCCAAGTCATGTGGTATAATAGGAGTCTATGAATTAAAAGTATATTTAAAATTTATTGTTAGGTACATAAATTCGGATGATAATTATTAAAAGTTTAATGTTAGCTATAATTTTATTTGTAAAAGGGTTTTTTTATAAATATGTTTTTTTAATGCTTTGAATAATAGCCATTTTGACATTCTTTACCATCGTTATGTTGCATGTTAAAATAAATCCTCTGTATTATAAAAGAAGTAATAGAGAGTTTTTACATAGGGTTTTCCCGAAAGACGTATACGCTAACGCCTAGGTTGCTTAGCAATATCGTATTTGTTACTTGTCGTCCATGGAATTTAAAGATATAATTCGTCCATTAAAGGTAAAAGACGGGCCAGTTGACGTACGTCTACTATATCCAAATAGGAACAAATTATATTTTTAAAAGTCACAACCTTTTTTTCTGCAGTCAGAACTGTCATAAAATTTCGACATTTTCCATTTTATTCCTTAAATTGGGTAAAATTAAGAGAATTTACCATCGACGATAATTTTATATTGCTAATAGATGTGACAGAGATGAGCCTTTACGAAATTTTTTGTAGTTATAGAATATTATTCAAAAAACCAAAATGAAGCCACTGATTTTTTTTTTCTTTTAAAGCTGTCAGTGAACATGTAGAACACCATTCAAAGCTATTTATCAAACATTAGTAAACAAAAATAAATGCGTGTATGTCAGTTTTTTACAGATTTACAGATCGTTAAAACTTACAGATTTGATCAGAATCGGCCTATAAAATACATATATTATTTTATATAGAAATTGACGAAAATGACGTCATAGAAAAAACAACAAACTATAAGAAAGAAATGATAGACCACGGTTTCGATACATCTATTTTAAAATAATCTATAAATTTAAATTGTAAAAATAATTTGTTTGTATTGATTTATCGACATTGTAAAGTTAGTTTTCCATTATCATTATATTTTTCCTAATTATTTTTTTCTTATTTGTCAGATTCCTGTAATTACACAGTATTATAATAATATACCTCCATATTTCAATTTCAGGCATTACCTTATTATTATAATAATGATAATTTTATAACAAATACTGGTTCTACTTTTTATTACGAATATGGAATTTAATTGCCGAGGCCGTAGAGTCGAGGAATTATCCATATGAGTAATAAAAAAGAACATCAGTTTCGAGATGAATATTAAATTTTATTTGAAATCGAAAACTTTTATTTATTTTTATAGTTTATGCTGACATTCGTCAGTTGCTGTCAGTCACACAAACGAACTTATATTCAGTGTTGCGAATCTCCGGAAATTGAAGATATCGTAATGAACACTTAAGATTACATGTATCATTTCAAACTTCGTCATCGGAATTATTTAATTCGTTCTCCTTACACATATTTGTGTGATTTTACGTACAAATTTACTGTTGTACATCGTACACCTACCCAAGTTTATCTTCTTTAAACAATAATCATCATAAGGTTGGCAACAATGCATTTGCATGAAATCGTCGTATAATAGATTACTTTAGTGCCCACTTCTGAACTTTTAATAACATTTTTGTGCACTTTAGTGACAATTCAAATAAAAATTAGAATTTGAATACTTCCTATATGACAGATTTAGTGTACTTGTTTACATTCAATATTTATATTATTATAAATTCTCAGAAAGTAATATTTAGATTTTTTTCGTTTCCCCAATAGTTACTAAAAATTTATCTATACTTCTCATTAAGGAACAGGTACTGGGTTTCATTTCAATAAATGCATTTCAATCATTAATATTAGTAATTATTAGTATTAATCAACTAGAATATAATATTTTCTTTGAAATTTGTTTATGTTCACTCAATCCATTGTTGTCTTTACTTGCAATTGTAGAAACAATTGCCCTGATATATAAATAATGTCTAGATTTCATCCTACTCGTAATTTTGAAGTATCTCAATGACTATAAATAATTACGATATGTGGGAAATAAAACCGGACAAGTACAAGATTGTAACTATTTCCGTCAAATACAAAAAAACTCCGTTTCTTGTCGCAATTGTGAACAAATAGTTGAACAAATCATAATTTTTATGTCCAACGTCAGTGTGAAATTCCGTCCCTCGGGTTCGTCATAATAAAATAAAAGAGCAGAAGAGAAGCATTCGTGAATAAAACACAAGAACAACTGATTCAGGAAATGACGTCAGCGTGGTTCCTCGTCCTTTTTCTGTAAGTCACATAATGTGTGTTTGTGAACGACCCCGAAAACAGGTGCGGATTAGGGAAAACTTTCTCTTGTTAACAAATTTTAAATTCAAATTTGGAAACTATGGAATTTGATTTACATACATTATGAAAGTGGAAATTCAATTTTTCATGTATAAAATTTTGTTACAACTAAGCATGTAATTAAAATAATTTAATGTCATTTTAAGTTTTCTCATTGTATTATTACTATGTAAATTAATGTTAAATGACAATTAAATAATATGAAATGTTAATTTGTAGTTTAGAACTAATTATACAACGCAGATGGAATATTAATGTATAATAATTATTAGATATTATGAAAATTAGATATTGCATAACTAATTAGAAATTAGGCCATGTTAATATTGCTTTAATGCGATAAATACATTACATTTGCAAATATTGTACTTTAAATATTTGAAGCATTTAAATTCATATGACTTAGGGAAAACAGCATAAAGAAGCAAAATTGGCACGCCCAAAAATGGGTAATAAACAGTGATAAAACATTTATTTACCGACTGTTTATTTTCAAGGCATACAAACGATATTAACAAGGTAAATAAGTATTTTTCAGTCTATTGCCCGCCGTTTTCACTGACAATAACGGTTTTGGTATCAATTGAAAGTTAATTTTCTGCATCAAATAACACCATAGTAATATTTCAGTCCTAATATTTAAATTATTTATTAAATTTATTCAATATTTTATTAATAGCGGTAGCCATGGCATATGACAAAACAAACCTTTTATCTGTTAAAATTAGCAACGATTTACTTGTTTTAATTTATTTTTAATATTTTGTAACAGACCATGTGTTATAGTAATAATCTAGCAATAATGTGATAAAAGATCTAGTGACAAAAATTTAGTTGAATGTTTGTTACAAATACAAATTGGTGACCAACACAGTAGCCGACGCATTGTCCAGAATCCAAATAAATTCAATTCATACAGAAAAAACATCGATTACATCAAAATGGCAAAAGCCCAAGAAACCGATAAAGAACTACATACACTACAAAAGAATAAAACAAAAAATCAACTATCTTTTTGTCACTAGATCTTCGATCACATGATTGCTAGATTATAACCATAACATGTTTGAAAAAAATTAAATTAATAAAACTATAGACCAATTTAAAACAAACGCAACTCAATATGGCGTCACGAGGCACCTGTCAATTTTAATAAGGGTTTGACGTGTATATGTCAGTGTCAGTAACGTAGAATACGAATAGCTAGCCTGATATTCATTCTGCATTTTACTCTTATTATTGCTATTATTTTAATCTTGTGGCGTAATAACATTAATACAACTGCAATATAATGATAATAATAACAAAAGTGTAAAAACAAAATAGAATTCAGAGTACTAATCTATATTTTACACCATTGCGAAGTACTTGTCAAACACATGTCAAAAATGATAGATGCCCAACGACGCCATATTGAATTTCATTTGTTCTGGATTGGTCTATTACATAATAATTAAATTTGCACAAATTATAGGTTATAACGAATGTGTATATATATATATATATATATATATATATATATATATATATATATATATATATATATATATATATATATATATGTATATATACATATATTTACTTCTGGTCTTTCATAAATGTCTGTACGTGGTTAATGTCATATACTTATATTGATAATTTTATAAAAATGTCTTGTATATTAGCGGAAGCCTATTATTGGGTAATATGTTGGCTTCCCGTAAATAAATAAAAAAAAATGTTTATCTTTTTATTCCATAACCATGGTTATTGGTATTAAATAATAATTTGAATAAATTTAATAAATAATTACTGTTTTATATTACTTTGTAAAAAAACTATAATGTGACAGATTTTTGAGATAGCAATTTTATTTTGACACGAATAAAAATACTGAATTATTTACAAAAAAATTATCGGTTTCAGAACATAATGCCGTTGTCTACACATACCAAATTAAGCTGATAACTAAATAATAACTGTATTTGTACGGTAATATTATTTCTGTACTGACATATCAACAATAGACTACAAAATGAAAATAAAATGAAAATATAATGCATTTTATTAATACATATAGATAACAAATAACGTTAGTAAGTATATCATTTTTAACACGGTTTACTTTATTCTACAATAATTTGAATGTCATATTAACATATGTCAAAAAAATCTTTTGCTTATCATAGAAATAATGAGAGAATTAATTTTTTTTTTTTTTTGTTAATAATGCCTTTATTTCTGAAACGAGAAATTATTGAACAAACCAGGTATCTTATGACTCATAATAAGCCTTAGGCCTACCAATCTGCGGCAGTTATGATACTCATAACTATCCAAGGTATGTTAATAGCTATTCGGACCTATTCTGTACTCAGTAGTTACTTTTTGACAACTGGTTAAAAAATTATTCACTACAATTGATTTATTTAACCAGTTGTTAAAAATTAACCATTGAGTTACAGAATAGGTCCGATTCCCATTTTAATCTCTTACGAACACCTAAAAATAAAATAAAAACCCGGTTGCATACCTACATGTGTATTATATAAATATATATCACCCAATGCTGGTGTGTATTATCCACGCCAGCGATGAGTACGCGTGAATTGCAGCCTGGTAAACTCCCGCACGGTATAAATGTTATCATTATTACCGAAATTTGCGTATGAAGCAAATTGGCATACCTACATATATTAATATATGTATAAAAATAAAATTATTCTAATTTTTTTTCGTATGCATATTCCAATAAAACAGAAATTAATTAAAAATACTTTAACTCGAATATCGAATATTACATTATATACGTATGTATATTCTACGCGGTATAATATACTCGTATGTATGCATATATACATTATATTTTATTTTAAAGTTAATATAACGTTCATAATTAATTTTAATAGATTCTTGAGTATTATACATGATATATCCATAAATTCCATTTTTAATTTTAATTGCAATAACAATACAAACATTAAATTCGAATTTAATTCTAGTTTTATAGTCAATTACATAACCAATGTAACGTGAATATATTAATATTATTAAAACTAAAATAATATAATCCATAAAACAAATTAATTTTACGCGCAATTAAAAATGAAAATTAACATTTATTCAGTGAAATGCAAATATGTACATATAATTACAAATTCGCATTAAAATATAATTAAAAATTAAACTTTGTGCATTTTATCTCCGTCGATATCATCTCCACCATGGGTTGGACATTGACATCACATCAGCGGACGTGACGTAGACGGAAGTGGAAGTAAATTCACGCGATGAAAGGAAGCAGGATAGGCCGGGGTGATAACAAACGGAGGTAATCTATAATATTGTCACTAAGTCAATGTCAGAAAGACAGGGATGTCTACATCCCTCATACGGGAAACGTTTGTTTCTGCCAAGGACAGAAGGGAGATTTCACAAGAGAGAAATCAGTTTTTATAGTTTTTTTCCTATAATTTAAGAGAAGGAAAGGTCAAATTTTACATAAGAAAATACCATTATTATTATCAGTTCCGTGATTCATATAAAAGACTCTTCTCCTTTCTATTGTGCGAACATCTTCGACCGAGGTGGGGTACAACCGAACCCCAATCTATCGTATTGGACACTAACAGTTGATCATTAAGTACGGGCCGAAGGTAGCTGCTGGAGCTGACATCCGTCATTTACTAAAAATAACTAACAAAATGTATGTCTTTATTTCTACTTTGTTAATTTGGAGTCGTAGAAAAAGTATAGTATGTGATTAGTTTCACAAACAGTTTGAGAAATACTGCTCTACATGCATATATCTAATTCTAAACGACAAAATTTTCTTCTGATACAGTAAATGAACATGAAGTGTAACGCAGAGTACGATTATTTGTATAATCTAACTTCCCTACATAAATATATAATTTTGAAATAGACACTGTGTATATATTTGCAAAATAATAAATATATCATTTCATACATTAATCAAATGTCATCTTATATTCAATTAATAGAAAACTGTACAATGTACAATTTGCGACACTTAGTGAAGTTGTTCTAAATATTTAAATATTTTGTGAACACTTGGCACACAAGACTTCAATCTCTGTATCAACCTCTCGGTCATTTATCAGAGACTGGCCCACTCAACCAGAACCACAGACGCGTTTCGCTGTAATTGCAGCTCATCAGTGTGGTGTACTGACGCCTCTTTCGAGGCACTGAGACTAGTTGAGTGGACGTGCATGTGGTTAGTTACTTCTGCTGGCTTGAAATCTTTTTGGGATGTTTATCATCCGTCCACTCAACTAGTCTCAGTGCCTCGAAAGAGGCGTCAGTACACCACACTGATGAGCTGCAATTACAACGAAACGCGTCTGTGGTTCTGGTTGACTGCTGGCCCAGTCTCTGATAAATGACCGAGAGGTTGATTCAGAGACTGAAATCTTGTGAAGTGTGCCAAGTGTTAAGTTAAATATTATATTCAATAATTTATCAAATTCTAAAATTTTAAATATATTCTTTAAGTGCAATTGAAATATGTTTAATATTAAAAGTTATGTATTGAGAATAACGTCCACTGGTTGAAAAGTTGATATTTAGTAGTAGACAACGTTAATTTGAACAGGGAATTTGAATAAAACGACATATAAGAAAATATAGAAACTTGTTTTATTAAAATTTCCTATCCAAATTCCGAATATACTACTAAATGAAAAACTATAATTAATAAAATTGTAAACGAGCGAATAAATACACACCTTTGCAGAATAAAATAATTCCTTCAGCCATTTTACATTCCGTTACCTTTAGGTAAAGAAGGTATTGTTTTTGGCCAAAAAATTCGATAGTGAGTTTCAAATGAGTAAGCACGTTTTGGGATCCCTAGAATACGAATTTACTATTTTTACGATGATGTCTGTATGTGTGTTTGTGTGTGTGTATGTGTGTGTGTGTGTGTGTGTGTGTGTGTGTGTGTGTGTGTGTGTGTGTGTACGTCTGTGTGTGTGTGTGTGTGTGTGTATGTGACGATCGTTTCGGATCGCATAACTCCAATGCTACGATTCTAAAAATTATAATTTTTTCATATTCCTTGAGTCTAGAAGCATATGCACACGTCATTAGATTTTGGTTATAATTGGTCCACCGGAAGTACCTTCATTAGCAACTTTATCAGTTTTTCTTGAAAAAAGGCAGTTAAATATCATTTATTGATATTTAATGTTATTATATTTTAAAGAATATGTTATTCTCTATACGATGTGAATATATTTTATACTTCATATTCAATAGATACAGAGTTAAAGAATTATAAAGATATTAAATTTCATATGTGGCAGAGATGAGGATGTTGAGATAAATGTTGGGGAAAACACGGAAAGATAGTGTAAGAATTTAAAGGATAAGGGAAATGTCTCGAGTGATAGAAGTTTCTAGATAGGTACAAAAGAGACGAGTACATTGATTGGTACATGTCATGAGAAGAAATGAAAAATATATTGAAAGAAGAATGAATAGCTTAGTAGTAGAAGGTGGAACAAACAAAGGAAGACAAAAGATAAGATGGAAGGACTGTATTGCGGAAGACTTGAGAGAAAAGGAAATAAATGAGGACGACACGCAAAACAGAAATGAGTGGAAGATGAAAATAAAAAATAGTGACCCCTAACGAATGGGAAAAGCTAAAGAAAAAGAAGATGTCACTGTCAAGTGCAATTTGCATAGTTTGTTTATGAAATTTTATTGGAAATAAAGGATCTTTGCAAAAAATTTATGTATGGAATTTGTACATAATACACAGGATTGACGGAAGGTAATATGCTGACCACATCAGATTTTTAGTTTTGTTTTTGACATATATCTAACTTTACTACTTTAACGAGGCATATAAACTTGTCGTTCCAAATGATTTAAAATAACGATAAATTTGTAGCATAGTAACGACTCGTAAATATATAATTGTTTAGTGGAATAGGCTTGTTAACCATCCACATAAAAGGACCTCATGATAAATGAAATCGGAAAACTGATTTCTGAAGCAATAACTCGCCTCATGAGAAATCGAGGACTGCTTCCAGAAAACTAATATAGGGTTACGTTACAATAGATCTTATATGTTTGTTGAAAATATGAAACAAAGAAATTGAAAGCGTCGGTAAGAAAATACAGCAAACTGTAATAGATTCGCTATAAAATGTAACACATTTCCGTAAGTAGCAACACATGGAATAATATCTCATTTTCACATTAAAATTCCTAATTTAAAGCAGCAATAACTACCCCACAATATAATTCACATTCCTGTTGTAGCGCGCAACAAATACTAACGAAACTAACTATTCGTTTTATTAAACACGTAGCTACATCAAACGCAGTGCTCCAATTCTCATTTCTCTCGCAGATCTCAAATGTAATAACAAATACACAGAATCGTAACTAAACCTGTGTTAATACAATTAACGTACAAACGTGCGACAACAGAGGTCATAAATGCCGGAAGGAAACATAATTCTAGCTGTAAATCCTGAATCCGCTTACAGCGGCGAAGGTCAGCTCTTATCATACATAAAACACCAACTAGGTAGCAAAGGTAGCTTCGCGTAATTATACAATACGATGTATTTAATAATACCCGACTAATCCTCAAACTATTTTTAGCGAGAATTTATTACTAAGTCTGGATACAGATTGTTTTTCCAACTGAAATCTGCTGTACCAAGCACAATACCTCACGCTACTTTAATTTCTAGTTACATAAGTATTGTACTTAACATTTCTTGTTTGTCTACACTCTACACTAAAAATTGTACTTCTACCTATTCTTTATATTTAGATTTTTTAAATTTTAAATTCATTCTATAGAATGCGAGCAGTCATGTGACTTTGTTCGCCTTGCCAAGCAGATATGGGGGCCCGTATTAGAATGACAGCTAGTAATTATGTATATAGATACCAAATGTCATAATTTTTCAATCAAAATTTCAAGATTTTCTGAATTCAAGTCGTTAATTTGACACCAAGAGTGTGGAATTCACTTGTCGATGGAAACAAACCATACAAATTTTTGTGACACGGGCCCTCATATCTGCTTGTCAAAGCCAACAAAATCACAAGAATGCTCGCGCCCTATGAAGAAATTTTGTCCTACTCTTCTAATTTTTCGACATGGATCCAATTCATTGTCGAGATTGACAGTATTTCTGAAGAGTAATATACCTATAATTTTAAATATTTAACTATTAATACAATAAAAATTTTGAAACTGGCATTTATCTGTCAGTTACAAACATTTTTCAGTTGGTTTCCATGACATAACTTGCGTTGTGATTTTTATTACAACAGATTATTTATAAATTACATTTCTTAATATTTCTTTAATACTTGCAAGAACAAAAAATTTCAAAAAATAATATTTAGAAGAATTTTTAAGAATATGCTACTTCCGCTTGTCCAATTATTACCAAAACCTTTTCAATTCTTCCCAGCAGTGTCCGATGAAAAATACAGATCCTTCCAACATCCACACACCATATATCCACACGCACATACACCCATCATCGTAAAAAATGTTAAAATCGGATTGTAGGGACCTTCAAACGTGATTATTCATTAAAATCTGGATATGCGATTTTTAGCATGAATACAATACCTCTAGCGAGAGGTAAAATGCAGTTTTTCTATTTTGCATCTGTAACAAAGCTATTACAACTAAAAGAGTTCTTTAATATCTCACTCGCGTGCTGTAATAGATAAGTACAATTTGTGTTAAAAATTAAGCAGTTGTAAGGATTATTAATTTTCTAAATATACCTTAACATATTCTAAGCTAACATAAATCTTACGTCTATAAAACTCGAGCAAGAATAGACCAGAAAAGTGAGGTTAGAATTTGCCTTTGGCACGAATTTATGTTTCAAATGAAAGTTTCATTTTACTAGCAAAAAAAATGTATAAGAAATAAGCAGCTCGTGTTAAAAATTCGATAGTTTATTTATTTATTAATAGATTGCAACAGTTTAAAACCCTTGATAAGGTAAAGTAAGAAAATTATTAAAAATTAAAATGCTAGGCGTAAGCCAAAATACCGTATGTCTATGATAGTCCCTCCCCCGCCAGTAAATTAAATAGGTCAAATGCAACAGAAGCTATGCAGCGTACCCAATTTTAAGATCAAATCGAGACATACGTTCATTGAATTTTGTACTGTTGTATTTTTGCTTTTGCTTTTCTCAAGAGTTTTAATTTTATGAAATTTCTTGGGCTTTAAAGTTGAGCAAACATTTCTCACGTTAGAAATACACGGGAATCCAAATTATGTTCTCAACGTTATTATCTGAGTTACATTTTTCTGCTCTATTTATAATCATGATATGTACTTCTTAGTATAAACCGAATATAGCCAAGAGTACCTACTTGAACGTGCAATGTAACTCGTGGGTCTTGATCTAGGGCCATACACGAAGTTCCCTATCTAGTGAAGACGGAGTGGTTCAAAATGATAGACATGGAAAAGGGCCCAAGCTACTCCTACGGAGTATCTAAAAATGCTGAGCAACATGCTTCCGCGAAAGGAGAGTTTGCGAGTACCAAAATTGGGTTTGGGACGTTAATATATAATGAAATGTAAATTCTGTTAATAAAATAAAATGTACTGAAATAGTATGGCTTACAATAAATCACTACTTTTGGAATAAAAAGGCATAAGTAATTTTTTCAGTTATGTGTTTGGATTGAATTTGAAGTCGCAATGTACGAAATTATGTGAGAACAAGGATATAAATCTTCGAAGTTTATAGGCATGTATAAATACGGTTGAAAAGGCAGATTGTAATTTTTATTAAATTGTAAACACAACAAACAGCTATTTACATATTTTATCTAAAGTAATGACCTATGAAAACATCATGAAATAATAGCATGGCTGAAAGCTGATACTACCTAAATGTGTCAATGAATATAAATTTTGAATATTTAAAAATATTTCACAAAATATTTGCACATTGGCCTTTAATTATAAATTATTCAATTAAATTTGAATAATTTTCGGTTAAAATATTATTGTACAATTTGCATTCTATCATAACAGCACACGTTTAATATTTAATAATATGACATATTTTGAAATAGATCATGTGCAGTACAAATAATATTAACAAATTTGAATAATATATTTATAATGCCCATACAAAATTCAAAACGCAACTAACACTTTTGTCTCCAAACCAATATTATCAAACTGATAATGGTTGAACATGAAAATTGTTATTAATGATATATAATTTTCCACGTGATTATCGTTTAAATTAAACAAATGCTACTATTTGTAAAATATCATATATTATAATGTTATTTTATGGGGACTCGTGGCCGCGTGCCTGAGTGTCTGGTCGCGAATCTGGGGAACCAGGTTCGATCCCGACCGACGCCAAATATTTTTCGAATGGCATATAATTGACCCCCATGGTGCACTCTCTACGTCAGCCCGCACGGTACAAATATATGTCATCATTATTTCCAAAATCTGTGTACAAAGTAGATTGGCACACCCAGCAATGGGTAATATGCCATGATGATTTTATTGTAATATTTTCATACGTAATATAACAAGTGATATGATTATCATCGATCATATTCTTGAGTGAAACCGACCTGCAAATTTCACGAGTCCGAAGGACGAGTGAAATGTGCCGTTTCGATTTCACGAGCAATATCGTCGATTATTAATCATATCACGAGCTTATATTTAATGAGAGAATATAATTAATTTTTATAACACATTATGTTAACCTAACTTTTGATATACATATTCATAATGTATTAAAACATGGTACTTACGAGTTTTATTTAATATATCGGAGTTTGAATTATTGTTATTACTTATTTTATTCTCAAAAGGGTGATAATTTCTTTGGTTTTTACCATCGCTGTGATAGACATGTAACTAGGGAGATTCTGAAAGTTGATTGGCGGGAAACATGTCACGTGACTAATGAATTATATTCTCGAAAATATAATCAGGATTCCATGATTATTAAATACTCATCTCGGATTACCAAAATAGTAGAAAATAATATGCTGCAATAGATTTGTATATTAATGGTTAAAAATAGCTCCTTGTACACCGATGCCATTTTTTTCCTAAATTTATTGTTTTAAAACAAAAACTTGCCATATTCTCGTACGTGTTCCCGATTCCCAAACCTAAGTTATCATCTCGTCTTCTCAATATAACATAACCTCACTTTCCGACAAGCGAGCACGACAACTGATTTACACGCTGAGTGCTTCTGTCTCTGGTGACAAGGACAGAGTGATGCAAACTCTTGTGATGGAGTGAGATAGTATGTAGGAGTGGTATCCGAAGTTGAATCGAATTTGCGCGCGTGAAAAGTTCCGCTGGACTATCATACATACGTTTGACGGGCCAGAGGATAGCTAGGTATCTCCATAGTTGCTTCAGGCAGTTACACATGAAAATTGACAAGAGGTGACGTCATTTTTTTCAAAAATTGTACGAGGAATGCAATTTTCTTGTAAAATGTGGAAAAATTATTGATGAATAAACATTGTACACTTCCTACGAAAGAATGTCAATACGTAAACTATATATTCTAAACAATTTTTGTACAAAAAGGTCCAATCTCCTATTCGACTGAAATGCCAGCCTTTTGAAGATAACCAAGAGGCGTATACTTTGATGTCTAATTCGTAAATGATTGAAAGTACAAAAAATTGTGAAACTTGATACATTAGCAATATCGAACACATTATTTGTAATTGGTTTCTGAAGTGTGGTAGTGGTCAAAATAATGGAAACCTTTTATTACTAGGAATAATACTCATTTAATAAGCGATCAATAGAAATCTAGGCAATGTTTAGCGGTTGGTGAAAACGAAATTTTGCTAAATAATGCTTATGTCGTGTACATCTGGTATAAAGGGTGTATCAAGATAATGGAACAGTGCCATTTATTCGTGAATACAAAAAGTTACATACAGTGATTAAGATATTTTGTAAAGCAAGAGGGGGACACATTTTGGTATAACTATTATTGTTATGTTATATTTTTTAAATGGCATCATATATTTTTTATTAATTTATTAAATAGCAAATTTTCTTTTGAATTCAACAATATAATAATTAGTGGTGGGATGCGGATTCGGATAGTTTCGGTTTCGGATCCAAAAATATCTGGATATCCGGATAATTGAATGTTGCACTATCCAGATCTCGGATCCAAATCTCAGTATCGGATTTTGGATCCGGATCTGAGTATCGGATTTTGGATCCGGATGAGTCTGAGATTTTGGATCCGGATCTGAGCATGGGATTTTGGATCCAAATCTGAGTGTTGGAATTTGGATCCGAATCTGAGTATTTTGAATCCGGATCCGAATATCGAATCTTGGAAACGGATTTGAATGTCGGATCTTAGATTCGAATATGAGTATGAGTATCGGATTTTCGATATGGAATTTTAGTATCCGGATCGGTTCTCGAATTCGAATATTCTCAGTATTGTAACTTACATTCAAATTATTAGCATCGGATCTCATCAAAAGCACATAATAAATTAATGAAATTCATGTCATATTAATATGTTACTTTATATAAGACTCTGTGAAAGTATAAATTCCTTTTTTCTTTACATTTGCACAAACTACCTGGCTATTTTAAAGGGGTATTATAAATGTATTAGTGTTTACAGACTGCTGTAAAAATAAACAGGCCCACTTTACCGGTTTGAAGTTTGAATTTACCAGCTATTAGCCTCCACATTCAAAATGAAGAATCTATTCCAGAATTAAAATTTGGATCCGGATCCGGATCCGTAAACAAAACACCGGATCCGTAAACAAAATATCGAGTACGGATCCAGATCCAAGTTCAGATCCGGATCCAAATCCAGATCCGGATCCAAATCAGGATCTGGATCCAAATTAGAATTAAATTTTCGGATATCCGCTTCAATATCCGAACGTTAGATATCCGAGGATCCGGATAGTTTGAAATCCGGGTTCTCGGATCCAAGTTTTTTCGGATCCTCACAGTACTAATAATAATGCGAAAAATTTGATGAAAATTAATTCAAAGTTAGTATTTTAATTTTTTTAAGTAGGCTACGCAAACATTCAACTATTAAAACAGAAGAAAATTATCTGTCATTTTTGTATGCCATTGTTACGTATTATATTATTTTTTCGAAATGTTCCAAATTTCGTATTTTTTTTTATTTCGCGTAATTACTATTTAGTCTTGGGTAATTACGATAAATTTCTGCAAATAAATTGCATGCTAGAAATGCATTTTGATGGGTATTGCATCAATAAATAAAGTCAGTATTTGTTGAATCTGCTGCCATTATTAAATTAATTATTACAAAGGTAACGAAAATTACCTTAATTATAATAAATAATAAAATACGAAAATGACAAATAATTTTATTTTGTTTTATTGATTAAATGTTTGCACAACCTACTTAAAAAAAAATACAAATGAAATACTAACTTTGAATTAATTTTTATCAAATTTTTCGCTATGTAAGGGTATGATATTATATCGTTGAATTCAAAAGAAAATTCTCTATTTATGAGTTAATAAAAAATATATAATGCCATTTAAAAAATGTAACATTGATCCATAAGTTGAGTACCACTGGCTTTAAAATAATAATGGTTACGTCAAAATGTGTCCCCGTCTACACCTTACAAAATATCTTAATAACTTTTTTGTGTAACTTTTCATATAAATGAATAAAAGGCACTGTTCCCTTATCTTGATACACCCTGTATAGTTATTACATAAATTTTACGAATCGGTGGTGAAATCGGCCATTATCAACCAGATAAAGTAAAAGGTACCTCACGACAAATGAGATCGGGAAATTGACTCCTGGGGCAGAAGCTGGCTTAATAGGAACAGTGGGACTGCTTCCAGTTCCAGATAAGATGTTAGAATATGTAGATCTTACGCTACAGTGACAAAAGTGTTTAAAGCTTTCACGTAATTGATAATAAAATAATAATAAATAGAATAAAATGAATGAATATTCACGAAGCTTTTAATGTATTAATGAAGTGCTGATATTGAGTTTTTCAGCAACTATTCAGTTTGAAACACAATCAATTCATAGGCGTCATGGTCGAGTGTGTCTAGTGTTGAACTAAATCCTTGAACAATGCACTCTCACCACAAAACAAATTTTATTTTCCACCAATCAATCTCTCTTTCATCCGGTGATGTATCAAACTCGGCATAAATTATCGCACGGTCGCGGCAATATATCCATTGAAAACTGCGAAACGGCATTACGTTTCATGTAACTGCAAACATATCGAGGTAGTAATCATATTTGCACAATAGCGCACTACCGCCGGATGTTTTTAAACGCCGCCACTGCGTGGCTCCACCATCGCACTCTAAATCGCTGTCTGCTTTACCGGTTCATGCTCTATCAAAAACAAATACGCGCGTCACACATCGAACCGTGAACCGGAATTTATTTCGGTTGTTTTGTTATTTAAAATGCAGTTAGTTTTATTAATTTGTTTTGTGGTTCTGTAAGAGATGTATAGCTTGTGTCGCGGATTTTAGGTTATCTCTGTTTACTGTTTGTTTGAAATAAATGACAACTTTATGCTGTTCTGGTTTGGTGTTTTCAATTTTAGCCTCAAAAAACATCGGATTTGTAAACATTTTTAGCAAAATATTGGCATATCTCAAACATAAACTACAAAATACTACAATACTCCTGCTATTACGTTATTGAAAGGCAACATCAGAAAAAAAATCTAACAAAATAACACAAATTTTTAATTGCATCGTGCTTTGTTGATTAAATAATTTTTTGTACGATCGAGTTTTTTTACAATACTTCCTTGTACGTAAGTAAAGGAAGTATTGTAATCGCGACATATTTCGGTTATCAGATTTCAGCGGAAATATCCATTTTGATCATCCCTGAATCCATTTTGACTAATTTCGTCGTGACGTCTGTACGTACGTCCGTATCTCGCATAACTCAAAAACGGTAAGCCGTAGAAAGTTGAAATTTTTGTATTTAAGACTGCTTTAACATCTAGTTGTGCACCTCCCTTTCTGGTTATTACACAATTTCCAGAAGTGGCACTTTACATGAAGCCTATAATAGATTTTAATAAAAAATTGTTTTAAAATATAATCGAAAACTTTTCAAATTTGGTATACAAGACTTTTATGTCAATCGAAATAACATAATAGATTTTGGTTAAAATAGGCTAATCGGAAGTGGTACATTACTTGAAGTTTTTAACAGTTTTTCTTGAATAAAATGATTTTATTTTGATTTTAGAAATAAATGCTTCAAATAAAAGTTTTAGAGAATTAATTTCTGCGTCGACCGCATGAAGTATTATTAAATTAGCCCTTTGTATAAGCGAGATATGTAAATTTAAAAAATATATACTTTTTTTGTTTTTGTAATAAAGCTTGCTATGGATTAGGACAAAAAATTAAAACAAATGTTAATATCAATTTACGTTAAATACGTGAAATTTTATGATTCGTACAATAACAAATATTATATTTTTATTGTGAAATTAGTCATATTCATTGTTGTAATCAAATATTTCTTTGTAATCAAAACGCTCTTTAAAAAGAACCGGGTTAGATTAATGTTAATTTAAGAATGATAGTAGTAAATGAATTATTTTTTGTTCTACATCAAAATATTTCTCGGGCTTTATAGTCGCTATATATCTTACCGTTTTGAAGTTAAAATTAATATTTTGTAATTTAGTTATTAAAAAAATATGTATAGTTTAATAATCGTACAAGGAAGTCATGTGGTGTCCACATCAGATTTTTTTTTAATGTTTACCGATAGGGTTTCCATGGCAGTAGGTTTTATTTACAAACTCCTGATCGGTAAGTAGGACCGATCAGGAGGCGGAGACGGAGACAAAGATTATTTTAAAAATGACAACATTTTTTTTAATGTCAAAATAATTCTGAAGTACTATTTTATGTTCATGATCTAAAAAAATTTAACAATTATTTACATGCATGTGGTCTTATGCAAAATGATATAGAAAAAGTACTGGGTTGGTCTAAAAAATGTAAACTGTTTTTCAATTTCAGCAAATTCAAAATAATGAGCTATCTATTAAAAAAAAATGTTTATACTTATCCTTGTGTCATGGAAAATTCCTATCTTGATCGGGTTACACAGTTTACGGACCTTGATGAAAATTTTGATAGTAACCTTTATTTTAATTTGCATTATGATCACATAAAAAAGTCATCATTAAAAATATTAGAATTCATCATTCGCTCTTGCAAATCATTTCATAATCTGTCTACTTTACAACGACTATATTCGCTAGTAAGATCAAAACTGGAATACTGTCTCCATATATGGAATCCCATTTACAACAAATATGTAATTCAAATAGAATCTGTTCAGAAACGGTTCGTTAAATATTGTTTTTATAAAAAGATAATCACTGTCCCAATTTTGATATTACATATAATGAACACCCATCTGACGCCAATATTATATCTCTGTACAATCGCCGGAAAATACAGTCCTGCTTATTTTTGTACAAAATTATTAACATTGGTATTAATAACAGTTGTATCCTAGGCCATCTTGCACTAAACATTCCTCGTTTATCAACGAGAAACAAGTCAACTTTCCATTGTAATAAAGATAGGACAAATTATGAAACGAAAGCTTCAAATTGGCAAATGTGCAATATTTTTAATGAAATTCCTTATAAGATATATGTATTCGCTGATTCATTCAATGTATTCAGACGAGAGTTGATAAATTACTTTACATCTATAGATATTTATAACTTTATATTTCACTGTTACCATTATAGCTGTTAAAATTACATTTTTTTCTTCGTAGTTATTTGTATTATTTTGTATTGTGTACATTTTGCAGGGCTTTTGTGTATTTAAATTGCAGTATAATCATCATTCAATTGGAATTTATAGTTCTACTGGATTGTCTCAATAAATATATAATTTTCAAATATTATTTTTTTTTTAAATTTGTGCCATCGTGCAAAAATGTAATAAGCATTGCCGCCAGTAAGTGCTCTTCAATCAGTATCATCCTCAATCGGTAGGAAGCACTTACTGGCCTTAATACTTAAATAACTATAATATCATGTCTAATTTTTTATATTTTAAGATAAAATTCCTATCATTTTACAGTCATTGTTAATTTATAATTTCACAAATGCCGCTTTATGTGAATAATTTTATTTGGAATAAGTAATTGCATCTATGAAAGTATTTAAATATGATAGAATATGAAAACCTCTTTTTGTAAAACACTGTAACCAGCTAACGTAAAACAAAAACCTTTTAAACAAAAATCCTAAAATTTTGGTCAATTTTTATATCCAAGTATATATATATACTTTATATACAAAATTTGTAGGACAATTCTGAACTAATCTATACCTTACAGATCTATAAATCTGTAAAGACTTGACGAAAACGCATCTATTTTTGTTGATTAATACACATAAAATTAAGAGGCCTAATCTGTAAAATCGAATCGTTATCATAACGAAATCGTTATTTCTACTTAACGATAATCGTTATCTTCGTATCCGTATTATGTAACATATTTTGAAAAATAATAACCTTGGGATCAAGTTTAGAACTTTATTTCCTAAAATCAAATTATAATTTTAAATGAAATATCTAAAATAATTCAATATAACTCACAAAACTTCTAGGTTAGATTAGTTCTGGTGGGAGTCTGCTGTCAACCTGTCAGCTGTCGGACCCTTTATTTTTCTTGTTGTAGGTTATGCTAGAGCAACTACTACCATCTGTAGACAAATTGGGAAGCTTGCGCTACGCGCTACGAATAAAAATTTGTTAAATTATTTTAATATTACCTTGCAGAAAACTGTAATATGACTGGTTTTTGAGATCACTGTTCAAAATAATAGCAATTTTATTTTGACATTAATAAAAATACTGACTTATTGACAAAACGTTTATGTAACGAATGCTTTTTTCCAGTCGTTAAAAATAACGATATCGTTATCCTTTTTTCGTTATGTAGAATTAAATTATTGTTTACAGAATACCACTTTAACGATTATCGTTATAATAACGATATAACAATGCATAATGTCATAACGATCGGTTATAGAATAAGCCTAATAAACGATTTTCGTTATTACCATGACGATATAACCTTTTTACGATTCGTTATGTCATAACGATCTTACAGAATAGCCCTGTAGCAGCTATCATTGTGATTTTTTTTTCATTATTTACAGATTTACATATTTATAAGACTTACAGATTTGTTCATAATAGAGCCATAGATATCACGAAACTAATTTCTTTATAAACGAACTATAAGCTGATTATGCACGTTCATCCCCAGTGACGTATCCAGAATTTTTTTTTTTTATTTACTAGGAATTTATTAAGTAATAGATACGGATTGTTTATTGTCAAACAATGTATTATAAGTAAAAAAACAATGTTTCAATTAAAACAAAAGACGCGGACTTGCTTCTTTTAATGTTGGAGGGGGCATCCCCTCCCTGGATACGCCATACGCCACTGTTAATATTTAAAATAAACTATAATTTAGTAGTACTATACATGATTTAAGTTATTAATTATTGTGATATGTAGGTATTTAAATACAAGTGGAAGCTTCTGATATCTACATTACAAGTTTGCAATGTTTTTAATTTATTAATCAAACCAGTCTTCTGAACAAATCCTTCAAATATAGATACCTACTAATCAAACTAGTATCAACGTTGGCTTAAATATAAATGACTTCCAAGTTCGTTCATAATTCCTGCTTTCCCGGTGAGTGTGTTTGGATAATGGCGCCTTCACCGGCCAAACCATGGCACTCTTCCAAAAGTGCAGACAAGCAGGCAGATTCATAGGGCCGGCGACTGTTTGTCATGAAGATGATTCGATTGGTCGTGGCACATTGGCAGAGAGGAAAAATCTGCTAGCGATCGCCGTCATTTTTTCCCTTTTTGTGCTTTTGTCAGGCTGACTTGTGATAAGTGAGATGGAAAGCAGGGAGTGTTTCTTTACGATGCCGAGGTTTATTGATAACGTAAATATTTGTATGCAAGTTTCAACATCATAAATAACACGAAAAAGGTTTATGGATTTCAGCGGGCCTTACATTGCACTTAGTGGGTCCAAGGGGAGCTTAACGACGAAAAAATTGAACACATTGTGGCTTAATAAACGAAGCTAGAATACATTGTAATAGCTTCAGAAATATAAGAGTCATTATGAATTTTATCATTTTTCAACAGTCTTGGTGAAAATGCATTAATGCAAACAAACCATTATTATTATAGACGATATATAAACAAGAAATTCAACACATGGGAATATTAAGCACAGTTATTGTCTTCATTGTCTAAACTATTGAAAAAAAAACAGTTTTACCTCGTAAAATACAATCTATAAATAATATAGGTACACCATTCCAGGTAAGATCAAAGCAGACAGCACTCACACTACTTACTTTTGCCGGTAAAAATGCAGATATGCTACCTGAATACTAAAAATTGCTAAGATAAAAAGATGATTAAATACTAGTCATGTACTGTCGATTTTGTTTCATAACTGACAGATAGAATTGCATTTAGACCAATCAGAAAACAGAAGTCATGTCCCTATCTAAACCTATGATTTCTGCTTATGTGAAAAGAAGTATACCCAATGCAGTTTCTCCAAACGTTTTAAAATAAAATTAAAAACACAGCAATACAGGAACAGAATGTTAGAAAACAAATCGGATGTGGCTAGCACATTACCTTCTGTCAATCCTGTGTATTATGTAAAAATTCCATACATAAATTTTCTTGCAAAAGATCCTATATTTCCAGTAAAATTATTTCATAAAGAAAGTATGCAAATTGCACTTTACACTGACAACTTCTTCTTCTTTAGCTTTTCCCATTCGTTAGGGGTCGCTATGTTTTATTTTCTTCTTCCACTCATTTCTGTTTTGCGTGTCGTCATCATTTAGTACCTTTTCTTTCAAGTCTTCCGCGATACAGTTCTTCCATATTACCTTTGGTCTTCCTCTGTTTCGTCTACCTTCTATTACTAAGCTATTCATTCTTACAATATATTCTTCATGACTCGAGCCATTTCCCTTGTTCTTTCATTCTTTACTCTATCTTTCCGTGTCTTCCCCAATATCCTCACCTAACGGCGTTTTTTCAAGAAAAACTTAAAATCTTCAAACGAGGGTACTTCCGGTTGACCAAATATAACCAAAATCTAATCAAGTCTGCATATGGATGTAAGTGGATGTAAGGAAGAGGAATACGTAAAAATTGTAATTTTTGAAATTGTAGTATTGAAGATATCGCGGCCGAAATTATAGGCACACACACACGCACACACATACGCACACATACATACAGACATCATCGTAAAAATAGTAAAATCGTATTGTAACATGCTTATTCATCGAAAACTTACCACCGAATTTTTTGACCAAAGACAATACCTGTCTTACCTAGACGTAAAGGTAAAAAAGAATTGAAAATCATTGATGTACTTATTACTGACTGTGAAAATCGGTCGAATCCAGCAGTTTTCTGGTCGGTGAGCAAGTTACCATTCGGTCACATAATCCAATTTCTACTAATTTCATTTCTTTAATTTTATATTTTTTTGACAATTGATATTCGAAGACACAACTCGTGCACAAAATTGTAACAATTTAGTTCAAATATACTTCGTAAATAATATTTTTTATTGATATTCCAACTGTTAGACTTATGTATTTATTTTCTAATTTTCCGTAAACAATGGCTTACTGAAGCCTGAAATAAAGGACAGTACCTGTCTTTGCCGTTATATTTCTGAGAATAAAACTGCAATGAATGGATGAGCTAAACGTAACAAAATTATTAATTGATTCATTTCAGTTAATAATTTAGTAATTGATACAATTTTCTAAATAAATCATCAGGTGCGGTATTAAACGGATTACTAGAATCTCATCTCGTTGTTATCTCATTACCAAATTATTTTGATGTCTGAAAAAGTAACCTACGTATATACATTATTTACCACAAATTGTGATCGTAAATTTAATACAAAAGAAAATATATTTATATTTTGTCTTTCAACGATAGCTATATAAGCACAAGTTTATAGACGAATTGTTTGTGCGAAATTGTTTTTGATAAACGTTCGTTATGTCTGTACAGAATAAGAAAATTAAGCAATGCTTCGTTCATGTACGTTTGACAAAAAGTTACAGATCATGCAAGTCGTTCACGTTCTATTCTCAACGTTATAGTTATAAGTTACAGAATAGATACATTAGGCAAGTACAGAATGAATAATTTTCAACGACAAAATGCCTGCAGAATGCACCCCAATATATTACTCCCAAATTGTATTTTCTCCAAATGTTTACACTTTTTCATTTCAATATGGTAATAACTCATCAGGAATGGTTTTCTTGTGCCAAATTCATATATGACTCATAAATTTTACACAGCCATTTAGTACGTCTGTATGCTAAAACTAGTTCCAGTCAAAATATAATGAGAACAATAATTCATGATTTATATTCTAATTGATTCAATTGTAAATTATTTCAGGCAGGAAACATAGCTTTCATGATTCCACGTAAAACATATAATTGAGAATTAATATCATTGTAATAACTAGTAAGATTTTTTTACAGAATGAAATGTAAATACTCTAACAGTAATCCTGCCTTCACGATCGACTGGATAAATTATTTTAATTAATGGAACTAATTAAACATTTATACGGTGGAATTAAAATATTAATGAACATAATTCTACTGGTCGAATGAAATATATATGGTATAAAATACATTTACACGTCGATTTTCAGAACAAAGTATAAAAATAATTAATTAAAATCAATTATTCTTCTTTTACAAGGGTCACATATAAAGGTGGCAGAGAATAAATTTCCCGTTTTATCGCATTTTAAAATTTAAATCCGATTAAATTCAAACCGCTAAACAATCAGGATTATCTGGATCGTAGCAAAACGATTTATTTCTAAGTGAAATAAAAAATTACTGCCATTCTTCCAGGTCCCCAAAAAGAATGAAGCATTCTTAATTAAGTATAAAGTTTGAATCATGTAAACAGTGAAACATGAGTACGTATCCTTAACTCAAAAGGAATTAATTAATTTAGTATTATGGCAATTAAGTACGAAGTCTTATTAAAAATTCTCTAATGGAACGTCTGTTCTCTTTAGTTCTTTACAAAGTGTCGGTGGAGTTATTCAATGAGAAAAATGTTAAACAAAAAATAATTTGAAAGGTGTATTATAATATTTCACTCAATTATACAGACCGATGGAATTTCTTTTTGCCAGTATGAAAGTTAATGAAATATTTATAAAATATCTATTAAAGAATGTATTCTATTACAAATAAATTTCTACATGAAAGTGTTTCTACTAAGGGTTTACGGAAAATTAATCGCAAAAGATTTTTGCAGTAAAATCATCAAAAGAAAATTCTCCTAACCGAACATAACGCCACTTATAGGGCTATTCTGTAAGATCGTTATGACATAACGAATCAGTAAAACGTTATATCGTCATGGTAATAACGAAAATCGTTTAATAGGCTTATTCTGTAAACGATCGTTATGACATTTTTTATTGTTAAATCGCTATCATAACGATAATCGTTAAAGTGGTATTCTGTAAACAATAATTTAATTCTACATAACGAAAAAATGATAACGATATTGTTATTTCTTAACGATTGGAAAAATCATTCGTTATCTAAACGTTTTGTCAATAATTCAGTATTTTTATTCTTGTCAAAATAAAATTGTTATTATGTTGAATAGTGATCTCAGTCATATTACAGTTTTCTGCAAGGTAATATTAAAATAATTTAATAAGTTTTTATTCGTAGCGCCTAACGCAAGCTTCCCAATTTGTCTAAAGATGGTAGTAGTTGCTCTAGCATAACCTACAAAAAGAAAAAGAATGGTCCGACAGCTGACAGGTTAACAGCAGACTCCAACCAGAACTAATCTAACCTAGAAGTTTTCTGAGTTATGTTGAATTATTTTAGATATTTCATTTAAAATTATAATTTGATTTTAGGAAATAAAGTTCTTAACTTGATCCCAAGGTTATTATTTTTCAAAATGTGTTGTTACATAATACAGATACGAACATAACGATTATCGTTAAGTACAAATAACGATTTTCATAATAACGATTTCGTTATGGTAACGATTCGATTTTACAGAATAGGCCTATTATTCTATCCTATTCCACTGGTTTATCGCTATTGACCTGGCTATACCTCCTATATGATTTCAACTAAATCCAGTGACAGTTCTTCCATCAGATTATTTGGTCAATGACCTCAAAGCAGAAGAGAAAAAGCGAAAGAATAAAAATATTAAGATATTGTAATAAGCGGGGAGAGGGGGTGGTGGACGACCGAGTCTAATGCTGGTAAACTTACACTTCTTTACCAACGATGATAACTTTAACTGACTGGTGGTCGCTTCTATGGTCAACCACGACTTTATTGAGGAGGAACACACATATTTGCTCTTATCTTATGATGTACACTTACAGCAAAATTCACCGGTGATGGCGAAGAGTCGCGCATACTAGGCCACGCCTTCTTTAAGCACGATTGGTGCGAAAAATGTCAGTAGCGTGCTCCATATTAAACTTAAATAGAGCTTAAACATAAAAACGAATAATGTTGCACTTCAAAATAATAAACAAATTGAAGTTAATAATAATAAAAATAAAACATGGGTACGTAATAAATGTTGCACCAATGAAATGTCCCTATGCCATGCTACATTGTATTCTTAAATCAGATACAGTATATAGTATATTGAAAGACAAGTATTACAATGATCCTTAATGTAATACAAATACATTTTGCGTAATCGAGACGTAGGTGAGTTACGCAAGTACAAGTATTACAAACGGACATTGTAATACTTGTCTTTCAATAAAAAATCTGATGTGGCCAGCACAATACCTTCCGTCAATCCTGTGTATTATGTACAAATTCCATACATAAATTTTCTTGCAAAAGATTCTAAATTTTTGGTATTTTATGATTCCCTTTCTCGGCAACTGAATTCCATACTCCTGATAACAAACAAATCACATGAAATAAGAAAATCATGAAATTTTGAATGAAAAATTATGACACTTGTCAGTTATGGACATAATTAATTGCTGTCATTTTGATACGGGTCCCCATATCTGCTTGTCAAAGGCAGCAAAGTCATGTCACTGCACGCGCCCTATACATAATTTTTTTGCAAAAGATCCTATATTTCCAGTAAAGTTATTTCATAAACAAACTATGCAAATTGCACTTGACACTGACATCTTCTTTAATTTTTCCCATTCGTTAGGGGGGCGCTATTTTTTATTTTCTTCTTCCACTAATTTTTGTTTTGCGTATCGTCCTCATTCAGTTCCTTTTCTCTCAAGTCTTCTGCAATACAGTCTTTTCATCTTATATTTGGTCTTCCTATGTTTCTTCCACCTTCTATTAATTTATTCATCTCTCCTCATCACATGTTCAAACCAATGTAATCGTCTCTATTATATCTAAAACTTCTAACACTAGAATTACTTCCCTTATTTTTTCATTCAATTACTTGCTTTTTATTGATACTGACATCTGTCAATTTGAATTACCTGAATATATTAGCAGTTTCCATGGTTATGTTAGCATAGCTGGCTGAATTATGAAATTTATACGAATTTTTTATCTTTATTATTCTTTAAATCTATATCTGTTGAATATGAAATATAAAATGCAATCAAATCGTATAGAGAATAATATATTCTTTAAGTTATAATAACATTTAACTGAGTTTTTCAAGAAAAACTGTTAAAATCTTCAAATGAGGGTACTTCCGGTTGACCAATTATAACCAAAATCTAAACATGTCTGCATATGGTTGTAAGGAAGAGGAATACGCAAGAATTGTAATTTTTGGAATTCTAGTATTGGAGATATCGTGCACACACAAATACACACACACACACACGCACATACGAACACACACACACACATACAGACATCATCGTAAAAATAGTAAAATCGTATTGTAAAGACCCTAAAACGTGCTTATTCTATGAAAACTCACCACCGAATTTTTTGACCAAAGACAATACCTTCCTTACCTATAGGTGACGGAAGGTAAAAATAATAAATTTTATTGAAAAAAACATTATTTACCACATCACCATCTTTTAATTGTAGCTCAGGGTTGAAAACGTAGCAAATATTTGTAAAATGTAACGGCGCAACAGGAATCTCATTTTGCCGTAGTAATTTCATTGCAAAACAAAGTTGTTTGGACAATTAATTAGGTTATATGAAAAGGTTTCTTCATTTTGATGATGAGATTTATCGAAGCTTAGTTCTTCCTGCGCTTTCTCCAGAAAAGAGCGTGTAAAGAAGCTAGGCCTTCTGGTCGGACTTCACAGGTTGACCTCTTAAACAGTAATTGGCGTTTTTGAAAGCGGTGCAAGTCTTTTGTGTGGCATTGTTCGTGATTGTCGCCTCGACCCCCGGTAGAAATTGTTTTAGCGATGCTCGTGCTGTAATGGTAGCTGGCTGTTCGCTCTAATATAATTTTGCGGGAAATTCCAATTTAGCGAAAGACGAAAGCCGAAAGCGTATATAAAAGTTCGCTGCCGTGAATCTGCAATATATTATGTGTAATGAGGAAGTGTCAATCGTTAAATGGAGATTGGTAAAGTTTCACGTGATACCGCGGGCTAAGTGGAACGGGTAAAGCAGGAACAAAGACCTCGATTCGAAGTGCTCATGGGGCATCATCGCGATTGGGTTTTGTTAACATTTTTAATTATATTTGAATTTATATTATCTTTCGGAAATAAGCCTACGCCTATAACTTAATGAGAAATTTATTGAATCGAGAAATAATACATTTCCTATATTAAAACTTTGGAAACCAGAACACTCAGATATGGCAATTTTGAATAAGTATATACTATTTTACTGGCTCAGAACTTTTAGATAATTATAACTTTGTAAGACGTCCTATAATAATTGTTTTTACCTTCCGTCACCTTTAGGTAAGGAAGGTATTGTCTTTGGTCAAAAAATTCAATGATGAGTTTTTACTGAATAAGCATGTTTTAGGGTCCCTATAATACGATTTTACCATTTTTACGATGATGTCTGTATGTATGCATGTGTGTGTGTCTATGTGTGTGTCTGTGTGTGTGTGTGTGTGTGTGTGTGTGTGTGTGTGTGTGTGTGTGTGTGTGTGTGTGTGTGTGTGTGTGTCTGTGTGTCTGTGTGTGTGTGACAAAAGTTCCGGATCCCATAACTTCAATACCACGATTCCAAAAATTATAATTTTTTCGTATTCCTCAAGTTTACATCCAGAAGAACAAGTGATTAGATTTTGGTTATAATTGGTGAACCGGAAGTAGCCTCATTTGAAGATTTAACAGTCAAATTTGATTTATTGACATTTAATATTATTATAACTTAAAGAATATATTATTCTCTATACGATTTGATTACATTTTATACTTCATATTCAATAGATATTTTAAAGAAATTAAATTTTATAATTCAGCCAGCTATGCTAAACATGGAAACTGCTAATATATTCATATAATTCAAATTGACAGATGTCAGTATGAATAAAAAGTAAATTAATGTGGCAGAGATGAGGATGTTGAAGTAGATGTTGGGGAACACACGGAAAGATACAGTAATAAAATAACTCTAGTGGTACAATTTTCTAGAAAGATACAAGAAAGATGATTACATTGGTTTGAACATGTCATGAGGAGAAATGAAGCAGAGAAAGACCAAAAATAAGATGGGAGGACTGTATTGCGGAAGACTTGAGAGAAAAAGAACCGAATGAGAACGACACGCAAAAATATCGACTCCTAACGAATGGGAAAGGCTAAAGAGGAAGAAGATGTCAGTTTCAAGTGCAATTTGAATAGTTTGTTTATGAAATAATTTTACTGGAAATTTAGAATCTTTTCCAAGAAAAATTATGTATGTAATTTATACGTAATACACAGGATTGACGGAAGGTATTGTGCTGGCCACAACAGATTTTTTTCATGAATATTTGGCAATACCTCCTATTTGCCATATTAAGTAAAAACAATTTATTTTCCTATTTCGCGTTCACAGAGTGAATTTTGTACAACTGTTTTTATCAAAAACAGTGTTACACTGAACAATTTTGTACAAATGTTTTTGGGGATTTTTTAAATTGTGATAACTGTCTCAGTGTCAAATAAATAGCATTCGTTTTAATTGTCACTACCTGTCATTACTCACAGAAAATTACTGAAATTAGAATTTATATAATAAAATAATTACAACAAACAGTAAAGCAGTGTGTTAAATTAAAATTCAACGTATTTTTTTGTAGGTTCTTAACATAATAAATATAAATTTTAAATAAAATAAATAATACAGGCTGTAACCCAACCTGTGTAACAAAATTTAAGAGTATATAATGTTGGACACACTTATCATGAATCAAAAAGAATTTTGTTGAAAAAGATAAACGGATAACGAAAAAATGTGATGTGGCAAGCACATTACCTTCCGTCAATCCTGTGTATTATATACAAATTCCATAAATAATTTTTCTTGCAAAAGATCCTATATTTCCAATAAAATTATTTCATAAACAAACTATGCAAATTGAACTTGACACTGACATCTTCTTTTTCTTTAGCTTTCCCCATTCGTTAGGGGTCGCTATTTTTATTTTCTTCCTCCAATCATTTCTGTTTTGCGTGCCGTCCTCATTCAGTTCCTTTTCTCTTAAGACTTCCGCAATACAGACCTTTCATCTTATCTTTTGTCTTCCTCTGTTTCTTCTACCTTCTACTACTAATATATTCATTCTTCTTCCAATATTTTTCATCTCTCCTAATGACATATTCAAACCAAAGTAATCGTCTCTCTTGTATCTATCTAGAAACTTCTATCACTCGAGTTATTTCTTTAATCCTTTAATTCCGTACCCTATATTTCCGTGTCTCCCCCAACATCTATCTCAACATCCTCATCTCCGCCATATTCATTGTCTTGTCATTGATACTAACATCTGTCAATTTGAATTATCTGAATATAGTAGCAGTTTCCATGGTTAGCATAGTTGGCTAATTTATGAACTTTAATATCTTTATAATTCTTTAAATCTATATCTATATTGAATATGAATTATAAAATGCAATCACATCGTATAAAGAATAACATATTCGTTAAAATATAATAAGATTAAATGTCAATAAATGATATTTAACTGCTTTTTTTCATGAAAAACTTTTAAAAGTTGCAAATGTGGTTACTTCCGGTGAAGCAATTATAACCAAAATCTAATCATGTCTGCATATGGTTCTAAACTCAAGGAATACGAAACGTATAAAAAATGTACAAGTTCATTCTTCATCATGTAATACGGTCTCCTCTTTTGTATTGTTCATCAAAGTAGAAGATTTCATCTTGATCGAGTGCACAAGAGGCACATAATATTTCTGGAATTTTATTGAATGGAAGACAAGCGGCCAAGCGGGTCTCCATAATACTAGGCCTGATATGAAATCTCCACGGATTTTTACTCACACCGTGAGAACACTGTTGGGTTTAACAGTAGTTCCTTTATTTCCCTGAGGTTTTACTTTTCGCTTTCGCTTCCTTCCGCCTTTGTCTCTTCTAATCTGTGTGCAAAGGGCGTACGAGAAAGTCTTTCACTGCGAGATCGTGTTAATTAGCAAGGGAGGTTAGTATGCATCAGCATCTGCATCGTCCGATGCGGATCACTTGCCGAGATACTTGATACAAGAATTGTTATTAAACTCGAAGGAGGACGGAGTTTAAACTTCAAAGTTTCAAGGCTAAGTGTCAAACACAAGCAAAAAGGGTTTTGAAGCAGTGGTTTGTAAAGTTCTTATTTGCATTTACAAATTCATGTACTTGTAAAGCTGAACTCATGTAATCATAATACCCACAATCTGCGTGCAAGTGTCTCCAAATTTATCACATAATGTAGTACATTTTGTTACAAGTTTTAATAGGCGACTTCCATTTACCGAATGAAGGAGCAGTTGAGGATCTACCGGTGTCTACTTGAAATCCGTAATATAGGAAATACAATTTATTTTTTACCTCTTGCTAAGAGAGGTATTGGATTGTTGCTAAAAATCGCATATCCAGATTTTAACATTTTTACGATGATGTGTGTGTGTGTGTGTAGATGTATGTGTGTATATGTGTGTGGATGGTGGAAGGACGATTTCTCAAAAACTATAATACTTCATTTCTGTTTAACTACGTATTTCTCAATCGTACATTACGGGGAAAAGGGGAAAAGGTTTTGGTAACAATTGAACAACCGGAAATAACAGATTCTTAAAAAAAAATTCGGAAATATATTTTTTTAGATTAGTTCTCTAACTACACATTTAAATATATTATTATATCATTTATTGATTTAAAGATAAAATAATACAATATATAAAATAATCTGTTGCAATAAATCTCAGCCCAAATAATGCCATGAAAATCAATTGAAAAATTAAAATGTTTGTAACTGACAATATCAGTGTCAGAAATCCGAAGACATTGCTGAAGACTTTTTCTGGGAGGTACATACATACATTATTTCTTATTGTATTAATAGTTAAATATTTAAAATTATAGCTATATTACATATACCGTTCAGAAATACGGCCAATCCCGACATAGAATGAATTTAAAATTTAAAAATCTAAATATAAAAAACACGTATAAGTCGAATTTTTGGTGTAGTTTAGGTATACAAGAAATGTTAAATACAATACTTATGTAACCAAAAAAAGTGGTGGCGAGAGGTATTATACTGGCCACAACAGATTTTTTTTTATTTTGCTGTACTTAGTTACTTATTAATTTTAGACCAAAAAGTTTTGAAGGTTATAAATAATAAAATTTTACACTTACAACACGAACCAAATTATATTTTGCACATTTTGTAACCTGTAAAATCGAATAAAGAAATTTTATAAATATTGCTCATTTGTAGTGATAGCCATGATTAACACAAAATTACAAATAAATGCTTGATGTTTGAACTGTCGGAATAATACTATTGAATTATTTGCAGCATTTCTTCTTGATAAAAACGTTCTATTTATAAACCAAAACACAATAAATAGTAATATAATAATTAAGAAATTTCTTTTTATAAAAGAAATAAAATAAATTTGTATCTAACTAATTTTTCTGACAGTAGTGACAGTTCAAATATTATGCATTTTTGGTAATTTTGTGTCAATTCCATGGCTATCACTAGAAATGAGCAAAATTTATAAAATTTTAAATTCGGTTTTCAGGATACAAAACATGCAAAATATAATCTGATTAGTGTTATATATGTATAATTTTATTATCTATAACCTTTATTTGAAACATTTTTGTCTACAATTAGGTAGTTAGAGAATGAAGTGAAATCCATAAAATCTTAATAAACTTTAGCATACAGCTAGATTAAGTATTGATCGATGTTAATCCAAAATTTTAGACAACTTGCCCAGTTTCGATCGGAGTTATTGAACTCCAAAGTTAGAAGATTAAACATGGCGAGTACATGGGAGCTCAAGAAATCATCGACAAAATTGCCTCTAGATTCGGGAAAACACAAACTTTTGACTAAAAACTAGGTCAATATAAATGAAACTCTGAGGAAAAAACTAGTTAAAAAAAACATGCATGCCCATCTGGTTTCAAAGATATAACAAATTAAATTGGAAATTCATCAGATATTTTCAATCTCTGATATTTTCACGCGCAGTGTTGGTAACACTGCCACTCACGTTTTAAGAAACATCCGCGGTGATTTCTAACTTTCGGTATTTTTCTTTATTTTGTTAACCTCACGATTACAACCATTAGCTGTTGCAATACCTAGCAGAATAAACATAATATGCAAATATGCATGTGACTTGAAGCAGGTAGGCAACTCTCGAGTTTGTCTACATTGTTCGGTACGGAATCAATAGATGGCATTGCTGTCATGAGGTCACTAGGGTACCTTTATACACAAGGTATGGCTATGGGGCAAGATCGCCGCCATAAGCGAGCCAATGTCAAACATGCTGATAAATCATTTCCCTATTTATTTGTAAGAAATGTGATATTATATTATACAGGAATATTAAATAATCACACTATGAATCTATAAAGATAATAAAAATTCATTTATTTAAGAGATACAAAATTATTATTATGACATAGATTTAGAGGTTATGTAGCGCATAGGATATAGGTTGTTATCATCCCATCAAATTTAATAAGTGTGGTTATTATTTACATAATAAGTATATATTTTAAACTTATCTTTTATAAATTTAAATGTTTGTGTTTAATATTGGTAATTTTTATGTGTTTTCAATATTGCCAGTCATCGTAGTCAGATCTCAAGAAAATATACAAATAAATACAATAAAAGTATTATTTACACTTTAAATAAATATTAGAAGTATATTTAAATGTGTTTTGCATTAAAATAAAAGAGCCACGAAAATACATAATAATTTGCGCAACAACAACGAATATGACGGTGGCCCGCTAATGGCGGATGAAACGTGCGGCACGTCATGGCCATACCCTGAGTAAGTATATAGATACCCTAGAGATCACTAACTACAGCAAAATAAAGAAATAAGATTGTATTCCCTATATTACGAATTTCAAGTAGACATCCGATATACTAATTGGGCCCTTGCTTTTTTAGGGCGATCATGTCACTTATAATAATCGGAAAATTAACATATACAGGGACGTCGCAACATAAAATACTGAAATGGGCAGAATGAAACTTTAGCACCCCTTTAAATTTCCCGGATTAAAATTAAAAACAAAGTAGTATAACAGTGCGCTTATATTTACCGCATTTATTATAAAAACACATCATTGATCTAATTTATAGTTAATTAATTATTTGTTAAGTTATGCAGGTGGCCAAAAATTTCAAATTAGTAAATAATGAACTTTTACGGCTTGTTTGTGTGTTATCATTTACTTTTAACTGGGTTAGTTGGAAATGAAACGACCTGCCAGCGTTTCAATGATAGATCTCCCGATTTAAAATTTCATATCGGGGTGTAATTCTCCCAACAACATCCAATCTTCGTTGGGATTGATATGACAGCGCGAGGCGTCATCAAACCATTGAGTCCCGCGCGAGTAATTGAACACGGCCGGATCGAGATTGATTCCCGCACCGGTCCGGCACAGTTGCATCATATTCGCTAGTTAATTCACTACGGGTAATTTCAGTAATTACGTGCCTGTGCGCGTTATTTTTACATGCCTGTGTTTCAGGGCCGGATCAAGCAGAAAAATAAATGCTGCTAACTGATATCAAATTGTACAAATATAGGTGTGACTTATTGGGGTCAGAGATAAGTAGGTGGTAGTAGAGTGGTGGTAGAAAGTAACATGAAAAATTAAATGCCGTTGTTTAATCCGAGCTTATGTTGCATATGTGCATCAAGACTATAACAAATTTAGTGAATATTAATAATAATAATAATAATCTTTATTAACATGTAAGTAAAAGGCGAAGTTCAGCCCAAGGCTGTTCTTCCACGTGCAGTACAAAAATATATGACAATATATGAGAATCATCAAACGCGAGACAAAAATTTAACAAATATAAAAATATTGCTACAATGCAATAAGCAAATGATCTTAATATAAATTTTTCACTTTGAATTTGACAACACATACCGGTAGAGACTTCAGGGATTTAAAAATATTGTTATACAAAGTAAGCGCGAGATAGGAAAATGAAGCTCTAGATTAAACTCTGATTTATACCTTCCGTTACCTTTAGATAAGGAAGGTATTGTCTTTGGTCAAAAAATTCAATCATGAGTTTTTACTGAATAAGCACGTTTTAGGGTCCATATAATACGATTTTACCATTTTTACGATGATGTCTGTATGTATGTATGTATGTATGTATGTATGTATGTATGTATGTATGTATGTATGTATGTATGTATATATGTATATATGTATGTATGTGTATCTGTGTGTGTATGTGTGTGTATGTGTGTGTATGTGTGTGGTGTGTGTGTGTGAGTGTGTGTAATATAGCAGAAATAAAAGAACTACAGTTAAACCCAACAGTGTTCTCACGGTGTGAGTAAAAATCCGTGGAGATTTCAAATATTATGTGCTTCTAGTTCACTTCTACTCTGATGAACAACACAAACGAGGAGACCGTATTACATGATGAAGAATGAACTTTTACATTTTTTTTTTACCTTCCGTATTTCTCAAGTTTAGATCCATATGCAGACATAATTAAATTTTGGTTATAATTGATCCATCGGACCGGAAGTACTCTCATTTGGACATTTTAACAGTTTTTCTTGAAAAAACGCAGTTAAATATCATTTATTGACATTTAACGTTATTATAACTTAAAGAATATATTATTCTCTGTACGATTTAATTGCATTTTATACTTCATATTCAACAGATATAGGGTTATATAATTATAAATATATTAAATTTTATAAATCAACCAGGTATGCTAACTATGGAAACTGCTAATATATTCAGATAATTCAAATTGACAGATATCAGTATCAATGAAAAGTAAATGAATGTGGCAGAGATAAGGATGTTGTATTAGATGTTGGGGAAGGCACGGAAAGATACGGTAAGGAATGAAAAAATAAGAGAAATAACTCTAGTGTTACAAATTTCTAGATATACAAGAGAGACGATTACACTGGTTGAACATGTCATGAGGAGAGATAAAGAATATATTGGAAGAAGAATCAATAGCTTAATAATAGAAGGTTGAAGAAACATAGGATGACCAAAGATAAGATGGAAGGACTATATTGCGGAAGACTTGAGAGAAAAGGAAATAAATGAGTACGACACGCAAATCAGAAATGAGTGGAAGAAGAAATTAAAAAATAGCGACCACTAACGAATGAGAAAGTTAAAGAAGAATATGTCAGTGTCAAGTGCAGTTTGCATAGTTTGTTTATGAAATCATTTTACTGGAAATTTAAAATCTTCTGCAAGAAAATTTATTTATGGAATTTATACATAATACACAGGATTGACGGAAGGTATTGTGCTGGCCACATCAAATTTTTTAAATGTTTATTCTATGTGGTTTATCGATTTCGCTATTGAATAATATATACCATCTTCAGAGCCTACAGCTGAAAGAATTGTACTTGAAAAAATATATATGGAAGTAGAAAAAAAATATACATAAAAAGACATTATATAAAAACAAAATGGGTAGGATAGATGATGGGGAGTGAAAAATAAGTTTCTCTCTTTTATAAACAGAAAAAATTCAACAGGGTATATAATTTAAATTTAAAATTTAGTTTAAGTGAGCATTCCACTTTTTATAGCAAATGTAGAAGGAACTTCAGTGCCGAGGTGCATTAAATTTTATTTGAAATCAAAATTTAGTGAAGATGAATATTTATTTTTATAGGTTACCTATATTACCTGTCAGTTGCTGTTACTCAAACAAACGAATTTATGTTCAGTATTACGAAAATTATGTGTGTCATCTCAAACTTCTTCATTAGTATTATTTAATTCGTTCTTCTTGCACATATTTTTTGTAATTTCACGTACATATTTACTATTGTACAACGTACACCTAACCAAATTATCTTATATGTACAATAATTATCATAAGGTTGGCAACACTGCATTTGCACGAAATCGTACAATGAATTACTTTGGTGCTGATTTCTGAACTTTTAAAGACAATTTTTGTGCAATTTAATAACGATTTCAATTAAAAGATTTTTAATAAATATGTTTTATTTTAATAAAAATTTAATGATTCATACATTTGCATGTAATATAGAATTTTAAATTTACATATATTGATTTATTTTCACAAATTTTGAATAATATAAATTATATTTACAAAATATATAATAAGACAAAATATATGCAATTTATTTTTTAGCACCAGGCCCATTTCAAATTCAAATAGCACTTATGTACCAACTTCGTAAACATGATGATATTAGGATTAGGTTATAGTTATTTAAGTAGGGCAGTAAGTGCACCTTACCGATTGAGGATTAGTTTGGAGATCGAGGCGAAGTCGAGATCTCCAATACATCCGATACCGGTAAGAAGCACTTAATGCCCGCAATGCTTATTATATTTTTTGCACGATCGTCCCAATAATAACAAATTAAAGTTTAGAATTATTTTAAAATTATTTTGATATTTTAAAAAAAATAGTTGTCATTTTTATGTAAGCTATAATCGTTGTTTTGTTATCGTTAAAGCTTTAAAAATTGTACATTTATTTTTTATTTATGTAATTTTCACCGCCTCCAGATCGGTAGGTAGTCACATCACTTACCGATCAGTCACATTACATACTGATCAGTACCACATCACTTACTGATCAGTAATTTGTAAACGAAACTTACTGCCTTGGAAACCCTATCGGCAAAGTTTAAAAAAAACCTGATCATGCAATAAGAATGATAACTTACACCTATTAGTATTTATACAGCGAGCCAATCCATTCATACTCTGTTTCATAGCTATAATATAATACGGTTCTGGTTGCTGTCAGATTAAACAACGCGCTGTGTGATTTTTCCCGTAGGCAAGAGATCTCGATGTATTTGTGATCCCAAAGCCTAATTAGAAACGCTAATGCCCTTTTCACCCGATTTCCACTTCAAAGTACCTGCATTTTTTTTTTCGTCGACACCCCCACAGTTATTTCAATCAATTTTGTTGCGTAACTCTCCAAGAAAAAATCTTTTTCTTGATACAGAGTTTCACCCGCAACGAAATTATGTTTACCAGCGATACTTTAGCTTAACGTCTTACTCAAACTTTATCGAAGTTTGTTTTTATATGAAGGTTTTATAATAATTGAGTTCCGCCCGTCCAAATTTTAACTTCTTTCATCATCTGTAATATATTCTGAAATCATAAATTACTCTTAAGTTTAATTCGGAATTAAGATTGGCAGATTGTTTAAATGTTTCACATCTCATCTTTTCTTCACTGAAATATTCACTCACTATAATTTAATTTAAAAATTTATTTATTTATGCAGATTATTAAATACAAAAAATAATCTAACATCCCTAGAAAAGTGTAGTTTTATTAAACATGTCAAAGATTCATTTATATTCTGTTTAGTATTGACAGTTCTTATCATAGGGTATTTCACTTTAGGGTAATATATTTTTTTGGAAAATTTTATATATTAATCTAAATGAAAAAATATGGCATAAGTATTTTTTATTTTTACCTTCCGTCATCTCTAGGTAAGGAAGGTATTGTCTTTAGTTAAAAAATTCGGTGGAGTTTTTAATGAATAAGAACGTTTTAATGTCTCAACAATAAAATTTTACTATTTTTACGATGATGTCTGTATGTGTGTGTGTGTGTGTGTGTGTGTGTGTGTGTGTGTGTGTGTGTGAGTGTGTGTGTGAGTGTGTGTGTGAGTGTGTGCGTGCGTGTGTGTGTTTGTGTGTGTGTGTGTATTCCAAAAATTACAGTTTTCACATACCTATTCCTCTTCCTTACATCCATATGCAGACTTGATTAGATTTTGGTTATAATTGGTCAACCAGAAGTACCCTCATTTGAAGATTTTAATAGTTTTTCTTGAAAGAAACATTGTTAAATATTATTTTGTTACATTTAATGTTATTATAAATATTAAAGAATATTTTTATCTGTACGAATTGATTGTATTTTATATTTCATATACAGTGGATATAGAGTTAAAGAATTATAAACAAATTAAATTTTAAAAATGAGCCAGCTATGCTGTAGCATGGAAACAGCTACTATATTAAAAAAATTCTAACTAACAGATGTCAGTGTCAATGAAAAGAAGATTAATGTTGCAGAGATGAGTATGTTTAGATAGATTTTGTGGAAGACACAGAAAGATAGGATAAGGAATGAAAGAATAAGGAAAATGGCTCGAGTGATACAAGTTTCAAGGAAGATACAAGGGAGACGATTACATTGGTTTGAACGGGTCATGAGGAAAGAAAAAGAATATATTGGAAGAATAATGAATAGCTTAGTAATAGAAGGTAGACGAAACAAAGGAAGCCCAAAGATAAGATGAAAGGCTGTATTGCTAAGGACTTGAGAAAAAAGGAACTAAATGAGGACGATACGCTAAACAGAAATGAGTTGAAGAAGAAAATAAAACATAGTGACCCCTAACATATGGGAAAAGCTAAAGAAGAAGAAGATGTCAGTGTCAAGTGCAATTTGTATAGTTTAAATAATTTTACTGGAAATATAGAATCTTTTGCAAGTAAATTTATGTATGGAATTTGTACATAATACACATGATTAACGGAAGGTAATTTCGATTTTTAATTACATGATAATACAAATTTGACTTCTATATTTACTATTAGACTACTTATGTAGTATATTTTTAGTATACATTATCAAAACATTTAAATTTCACTTAGTAACACTCCCCTATTGTTGATTTCTTTTGTTTATTCTTCATAATAAATATGTCTTGATCGTATTACTAAAAACTTGGGCATTTCATGTGTTCTGCGAATTTGGTTAGGTTAAGTTACATTTGGTTACGTTAATGAAAACATAGAGTGAAGCTAAGATCGAGTTAATTCACACCCAATATCTTCTTGATATAATAATATTTTATTTTCAAAATTAGCTAATTTAACTTTAATATTAATACTAAACAATATACAATCATTTTCATCCAAAATGTAGTATATGTAATAATCGGTAATAAAGAAATAATTTCCGGCAATAATTTCGAAATAATTGTATATCCATGTGTCAAAATTATAAACTACAAATTAAATTGCAACAGGCATAATAAATAAGCCCTTGTTATTTTCACTTTGTAAAAAAATATGTCATAGCTAATTATTAGCATTAACAAAATTTATTTTTGAAAATTATTAGTACATACAGAAAAGATAAAAGCATCGTCACGCGCACAGCAAAAAGTATTATAATATTTTGTCACATTCATGACATATCACAATAATTATATTTGATATTTTCTATATCGTGGCTAATGAAAGTGAAATGCTAATCAACAATGTAATATTTTACACATATCTACTACTAACAATGGTAATCCTGGAAACTAATATCAATGTAATCAAATTTGGCCGGGTTTCAAGAAGATGAGAGACTTGATTATGGTCATTTACATCAGATAAGTACGGGAGGTTGTAAAACGGTTGTAAATTCCCATTATTAGATTCGCTTGTTACATAAATACAGAGCCATATAGAGATTGCTTCTGGTTGGTTTATTGCAAATTCCCTTTCGAAAATACAACATTGTAGATTGTTGTAATTCGCGAAGTAAAACATTTTACAGAATAGAAATAACATTTTTTGTTTCTCTTGCATTAAAGATCATTCTGCTTGTCTGCCAAATGTCGATATGTACGGAGTTTAAACTTTTAAAGGCGATGGCCGACAATAAAGAAGATCAGAAAACTTTAAAATTACTAGAAACTTTTCATCAAATCCTTTCTAAAAAGAAAATCAGCAGTAGTTGGTATTTTACAACAAAGTGAGTAAAAAAACCTGATGTGGCCAGCACATTACCTTCCGCCAGTTCTATGTATTTTGCACAAAATTCATACAGAAAGTTTCTTGAAAAGGATTCTATATTTCCAGTAAAATTATAACATACTGTCAATTGCACTTGACACTGCCATCTGTCAATCAGAATTATCTTAATATAATAGCTGTTTTCAAGGTTATATCCATTGAATATAATGTATAAAATGCAATCAAACCGGGTACAAAATATAATATTCTTTAATTTTTTATAAAAAGATAAAATGTCAAAAAATGATATTTAACTGCGTGTTTTCAAGAATGTTGAAAAACACTGTATAGAGACGATCATCCATTTATGTTGAATTACAGATTGTCGTCCTTAATTTCATTGACTATGGTCCATGTCCACGCGATATATGAAATCTTTAATGACAAGGCTATTACCATGAACGATTATTATTATGAAGACATGTATCTGTAGCAATAATATTGAATGATTATAATAATAAAATGCACAATTTGTAACCTCCACAGGCCTGACAGTATGTATCATTTTTTTACGGAATGCCCAATATTTTCCCCACTTCGATAACACTATTTAGCCGTATTTAATATTAGCCAAATAAATGAAGCTAATCTCTATACCATATTTGATAAACCTGATATACAAAAAATTAACAATTTATATTACTATACAATAAACGCCCTTAAATTAAAAAGTTTTTTTTTAAACGAATGAAAAAAAAAATTACTTATTTATTACTTTCTTCGTTAATACCATGTTTGGTTGAAATGATTGTACTACCAAATATTGTAAAATATAATTGTATAATTGTAAAAAAAAAACTAATTCTAGTTAAATGTTCATACACGTTCTCCTTATGTCTTTATTTCTATTGTGTAACAAAATTAGTCTTTAACAACATATGTATGTATATGTATAAATTATGCATCGACTGTAAACTAAATGTAATCTTTAATTATTTTTCTTTGTAAACTCGGTGTAGCCAATCACTTGGCAAAAGGGATCATCTTTATAACCAATAAAGTATTTTTATTATTATTATTATTAATAATAATAATAAAATAACTTTCCAGAAACAATAAAAGTGGTAAACGTATAATTGATAAGTTTTGTTACTCCCGTTTTGTGGTATAAAAGGAGAATAATTAATAAATATTAATTTACTATTTATTGTGTTTTGGTTTAAATATAGATCGTTTTCATCATGAATAAAAGTTCCAATTTTCAGACAATCCTTTATAAGGAATAAAATTAAATTGGAATCCTTGGTTGTATCCTTCTCATAATTCTGGTTTTTAAATCGATATTGTAGCTGCATCGAAAATCGAAGAAGTCACAAACACGAGAAGATGCACCACTAACTATTCGAAAAGGAAAAGAAAATACTGAATAGTATTGGAATGAAGTTCTTAGAACGATCTTCTATAAAAAGACGTCGGAAACCATAACGATGAGGTTTTTATTACACTTTTTGGATATATATAATCATCGTGTGCGGAAGGGTTGAAAGATCATTAGTAACTAACCGTCGGGGTTTTGAAAAATGTGGAAAATAATTACGTTTTATAAGTTTTTGTATACATTATACATAGTCGAGACTGGGATATCTTACTCGGAATAAATGAAATTTTTCAGCGTTTTTGCTAGACTTTAGAATGTGCTTCATTCATAAGTTTTTTGTGTTTTATTGTTTTATTTGAAAGATAATGATCAGTCATTTATTATATTAATAGTTAATTCAGCTTTCCCCCAATTTTTTCCGAATAGTAACTAAAAATTACCGAATAACCCTTCTCCATTCAAATAAAAGACTACTTTGTCTTTTTAATTTGTATCACATATTTTGGTTTTAAAACTAGGAAAAAATCTTATGTTTTATTTAATACAAGGGTCCCGCTAGAATTACTGAAAATAAGACACATAGTTATTTTAAATATGTTCAAAGTAATTCCCTTCAACAATAATACACTTCACCATTGTTTCCTTCCACTTCTCAAATCTCCTAGCCATCTATTTTTGGAATGCTTCAAAAATAATTTTTGAGGAACTTAAAAATTGTCAAATTAATTTATTTTAACTTGAAAATGACCAAGGCATTAAATTAACTACTGGAAAACTTAAAAACTGTCATAGATGTCAAATTCTAAATTATGAATCGAAAATGATCTCTAGTCGTTACATTTGTTTGTGATTTTAATTTAATACCATGGCTAATACTATAAAAAAGTAACTTTTATAAAATTTTAAATTCAATTTACTCGGATACGGAACGTGGAAAATAAAATCTGATTACTGAATTAGATGCAGAATTTAATTCTATAAAACATTTATTTGAAGCATTAATAATTAATTAATAGGCCACTTTTCCACAAGGAAGAACTGTTTTCCCATGTTAAATGCCTATGGCCCAGTTTTAGTTACATCCGGTATGTATATACAGGATGGTGACCGCGACCCCGGAACATAGAACTTTAAGAGCATTGTGTACTTCTATACTAAAATATGAAGCGAAAATTCAAATAAATTGTACCTGTATCAGAACTATTAACATTTTAAAAAAATCAATATTAGACAAACATATTTCTGATATGAACCTGCTTTTAAAAAATCTGATGTGGCCAGCACATAACCTCTCGCCGTATATTTTACCTGGCTGTATGCATAAAGCAAAGAATATTTTTATAAATACAAATAAAATATTCATATAAATCTATGACGTATAAACTTCTTTATTATTCAATAATAGCATGTCTCAACATGAAGATATTTTACCATAAATTATGTTACAATAAATTACAAAGTAGAGTTTACCATATATAAATATTAGGCTGGTAACAGCAATTTTCAATTCGAACAACGTTGTTTACTTTCTCTTCATATTCTTCTAGTAAAAACATTAATTTTGGGCGGTCTAAAATGTATATATGGATTGTGCATCTATTCTTACATATCTTCTTTTACATTTTATTTTTTCATACATGTTATATCTAAATAACACTAATTCCCTTTAATAAAGTGACGGATAGATTGCACTCCGATTATTCTTATATCGATGTGTAATTTTGTCAATATTTACAACTTACTTGAGAAGAATTTGATAGCTTTTTCGCAATTCAAAGTTACTCTAGTCTATAGTACTGGTGTACATTGTCCCATAATGTTTGAAACAAATTTAAGTCCTTCAACCTAGACTTGTCATCTCCATAATAGTCACAGATCAAGAACTAAGGGATTCTCCAAGTACATTTTTCTTTCATTACTCATTATTTCTGACACTGACATTTATCTGTCAGTTACAAATAATTTAAATAACTATTTTTCATGGCATTCTTTCGGCTGTCAAATTTATTACAACAGATTATTTTATATATTATACTTCTTTTATCTCTAAATCTATGGAATATATAATAAAATATTTAAATGTATCAGATAGAGAATTTAATTTTCTTTAATATTACCACGAAAAATTTTCAAAAAATAATATTTAGAAGATTTTTTTTCAAGAATCTTCTACTTCCGGTTGTCCAATTATTACCAAAACCTTTTCAGATCTTCCCATGAATGTCCGATTGGGAAATACGTAGTTAAACAAATTTAAAGTCTTATAGTTTTTGAGTAATCGTCCTTCCAACATCCTACATACATACACACACACACACACACACACATACATCCACACACACACACACACAGACATCATCGTAAAAATGTTAAAATCGGATTGTAGGGACCTTAAAACGTGCTTATTCAATAAAATCTGGATATGCGATTTTTAGCATGAATGCAATACCTCTCTTAGCGAGAGGTAAAAAAGTATTATTGAAATCTATCAGTATTTGACTTTTATTTTAATGGGAAAACAAGAAATGCTACTGAATTTTGAGTTTCCCATTAAAACCAAAGTCCAGTATTAATAGATTTCGATAATTATTTTTTTTAAATGTAGCTTCATATCAGAAGTATGTTTGTCTAATGTTGAATTTTTTAAAATGTTAATAGTTCTAGTACAGGAACAATTTAATTGAATTTTCGCTTCATATTTTAGTACAGGAGTACACAATGCTCTTAACATGTAGAATCATACTTTCTTAATTTCCTGCTTCCCTAATTATTTTAGGTAAAAATAAAAGTTGTAGAGCATAAAATTCTGCATCTGATTCAATAAGCAACATTAGTTTTGTATGCCTTGTAACGGCAGAAATTAGGTACCTATGAAAATAAATAACAAATGTCTAACGGTTTATCTGTCACGTTTGGGTAATTTATTTTTATTACATATTATTTCTAATTTCTGTTCAATTAACAATTATCTGTTAATTTAGATTGATATTTGTTCACTTGAACAGATTTTACAAATAATAATGAAATTAAATTAACCTAGCTAGACAGATAAATCGTTAACATTTTTAATTTTTTGTTTCAATTCCATGGCTATAGCTATTTTGACTTTACAAGTTTATGCCCTACAACTTTTATTTCAAGTTTTTTACCTAAAATAATTAGGGAAGCAGGAAATTACGAAAATTTGATTTTATATGTGAGAGTGCTATGTTCCGGGGTCGCGGTCGCCACCTGTATAACTCATCGAAAAATTAACAAATCAAATAGTTCAATTTTTCTTGCTGTATAACATCGATTATTTGCGTTGTTAAATTGTGCTTCGCGAACCAGAATTCTTGGCTTATTTCGGTCGCAAACAAATGAATATGTAATCATATCATCCACAGATAAGTAGTATTTTTGAGTTTCATATTTTTTTTTTAATTCGTTGTATAGTTTTAACTTGTACAACTTGAGCTTCGAAAATCATCTGAATAACCTGTTTACGGACTCGATGTGTTTCCTAGGCTCGTCTCCAATGTATATTTCATTATTGTCGATCCTATTATTGTATACTGACTATATCATTCATTAAGTTATAAACCAGTAAGAATGCGTAATTTTCCTTAGTTACCACGTATTTTAGCGGTTATTATTAGGTAACCATGGTGAACGAATATACGAACCTTTGTATATTCGAATATACCTACCTTCGTATATTCACTTATAGGTGTGTTTGATTATTTTGTTCTACGTACTCAGAACGGTCAATATCATTTTGAATTATATTTACGGAGCATAAAGGATAATATTTTTCCTACGAACACAGTATCGAATACATAAATGAATCTGTAGTTAGATTTTGAAGAGCAAAATCGTGCTTTTACGCTTTAAGTAGACATCTGAAATAACAATGACAGCAGTGACAGTGACAGCTCCAAATGTACCGAAACAAATAATTGAATGCACATATTATTTGACTGTAAAGCATTACTAAATTAAAAATTAGAAAATAAACAAATAATTATTTGGATCACAAGCTTGATTTGAAATACGAGCATTTCAATATAATATTACAAACTGCCACAGACTACAGCTATATTTAAAAAGATAGGTTATGTGGCATACTGACATACATAGTTTGAGGTGTCTGTCAAAAAATAGGCTGTAGGCCTGTGTTCAATTTACTTTTTACTTATTAATTTATTTTTTATTCATGATATAGTCTACCTGTATACAACTCGTCTTGTTGTAAAATATATGAAAATACACGTGTATACATTAAATTTCTTAGAACTAATATTTACAAAGTTCAAATGATTCTTTTTCTACTTTTATGGTTGTCTTGTACGTTTACAAGGAAAGTTGAAGCTGCGCTGACAAGCTTACGTTTTTATTATTTTTAACATTTTGTTGTGAAAGCATGTAATATTAAACTGAGTAACGCTGCAGCAATAAAAACATTTGGTGTTGCGCGCGACAGTCGTCTGTAATGAAATATTGCGGTTTCACACAAATTCCCTTATGTTATGGCTGTTGTAATTCGCTATATCCAATTTCTAATCATCCGCGTGGTCTTGGTCGATCGATCTCCGGTCTCATATTACCGTTATAAATTAACTAGCATCGTTATATTCAGTTCCAAGCGACACGAACTAATCATATTCGGGTCCTTCGCTTAAAATGCGAATCAAATATCCCGCGCAAATTGAACCGGAAGCAAGCCGACCGCCTGTAACAACTTGCAAGACAAGATAATCACATGAGAAAAGTTCCAGCAAACCAATTTTAATTAATGAAATAAATGTGTATGTATTTGAACCGTTGAAATCAGAGTTCGTTGCAAGCTTTTAAATTAGGCTTCATTTTGCTGAGGTTTTTGTTAATGATGGAGTTTTCACTTTTATAATTTCTTCCAAAAAATTTCCCTAATAAATTATTCCTATTTTCATTCCTAATTTGATGGATGGAATGTCATTAATAATCAGACATCATTTAAAAAAGTAATAAAAATGTTTGCTGCGCGCATATTAAATCATGAGTTTATGCTTGTAGTAGCCGAACCTCGGATTATTCCGTTGGCTGAGGTGTTAGTAAAAAAAATCAAAATCACTTTTGTCACTACGATCTATAAGATCTATCGACCTATAGTCAAATTTTTCTTAGAATAGGTTTTCAATTTCAATGTGATCACGTGATTGCAAAGTTTGAATACAGAAATCACATATGCATTTAGCAGCATGTTTGTCCTGATTGTTTTATTTTTAAGCAGTGTTTGTTTCCGTATGTCGTACCTTTAGCTATATGAATAATTTGTATGTTTACATGATGTGAGACACTCAAAAATTGAAGGGTAAAAAGTTATCGAAACGGTGTAAAGAAATTATTTTAAATGTTTTTGCTTACTTTGAGGAAGAGAAACGTATAAATATTCCCCTAATTATACCACTCTTGTATGTAGAAGATGTAATATATGTTGATGACATGACAATAATTGTAATAGTTCTGTATTTCCTATGTACTTATATATGGATATTAATATATTTTAGAGAGTTTGTACTTCTTTGAATGTGTCACATGTAACTGTAAATAATATCAAAATTAATTTAAACGTGGATCTAGTTCGTCTCTAAAAACAACTAGTAATCCGTCAAAAATCAATGCGAAATATTGACCGTTTTAGTCAGTCTGCAATTCAAAGTAGGTACTGTTTACATATATAGTTAAAATAAATTGTATATAAGGCCCTTTTCATAATCAATTTTAAGTCTATTTTATAATTAAATTAAAAGAATTTCTGCGTTGTGCATTCAAAGCTGTTTTCGTATATATTCATTGTTGTAATCAACTAAAGTATTAACTGTTGTAATCAATTAATGTATTAATTGTTGTAATCAATTGTATTTCATTGTATTTTATAAGTTTAATAAAATTCTTCCTTGAAAGTCCATAATTTTGACTAAAGATGTCAGCCTATCGATTGAATAAAACGAAATGCTGGGAATCATGTATCGACAAATAAATATCGCAGAATCTGATATATCGGCTAAAAGAAAATATTGCCGAAATATCGGTATACATATTAAGTAATTATTAGAATTGTATGGCAAAAAATAAAAAATTGTTTTTGGTGGTTCAAAGCTGAATAATCAAGTTTGTTGCAAAATATTATACACTGACAACTGGAATACAAGTAAAATTTATCAAAAATCTCGCGATTCGTCGCGTTTGCGGATATAATACCGAAATATAATATGAACTAATTATGATTCAAACGTTGTGCTAGCAATATCTTAATGTAATACTAATGCAACCCATGCATCATCTTTGGCATCAAAATGCACTGAATGATGCACCGGTATGCAATGCTTATTTACATATCATTAGCTCCCACAAAGCATGAAACTAATTTCCCGCAGAATCTTACAATTCGATTATTCTATATTACGACAAAGGCGATTCCACAATGGCAGAATCAACTGCGCCTGGAAGATTTATATATTTCAACGCAACGTCTAAGCGGATTTCATCACACTAAATATGCGACTTCTTGGCTTCATTTCATCATACAAAGTGACGCGGAAGTCTGAAGCTGCATGGAATTTGATCTCGTCTCGACACAATTACGAAGGAGCCAAACAAAATGAGATATTGATGTCTATTGTTTGATAAAATGAGTTTTAAACTGTTTTTCATTAATTCGGGAGTCTGTATTTTGTTCTTGTCAGTTAGAAACTTACTGGTGACGTGTTTTTAGACTTTTAGAGTTCGAAAATGAATTCTAGAATTACGCTAACGAGCAGCACATGTGTTTATGACAGACAGGATGACAATATGTAGATCAAATTACATTTCATTATAAATAATCTAGATACTTCATTAAATCTCGTTTTATGTTTAATATACATACAGTAGGTGCATACAGGGTGTAACAGAAATAAGTACATTAAATTTAACCAGTGATAGAACTCGTCGAGTGCAACAATATTTCTAAATAACTTTTCTTGTACACCTTCTAGATATTGAGTTAAAAAAATCTGTTGTGGCCAGCACAATACCTCTCGCCACTTCCGTTTTTGGTTGCATAAGAATAGGGCCCGATGTCATGTGACATTGTTGGCCCCGACAAGCAGATATGGGGGTTCGTGTCAAAAACATAGATATCAAATGTCAGAATTTTTCATCAAAAATTTCAAGGTTTTCTAAATTCATGTAGTTTGTCATACTTGACGTAGACAAGCAAATATGGAGGCTCTTGTCAAAATGACAGTAATTATTTACATAAATGTCAAATGTCATAATTTTACACGTGGTTAATTTGTCACCAAGAATATGGAATTTACTTGTCGAGAACCACATGGAATTGGAATATCATGAAATATTGGATGGAAAATTGACATTTGACATATATGTACATAATTACTAGCTGTCATTCTAACTCGGGCCCCCAAATTTGCTTGTCAAGTCCAACAAAGTCACATGACTGCTCGCTTCCTATAAATTTCTTATGTCTTTTCTTTATGTTTAGATTATTTTTATAACTTTAAATTTATTTTTTGAGGAAGTTTTCTCCTATACATCGAAATATTCCAAATTCTTCCAATTTCTTGACGGGATTTTTGACGGGTATATGTATATAGCTATAATTTTAAATATTTAATTGTTATACAACAAGAAATAGTAAACTTACCAATATCACAGAACTATTCTTTAATAATGTCAGATAAGCTTGTTCATTTAACGTAAAAGCGTAATTTGACGTTTTACTACTATGTTGTCAAAAAAGAATATCTAAGATTGATTTTCAGCTAAAATCTACATAAAACCATATTCGTACTATGAAAAATTCTTTAGAATTCAGCTGCCAATACCGCTCAAATACGTTTACGAACTACTGTTGGTTTTTGACAATGACATTTTTCTGTCATTTACAAACATCTGATGGTTACCATAGAGTTGTTTAGGCTCTGAAATACGACAGATTATTTTATATATTACATTACTTTTTTATCTCAATATATGGAAGATATAATAAAATTTTAAAATGTATAGAATAGAGAATTTTATGTTCTTTAATACTAATAATAAAAAAATTCAAAAAATAATATTTAATTTTTTTTTTTTTAGATACTACTACTTCCGGTTCTCCAATGGATACCAAAACCTATTCAACTCTTCCCATTATTGTTAAATTGAGGAATCCGTTGTCAAAAAGGTCTTTAGTCTTATAGAATTTGAGATATCGTGTCTCCAACAATCTCACACACACACACACACACACACACACACACACACACACACAGAGACATCATTGTAAAAATGTTAAAATCGAATTCTATGGACCTTAAATCGTGCTTATTCAATAAAATCTGGATATGCGATTTTTAGCATGAATCCAATACCTCTCTTAGCGAGAGGTAAAAATTCAAAGTTTTGTCACAAATTTCATTACACGCGAATGGTTGAATAAAATAACAACTGCAAACTACATGTCTGAAAAGTAGAGCGCCTCCATAATACCAAAATTCGAAATGCGACTATTCTACGAAAACTGGTTTGTTTCTATTGACTGAATACAATGAAACTGGTGAATAAATTGATAGATACACCAGGAGATGAAACTATACACAAATCGGGAAAGATAAGAGATAGAATAAAATACTTCGACTAAGGTAACAAAAAAATCATACGTGAAATTTTTGTTACAACAGTTAGACAATCCAAAAATGGTAGAACATATATAGGATGCAGTCGACCAAGAACAACTCTTCAATTTACGGGACAAGAAAACGCATAAAGATGATGAAAAGTGATGCAGACTTAAATAAAACCACAATAAATGTTCAAAATGGCCACCGTCATTGTGAGTACAATACTGAAGACATCGATGAAATGATGTAACTGTTGTTGTTTCAATATCCTCTAAATTATCATATATGACACTGTGTTGTAGTGCTATTCTTCGAGTATTAGACTCTGGTTGAGTCCAAAACATCCTGTTCAATATTCTCTATGTGATCAGGGTGAGTTTTATAACGATCTTGAGCAGCAGGCTTAAAAGACTCATGATCTCGGAGATTTATGTATTTTATTTACATACATGTACAAAAGTGCGAACGTTTAGAAGATGACGATTCGGAAAACGTTCCAACTAAATTTGACGACCTTGGGCAGCATTTCACTAAGCTTCACCATAGGCCAGCACAATGTATGTATACTCGCTATCCGTAAAGACAGGCATTTTACTGATTATAACTTTTATAATAATTATTAATGGATTTATCAAAATTTATTTGAAAAAGTACTTATTTCTGTTACACCCTGTATAGATATATACAGGATATATAAAGGGTGTTAGCAAAAGATCCAAAATTTGAAGAACATAAGTACAGACTATACATATGGAATGGATAATGGATAAACGTATATAGAAAGGACAAATGTTATATAAGATTAATATATGTTTACGTATGGAATATGTAAACGCTATAGCTATTTAGGTGCTTAATCAGTAACATTTAAGTTAATTAATTGAATAGTAAGTCTTTTTTGTGAGATTATATATCTTTTTACAAATAAAAGATATGGCTTACCAGGTTAATTATTCATTATACCCTCTCATGTTTTTTTTGTAATTTATTCCTTCAATAAACATTCACTTTAAACATATTGCGAATTCGTAATTTTACGTAAATTCCAAATATTTAAAAAATAATTATATGGTCTTCCATTTGATATATGAACATTAATGTTACTTCCAGTTAAACTAGAGGGGTTACCAACATGATAAATATCATGATTTGTGAGCCCCTAAGCCTAGTTTATAGATATATGACGAGTAGTCCGTTTTCAGTGACACCCTGTATAGCAAATTATATCATACAGTATTAATCATTTTGCAATTTGTAATTTGTCAATTTCTAATACCATTTTTAATTTTCTTTATAGCATTAATTATTTTTATAATATAGATTTGTTAATATCTTATAGATATAGCCTTTTATTTGCATGTATTTAAACTATAAGTGTACAATGAACAATAAAGAAAATAGCCATTTGTCGTTATTATTTTTTTCTATCACCCTATATAACTGTCGTTCTATGTTAATTAACTTCAAAATTAATTTATAATTATTCTAGACTGAAATGTATAATATAAATATCCAATGTAAAGATATTTTGTTTGTAGTATTTAAGGTTTTTAACGTTTCATATTTCGGAAATAAATAAAAATAATGTTTTCGTTTATATTCGTAAACACGGGATGTGAATTTTTCATATGTTATCTTTTCCTCCAATGCAAGCACTTAAAAACAATTTCATCCTTATCCCCATTTGTTTGAATTCAAGAAATTCTTTTATTTATATATCTCCCAATTCTCCGGTTTTTCTTTTGAATTCATATTCTATCATAAAGCTATCGTTTTGAATACAGTCATGATCTTTTAAAATCATTCAACGAAAAATAATTTTCCTTTTTGCAGAAATTGTTTTTTGTTTAAAATGTAAAAACGTTAAATATTAAATAAAATGTAAGAATTGTATAAAATACAAAATAATTGTCTCTTGTAGCTACAGAACAAAAAAGATATCACCAAATAGTTTTTCAACGATGTTTTATTACAATCTTACGTAAAAGGAAACAAAAAAACGTCATTTACGCCGACAAAAAAAGTTTGAAATTGCCATTTTTCTTGCGGAAACAGTGTGGTGCTTACGATGTTCGTTTGTTAGGCATTTCACGCGGTGGTGGCCACCACAACTAACGCAATTAATTATTTGACGTTGTTACACTTCCGCTGACATCTATTTTCCAAGTTTTTATGAAGAATTTAAACGCCTTATTGTTATAATCATCACGCGAGACGAGCGCTTATGCTTTTAAAGGAAGATAAAATAGCAGATAAAACGGTCACTGGAACAGGAAACATTTACATTTCATAATCCAGCGCTAAAATCGAGAAGAACATTTAATGAGCCTGTTTCGCATTTTTTTCGAAAAGTAAATGAAAGTTTATGCAATATAAATATTAGTTAGTAATATATTTTTTAATAATTAGTTGTTATTTTCATTAACAATTATATAAAAAGATTGGCGCTAAAAGTAGTAATGAAAAACAAGCCCCCACTCCTGTAATGTCGTAGTACATATATTACGTAATTCACATAGGGGAACAGTTTGTCCATCGCCTACGTTTTTATATAAATATAAGTAGGCGATAGTTTGTCGCATGTTAATCTCTATGTACAGTCAATTTTTTTAAAGATATCCCATCAACGTATCATGAACGAATTAATAAATTGGCATACATTTATCTCTGTCATTTGCAAAGACTACAGGCGTGTGTGATAAGGATGGATACAACATGCTTGTCTTTCAAAAAATTATATTGTTTCGACTAAGTTAGGACATTCCGTTTTACAATGATGCTCGTTGTTGACATTACTTTCGCTGTAACGTACGATTATTTGTTAATTAAGATAATATTACCTTGATTCATAGTCGTACGAATAATGTTATTTTCTATCAGTGTGTGGGATCCTGTGGCCGTGTGCCAGAGTGTTTGATCGCGAATCTGGGGAACCGGGTTCGATCCCGACCGACGCCAAATATTTCAATTTTTAAAAGGCACAAAATTGACCCTTCTGGTGTACTCTTCACTTCAGCAATGAGTGCCCGTGAAGTGACGCCTGGTAATTGCTCGCACGGTACAAATATGTCTTCATCATTACAAATCAGATTGGCACACCCAGCAATGGGTAATATGCCGTAGTGATATATTTATTTATTTATTTTTATTTACACTATCAGTGTTACTGATATTGTATCACTATCTTATTTTTTTGGTTTTACATTTGATAATGAACTTACCAATTGACTTTTTTTTGAATTTTGATAATTTTTACTATAACATATAGTTTTATAATAATATAATAAGAGTAGTAACTTATGTACACTCATAAAAACTAAGTAAACGACACTACTGAATTTGACAGAATGGGCGGAGGTAAAATCTTAATTCATATAATTCGTAGATAACCTTGATCGGACATCTTTTAACAAAAATACTGTACTTTGACGTCGCATTCTGTTTCAGATCACGCCTTTTTTTCAAAATACCCAAATTTCAATTAATTGTAAAATATCTAATACATATTTCGAGATATGTTCAGTTTTCAGGCTATTTAAAGAATGATATCTTTTTAAATTTAATATTTAGAAGGCATGTAAAAATTCTTCCGACAGCCTTATTCAATAAAAAAAAATATAAATATATTATCGCAACATATTACCCATTGCTGGGTTTGCCAATCTTGTTTGTACATATACAGATATCGATAATGATGACATTTTTTTACCATGCGGGCGTTAACCATGCGTCATCTTAAGGACACTCATTGATAATGTAAATTATTAATTTGAAAATAAATAAGTTTGAATTGTAAGGTACTAAATTCAAATTACCTGTTGCGAGAAAATATTTGCCGTTTGATTGCGAATCTATCAATAATTCAAGCGCTGTGAAATCACGAATACATATTGATAGTGTTTCCGTCTCAGTTGCTAAAAGGAGCAACGTGTCAGCACTGACAGATTGAAATTGCATTTGAAGTAAGTCAGACAAATTCATTGAATTTCTTCAAGAAATATCCCAGGCGAAGCTTTCCGACAAATGCATTCTTTTCATCTGTGGTCAATTGCTGGAGCAAGTATCAGAAAACAATAAACTTTACTACTCTTCATCCAACCAAAATCTAAAGTATAGAAACCCATAAGATAGGAATTTAAAACTTTGTAGATATGCAATATCATGCGACTGTTTTACAGCAGAATGAAAAACTATTTTCAATTAAAATGTTGATTGTAAAAAAAAAACTATTTTATTTAGCATGAACATTTGAAAATTCAATTACTATGTATGTATGTTTCTACAATTTAACTGCAAAAAAGTTAAATTGAAATTGGAAGTTTTTTGCTTGTTTCGATAGTGATAAGTTTTTTATTTAATTTATCGCTAATTTCTAGGAATAAAATCGACTAATATATTCAATCACATTTAAAAAAAAATCTGATGTGACCAACACAGTACCTCCCGCCATTTACCTATGTATATAATTTTTATATTACTTTATAAATTTATCCATAAAATATATAGAAAATGTATTAAAGCAAACTTGTAGAAAATGGAATAATCTTTAATTTTTATAATAACAAATTGAGAAAAAATTATATTTAAAGGTATTTTTTGAAGAAAAACTATCTTGAGCTTCAAGTAAACTGCCATTTCCGGTTATCCGATTGCCACCAAAATCAGCTCTTTCCATATTAGAATAAGGTAGAAATACATGGTTTCAAAACTTTCTGAATGATAGTATTTGAGTTAGAGCGTAAACAGGATCCACACACACAGACATCATCGTGAAAATGTTAAAATTAGATTCTAGGGACCTTAAAACGTGGTCATTTACCAAAATCTCGATATGCGATTTTTAGCACGATCCCTATACCTCCCTTATCAAGGGTAGCGGGAGGTAAAAATAAAAACAAGGTCATGGAGGTAAATAAGACCCACCTTATTTAAAAATGAAATATTTTCGATAATTTTTATTGAAAAAACTTTCTTTGGTCAAAAAATTCGATGGTGAGTTTTGAATGAATAAGCACGTCTTAGGATCCCTATAATACGATTTTATTATTTTTACGATGATGTCTGTGTATGTGTGTGTGTGTGTGTGTGTGTGTGTGTTTATGTGCGCACGTGTGTTTTTTTTTTGTATGACTATAATTGCGGCCGCAATAACTCCAACACGAAAATATTTTTTACGTATTCCTCTTCCTTACATCCATATTATGCAAACTTGAATAGATTTTGGTTGTAATTGATCAACCGGAAGTACTCTCATTTGAGGGTTATAACAGTTTTCCATGAAAAACCTCTGTTAAATATCATGTTTTCACTTCTAATGTTATTATAAATGTTAAAAAATATTTAATTCTATATACGAATTGTTTACATTTTATACTTCATATTCAATGGATATAGTTAAAAATTTAGAATTAAATTTCATAAAGCAGCCAGCTATGCTATAACCATGGAAACACCTACTATATTAAGAAAACTAATTGAAAGATGTCGTTGTCAAATGCAATTGACAAGAATGTTAGTGTTATAATATTACTGGAGAATATTTTGCTAAAAACTTTTAGTATGAAATTTGTACAAAAAAAAAACATAGAACTAACGGAAGGTAATGTGCTGGCCATATTTTTTAAACTAATTTTCACAAAAATGCATTCTTAAAAAAATTGGCCTCATTAAACTGTGTTAGTATATTAAGGCCACTGAAGAAAATTAAACATTTTGAGAAAAATCAACAAGTAATAATACTCTTTTACATAGGAGCTAGATTTAGATAAACTTTTGGCATAATTCTAACTTCAACTGATCCATCTGGGCATAGAAAAAGTCTTTTCTAGTAATCCACAACTCTTTATGGTACAGTTTGAGCTAATGTGTGCATTGTATTAAGCTATAACAAAACCATGACTCCGATGTTTTTTCAGATTGTATTTTTTTTAGTTTGATTCATATTTTTGGCATCAAATTTATTATTTTCCTCGGTGTAATAGGATAAAAACGCTTATATTTATCTTTTTTTTCAAAACAATAAAAATGATCTTGTTTCACCAATTAAAAGGTTCGAATAATTAATAAAGCTCATGAACAATATAAAAAATTTAAAAAAATAGAACAAAATTTATGGTTGGTTGTCGTAAGATTTTATAAAATGGAATACCCGCAAAAAACTCGAGGCTACTGATAATGGGGGAATGCAAACGACATGGCACTTTCGATTTACCTTAATATTACTATCATCTATGAGTAGAAACCTACACCGGTACCTCAAATTACTTGTCTTGTATTTTGTTTTTGATTTTTTTTTCAAATTTATTACGGTGGCATGAAAATGTCGCTATTTATAATTTTGCTACTGATTTAAGAAGTTTACGAAAAATTTTGTAATTTGTTGGAATTAATGTAAATTACTACGAGCCCAATTCTATAATATTTCGACCGATTTACATTTTCAACAAACAAATTATAAAACCTAGGTAAATGGTAAGAAAATTCTACAAATTCCTTTCGTCTAGTTTCAAATATAGATTTTAAACACGAAAACTAAATATTTTATTCAAGTATTCCGTCATTTAATATTGGGTTACATCGCCTTTATTAGTAATACCATCTTTAATTCTATTAAGCCCTGCAAATTTTTCTATAAGTATTGTCCCAGTTGTCTTACAAGGTAAGTTTTACTGTATGCACTTGATTGTTACGAAGTTGTTTTCATTTCATCAAAAGTAAAGGGTCTCCGTAGAAGCTAAATCTAGTCTAGAAGATGACTCTTAAAGGCATTTTTTGGCGGTCGAACTATTATTACCCGTTATTTGGCCCACAGTTTTTTTTTAAGTCTATATTTAAAGTAGCCGAAAGAATTTTGTTGAAATTTCTAACCATATGTGTTTGTTGAAAATGTAAACCGAGTTTGGGCTCGTATATACACTGTCATATCTTACGATGTCTAAAGCGTCAACATTTCATAAAAGTACCCACCGAAACACTATCGCCCATTTAAACACAATGCTCAGAGATAAATTACATTACAAGTTTCCAAGCTGTTGTGTAAGTTCCGAATTGCTGCGTTATTTACTAAATTCAATCCACGTGCAGTGAATACATAAAGTATGTATGTGCCAGCTGTATCACCAGGCCCGCATTCAGGCAAACTGCCCCGAGAATCACTTGAAGTACCATTCAAGTTTTGTTATTAAACTTCTACAGTGGTTTAGAAACGTTGCCCTTTATTTACGTCTTTGATTTAAAACTTCTTGGGTGTATCCGATGGAGTTTTTTAAGGGTAGTGACCTCTCCTATTATAATTTCATTCTGCAAAGGTGGAAGTTTTGTTTGAATAAACTTTCAAAAGTGTAGCTTCTTAAAGTTTTAATGAAATTAAAAACTACGAGCAGGAAAACAATCAAAGATAATTTCCTGAAAAACAGCTTTATATCAATGTCTCCAGAGATATTCTACCAAAACGATCAAGATGTGACTATAAATAGATCCAAATGTTTTCTATTTCAAAATAGAATATTATGGAACGTCTACACAGCTTTATGCTAAAACGTACACCAGTATTTTAATATGGAGTTTCGATAATAATATCTACACAATTTAACTGTTATAATTCTAGGGTCGGTTGTTCCATCTATAGTTAAACATTAGGTTAAAATTTATTCTATTGATAACTTCAGTTTGCGTTGTTCCACTTATGGTTAAAAGTTACCAGTAAGATAAATTTTCGTTAACGGCAAAATAGCTAACAGTCAGTCGAACTACCAGTTAAGAATTTTATCCAAAGAATATCGTACCGAGTGCACACGAATGGAAACACGAAGTGAAGAGATTAATATTAATAATTATTATAATAAATCAGTACAACAGTGATGATGAATTATTGGATTTCATTTTTGATAATATTAATTTTCGAAAACAGTATAGAGTACGAGAAAGATGTAATAATTTTGAAAAATTGGATGATTCAGAATTTTTTGAGGTTTCGAATGTCAAAGAATACAGTTCTTTATTTGTTAGATAAAATTGAAGACCAAATATTGTTTTTATCTATCAGGTAAGTTTAAAGAAAGCTGTAAACTTTATTTACAAATTACTGATCGGTAAGTAATGTGAATCAATTACCGATCAGGAGGCTGAAGCGGTAAGTAAATAAAAACAACGATCAAAGCTTACTTTCAAAATGACAACCAAATTTTTTTATTATGTCAAAATAGTTTTCAAAAGTTTTTTTTGTGCAAAAAACTTAATGATTATTGCAGTCAGTTAGCGGTCTTTTACCGGTCTCTTCGTCTCGATATCCAAAATCACCCTCAACCGGTAAGAAGCACTGAACTTAATATTTAAATAACTATAGTCATTTGACATGCTTCATATATCAAATTACCAGTAAATGATTTGGTAAAATGAACTCCATTTTAATTCTAAAATTAATTGATATATATTACGAGAATAACTAAAATAAATGAAAAATATGTAAATTATTTGTGATTTTGCAATGATTCAATATAACTAAGGCTTGTAATTCCTTCTGTTTCTTATCACTCCAATGCAGTATTTGCAGTTTAAACATCACATATCGTATTACTCGTAAATATGCCTTCTCCGTTCAATTGAAAGTGCTGTTAATAACCAATATTATTTCGTTAATTAATAATTATTGAGCAATAATCAATTTTTCTGGTATCGTGTGGTGTCATACAAAATAGAATAGACAAAACAATAATTTAGCTTTGATAGATTTAATTGCGTTTGTAATGATGCCAATGTGAATATAATTTTATTAAATGTGAACATTAATAATTTCATATAATTAAATTTGGCATGTCAATTAAAATGAGTAAAAACTAATACCAGTCAGTTAATAAATTATGAGGTTTAGCTCTCTTATTTTCTGCGCCTATCTCCACCAAATGCGAAATTGCGCCATCTATTAAGTATTTAATTTTCCGACCGTTGTTTTAGAATAAGTACATAAATTGTATATACATACACTCTTGATCAAATTTAAATAAAATATTTATATAAGAGTATTATTAAAATATAGCATTTCTTGTTCGGTACCATGAACAATGAAAGTTTACTTAAATAATATTAAATAATTGGGCCCGGTATACATATTTCGATTTATTTTCCTCTTTGTGAAAGACTAAATAAGACAATGAAATTTAGAAATTGTTACACTTTCCAAATGTGTTTAGTTATTGAAGTAACAGTTTTTAAACATTTTATTAATGTTCAAATTATGTGACGTCAGACTTTTAATATGTTCGCGTCTTAGTGAGTAAACCAAGAACTAAAAGTTGTTTACACCTATCAATACTGTCATCCGACTACGTGTTAGCATTGTGATATTTAGAATAAAAAAAAAAATTGTAATTGCTTTGAAATTGTGACGTCATACCGTTCTAGCGCAAATAATTTTTATTAAAATTATGAATGAAAAGTTTTATATTTTAATACAATCATGGTAAAAAATAATTTAACATTAGGCATATTTGGATAATTTATTAAAAATATGCAACTTTTTTTACTACCAAACGGCACTGTAATATTTATTAAAATTCAGCCCTAGTGAATGTTTGACGCCATTTCATTCTACTGCTTTAATTATTTGTATCTTCTATCTTGACTAACGTCTAACCGAAGTTTTATCATAAAAACGAACGATTGTAATTGTCATGCAATTAATAATCATTTTGATGTGTTATTGCTTTTATATTTAGTCAATGTAACCAAACACAATAACAATAACGTAACGTAACGTAACGCACTAATAAAATAATGCATTTTTCACAAATAACACGCATAAGAGTCAAAGTGTTACCAGATCAAAAAATTAAATTTCCTTAGATTCTTTTTTAAAAATTCCCTAAATTTCCCTAAAAAAATATTTTATAAATTGCTTAGAAAATCATATGGGGTATGTGACTAAATTTGGATTTTTTACATATATGATATTAGTCATGTTTTAAATCGATTAATTATTTGTAGTTTATGAGAAATAAATTATTAAAATTTTGGAGAGGGGGGATCGTGACGTCATACTGTACCAAGAGCAACGGATAGTCTCATAACGGTAGATTTACATTCCCGAACAATCGCGTCATCGTATCCCCTCTCCAAAACATTCAATTGCAAATTATAGTAGTTAATTTATAATATTATATTGAATATTGAAATTTCATTATGGTCACATTTTACTTTCTTTATACAAAATAACTTGGGGATTCCCCGACTGGGTAGAACCTTATTTTGTGTGGTTTGGGGTCTTACTAGGATATTATCAGAAACTGCAATACCATGTCCATCTACTGGTTGGCTCCGCATTGCTAGGTAGCCTATATTTTTGTTGATTTGCGGGTGCATTCGCAAGGCTAGTCAATTGCCTGCTATATTTTTTTAAATATATCTAAGCACAATGTTATGTGCTTAATATGATTACTAATTTCCCTAGATATCAATAAAAATTCATAAAAATTCCCCTTTTCCCAAACTAATGAAAAAAAATCCCTAGACCTGACAACACTGATGTGAAATGCACAAAATGTATACCAACACTATCACAATATAAGCGCACGCGCACATCGGCAGCCACATCGTGTATCTTCGGTGATAAAAGTTAATATACCGGCTAGACACTACTCTATCTTGTACCTTTCTGTTTCATCTTCGTTGCTTGTATGTGCTCAGCAGTGATGACATCACAGAGGTTTTAATGCCGATTTCTATTAATATTTAACGAATTTTAAAAATATGAGAATTTCATTTTTAATTATATACTTAGACGGATTAAAAAAATGTCACCTACCCCATTCAAAAATTACTTTGAAAAAAACTTAGAGATACTAATAACGCTGTTAAAGCTGAAATGCCATTAAAATATTTTTTATGGAGTAAATAATTTGAGTCTTACTTCATATTCAATAAGTAAACATAACTGTAATAAATATGTATTTATATGTACTTACATTGCTGTTAGTCTTTCAGGAAAATATTGAAAATGGTACTTACCTGAAAAGAAAAAATAAATTAAAAACATGCCAACTACATAAAAAATATCATTAGGCAATAAATTATAACCCAACTTTCGTCAAATGAAACTTTTTCGTATATAACCCGAAAACTTTTTACCGGAAGGCTATTGTTTAATAATTTACAGAGATATTAATTCCAAAAAGACAAATTAATATATTATCGTTGAGATATACGGAGATTACAAGTTTCCAAGTACACATTAATAACGAAAAACTTGCTGAGTTGAGGCGTAGGCCTTTTGTCGGCAACTTAACAAACTTCCAGCGCAAAAAAGTTATGGGGCATTAAACCGCATGTGCTGCCATCTACCGGATCTCGCGTTCCTAATAAAATATATTATTCATGTCGATAGGCAGACATGCACAGATAATTTCAAATATTAAACAGCAATGAATAATTCCCACGGAAACTTTGTAATTAAATATGGTAACAGCAAATATGAGACTAATTACCAAGGGTAAACAAAAACACACAAAAAGTATAACACACAATTATTGCATAATAATGAATCTCGCAACTGCTACCTGAAGCATATTTATTTTTTTAGTTATAATCACAAAATTTATATGCAACAAAATTTTTCTACATTTTCTAAATTATATTTTTACACTTTTATGTATCTATTCTGTAACTTTAACTATAACGTTGATAAACGAAGACCTTTTTGTCGAACGCACGTGAACGAAATATGCGTTCTCCAACTAAATTCGTTAGCATTGCTTAATTCCTTATTCTGTAAAATTATAACGAACGTTTTCAAAGACAATTACGTACAAACCATTAGTTTATGAACTAGTGCCCATATAGCTGCAGTTGGAACACAATGGTCACAATTTGTGTAAAATGGAAGAAAACGACATTTAAAAAAAAAAACTGTTGTGGCCAGCATAATACCTCTCGTCATTTTCATTTTATGTTGCATAGGGCGCGAGCAGTCCTGTGACTTTGTTGGCCTTGGCAAGCAAATATGGAAGCCCGTGTCAGAGTGACAGCTAGTAATAATGTACATACTTGCCAAGGCCAACAAGGTCGCATGACTGCTCGCACCCTATAAATAACGAATTTAACAATTCTTGTACACACAAATAATTGAAATTGTGTCTCTTCTTTCGTTCTATGAGGAATTTTGTCCTGCTCATCAAATATGTTCAAAATTCTTCAAATTTATTCACAGTATTTAGCGGTATTTCTTAAGGAAATATAATATTGACATACCTACATACCTATAATTTTAAAAACATATTTAATTAATAATACAATAATATATATTAAATGTACTCATACCTCCCAATAAAATCTTCCAGTAATGCTGATTTTGACAATGACATTTTGAATTTGTCTGTCAATTACAAACATATAAATATTTCAACTGGTTTCCACGGAATTTTTTGGGCAAATAGATTTATTGCAGAGAATGCCCTGGAAGAATTCCACCATATAAAATTTGAAGATACAAAAATACTGGCGAGACCTACACACCTAAACAACGGCTTAATTAGAGAAGCCATTGAGATTTACAAAACCAAGAGTTTTAATCTGAATCATTGTGACGGTCTAGATCTTAGTCGTGCATGGCTTCCTATTTTAAATATGTTGTAATTGTCACCTTAGTTACCTGTTGCTAATGTTTTGTTATTTATTTATTTGTATTTGTTGATTTGTTATTCATGTTCATTACTGAAGGCAATAGTGTATATTGCCGAAACGTCGTTAATTTAATAAATATAACAGAATCTAAACTAAAAAAGGTTGTATTATTCTTAATAAAATATGAGTTCTGAAAGATTTTTTAATAATTTATTACAACAGATTATTCTATATTATTATATACTATATCTCCAAACCTATACGATATATAATAAAAATTTAAAATGTATCGAATAGAGAATTTTACGTTCTTTAATACTAATAATAAAAAAATTCAAAAAAATAATATTTAGATTTTTTTTAAGATACTACTACTTCCGGTTCTCCAATTGGTACCAAATCCTATTCAACTCTCCCCATTAATGTTAGATTGAGGAATCCGTAGTCAAACAGGACTTTAGTCTTATAGAATTTGAGAAATTGTGCCTCCAACAACCAAACACACATCCACACACACATACACACATACACACACACACACACACACACACTCACACACACACACACACACACACATACACACAGACATCATTGTAAAAATGTTTTAGCATAAATCCAATACCTTTCTTAGCGAGAGGTAATAAATATATCATCACGGCGTATTACCCAATTTGCTTTATATACAGATTTTGGTAATGATGATTTGTACCGTGCGGGCGTTTACCAAGAGTCACGACAGTTTCAACTTAATATTAAACGAAACAAAAATACGATAAGAAGGTATTTAGTATTTTTGAAATAATAATGTAGACGAAAGTTACTTTTCTAGAATTTTTCGAACATAAAAATAATCTATTGGTAATGAGATAACTACTAAATACCAGTAATCTGTTTAATACCATACTCGATGATTTATTTAAAAAAATGTATTAATTCCCTAAATATCTTGCGCACGATTTATTTTTGTAAATAAATACTATCTTGGAAGATGGTGTCTGTGTCACAAGGATTCTCACGGTAGTATAGTCCTTTAACTCACTCTTCAGTAACTCGGAAAGTAACTGAGATAATTGTTAAAATATCCCAAAACTATTGAAGAAATCTCAATTGTAAAAAACGAGTAGATTTATAATATCACAGCGTTAGCCATTTAGTACAGAAATTATAAAAATATTGACCGTTTTCGTTGAATAAAGTTTGAAGGGTATCACGTACGACAAAATTACAGAATATGATTTTTGTAACGTACGTTGTACGTACATTTCGTTCAAAATTATTAGACCGTTGACGATTTCGTTCATAAACGAAAATTTACAGAATTTCAAAGAAAACTAAATATTGTTTATCTCCCAAAATAAAAAAAAAACATCTTATCAGCTATAGTTAATTAAGGACCCTATTTGCATAACTATTCCGTAATAAGATTCACAAATTGTGAGGAGGTAAAACGACGCAAATTTATGTCCGCAATGAGCAGAAACAGTGAAACACAGTGGACATTTAAGCTTAGACCCTTCTGCAAAGCATTACAGTAAAAGCTTCTTTATCCCTCTGCGCTTAATCCAACGTGACCTAACCTCACTAACTCATCCAGCACAGAATAAACGATAATTTATAACGCCGATACGCAACAACGCACAGTTTAAACCCGAGCGAGAGAATTAGAGGGGGGGTTGTTACCTTTGCAAGGTAAGGGTAGGAAACGGCTATTGTCTTACAGACAGAAATGATTATTTACTATGTTATTTCCTTTTCATCAAATATGATATGATAACTAATACGATCAAAATTGTTTTCTAGGCTTGCATTTAACAAGTATGTATAATGAAATACGTCGTACAGAATAGCATATTACATACAATGGCGGCACAGGGGGGGGGGGGGGGCAGGGTGGTTACAGACTACAGAGTATTCAATAATTCATTTTCATAGTTATTGGCTGGTACAGTAAAAATGATTCGCCAGAAGACGCAATTTATCAACTTAGAAAAAACTTTATAATATGAAAGATAACTTGTAAAAATTATTGGTTGTTATTTATTTTTTAAAAAGAAGATAAATATACTAGTATTAAGAAATCAATCCTTATTCCTTTTACGGGATATAAAATTATTTGACAAAACATGGTCATTCTCAGCAGTGCCAACGTATGGCGAAAATAATTTCAAATAATTTTATATTCCGTATTATTATTATTATTATTATTATTATTATTATTATTAAATAATGACATTTGCCATTTTCAAAACAAGGTTTGTGGTACCAGTCATCAAAATATATCCCGTTTCAACATATTGTGAACCGGCTTTTGCCGAATGATAGGAAAATAAAAGATAACAATATAAGTGCTGCACTAAGAATTATTAAAAACATTAAAGAAAAAAACACCATTTGGAGCTGTGAAGGCAAATAATGAGATTTTAATTCTTATTTCATTTTTGCTAGACCAATTTCGTTTCTTTACTGGTCTTGGTAGTCCAATTACAAGATAAAACTCTGAATTCTATTTCCTTAGGATATTAGTGTTTGAAAATAGTGTGTCGTTTAGAGTTACTGGATGGTTAATTACAATTTTGTTCGTTTTTTAAAAAAGAGAAATTAAGTCAAGATCCTACCGAGTTTTGTATCTTGCAAAGAGCTTATTTAAATTTTTGTTTTGTTTAATGGTTCTGTGAAAAGTGTTCTCGTTCATAGTGCAATATTTAAAATTGTGTTAATTTTTGCAGATTTATTCATAGGATTTCCCATTTTCAATGTGGGTATTTGTTGACCAGATTGCATCAAGGGAATTAATTCTACAATAAAAATATTTTTTCTCTTTCAGAATAAATTTTAAAGAGTTTTCAAATATTTACGACAAATACTTTTAAAATTCTAGATTTTTAAGTACAATAACGAAGTCATGTTTCACAAGACAATTACCCCACACTGATGGGCTTCAATAATAGCGAAACACGTCTGTAGTTACTGAATGGTTTTGCTCAACATATGAAGATAACCGAGTAGTTGATTCAGACACTGAAATCCTGTGAAATATGGTGAGTGTTTTTCAAATTCTTCTTAATTTTTGCCTATGTTAAACTAATCGAAGATTATCGAATAATATAACATAAAGAAATTACATCCCATATCTTCGATTTAAAAATCCATTTCCTTTTTACTTCCTTGTACGTAAGTAAAGGAAGTATTGTAATCGCGAAAAATTTCGGTTTTCAGATTTCAGCGGAAATATCCATTTTGATCATCCCTGAATCCATTTTGACTAATTTCGTCGTGCCGTCTGTACGTACATACGTATCTCGCATAACTCAAAAACGGTAAGCCGTAGAAAGTTGAAATTTTGTATTTAGGACTCCTATAACATCTAGTTGTGCACCTCCCTTTCTGGTTATTACACAATTTCCAGAAGTGGCACTTTACATGAAGCTTATAATAGATTTTAATGAAAAACTGTTTTAAAATATAATCCAAAACTTTTCAAATTTGGTATACAAGACTTTTATGTCAATCGAAATAACATAATAGATTTTGGCAAAAATAGGCTAACCGGAAGTGGTACATTACTTGAAGTTGTTAACAGTTTTTCTTGAATAAAATGATTTTATTTTGATTTTAGAAATAAATGCTTCAAATAAAAGTTTTAGAGAATTAATTTATGCGTCTAGCACATCAAGTATTATTAAATTAGCCCTTTGTATAAGCGAGATATGTAAATTTAAAAATTATATACTTTTTTGTTTTTGTAATAAAGCTTGCTATGGATTAAGACAAAAACCTAAAAAAAATGTTCATGTCAAATTACGTTAAATACGTGCAATTTTATGATTCGTACAATAACAAATATTAAATTTTTATTGTGAAATTAGTCATATTCATTGTTGTAATCAAATATTTCTTTGTTGTAATCAAAACTCTCTTTAAAAAGAACCGGGTTAGATTATGGTCGCTATATATCGTACTGTTTTGAAGTTAAAATTAATATTTTGTAATTTATTTATTAAAAAAATATGTATAGTTTAATAATCGTACAAGGAAGTCGTGTGGTGTCCACATCAGATTTTTTACCTCTCGTTAAGAGAGGTGTTGGACGCATGCTAAAAATCGCATATCCAGATTTCAGTGAATAAACACGTTTTAAGGTCCCTAGAATCCTATAATAACATTTTACGATGATGTCTGTGTGTGTGTATGTGTGTGTGTGTGTGTGTGTGTGTGTGTGTGTGTGTGTGTGTTTGTGGGCGTGAGTATGGATGTGTGTGTGTGTGTGAGGTTGTTGTATGTACGATTTCTCAAATTCTATAAGACTAAAGACCTACGTAACTACGGATTCCTCAATCTAACAGTAATGGAAAGAGTTGAATAGATTTTGGTAACAATTGGACAACCGGAAGTAGTAGTATTTTAACAAAAATCTTCTAAATATTATTTTTTGAAAATTTATGTTATTACAAATATTAAAAACCAAAATTCTCTATCCGACACATTTAAAAAAATTATTATACCTTCTATAGATTTAAAGATGTAGATATATAATCTATAAAATAATCTCGCAGCCTGCTCACAGCCCAAACATCTCCATGGTAACTACTTGAGAAATTTAAATGTCTGTAATTGACAGATAAATGTCACTAATGTCAGATTCAAAAATTCAGAGATAGTGCTGAAGGCTTTTTCTGGGTACGATATTTAATATTTCTTATTGTATTATTAATTATATATTTAAAATTATAGGTATATTAAATGAGCCCTTCAGAAATACCGCCAATCCCGTTAATGAATTGGAAAAACCTCGGGCATTTAATAGAGTAGGAGAAAACTTGCTGTTATGATGAATTTAAAATTATACAAAATACGTAAATATAAAGATTAGGTGTAATTAATTTTTTTTATGTACAAGAAATGTTAATTACAATACTTATATATACCACAAAGGAAAGGGCGCGAGAGGTATTGCGATGGCCACAACAGATTTTTTTACTAGTCAGCATTTTTATTACTGTCATTTATATATTTTATATAACTAATTGTACCAAAATCTACCACAGGTCTAAATAGCAAATTCGTCCATCACAAACTTCTATCCCACACCTGAGGTTTAACACCAATAAAACATTAGTCCTCGTCACCCCACTGTTCCGCCTGATGTAATACCCTGTAAACACCCTGACGGCAACATTGTACGTACCATGGCATGTACACTGTCGCACAAGCAATACGAGCACTACTAACCCGTTCCTGCACTTCGACAATTATCTGTGATTTATTCCTGCACTGCCCACTATACAGCAGGAGAGGGAGAAAGATAAAGGATGCTTTATATCTCAAATTGTAACAACTTGGAAGTTGGATGTTGCAATATTGTTTGGGTAAATGAGGTGTGTATGAATCTTAAGATTAATATGAACATTGCTTTCACTATGATAATTTTTAGAACAAGAATTTAAAACAGAATATATTACGTACACCAAGAGGGTATTCTGTAATGAAAATTGTGTGGAGGTAAGAGCCCGGCGACTTCGCCATTCAATTCTACTGGTAATATTAAATAAGTTCACCAAATTTTACAAAATTTGTCCCATTAGTTCAATTTACACAACCAAGAAACTAATCAAAATCGCAAAAAATCCGTCAGACTTTTTAAAAAATTTTAGCAATTACATTTGATACGCTTTTGGCAAAACAACCTTAGTCCATTTTTTAATTTAAGATAATCAAAAAACTTTTCAGCTCCATATTGTTAAAGATTTCTGTAACTTAATTTAAATTCAGAATCATTACAGTATTTCTTTTAAGATTCCAATCAAGGTCATCTATATCATAAAAGAATAAATTTGCATACATTTATCTGTCATTTGCAAAGACTACAAGCATGTGTGATAAGGATGGATATAACACGCTTGTCTTTCAAAAATGCATATTGTTTCAACTAAGTTAGGACATTCCATTTTAAAATGATTCTCCTTGTAACGTAAGTTTATTTATTAATTCAGATATATTATCTTAATTAATAACCGTACGAATAACGTGGCCGTGTGCCTGAGTGTCTGGTCGCGAATCTGGGGACCCGGGTTCGATCCCGACCGACGCCAAATATTACTTCGAATTTTAATGGCACAAAATTGACCCCTGTAATGCACTCTCCACGCCAGCTATGGGTGCTCGTGAGGTGACGCATGGTAAGCGCCCGCACGGTACAAATATTTCATCATTCCCGAAATGTATATACAAAGCAGATTGGCACACCCAGCAATGGGTAATATGCCGTGATGATATATTTATTTATTTATTTTATTTACGAATAACGTTATTTTCCGTCGGTGTCACGAAACACTGCCAGTATAATATTTTTCGCGTGTTTGGTTTTACATTTGCTAATAAAATTACCAGTTGACTTATACTTGAATTTTTAATGCTTTTACTATAACATATATTTCTATAATAATAAAATAACAGTAGTATGTACCCTCATAAATACTAAGTACACGACATTACTGAATTTAACCGAATGGGCACAGCTAAAATTTTAATTCATACAATTCGTAGATGACCTTGATCGGACATCTTTAATTATTTTTACTGTACTTATTATTTACTGAATGTTAAGCAACAGAAAAAAATGACCAATTACAAAATAATTAGACATTTTTATGGGACGTTTGTGTAGAAACACTCAAGGATTCAAAATGCAATATTGTGATTAAGATATTTTAGCATCGGTGAAAGAAACATGTCGCTGTATATAACTAATATTTACAATATTTGGACTATAGTTGTTCTAGCCAAAAGCTTCTATTTTTTTTTTTTGTTATTTTATTTCACTGCCATATCTAACAATATAAAGATATAACTTTTATACTTAAATTCATTTTAAAAAGTTATGGCTATCTGTTATTGAGGTGTGTAGATCTTGCAATATATATATATATATATATATATATATTTAAATTTTATTGGTGGAATTCCTCCATGGAATACTCTGCAACTGACGATTTCTCAGATATTCATACATAACCTACGGACATCATCGCGAAAATGATAAAATTATATTCCAGGGACCTTAAAACGTAGTTATTTACAAAAATCTCGATTTGTGTTTTTTAGCACGATCCATGTACCTACGTATAGTAACATTTTTTTAAAGATGTCCGATCAAAATCATATACGAATTGTATGAATTAATATTTTAGCTCCGCCCATTCTGTCAAATTTAGTAGTGTCCTTTACTTAGTTTTTGAGGGTACATAAGATGCTACTGTTATTTGACACTGACAGAAAATAACGTTTTTTGTTCGGTTATGAATCAAGGTAACATCACTGTATTAATAAATAAACTTACATTACGGCGAAAGTATTATCAACAACGAGCATCGTTTTAATATGGAATATCCTAACTTGGTCGAAACAATAAGAATTTTTGAAAGACAAGTATAATATATCCATCCTTATCGTATACGCTCGTAGTCTTTGCAATTAAGACAGATAAATGTATGCTACTTAGTTAATTCGTTTATAATACAGTTCACCGTGATCGGATATCTTTTAAAAAAATACTGTACGTATTTCCCTTGCCATCGGTAGCAAAAAATAAAAAAAAACGGTGTTAATTATTAATTGCGATATATTACTACTCAGAAAAATACTTGCTTATTCACATATTTGCATTGTATATTATTCCTCTTACGCCATTAACAATAAATCCTTGATATATAAATTAAGATCGTCACGTAAAAATGCATTTAATTGAGTAAATATTTGCATACAATTACCCAGAAATTACAGGGAGAGATACGGCAAAGCAAATTGCAGTAAATGAAGCTATCAGTGCAATATACCATGACAACCAGAGCACTGTAAACCACAAATGTAAATGAAGCTCACACAACTGACATACTAGACAAGACATCACTGGAGAGATGAATTATTTCCTAACGTCAAATATACATATTCTAAACTTCCACTCTAGGATAGGATAGGATAGGAAAGTTCAAAAAATAAGTTCAGAACATACAGGAAAGTTTGCATAAAGATGGATATAATATAAAAATGTCAATATGCACGAGAATACATGAATGATTGAAATTGTTGTAAAAATAAAGTAAGTACGGAAAGATACTTTTAACAATTTTAAAATAATATAAAAGCCAATAATAGTTTTTAATAGTTTATATTTATTTCATCAGTATTTTTTCCTTCTGTACCCTTTATGTAAGGAAGGTATTGTCTTTGGTTAAAAAAATCGGTGGTGAGGTTTCAATGAATAACATATTTGGAAATTCCAATAATATGATTTTACTATTTTTACTATGATATCTGTATGTGTGTCTGTGTGTACGTATGTGTGCGTGTGTATATGCGTGCGTGTGCATATGTGTTATTATAATGTCGGTCGTGATAACTCCAATAATAGAATTTCAAAAAATTAAAAAAATTCATATATGCAGACTTGATTAGATTTTGGTTACAATTGGTCACCCGGAAGTACCATCATTTCAAGGATTTATAAGTTTTCCATGAAAAAAGTATAAATATTAAAGAATATTTTATTCTCTATACAAATTGATTACATTTTATACTTCATATTCAATGGATATTGAGTTAAAAAATTATAGAGGAATTAATCTCATAAAGCAGCCATGGGAACTGCTACTATATTAAGATAATTCTAATTGAAAAACGTCAACTGCAATTGTCATAGTATGTTTGTGTTATAATTTTACTGGAGAATCCTTTGCTAGAAACTTTCTATATGGAATTTGTACAAAATGCATAGAACTGACGGAAGGTAATGTGCTGGCCACACAGATATTATACATAAATGATACGTATTTTATAAAATAAATGTATGTAAATATGAATATGGTGACAGGTTAGATTAGGTTAGGTCAAGTTATAGTTTAGGTTAGTTTACCTAGATTAAGTAAGTTAAATTATATTGTTATTATATATTACTCATAATTTAATACTGTACTGGTCATGCAAAATTTTAACTAAACAACCTGCTAAATGCAAGTTAAAAGACAAATACAGCACATTTTTCTTATGACAGTTACGTCAATAAAAAGTTTAACCGGAGATTAAAATGCCGGGCTAAAGGAGGTTATGTTAAAATAACTAAATGTCGAATTGTACAATTTATTTTTGTTTGGTCAACCAAAATTCCAATTTTATTTCCTTCAGTTCAAAAATAGAGTAGAAAATATGGTTTTTAAAAAATCGCTACCGTTCCCCAAACCGCTAGTAATTTAAAAAAAACTGTGGAACTCCAATTCCGTCAATTAAAGGGAACAGATTGATGCCTACTGAAACAAAAAACTTATATGATGTAGGTTATAAGTTAGTTAGAAATAAAGATTGCAAAGTATCTGCCCCATTTTCTGTACTCTTGAACCTGATTCAAAATTCAAAATTACTAAATACCACTACGGAGACAATACGATACTATTTTAAAAATAAAATTATATAGCTGTATAATAATAAAATAATCGTAAACATTATTTATTTTAATTGCCTTTAGACTTGAAGTAAAAGCTCAGCAAAATATATATATTTTAATGGTCCTTAAAGTTTATTCGGGCTGTAAAATTGTGAGTTTATTGCGGATTTAACCAGCAAATGATATTATTTCTTGCAAAACGAAGTATTCCAACCTGGAGATAGCGGTAAATAATAATACATAATATCTCTTGTGGCCGTGTGCCTAAGTGTCTGGTCGCGAATCTGGGGACCCGGGATCGATCCCGATCAATCGAGCAATGAGTGCCCGTTAGGTGACACCTGGTAAGCGCCCACACGGTACAAATATTTAATTATTAACGATATCTGTGTACACAGTAGACTGGCACATCCAGTAATGGGTAGTATGCCGTTACATGTCTATCACAGCGATGATGAAAAACAAAGAAATTATCACCTTATTTATAGTCGTTATTAAGGGATTTGTTTTCTTTATTTACGACATAGACAGTTAATTTTGAGTATAAAATAAGTAATAACAATTATTCAAACTCCGATATATTAAATAAAACTCGTAAGTACCATGTTTTAATACATTATAAATATGTATATCAAAAGTTAGGTTAACATAATGTGTTACAAAAATTCATTATAATCTCTCATTAAATATAAGCTCGTGATATGATTAATAATCGAAGATATTGATCGTGAAACCCAAGCAGCACATTTCTGCAGCACAAATATGCAGCTCGGTTTCACTCGAGAATATCATCAATGCTATGTTGTATGGCGTATTTCGGTCGCTAACAAATAAATCTTATGTAATCATATCATCCATGAATACAAATACACAAGTAATATTTTTGAGATTTCTTGTAAATATTGAAAAAAATCGTTATATATTCAATTAGAGCTTCGATAATCATCTGAATATACAGTTTGCGGACTCGATGTGTAACCTGAAAACAATTCCACCTACGATGTCGTGTTTCCCAGTCAATAAGTCTCGTCCTCTTAACTGTTTATTCGATTATTTTCGAACCTCTTGTTGTATAACTACTAATTATTAACAATGCATATTTTCACCACAAAAGATTTTTAAATACAATTATATGAAATCTGCGTATCCTTTTTGACTAATCAGTCAAGAAGGACCCGTTAATAAGGGTAAAAAATAATTTCTGGATGTTCAGTCAAATAATCTTTATTTTCGGCCTCGACCGGTAATTTCGAAATTTGTCTTTCGCAACTCTACATGTCATAAGGAACTATTTTATAATTATATATTTTTATGTTAAAAAAGATCAATTTATGTGACTCCAATTATTAACAAACTGTACTGTTTAAGAACCATATGACCTTAACCCTTAACATCTACGTCACAAAATATTAAAAAAATACAGAATAACAAATTAAGACTTTCTAGAACCACAAGTCGCTTACAATTATATGCAGTTTTATTAAAAATATAGTGGAGCACAGTATTAACAAAACCAAACAAAAATTCGTTAATACGAAATCAAATATTCACCCACACAGAATTTAATTAAAACAAACATAAAAGCTGACCTATCCCAAATGAACAAAATCTACCTGTCATAGATGAATGTGATGGTTTTAAAAATGTGGAGTTATATTGTTCAAACATTTTATGCACATGTCAAATCAAATGTAAAAAAAAGAAATTTATTGCTACTTGCTATGTATGTCAACAAAATCAATGACTATTGCGTTGGGATCAGCTCGTGTAATAACACTAGATACAAATTGACAATGCCTACTTGAAATTTATTCGTAAACTAGGACACATTCAGAGTTCATGTTTTTACAAAATGGTGAAATGTATCCATAAGATTGCATGGAATTTTTGTATTCCAATTCATCCAATAGGGTGGTTGCAAGATTTTTGTATTTATAAAATAACATATCCTCATAATTTTGCTTATTTAAACATTACTTATAATAATTCCTATAAATAATGAATTATTAATTATTAAAAAATGTGTATATTTTCAAATATATCATGTGATTAAAAACAGAGTGTGACGTCAAAAGGCACTCGCGGCAGCACAGCCAAAGAAACAGTCACAAATTTGAAATACAAAACACATGGCAAGTTTTGTTTACATGCGACGGAGATAGAGAGACACGGAATCGCACGCGATGAACAAGAAAGGTCACTTATGTTCAGGCAGCCAATAGGAATAGGTACCTTCTCACGTCATAAGAGTAGGGGTAGTTTTTGTCTAAAGTTTTTAGCACGAGTCTTTTTAATTCAAAATTTTAAAAAATATGAACAAAACATTGTTTTTTTCAATTTATTATGAATTAATTTGTATCTTTCACATAAAATTATGAAACAATGTGCAACCACCCTATTGTTGATACTGTTATAATTCGAAATTTTATGAGGAGAAATTATTAAATAGTATGTCGTAGTTAAATTGTGAAATCCGTCATTTTATGAAACGCCGAGTTGTTTAATTGGCTTGGCCAGATGTTTTATGAAACGACGTATTGCTTACGGTTAAATTGATATATGAATAAATGGACATTTTCGTTTGCAATTTATTTAATATATCACAACATAACCTAATTTAACGCACCAAAATCATACGCTTGGAAAACTCCTGCCGAATTTTGTGAGTTAGATTAGAGATTATTGTTAGAAATATACAAGATATAGAAGCTGTTTGTCGTTTTTAAAACGCCTAGATGACTAGCCACATTAAAAAACATCATTAAATCAATGAAAGTTTGATAAGCTGATTGCGTTTTATAAACAATTAGGCGTTTTATTAAAAGACAGATTTTTAAATCTGGGTACATATACAATATTAAATTTAATGTTAAAGTTAATTATTACATTATCCAATTTCAGTTTACCAGCTGCATATGAATCCTATCTTGACCAGAATCTTCAACTAATATGTCTTATTTCGGTAAGGCGTTTAAATATTACTATAATATATTAATTGCACTTTTTTATATAATTTCAATATCTTGAAAATGTATCTGTGATTAATTATAAAAATTAATATTGAAAGAAAAACAATGAACTGAATTCAACATTCTTCTTTACCGTAAGAAGCTTATTAAAAACTAACAAAATGAAGAGAGATATTTATAATCACGTACAATATGAAATATATTAATGTTGTTTTCATGTCTTAAATTAACGTAGAAAATAATTATTACGTAGGTAATTATCAGAAATTTAAATGGTATTAAGTTTTGTAGGTTTATTTCAAAAACTGTCAACATTTTTTTCAGTTGAAACTCAATTAAACATTAACAAATTGTATAAAACAATATTTTTATTCCATGAATTAACTATTTAACTAATTCCTTTATAAATAAAATTTATTGTTTTTTATTGAAATATAATCCTAGTTTGTTTTATAAAATATTATCCCACATAGTTAAAATTTAACCATTGAATAGATTACCTCTGTATGAAATCCGACACTGTGTGTTTGTGTCAAAAAGCGAGGTTATTTTAAAATGCAAATTTGAATCTAATTAAAAAGCACAACATGTTTCTATGCGCACATCTAATATACCAAGAAGTTTGGAAACTTTTGTTCAAGATGCAAAGTTTGCCATGAAAAAACAAAAGATCCTAGTTTTCTGCAACGGCTGGTCGCTTCTAAAACTTGTACATTGCACGAAACTTACCAACGTAAAATGTCTAATGATTAACTCTAGCAAGTATACAAGAAAAATGAAGAGTCATACACTTTGTCCTGGATTTTCTCGCCCATATAGCAGCGTTAACATGCAAGACAAAGAGTTGACACTCATGATTTTTTTTTACATAAGAAAATGAATCACAACTTTCGTAATATACTGAGGAAGGAAGATAATTTAAAACCACTTACGATAATATGAAATATTATTTTATAAATATGCAAATCAATAAAAAAATTGAATAACGAATGTTTACACAGGATACCAAGTTTGATCTTGTTTCAAAGGTGGTGTTTCGCGTGGAGAGGAACGAAACAAATGAGCAGTACAAGATCATTTATTCCCTTTTAAAAAGGCCGGTTTAGGGTAGATACGTGCTATTCGGAGTTGATTTTCTTTGTAAAAAGAAAGCGACTCTAGAAACTATAATTTTAATCACTTTTTATTAGCAACGGATGTAATTTTACCTCCCACTACCCTTAGTAAGGGAGGTATTGGGATCGTGCTAAAAATCGTATATCGAGAAAGGATCACGTTTTAAGATCCCTAAAATCCAATTTTAACAATTTCACGATGATGTCTGTGTGTATGTGTGTGTGGATCCTCTTTACGCTCTAACTCAAATCGTTCAGAAAATTTTGAAACTTGTATTTCTACCTTACTCTTATATGGAAAGATGTCATTAGATTGTGGAGTAATTCAGATAACCAAAAAAGGCACATTACTGGAAGCTCAAAATAGTTTTTCTTCGAAAAATACCTTCGAGATTACTAAATTTTCTACAGGATTGCATTAATACTTTTCCTATATATTTTATGAATAAATTTATAAAACTATATATAATTTTAATCCCGGAGCTAACGTTTTAAACACTACTCATACACTTAGTTACACAGTTCAGATCTCAAATGTTTGTAACTGACAGATATATGTCACTGTCAACGAACTAATCATTTCAAATAATAATATTAACGTTTTACACAGAAAATAATAAATGGAATAATAATTATATGGAAAGGAACTTAATACAGTTTCCAGCATAAGTAAATATGCAAAAATGTAGGTAAGATAATAAAAACATATATCATCACGGCATATTATCCATTGATGGTTGAGCCAATTTGCTTTGTACGCAGATGTCGGTAATAATGATGATAATTTGTTCCGTGCAGGCGTTTACCAGGCATCACTTCACGCGAATCTGGGGAATGGTTTCGATTCCGACCGACGCCAAATATTTAAGAATTTTAAATCGCACAAAATTGACCCCTGTGGTACACTCTCCACGCTAGCAATAAATATAGGTAATTATATAAATAAATAAAATAAATATATCATCACGGCATATTACCCATTGTTGGGTCTGCCAATCTGTTTGTACACAGATTTCAGTAACGATGATGACATATTTGTACCGTCCGGGCGTTTACCAGGTGTCACCTCACGAGTACTTATTGTTGGCGTGGAGAGTGCACCACAGGGGTCATTTTTGTGCCATTTAAAATTCTAAATATTTGGTGTCGGTCGGGATCGAACCCGGTATTTAAATTTAATTTAATTTTAAGTATTTACATGAATAAAAATTAAATTAAACGGGAGGTATTGTGTTGGCCACATCAGATTTTTACTGTAAATTTCGTACGCTGCAGATTTAACTAATTTTATCACTGCCGCTATTTTTTTTAACGGGCCTTTAGCGTCCCTGACCTTGCAGGGGTAGTCCTGTTACCAACAAATAATGAAACGATAATGCAGGCAGTTTTTATCCTTCTTTAATTTAATTCTTACTTTTTCATTCAATTGTGGAGACTATACAAATTCGAAAAAATCCTCGTCGGAAGTGAAAGAATGCATATGACATCCGAGACGTCAGTAAAAAACTTGAAAAGAACATGGCGTAAATTTGTAAGAACGTTAATTAATACAAAAAGAGCAAATGGAAATATCTCATCCGTGAAGCAAAGCAGAGGTTTCTTAATTGAATTTTTTCTCCAGGAAAATCCGCTCAGTCAAACCAGGAAAGTGTGCGCAAGAAAAGTTTTGTTTTTCTTTAAGTTTTGGTCTATTAAGAAAGCATAGTTTTGCTAACAAGTACAACAAAAGGAATAAAAAACAACAAAGTCGATATTTTCCGACTAAATCTCTCATTGTATTAAGTAGCTGTTCCTTTTATTTCAAACTTATTACTTGATTATAATTCTATTTTAATTAGAATTCATGTCATCTGGATTATTACCAGATCATTTCATTAATCGTATTAGTTTTCTTCCTGACATAATTTTTAATCATAAATGACATTTTGCTAATTTAAACACTAATTATATTAAAAAGAAGAAAGCTTGTTGACTTTAATACAATGAACGCCTAAAACACTAATTGAAATGGTAGAAACTTTTATTTCTAGGAAAAAAATATTATGAAAGTTAACTGCAAAAACTGTAAAGCGTGCTGAGTAAAACAATTGATACAAATACAAATTCCTTAATCAAGAGTTGATCCACAGATCAATGAAGAATCAGTCCAATTCTCTAAAAAAATCTTATCTAGTACTCAAAACAAATGTTCAAAATATTCGTCATATTCCATTAATCAAGCACTGATCACACTTTTGAACCTAATTTTGATACTTATAGTTATGTCAAGATTATGGCTGTAGTACTTATTTCTAACTTTTCTTCATGCTTCTTCTTTATCTTTATTTAAAACCGCATTGGTCTTATTATTTTCTATTATACTTTTATGTCTATATTTTTTTATTTTCCTCTTCCACTCATTTCTGTTTTGCATGTCGTCTTCATTCCGTTCCTTTCCTTTCAAGTCTTCCACAATACAGTCCTTCCATCTTATCTTTGGTCTTCCTTTGTTTCTTCTACCTTCTATTACCAAGCTATTCATTCTTCTTCTAATATATTCTTTATCTCTCCTCAGGACATGATCACTCGAGTTATTTCTCTTATTCTTTCAATCCTTATCCTATCTTTCGGTGTCTTTGATAATATCTATCGTAACTTCATAATCTGTGTCACATTCATTTACTTTTCATTGATATTGACATCTGCAATTTGAATTATCTAAACATATCAGCAGTTTCCATGGTTAGTATATCTGGCTGATTTATGAAATTTAATATCTTTATAATTCTTTAATTCTATATCTATTGAATATGAAGTATAAAATGCAATCACATCGTAATAGAGAATAACATATTCTTTAAAATTTACAATTATATATAAATATAAAATTATATGTCAATAATGATATTTAACTGCGTTTTTTTAAGAAAAACTGTTAAAAGTTGCAAATGAGGGTAATTCCGGTGGAACAATTATAACCAAATTCTAATGACGTCTGCAGATGCATCTAAACTCGAGGAATACGAAAAAAATTATAATTTTTGAAATCGTGGTATTGGAGTTATGTGATCCAAAACGATTGTCACATACACACACACACACACACACACACACACACACACACACACACACATACACACACAAACACACACACAAACGCAAATACACACATACAGACATCATCGTTAAAATAGTAAATTTGTATTCTCAGGAGCCCAAAACGTGCTTGTTCAGAACCCAAATTCAAGCGAAATTAGTGAATGTACTCTTATGGCTCATTCTGGTTACGTTAACGAACTGTTAAATGACAAATTTATCATTCAATAATCCAAAATAAAGTTGCAAAAAGTATGAACCATGGATCTTAAGGCTAGTTTATGCAACTTTTCATAAGGAATATGGAATAATACATAAAATATAAATGTGCACTCAAATATCGCATTGTCTACGCAGTTTTGAGATACAACATAAACATGAGATACATAAACATAAGAAATAACCAAGATTTATTTCTTATATGTTATGTCAAAATGTGACTAGTTCCTGAATAAAATAGGTTAGTGTGACATTCTTTTCGACTTGTATTTTTAATAATTACTTTTATAATGATGTAGTTATAAAAGGTATGCCTCGATAGATAAATTGAAATGCACTGGAGTGCAATATATTTATTTTTAAATAGTGGTATTCACGATTATATTTTACCGTTAAATAAATATACAGTAAAATTATTTAAAAATGTCCGATCAAGGTTATTTGTATCATGAACGAATTAACAAATTGGCATACATTTATCTCTCTCCTTTGCAGTCTACAAGCCTGTGCGATAAGGATGGATATAACACGTTTGTCTTTCAAAAATTCATATTGTTTCGACTAAGTTTGGACATTCCACTTTAAAACGATGCTCGTTGTTGATAATACTTTCGCTGTACCGTAAGCTTATATATTAATTCAGATACATTACCTTAATTCATAGCCGTACGAATAACGTTATTGTTTGTCAGTATCACTGACACTGACATTGTGTCAGTATCTTATTTTTCACATATTTGGTTTTACTTTTGCTAATAAACCTACCAGTTGATTTATTTTTGAAATTTGAATGATTTTATTGTAACATATATTTTTGTAATAATAAAATAACCGTAGTATCTTATGTACCCTCATAAAAACTAAGCAAACGACACTACTGAATTTGTCAGAATGGGCGGAGCAAAAATCTGAATTCATACAATTCGTAGATTACCTTGATCGGACATCTTTCAAAAATTTTACTGTATATATTTTCTATGATTGGCTGAAACTTATGCTTTATGTAAATTGCATAAACTGACTTTATCGCTATGTGTTATGTATAATCACTATGTTTTATTTTTATCATTATGAAAAGTTGCATAAACCAGCCTTTGTTCTTAATAATTCTATTGCGAAAACCATTTGCTACATTTGAAATAATTTTATTCTTATGTGATCGTCCCAGTCCTAATCCTTGAATCCCTTTAGCTTTCTTGCCTGATTACAATCTTAGTTCAATCACAGTATAGATTAACCAGCACTAGTAGAACCGACCCACAATCCGTATCTGATTTATCGGAATTTGATTCGTATCTAGGACCCGTACGACAGACCAAGCCTTGAGTCCCGACAGTCGACCGTCTCGCATAGCCAACTATTCCAAAACTTTATCACAGGACTCATAGAATGAAAAATGAGCCTAGTATACGTGCGAAGCCATTGTTCGCTGATTTATTTCAATTCTTCCATCCAATGTGGATAGAATTAATGGCGTTTAAGTTGGAATTAATAATGATAATAATTTATTATTTTCAAATGGAGTATAAAATGTTCTGAATTCTGAAATAAATATATCATTTTGTCGGTGAAAGGAATCTGAGTTTGACAGGTAGGTAATTGCAAATGGTTGTTAGTGACATGTTTCTCAACGTGAAATTATTATAAAAGGTATTTCTTTTATAAAAGGCAAGGTGGATGGTTTTTTTTAGCTCTAAGAGAAATTTAAATTGTGTTGGGAATATAAATAAAGCAACAGCAAAACTCTTGACGATTTGATACAAATTGCGAACAAATTGGAAATGTTTACGCAGGGGTTGCCTAGCAACATTGTCATAGATCCCTACAATAAAGTAGGATAAACAAATTTTAATAGACCTCGCAAAAATACATACCTCGATTTCATCGCAACCTCATGCTGTATCTCATCTCGAGGCTTCGCCTCGCGGTAATATACATAAGCCCTTGGCTGTAATGAAAAATATCCCACCTCGGATATAATAATACTATTGCACTTCGGTTGTTCATTTACTTCCACATGTCGCCTAGGTAATTAAATTCCACATTCCTTAAATGCCTTGGCACATAATATTTATTTATTTGTATATTTAATGAGATGATTTCATTCCAAATACATTGCTGATAATACTGTAACGTGCGCCCCTGACTTAAGCGCCGCCACTGGTAGAATATTCCCGAGCGATGACGTAATCCTCGGTGGCGGAAAAACCCATACGTCTAAACGTGATAATTACACCGGTGGCCTGAATCCTTTGTATTTAATGTCATTGTGGCATCGAAAAGTTCGAGAAGGACATCGCGCTATATAAACCCGTTCGCCAAAGGCAGCGAAAATAGTCTGATATATAGAAGCAACGAGCAATAAACAGTTAGTGATATAAATAAACAGTCTGCGAGTGGTGAACATAAATAAATGTAGTTATATAGATAAATGTAGCGAAATAAATATTGTTTAAATAAATAATCTTAGTGTTTAAGCATTTAATAATATTCTTAGTCTTAAATTAGTTTTTATAATTATTTAATCATAGTGTTTGTTATTTTTATTACCTTTTTAATATTTATCCTAATTATTTATCGCTAATAAACGTATTCTTTTAATTAATAACGTTACAATACAATATAAATCACTTGGTATATCTGTGTATTTGAAAACTTCCTAAGATGCATTTTTATAGACTTTGAAATAAATCTAGTTATTTATTTACGTGATGTATTGTGAGGAAAAAGACTTGGTTCTATCGATTGAAACAAAATGCGAGAATGAAATTCGATACGATTTTTTTTCTTTTTCAGTCGTATTTCTTTAGACTAAAGTCTAAATCAATAAGACAAAGTAGGTTTCATTCATTATTGGTGTTTTATTTGCCAATAAGTTGCTCTATATTCATCCATTCTATTTTGAATGCATAGAACATACGAACATATCAATATAAGAAACAATACAATTTATTCTATTATATTGTGTTTTGTTTTCTGTTTATTTTAAAGTTGGTGCTGGCTTTTGTATTCGTAGTGCATTATTGGATTCATACTAAAAATCGCAAATTCAGATAAGCACGTTTTAAGGCCCCTACAATCCGATTTTAATATTTTACGATGATGTCTGTGTGTGTGTATGTGTGTGTGTGTGTGTGCGTGTATGTAAAGGTTTTGGTAATAATTGGACAACCGGAAGTAGCAGATTCATAAATATAATCTTCTAAATATCATTTTTTGATTTTTTTTATTCTTGATAGTAATTAAAGCAGAGTAAATTCTCTATCTAATACATATAAATATTTTATTATATTTTTTATAGATTTAGAAACAAAGAAATATAAGGTACATAATAATCTGTTGTAATAAATCTCACAGTCCAAATAATGTCATAGAAAACCAATTGAAAATTTAAATTGTTTGTATCTGACAGATAAATGTCATTGTCAGAAGTCCGGAGACATTACTGAAGACTTTTTTTTTTGGAAGTACGTACATATATTATTTCTTATTGTATTAATAGTTAAATATTTAAAATTATAGATATATTATACATACCCTTCAGAAATACTGTTAATTCCGACAATGAATTGGAAACATTTCGAAAAATTAGAAGATGACAAAATTTCTTCATAGAATGAGTTTAAAATTAAAAAATATAAATATAACGAATAGATGTAAGTAGAATTTTTGGTGTAGAGTGTAGGTATGCAATAAATGTTAAATACAATAGGGCACGAGTAGTCAAGTCACTTTGTTAGCCTTGACAAGCAGATTTGGGGGCCCGTGTCAGAATGATAGTTAGTAATTATGTACATAGATGCCAAATATAATAATTTTTAATTTTAAATTTAGTAATTTTCCAATTCCATGTGGTGTATTTTCCTCCATAAGTAAATTCCAGACTCCTGGTGACATAGAAAATCTTTAAAATTTTAATGAAAAATTCTGACATTTGACATCTATATTCATAATTACTAATTGTCATTGGCCTCGATATCTGCTTGTCCAGGCTAACAATATCACATGACTGCTCGCGCCCTATACTTATGTAAACAAAAATAGAAGTAGGAACAAGGTACTATCTAATAAAGCTGTATGTAGGGATACGTTAAATGTGTACCTAAAATTAAATGTAGGTACACGCTAGAACGTCATCATCACTCATGATGTAGGCATCTAATGGACACCGACTAGGGCTGCGAAAAAACATCGCTGTGATCGATATGATCAGAAAATCGATTGATCGATCAAAATGATTACATAATATTAGTTTAAGACAAAATTAAAGTAGGGTGACCAATCATCCTGGTTTGGCCGGGACAGTCCCAGGTTTCAAAAATTGTCCCAGTTTCAACAAAATATAATATTTTATAGCATTATTCTAGTAACTATTAGGAGTATAAAACGATTTAAGATTACTATAGTTACTGTCAAATGAGTATTATGGAATGGAGATTTTTAGACTGTTTTTAATTCACGGGCAATGTTAAAAGGCTAAATTATGAAGAAGCGACAACACCGCAAGGGGAGAGACAGGGTGCGGAAAGGAGAAAAAAAGTTAAGTATCAGTCCAGACTCATTTAACGGTGAATATAATTTTAAACAACAATAATATATAAATGATTAATGAATTCACAAAACATAAACTAATCGAGATATTTCACATGGTGCAATTAATTTATTTATAAACGAACTTTTTGTTCAAGTATTGATTAAAAGTTTCAATTGAAGCGTTTGATATTCGCAATCTACAGTCCTGTGAACTGTAAAATATGTTCGTGCAAAATTCAGAATTATTTGGTGCGAAAATTATTGCTCTGCAACTGCAATCGGTTGGTCAGATGCGAAAGTACCGTTTAATGCATGCTCTTGCAATTTATCCACTGTTTATTTTTTAATATCAGAGAGTGAAATGAAATTCATTTCCGAAATGACTTTGCACTGTTAGCGAAATTTACATTACCATTTACGATTTTCAATCACTTAACATTCTTTTTGTAAATGACCGTTGTTTACTAAATAATGCACCGTTTATGTTCTCATAAGCACAGAAAAAATACAAATAAATGGGAAAAAATGATTTTGAAATTAGTAAAATATATACCTTGAGGTAAAAATCTGTTGTGGCCATCACAATACCTCTCGTGCCCTTTCCATTCTGATATAAATATATAAGTATTGTACATAATATTTATTGTACACACAAAATATTCTAATTACACCTAATCTTTATACTTACGTATTTTCTATAAGTTTAAATTCATTCTATGAGCAAGTTTTCTCCATTTCTTCTAAATGTTCGAGGTTTTTCCAATTCATTAACGGGATTGGCGTTATTTCTGAAGGGTTCATGTAATAGACCTATAATTATAAATACAGGGTGTTTCAGGACTAGTGTAACAAACTTTAACAAATTATTCCTGAGGTCATTTTGAGCCAAAAATGTCATATGAACATAGGTCCTATTCCTTCTAGTTACCAAAATACAAGAGGTTGAAGATCTATAAATAACACGAAATTTTCTAATTTTTGTAATCAAGGTACTTTCGGAAAACAAGAGTTATTATTGAGTTGAGGAAATTTTAAATAGAAAGTACGCCTTGGTGAAATGTCCAACAATTCAAAAGTTACTAAAAATAGTAAAAAATGGTTTTAATGTAAACCAGTGATACCAAAAATGTGTTAAAAGTTTGAAATGTTTCTGCTGTAAATAGAACGTTTTAGAATGTAAAATTCATTGTAATATTAATAAATGTACATAATTTAATGTATTTGATATAAATTTTGAATCGTATGTTTTGTTGTCCAAATCGTATTCGTTAATATTAATAAATAAAATTAATTAATACAAATAAGGTATGACTTTTCAATAATAACTCTTAATTTCGTGTTATTTATAGAACTTCAACCTCTTGTATTTTAGTAACTAGAAGGAATAGGACCTGTGTTCATATGACATTGGCTCAAAATGACCTCAGGAATAAGCTGTTAAAGTTTGTTACACTAGTCCTGAAACACCCTGTATATAATTAATAATACCATAAGAAATATTAAATATCGTTCCCAGAAAAAGCCTTCAATATTATCTCTGAATTTTTGACACTGACATTGGTGACATTTATCTGTCAATTACAGACATTTTAATTTCTCAAGTAGTTACCGTGGAAATGTTTGGGCTGTGAGCAGGCTGTGAGATTTACTATAACAGATTATTTTATAGATTATATATCTATATCTTTAAATCTATAGAAGGTATATTCAAAATTTGAAATGCGTCGGATAGAGCATTTTGTTATTTAATATTTGTAATAACAAATTTAAATTTTCAAATAAATAAATACTACTACTTCCGGTAGTCCAATTGTTTATCTACTCAACTCTTCCCATTACTGTTAGATTGAGGAATTCGTAGTTACACAGATCTTTAATCTTATAGAATTTGAGATATCATACCTCCAAAAATCTAACACACATACACACACATCCACACACACACGCACACACACACACACATCATCCTATGGACCTTAAATCGTGTTTATTCACTAATATCTGTTTATGCGATTTTTAGCATGATTCCAATACCTCTCGTAGCGAGTGGTAAAAAGTGACAATTACAACAACAACGTCAAAAAATAATTAGAAATAAATGAGAATAACACAATAAACATTGAAATTAAAACATGAAATTAGCCTTACTGTACAATAATTATTAAGCTAAAGATAAATTGGTTCGTGTATATGTAATTTAGTAAAGAATATATTAAAACGCACCCATCCATAAATCCGGGCGTTTGAAGCCGAAATTCACAGTCGAATACACAATAAACTTTTACGAAATAATTCCACATTCCGACAGATGTCAGCACACACCAATCGCAGCGGTAAATCTGTAGAAATTACCCTTAAAACTATGTTAATTTGCTGACGAACAAAGTTCATGCCGCCAGCCACAGCATATGGCAGAGTGAACTGTCGCCCTGTCGCGCTCTAATTTCTACTAATTAAATCTGTTTATACAAAATCACTGGCAAAAACGACAACCGCGAATTTGAAACCGCAAACCGTAAGCAGATGAAATGAAGATAGATTCAATAAAAAAATAATAAACTACTGCATAAACCGAAATAAACAGAAGTGTTAATTAAAATCTGGCAAAAAAACTGATGATGCCACAGTAATTATAAGACGATACTTGGTAAATTAGATATTAGTTTAGTTGAAATTTTTGAGTAATTCATGTGTAGAAATATAAATTAAACATGGAAAACGTTATACCGGAATCATGTTAAATGAAAAACAGAAAAAGTAAATTAAAAGTATATATGCACCCAACTTTCTACTAAAATATTTAATTAGACTGATCTCCAAAATTCGAATTTTCGTATATTGTAATTTTTAAACTAGAAGTTAATTCAATTTTTTTACCTCCCGCTACATTTGGTAAGGGAGGTATAGGGATCATGCTAAAAATCGCATATCGAGATTTTGATAAATGACCACGTTTCAAAGTCCATAGAATTCGATTTTAACATATTCACAATGATGTCTGTGGGTGTGTATATGTGTGTGGATTTTCTGGTCACTCTAGCTCAAATACTATCAACCGCAGAATTTTGAAAAGTTGTATTTGGACAGAAATATGGAAAGAAGCCATTAGATTTTGATGTAAATCGGATAACTGGAAATCACACTTTACTAGAAGCTCAAAATAGTTTTTCTTCCAAAAATACCTTTAAACGTCATTTTTTCGCACTTATGTTAGTATTAAAATTAAAGATTATTGAATTTTCTACAGGCATGCATTAATAATTTTTCTATACATTTTAAAGATAAATTAATAAAATAATGAATATTATAAATCCCGGAGTATATGTTTTCAAGATAACCACAATTTCTTAGTTACAGTAAAAAATTTGAAAGATGTCCGATCAAGGTTATCTACGAATTGTATGAATTAAGATTTTTGTTCCGCCCATTCTGACAAATTCAGTAGTGTCGTTTGCTTAGTTTTTATGAGGGTATATAAGATACTAACGTTATTTTATTATAATAAAAATATATGTTACAGTAAAAGCATTCATAATTAAAAATAAGCCAACTGGTAAGTTTATTAGCAAATGTAAAACCAAATATGTGAAAAATTAGATACTGATTAGATTACTGACAGTGTCAATATAAGTGTGTCACTGACAGAAAATAACGTGTTATTCATACGGCTATGAATCAAGGTAATGTATCTGAATTAATAAATAAACTTACGTTGCAGCAAAAGTATTATCAACAATGAGCATCGTTTTAAAAAGGAAAGTCCTAACTTAGTTGAAACAATATGAATTTTTGAAAGACAAGCGTGTTATATCCATCCATATCGCATACGCTTATAGCCTTTGCAAAGGAGAGAAATAAATGTATGCCAATTTGTTAATTCGTTCATGATACAAATGACCTTGATCGGACATCTTTTAAAAAAATACTGTACACAGTTCATATTTAAAATGTATGTAAATGACAGATAAATGTCATTGTCAAAAAAAATATCATTTCAAATTAATAATAGTAACATTTTAAAAAGAAAATTGTGAATAGAACAATAGTTATATGGAAACGAACTTAATATACATAGTTTCCAGCATTAGTAAATTATACAGGTATGTATTTAAATAAAAATATATATATCAGCACGGCATATTGTCCATTACCCAGTAACACCACAGGGGTCAATTTTGTGCCATTTAAAATTCGAAATATTTGGTGTTGGTAGGAATTGAAACCGGTTCCCCAGATTCGCGACCAGATACTCAGGCACGCGGCCACGAGGCCCCATAGGTATATGAATTTAAATTAATAAAAATTAAATAACAGGAGGTATTGTGTTGGTAATATCAGATTATTTTAATAAAATTTCGCTTCTTGTTGGCTGAAACTCTTCCATATAGAAATAAAAGATTCTGGCAAATAAAATAGGACAGAATAGGATTCATATGCAACTAATGGATCGACAAAGGATAAAAATAATGAAATATATAGTAAGATTTCACTTCCAACGAAATTTAATATCGTATTACATTTATATACTCGTTTTAATGATTTTTTTTTAATTCAATGAAATTAAAACGTAGCATAAAACGGGCCATAAATGTGCTAAAATTCTAATCCTCATAAATGTTCTATTTTGGAACGCACGAGCACATTGTGAATAAATTATGAGCAGCCAAGATAAATTAACTCTACCTCCCCAAAGGCCATTAAATTACCGGAAAAACTGTAAAAATTTACACGTCACAGAGAATAACGTATTTACCAATGTGAATATCAACATTAATATTTTAGCCAATGATGGCGATAATTTCTGTGAGTGTTGAAAATTCAATTTACGTGCGTGTACGAATTCGTGCTGGTCACGTGACTAAACATTCGTGTGATCATTATGCGATGTTGCCACTTCGTTCCACAAACACTTGTTTCATGTATATTAGTACGGTTTATTATTACTCAATTGTTATTTGGTATGAAGTAAGGTTTTTATAAATGGGCAGGAATTTTGGGTTTTGTCTACAATTTTCTCCAGATTTTCTTACAATTTCAGAAGAAATATTCTTTTAAAACTTCGTATACATACCTAGATTTCTGGTAGGTAAGTGCTTAAATTATTGATAATAAGACAAGTAATTATATTTTAAATATGTTGAAAAGGATTTGAATCAACAATAATATACTTCACAATTCTTTCCTACATCTTCATAATAGTTTCCAACCAAGCTCTTCTTTTAAAATGCTTTCAAAATAATCATGAGATGCAATATATATTGTAGTATCAATCGTTTCTTTATAATTTTTGGAAATCAAAAAGATGATGTGGCACAAAACGACTGACATTTTTACCTCTCGCTAAGAGAAGTATTGAATTTATGCCAAAAATCGCATATCCAGATTTTAGTGAATAGCAAGTTTTAAGGTCTCTAGAAACCGATTATAACATTTTTGATTTATGTGTGTGTGTGTGGATGTTAGAGATACGATTTCTCAAATTCTATGAGACTAAAGATCTGTGTAACTAGGAATTCCTCAATCTAACAGTAATGGGAAGACCTGAATTGCTTCTGGTAACAATTGGACAACCAGAAATGGTAGTTTAAAAAAAATAGTCAAATTTTGTTTTCCACGGGCTATCATATTTTGTAGTTCTCAATAATTCTACACCATTTCCACTTGTAATTCAGAATAATAAATTTAATTTCAGAACTCGTCAGATATAATTCAGAATAATCATTTTAATTTCAGAAAGCGTCATTTGTAATTCAGAATAATCAATTTAATTTCGGAAAGTGTTATTTTAAATTCAGAATAGTCAATTTAATTTCAGAAAGCATCAAATCTAATTCAGAATGTTTCAAATGAATTTCAGAAAGCGTCAAATGTAATTCAGAATGCATCATTTTGTAATTCAGAACGCTGTAGGAAATGAAATACATGTTAGCCTTGATTTGCATTAATGATTTTCGAAGTCATAATTTGTAATTCAGTTCACTAAATTATTTATTTATTATGCATAGAAATTCACATTCAGGAGGATTTCTAGAAGGAGAGATTTTAACTTTTAACAAAATTATATCAAAGCAAGTAAGAGGCAAAAATATAAATTCAGCATTGTATGACAATCTGTAATGAATAATACAAATGAAGTAAACAGCATCGAAAGAAGAAGGTAGGTGTGCGCCTCGGTTTGTTGCAGCAATAAGAATCATGGCGAAACTGCATTTTGATCATATCGAATTACTTATATAACGTTCTGAATTATAAGTAAATTTCAACTTAAATCAAGTTTAACACCTATATCGGTCTGAATTACAAATGACGTTATCAGAAATACATTTGATGCTTTCTGAAATACATTTGATGCTTTCTGAAATGCTAGTGATGCTTTCTGAATTACGTTTAACGCTTTCTGAAATTAAAATGACGTTTTCTGAATTATATTTGACGCTTTTTGAAATTAAATTGATTATTCTGAATTGCAAATGATGCTTTCTGATATTAAATTGACTATTCTGAATTACATTTGTCGAGTTCTGAAACTAAATTGATTATTCTGAATTACAAAGGACGTTTTCTGAAATAAAAATCTGATGTGACCAACACAGTACCTCCCGCCATTTACCTATGTATATAATTTTTATATTACTTTATAAATTTATCCATGGAATATATAGAAAAAGTATTAAAACAAACTTGTACAATATGGAATAATCTTTAATTTTTATAATAACAAATTGAGAAAAAATTACATTTAAAGGTATTTTTTGAAGAAAAACTATCTTGAGCTTCAAGTAAACTGCCATTTTCGATTATCCGATTGCCACCAAAATCTAATCAGATACTTCAATATTAGAATAAGATAGAAATACATGGTTTCAAAAATTTCTGAATGATAGTATTTGAGTTAGAGCGTAAACAGGATCCACACATGCATACATACACACAGACATCATCGTGAAAATGTTAAAATTGGATTCTAGGGACCTTAAAACGTGGTCATTTACCAAAATCTCGATATGCGATTTTTAGCACGGTCCCTATACCTCCCTTACCAAGGGTAGCGGGAGGTAAAAATGATCATTTCTGAAATATAATTGGAAAAGGTATAATGTGACCCTCGAATTTAAATATCAGAAAATATTTTAAAATGTGCAAAATCTTCCAGGAGCTATTACAACCATTCATCCATAATTTAAACAGTAATAAAATATCATATAAACATGTGTAATTCCTGGTTGCAGTATACCACGGAATAAGGAAACTCATCTATAATATCCATTATAAATGCACTGTGCTCTCCAGAGTAAACCATGCAGCTTCATCAAAATTTCAACTTCTTTTTTTCATTTATCGTGTGCAGGTCACTATATCCCGCATTATCTGCTATCTGCAGCATGAAGTCATGTAGGAAAATTTAATATATGCTGAGGTACCTAACTGGAGGCCTTGAATGGTCGATCGACATACAATCTAACCCACACACGTTAAGTGATTTGTTTACAAACGTTGCTGGCGCATATGATATTCACATAACTGCAAGCCAATGGACCAATTTGCTCTGCCACTATTACATTATTCATAAAGTCCCCACTTTATTCTATGCCCATGCCGATATGCTTTGTTTGGAAAGGATCATGGATGTGTGGAGAAGACTATTTTAAAAACAGATTTTTGTTTTATGAGCACGATCATGATCAAGAAGTTTTCACTCCGCTTCTAATAGATTTTTTCTCATAACACAGTTTTTATTTTATTGTTAAAACTTACACGGTGATTGAAAAGATAGGGATTCGGAAGAAATTTACCTCGTGTAAAACATTTGTTTTCGCCCACTTTATTCTGTTGGTAACTCTGAAGCACCGCATGTTTACCAACCACATATCAACAACATTCCCATTCGGCTGGGCGTCTAAACAAATACGGTTGAGTGGCCAGGCCCACACATCACAACGCTTGAGTTCTTTTCAGAGTAGCTTCTTTTGCATTGTAGAGCTAGCAGACCAGAGGTCGGGTTAGTCTAGCATTCAGCCAAGATTTCGTACTTCACTTACACTCTGCGCTTATCTAGAATGGCGGAGACAATAGAAAAGTTCCTAATTATTCGTTGTAGTTTAATCCAAATCTTAAGATTTTTATGAATTACATACTCCCTATAATTGTTTATGAATATAAATAAAATAAACTTCTAATGAAAATTGCATTTTCTCCTGACCTGTATATTCAATCGAAAGTTTAAACATCAAAAAAATATATTAGTTTAAGAATTAAAAGCTTGTGATAAAATCAACTATCATCTTTGATAATTCAATGAATTTTTGCACGATCGGGTTTTTCAAATGTTTACTGATAGGGGTAAGTGATGCGAAATTTTTAATAATCAGGAAGCGGAGGCATAATTAAAACAACGATCAAAGGTTACTTTAAAAATGACAACCAAAATTCATTAATGTGTCAAAATAATTTTCAAATCTAATTTTTTATAATTTTGTGCGTCGATCGTGCAAAAAACGTTATAAGCATTGCGATCAGTAAGTGCTCTGCTACCGTTATCGGATGGATTAGAGATCTCGACATCATATATATAAAAAATAAATAAATATTTCATCACGGCATATTACCCATTGCTGGGTGTGCCAATCTGCTTCGTACACAGATATCGGTAATGATGGAATATTTGTACCGAGTGGGCGCTTCATCATCGGGTAGAAAACATTTACATATATATAGTAATGTTAGATTGAGGAATCCGTAGTAAAACATGTCTTAAGTTCTATAATATTTGAAATACTGTACTTCTAACATCCATACACACACACACACACCATCGTCAAAATGTTATAATCGGATTCTAGAAACCTTAAAACGTGCTTATTCACTAAAATCTGGATATGCGATTTTTAGCATGAATACAATACTTAGCGCGAGGTATAAAGATAGAAATGCTTAATGGCAATTTGGTTTCTTAGTTTACTACAACTACAGATCTTGTTTACCACGAAAAAATGAGCAAAAAGGGCCATTGTAAGAACAAACAAATGTGTTTTTTATTATTAATTTTGATATAAAGAGTAATATAAAAAATATATAATTTGTGAAAAACCTTATTGCAAATTATACTGAAAGTAAGGCGTATTTTACGCCATACAATTTATTGAAAGAAATTGTATAGATATTAAGACAGAATTAGAATTTACTTCAAACTGTAAACAGACATTATTAAATTACAATTTGCCATACACATACATTATTTTACCTACTCATTAAGCAATAAAATATATCAAATTCACGAGAAATAAATCCTAATAAATACTATATTACACCTTCCCTAGTGACCTTAATACGCTTGCATTAAATCACACAATTATTTCCGTATTTGTATCAGTAAAACATTCCACTAAAAATTTATTTCGTTCCTCGTACAATATTTTCCTCGTTTAACAACAATTATTTTTTACAAGCACAATAAAAAATTCTGCAAAATAAATTCATCCCATTGGGTGAAACTGGTCTGGCTTTTGTAACGAGGCTTTATTTATTCAATACAGGTCCAGCAGTGCACCATATGCGACGGGAGATTTTTATGCGAAACGTGTTTCGGCAATATTTCAAATTTTTCGTTTATCGTTTAGTGATTGACTACTGTAAATGCTTTTTAATACCAATGCAAATCAATATGTACTTAGCAAGATATGTAAATCATTTTCGTGATAACACGAGGGGTGATGAATGATGAAGAGTGGGTTATTGACAGATTGGTGATTTCTATCTGAATATATTCGCTTTGATAGGGATCGCGGATCAAGCCTTATTTAATTAACTTCACTGTTTAACAGACTAAATTTTCAATATATGAAAACTTTTTAATAAAGTTGATACAACCCTTATAAAATTCACATATAGTTTAAATTTTTAAAGAAGTCTGACAAAGGTTATCATCAAATTATATGAGTAATTCAGTAGTGTCGTTTAGTTAGTTTTTATGGAGTTGCATAAGATTTCACTACTATTATCTTATTATAAAAAATATGTATTACAATAAAAGTATTCAATATTCAAAAATAAGTCAAATCAACTGATAATTTTATTAGCAAATATGAACTCAATATGTGAAAACTAAGATACCAACATATCAATATCAGTAAGACAACGCTGAAACAAAATTCTCGTATGTTATATTTTTATGACAAATAGGGTTTAATTAGAGAACATTGCTGAATTATTATCTTATACCGAAGTATACAAAAGTAAAACTAATTCGAATTTTAATATTTTTACAACTCTCTCTCTCTCTCTCTCTCTCTCTCTCTGTGTGTGTGTGTGTGTGTGTGTGTGTGTGTGTGTGTGTGTGTGTGTATGTTAGTATGTTGTAGATACGATTTCTCATATTCTATAAAACTAAAGACCTGTGTAACAACGGATTCCTCAATTTAACAGTAATGGGAAGAGTTGAATAGGTTCTAGTAACAATTGGACAACCGGAAGTGGTAGTTTCTAAAAAAAAAAATTCTAAATATTATTTTTGAAAATTTGTTACCACAAATAATAAAGGTAATTAAATTCTCTGATACATTTAAAAAGTTTATTATATCTCCTATAGATTTAGAGATATAGTATATAATACAGAATAATCTGTTGTAATAAATCTCGTTGCCCAAAAGCAGTTGAGATATTTAAATGTTTGTAAGTGACAGATAAATGCATTATGTCAGTGTCAAAAATCAGCAGTTTTACTAACGTACTGGAAGCTTTTTCTGGGAGGTACAAATACATTTAATATATCTTATTGTATTAATAATTAAATATGTATTTAAAATTATAGGTATATTAATATTACATAAATACCTTAAGAAATACTGCTAATACCGTCAATTAAATTGAAGAATTTTGCACATATTAGAAAAGTAGGACAAAATTCTTCAAAGAACGAAAGAAGAGATACAATTTTATTTATTTGTGTGTACAAGAAAAGTTAAATTCGTTACTGCGCGAGCAGTTATGTAACTTTGTTGGACTTGGCAAACAAATATCGGGATCCGCGCTAGAATGATGGCTAGTAGTTATTTACAAAGATGTCACAATTATCATATGTCATAATTTTTCATTAAAAATTTCAAAATATTCTGATGGATAGAAAATCATGATGTTTTGAATGAAAAATTATGATACTTGCTAAGGCCAACAAAGTCATATAACTGATCGCGCTCTATACAACATAAAATGAAAATGGCGAAAGGTATTGTGCTGGCCACAACAGATTTTTTTGGTATGGCTGCGGCGCGTTAATTTGAATGCACAAAACGTAAAATTCGTACTTGGACAAGTCGAAATGTAATAGTAATTATAACATAGTATAGTATTGTTATAACGAGAAAAGACGTCGTCAACATCTGAAATTGATATAAAAGAAAAGGGGATTCATTTATAAGCCAAAGTATGCACATGTCATTGTGGAAGCAAATATACATAACAACCTATGTTAGGTCATCGGAACGGTTAGAATGTCCAAATAATACTAAATAACTAATGTCAACGTCAAAGAACCTATATTCGTGAATAATTTCACTGAATTGTATAATCGTTTGCTACAAAAAGGTAATTTGTAGTCTCTATCTTATTCACAATCGGGCGATGTTTACAGAAAGAGTAGATCAAATCAAAATATTTAAATCAAAATATTTAATGTGTCAAGGAGAATTTTAGATTCACAAACAAACAGGCAGGAAATAAACAAACATCAACAAAACACTTGTTTTATCTTCATACTGAAAACTGAAGAGAGCTATAGTTCTCTAAATATTTAGAAAGCTAAATGCTTGAATTTCAGCGAATTCTAGGTATTTGTGTGGATTACAATTAAAGTACTTAATTTTTTTACCAGGTCTTATAGTCGCCATTCGAATTTCATTATTTGTATTATATAACAATAGTATGCCTTTAATCTTATTAACAGTGTTTTTATAGAATTACTTTTTTGTACTTTTGAATGCTTTTAATATAATGGTATTTTTAAAAAGAATTATTTCATATAATACTGAAAAACAGTACGTAATATATAATTAGTATAAAATAGTACTTCGTGTAGGATTTAAGGAATTTAAAATATAAGAGAAAATTTCACATAAATTTTTATGAAAAACAAAAGAATTTATGAAAAAAAGTAGGAATCCATAATCATAAAGAAATATACATACCAAAAAAAAATAATTTATTGAAAAGTCCGTGTTTTATAAATTGTTTGTTAAGGAAATCGAAAAAAGAAACCAGATACAGTGAATTTTTTGCTCGACGTATTTTACTAGTGCAAAGTAGAAGATTGCATTCTCTAGAATTTAAATTTGGGATTCCATTCTACTATTCGCGCAAAGAAATTGAATTTACAAATGACGAGTATAAGAAAATTTAATGCATACGTAATACTGTTCATAATTAAGCACATTTCTCGCGAATTCAAGCCATGTCAATCCTAACAATTCAAGGAAAGTTTTAGTCTTTTTACAACAGCCAATCTTCCGAGTACATGCATAAATATACAGAATTATCAATGATTCATTCATATATAAATAATGTATAATACAGAGTTTTTTTTTATCAGTTAACATAGAGTAGTTTCATTACCATAGTTACAAAATGACAGCAATGTATTGAAGCGTTTATTTTATGAGTAAACATAGGGGGTAGTTGTCAGCCTTGTCAAACTGTCACCCTTCAATTTTTTTTTTTTTATACAATTGAAGAAAAAGTTCAGATTATAACATGGCATAATTCAAATAATTAAGTTTCAGATGTATTTTCTGTTACATTTAATAATCGACCCAGCCCCTGCCTAGCAACAATTCAAAAAATCTATAATAAATATAGCTTGCACCAAATGATTTGTTCCTTTGGGGACACTTAAAAAATGTGTACAGTGGTGAGAGAATGTACATTGAACAATTAAAAAACAGAATTAGTGCAGCTACTTAAAATATTACTCCCCAGCGAATGCTATTAATTGTTATTATAATCATTTAGGATATTGTTTAGAAGTTAATCATGCCAATTTTGATTATTTCATAAGTAAAAATAAAAATTCCTCATTTCTTTAATTCATAATTTAATATTTATTTTAGTCTATGTTAATTATCCCTATGTTTACTTATAAAATAAACGCTTTAATACATTGCAATCAATCATATTATACTGTAACTATGGTAATGATATACCCTATGTTTACTGATAAAATAAACTCCAGATATGTAAATTAAAAACCTTTAATTATATATAAATATAACCTCTGGCCGTTCTGCTAATATCATTGTTTAAATCATTTATTCTATTGCTGTAGTCTTCTTTTATTGCTTGTAAAATTCTGCTCATCTTTTGTTTTGTAATGTTTTTATTAATCTGCTTCAACTTTATGTCTGTATCTATTTATTTAAATAGTAAATAATTATAAAAATAAAATAAATATATATATATATATATCATCACGGCATATTATCCATTTCTGAGTGTGCCAATCTGCTTTGTTCACAGATATCGGTAATGATGAAATATTTGTACCGTGCGGGCGCTTACCCGGCGTCACCTCACGGGCACTCAATTCTGGCGTGGAGAGTGCACCACAAGGGTTAATTTTGTGCCATTAAAATTCGAAGTAATTTTTGGCGTCGGTCGGGATCAAACTCGGGTTCACAGATTCTTATAAATAATAAAAAAAATAATAAAAATAATTATTAATTAATATATTTTAATTATTTTTATAATATAATTATTTATTAAGAACTGCTCTCAGTTTGGTTATTGCCTTACTTCCTGAACACATGAAATTATAAGTATATTATTTTATTTATTCCATATTTAATTAATAAATTTTGGCTGTTCATTTGGATTATTTAGCCATATTCTTAATTAGATTTGGTTATTTATTCATAAAAATAACCAGGTTACAGCGCTACTAATATAAATATTATTATATTTTCCGTTTATTCTAATTTTTATCTTATGACGGAACTACCCTGTCGCAGCTGTTTAATAATTTGATGTAATACTTGACATTTGAGTGCATGTACGAGTTTCCTAGTACTGTAACAGTGTCAATGTTTGTAACTAGCCACAATTTAAATCAATGATTAATCAGCAATGACATAGCGTTTATGATACGAGATCGGCGATTATATCATGTATATATTTTCATGTTGTTTGGTTTATAATCGCATGTTACGTGCCAGAAACTGGGAACAAACAATCGAATTTTGGTAGTAATTTCCTGGAGCTGCTGTGTGCAACTACAATATTAGTATTTATAGTTTGCGTGTTGATTGAATTAGCGGATTTGTGTCATTTTAGTTTAACAAACTCGTGAGCCTGTTGTTTGTTTTCTATAACTGGAATTTTATATAACACAAATAGATTCGTGGAATTTCATAACAAATTTATTCAACCATTTTAACCTATAATTTTGTAAAAGTTTGTTGATGTTATTCACGAATAATTATAATCTACAAGAGTAATTTAGAAAGTTATCTACTTAGCCATAATATTGTAAGGTACCTATGAGAATAGCAAGCAGTTTGCAGTAATTACAAGTGAGTGGTAAAGCTCACAATCATTCTAATTATTGTACAGGTATAGCATTCAGCTGTGGATCACCAGATGCTTGATTGGTATGTTGTACACTGTTTATATATTTGATATGCATAGTATATGTGAAATATATATTTCATTATTTTGGAACTGACCTTATACCTATCCCCCCCTCCCTGTATATATCGTATTAGATGATAATGCACGTCTTCAATAACTGTTGTGATTGGAATGACAATGTATACTTTATAACACTTGAGAGAACGTGTCCTCCATCCTACATTTTCATTAGCCATTGTGAACCCAAAAATAGGGATGCAACCAATACCAATACATTGGAGATATTGGGTGGTAGTATGAATGGTGATTATGAGATGACTAGGGAGGAGATGACTAGCAGTGTTTTAACTTTGTCAATCGTTTATTTTAGAGAAAAATACTTCAAACAAAAGTTGCGTACAATTAATTTATCTATAACTTTTATTTAAAGTTTTTTTCTCTAAAATAAACCATAACCTAATCACCATTCATGTTATCACCCATTGTTTTTTAGTCGATGTATAGGAATCGACGATATTTGTAAAAAGCTAAAGAAGAAGATGAAGATGTCAGTGTCAAGTGCAATTTGCATAGTTTGTTTATGAAATAATTTTACTGAAAATTTAGAATTTTTTGCAAGAAAATTTATGTATTGAATTTATACATTATACATAGGATTGACGGAAGGTCACATTAAATTTTTTAATATTTTTTTGAATATCTGAATTTCGTCTTTGTTTGTGGAACCATTATGGTTCTACAGAACCTTTAGGTTGACGTTGATGAGTTTATTTATGAGAAATGTATATTATATTAATGCATGTATTACCACCCATATATTCTTGACAATAAATAGTTCACTAGTAATTAACTCAACTTCAAATGCAATAAGCATTAATAGTCCTGATTATAAATAAAAGAAAGTATATTATAGTACGTTTATAATAACATATCACTATTTTACATTCGTTAAATAATAAATGTAAATAATTAAAAGCAATCTTATAACATTATCTAATATTTGTTAATTATTTCAATTACGTTTACATTCTATATTTAGAGAGTATTAGCATCTTTCTCTTTCCTGAATTTTTCCCCTATTGGGCAATCGCAATCTGAAGAAAGGATAATAATTTATCACAATCACATTTGGCATTTCCTAACCCGCAATTATTTATTTATGTTTTATTTATCAGCCTCTCTGGCAATGGATTATATGTACAAACCATCCTGAAAACATAAACACCGAAGATATTAGTTTTCCGCACAATCAAATAAAATAATACGTGTGTTATTTAGTTTTTACAGGTTAGGATGTGTTTACAATCCACACACGGCTACATAAACATCCCATCTTCCGTATGAACGCATCTAAGACATGTACGTGACGTCACACTGGCACATTTTCATCCCGGGTTCACGGATTCGTTGGCCGGCTTAAGAACAAGAACACACGTATAGAGGAAGGATACACAATACAGGAATTCTCAACAGAGAGGTAAACATTTTCCAGGATTATGTTCGGGATGTAATGGCTCAATAATTGAAGAGATTACTTACAAAATCTGGAATCACGATTCAATCTCGCATTTTTTCAATTTAAAAATATGATGTGGCCAGAACATTACCTTCCATCAATTCTATGTATTTTTCGCAAATTCCATACAGATAGTACCTTGGAAAAGAACTTCTTTAGTTTTCCCATTCGTTAGGGGTCTCTCTTCTTGATTATCTTCGTCTTATCTTTTGTGTGTTACCCGCATTCAAGTCTTCTGTAATACAATCCTTCCATCTTCTCGTTGGTCTTCCGCCGTTTCTTTTGTATCTTGTATGACTCAAGCCATTACCCTTATCCTCTCATTCTTTATCCTATCTTTTCGCGTTTTATGAACATACCGTGTAAATTACACTTGACACTGACGTATGTATGACGTATGAATATATTAGCAATTTCCATAGTTATGAGTTTATAGCGAAGCTAGCTGGTTCATGATATTTTAATCTCTTTATAATTTTTTAACTTTACCTATATCTGTTGAATACGAAGGAAAAAGTGAAATCAAACCGTATAGAGAATAATAGTATATTACATCCGAGGTGGGATATGTTACATTACAGCCGAGAACTTATCTATATTTCCGAGCGGTGAAGCCTCGAGGTGAGATACAGCGCGAGGCTGTAATGAAATTCCCACTGAGATATGTATACTATTTTATTCACAATCATCTTCTTTGTAAATCAATAATTTTCAAAATAAATCATCGAGTTATAACCTTTCATTTTGTTAATATTTTTGACAGCTATTTTGCCTACTTTATTATAGGGATATATGACAATGTTGCTAGGCAACCTTTACATAAACATTTCCAACCCGTGGGGTGGAAGTGAAAACTGTTATTTCCAACCCAAGAGATTGTCATTTCAGTTAGGAATGACGTATTTCCCAACCTCAAAAAGGTTAGGAATCGATATAATTACTATAATGATTGTGAATTTTTTTAACATTTATAATAACATAAAATGTCAAAAAGTGATATTTAACCGCGTTTTAAAAACTCACCATAAATTTTTTGACCAAAGACAAGAACCTTCCTTATAGGGTTTCATCAAGTCAAGTAGCTTGATGTTTTTGTAAATTATTTGACTTGACTTGACTTGAAATTCAAGCTTTTCAAAAATTCATTACTTGACTTGACTTGATTTTCTATCGTTACTACTTGACTTAATCAAGCAATTTCAAGCAAATTCAAGCTACTAGATAACGAACCGATTATGTACGAAAAGAGGTTTAAAAAATTCACTCTATAATGGAATATATACTAGAATGACCCGAGAATATGTCGACAAAATTTCAAGTCCTAATCATTATTATTATTAAGATAACTGTATAGATGGTTAAACTATCGCACAAAAGCCCAAAAAGCTACGTTCGAATTAAGAACAATTAACGGGACTTCAGATTTTGTCCTCATATTCTCTGGTCATTCTAGTATATATTCCAATAATGAAGGATTTTTTAAACCTCTTAATATTAATTCATATATTATACTTTTAAATATTTTTTTTAATTTTTAAATTTAAATGTATGATTTATTTTTATGAATAAAAGTCTATATATATATTTCAAGGTATATTATTAATATTGTTATAAAACATAAGGAAGTATATGAAAATGAAATGTAGTCTTGAAGAACTTCTTGATTTTTCTGGTAATTAAAAAAATAACTACTTGATTTTTTCAAGTAATTGAAAAATAACTTCTTGATTTTTTCAAGTAATTGAAAAATGACTACTTGATTTTTCCAGTACTTGATATTGTAACTACTTGACTTGACTTGACTTTCGTCTACTATTACTTGACTTGAGCTTGGCTTGATTTCAAGTCAAGTCAAGTAACTTGAATATCAAGTTAAGCCGTGAAACTCTACTTCCTTACCTAAAGGTGTTAATATGTTAAATTTTAATTTAAAGTAAAATTATATAATTCCATTTATATTCAAAATGTTAATTTTATCTTTGGAAAATTTCAATTTTTATGTAAGATTTTAAATAAATAGTTAAATTAAATAAATCTTCGCTTTATTACAGTCGTCTTCGACCTAAACCGTTCTAAACACTATTTTTCGATGTGAATGGTCAAATTCACCTCCTTCGAGGTCAAGTTGACTTATGACATATTTTTTTTTAGGTAAATGGTGCAGAGTGGTGACAAATTGAAAGAAAATATTTAAAGTACTATTTCACACCCATGTACGGATCTCATTTATTTCCTCTAAATACCACTACATGTAATGATTTTTTTAGGCTAAATTTCACCCCATTTTCCAGTATATTGAAAAAATATAGGCACGTGTTATTAATACAAATGTACCTAGAGAAATTGATTTTATAAGTTATTAAAAACATAACAATATTGAATATTGCTGGGTAAAAAAGTTATGAACGCATGAAACAGATACATACGAATACTCTTTGAACATTCAGAATTAAAGGAAATGTCAGTTGTACTGTTTTTATATTCTGAAATGTATTATAAAATACGTAGTATTTAAAAATACATAAACAATAACTATTGCTTTTTTCTTTTACTACAGCAATAGTGCAATGTACTTATAATCATTTTCTAAAGATGTCTAAAAAAATAAAATAGAGAAATATGTTTGTATAATAAAATAATAAGACTTTTGCATGTATATTTGTAAAAAGTTCAGAATCCCTGTCTCGGGGTATCACCATTCTCCCTCACGATCTTGTTTACTCGCGCAGAAATCACTTTCGCGTTTTTCTAAACTGAGACAAGGAAAATCTGGCACTGCTGCCGTGTTCAGAATTGCCACAGCCCCGTCTTTATATATAGGAACTTTAAGGGTTAATTTTATGAACGGGTTGTTCAAATGTCTGCCGCAGAACGGCGCTCAACTCGGTTGTTGCTTGTAACCTACATATCTTCACTTTACTATTTTATTTTGTTGCTTTTACGTGTCTACCTATTTTTCATTGTGACATTTGGGTCTTATCTTTTCGGGTTTTGTGCGGCTTCTATCTGAATTTAATTAGTTGCAACGCTGCAAAATACCCTACGCGGAAATATGGTGATGAATGAAATGTTTTTAAATTCGTGACACGTGTAGAAATAAAAAACATTGTTTAACGCATTTTTTTAAATATTTTATTAGCAAATCCAGTATATTTATAAACTTTTATAATTACAAAATTGTAAAGCAACATTAAAAATAATATCGTAGATTTAAAATATTTTATATGGGAACTATAAACACTTACGCTATTGGTTAGCTTATAGCAAAAGTCTGAGCAAATATGTATGTCTTACAGATCTGTAAATATGTAAATAATGAACAAAATAGCAACGGTTACTTTTCAGATGCTAGTCGAGCCCAGTTAGTAACCACAGACACGTATCGCTCTTATTGGAGCTCATCAGTATGGTGTGACTGCAGAGACAATGAATAACTGGGATCAGCAAGAAATATGCGAGGATCATTTCATAAATATTGCATACAATTATTAGTTTATTCATTTGTTTATTTTTATTACCCTATCCTTCAATATAGCCTCTCTGCTTCTTAATGACCGAATTCCAACGTCTGTGAAGCTTTACTATTCTATCCAAGACACCATCTTTGTTCATCTGTCGAATGGCTTGGGAAACGGAAGCATGAAGACAGAAAACGATATCCATGCATATGCTGTTTCAGCTTTGGAAATCGGTCAAAGCCTGGTGGACTCATGTCCGGACGGTAGGGAGCATGAGGTAATACTTCCCAACCGTATTTACGCAGTTTTTCGGTTACGACATTCCCGATATGGGGGCGAGCCGTGTGAAGGAGAATAAGAGGCCCAGCCTCGAGCAACTGAGGTCGGGAACTCTGTCTGTCATGATGATTCCTTCGTAATTATGGGCGAAGATCATCATTTGTTTGACTTTTGATTGAGCTCTCCGAAATTTTTTTGGCCGTGGGAAATTTGGACCTTTCCACTCGTTGAACTGTGATTTCAATTATTGTTCAAAATCTCTAACACGCATTTCATCAATAGCGAATATTCGCTACAAGAATGCTTGACCTTCTACGTCGAATATTTGTTATAGTAAGGTTTCAATGTCTGATCTTCAACAGTCACAATACTTAAGATACGTGTAGGCTACATTTCCAGCTGACTTTTGTAAAAAACCGATTACGCAATAATTGAAAATAAAACACAGGCTTCTTCGCCACGTCTTCTACTACAACTGACGTAAATGTCACATTCGCAGTGTTGCTAACCTATGCATTATTTATGAAATAACCCTCGTACTATCTCTAACTAACTAGGTTCGGCCAGCATCTGAAAAATGACCGAAAGATTGATTCATAGGCTGAAATAACTTAGCGAGTGTTATTTTATTGTTTCACCTAGAATTCGTGTGCATTTTTCAAATCTGTAAGACTTACAAATTAGTTCAGAATTGGTCTATTAGTAGTTATACATTCCCATAAGAAATTAATTTAAACAAAAACAGCATTTATGTTGAAGGAACAGTAATCTTATTTACACCGAATAGGCAGAAACTTCATTTAATGCATGTTATGTGCCGCTTTACCATAATTATGATAATTATAATTTTATTGCTGGACCCGACAGTCAATTTTTTCTTACAGTTTCCCTTGCAGCACACAATTTTTTAGGACACCTGTATATTAAGATCATAGTTATTTAAACAAAAAATTCTGTTTCAGGACGAAAATGTGCTGATTTCACCAAAAAATTCGTATTTGTGTGTCTGCATTTTTCTAGTTCAGCTTGTATTAAAATTGCCGTCACGTCTACTATTCAGCTTCTGAAATACTGAAGCGTCATACGGTCAAACTAGGAACTAACTTTTTTCATGAATGAAAGTTAATTGCTGTAGATTGAAAATTAGACAAAGAAAACAAAAAAATATAATCAAATGTGATATACATTCCAATATTTGCAAAGTTATAACAAAATAAGCTTTGCAATATATCTTTGTGTGGAAATATAGGTTAGATTATTATTTCATTAAAAGCAGGTGAATTATAAAATGGCAAACCTTTAAAATGTCGGGCACGTTTCGGTAAAAAATAAAGTTTCATTAGTGAAATTCCACCACCAAAGAAAGTAACCTCCAAAAAGACAATTTTGTAAAACGTTAAATTCCATTTAATTAAACGCCATAGCACGAATTATCCATGACAATTTAGAAGCAAATAGTTTTAAAAGCAAACGACATCACTTTCTATTGGAAGTTGGCGCTACCTGGTTCGCAGGTTTGTTGAGCCTTGAACGCGTATCGGACACTCAGCATTCCAGTCACAGATGCTCAATATGGTTCAATTCGGCGCCGCAACATGGGAAATTTCATTTACCAATCACAAACTCCAGTTACACTTGAATATAAAAACGTTTAAACTATTCTTAATTGCGGATTTACAAATGGCGCCAAGAATCAAATATAATTTCGATACAAAGAATAAAGTAAACATAAAATAAAGAAATTGATCCGTATTATGATATTACTGTTAAGTTGGTGTGAGTGTTTAAATACATACTTATATTATGTGACGGATATACAATGGAGCAAATAATATGAACTGATGACATAAATGGAGATGGAAACAGGTAGTAACTGTGTTTCGGACTAGCAGTCAATAACAAAAAGAATTTTCGGGAAATTTTGCACCATTTGTGCAGGTTTTGTAATTTGTTGAAAATGTAACCCGGTGGAACTATTATGAGCCCGGGTTCGTATGCATTAACGATTTTTTATACTTTAATCCTTCCATCCGTTTAACTACAAAGGACCATCACAATCAAAATTATATATCTTTTAAAACATACAGTAATATAAAAAATAAATGTTTTAATAAATTGCAATCGTAATAGTTCTTAGAGTAGGTAATATTGCCATTTGGATATTTTTAATATGTAGTATATTTTATATTAAATATATAATGAAACCTGAAAGCTTATTAAAATCTGGACCCAATGAAAATGACCGTAATATTCTTTTATACACGTTATGAAAATAAACAGAAATATTCTCTAACTTTTATTGAAGTTTAAAATTGTGTTGATTGTAAATAAAACCGTTTACAGGACGCATATTACAGGAAATAAAACGTTGAAAGCAAAGCATTACAGAGACAATAAAACATTAGGAGTATGAAACCATTCCAGCTTTATATTTTAATATTTCTCACTTGCAATTTGATGCACATGTCTCACTGTTTAAATATTAAAATTTCAATTTGGTGTTTAGAAGCGTCATCACGAATTGCTGTCAGCGCAGAGACAAACTTTGTTTATATTTGCTTTATTTCTTATTTCCCATCTTAGAGTTTGCAAATTCCGTCGTCAGAGTTATTTAAGTGGGATATTCCTGTATATTTTCAAGGCATTTTTGGTTATATTTATTGATGTTTTTCCTCGGAATATGAAAAAATCTGTTGTGGCCAGTTCCGTCAACCCTGTGTGTTATGTATAAATTTCATACATAAATTTTCTTGCAAAAGCATTCTAAATTTCCAGTAGAATTATTTCATAAACAAACTATGCAAATTGCACTTGACACTGACATCTTCTTCTTCTTTAGCTTTTCCCAGTTAGGGGTCGCTATTTTATATTTTCTTCTTCCACTCATTTCTGTTTTACGTGTCGTTCTCATTCAGTTCTTTTTCTCTCAAGTCTTCCGCAATACAGTCCTTCCATCTTATCTTTGATCTTCCTCTGTTTCTTCAACCTTATATTACAAAGCTCTTCATTCTTCATCCAATATATTCTTCATTTCTCCTCATAATATTTTCAAACCAATGTAATCATCTCTCTTGTATCTTTCTAGAAACTTGTAACACTAGAGTTATTTCTTTACCGTATCTTTCCGTGTTTTCCCCAACATCTACTTCAACATCCTCATATTCGCCATAATCATTTACTTTTTATTGATACTGACATTTGAATTATCTGAATATATTAACAATTTTCATGGTTAGCATAGGTGCCTGATTTATAAAATTTAATTTCTTTATAATATGAAATATAAAATGCAATCAAATCGTATAAAGAATAATATAATCTTTAAGTTATAATAACGTTAAATGTCAATAAATCAAATTTAACTGTTAAATCTTCAAATAAGGCCACTTCCGGTTCACCAATTATAACCAAAATCTAATCACTTGTTCTTCTGGATGTAAACTTGACGAATACGAAAAAATTATAATTTTTGGAATCGTGGTATTGAAGTTATGCGATCCGGATCTTTTGTCACACAGACACACAGACACACACACACACAACACACACACACACACACACAACACACACAACACACACAACACACACACACACAACACACACACAACACACACACACACACACACATACATACAGACATCATCGTAAAACTGGTAAAATCGTATTATAGGGACCCTAAAACATGCTTATTCACTAAAAACTCATCATTGAATTTTTTGACCGAATACAATACAATAATAATAATTCACAATGGAGTATGCGAACATTATCAAAATTAGAAAAAAAATATCTGGTAATTAATTACCTACCGATTATCAAGTAAATATTCAGTATTCTGGCTGATACCGGATAGTAACCAAGATTACGATGCAGTTCTATTTTTATTAAATGTTTATTTTAATTTTTAATTAATTATTTCTTATTATCAGAAACATTTCAAGTCAAGTATCCATTTACTTCCATCTATTACTGTCTCGTAACCCGCTAATGACCTATTGACCTATGTCACCATTCCCAACAAAGTGGCGAAAAGCCACAATCGTCCTGGCTTTATAGGCCTCTGAATGTAGCCTAAGGGAACACCTTGTTTCCTACTGTCTGTGACACAAACAAGAATAGTAGGCCGTGCAAACTTAAAACTTTGTGTTTGGTCTCTTTCAGCCGTCTTTTGTTTGTTATCTCCTAGGTGTTTAAAGGGAGAGTAAACAGACTGTTATTTGGTGAACAAACGAGCATGATGGTGTAAATAATAATGAAAGAGACAGTTAGATGTGATGTTGGTAATTTCGAATGTAATTTAAATTTTTAGTAATGGTAATGGCACATTTTATCGGGGTGGCCTCAGTTTAACCCATTTTCTTACAAGTAATTCAAGTAATCCATGAAATAAAATGCTGATACTCACAAGCCTGTACATTTAACTATTTTTGAGTTATGCCCTCAAAACTCATATACACCCACTTTTGGGTAAAAATTTAAAAAATATCAAAAATATATTTTTTCTTCAAACGTCATAAAAGTAGCATCTTTTGTGACTTGATACACTAGGTAGAAATAAAATAAATAAATATCCATAGAAACTATACAGAATCAACGAATAAGAAATAGCCTTAATAAAAGAAACCTGTAATATCGCCCTAAATGTCACTATAACACGCTAGGTAACCTAAGAATAAAGTTACTAAATACGATCCATAGCTGTCAAATTTAAATATATAACCTGTGAATTGAAATATAAACAGAGTTTACTTTTGAGGAAATAACATTATTAAAGAATAGCAGACTTACAGATTACAATTACAGGAACGGTAATGAGAATAAGAATACTTAGAATTAAAGTGATAAGAAAAGATTATATTGTTTTGCAGTGATTCGTGGACATATCTTTCAGCCCACACTGTTAGATTTCCATCCAATTGAACTTCAGGGGACTTACATTACATTATAATCCTTCAAAATCCGACATAATTGCACACAAGGAGGATATAAAATTGCACAGTTTTTATTTAAACGTCAAAACGTGAGAATTTTCATTTCAATGTTTATAACCAAAAGGGAACAAATAAGTATCCATAGCTACAGGGCAATTGAAATCGCAAACGTAATTTACGTAAAATATAATGTCAGTAGTAGATATTTTTCTTTAAATATCTAAGTTTGAAGAAAAAATATAATGTGTCATTCGGAGTAAAAGTGTCTTTGTGTGCCTCGCGTGCATTTATCCGACTCGCTTCGCTCGTCGTTTAAACTTCCACGCTCGTCACACAAAATCGTACTTTTACTCCTAATAACACAATATACTATTTTTCTATTTTTAGATACATTTCAACGTGGTTATTAGAAATTTTCAAACCGCAAATACAGTTCCTGAGGTACAGTAAAAATTTTGAAAGATGTCCGATCAAGGTTATCTGTATCATGAACGAATTAACAAATTGGCATACATTTATCTCTTTCCTTTGCAAAGGCTATAAGCATGTGAGATAGATATAACCCGCTTGTCTTTCAAAAACTCATATTGTTTCGACTAAGCTAGGACATTCCATTTTAAAACGATGCTCGTTGTTGATAATACTTTCGCTGTAACGTAAGTTTATTTATTAATTCAGATATAATACCTTGATTCATAGCCGTACGAATAACATTATTTTCTGTCAGTGTCACTGACATTGACATCATGTCAGTATAATATTTTTCACATATTTGGTTTTACATTTATTTTTGAATTTTGAATGCTTTTATTGTAATCTATATTTTCATAATACGAAAATAACTGTAGTATCTTAAGTACCCTCATAAAAACTAAGCATACGACACTACTGAATTTGTCAGAATGGGCGGAGCAAAAATCTGAATTCATACAATTCGTAGACGACCTTGATCGGACATCTTTCAATTTTTTTACTATATTTGCATTCATACTGAGACCCTAAATATACATATACAAGCCTGGCGATTTCTCCATTCAATTTTACGGGAAAAATTAAATAAGCATACAAATTTCTAAAAAAATTGAGCAATAAATATATTTTTTTCGCGATTTTCCAGAAAATAAGATGTTTCTGATCACATTTTGCACCAGAAAATCCTTCTTTACTGAGGTACCTCGGAAAATTGTCTATATAAATGTTTCCATGGCGATCAGTTGTTTATTTATTTATTACTCATTTTCCCGCAAAAAAAATCAAATAATGCATAGCTATAGATTTTTATTTATCCTTTTTTTCAGGACCACTAAAAAAAATGTACTCAACGTGACCTGAAAGTGTCGTTACTGGGCTCATAAACTTATGCTTGCTCACCCAGTTAAGTGTCGCTTGCAGATCTTTTAACGTAAATTACTATTCTAGAGAAAAATAATTGAAAATGACCAAAAATCGCAAAAATTTAAGGATTTCAGTTTTTTGGTTGTGCAACTAATATGACAAATATAATGAAAATTGGTGAACTTATGTCACAACCCAGAAATATTATAGGTAAAGTTTTAAATATAAATACCTTTAGAATGAATGAAAAGAGATATCCACCTACAGCTTAAAAATTTGGAATCAACGCTATGAGATGTATCAAAGAGTATAAAATTTGGAATTTCGTAAATTTTGGAGAAAATAGGTATTTGAGTTTTAAATATAATTGGGCCTATTCTGTAACTCAGTGGTTAATGTTTAACACCTGGTTAAAAAAATTATCCCATCAAGTATGTTGACATATAATAAAACGACGGATTTTGAGTTGTCAAATCAATATCTATTGCATAATTTTTTTAACCAGTTATTAAAAATTAACCACTGAGTTACAGAATAGGCCCGAATAACTTTCGGCTTTTCACAACGCAATATAATTTGCTCTACCTTTTGGTATAAGCGTACCTATAACATATTCATATTTAATGCTGTATTGATTTATATGCAAATTTGAAAATTAATACGTGGACAAAGTCTTCATGAAGTCCATAATATTAATATTTACAAGACACTAATCTTGTTTATAAACTTTGAAATATGTTTAATATACAGCTTCTAAGTTTAATATAATATGCACGGTCATGTTAATAGATTTACAATCTAAAGTGACTTATGCACTTCACCAAGTACGACGAAACGACGGATCGTTTAAATAAATTTACACTAAGGTTTATTATAAGAAACAAGCAATACTAACAATAAGTTACTGTTCGACAATAACGCTAGAATTATTGAGAAGAAGACAAATGTTTCATATTTTTACCTCCCGCTATCCTTGTTAAAAATTGTATATCGAGATTTTGGTAAATGAGTGGGTACGTTTTCAGGTTCCTACATTTAGATTTTAAGATTTTCACGAGCATGTCTGTGGGTGTGAGTGTATCTGTAAGTTGTGTATTCATGTGTGGATTCTCTTTATGCTCTAACTTAAATACTATATCAATTTTGAAACCGTACATTCTTGCTCCACTTTAATATTGAAAGATCCGATTAGATTTTTGTGTATTAGATAACTAGAAATGACACTTTATATGAAGCTCAAAACAGTTTTTCTTGGAAAAATACATTTTTTCCTGATTTATGTTGTTATAAGAATTAAAGATTATTAAATTTCTTACAGATATGCATTTATACTTTTTATATAATTTTATGAATAAATTTATAAAGTAATTTATTTTCTCATACTGGTTTCTAAAGCAACGTTTTTTGAACGATTTATAAAACAAGTTCTAGGACTTTAAAACTTTATCTTCATATTAAATTTTTTATTTACACAGTATTAAATTGTTCTTCACCTCAGCAGCTTCATCCAAAATATCTCGAGGAATGTATTTTTCATCAATTGTAGCGAATAAGAAGGTTAATGAAACCAGAAAAATATCATTTTCAATCTGTCAATCTGTCAAAATTTTGCTAGGATTTTCGAACAATTGCATCTTAGCCTACTTATACAAAACTCATACTGCTATAAATTGCTGTATATTTCTTTTAATAATTTAATAACTAAAAACTAGTATGACATAAAATTATGTATATGCCTCAGACGAAAAGTGTTTTAAGGTACTCACAAGTAATTACGGCCTCGGCTACTCTCCTTGGCCGTAAACAACTTATTCACTTTTCGTCCTAGATACATAAAATACTATTATAAATCCCGGAGTGTATGCTTCAAAGATAAACATATCTCCTTAGTTACACAGTTCAGATCTCAAATTTATGTAACTGACAGATAAATGTCAATGTAAATAAATTAATCATTGCAAATTAATAATGGTAGTATTTTAAGAAGTAAATATTAAAATATAATTTATAAAATATCCAATGCATAAATTAATTTCCAAATGTTTGTATTTCAAAAGAAGTTAACATAACTATCATTAAATAAAATTATAGTAAAATTTTGTAGTAAATACGAATACATAATAAATTGGAGCAATGTGTAGTTATATCATGCAGTTGCCAGCATTAGTAAATATGTAAGTATGTATTTGAGTTAACAAAAATTAAATTAGAATATTATTTTAAATATATTCAAACTAGTTCCATTCACCAGAAATACACTTCACTACTTTTTCCTTCCACTTTTTAAAAGTTCTCAATTAACATTCTTTTGGAATACTTTCAAACTTTAAAATTTGTCAAACCGGTATTTTTACTCATGACACATAATTCTAATAACATTTCCGGGTCTATCATCTTTTGTTATACTCTTTTTTGAAAATCACCATTATTGAACAATCTTTACGAGATACAATTAAAATCATGATTGATATTTGACTTTCATGAGGTGGATATTTTATGGCCAATAATTCCATATTATGTATTTGATGGGTTTTCAATATGAATAGTGCTTCAGGCTGCAATATATTGGCGACAAACAATGGCAATACTGATGAGTGCAATTCACTTCTATATCAAATTTTACTGATGCAGTATTAAAAAGTATTAAATATGTAATGAAAGAGAACTGCAGATTCGAAGATAAACTAAGTAACAAATAGAAAACTATTTATATGGAGGAAATACAATTTTGACGATTATTGCAGAAAACTATACACCATTAGGCCATTTAGTGGTGTATTACTTATCCCAAAAAAAGTATGTCGCTAGTTATATATAAAAAAAAAAATTATGCATTTTTACCTTCCGTCACCTCTAGGTAAGGAAGGTATTGTCTTTGGTCAAAAAATTCGGTGGTGAGTTTTCATTGAATAAGCACGTTTTAGGGTCTTTACAATACGATTTTACTATTTTTACAATGATGTCTGTATGTGTGTGTGTGTGTGTGTGTGTGTTCGTGTGTGTGTGTATGTGTGTGTGTATGTGTGTGTGTGTTTCCGCCGTTTCGTGCACGATATCTCCAATACTAGAATTCCAAAAATTACAATTCTTGCGTATTCCTCTTCCTTACAACCATATGCAGACTTGTTTAGATTTTGGTTATAATTGGTCAACCGGAAGTACCCTCATTTGAAGAATTTAACAGTTTTTCTTGGAAAACTCAGTTAAATGTTATTATAACTTAAAGAATATACGAGTATTATTGTCTATACGATTTGATTGCATTTTATATTTGATATTCAACAGATATAGAGTTAAAGAAGAATAAAGATAATAAATTTGATATAAATTTCATAATTCAGCCAGCTATGCTAACTTAACCATGGAAACTGCTAATATATTCAGGTAATTCAAATTGACAGATGTCAGTATCAATAAAATGTAAATCAATGAAAGAATAACGGAAGTAACTCTAGTGTTAGAATTTTCTAGATATAAGAGAGACGATTACATTGGTTTGAGCATGTTATGAGGAGAGATGAATATATTAATAGAAGGTGGAAGAAACATAGGAACACCAAATATAAGATGAAAAGACTGTATTGTAGAAGACTTGAGAGAAAAGGAACTGAATGAGGACGACACGCAAAACAAAAATGAGTGGAAGAAGAAAATAAAAAATAGCGTCCCCCAAACGAATGGGAAAAACTAAAGAAGAAGAAGAAGATGTCAGTGTTAAGTGCAATTTGCATAGTTTGTTTATGAAATAACTTTACTGGAAATATAAGATCTTTTACTAGAAAATTTATGTATGGGGCGCGTGCAGTAACATGACTTTTACCCATGTCAAAATGACAGCAATTTATTATGTCCATAACTGACAAGTGTTATAATTTTTCAATCAAAATTTCATAATTTTCATATTTCATGTGGTTTGTTTGTTATCAGGAGTATCAGGAGTATGGAATTCAGTTGCCGAGAAAGGCATAATATCAATATATAATAATCACATAATACCAAAAATTTATAATCTTTTGCAAGAAAATTTATGTATGGAATTTATAAGTAATACACAGGATTGACGGAAGGTATTGTGCTGGCCACATCAGATTTTTTATTTTCACAAATATCTTTCAAGTATGAAATAATAATGGATTGTGGTTTAAACTTATTTTGTGCCCGGTTTCGCCATTGCTGAATAAATTCATAATTAGTTATCTGACTAGTAAATTTTATTCATCGATTATTCAAAGTTGTTTGCAACCACCAAAATCGTTGAATGCGTATTCATCGACTAGTTACTAAAGTTTGTGAAACAAATATGGTATTTTATTCGACGAATAGTTCAACCCGCGATCACCCAACTGCTGGATTTTATCTAACATTAATTTTTTTTTAATAAAAAGCTCAAATTAATAAAACTAATATTTTTAATTTATTTCATTGAACACATATAATACAAATATATTATTGATTTAAAGGGGTCTCGTGCCTGTGTGGCTGGTCGCGAATCCGGGGAACCGGATTCGATCCCGACCAACACCAAATATTTCGAATTTTAAATGGTACAAAATTGACTCCCGTGGTGCACTCTCCACGTCAGCAATAATTGCCCGTGAGATAATCCCTAGTAAACGCCCGCACGATACAAATATATATATATATATATATATATATATATATATATATATATATATATATATATTTTAAAACGTCTTCCGACGTTGTCCTACGCCTACTCTCCATCCTTTCCGATCTTCACAATCTTCTGGGCTCAGATTACGTTGGCTCATTGACTTTGTTATTGATTTTTGCTATTCCAACTTGGGTCTACCACTTTTCCGTCTACTTGTTGGTTGCCATTCTAGATCTTGTTTAGGTAGTCTTGTTTCGGGCATACTATATTAGTTGTTTTTTCTCAATATCATCTATTATCGTACCTTCAATTCCCATCTTTTGCTTTATCTCTTCATTTCTAATTCGGTCTTTTCTTGATATCCACAGAGATCTTCTCATTACGTCCATTTCTACTGTTTCTATTTTTGTTTTATATTTTTCTGTAATCCTCCACGTTTCAGCTCAATAGGTATAAGAGAGTACTCTTTATCAGTGTCTCGTATATGTTAACCTTTCTTCTTTTTGTGATTTCTTTACTCCAAAGAATACTATTAATACATCATTTTCTTTGCTTGTATTATTCGTTTTTCTATTTCTTTCGCATCTTTGGCAGTGCATTAAAAGTGTTGCCTAAATATTCATATTCTTGGCAATGAGAAATTCCTTGGTCATTATCCATGTCCAGGTCGCTAAGTTCACTTCCTATACAAAAATACTTTGCTTTATCGGTATTAACCGTTAGTCTAAATAAGTCATCATTAACTAAATCTGTGTTCAAAGCAAATTGGCACACCCAGCGATGGATAATATGCCGTAATGATATATTTATTTTATTATTGATTTATTTAATTTTCAAAAGTATTTTCTTTTGCAAAAAATAGTCACTTTTGCGATATATCTTTACAAATTAGGATTTAACAGTGTATGATATTATGTTGTTTGTATCTATTTGTGACTATAATAAATTGAAATGAACAAAAGTAATGATATGGAAATAAATAACAAAATGAAAATATATATAATAAACAATTTTGTGTAATTTTGATAACAAGTAACAACGGCTATGAGTAAAAAGCTAAACGCCATTAGCGGAATTAATAAAACACGAAATTCGAAAATTTGCGCCGTAAAAAGTTAAAAACAAGCTATGTTTACAATATAATAAAAATTTAATTCCATTTTCAATTTAAATTTAATTTGAAATTCTGTTTGAAAAAAAGACAATAAAAATTACTGTAATTTCCAAACAACCGTTTTGAAATCTGAAAATTATGTTCCGTAAACAGTTCCTAAATTCTAGGAAGAGACAAAATGCGTGGATTCAGGTATAATTCCTGGGAAACTACCACAACTTCCTTCGCCAAATCGTGGTAATAAATTAGCTTGGTCTTATTTATGTCTCGCGCAATATAATAAGGAAGTTGAATTAACATCCTTACTGCAGTGACAGTCTTTGAAAGCGACGCATTTTTGAACGCTCACAACTTTTAATGAACCGTAGTATTGTGAAAAGCGCCATATGAGAATAGTAATAGCAATAAAATACTTTCAAAGCTAAGGAAATTTCTTTGATATTTCATTTCTTGTCATTAAGAATTTCTCTATTACGTGCAGATATTTCATTTTCTTTTGCCTAAGAAGGGATATTTTCTCTCGTAAAATATACTCTACGAAACGTATTATTTACTACATGTAATAAAAATGACATTAAACGACTGAATATATAGTGGAATACATCTTTCAACATTCAGTGACTGAAAGAAATATATACAAGATGACAGTGAAAAATGGGTCACTCAAAATAACTTTTTCATTTATAATTATTTTCTAATTCTCTTTAAATATTTGTTAACAAGGCTTAGAGGCTCACAAATCATGGTATTTGGCATGATGGTAGCACTTCCGGTTTGATCGGAAGAGACATTAACTTTCATATTTCAAATGGAACACTCTATATATTTTGATAGATTTGGAATTTACGTAAAGTCATGAATGAAACAATAATGAATGTAGCAGAGATGAGGATGTTGAGATAGGTCATTAAAGTCACGTGACTGCTCGCGCCTGTTATGTACAAATTTCATACATAAATTTTCTTGCAAAGGATTCTAAATTTCCAGTAAAATTATTTCATAACAATCTAAGCAAATTGCACTTGACACTGACATCTTCTTTATTAGCTTTTCCCACTCGTTAGGGGTCGCTATTTTTTAATTTCTTATTCCACTCATTTGTGTGTCGTCCTCAATCAGTTCCTTTTTCTCTTTCAATATAATCCTTCCATCATATAATTGGGCTTCTTCTGTTTCTTTGATATTCTATTACTAAGCTTTCATTCTTCTTCCAATATATTCTTCATCTCTCCTCTTGACAAACCAATGTAATCGTCTCTCCTGTATATTTCTAAAATCTTCTATCACTGCAGTTATTTCGCTTATTCATTCGAAACTCACTATCGATTTTTTTTTTTGACCAATACAATACCTTCCTTACTTAAGAGCATTGTGTACTCCTGTACTAAAATATTAAGTAAAAATTCATATAAATTGTTCCTTTACTAGAACTATTACCATTTTTAAAAATTTAACATTAGACATACTTCTGATATAAACCTGCATTTAAAAAAAAACAATTATCGAAATCTATTAATACTGGACATTGATTTTAATGGGAAACCCAAAATTCAGTAGCATTTCTTGTTTTCCTATTAAAATCAAAGTAAAATACTGATAGATTTTAATAATACTTTTTTTTAAAGCAGGTTCATATCCGAAGTATGTTTGTCTAATATTGATTTTTTTTAAATGTTAATAGTTCTGGTACAGGAACAATTTATTTGAATTTTCGCTTCATATTTTAGTACAGGAGTACACAATGCTCTCAAAGGTGACGGAAGGTAAAAATTATCATAAATAATATTAACACAACAATACAATTTAGAAGAAATCACTAGATTAAATTTTAAAACGTATTTCATATCAAATATATTAAATCAACTCTTTTTTTATTAAATTATTAAACAAAAAAAACCAAACAGTTAAAAATAAAAATGCAAATGAAACGAATTCATATATAATTTAAAATCACATTCAAATTAATTTGAGTGCTTTCGCGTATGATATAATTATTTTGTGATATTTTTATGCGGGAACAGATTACAGCTAATGAATTTTTAGTTGTAGTGCGGGAGCAAATTGGCGGGCTGTTCAGAGCACAAAACAACGGCAATAAAATGTAATTGCACACAACAATACATGAGCTGTAATTACAGCACATACTTATTGCACTCTTGGGCGTTGAATAAATTCTACTTCAGATGAGAATTATGTCTGTTGTCTGCGTCATGCAACATAATGGCACATTCGCTAAAAATTGGGTCGTTTACAATATTTTCATAATTGTTTTCTAAATTAAATGACCCTTTGTTTCCCATAAACGAAATGACTGGTTTAACCCACATTTATACATAATTCTAAATTTTAAAATTCGAAATTAATATCTCTCTTTTAATTACGGAGATATTTGCGGTCAAACTTGGACACTGAAAATACAAATTTGAGGCAATAACCCATAAAAGGATTGTACATTTAACAACGTCCAGAAACAAATGAGACAAAGTATTAAAAAACTGCATCGCATTTTTCCATGACATCGAACCCGCCAAAAACTGGGTTCGGTTCAGGTTCCGGTTAATTTATTTTTTGAGATGTGTTCGGGTGCGATTCTGATTCAAACATTAATAAAATTGGCGGTTTTGTTCCGGGTTCAGGTATTGGCTTCGGTTCGACCTAATGGAAACTGAATTAATGTTTTTGGAATAACAATCTTTATATAGAAATAATTTAAAATGCGAGCCGGAATTTACGCTAGACAAGAACACGAACACAATTTTCACAAACATACTACACAGAGTCTATTATCGGCTGTATTACGATTACGCGTACGTTTCGAACAAAATAAACCTGAACCGGAGCTGAACCTGAATTTTAACACTCGGTTCAGTTTCGACTCGGGTGCAATTGAATAATATCTTTGAGGTTCGGTTCTGAGTTTGGGTTCACTAAAATGTTACGGTTTGGTTTCGGTTTTGGTTCGGTTCAGGTTCTGGTTCGATGCCCCACATTTTTCCTATCTCCTTAGTTATAGGAAAATTCCCTTTTGTCAACGTTTTAATAAAAAAATTCTTTCTATTTCATGAAGAGGTCTAACTTTTTCTCAAAACATTTGTCATATACCCTATTGGGACTCAAAGGATTAAATGAATTCGATTGTATAATACATAATTTGACCAATGCATTCAATTATGTATATATATGTATAATTGAATCTATTCTCTTTTCTATACAAATAAATTGTTTTTACATTAATTTTGTACTTTATGAATTTAATATATATGTAAAATATTTGTTCAGACATTTCCTCTCCAGAAAAACAAAATTGTACTTACATTTGAAGAATCAATTACAGCAGAAAATGGAAAAACTGATGGATATTTTACTCACCTGAAAAGAAAGAAAAATATATTAGAATGTACGTGAAACATTATACATAAAAGTTTTATTGCAATACGGATGTATACTCCAACAAGAACGCATTACGGTATGTGTATACATTTGCAGTTTTATTTTAGAAATTCCAGTTAAATACAAATATAAAAATTATGTTGTGGCCAGCACAATGCCTCCCGCCGTTTCCATTTTATGTTACAGAAGAATTTTATTTAACATTTGTTGTGTTCTTTATAACTATTTAGTTATCATTTTAATTAAATATTCGAGATTATTTTTTTTTGCATCCAAACCATATAAACATGTAATTATTAAAAATTCTTAATACATAATTGGTAATATATTTGAAGGATATATGTAATATACCAATAATAATAAATATTCAATAAATAATAAAATAGGAAATAGAAAAGGCTTACAATAATGTCTATAAAACTGTTGATTTTTGACACTGACATTTACCTGTCAATTACAAACATTTTATTTTGACAAGTGGTTTCCTTTGCTTGGAGATTTATTACAACAGATTATTCCATATATTATATATTTTATCTCTAAATCTAAAGACGATATAATAACTAATTTAAATGTATCAAACTGAGAATTTAATGTTCTTTAATATTTGTAATAACATAATTTTTCAAAAACTAATATTTAGAAGATTTTTTTAAAGAAATTACCACTTCCGGCTGTACAAATGTGACCAAAACCTTTTCAACTTTTCCCATTAATGGCCGATTAAGGAATACGTAGTTAAATAGTTCTCAAATCTTATAGTTTTTGAGGAAACGTCCATCCACCATCTTCACGTCCAAACACGCACACATTCGCACGTACACATACACACATCATCGTAATAAAGTGAATCCAATACCTCTCTATGCGAGAGGTAAAAATTAATAATTCAAAAATATTAAATTTAATATAAATATTGAGCAACATTATTAATTACTCGTACGTTGTTATATTTTAAACAATTTATATGGTTTATATACTCGCATACAAATTCATAATATTATTGTGGATGGTTCAGAATCAGCGAATTCTCTCTACTCACGTCCTTAATAAGTAATCTTTTTGTAACTTGTTCTACTACGATGGTCATGCTAGAATTATTACTTAAGATACATGATTAATATTTTTTAGAATTCTATTTTTAATGTTCAAAGCTAAAGATCATACATAACCAAAATACGGGAATGTCTTTTATTTTTTTCGCCAAAATCTGAAGAAAATTCTTCTAAGTTCTGTCAAACTAAATTTTAGTGACCCTTGCACTGAAATTTAGTAAAAAAAGTATACTGTAAAACAAGCTCAAGTCTTCGAGTGCAATTTACTCATATGCTTTCTTTATGAGAATAAAAGCAATAGCATTACAACGAAACGATCAAAATCGCCATAAAAGTTTATTATAAACTAGTGAATTCCTTTTCATTTCTCACTTAATAATTAATTAAGAAGCAGTGAAAGCGATGAAATCGATAACCACGCGATAAAACGTATGATTTATTGAGTCGATGAGCAGAGAATCGTTTCTGAAACTAATAAAGGCTCGAAGTACACCATAAAAAACGAAGTACGTCAAAAACGTTACCAGCTATTCAAGTGTTAATCAATCAAAAGTTCACCAGCACTTTTTTAATATTCGCGGCGAAATGGTGACTGTTTCACTCTCATAATAAACGTTACAATGAAAATTTTACTTCATTTTTATTTGAAAATTGTAGGGGTTTAATTAGTTATTCAGATATTTTTAGCTTATTATTTTGTTGTAGTATATTATACCTATTATGGTACTATTAAAATACACACTAAATGCAATGCTCATATTTACTGTAATAAAATTTCATCGACCAACTGCAAGGTAATTAATTTCATGTTTGTTTCATGAAACTATTTAAATATTTTAATTTAATTAATTTAAATATTAAATCCTCTCAAAAGGGACATTTATATGCTCGTTGTAATAAATTATTTCAAATGAGCAATAAATAGTTCATATTAATTTCAACATAGACAAGTATACCGGGTAACACTGAAAAACGGGCTATTCAAAATAAATTGTTTTAGAATTTTTAGAATATGTGTTTACTATTTCACTGATTTGAAACTATTAGACATACGTATCGAAAGTACAACGTAGAAAACCAAAATTATTTTATAAACAAACTATGCAAATTGCACTTGACAGTGACATCTTCTTCTCCTTCTTTAGCTTTTCCCATTCGTTAGGGGTCGCTATTTTTTATCTTCTTCTTTCACTCATTTCTGTTTTGCGGGTCATCCTCATTCAGTTTCTTTTCTCTCAAGTCTTCCCCAATCTTATATTTGGTCTTCCTCTTTTTCTTCAACCTTCTATTACTAAACTATTCATTCTTCTTCCAATATATTCTTCATCTCTCCTCATGACATGTTCAAACCAATATAATCGTCTCTTTTGTATCTTTCTAGAAACTTCTAACACTAAAGTTATTTCCCTTATTCTTTCATTCCTTACCGTATCTTTCCGTGTCTTCCCCAATAATCTATCTCAACATCCTCATCTCTGCCACATTCATTTACTTTTCATTGATACTAACATCTGTCAATTTGAATTCTCCAAATATATTAGCAATTTCCATAGTTAGCATAACTGGCTGATTTATGAAATTTAATATATTTATAATTCTTTAACTCTATATCTGTTGAATAGGAAGTATAAAATGCAATCAAATTGTATAGAGAATAATATATTCTTTATAATAATATTTAACTGAGTTTTTTCAAGAAAAACTGTTAAAATCTTCAAAGGTGACGGTGACGGAAGGTAAAAAAAATATGGTAGGTATAGGCGATGGGAAATAAGCAATATGACATCTGGTGGTATTTTCGGAACTATAGTTGACGGGATAAATTATCGCGTGACATTTTCTTGATTGTATAAACACAAGTATTATCTATTATGTTTATCATATTTACGTTTACATATGTAATATCTCTTAATATTATATACTTAATGCATAAATACAATTAGTAAATGTCAAATTATCCCGTTAACATTAGTTCCACTTTGGCGCTGCGATCTTATTTCCCATCGCCTATAGAATCCTATTAGCCTGGTAAGCCATGACATCAGGATAATAAATAATTAATAACACCTTACAACATTTTTTTAAATGTTACGTACGCATTATATATTTCTTTAATCAGAAAATTCGAGTATTATTAATTTATTCCTTAAATGAAGTATCAATCTTTGTCTTAAAACCATGTATAATGTATGTTCTTTTAGATAAATGAGCATGATCTTCTTGCCGCATCAGCTGAATGGGTGGTGCATATAAATGTGAGTAAATCTAGGCAAAACACTGCACACCGTATGACTAAGTGCAGAATCGATGTTTTATGATATTAGCTGGTAATTTATATGCAGTGTATTTTAAACATGAATTCGCTGGAGCAATCCGTCGTAACCCTTGTCATATGCAAATGAAGACCCAAACTTACATCTGGAGCTAGCCTAACCTAACCTACACGAACAAAAATACCCACACAACTCGGACTTCTGACGAATTCATCAAACAAGGATGAAATTAGGATATAGAGGTATCTACCTTATTCAATTTGTTTCACTTTAAACGTGCTAGACTTCATTTAGGAATTTAGCTATTTCCATTTGCAATTGCTACTGAAATGGCAATTTGAAACTTCTAAAAATATATGATCTAACCTCAATTCATTTTTGAATAGAGTTGAAGGTGAATTATTGGAACCGAATAAATATGTAGGGTGTTAAAAATAACGTTTAAATATTAAAAATTCAAATAATACGATCAAAAGAAGTAAAAAATCTTGAAATACATGAGTTCGAAAATGAATCGATAGAGTTACAGCCCTTTGAAAATGCACTTCATCGGATACATCTTTAATAATAACTGGTAGAGACTAGTTGCACTAAAATTTTGAAAAATGACAATATTCAACCAGAAACATCCTGGATACTTGATTTTTTCTAAAAGTCAAAATATCTCAAAACTACTGCGTTTATCAAGACTTAGCAAGAATACATTTTTTGTAAATTTTTCTAAAAACGTATTCACGAAAAAAAATTCATTTTTAGCCGGCACGTAATTCAAAATTTAAATCTTTTTAAAACATCTTTTAAAAGTGTGTAACTTGTAAAAATATTCCAAAATTATCATCATTTAATGATGCATTTGTTTTCGCTTTTCGCCACGATGGGAAAATTTGATAGCATGCGTATCTCAAAATATTCGCCTGCAAGCGTACGATTCGAGGCCAAAGTATTAAACTAACGTCCTAATTCCTAATTCAATTCAAAGACAATTTATATATAATTTATATATTTATTATATACAATGGTCATAATATTGTTAATAATATAAAACCCGAAAAATCCCGAAACGAAAAGCTACTATAGAATTCTAAAGTGCATGCTACCAAGATTCGTAAAAGTAAAATCGCATTCGCCTGTTTTCTATGATAGAGTTCTAAAGTACGTGCTGCCATTACAGGACTAAATTTAAATAGGATAGATGTTATTTTTGCCAGTTTACGTACATAGTTAAAGATGTTTGTATTACAACGTTGAACATGTAACACGTCAATTAAACAATACAAATGTACATTTTAATATTCCCTGATGAACTAACAAAATTGTTACGAAATATAGGGATTTTAAATAAAATGAACAACTACAAAAACATGGAATATTATTATAATTCCCACCAACCTCCGCCAAGAAATCCATTATATTACTAGTATTATATCAATCAACAAGTACAGCATTACTTCCTCCTAACATTATATATAATATTTTAGAAGTAAAAAATGAAAATGTTACTAGATAGGTAAAAAAAATAAAGATGAAAAACTTTCATGGTTTCCCCATATGTCTCATATGGCGCCTCGCCATTGGTTGGGATACGAAAACAAAAAGTATAAACATGCATCTAAATAAGTAGTATCCTCATACCAAGTTTCAAAATTTTAGAGCATCTAGTATCAGAGTTATTAATAAAAATATGTCTGACGAGGTGAACTTTCAACGATTCATTTATATTAAAATTTGTTTAATTTTTTTTGAAAATATTAAATGCTTTTTAATTTTTAAAAGTTATTTTATAAGATCTTGTATGTATAAAGATTTACAATGCGTGAAATCAGATATCGTTCATAGGTACATCACAATTTTGGCTGAAAATATGTTATACTACCTGCACCAAATTACTAAATCTAATAAGTATGACGACGCTAATAACTGATTAATTAGAGCAAGCCTAGTAATAGAATCCAAATACCGTTGCCACTAAGTCATAATAGAATAATGAAGGAAAAAACAAGCTGAAATTTGTATTCAATTGCATTTCCCAAATTTGCGTCGTATTTTCCTAACTACATTGTAATCTCCGTAGAGAGTTGGTCAAATTTGAAACAAATAATCACTATTTACTTATTCCATCGAGTTGAAACTTGCATCAGTGGCAGGATTTGGCAGGAGTTGTGCAAACAGCGCACTCGGGATGCAGCTGTTGCAGTGCGGGTCACACATGCACATGCACACACCCACATCTGTGTGTTTTGTATTTGTGTCCGGTGAAAGGATCTGTCTGCTTTTCTCCAAAACGGGAGAAAGATTGCAGGCAAGAAGGGATTCAGGATAAATCCAATGCGCATTTGAAATAGAAGAGGAATTGATATTTTAGTATTGGAAATTTCTTTTCTAATAAGAAATACATATATACAAGCAGTAGTAGTATTAAAGCATAAATGGAAATAACTGAATATGAATAATTAAAACTAGTAGATATTCCGTAGAGATTCTGTGACAAATTTGACCTTGAGAACCAAGTACAAATACCAACCTGGTTGCCGCAAAACACCTCATGTATATGAACAACTCCCAGCATCATGGGGGTTACTAAAAAACTAGTTAGTTTGACCTTTAACCTCGTACAAAACTATTCCCAATGTGCATACTGGGGGACACGATATCAAGTTTCAAGGTCAAATTTATCACAGAATCCCTATGATATTGTAAGACTTCGTCACCACACAATTGAGGTCATTATAACTCAGTAGTAGTAATCACAGATATTGCAGAATAAGCATTTATCATATTATTGTTTGTTGACTTAGCATTACAGTAATATAAAATACTGTATGGAGGATGGGAAGTCAGAGTCCGGTGAGAGTCCATTAGGGGGCCGTTAAGAGAGAGATCAGTAAGAAGACCATTCCTCCATACAGTCGGGTCCATCAACATCATACTAGTCAATAAACCTATTTATAATAAATCATTACTATTATTATTATTACTCGACCCCTTATTCTTCTACAAGCAACGTCGCAACGGTAAGAACATTTATTATTATTTATTATACTTTTGGCAATTAATAATTTGTACCTCCAGTCTGGCAAGAACCCACTTAAAATATTATTCGCCTCATAAAGGTGGATTAGAATATATCTACTAAAACTGCTATAGTAACTATACAAATAAATCTTCTATTATTATCTTACCATGTTGTACTCGTAGTTTATTCAAATATTCAGGTAGTAAATATAGCACAAATAATAATTATTTGTGATCTATCCTAAATGTTTAAATCGTGAAAATGGATCATGGAGATTTTAAATAAACGAAAAAAGAAATTGTGTAAAATTAATGGACCTGGCTGGGATTTGAACCCAGGGACTTCATATATATAGTAGGACGCTCTAACTATCTTAGCAACGAGTTCCCATCAAAGTCAATAAATATTTCAAATCTTTTTACAAATCATAACGAGTACACTCTTCTAACTGGAGAGTTGAAAACCCATATTATGTATTCTAAATACGCGTGAGATATTAAATGGTAATGAGGTGTTGCACGGTTTATTCCCTTAGTTAAATCGAAAGAATAAGAAAAAATATTTAACCCGTACTTTTTCTTTTCTTTCATTTTACTCTATATTCATGAGAAAATTGTCTTTGAAAATACATTATTTAAAATGCCGCATTTTCTGTAGCCTGATGACATTAGAAGATACCAACATACACACACACACACACACACACACACACACACACACACACACACACAGACATCATCGTAAAAATATTAAAATCGGATTGTAGGGACGTTAAAACCTGCTTAATCATGTTTCCAATTCTTTGTCGGGAGTCACAGTATTTCTGAAGGGCATGTGTAATTTACCTATAATATTAAATATTTAACTATTAATACATTAAGAAATAAAATAATGTATGTACTTCCCAGAAAAAGTCTTCAGTAATGTCTTCGGATTTCTGACACTGACGTTTACATGTCAGTTACAAACAATTTAAATTTTCAACTATTTTTCATGGCATTCTTTCGGCTGTAAAATTTATTATAACAGATTATTTTATATATTATATTTCTTTTATCTCTAAATCTATAGAATATATAATAAAATATTTAAATGTATCAGATAGAGAATTTAATTTTCTTTAATATTCCCAAAAAAAATTCAAAAAATAATATTTAGAAGATTTTTTTTCAAGAATCTGCTACTTCCGGTTGTCCAATTGTTACCAAAACCTTTTCAGATCTTGCCATGAATGTCCGATTGGGAAATACGTAGTTAAAAAATTTAAAGTCTTATAGTTTTTGAGCAATCGTCCTTCCAACATCCCATATACACAAACACACACACACACACACACACACACACATACACGCACACACACATCCACACATACACACACAGACATCATCGTAAAAATGTTAAAATCGAATTTTAGGGACCTTAAAACGTGCTTATTCAATAAAATCTGGATATGCGATTTTTAGCATGAATCCAATACCTCTCTTAGCGAGAGGTAAAAATGAGTTGCATATTTTGTATTTATTTAACTATCTATGGGACAAACATTTTTTTTTAGTTTATATATTTTTAAAACAGATTCCTATTTTAGTAATTAATTTTGAATTGTGTAAATTACAATTAGGCTCTAATAAATAAATAACGAATGAAATGATATGGTACTTATATTAATAAAAATATATTTATTATTATAGGCTTAATGTTTCTACGAACATAGTATTTGCTTTGGCCCAGTTTTTAATTTAAAAAATATTAAAATATTAACCTATCTCTAAAAAAGTGCATAGTATATTTCTGCCAGACAATTATTTTTAAAAAATTATTCCAATTCCATACAAAAGAGAAATACAGGGCAACAATACCTGCCGTCATTCAAATTTATTGGAACTGCCGTACAGAAATGCATTCTGATTTACACGGGAACGATCTGCAGTAGACTGCATCTCCCTAGATGAAATTCGATTTAGAACGCAGAATGGGAACAAGCGCTGTGCTCTGTGCTCACTTCAAAAGCATAAAAAAATACATGTCATAGAAAAACCGAACAGCTTTGTCATGATATCGACCTTGACCCTCTGGCTATCGCAAAAGTTGTCATTCAAAACAAATGACAGGAAGACGTTTTTCCTTCCACAGTTTCCACACATTTTGAAATATTTCTCAGAAGCGATAATAATCTGAAATGTATACAATAGGGCTGTCGCAAGAACTTTTATATGCTTTAAGGACAAAATTTTAAAAAATATATTTCTTGAAATAGCCTCAAATTTATAAATATCACGAAATATTCTTTAGATATTTTACAATTAATTTACAAAGTTCATACAGCTTAACAAGTGATAAACTATCGCCTATGCGTATTTATAAAAAATAAGTAATGGATAAATTGTTTTCTATTAGCTATGATGACGTGCCGTATGTAATTTTACATCACAGGAGTGTGGGTTGTTTTTATGACTATTTCTGGCGCCAATATTTTATTTAATTATTTAAAAAAATAACAACAAATTATTCTACTCTGAAAATATTGTATAAACTTTAATTTAAAATACTTTTTTTTTAAATGTGAAACCGGTTCATTGGATCTTTAAAAAATATGTATTAATTAAAAAAATCTGTTATGGCCAGCACAATACCTCTCGCCACTTTAATTTTTGATTACATAAGTATTGTACTTTACATTTCTTGTATGTCTACACACTGCACCAAAAATTGTACTTATACCTATTCTATATATTTAAATTTTTAAATTATAAATTCATTCTATGAAACTATTTTATCCTACTCTTCTAATTTTTCTAGATGTTTCCAATTCATTGTCAGGATTGACAGTATTCCTGTAGGGTATATGTGTATACCTACAATTTTTAATATTTAGCTATTAATACAATAAGAAATAATGTATGTACTTCCCAGAAAAAGTCTTCAGTAATGTAATGTTATATATTATATCTCTTTATTCCTAAATCTATAAAAGATACAATAAAATAATAAAAAATATATATTTATATGTATCAGATAGAGAATTTAATATTATTTAATACTTGCAAGAACAAAAATTTTCAACATATAATATTTAGAAGAATCTTTTTAAAAATGTGCAACTTCCGGTTATCCAATTATTACCAAAACATTTTTAACTCTTCCCAGTAATGTCCGATTGAGAAATACGTAATTAAACAGATATTAAATTTTATAATTTTTGAGAAATCGTCCTTCCAAAATACACACACAAACACATACATCCATATACACACACACATCATCGTAAAAATATTAAAATCGGATTGTAGAGACCTTAAAAAGTACATATTCACTAAAATCTGGAAATGCGATTTTTAATATGAATCCAATAACTCTCTTAGCGAGAGGTAAAAATAGTTAGCTCTCTTTAATGGAATGTCAACCAACACTACCTATATATAACCGCGAAGATTTGAAAACTTATTTCTAGTTTAATTTGATTGAAATATAAAATAATATGGTGACAGTCGCAACAGTAAATCGTTTCACCAACATACTGAATATCTATATTATTAATTTATTTGAATATCTGCTGAACAGCTAAACCTCGCATAAATAGCAATAGTTACTAACATTATTTGAAATAGTCTAAAACCAAAAATAAAAACTTAAAACTATTTGCTTATGTGAATGTACCTTTAATCTAAAATACAGTCAAGAAATTTTCCTATATTTATAAATTTTATTATTTTTGTAATCTTTATCTTCGCCCGTTGTTGTGGAGCTACCAACATTATATGAGTATCAAAGCATCAAGTCAGTTCCAACGTGCAATACCAAACAAGTTTAATTCAGTGTTCTTGTAACTCTCATATCGTTCGTGTGTATTCAAATTCACAATTCGGTGTCTTTATATTTAAATTAAAGAGTGTTTATAAACAATTCATTCTATCGTTGGTTTAGATGTCACATTCAATGATTTTAAATCTATTTTGTTGCGATATCGCAATCGGTGAACATATTTTGTGCGTAATTTAAATTTACTTTTAAGTTTTCTTATAAGTGAGAACGTTTTGTGCACCGTGTATGCAGTCTATAATCAACAAGCTGCAAGCTGGACAACCAACGATCTGAACATTATCAGCCTCACGGAGATATCCAACAACCCACCGGATAAGGTCAGTTAAAGATTTGTATGACGATTTAATCTCACAACTTGCGTCTAGATTTTGCCTGCTTCAATCCCTATATATAATCCAATTTTGTGTCGTTTAAAGTTGAAGGAGGTAATATCGTTACACATTGACGCTATCATCGTGTAAATGTAAACGTCCACTAATCGTACGCGTCGCACGTATCGAATGCATCGTATTATTTTTGCCAAGTCCACGGATTGTATTGAACGGCGCACGGATTCCCGCCACTATTTATTGAGCTCGAGCTACACTGTATAGTGAAAGGTAGTCTTTTAATAAAAAATAAAAATCTGATGTGGACACCACACGACTTCCTTGTACGATTGTTAAACTATACATATTTTTTTAATAAATAAATTACAAAATATTAATTTTAACTTCAAAACAGTAAGATATATAGCGACCATAATCTAACCCGGTTCGTTTTAAAGAGAGTTTTGATTACAACAAAGAAATATTTGATTACAATAATGAATATGACTAATTTCACAATAAAAATATAATATTTGTTATTGTACGAATCATAAAATTGCACGTATTTAACGTAATTTGACATGAACATTTTTTTTTATGTTTTTGTCCTAATCCATAGCAAGCTTTATTACAAAAACAAAAAAGTATATAATTTTTAAATTTACATATCTCGCTTATACAAAGGACTAATTTAATAATACTTGATGTGCTAGACGCAGAAATTAATTCTCTAAACTTTTATTTGAAGAATTTATTTCTAAAATCAAAATAAAATCATTTTATTCAAGAAAAACTGTTAACAACTTCAAGGAATGTACGACTTCCGGTTAGCCTATTTTAACCAAAATCTATTATGTTATTTCGATTGACATAAAAGTCTTGTATACCAAATTTGAAAAGTTTTGGATTATATTTAAAAACAGTTTTTCATTAGAATCTATTATAGGCTACATGTAAAGTGCCACTTCTGGAAATTGTGTAATAACCAGAAAGGGAGGTGCACAACTAGATGTTATAGGAGTCCTAAATACAAAATTTCAACTTTCTACGGCTTACCGTTTTTGAGTTATGCGAGATACGAACGTACGAACGTACGAACGTACGTACGGACGTACGTACGGACGTACAGACGTCACGACGAAATTAGTCAAAATGGATTCAGGAATGATCAAAATGGATATTTCCGCTGAAATCTGAAAACCGAAATTTTTCGCGATTACAATACTTCCTTTACTTACGTACAAGGAAGTAAAAACATTTGGTATTAGTGATAATGAAACAGATATTGTAATTATTAGTTGTTTACTAATCGATAAAAGGAAAAGAAAACGAGAAAATGAAAAAAAATACCACCTGGTATCAAAGGGCTTTTATATAAGTATATCACATTTAAAATTGATTAAAATATTATCAATCCACAAATCAAAGCAAGGATATATTTCTCCTAAAAAATTACTTCTAAAAATCGTGGCTTGTACCGATTGAGATACGATCTCTGATAAAAAAAACGTGCGGGTTCCTAGCATTGATTTAAATGTAATGAAACCCGCTGAAATACGATTCCTTTCAATTCTTATCTCTCAAACAAAATTCAAATTTTGATATATTTTATCAATATCAAACCAGCTACCGTTTTTAATGTGCGTGCGTATCCCTCAAAATCTAATTTTTAGAGCAAACCGTCAGATTTCACAGATATGTTATGCAGTCCGTTTGAAAGTATAGAATTTCAATTTCAAATTATGATATTGAAATTTGAATCCCACTGTTTGCTGCCAGATTGTGACAGATTGTAACAAAGGGAGGTGTTTTTCCGTGAAATAAATCGAGGTATGTATAATAAAAATTTGAAAAGAAAACACTTTCAAAACAAAGAAAATAAAAGTCAGGAGGAATTACAGCGGGAGTGTAAAATCTAAAGAGGGTGAGAAAATTTAATTAAAAATTCTGATGAACTGCGGCAAAATTTAGAAACGGTATTTTATTGCTTAAAGCTGTCGCTTAATATAACAATAATTTTACGGAAAAACTTTGAAATTTCAAGAATACATTTTTAGTTAACCAAGTGTACTGCATTCTATTTCATTTTACAAAAAAAGCATTTTGAATAGATTATTTTTATTTTTAATTTCCATTATAAATTATTGTACTAGATATAACAGATATTTTTAATGCCTATGGCCCAGTCCTACTACCTCTAGTTAAAGTGACAGTTTATTAACCATTGTTTAAGAATTAAACTGAAAATTAGAAGAGATGCTAACAATAGTTTTAACTTCCAGTTAGCTCTAACCAAAGGTGGTACGAACAATTTTGCAACATAACCTTTTGTTAGAACTGTCACTTTAACTGTCGGTGGTCGGAGCGGGCCTAAGGCCTAGTATTTTAATCTCTGGTTAAACTATCTGTTAACTTAACTGTCAGTTAAAACGAAATATGTCACATCGAAAATTTGACACGTAATTTTTAAAACTTATGCTACAATAGCAATGCTATATTCCTTTAACTAGCATTTATGTTAATAAACAATTTAACCTGAGATCAAAATAGCACATCTAATGGCCGGTTGGACTAATATTTAATTGAGAATTTCAGAAAATTGAAATTAAAATCAGATTATTAAAATTAAACTAATCAATCTCAAATAAATATTTATTAATATTTTACATAAAACCTGCATTTTGAATCAACATGCCAAATTTCAATTCTTAATTATTAATAGATGCTGAGATCTAACAGTTTCACATTTTTAATTTTTATAAACAAAATGTAAATAAATCGAAAAAAATAACGTTTAAATAATTCACAAGTATTTCTTTCATTCGTACATATTGATCTACACTGAAGTTGGACATTAATGAAGTTGAGCATTTTTTTCAAACGCACCTAAACATGAGGGTCATTTTTTTATATACATATACACATTATTTTTATACAATTTTAACGTTTCAAACTGTCATTATTAACTCCATAGCAACAACTATAAATAATTGTTTATTTGCTAGTGAATTAAAAAAAAATAAGTCTTTCTCACAGAATTTAGCACACTCTGCAACAAATAATGCTTTTAAAATAACATCAGGCAGGAAAATAAATTCACCACAGTCTTTATTAGATAGACCAAATGACAGAAAATAAAGCTTGTTTTATAAATAAAGGACTTGACGTCTAACAAGGATGATCGCCGTACACAACCTATTACTTAATTAGTTTTTTATTTTGTCAAAATTAGATATTACAATGGTCTTTTACCTTATTATTTCGTCAAAATTCAATAAAATATTGTATAAACCATGTGAGTTAAGATTGTTTATTCACTCAAAGAATTTAAACCACTCGCCGTACGGCTCGTGGCTTAATCTTTCTTTTCATAAATAAACACAAGTTTGGGTTCGTATATCAATTGTACTTGACACTGACATCTGTCAATCAGAATTTTCTTTTTTCTTAATATAGTTACCTAGCTGTATCCATAGTTATAGCATAGCTGGCTGCTTTATGAAATTTAATTTCTTTATAATTGTTTAGTTCTAAAGGTGACGGAAGGTAAAAATTACTCACATTTTCATAATATGACAAAACAGGCAACTTTTTTTTAGTACCGGACCCTTTTATGAATTCGAAAGTAGAGTAGTACTCTTAATCTTATTCTAACTAGCTACTGTTTTAAAAATAAAATTTAGAGATTTTAAAATCAATATCACAATCTTTATGCTAATTATCCTAGTCATAGTTATAATAAAATAAATTATGCTATTATTCCACTTCGCACTAGTTGTAAAGTGCCAAGGGCACTAATTGTTGGTAAAATAGTTCGTAGATAATTGGAAACAGTCTAGGAAGCGAAGTGTTATCTAAAAACTTGTTTGACTTTTTGCAACTGCTTTTGAAGCAGCGCTTTTGGAAGGAAAGTTTGTACACAGTTTAAATAATTTACGAGTTATTGCGATCGCTGGAACTAGCATGGTTAATAGGAATCGCAATCGCGAACGCTTTACAGAACTGTGGATGATTCAGTCTTTCCGAATGCATTACTTACTCCAATGCTAATCTCTCCTCTAATCTGACTTGCAAATTGGTTTAATATTACTTTAATCTGGAAAGGAATATTTAATTAACGTTTTAAAGTATGATTTGTTGTAGCGAAATGTCTTGTGTAAAAGCTACGCCCAATGAAACACAAGAAGAATTTTCTGTTTTAATGATATGAATCTATTTGTAATTGCAAATAAAGTTGTTCGGTAACACGGTAACATATTGCCTTTTATTAAATGAATAATGCATATATAGTTTTGAACATTCTAGGAAAACTTGGACTACCAGTAATAAATTTTAATGAAAAATAGTTTTTAGTTTAAATGCCGACAACCAATTTACGAGCGTTATTAAAATGTGCAAAGTTGTTCAAGGGGAATATGCGAATATTAATTTTTAATTTGCGTTTTAAATATAAACCAATGAAAAAATGTTGATGTTTTTGCGCTAACGTATCTAACTCAGTTCGAACCTTCTCCCGGTTAACATAATGCCGATATATAAATATTTTAAACCTCAGCTGGATATCTCTTTACGTTCACGAGATATTTACATTTACAACTTTACCTATTTCTAGGTTAAAGAAACGGGTTTAGAAACCGGTAATCGATAGTTTGAACGAAAAATCGAAAACGTTAACTTTTATTTTTAAAGCCAAAAATAACGGTAACTTTTAACCTAAAAATTTTCAACCGGTTTGTGTGTTTTACAAAATTTTGTTAAAAAATTCAGTATTCCTTTCATTATCTTTTTTTTTGCCTTCCGTCACTTTAGTTAAGGAAGGTATTGTCTTCGGTCAAAAAATTTAATGATGAGTTTTAAGTGAATAATCATGTTTTAGGGTTTCTATAATACGATTTTACCATTTTTACGATGATGTCTGCATGTATGTATGTATGTATGTATGTATGTATGTATGTATGTGAGTGTGTGTGTGTGTGTGTGTGTGTGTGTGTCTGTGTGTGTATGTGTGTGACAAAAGTTTCGGATCGCATAACTTCAATACCACGATTCCAAAAATTATAATTTTTTTCGTATTCCTCAAGTTTACACCCAGAAGAACAACTGATTAAATTTTGGTTATAAGTGGTGAACCCGAAGTAGCCTCATTTGAAGATTTAACAGTTAAATTTGATTTATTGACATTTAACTTTATTATAACTTAAAGAATATGTTATTCTCTATACGATTTGATTACATTTTATACTTCATATTCAATAGATACAGAGTGAAAGAATTTTAAAGAAATTAAATTTTATAACAAAAGAAAATTAATGTGGCAGAGATGAGGATGTTGAAGATGTTGGCGAAGACACGGAAAGATAGGTAAGGAAATAACTCAAGTGTTACAAGTTTCTAGAAAGATACAAGCGAGATGATTACAATTGTTTGAAAATGTCATGTGGAGAAATGAAGAATATATAAGAATGAATAACTTAGTAATAGAAGGTTGAAGAAACAGCGGACTGAATCACAACGACCCCTAACGAACGGGGAAAGCTAAAGAAGAAGGAGATGTTAGTGTCAAGTGCAATTTGCATAGTTTGTTTATGAAATAATTTTACTGGAAATTTAGCATCTTTTGCAAGAAAATTTATGTATGGAATTTATACATAATACACAGGATTGACGGAAGGTATTGTGCTGGCCACAACAGATCTTTATCAATTGTACAAGAATTCTTTTAATTTTATACTTAACAATTGAAAAAGGTTTAAAGATACAGTTGGTACTAACTGTGATTTCTTCATTTGTTGGCAGCTGTGAAGTGCCAACAACAAAGACAAACACACACCAAACGAAACATCAAAGATGTAATTATAGAATAACTTTTTGTTTTGTTTGAAAATATTTTATATTTTTCTTATGTTCCGTATTTATAGATTAGTTATTTAAGTATTAGGAGTAATAAATGCTTCCTACCGATTGAGGATTATTTTGAAGATCGAGACGTAGTTGAGATTTCCAATACATCCGCAATACTTATTACGGTTCTGGCACAAAATTTAAAAAAATATAAGATTTGAAAATTATTTTGACATTAAAAATTTTTTATTGTAATTTTTTAAATAAGTTTTGATCATAGTTTTTATTTACGTACCGCATTCGTCTCCTGTTCGGATTCACAACACCTACCGATTAGTAAATTGTATATATAATTTGTCCTATTAGTATTTTTTTGCCATTTTGAATTTTTTGTTCTAAAAATTGTATTCATTGTTCAAAAATTGTAAAAATTCTTATATATTTATCGAAGGATCGAAAAGAGATATTAATTTGCCGTTTTGAAATTTAGAATCAGCATATTGAAAAGTAGAATTTTTAAATTTTATCTAAAAGTGGTGTATATGAATTTACTTAGAATAACTGAAAAATAAAAAAAAGAATACAGGCTTGTGGATATCAGCAGGTTATGTTATGGAACGGGAGCTCCAGTTTCTCATCACCTCGATGAACCCAATACTTTAAATGACAAAAAGGAAAAAAAATTGAAAAAAAAGAGTCTACAAACGAAACGTTTGAAATAAAAAAAAAATCTGCTATAGGTATTTATACACATTATTTATAGATTACGTTTTTAACGGACAATTTAAAACCAGAAATTTTCCTCCAAATCCAGGCAATAATAATTAATGCATCAATTAATCACAAAAATTAACCGGTAGTCCATAACAGCAGCGCTAAATCAAACCATGACAACGTGGTCATCAAAACGACATAACTCCCGTCCACTGTACATCGTCGAATAAACTGCAGTGCGACGTTTTGTCATACTTAAATAAATTTATGATACTTCGGTGCAGCGTGGCCCGCCTGAAAAATGTCTCCGATGTATGTTGGGGCTTTAAAATAATTTCCACTCTGCCACAGATGCAGCCGTCATAGTCAAAGCGATATTCGGGGGTTTTTATGCAAATGCAAATAACGTTTTCTAAGCATCACGTACTCATCCTTTTTTCCTGCTGTTTTGTTTGGAAAAATATGATGACACGTATTCTTTTATTTTATATGCTGTGAATTTTATTTCCTTGCTAGAAATACATACGTAAACGGAATTTATGGATATGCATATATCGGATATTAAAGGGGATAGAACTTTATCCACCGCTTTAAACAGCGATCATGTTTACTTTATTTTGCTAGTACGCAAACCTCGTCTTTAAATGTTACATGTTGGTTGGTTCTATGACCCCAGTAGTCCAGGCTCATAAGATTTCGGTCGGTTTATATTTTCAACAAATTATAACACGTAATCAAATGGTGAGATATCTAAAAATTTCATTCGACTATTTTAAAATATAGATTTTAAACTTAAAAAATCTGTTGTGGCCAATACAATTCCACCCGCCCTTTCCATTGTGGGATATGTAATTATTGTATTTTTTGCACGATCAGTTTTTTTTTAAAACTTTACCGATAGGGTTTCCAAGGCAGTAAGTTTTGTTTACAAATTACTGGTCAGTAAGTGATCTGGTACTGATCAGTAAGTGATGTGACTGACCGATAAGTGATGTGTCTACCTACTGATCTGGAGGCGGTGAAAATTACATAAATAAAAAATAAATGTACATTTTTTAAAGCTTTAACGATAACCACGGTCATAGCTTACTTGAAAATGACAACTAATTTTTTTAAAATGTCACAATAATTTTTAAATAATTCGAAACTTTAATTTGTTATTATTGGGACGATCGTGCTAAAAATATAATAAGCATTGCGGACATTAAGTGCTTCTTACCGGTATCGGATGTATCCAAACTAATCCTCAACCGGTAAGGTGCACTTACTGCCCTTAATACTTAAATAACTATAACATTTCTTGTATACACAAAATAAATCTAATTACATCCATTCTTCATATTTACTGTAAAAATTTTGAAAGATGTCCGATAAAGGTCGTTTGCTTAGTTTTTATGAGGGTACATAAGATACTACTGTTATTTTATTATTTTAAAATTATATGTTACAATAAAAGCATTCAAAATTCAGAAATAAGTCAACTGGTAAGTTTATTAGCAAATGTAAAACCAAATATGTGAAAAATAAGATACTGACACAATGTCAGTGTCAGTGACTCTGACACAAAATAACGTTATTCGTACGGCTATGAATTAAGGTAATGTATCTGAATTAATAAATAAACTTACGTTACAGCGAAAGTATTATCAACAAGGAGCATCGTTTTAAAGTGGAATGTCCTAGCTTAGTCGAAACAATATGAATTTTTGAAAGACAAGCGTGTTATATCTATCCTTATCGCATATGCTTATAGCCTTTGCAAAGGAAATAGATAAATGTATGCCAATTTGTTAATTCGTTCATGATACAGATGACCTTGATCGGACATCTTTCAAAAATTTTACTGTATATATTTTTTATAATTTTAAATTCATTCCATGATCAAAATTTTTTCTACTTTTCTAAATATTTGAGGTTCTTCCAATTCATTGACGGAATTGGCGGTATTTCTGAAGGGTGTATTTAATATACCTATAATTTTAAATATCTAATTAACAATACAATAAGAAATATTAAATATCGATCCCAGAAAAGGCCTTCAGTACTATATTTTAATATTTGACACTCACATTATTGACATTTATCTACCAATTACAAACATTTTCATTTCTCCACCATGGAGTTGTTTGGACTGAGATTTTAAAAAAATCTGATGTGGCCAGCACATAACCTCTCGCCGTATATTTTACCTGGCTGTATGCATAAAGCAAAGATTATTTTTATAAATACAAATAATATATTCATATAAATCTATGACGTATAAACTTCTTTATTATTCAATAATAGCATGTCTCAACATGAAGATATTTTACCATAAATTATGTTACAATAAATTACAAAGTAGAGTTTACCATATATAAATATTAGGCTGGTAACAGCAATTTTCAATTCGAACAACTTTGTTTACTTTCTCTTCATATTCTTCCAGTAAAAACATTAATTTTGGGCGGTCTAAAATGTATATATCTGGATTGTGCATCTATTCTTATATATCTTCTTTTACATTTTATTTTTTCATACTTGTTATATCTAAATAACCTTAATTCCCTTTAATAAAGTGACGGATAGATTGCACTCCGATTTTGTCAATATTTACAACTTACTTGAGAAGAATTTGATAGCTTTTTCGCAATTCAAAGTTACTCTAGTCTACAGTACTGGTGTACATTGTCCCATAATGTTTGAAACAAATTTAAGTCCTTCAACCTAGACTTGTCATCTCCATAATAGTCACAGATCAAGAACTAAGGGATTCTCCAAGTACATTTTTAATTCATTACTCATTATTTCTGACACTGACATTTATCTGTCAGTTACAAATAATTTAAATTATCAACTATTTTTCATGGCATTCTTTCGGCTGTCAAATTTATTACAACAGATTATTTTATATATTATACTTCTTTTATCTCTAAATCTATGGAATATATAATAAAATATTTAAATGTATCAGATAGAGAATTTAATTTTCTTTAATATTACCACGAAAAATTTTCAAAAAATAATATTTAGAAGATTTTTTTCAAGAATCTTCTACTTCCGGTTGTCCAATTATTACCAAAACCTTTTCAGATCTTCCCATGAATGTCCGATTGGGAAATACGTTGTTAAACAAATTTTAAGTCTTATAGTTTTTGAGTAACCGTCCTTCCAACATCCCACACACACACACACACACACACACACACACACACACACATCCACACACACACACACACACACACACAGACATCATCGTAAAAATGTTAAAATCGGATTGTAGAGACCTTAAAACGTGCTTATTCAATAAAATCTGGATATGCGATTTTTAGCATGAATGCAATACCTCTCTTAGCGAGAGGTAAAAATTAAATGTATCGGATAGAAAATTTTATTTTCTATAATATTTGTATGAACATAATTTTTCAAAAAATAATATTTAGAAGATTCTCGTTAAAATTCTACTACTTCCGGTTATTCAATTGTTACCATAATCTATTCAACTCTTCCCATTACTATTAGATTGAGGAATCCGAGTTACACAGGTCTTTAGTCTAATAGAATTTGAGAAATCGTACCTTCAACATCCACATACACACACACACACACACACACACACACACACATACACACACACATAATCATCATCATCATTATCATCATCGTAAAAATGTTATAATCGCATTCTAGGGACCTTAAAACGTGTTTATTCACTAAAATCTGATTATGCGATTTTTAGCATATATCCAATACCTATCTTAGTGAGAGGTAAAAATCTGAATATGTTATTCAACTATTCTGCCATTGAATATTGAGTTGCATCGTCATTTTTAATAATAATAACTCTAATTCTTATTCTTAGGCATCGTATCCACAAGCTCTGCACATTATTCTGTTAGATTAATGCCCTATATATTCTGCAAAGTAGATTTTACTGTACGCATTGAATTTTTACGATATTTTTTTTTATATTGTGCCAAAAGTAAATTGTCTCGGTAGAAGATAAGTCTGGACTAGAAGATGATCCTTTTAATGCCGGTGGAACTAATATCACCCGTTATTTGGCCCACAGTTTTTGTATATTTAAACTAGTCGAAAGAATTTTGAATAAATTTCCCATCATTTGAGGAGATTTTATAATTTGTTGAAAATGTAAGCCGGATAAAATATTATTAGCCTGGGCACGTATAATAACTTATTATAATGTTACTATAGATATTGTTTCCAGAACGATGACTAAATCTATATTTGCGCTAAGTAAATAATGTTTGAACTAAAGTCAATACATATTACATCACTGATTTGACAAATATTTACATGGAGAACCGGCATATGTAATTCATTAATGCTACTTAATGGATAGATACATATTTATTAGTATCAGATTTCATTTCATTCTATATTGTATGGTAATTTATATCTGAATGTATTTTTGTTTTTAATTAACCTACATCTTTTGTATGGTCCATCCTTAAAAATTCAGAGGGATTAATGATACAACACATTTTAATATTTTTTTATAATTAAAAATTTGCAAAGTGGATTAAAGTATTTGCAAACATACCTTTTCGTTATCCCTAAAACGAAAATATATTTATTTAGACTTCAAATATTAAAAATAATGAATAATATTTTCTATATAAAGTGTTTAAATTAATATTTCCATAAAATGGAGATTCGCATCTAGAGAGGAAATAAAATTTACGCATGATTTTTACATATTTACAATTTAAATATATTGACATTATTATTACATCCATACATTTTTGTTTATTATTTGTATAATTGACGCAATGGCCGGAAATATCGCGCGTCCTTAATTTTAAAAAAATTGATGTGGCTAACACAAAACCTCCCGCCATTATTTTTTATTAATTTAAATTCATATACCTATGGGCATGGGGTCACATGGCCGCGTGCCTGAGTGTCTGGTGGAGAATTTGGGGAACCGGATTCAATTCCTACTATCAAATATTTCAAATTTTAAATGGCACATAACTAACCCCTGTGATGCACTCTCCACACCAAAAATGAGTTACCCGTGAGGTGACGCATGGTAAACGCCCGCACGTTACAAATATGCCATCATCATTACCGAAATCTGTGTACAAAGCAGATTAGCACACCCAGCAATTGGTAATATGCCGTGATAATATATTTATTTATTTTCTTATTTAAATACCTACCTGCATATTTACTAATACTAGAAATTATGTATGTTAAGTTCCTTTCGATTTAACTATTGTTCTATTCACAATTTTCGTTTTAAAATATTATTATTAATTTGAAATTATATATATTAAGTTCCTTTCCACACAACTCTTGTTCTATTTACAATTTTCTTTTGAAAATGTTAGTGTTATTAATTTGAAATGATTATTTTTTTGACAGTGACATTTATCTGTCAGTTACATACATTTGAGCTGAACTGTGTAACCAGGGAGTTGTTGTGTTTATAACATAAGCTCCGAGAAGAGAGAGAAAAAGTATTAATGCAAACCTGTAGAAAATGAAATAATCTTTAAGTTTTATAATAACAAATTGCAAAAAAATAACATTTAAAGGTATTTTTTGAATAAAAACTATTTTGAGCTTCAAGTAAACTGCCATTTTCGGTTACCCGATTGACACCAAATACTAATGACTTCTTTCCATATGAGAATAAGGTAGAAATACAAGATTTCAAAATTTTCTGAACGATAATATTTGAGTTAGAGCGTAAAGAGGATCCACACACACATACACAGAGACATCATCGTGAAAACGTTAAAAATGAATTCTAAGGACCTTATAACGTGGTCATTTACCAAAATCTCGATATGCGATTTTTAACACGATCCCTATACCTGCCTTACCAAGGTTAGCGGGAGGTAAAAAATCTAATGTGGTAAGAGTACCTACATTACCTTCCGTCAGTTCTACGTAATTTGTATAAATTATATACAGCAGGTTTGTTGCAAAAGATTCGAACGGAGTTTAGAATAGGGTGCCGGTCCAACTATAAAATGCATTTTTTAAATGAGGCTATTATGTAATTTCATTATATTTCCAATAAAATTATTAAAAAATATACTATTATCTAGACGATTTAATTGCATTTTATACTTCATATTCAATGAACATAGAGTTAAAGAATTATAAAAATATTTAAATATTTTGTGAACACTTGGCACACTTCACAAGATTTCAGTCTCTGATTCAACGTCTCAGTCATTTATCAAATACTGGACTTGTGAAGTGTGCCAAGTGTTCACAAAATATTTAAATATTTAGAACAACTTCACCAAGTGTCGCAAATTGTACATTGTACAGCTTTCTATTATAATAATTATAATAGAAAACTGTACATTATAATTATAATTATTATAAAAATATTAAATTTCATAAATCAGCTAGCTATGCTATAACCATAGAAACAGCTACTATATTAAGAAAATTTTAATTGACAGATGTCAGTGTCAATGAAAAGAATATGAATGTTGCAGAGAGATGAGAATGTTGAGGTGGATGTTGGGGAAGACACGGACAAATAAGACACGAAATGAGAGGATAAGGGAAATGACTCGAGTGATATAAGTTTCTAGAAAGATACAAGAGAGACGATTGTATTGGTTTGAACATGTCATGAGGATAGATGAAGAATATGTTAGAAGAAGAATGAACTGCTTTGTAGTAGAAGGTAGAAGAAAGAGAGGAAGACCAAAGATAAAAAGGGAAATGCTGTATTGCTAAGGAGAAAAGGAAATGAATGAGGACAACAAGCAAAATAGAAATGGGTGGATGAAGAAATTCAAGTATAGCGACCAAGTCAAGTGCAATTTACATAGTTTGTTTATGAAATAATTTTGCTGGAAATATATAATCTTTTGCAAGAAAATTTATTTACGGAATTTGTATATAATACACTGAATTGACGGTAGCTAACGTACTGGTCACATCAGATTTTTTATAATCAAATGGATTTTCAAAGTATTCCCTCCTTATTTTCTATTTATCATCTATTATTCGTGCTTTAATCAACCTCCAAAACACCGCATTCACCGTCTTCAATTGAAACCCAAACCGTCCCATTTCATTCGGCTTGGAATCGCCCAAGACGACAATCAGTTCCATTGAGGTTGGTCCCCCCGCCTATTGCCCCAACACGCCAGCATTGGCCACGCAGCAGGCGGAGCACGCAGGGACATTGCCGTTTCCACGTAGCGCCCAAATGTTCGCTACACCACCATTGTCATTGCTGTGCGGAATGGGGAAACGGTAATTGCCTTAGGATACAGTGACAAACTTAGGGACACTGAGTTTAAAAATGTAATTGGGTTGCAGGTTTATTTTTAATGGGGTAGTGAATTGTAACGTTAACTACGTGTTTTGATTCCAAGTAAAAGTTGTGAAATAATATGCCGAGAATTTTTACCTCTCGCCAAGAGAGGTATTGGAAAAAAATCGCATATCCAAATTTTAGTGAATAAGCACGTTTTAAGGTCCCTAGAATGCGATTATAACATTTTTACGATGATGTCTGTGTGTGTGTGTATGTGTGGATGTGTGTTAGGTTGTCGGAGTTACGATTTCTCAAATTCTATAAGATTCAAGACCTGTGTAACTACGGATTCCTCAATCTAACAGTAATGGGAAGAGTTCAATAGATTCTGGTAACAATTGGACAACCAGAAGTAGTAGTATTTTAACAAAAAAATTCTAAATATTATTTTTTGAATATTCATGTTATTACAAATATTAAAAAATAAAATTCTCTATCCGAGACATTTAAAATTTTTATTATACCTTCTATAGATTTAAAGATATAGATATATAATCTATAAAATAATCTGTTGTAGTAAATCTCACAGCCTGCTCACAGCCCAAAACATCTCCATGATAAATACTTGAGAAATTAAAATGTCTGTAATTGACAGATAAATGTCACTAATTCAGTGATAGTACTGAAGGCTTTTTCTGGGAATAATATTTAATATTTCTTATTTTATTATTAATTATATACTTCAAATTATAGGTATATTACATGAACCCTTGAGAAATAACGCCAATCCCGTTAATGAATTGGAAAAACCTCGAACATTTAGAAGAAATGGAAAAAAACTTGCTCATAGAATAAATTTAAAATTATAGAGAATACGTAAATATAAAGATTAGGTGTAATTAGAAATTTTTGTGCGTACAAGAAATGTTAAATACAATACTTTTATGTATATACCACAATAGAAAGGGCGCGAGAGGTATTGTGTTGGTCACAACAGATATTTTAGAATAAAATGACATTGACTTTGTACAGTATTTTTTTTAAAAGACGTCCGATCATTGCCATCTATGAATTGTATAAATTATAATTTTGGCTCCGCCCATTCTGTCAAAATTAGTAGTGTCGTTTATTAGTTTTTATGAGGATACATAAAATAATATTGTTATTTTATTATTATAAAAATATTTGTTACATTAAAAGCATTCGAAATTCAAAAATAAATTAACTGGTATGTTTATTAGCAAATGTAATACCAAATATGTGAAAAATAAGATACGGGCACAATGTCAGTGTCAGTGACACTAACAGAATATAACGTTATCTGTACGATTATGAATCAAGGTAATATATCTGAATTAACAAATAAAGCGAAAGTATTGTAACGTTTATTTATTTGGGTGAAGTGTAAAGTCAGAGAAATATTATTAATTAAAATAATACGTTTATTAAACGATAAATAATTCGGATAAATATTAAAAAGATAATAAAAATAACTAACACTGATTAAATAATTATACACTAATTTAAAACTAAACGTATTATTAAATAGTTAAAAACTAAAATTATTTATTTAAACAATATTTATAGCACTACATTTATTTATATAACTACATTTATTTATGTTCACAATTCGTAGATGGTTTATTTATATCACCCACTGTTCATTGCTCATTGCTTCTATATATCAGACTATTTTCGCTGGCTTTGGCGACGGGTTTATATAGCGCGATGTCTTTCTCGAACTTTCTGACGCCAGAATGACATTGAATTCAAAGGATCCAGGTCAACGGTGTAATTAACACATCTAGGCGTATGGGTATTTCCGCCGACAGGGATTACATCATCGCTTGGGAATATTCTACCAATAGCGGCGCTCGGATACTCATAAGTCAGGGGCGCACGTTACAGTATTATTAACAACGAGCATCGTTTTAATATATGAGTTTTTGAAAGACAAGCGTATTGTATCCATCCTTGTCGCACTGTCTTGTAGTTTTTGCAAATGACAAACATAAATTGTATATCAATTTAATTCGAGTTCGTTCATGATACAGATGTCCTTGTTCGGACACCTTTAAAAGAATTTTACTGTACATTTGCATTTCTTTTTTGAAGAAACCCTGCTGCCCTACATTCTCTAGAATGCATTTTAATCAAGTTACCGCTGCATTTCACAAAAATAAAACTTTACATAAAACCTCTTTCTATTCTTGCTTCTTTCACTAGTATCCCTGTTGCCATGATGCGGTAAATTCCTGTTCTCTCCTATCCCATCTCCGGACAGATTCAACGATTCGAGACAGTTTTTTACACTGCGGTACTTAATTGTTAATTAGTTTCAGACGATTACGGGAATCTGTGTAGGCTACGCCCACACAGTTCAAACGCCTGAGAAATGGATTAGTGTGCGCGTTCAATGGATGAATGTGCAAATTGGTTCTGCTTTTTCAACTGATTGTGGAATCAGAGATACCGTGTAATCAGATCAATACAAAACAATACTGATGATGTTAATTTTGTTTTTGATCGGGATAAAGTGTTAAAACTAAATTGGGCTATTAGTGTTTTGTTAAAATAGTTTTTGTGGTCCGTTGTTTTAGAAACCAACAGTTTTTGCTTTGGCACAGTCAGCATATAGGAAAATAAGACAAATAAAATTACTTTTGTTTCCTCATCGTAAGAATTTAATTTACATATTCATTGCAAATCGCAAGTATTAAAAAATAGATACTAAAATTTATTATAATTCGAAATACACTGACATGTTTATATGTATACAGGGTGACACTGAAAAACGGGCAACTGAAAATAACTTTTTTATTTATAATTATTTTTTAATTCTCTTTAAATATTTGTAAACTAGGGTTAGGGGCTCACAAATTATGTTATTCAGCATGATAACACTTCCGGATTGACCGGAAGTGATATTAACTTTCATATTTCAAATGGGACAGCCTATACATTTTTATACATATATTTGGAATCTACGTAAATTTACAAATTCAACGATATGTTTGAAGTTCATTTTTATTGAAGAATAAATTACAAAAACGCAAGAGAAGATGATGCTAAACCATGATATCAAGCAGGCTGTGAGAACAATTGAGATAATATTAATTAATATTTGATTTAATTGTTTAAATAGTTATTTTTGTAAGACACCATATTTTGTTACAAAAAAATCTGTTTTCCATGGCATTCTTTCGGCTGTAAAATGTATTACAACAGATTATTTTATATATTATATTTCTATAATATATAATCTGTAGAATATATAATAAAATATTTAAATGTATCAGATAGAGAATTAAATTTTCTTTAATATTACCAAGAAAAATTTTCAAAAAATAATATTTAGAGATTTTTTCAAGAATCTTCTACTTCCGGTTGTCCAAATATTACCAAAACCTTTACAGATCTTCCCATGAATGTCCGATTGGGAAATACGTAGTTAAACAAATGTAAAGTCTTATAGTTTTTGAGTAATCGTCCTTCCAACATCCCACATATATACACACATACACACACACACGTACACACATACATACATACACACACACACACACACACGCACACACACACACACACACACACACACACACACACAGATATCATCGTAAAAACGTTAAAATCGGATTGTAGGAACCTTAATCATTAAAATCTGGATATGCGATTTTTAGCATGAATCCAATACCTCTCTTAACGAGAGGTAAAAATGCTCAATTTGTTATCACAGCCTACCTGATATACTTTATCAGGTTAATTATTCATAATTTTCTCTTTTGGTTTTATAATTTATTTCTTCAATAAAAAATCACTTCAATCATATAGTTGAATTTGTAATTGTACGGAGATTCCAAACATATAAAAACATATAGGGTGTCCCATTTGAAATATGAAAACTAATGTCATTTCCAGTTAAACCGAAAGCACTACCATCATACCAAATACCATTATTTGTGAGCTTCTAAGCCTAGTTTACAAATATGAAAAGAGACATAAAATAATTATAAATAAAAAAGTTATTTTGAGTGGGCCACAGAAAGACGGGCCGTCTTTCTGTGTCACCCTGTATAATTAAAATATATATTAAAGATTAATGAGCTTATATTTTATACCTATTTTTATTGTTAGCAAAATAAAAATGAGTGGTTGAAAGAAGAAATTTAAAAATAGCGCCCACTCAACCAGTGGGAAAAGCTAAAGAAGCACAAGGCTTCAGTGCCAAGTGCAATTTACATAGTTTATTTATGAAATAATTTTACTGAAAATATATAATCTTTTGCAAGAAAAATTATATATGGAATTTGTACATAATACACTGAAAGGACGGAAGGTAACGTGCTGGCCATATCAGATTTTTTTATCATAAATTTTATAATTAAGCAAGAATGACTACTGTTAATGGATGATCACTTAGCATTATTATTTGAATTTAATTGACTATGAGTTACTAAATTATAATAATTTATAATGTAACAGTAATAAAGTGTTTACAGTTGTATGGATATAATCATGAATAAAAGATCTTATATACACTAGATAGATGAACTTTTATTAAATTATTATTCATTGAGAAACAAAGTTTCGAAGGATATCTTTCTTATTACTATTACATTACACTGATATGTTTGAACTAGAACAATTTTATTTAAAATGCAGATAGCAGAATATCTGTATCGTACTATAAAGGTTATAAATACTGAGATATAGCTTCTACGTGTAAGAATTTCATCCCCTGAAATTCTTGTAAGAAGTTTAAGCGTGTACCAAGTTTCCCACTAAGAGCAGTGGAAAGTGTTAAATCGAAATTTCGCTATCTCCAGTTGCCGCGTACGATCGAACAAACGTTAAATAAATTTGAGATTAAGCTGGTATATACCACTTGAACAACTTAAGTAACTAGTAAAGACCAAACTGGAATTCGTTCCGTGGAACATAAATACGTATAAGTCCAGGGAAGTATTTAGGAAGGAATCATAATAAATCTTGAAAGAATAAATCTTTACTGTGAAACAAAGGCATCATTTTTATTAATTTGACAGGCGGGCTTATATCTCTATGAATATAAAATACAGCTTTCATATTTTAAGACAATATTTGATATAAATTTCGATATTCTGCTAGTGCCGTCAGGAACTTTGCCAATATGTAGAAAATTGACATTTTCATTGCATCACTCAGTAATGTTTTCAAGAAATCTCCCATACATACACACATGTATTCTCCAAGATAAGATATAAACACAATAAGTGGTAGTATGAATGGTAATTAGGAGATCACTAGAGAGGAGATGATTAGCAGCGTTTAATCGCCTGTCTATCGTTTTTGATTTATTTTGGAGAAAAATACTTCAAATAAAAGTTGCAAACATTTAACTGTTATTTGCAGTGTTTTTCTCTAAAATAAAAGATAAACGACACTGTTAGTCCTCTCCTTCCTAGTCATCTCCTAATCACTATTTATGCTATAGTAGGAGCCCAACCCCAAATGTATTCGTACCCTCCGAAATAAATATATTAACAGCAATAAAATATATTTTTTTAAGACTATATTTGGACATTTTTTTTATTTTATGTATTAATAAAGTGTACTGGATTTAAATACAATGTTACTAACTAAATTTCTCGTTAAACAATAATATACGGACAAATACAGAACAAAAGACAAGTCCCAAAATTTTTCGTTTCATCAGTAAATAATAATACAATATTTATGTTAGTATTATCTATAAAACTGAGGGTAAAGGTAACTGACAATATACTCAATTAAATACCATCTTAAATTTTATTACTTTAATAAGAAATATTTGCGAATTATTAAAGACGCAAAATAAATTATTATTAAACATAAGAAATTTTACTATAAGCAGTGTATTCTAGTTCTATACACTCTATTAATACACCATATCAAAATATGTTGAATTGGAGTAATAATCATAGCATCCAGAACTTTATTTATTCTTGTTTTAATATAATTGTAGGTGGTGCTTTAATAAATAAATATCACTTTGCAAATAAGTTTACTAAAAATAATAATAATATAATAATTAATTAAATATATTGTCAGTTTCCTTTACCTTCAGTTTTATAAATAATACTAACTTAAAAATTGTATTATTTACTGTTGGAACTAAAAAAAATAGCACGTGTCTGTTGTCATATATTTGCCCGTAGATTGTTAAAATGTTAAATTTAGGTAATTTTATATTTAAATCCAGTACACTTTAGTAATACATAAAATAAAAAAATGCCACAATATAGTCTTAACTATTGTAATCTAAAAAAGTATTTCTTCTTGCTATTATTATATTTTTTTCAGAGGGTATAAATACATATATAATAATATAAAGTTATTGACTTAAATTTGTCTTAAAAAAAATGTCTAATAATTTGACGTTCTTTAAACTGAAACTAACGAACACTAGCAACTATGAAGCTTTGTGTAGAAAATAATCTGTTGATAAGTAGGTGAAGCTGCCCGTAATGTTTGTCTAGTTAGTTAGAATGCGGGCAATTGTGGTCATGTGGCCTGCCCCAACATTCTCCGAACTTGGAGATTTCTCTATTGAAACCTCTGTTAATCTTGAATACTAAATAAGCTAAATATATTGAATCTCTGCCCAACTAATTTCAAAGTAGTTTCTACCTTATGTATACACACAGTTTAACCCTTAAATTCCGGTCGGGGGGACAATGTGTACCCCACCATTGTTTTCGTTGTTATATTTGTGTAATAAGTAAAGTTGGCGGCCCTGATTTTATGTATGTGTCAGTTATTATTTTGAGGTTATATATTTTTTCTTATTGTAGTTTCTATTCCTCTGACAATATACTTAAATATATTATTAATTAATCAATTTAAAAACTCCCCCCCTAGCATTTGCAACGAACATGTTCTAATATTTATTAGAACACAATATTTTAAGAAAAAACTATATTAGATTTAAACAATAATTAACCTGTTTTGGAGGTGTGTTGCTCTCGCTAGTATTTTTGTTTCTTCGAATTTTATACGGTGGAATTCTTCTAGGGCATGCTGAAGATTTTTCTGGTTGGTTCAATCTGATCGAACGCTGTTGTTCATTCAATCTTGTTGAAATAGTTCTATCAATCTGGTAAATCCCTGATGACTGAAGAAGGATGACGTCTTTTACTTGTCTCAACATATGTGAAATTTTAACGTATGGAAAAAACGAAATCTTGATGTTCTTCTTACAAAGAATTCTACCAATCTTATCCGTTACATTTTTGACATGAGGACGCGAAGCAAACAATACGTTCCTTTCATTAGTATTGTTAATTCGATAGATTTAGAAAAATCATTCTTCATAAAAATATTCTTTATTTGTTTCATCTCTTCTTCTAATTTCTCTGAATGGCAAATTTCTGAAGCTCTTCTCTTTACGCATTTAATTGTATCATATTGCAGAGAAGGATGATGATGTGAATTGGCATTAATATATTGATTAGTGTGCGCAGGCTTCCTGTAGATTGAATGTGGTAAAGAACCATCTTCTTTTCTTTCCAGTAATACATCCAGGAAGGGAATAATGTCATTTTCTTCGACTTCTACGATAAACTTAATATGTTCATGGATAAATTTCGAACTAAAACAAAAAAGATTGTATCGTTTCTGTGTAGAATTAGTACAAAATACACAGAACTGACGGAAGATAATGTGCTGGCTACATCTTTTTACCTTCCGTCACCTTTAGGTTATGAAGATATTGTCTTTGGTCAAAAAAATCAATGATGAGTTTTTAGTGAATAAGCATAGGGTCCCTATAATACGATTTTACCATTTTATGTGTGTGTGTATGTATGTGTGTGTGTGTGTGTGTGTGTGTGTGTGTGTGTGTGCGTGTGCCTGTGTATGTGTGTGACGAAAGTTTCGGTTCGCGTAACCAATACCACGATTCCAAAAATTATATTTTTTTCGTATTCCTCAAGTTTACATCCAGAAGAACAAGTGAATAGATTTTGGTTAGGTCCACCGGAAGTAGCCTCATTTGAAGATTTAACAGTTAAATATGATTTATTGACATTTAACGTTATTATAACTTAAAGAATATATTATTTTCTATACGATTTGATTGCATTTTATACTAGGAAATAACTGTAGTGTTACAAGTTTCTAGAAAGATATGAGAGAGACGATTACATTGGTTTGAACATGCTATGAGGAGAGATGTAGAATATGTTGGAAGAAGAATGAATAGCTCAGTAATAGATATTTGATGAAACAGAGGAAGACCAAAGATAAGATGGAAGGATTGTATTGCTGAAGACTTGAGAGAAAAGGAACTGAATGAGAACGACACGCAAAACAGAAATGAGTGGAAGAAATAAATAAAAAATAGCGATCCCCAACGAATGGGAAAAGCTAAAGAAGAAGAAGAAGATGCCAGTGTCAAGTGCAATTTGCATAGTTTGTTTATGAAATAATTTTACTGGAAATTTAGAATCTTTTGCAAGAAAATTTATGTAAGGAATTTATACATAATACACAGGATTGACGGAAGGTATTGTGCTGGCCACATCAGATTTTTTTATCTACATTTTCGACTGATTTTGATAATTTGGAATTCTGAGCTTGCAAAATATTTATTATTTTTTGTTATTATTTAATGAGATTTTTAACACACCACCACTATTTAAATAAGTCACCCGATATGTACTTATACTGCAACATGTAATTATTAATTTTATTCAAGATATTATTTATATATCTCATTACCTTGTACTTAATATCCTTGCCCTACAAATGCTCTCCCTCAGCGATGATAATAATAAGAATATTAGTTTTATAAAAGACCCCTCTTCCTATAAAAATTCTCTTGCTCTTGCTCCTTCCTTGCTTTATTCGTGCGTGCGGCAAATAACGTCTTGTCGCCCCATCACAATCAATAATGCATGATGGATTCAACTCCCCATCCTTTTCTTTCTTGGTACTGTCTTGAATTCTTTTTCTTTTTTCCTGAGGTTTCAGTGTCCTGTCCTACTGCACTGCTTGTGCTTTAGGTTTCACTTGGACGAATCTGACGTACGAGGAATAAATGATTAATGTCCAACTCCAGACGTGTGTTTGTTTGCACGATCAGCGGAATATTATTTCCGGAAGAAGAAAGTTCAAGGTTAAGAATGTTTTATAGGTGTTTACAAGTTTTAAAATTGAGGATGGAATATTATAAATGGGGTTACAAGATAATGTTTATGATGTATTATTGAGTGAAAATTGTGATAAATTGACCTGAAAAGTTTAGGATTTCTTTTTCCAGTTCTATAATGGTCATTACAGTAATGTGATATATATTTCAACATGTAAATATTTATATAATGAGAATTTCTCAGGCAATTATCTTAACCCCTCAAAGCGTAAACAATGGAGCTATTCACTTTTTTTTAAACTTCATCTAAATTTAAAGCTATATACAGGGTGTTCATATTATTTTGTCCACTATTGCTATCTCAAGAACTATAAAAGCTACGAGGTCAGTTAAATGAGCAAATCTATTGGACAACACTATTTTAATGAGCGTAAAATAACACATAAAAAATCTGTTGTGGCCATCACAATACCGCTCGCCCTTTCCATTGTGGTATATATAAGTATGGTATTTAACATTTCTTGTACAAACAAAAATTTCTTATTACACCTAATCTTTATATTTATGTATTTTCTATAATTTTAAATTCATTCTATGAGCAAGTTTTGTCCATTTCTTCTAAATGTTCGTTTTTCTAATTCATTAACGGGATTGGCGGTATTTCTGAACGGTTCATGGAATATACCTATAATTTTAAATATATAATTAATAATAAAATAAGAAATATTAAGTATCGTTCCCAGAAAAAGCCTGCCATACTATCTCTGAATTTTTAACACTGACATTACTGATATTTATCTGTCAATTACAGACATTTAAATTTCTCAAGTAGTTACCATGGAGATGTTTGGGCTGTGAGTAGGCTGTGAGATTTATTGCAACAGATTATTTTATAGATTATATTTCTATATCTTTAAATCTATAGAAGATATAATAAAAAAAAAAATGTGCCGGATAGAGAATTTTGTTTCTTAATATTTGTAATAACATAAATATTCAAAAAATAATATTTAGAAGATTTTTATTAAAATAATACTACTTCCGATTGTTCAGTTATTACCAGAATCTATTCAACTCTTCCCATTACTGTTAGATTGAGGAATCCGTAGTTGCATACGTCTTTAGTCTTATAGAATTTGAGAAATCGTACCTCTAACAAACCGCCCCCCCCCCCGACACACACACATCATCCTAAAAATGTTATAATCGGATTTTAAAGACCTTAAAACGTGCTTATTCACTAAAATCTGGATATGCGATTTTTAGCATGAATCCAATACCTCTCTTAGCGAGAGGTAAAAATGTCATCCGTCAAAAATGTACAATTTTCCTTAGATAAGACAATAGTCCTTTGAAGATGCCCAACACAATGTTACGCGAAACGTTAGGTAGTAAGTCACCTATTAGACCACGGCTCAACAACCCGAAAAAGATCAGACTTGTCCCTGATATAATCTAGAGCAACATAAAAGTTGGGAAATTCAAAACTAAAGATGAATAAAATACATTACTTAGATATGTAAAAAAAAATGCAATATAAATAATATATAAACAGTTTTCGGCACTGTCGATCATAAAAAAAAAAAACAAATTAAGAAACCGCCCATCCTATTCATCTGTTCTTCTATCTTTACGAATTTGGAACCTAATATTGATTTGAATCATTTATTGAACTTGAACAACAATCACATTAAATTATGAATAATTTTTCTTTTGACTAATTTGTAATATGTGATATTTTCTTTTTCTAATTAATATTGTTTTTGCAAAGATCATTTTGTGATTTTCTACTTGATATTTCAATATAAATAATAATGATAATATACCTATTTCAAAAGCAGGTATACCTACTGACATATTTATATAGTGAAATGTTACTATTGAAAAATAGATAAACATAATTTAGTAGTAGCATATAATGATCAGTCCATGTTAAAATTATCCGAAATTTAAGCGGTCCACGATGAGGAAAAGGTTGAAAAACATACATATCATAAATTTAAACAAGTATATTATTTGATTTATCAACTTTCGTTGTTTCGTTATTTTCTTCATTCATTTACTTGAAAATGGATTGCGGAATTCAAAAACGCGAAAGCAGATGATTTGAAAGTAATATAATAAGCATATATAAAAGCATGTTTTAATATATTTTAATGCATATTTTTAGATTTTTAGTGCATATTTTAAGAACTCTAATAATAATAATAAATATTACAAAGTTTCGTCATGTTTTCCCAGTTTACAACTTCTGAGTTAGCTTAAATGAAGCCATCGTCAGAAGTCGGCCAGTACAACAAGTAACCACAGACGCGTTTCGCACTATTTGGTGCTCATCAGTATGGTGTAACCTGTGGCCTATGTCCGGTCTACAGTGAGTTGACTCTTGGAGCAGAGGCACCGACTCGTGCTAGCAATGATCATATGATTTTTTACGATGTTAGAAAGCCTGTAGAGGGCCCCATTATGAACCTAAATATTTTGAACTTAATGATTATATATTTTGCTATAAGTTTTTTATTTGTGGTTTTCTGTATTGTTACTCTGATGTTCCTCATTATAATATAAAAGAAACGATGGTGACCTACACTAAACCATTGTATTTATTTTTAAACGAGATTTCAGCGTTTAAAATTGACATACACAATCTAAATATTACCTACATATGTATGTCAAATATTAATATTATACAGAGGGTAACATGATATACGTATTTATTTAACTTGTAACGTTTATGATATATGTTTGTATGTAGGAACGTAAAATATCATTTCACTTTAAAGGGAAACATTTAAAAACTTAATATCTCCAAACGTGACAATTCATAAATCAAGTACAAATGTACAAATATGAACTGGAGTTCAAGTTATTTGTCATGTGTAAAAGCCAGTTTTATGGATAATATTTTTCACTGTCTTGCTTTTATCTTTTCATAAAACCCTCTGTTTTGTTATTTAGCGATGCGTTGATAATGTAGATGGCTATTGTCGTGTTATGTACGGGTACACGTGCCGTGTGTGTAGCTAACTTCATTACCGGTATGTTAAAACGTACGACGTGTGACAGAAAACGAGAGCAAAATTATTAGTTTGTGTAGTCAAATAAATAATGGAATCATGATGAGAATGAACAACGTTTCCCAGTAGAACATTAATGAACAGATAAATGCAAAATAAAAAAAATATTATGTTTTTATACCGGGTAGTAGCGGTTAGAGGTAAAAATTTAACAAGGAATTTTACTTTTATGCAATTTCCTGCACTCCTGTTCATTTGACAGCATTAAATAATTTCAGTTATTGAAACCAAACCAAATTAAATATTTTTCTAATATTTACCGATTGAGTTTCCAAGCAAGTAGGCTTTAAATTGCAAAATACTGATCACGAGGCGGAGGCGGTAAGTAAATAAAAACAACGATCAAAGCTTATTTAAAAATGACAACTAAATATTTTTAGTATGTCAAAATAATTTTCAAATTTTATTTTTACCTCTCGCTAAGAGAGATTTTAACATTTTTTCGATGATGTCTGTCTGTGTGTGTGTGTATATATATATATATATATATATATATATATATATATATATATATATATATGTGTGTGTGAATATGTATGTGTGTGTGCGTGTGTATGTGTGTGTGTAGATGTTGGAAGAACGATTTCTCAAAATCTATAAGACTTAATATCTGTTTAAGTACGTATTTCTCAATCGAACTTTAGCAACTGGACAGCCGGAAGTAGCAGTGTGATAGAACAAAAGTGAAAGACACAGAGTACTGGATTTTACACAGCTGTCCTAACTATTAAGCCATTTTTCTCAACAATTTACGTTTTGGACATAATGATTTCTGCCTTAACGGCGACGATATTTAATTTAATGATATTTATTTTTTCTTTGTGATTCATTTCATCCCTTTTCTCTATTTATTCTGTTATATATTGTTTGTATATTATTCTCCCTCTGTAATTGGGATTTCTTGTAATCCTGTTGAGTGGAAAATAAATAAATTTAAAAATGATCGGCTCGCAAACGACATCTATTATTTTCTTACGTGAAATGAAATATAATCCCACTTCTGCCATGAAACAATGTGAAATTAGCAATATATTTTCAGTTGGCAATCGTGATACTCCAGATACTATTATACTGACCACATAATGGGAATATTTTAGTATCCAATTTAAACCCACGTTATTTTATATTTATATTATATCTCAATAATTAATAATAGCATTTTGACATGAATACTAATTGTTGAAACTGTATGCATTTGAAGCTACTCCTTTCATGAACGTTCGTTAAGCTTGTCTGATTTTGAACCGCGGATATCTCGGTTATTCATGATATCAATTTGTGTTTGTAATGTTTTTCCTGTCGGAAATTTCAATTCTCCGCACTAAAACAATCCGAACTAGTGCAAGTTTGAAATAATACCTGACAGATCCAATTACTCAAATATAGACACGGGTCCTTTAAATTTAAATTAAACATAACTCAATTATATTCCAGCGAAAGCTGTGTATGGGCAGAAACTCGTTAAATTAACAACCGCAAATTATAACGCACTTGTAATGGCTTTTTAACAAATCTAATAAAAAGTTATTAATAACGTGTTAACGGGAATTGAATGCGACGAGTATTGCTTTCTGCTGGATATAAACGCGTGAGTTATGAAGCGATGTGTGGGTGAATACGCAAGTTATTGAAAATGCTGCAGTTCGGTTGAGTGCACTGCAGTGAAAACTGAAAATTTGTTAATAACTACGGGTTGATGTTATTGATTTCTTTGTATGTTCGCAAATTTCATGACCTGTTTATTGAGAAAAAATTGGTCAATGAATTATTACTTACGAGATGATTGAAATTTCAATATTTTTTTATATGGATCGAGGCTAAAATTGCATTTGTTTCAGTTACAATTTGTATCGTGTATTGATGGTACTGGTTATCAATAACTTTTTAAAAAGAATTTTGATTGAAAGTGAGCCCTGAAAATTTATGCACATTATCTTTATATTAATAATTTCACATTTTTTGTTACATTAATTGAAAAGCTCTGCATAATATTAAAAAGGATAAATAATATTTTTTTATGGAACCAGACGCGTACTAAACATTTCGCCGAAATTTCGCAGCCGGTATCTAAAATCACTTTAAATAAACACAATAATTATACATTAAAACACAAATAACATAAGGTAATATGTTAACGGAGGAGTCCATGTTTGGAAAACGAGACGCAAGGCGAGTTTTACAAAGGACGAATGCACTGACAGGCCTTATGAAACATGTTTACAAAGAAATTTTTAAAAAATGCGACTTGTCAAAAATATGACTTTTTTTTTGTCAATTATGTTGGTAGCACTTCCCGCGAAACAATTGAAATTCCCATTTTGACAGTATGTTATGTGTTGTGAATTTTGTCTGATTGTTTACATTAATACATTGTATCAAACAGTGCGCTTATAGATCTTCTAAACGACGTGTTTGCAGTTATAGACACCAAAATAGAAAAATATTGTAAAATATGTAGTTATTTTAGGAATAACGTTTTCTTCTTTTCAAACTTTTTTACAAAATTAATTGTTTTGTTTATGAAATGTCAATTCCATTAAATCCGCCTTTCTATTTCAATAAATTAAATTAATTAAATTAAATACAATAAAATTTGTAATTACATTTTTTCGGTTGCACACCTTCTGCGCGAAAGCCTTTGCGCCCTGTAGATTGTCCTACCTAAACGCTAACCAGTGATTTCGTGGTCTAAATATACAAATAAATATTATGTCATACAAGTTTCTAAAACAACGTTTCTTGGACGATAGTACGGAAAGTAAAACTTGAAAAAGCTAGAACTTTAAAATTGTACTTTCCTTTATTTATGAGGTATGGGTCATTAAATTTTTCTTCACAACTGCAATATTTTTCATCAATTATAGCGAATAAAAATGTAAACAAAACCAGAAATATTCAAATTAAATCAGTTAATTTGACAATTATTATTATTTATAGATAAAATAGCGTTGCTATGAGCTCCGAAAAGTTCAGGCTTAGCCTATTTATACAAAACTCATACTGGTATAAATTGTTGCAAATTTCTTTTAATATTTTAACAACTTTAGGAACCAGAAGAAAATAAAATTACGTATGTACCTCAGACGAAGAGTGCTTTTAAGGTACTCGCAAATAATTATCTTGCTTATACATATATTTCGTCCTAGATATATAAAATATCATTACAGGTTATATTAATCACAATTAATTTAGTCCTGTATAACATTTTTTTATCATCCGTCACTTTTAGGTAAGGTCTTTGGTCAAAAAATTCGATAGGTAGTGAGTTTCTAATGGATAAGCACGTTTTGGAGTCCTTAGAATACGAATTTACTATTTTTACGATGATCCCAGCATGTGTGTGTGTGTGTGTTTGTCCGTGTGTGTGTGTGTGTGTTTGTCCGTGTATGTGTGCGTCTTTGTATGTGTGTGTATATGTGACGGTCGTTTCGGATCGCATAACTTCAATACCACGATTCCAAAAATTATGTTTTTTTCGTATTCCTCAAGTTTAGATCCATTTGCAGACATGATTAGATTTTGGTTGTAATTGGTCCACCGAAAGTACCCTCATTTGCAACTTTTAACAGTTTTTCATGAAAAAAAAAAACAGTTAAATATCATTTATTGACATTTAATGTTATTATACGAGTATTTTAAAGAATATGTTATTCTCTATACGATGTAATTGCATTTTATATTTCATATTCAATGGATATAGAGTTAAAGAATTATAAAAAATATTAAATTGCATAAATCAGCCAGCTATGCTAACCATAGAAACTGCTAATATTTTCAGATAATATAAATTGCAGATATCAGTATCAATGGAAAGTAAATGAATGTGACAGAGATGAGAATTTTGAGATAGATGTTGGGGAAGACACGAAAAGATAGGGTAATAAATTAAAGGATAAGGAAAATGGCTCGAATGATTACATTAATTTGAACATATCATGAGGAGAGATAAAGAATATATTGGAAAAAAAATGTATAGCCTAGTAGTTGAAAGTAGAAGAAACAGAGGAAGACCAAAGATGAAAGGACTGTATTGCGGAAGACTTGAAAGAAAAGGAACTTGAATGAGGACGACATGCAAAACAGATATGAGTGGAAGAAGAAAATAAAAAATAGCGACCCCTAACGAATGGGAAAAGCTAAAGTATAAGATGTCAGTGTCAAGTGAAATTTGTATAGTTTGTTCATGAAATAATTTTGCTGGAAACATAGAATCGTTTGCAAGAAAATTTATGTATACGGAATTCGTACATAATACACAGGATTGACGGAAGGTAATATGCTGGCCACATCAGATTTTGTCACTAATACTTAGTAATTTATGTATATTTTCATTTTTTATTTAAGATAGATAAATTTTGATTGTTATATTATCCCATTCCGGTGGTATTACATACATGCTCACAAATATTAATCACATGCTTGAAATTATTTGTACCATACATTCTATTGAGTATAGAGACGTTAATCATATTCTCCCTATTAATTTACTTCTAAGTATAGTGTAGCAGTGTGACAATTATATCTTGATAAAGACTGACATAACCTTGAATAATGCTCTAGTATCCCATTTCTATTATCTAGTAAATCAAACAGTATAGCACAAAGCTATTCCCTCTCGTCATCTCTAGAGCAAATCAATATGTCAGGATATAATCCTCCATCGAAATCTCACCGCTGTACTAAACGTTCGCGAATAGCTTCGACATCTCGATCTCATTGAAATTCCCGATGCACCTACGAGAATTCAGTATCTGCTGGTAAAATCCTACAACGCCAGAGCCATTCTGCCGACGATAACCGTCCGCATACGTCACCGAACAGACCATTCTAATGGCGACATGCAATGGATACCACAGTGGAATAACAATGAGAATGTGAAAGAATGATTTTTATAACAGAATGTGAATGTTTTCCCCGAATTTAATAGGGATAAGAGTATGTAGATTTTTTTTAGAAGCGATTGGAATTTTGATTTGATCGGTTTTATCCAACAGGAGAAATGGACTAGTTGTTTCAGGATTTTAGCAATAAAACTCCATATTTACAAATATATTTTAACCATTAATTAATAGGCTACTTTTGCGCAAGGATAAACTGTTTTCCTATGTCAAACGCTTATGGCCTACTTTTCATGTTACACCCAATATAAAACTATACATAATGATTTTTTTTTAAATCTCAAATATTGATGTAATATTGAAAGAGCTAAATATAGCAAGAATATGTTGAGATTAAATAATCTCTTTTAAAAAAGGGAGTGAAAGAGGACACATTCATATAAAAAAGACTGGAGCAAAAAAGAGAACATTGTGATGTTTCGCAGGATGGTAAGGATAATATTTATAAAACTTATTCACCTTCAGAAGACTCGTTTATTTTACAGTTTAAATACAATACACCTATTAAGACCAATAACCGACTGAGAGTGTGGCCGTCTACGCGCGCCAACTTATCTTTAAAATAAATAATAATTAAGACAATAAAAATCAGTGTTGCTCAAAATGTTCAGTACATCACACACTTCCACCCTTAATTTAGAATTTAAATATACATATATTATCGTAATGATTTCTACACTTGTTCAAAATTAGGTCCGTACTGTAACCGTTTCGGACTTTTTAATAATCGTTTAGGTTTTTCATACACAGGTACATTTTCATTAATTACAGAGTTTTTATTGTCACTAGTACCTCGTTGTTCTGAAATTGATAAAGTTGACGAAGTCATATCACTGGGTGAACATTTCAACAATTGATTAGTATGCCTTTTCCAAATTTTATCAATTTCAGGTATGTGGACTAGATATGTATTTTTACAAAGTTTTTTTCTAATTACACCCCTTATCCATTTAACCTGGTTCACAAATCTATAATCCTTAGCTAATATTTCGTCACCTGGCACAAACTGAATTTTTCGTGAGCCCTTAAAATTTAAACATTGTTTTAATTGTTGTTTTTGTACTCTACCTTTTATCTCCTCCCTTTTTTTATCTTTCCAGTCCAGCAATTGAAATCTAGTTCGCAGTTCTTTACCTAATAATAAACTAGCGGGGGAAACGCCCGTGGTACAATGTTTAGTTGTCCGATAATCAAACAAAAAGTTATTTAATAGTAAATTTAGAGGTAAATTTAAATTTGAATTATTTCTAATGGCTTTTTTCAATGCATTTTTGATCGTTTTTACTGAATTTTCAGCCGCGCCATTTGATGCGGGGTGAAACGGTGGTGACGTTGTATGTTTAATGCCATTTTTTTGTAAAAATAATTGAAATTCTTGGGATGTGAATTGTTTAGCATTATCAGATACAATTATGCGCGGCAATCCAAAACGAGCGAAACAACTTCGCAGGGCTTCTATTGTTGCCTCGGATGTAATTGATGAGACAATGAAAACCTCTACCCATTTTGAATGTGCGTCCAAAATTATAAAAAAATAACCGACTGAGAGTGTGGCCGTCTACGCGCGCCAACTTATCTTTAAAATAAATAATAATTAAGACAATAAAAATCAGTGTTGCTCAAAATGTTCACTACATCACAAACATGTTCTGTCTAAAAGTAATATTCTGGCAACCATGACCTAAGTAAATCCTTTTCAACGCAATGGTGTATATGACCTTGATCAATTTTGAAAGAAAGATTAATATATTATTAAAATTGAGTTAAAAATAGTTAGACTTACTCTATTTACGTATTTACGGTTTTAACCCTATTCTTGAGGGAAATTACTACATACGTCCAGTCACAGTTATAGGATTAATACACGTATTGAACAAAGTAAAGTGCACGAGCCAAGCTCATACCATTTTACTAAATATTAGAAGCACTACTAATGATTGCAACTACTCACTATTAAATTATTTGTGCTCATAAAGTAAAATTAGTAAAAGTATAACTACTTAGTGGGACGTAAAAAAAGAGAAATTTACTAGTGATAATTAGTAGCAACAAAAGACAATTTTAAGTACTATTACCTGTCAATCAGAGGACTGCCGTGATAATTAAAAATTATTTAAAAAGATATAAAGATGAATTGAGTACAAAAATATATAGATTTTTAATTTTTTTTGTATGATTGGTAATTTTCTTTCTTGCATGTGATTACATTCGCATTATTGTAATCAAGTATTTCTTTGTTTATTTCTCATATATCTATCCCTCTCGTTCAACGTTTTCATTAATAGTACAGGGTTGCCACATAAACTTTACTACTAAGCTAGTACTGAAATTATGAAAACCATTATTACTTGTATTATTCTAACCTATTTTAGAAAGTAACTCGTAGTTGTAAAGTTTAGTAAAAGGTTATGAGCTTGCCCCTTTATATTTAACTAATAAAGTACATAATAACATCTGGTCGAAAATCTGTTTACTTTCAAACAATTCAAACAGCTATGTACGTATTTCTAAAAGTACATACTCGTATGTGTATTTAGCAAATGTTTGCAGAAATAGTTGAATAAAATGATTATCAAATATTGAACTTACTTGTGCGCAGTATACAACCAAACAAAATTTTAGATTTTTTATTTCTTTGACGCAATTTATTAAATTTATCTTAGTAACAGTAACAATATTTTTTTTGTAATTTTATAAGATTAGTTTTATGAATTTTTTAAAAAATTAATGCTTTTTACCTCTCGCTAAGAGAGGTATTGGATTCATGCGAAAAATCGAACATCCAGATTTTAATTAATAAGCATGTAATAAGTTCCCTATAATTCGATTTTAATATTTTTACGATGATGTCTGTGAGTGTGTGTATATATGTGTGCATATGTGTGTGTATATGTGTGTGTGTGTGTGTGTTTGTGTGTGTGTTTGTGTGTGTGTGTGTGTGTGTATGTGTGTATGTGTGTGAATGTTGGAAGGAAGGACCATTTCTCAAAAACTATAATACTTAATCCATTTAACTACGTATTTTTAAATCAGACATAACTGGGATGAGTTGAACAGGTTTTGATAATTGAACAAATAACAGATTCTTAAAAAAATTCTTCTAAATATTTTTTAAAAATTTTTGTTGTTCCAAGTATTAAAGAAGATTAAGTTCCCTATCTGATACATATAAATATTTTATTATATCTTTTGTAAATTTAGAGATAAAAAATATAATATATAAAATAATCTGTAATAATGTTTATAACTGACAGATAAATGTTAGTGTCAAGAATCCAGAGACATTACTGAAGACTTTTTCTGCGAAGTATATACATTATATTATTTCTTATTGTATTAATAATTAAGTATTTAAAATTGTAGGTATATATACCCTTCAGAAGTACTGTCAATCCCAACAATGAATTGGAAACATTTCGAAAAATTAGAAGAGTAGGACAAAATTTCTTCATGGAATGAATTGAAAATTTAAAATTCTAAATATAAAGAATATAAGTGTAGGCATACAATAAATGTTAAATACAATACTTATGTAACCAAAAATGATATAAATAAATAAATAAATAGATAGTGGTGAGAGGTATTGTAGAAAACAATCTTCCTTAAAATAAAAGAAATGTTATTATTCATAAAATTGTATTTCTTTAAGGAGATTTATAGTCTCAACAATGTGTTTTGTTTTACTTGTGTAATGTTGGGTGTTTAAGATATCAGACCAAAGAAACACTTACATCACCAGATACAAGTAGTTTCTGTAGATTTATTACCTCCTCGTTTAATTTAACAACAAGCAATAAAACGAGTAAATTTGTTACATTTATCTCGACTTCAATTGTTTCATACTCACAAGTCTTAAAATCAAACAATTTCCTGTTGGCTGGCAAAAAGGAATTTAATAAGTTACTGTCTTTCATGTTTCAGTTTCAGTATTCCAGTATAATCCTGATAAATCCAGAATAAAAACTGCCCCAAATAAATTTCAATTTTCTTTGCAATTGCACTATAAAGCATAGTAAACAAGCTTGCAATTTATCTCAATTACATAGAGTAGTTTTTATTAGAATAACAACGGACAAGAATTTGAATACAAAGTACTCAAAACTCAAAGCTGAATTCACAAACTAAAGCAGTGCGGAATGAAAACTTAGAGCGGGCCAGGCCAAAGTAAATCATATACATAAAGGTGACAAAGGGCACAAAGGGATTCAGACAACTGCAGTAAAAGTTTACGCTGGCTGCATATGCAAGCAGCGTAAAAATTATCCTGAGACTGCAATTGCAATTAGAAAAATAGCATTCAAAGATTATGCAAAAAACTGGAGTGTACACATAGGTCACCGCAATGCACCAAAGGAATATATCAGCATTATCTAGATCTTTGAGTTCATGCATCATAGCTTAGTGGGAACTAAATTAACTTTGAGCATATTTTATCCTTTACACATATTTATAACTTTGTTTTTGTCTCTGCACAACTACTCGTAGACACAGTTTTCATTTATTTTTCTCCGTTGTACATAGTACACAGTGCCGGATTAAACCATGTGGAGACCCCTAGGCAATCGAAATCTTGCCCCCCCCCCCAATAAGTTTACGATTTTACCCCCAACAATTTTAATAAAATAATTTTATTATAAAAAAAATTAATATAAATTATATACCTATAAACATTCAGTTTTCTCAATTTTAAAGTACCTACATAGTGAAATCTTTGATGTTTTTTTTTTTAAATAAATTTATCTACTAAATATACGTTAGTAATCTACCTATAACACTTTTTGAAAATGGTTCTAAGTTGAAAAACTTTAATCTCTATTACTACTAATTTTTCGTTTTGTGGCATATTACAATAAGCCCTTCATTTATTGTAAATACAAAAATTTTATAGCATCGTTAATCGTTATGCAAAAGAACTATTACGAAAATCAACATAAAATGGTAAATACTGGTATTTGGTATTATAAAAATCGAGTTGTAACAGTAGGGTCTTGTAATATTGATTGACATTTTTTATTATTGCAACCAAGATTCCATTATTGTAAATAAGCTTCTCTTTGTTGTAATCAAAATTTCTTTATTTAAGGATTTCTTTATTTGTAATAATAAAAAAATCTCAAAATCAAATCAATATTATTTTAATCTAATGAAGTCGGGCGCGGGGCCCATAGGCAATTGCCTAGTCTGCCTATTGGGTAATCCGGCACTGATAGTACACTTACATATGTTGCAGTAATAAACAAAACATTTAAAAGAAATAGTTATTTATGTATCAAGGCACTGAAGTACTATTTTTTTATCACGAATGTGGAATTTATTTGCCGAGGTCTTTAAGGCCGAGGAAAATAAACCAAATTAGGAATATTTATTTTATAGGTTATGATCAGGGCTCGGACAGGTAGATTAAAACTTAAAAACTCATGTTAGTTATGTAATTGTCGTTGACTTACAATTTTCCAAATTATGAAGGTTTTTAAAAGAATGAACTAGCTCTATTTTCTTGTCTACCTTAAATGTGTCACATCTACGACAAGTGGAGGTATTTGCCGTTGCCGCGTGATGAAAGAAATAATAGGTCGACATCAGATACACCTTAAACGGAATAAATAACTTGACAAAAACGTAAAAAGATACACAATTTTTTAAAGAGAATCATTTTGTAAATATAATAAATTGTTGAAATCAAATTAGAAATCTCAAGGGTTAAAAAGTCAGATTTCAGCAAATTTAAATTAAAATTTGTCATGTAAAAGTATAGTTTGAATTTAAAATATACATAGAGAAAAATTTATGGAAAAGAAAGAAAAGTTTTAAAAGTGTAATTTAAATTCAGTGATTTGAGTAAATGAAAAACCCGAAATAATGTTTACGTTTAAAGTCGCCCAGTATTCACGAGATATGTGATAAAATCACTGCACCTTTTTCTCTTTTTAAATGTTCAGATTTCATTTGAATGCAAATTCCACACAAGATAATAAGAAACGTAAAATATTGCATCACCTGAAAATTAGGTATAAAGATTTAACTACCAAAAAGCAAAAAAGCGAGTATGAAATTGCGAGTGTTCTCAACAGCACAATGCCGTGATAATACCCCCCCCCCTCCCACATCCCAGAATTATAATATGCCTTGCCGCTCCGCTAATGTTATTCTTGCTGCATGTGTAAGGAGCGTTTAATTTTTAGCGTCATCTGCATATTCAAATAGCGGGCGACTCCGAAATTCCCAGCCTGCTTGCAAACTATTAGCGAAGCTCTACAAGCCAGGGGTTCTGTTCTGAAGTTGGCATTCAGGCAAAGATAATGAGAGTGTAGTAATATAGGGATATTTATTAGTAGAAGAGTGGTACTGGTAGCAGATGTACAATGAACATTGTGCAGAATGAATCTTGCGTTACTTTAGAGACGTAAGGTGTTAGTTTTGTTGTTTCGTGCAGATGTTAATTAATTGTGCTTTTCATTTGTAATACGAACGGACTTATAATTAAGAGCACAGCTTTCTATTGAGGGAATAATTTTAATTTAAATACAAAATTCTCTTCAAACTCATATAGTTAGTTCCGGTATCTCAACTCTAAATACATTTCAATTTTAACAACAATCTTCATTTAATGTATTATTTACCAATTCATGGGCTTTAAAGAATATTCATTTTGTGTTTAAAACCTGCTGAATATTATCTAAAAATTATTGGTATTTTATCAATCTTTATATATTTTTAAACGTTAATAAACGAAATATACAAACTTAAATATGTACCACAGATTTCTGGGTCTAAAATAAGATTATTTAACTAAACTTAAATTTCCGAAAGTGTACCATTCCGTTGAGTCGTTATTCTTCTTCAGTTTTTTCTAAAAAAAAGAATTATTTTTACATCCCGCTACCCTTGGTAAGGGAGGTATAGGGATCGTACTAGAAATCGCATATCGAGATTTTTATAAATGAACACGTTTTAAGGTCTGTGGGTGTGTATGTGTGTATGTGTGTGTGTGTGTGTATGTGTGTGTATGTGTGTGTATGTGTGTGTGGATCTTCTGCACACTCTAACTCAAATACTATCATTCGGAAAAGTTTTGAAACCATGTATTTCTACCTTATTCTAATATGAATAGAAGCTATTAAATTTTGGTGCCAATCGGATAACCAGAAATGACACTTTACTTGAAGCTCAAAATAGTTTTTCTTCAAAAAATTACCTTTAAAAGTTATTTTTTCGCAATTTGTTTTCATAAAATTTAAAGATTATTCATTTTACTATATGTATGCATTAATAGTTTTTGTATATATTTTATGGATAAATTTATAAAATAATATAAATATTATATTCCGGAGCTTATGCTTTAAACACAACTCCATGATTATACAGTTCAGCTCAAATGTATATAACCATTATGTAACTGACAGATAAATATCACTGCCAAAATTTCAAATTAATAATAGTAACTTTTTAAAAAGAAAATTGTAAATAGAACAATAGTTATATGAAAAGGAACTAAGTATACATAATTTTTATCAAGCGTCACCCACGGTCAATTTTGTGCCACTTAAAATTCGAAATATTTGGCGTTGATCGGGATCGAATTCGGTTTCCCAGATTCGCGACCACACTCAGGCACGAGGCCACGAGACCCCATAGGTATGTATTTATATTAATAAAAATTAAATGGCGGGAGGTATTGTGTTGATCACATCAGATTTTTGATTATAATAACAGAACGCTTTTTATCTTTTACAAGTGACTTAATAAAAACAATTAATAGTGTGACAAGTTTGATTGATGAAAACAGTACTGTTCGTTCACTGTGTTTAGCATTTGAATCTGAGAAAATGGGCGAATACAGCTTCAGCGATCCAGCTGACATGTTTTATTTTTGGTGGAGTTAGAGGCAACAGCAGCGCTGTAGTGAATTATGATTGACATCTGCCATCAGTTGTGACAGTGTGTCGTTTTTTTCCAAACAGAATACGTGATACAACAGAAAAGAAATTCATCTAGTTCCTCATCGAATGATGTAGAGAAAAAGATAAAAGCAGAATGAAATTTCTTTTGATTCATGAAGTCGCAATGAAGCGATGGCCGCCTATTTACCGAATACCCTGTATTTTCTTTTTTTTTAATACATTCAATGGTAAACTCTACTGTAATTTATAAAATAAATTTAATCTAACAATCAAAAGACAAACAACTAATTTTAAATCATAGTAAAAATTATTAATGAGTATTTATAGAATTTTTAAGTTGAATACTAGGTAAATGGCACATTTTCCAACATACGTAAAGTTTAGTTAAATTGTCTACATATTTTAAGGACATTCTATACGAATATGTCATCATAATTACCGATGTCTGCGTACAAAGTAGATTGGCACACACAGCAATGGCTAAATATGCCGGGATAATACGAGCCCAACCCCAAATGTATTCGTACCCTCTGAAATAAATATATTAACAACAATAAAAAATATTTTTTTAGGTTACAATAGTTAAGACTGTATATATGGGCATTTTTTTATATTTTATGTATTAATAAAATGTACTGGATTTAAATACAATGTCATTAACAAAATTTCTCATTTAAACAATAATCTACGGGCAAATATATGACAAAAAACAAGTCCTATTTTTTTCGTTCCAACACTTAATAATACAATATTATTTATTATCTATAAAACTGAGGGTAAAGGTAACTGACAATATACTCAATTAATTGCCATCTTAAATATTATTACTTTAATAAAAATTATTTGCGAATTATTAAAGACGAAAACATTTGTCATATGCAGACAATGGTTTATTTGCAAATGAATTATTATTAAACCCAAGATATTTTATTATAAGCAATGTATTCATGTTCTATACACTCTATTAATACACCATATCAAAAAATTTTGAACTGGAGTAATAATCATAGCATCCAGGAGTTTATTTATTTTTGTGTTTAATATAATTGTAGATGGTAATTTAATAAATAAATATAACTTTATAAATAATTTACTAAAAAAATAAAATTTAAAATAGTAATTAATTGAATATATTGTCAGTTTCCTTTACCTTCAGTTTTATAAATAATATTAAGATAAATATTGTATTATTTACTGTTGGAACTAACAAAATTAGCACGTGCCTATTGTCATATATTTGTCCGTAGATTATTGTTAAAATGATAAATTTAGGTAATAACATATTTAAATCAAGTACACTTTATTAATACATAAAATAAAATATTGCCCAAATATAGTCTTAACTATTAACTATCTAAAAATTTATTTCTTCTTGCTGTTAATATATTTTTTTCGGAGGTTACGAATACATTTGGTTGGACTCGTATCTATATTTATTTCTGTAATTATTTTTGTGAATTTCATATTTCTTACATGCATTCCACTAGGTATAATATATTTTCTGGTTATAAGTAATTCCATAAAAATTTCAATTTACATCCTATCGTTTAAGAACACGTAGATGCATTCATTATTCAAACATCAGAGTCTTAATTACTATTAATAATAAATATGTGCATATCTCGTTGCCCGCGAAAATGAGATTTTGAAATCCAATAACTAGCCCTCCACCACATAATTCCATATTCAAAAACTTGTTAAATAATTTACACTCGTTGAAAACCTCACATTTCCACACGTCAGCGCATATCACATTCCTGCGTATGTGCCAAGCAGGAGAAAAAAATATGTAAAACAGCTCCTCAGTGCGAACATTTGCAAGCAAACGCGTTTCCAATTTCGTTTGTCACGGAGGGAATGGACAGGACACGGCCGGCGGAACCGGAAGGAGAAAAAGGCCGGAACGCATTGCATAGCGACATTCCACTGGGCGCTGGCCTCACCCTACAATGGTGAGACAGTGGCGTGCAAGGGGTTTTAATAAATGAGTGACTGGATGTATTCCTATTGTGCGGAATTTCGAATATTTGACGAATAGAAATAACTAGAATTTTTACACCAAAATGCACTTAATTGTAGGCCTTCAAACATGTGCAGAATTTTTTATATTTAATTCACGGTGAATAGATATGTAAATACAACGTAACATACAATTTATTTAACAGAATTCAAAGAACTCGTAACTTCCGTATTTAATAAAAGTTCATTCTCATTTTTTCATTTCAAACATAATTTATATTCTCAAGACATGACACTACTCCATTGATGACAAATTCGAAATATAGTCTATTTTTCAACTACACGAAACAAATTTAAAACGCCTAGAAAACTGTTTACAACTAATTTAGATTATGAATAATGAATGAATGAATGAATGCTGCCGAATCTGTAATCTGTGTTTAGTGCCATGTATAACACATTATTTTTTTTTGTTATCACCATCAAATTATGTTGCTATGGGTTTGTTGAACGGTTGCTATGCGTTTGTATTGTGGTTGTTATGTAATAGGTAGTAAAAATATATTTACTGCCTAAACAGTAAAACTGACATTTCAGAGACTGTTCGCGCTGTTAATAATGTCAATCGGCAAAAAAATATTTTTATTTAATTGTTTACAATATTAAAATATATTTTATCCACGACTGTCAAATAATATACCCATAATTCGACCGTTTTTTATTAATTAATGATCTTACTTACTGTTGCTAATTAAATAATATTGACAGTTCGTGGAATAATATTATTCAATCGTTATGTCAAATTGAAATATTGCATTTCAAAGAAGAGTACAAACAAATTACTTTTAATGAGTAATTTTTAAGCTTAAAATGTAACAGAATAGTCGGTTTAAAATTTTCTGCTAAATGTCAAATCAATTCATAATTTTGTTATAACAAATACCTAGCGATCAACGCTAACTATGTTTATGTTTGTAAACAATTTTCTAAAATTTGTTAGGTTATTTTTAATATTATAATAGTACAGTCTGTTATTATTTGACAGTTGTGTAATGGCTATTACTCATGAGACTGAAGTTTGCATAAATTTTTCGTTACTATACATGCTTATCAGATGTTTTTTTTTAGAAATGTCGATATATAGAACGAACGCAAAGTGTCATTGTCGCTTTGTTAAGCAACAAAGTATCACTTACATTATTAATGCATAAATAACCTTTTTCTACTCTTGCTCTGAAAATACAATTTTCTGGTTCGTTTTTCATGCTGAAAGCGACTCTCTGCAGCATTAGTTTTCGCAGTAAGCTTCGATATCCTAGCAACGAATTTTACTTATGAATATTGTATGGAATGTTTGTTGTTATAGATACGTATCACAAATACAAAAATTGAATAAATGTCAAATTATTTAAAAAATATACATTTATTTCCTTAATTTTTCATCTTACACGAGTAGAAAAAATACTGTATATAACAAGTGTTGAAAGTCCTTTGTCGAGCACAAACTTTCGTTTTGGTTCGACAAAGAAACACTTTCAGCACTTGGTATACAAATAACTATTTCCTACACCCGTACATATTTTACTCACTCTTTTTTTCAAGCACTAGCGCGGTTTGAAAATTATAATCAGAAATTTATTTTATTACTGTAAATGCAGCCCTTGCCTCAGTGGTAACCTGAGCAAACAAGAAAAAAAATAGATTCCAAAGGGTTAAAGATTAGCATAGACCTAAGTTTCCATTTGAGTTTGAATGAAAATATGTCTGAATAGGTACCATAATTATGGTGACCATATGTACTTATTTAAGTAGGACAGTACTTTCTTTAGAAATGAAGTCCTACTGTCCTTACAACGGAGTAAAGTACATTAAAATGTACTACTTTTAAAAGTCATGGGACGACGTTAGTCGTGTGGTGCCAAAGTTGCTTTAGGTTGCCGCCACACAGCACATATCGCGACATCTCTCGTTAGAAAGAAGAACCATATACGTGCGCACAGTCTCTCTCATTAGACCATTTACCATGGCCAACTTCATTCAATTGCGCTTTACATTGAGAATAAGACATCTATTGCAAATTTTTGAAACTTTAAATTGTATTCTCTACAATACGACCTCAACATGACCTCTGCTGACATAAACATCTATAAAGCTAGCTGACCATATCATGGACTTGTAAATAATAAGTAATAATTATATTGTTGAGTTATCGTGAAGAAATTATCTAATGAGGAATGAAACATGTCCTTTTCTTCACAAAAAGTTTTATTAACACACATTTTGTGAAGTAAAGGATAAGTTTCATTCCTCATCTGACATGTAAATAATTTCACAGGCCAAATCGGACCTCTCACTTTAATAATGCGCACAACACCAGTGTAAATTTAACTGTCCTTTTTTTTCCTCAGAAAATTATGGTCACCATAACCATAATCCACTAAGAAGAATATTTAGACTAATGCAATCAGAATCCTTGCAAAAATATTTTGATTAACTTCGTAACCAAGACGGAAAAAGAGGTACTCAAATCTAGACAGGATTACATTCTGAGAAAATTGTTGTATCCGAGCGTAATCACATACTTTATATTACAACATTTTTACGACTTATTTCAAGGATATCATGCAAGGTACAAGCGCTGTAACGTCCTCAACTACTTCAAACACAATTTCCACTGTCAGCAACTACAGTCAAATGTCTGATATTTTCACAAACTTATTTAATTACAAATAAAGCAAACACACAATAGTAAAATATTTTTATGAATGCCTCTTACGTTCTTATTGTTATAAAACTTGTATTAATTAGGGAATATTTCACGAAGTTTGCGAGTTAAACTATGTATGTAGGTTCGTAGGTACTGTGTAGTAATCAGACACTATTCTATATAATGTTTACTATATGTTCACGTGAAACTCTTGCAGGACTTACATAGTTTGAAAACTGGAGCACTGAAGTTCATTATTAGTTACCTATTGTATGGAAGCTTATCAAAAGTTTCAATTGAACCAATAAAAAGACTCATAATTTGTATACACACTTTTGTGAAAGTCGCCTACAAAATGTTATGTGCACTTCGACATAAATTCTATTTTAGATTTTCTGACATTGGCTTTATTCTGTGTCGGCTGCAAACTTCAGATTTGGTCAGAAATTGGTAGAATTAAATAAATAAATAAAAATATATCATCACAACATTGCTGGCTGTGCCAATCTGCTATGTACATAGATATCGGTAATGATGATATTTTTTTAATCGTCGAGGCATGTGCCAGGCGTAATCTTACGGGCATTCATTACTGGAGTGAAACACAGGTGTCAGTTTTATGCCATTTAAAATTCGGAATTATTTTGGTATTGATCGGGATCGAACGATTGGGGATCTTTTCAAAGCATACTTAGGCCCGGTTTCATAAAACAATTTAATCTATGATTAAATTTTACTTCTGAGGTAAATTTAAAAATTTGAACAAATGAAATGCGAATTTTTTACAGCAATAAATTTAATGTCACAAGAACGTTGAAACTGATTCGAATTTGTTCATACAATTAACTGAACCTTTATGAAACCGGCCCTAAGTCAATTATTTGAATCAGAGATAATAAAAAAAATCTACCTTTCTTCCCGTTAAAGATATTTTTTTAATTCAATATACTCAAGTTTATGACTAAATATTAGAAAAATGAATGTTAAGTAACAGAAATTAACCAACGAGCAATTACACATTTATTAATAATTCTTATAGGACAAGGGTTATTTTTGTAATAAACTGATAATTTGCAAACGGAAAATCAATACACGTTGTAAAAACTGCAATCTAATAACTTGAGACTAAGATACATTTTAAGAAAAACAGTTTTACCTACCAATATTGTAGACAATAATAATTTTACAAAATTTGGGTTACGGTTATCAATATTTTATTTGAAATTTTATTTTGGATTCATAAATTTGTTTATTCTCTCTCAAAAGTGAGAGCAATTTGGCTTTTATTAAACAAAATGTCAGACAACAGAACAAATTCGATAAGTTACATTTTTACCACTCACAAAACTTTTGTATTCTTTCCGTTACACGTCTTTTGACTTCTGTAGAACTAACTTGCCTTGGTAAGCCTCAAATTCATTCGATATTTCTTTAGAATAATCAATATCTGTTATTTTCATTTGACAATAAATTGTTTATAACAAATAACATATCAAGGCCAACAAATTACGTAGAAATCACAGCATACTTAAAATTTACATCGCTAGCACAACGATAACGAATATACAAATATACGAGTACCTACCTATTGAATTCTTGAATTGTATGTTGTACGTTGTATGTACCATGGACATAATCAAGATTATAGCACTCGGGAAATTTATTCCCTTAATACATTAACTATTAAAAATAAAAATAACGGTTACATAGCGACAGAATTTCGCTTTCATTGGATAAACTTTCTAATATCCCTCCCTTTTGTAAAATAAATTAAGGGTAGAAGAGCATAAATTTTCATACGGGGTAAATGAACCCAATTTCCCTACATTTTCCACGTCAATGGTCAGCACCTCTCGATCAGAACAATCATTGATTCGAGATTCAAACGCGCGATAGTTATTTGATTTGATGTTAGCGCTTCCGGATCCAGCGTGCGTGGGATCTACCTCTGCTTAGTTGGCGTCTGTCGACTGTTTCTAAACTTACTTAAGGTGCGAAAAAGGTGAAGGCGAAAGTAGGTGGACCGAATAAAATGAAGGAGTTTTGATTCTCTGGACAAATCAGATATCAAATCAAATTTTTTACCTTTCTTCCAGATCCGTTTAGTTGAAGGGTGTGATTGAAATAGAAAGTTTGTTGGGAAATAAGATTTCAGGGGTTGACGTCCGAATGAAAAGAAATATTTAGGAGGGGCACATGAAGTAAATATGAACTTATAGAGAATGAAAAGTATACTGTATTTCAAAACACCGCTAAAATGGAACATTCATCTAAATTAACCGACCCCGAGTATATTGTACTCTTAGTTCTCCAGATCCCTATGTATAACATCTTGGGTATATAAAATATATAAAATGGCGAACGTTTAAATAATTTGAAATAAATATGTCAAATTTTGTTTTGGTTCTTTTGCCAGTGGCGGATATACAGGGTGGTGACCGGCACAGCCGAACATAGGACTTTAACATGTAAAATCAGACTTTCCTAATTTCCTGCTTCCCTAATTATTTTAGGTAAAATAGCTTCAAATAAAACTTGTAGGGCATAAAATTATGTATCAATAAACAAATTTAATTTTATGTGGCTTATAACGGCAGAAATTAAGTGTGAAAATGTCGAAAATCATCCCAAAAATATCTATAGCCATGGAATTGAAACAAAAAAATTTCAAATGTTAACGATTTATCTGTCAAGCTAGATTAATTTATTATTCTTATTATTTATAATTTCTGTTCAAGTGTACAAATATCAATATAAAGTAACAGATAATTGTTAATTGGAACAGAAATTAGAAATAATACCTAATAAAAATAAATTACCTTAACACGATAAGATAAATCGTTACACATTTGTTATTTATTTTGTCTCAATTCCATGGCTCTTGCTATTGTTGAGGTGTTTTTCGACATTTTCATACCTAATTTCTGCCGTTAAAAGGCATAAGAAATTATTTTTGCTTATTGATTCAGATGCAAAATTTTATGCTATACAAGCTTTCTTACCTGAAATAATTTGGGAAGCAGGAAATTAGGAAAATCTGATTTTACATGTTAAAGTCTTATGTTCGGCTGTGCCGGTCACCACCCTGTACAAAATTATAATAGAGAGAGGGGGGCGAAATTAAGAAAGACAAATTTTAAATATATAATATTTATTGTTTAAAACATGACATTTGAAAATATATTAGAAATTCTAGAAAAGAAAATATTTAAAAATAACATGTGAATATATGTGTCCAGAATAGCTTGTCCAACATGGGAATCTCGAGAACTATAAGAGATACGAAGTCGGATAAATTAGACAAAAGTTGCCCTATTAAACCATTGTAATGGTGTTGTTATTCGCAAAAAAAAAATGCATAGGTTACTAGATATAGGCGGAAATGTAAATATCTTCAAAGTGTGAAATAATACTGGATTTTAATTTGCACATCTTTAAGGCACTTTTTATGTTCTCTTTCATATTAGACAAATTTTCCTGGCCAGCCTCTATATACCGGGTGTAACGCAAAACGCGAGCCTTAGGCGTTGAACATTGGAAAACAGTTTTTCCTTGCGCAAAAGTGGCCTACTAATTTTAGACAATAATACTTCAAATAAATGTAGTAGAGAATTAACTTCTGCATCTAATTCAATAATCACATTTTACATATTTTGCATGTTTCGTAACCAAGGAAATTCTATTTAAAATTTTGTAATACGTGAATGGTAATAATAAATTTTTAAAAATGACAGGGGAGGGGGGCACGTACCATTGTGTCCCTCCCCTAAATCTGCCACTATCTGTTACCCAGGTAACACTATATGAATGTAAATTTCAATTTAAGTTAATTGGAGATAAAAATAAAAATTTCTATTGTAACACAGATTTTTTTTTATTCTAAGCCCAATTTCCTACAAATTTTAATTTTCTTGTAAATTAATAAAGTATTTTTCGCAACTACTACTTATAACATAATTATCATGAAAGCTTTTAAATGAAAAGAATGTTGTCAGTATTCATTTATGCATTAAGAGCTTCCTCTTTATAAAGTTCCCTTTTTTTATAAGAAATGTAATTTGTTCTTCATTAAATGCCGCAGTAATGAAGAAGGTTTTATTCTAAGTAAAGTTAAATTATAAAGTTGAAACTAACGTAGTTTTCTTTTTAAGTTTAAATTAATATGGTGTCATAATGCATAATAAGGACCTAGTATAGTATAAACTCTGTCGTTTGGTACAAAAGCCAACAACCATCGACTGGATGACCAAGTTAACAACAAATCTGGAATCTCAACGAGAATACTGGCTAAAATATTTAACTGAACCTAGTCTCATATTGCCGGAAATAAATGCAACATTAGAAATACAAAAAAGATTTCCATTCTCGAGAGAATTGAAAATCAAAAGCAAAAAATATATTCAATATATTCATGTTGGCGATTGCAAGATAAATTTCCGGAAAACGTTTCATTTTGCATGATGAAAGTTATTTTACTTTTAAGAATTCAGATAATACAAATGCAGGGTTGCTTTGAGACTATTCCTGATGAAGTTCCAGAAAAATCTAAGAAGAAATTCGAAAAGATATTCTTGTATGGTTGGCAATTTCACCTTTAGAGATCTCCCAGCCATTTTTTGTCGTTCAGTACTGGAAGTTAACCAATATGCATTTTTAAATAAGTGCATTAAGCAAAGGCTTATCCCTTTTATTAAAACATATCATGTTAGTAACAATTAAGTAATTGTTGCTATTTGGACAAATTTAAGTTCATCATATTAAACCAAATCTGTGGCAAATGTATTTGTCGTTGAAATCGTCAATACTTAAGAGAATGGTTTGGATAAAAGATTGACAATTAAATATTGAAGCTGAGTTTCAGAATCGCATTAAGTAATTTATCAAAAGTTGATCTTTGCCTTGTACAAAATATGGTTGAATGCGTACCAAAAAAAAATTGATCTCATTCGGCAAAATGGAATTATTTAGTAATTGTGTTTATTTCTCATAAAGAATCACAACTATAAGTTTAAAAATTTGGTTATAATGGTTTGTATTTAACTAAGTGTTTTTTATGGCCTTCAAATTTAGTCCCAAATTTAAGAGAAAAGGTTACCCCTGTACTAAAATATGAAGCGAAAATGCAAATAAATTATTACTGCACTAGAACTATTAACATTTTAAAAAATTCAGCATTAGACGTGCATACTTCTGATATGAACCTGCATTTAAAAAAAAATATTATTGAAAACTATTAGTATTTGACTTTGATTTTAATGGAAAAACGAGAAATGCTACTGAATTTTGGTTTTTCCATTAAAATCAAAGTCCAGTATTAATAGATTTCAATAATTATTTTTTTAAAATGCAAGTTAATATCGGAAGTATGTATGTCTAGTGTTTAATTTTTTAAAATGTTAATAGTTCTGGTAGAGTAACAATTTATTTGAATTTTCGCTTCATATTTTAGTACAGCATCACGACCATACGGTAATATTTCAAAATAACGGTTTCTATCTCCCGATCTTGGAAAAAATAGTACGTACACCTCAGGAAAGAATACTATATTTCCTTCGATGCTTTGGAGCCAGAGAGCGGTGTTGTATAATATGCTATTATGTAAGCAACGAATTATATTTGTATACCTTTCTTTTAAATGATGAAATGAGCCAAACCGGTGCTTAAACGATTTCAGCTCGGTAGCAAGGTATAAAAATAATCTTAACAAAATGCAAACAAACAAAATTAAAAAAATTACCCTGCACGAATAATTTCGTATAAACAACAAATAAATATTTAAAATATAATCGGATTATTTGAACAAACTTTTATCTCATGTAATTACAACTTTTGCCGTAGTGCAAACTCAATTAAACAAAAAAGCACTATCCTAACAAAACAACCTTACCACTAATTTTCCCTCTCAACTAAATTCCCTTGTCAAGGTCCTGGATTTATAAAAAGAGATAGAGAATAATACTACACATATGCTTGTATGTTGTGGGAAGGAGATAGCACAACAAGCGAATGTATGGGTAATAATCTTGTAGCTTGGCAAACGCTTTCAGCATGGCGTAATCACTGTAAACTGCAACGAGCATCACACTGAGCTTTGTAGGAAACATCCTCAATCCGGAGCTTCTGGCCCTCAATGAGGAGGTTGTGTACAGACCAGGCTCTAGGGGTTCGCGGAAATTTCATTATCTTGCACCATGTACAAATAACGCAATGTTTGACATTCATTATAATCGACTGAAAAAGAAATGAAACAAAGGAAATATTTACCTATGAAATTATATTTGGGTTGAACGACCTGGACACTAATTGGCCGGTTGGGGTCTGCATAGTATTTAGACTCTAGTCATCATCCATATTAAAAATAAATAAGAAAATTAAGCATTTACATTAAAATTGTATAATATGAACCCCTGTATTCAAATTATGTGTTTGGTTTCGTCCCAATTTTAAAAAAGAAATTTAAAATGCCTCGTCGCTACAGCAATGGCCATGACTTTATGACATAAAAAACAATACTATGTTATTCATGTCAAACAAAATGTGTAAGAAGTAAATTAAATAATAATTAATATTCGAATGAGGACCGTGTCTTTATCCTAAAGAAATATTATGGTGGAAATATATATCGGGAGTTTATTTTATCAGTAAACATAGGCTATGTCATTACCATAGTTACAGTATAATTTTTTTTTTTTTATTATTATTATTATTATCATACATATTAAAACTAGTCTTTACAGACTAACCATTAATTTATCTCTAATCTAAAATTAAGGTAAATATCGTCTCTAGGGTACACCCAGTGGTATTTCCTAGTTTTCCCTGGTTTCCTACATGGCACAGTATAAAATGATTAACAGCAATATATTAAAGCGTTTACATAGCGTAAACATAGGGATAATTAACATAGACTAAAATAAATATTAAATAATGAATTAAAGAAACGATAAATTATTTATTTATGTTCATACACTTAAGAACTATATTAAACTAGTGAGTAATTTTTATTTTAACTTAGCAAATACTCAAAATTGGCACTAACTTCCAAACAATATCCTAAACGGTTATAAAAAGAATTAATAGTGTGACGTGCGCCCCTGAGAGAAAATTATGCATGCGCCGCTACTGATAGCATGTTCGCGAACAATGACGTAATCCCTTCGAAAGAACGTACCAGAGCGATAATACAATCCCCGACGCGCTGAGACAGGTTAATTGCGCCGTGACCTCATTCCATTGTATACGGGTCATTGTCGCTTCAGAAGAATTCTAGAATGATAGGGGCTGTATAAATACTGTCGGGAGAACAGCGGGAAGACAGTCTCATATATACAAGTAACCAGGTATGAACTCGGTGATATAAATAAACTGTTTAACAGTTCTTAACATAAATAAATGTAGTTATATAAATGTGTTGTGATATAAATGTTAGTTAGATAAATAATTCGTACTGTTTAAGCATTTAATAATATTCTAAGTGTTTATAATTATTTAATCATAGTGTTAGTTGTTTTTATTATCTTTTATATTTAATCCTTAATTAATTATCGTTTAATAAACGTATTCTTTTAGTTAATAATATTTGCCTGTGTTTTACACTTCACCCATATAAATAAAAACGTTACAATAGCATTTGTTATTTGCTGGGAGTAACACTTTGTGAAGCTGCACTAATTCTGTTTTTTAATTGTTCAATGTTCATTCTCTCACCATTGTACACATTTTTTAAGTGTCCTCAAAGAAAAAAATCATTTGGTGCAAGCTATAATTATTACAGATTTTTCGAATTGGTGCTGGGCAGGGTCTGGGCTGATTATTAAATACGAGTATAGCAGCAGATACATCTGAAACTTATCTTGGGCTTATATTTGAATTATATCTGTTACAATAATAAAACATTTTGAAATGTGACAGTTTGACGAGTCTGACAACTATTCCCTATATTTATTCATAATATAAACGCTTCAATACATTGCTATCGTTTTGTAACTATGGTACTGAAACTACTCTATGTTTACTGATACAACAAACTTTCTGTATAAAAGAATACGGAATTTATTTTACACGTTTATAATATATAAAAACTAGAAAAAAGAAAGCAACTGCCATGGCTATTGCTACAAATTATCCGAATTATTACCTCCCGCTACCCTTGGTAAGGGAGGTATAGGGATCGTGCTAAAAATCGCATATCGAGATTTTGGTAAATGACCACGTTTTAAGTTTCCTAGAATCCATTTTTAACATTTTCACGATGATGTCTATGTGTATGTATGTATGTATGTATGTGTGTGTGTGGGTGGATCCTGTATACGCTCTAACTCAAATACTATCATTCAGAAAATTTTGAAACCATATACTTCTACCTTATTCTAATATGGAAATACCTCATTAGATTTTGGTGGCAATCGGATAACCGGAAATGGCAGTTTACTTGAAGCTCAAGATAGTTTTTCTTCAAAAAATACCTTTAAATGTAATTTTTTCTCAATTTGTTATTATAAAAATTAAAGATTATTCCATTTTCTACAAGTTTGCTTTAATACTTTTTCTATATATTGTATGGATAAATTTATAAAGTAATATAAAAAAAATCTGATGTGGCCAGCACATAACCTCTCGCCGTATATTTTACCTGGCTGTATGCATAAAGCAAAGAATATTTTTATAAATACAAATAATATATTCATATAAATCTATGACGTATAAACTTCTTTGTTATTCAATAATAGCATGTCTCAACATGAAGATATTTTACCATAAATTATGTTACAATAAATTACAAAGTAGAGTTTACCATATATAAATATTAGGCTGGTAATAGCAATTTTCAATTCGAACAACTTTGTTTACTTTCTCTTCATATTCTTCTAGTAAAAACATTAATTTTGGGCGGTCTAAAATGTATATATCTGGATTGTGCATCTATTCTTATATATCTTCTTTTACATTTTATTTTTTCATACTTGTTATATCTAAATAACCTTAATTCCCTTTAATAAAGTGACGGATAGATTGCACTCCGATTATTCTTATATCGATGTGTAATTTTGTTAATATTTACAACTTACTTGAGAAGAATTTGATAGCTTTTTCGCAATTCAAAGTTACTCTAGTCTACAGTACTGGTGTACATTGTCCCATAATGTTTGAAACAAATTTAAGTCCTTCAACCTAGACTTGTCATCTCCATAATAGTCACAGATCAAGAATTAAGGGATTCTCCAAATACATTTTTCTTTCATTACTCATTATTTCTGACACTGACATTTATCTGTCAGTTACAAATAATTTAAATTTGCAACTATTTTTCATGGCATCCTTTCGGTTGTAAAATTAATTACAACATTATTTTATATATTATATTCCTTTTATCTCTAAATCTATAAAATATGTATAAAAATATTTAAATGTATCAGAAAGAGAATTTATTTTTCTTTAATATTATCAAGAAAAATTTTCAAAAAATAATATTTAGAAGATTTTTTTCAAGAATCTTCTACTTCCGGTTGTCCAATTGTTACCAAAACCTTTTCAGATCTTACCATGAATGTCCGATTGGGAAATACGTTGTTAAACAAATTTTAAGTCTTATAGTTTTTGAGTAACCGTCCTTCCAACATCCCACACACACACATCCACACACACACACACACACACACACACACACACACACACACACACACAGACATCATCGTAAAAATGTTAAAATCGGATTGTAGGGACCTTAAAACGTGCTTATTCAATAAAATCTGGATATGCGATTTTTAGCATGAATCCAATACCTCTCTTAGCGAGAGGTAATTATATACATAGGTAAATGGCGGGAGGCACTGTGTTGGTCACCTCAGATTTTTTAAATTTCTTTTTAAAATTGTGATGAAACCAAACACGTAATAAAAAATGTAAAACCAGTTTTGTATGCAACTTTTAATTCTTTAAGACTTACAGTTTTCGCCGAAATATGAGGAGTGTAGGAAATTGCATAAAACTAAAAACCCAAATTAAATCCCTATGTTCACCTCTAACCACCAGTACCCTGTATATTATAGCATAAGTTGCAAACATTAACCTTTTTACCTCTCGCTAAGAGAGGTATTGCATTCATGCTAAAAATCGCATATCCAGATTTTATTGAATAAGCACGTTTTAAGGTCCCTACAATCCGATTTTATCATTTTTACGATGATGTCTGTGTGTGTGTGTGTGTGTGTGTGTGTGTGTGTGTGTGTGTGGATGTGTGTGTGTATGTGTGTGTGTGTGTGGGATGTTGGAAGGACGGTTACTCAAAAACTATAAGACTTTAAATTTTTTTAACTACGTATTTCCCAATCGGACATTCATGGGAAGATCTGAAAAGTTTTTGGTAACAATTGGACAACCGGAAGTAGAAGATTCTTGAAAAAAAATCTTTTAAATAATATTTTTTGAAATTTTTTCTTGATAATATTAAAGAAAAATAAATTCTCTTTCTGATACATTTAAATATTTTACAATATATTCTATAGATTTAGAGATAGAAGAAATATAGTATGTAAAATAATCTGTTATAATAAATTTTACAGCCGAAAGAATGGCCATGGAAAATAGTTGAAAATTTAATTTGTTTGTAACTGACAGATAATGTCAGTGTCAGAAATCCGAAGACATTACTGAAGACTTTTTCTGGGAAGTACATACATTATATTATTTCTTAATGTATTAATAGAATTGGAAACATTTCGAAAAATTAGAAGAGAACAAAATTTCTTCATCAAAAATGAATTTAAAATTAAACAATCTAAATATATATGGAATAGATATATGCGTAAGTAGAATTTTTGGTGTAGAGTGTAGGTATACAAGAAATGTTAAATACAATAGGGAGCGAGCAGTCATATGATTTTGTTGGCCTTGACAAGCAGATATGGGGGCCCATGTCAGAATGATAGCTAGTAATTATGTGTATAGATGTCAAATATCATAATTTCTCATTCTAAATTTAGTGATTTTCCAATTCCATGTGGAGCAGAATTAAATGTTAAATATCTAAGGCATACAAGTAAACTTTAAACTCCTGGTGATAAATTAACTACGTAAATTTAGAAAATCTTGAAATTTTTAATGAAAAATTCTAACATTTGACATCTATGTACATAATTACTAATTATCATTCTGAAACGGGCCCACACATTTGCTTGTCAAGCCCAAAAATGTAACATTACCGTTCGCGCCCTATACTTATGTAACCAAAAAAAGGAAGTGGCGAGAGGTATTGTGCTGGCCACAACAGATTTTTTTTATTGTAATGTCACGGGTTTCACATCAACTAGATATGCAAAGAAATAGAAAATCTGTTTTGACGTGACGTAGTGTCACTCACCGTTTATATTTTACATAATTCTAGTTTTTATTTTTGACCTATTATTTTATTTCCAATTGTCCTGGACCAATTTCGATGACAATCTTTCAGCAATCGTGGTGATTCGTAAACGTAATCTATAATCTTCGTATTAAGAAATAACTGTTGAATGACATTGTGGGCCGCTTGCAAATTAAGCTGCTGACTTGTCCTACAATTCAGATTGTAAATGGCAATGGCAAGCTGTTTGGGACCCACATCAATAGCTTATATCTTGATTCTGCCTAGTTGGCAATTCATGGATTAGGATTAGGGTGCCACATAGGACATATACGACATTTTGTGGTGGGAGAATATCAAAGAAATATTACGCATTTTAGAATAATTAACAATCACGAGAAAGAAAAAATACATTTCGTTATCCACGTAAAGGAATAACTGTCTTTGAACTATAAAACAAAATGGTATAATTAACACCCTAGAGGAAACAGTTGAATGAGATAAACTTTAAATAATAAACACTGTATCAACAAAGTTTCTGCTTTACTTCAAAATTAAAATAAAGGAAATTATTCAACTAGTTTTATAAGATACACTGAAATAACAAAGTGCTTTCAAATAAAGCAACAAAAGTAAATGAATTATTTGTCTTGGCCCTGACTTCAGTTTCAGATGTAATTAATTATTTACGTGCAAGAGAAGTAATGGAACTGATTACGACATAATTATGACATTTTCATAAAAAAGAAAAACTGGAGCTGAAAAAAGAAATGTCATAATTAAATTACACTTTTAATTTTATGGTTTTAAGAATTGTGTCTCAAGAATTTTTAATTTTTAGCATTTAATTTACATCTGTAACTGGACAAAGAGTAGGTACTTAGTATGCACCACGATACAGAAAACAATATTGTTTCATTACCTCTCTCTTTTTTACCTCTCGCTAAGAGAGGTATTGCATTCATGCTAAAAATCGCATATCCAGATTTTATTGAATAAGCACGTTTTAAGGTCCCTACAATCCGATTTTAACATTTTTACGATGATGTCTGTGTGTGTGTGTGGATGTGTGTGTGTGTGTGTGTGTGTGTGTGTGTGTGTGTGTGTATGTGTGTGTGTGGGATGTTGGAAGGACGGTTACTCAAAAACTATAAGACTTAAAATTTGTTTAACAACGTATTTCCCAATCGGACATTCATGGGAAGATCTGAAAAGGTTTTGGTAATAATTGGACAACCGGAAGTAGAAGATTCTTGAAAAAAAATCTTCTAAATATTATTTTTTGAAAATTTTTCGTGGTAATATTAAAGAAAATTAAATTCTCTATCTGATACATTTAAATATTTTATTATATATTCCATAGATTTAGAGATAAAAGAAGTATAATATATAAAATAATCTGTTGTAATAAATTTGACAGCCGAAAGAATGCCATGAAAAATAGTTGATAATTTAAATTATTTGTAACTGACAGATAAATGTCAGTGTCAGAAATAATGAGTAATGAAAGAAAAATGTACTTGGAGAATCCCTTAATTCTTGATCTGTGACTATTATGGAGATGACAAGTCTAGGTTGAAGGACTTAAATTTGTTTCAAACATTATGGGACAATGTACACCAGTACTATAGACTAGAGTAACTTTGAATTGCGAAAAAGCTATCAAATTCTTCTCAAGTAAGTTGTAAATATTGACAAAATTACACATCGATATAAGAATAATCGGAGTGCAATCTATCCGTCACTTTATTAAAGGGAATTAGTGTTATTTAGATATAACATGTATGAAAAAATAAAATGTAAAAGAAGATATGTAAGAATAGATGCACAATCCATATATACATTTTAGACCGCCCAAAATTAATGTTTTTACTAGAAGAATATGAAGAGAAAGTAAACAACGTTGTTCGAATTGAAAATTGCTGTTACCAGCCTAATATTTATATATGGTAAACTCTACTTTGTAATTTATTGTAACATAATTTATGGTAAAATATCTTCATGTTGAGACATGCTATTATTGAATAATAAAGAAGTTTATACGTCATAGATTTATATGAATATATTATTTGTATTTACAAAAATATTCTTTGCTTTATGCATACAGCCAGGTAAAATATACGGCGAGAGGTTATGTGCTGGCCACATCAGATTTTTTTTTCTTGTACCCAAAATAAAAGAAAAAAAACTAAATAAATAATTAAAAGAATCCGTTAAACACAACGGTGGTGGCATTATGGTTTGGAAGTATATTTAGTCTGGGCGAAAAAAAAAAATTAGTTATTATCGCAACAATCATAAATACCAAAAGTTACTTCCATAACTTAAAAGAAAATTTAAACCAAAATGTCGTAAAATTAGGTATAACAAACAATTTTAATGTCATGCATGTGAACAATCCGACAAACAATTCGCGTCTTGTAAGTGAATGGCTATTGTATAATACCAAAAATAAGCTCAATCATCCTCCACAGTCATGGGGTTTAAACCCGGTTGAGCAAGTGCAGGAAATTCTTGAAAGAAACAATAATATAACATTAAAACCAAAGAAGAATTCAATAAAGAAATTACAAGAGAATGGCAGAATATAACGCCATCAGTAACCAAAAATTTAGTAAAAAACTAGGAAAAAAAAACACTCGCCATATTTCACAAGATTTCAACATCTGAAAAATGACTCAGATGCTGAAATCTTGTTCAGCATGGCGACTGTTTTTCTAATTCTTTATTAGACATTTATTAAAAATTTATTAGAAAGGAAACCCAACAAAAATTATATATCTTTATAAAAAAATATATGATTAATTTATTTTTATTTTGGTTATCGTACGGAGACTTTATAAATGCTTTACCTTACAAAATAAATAATATATACACTATTTCCACGAATTGATGCCCACGTTATCAATTTTTGCTGCAAGAATTACTTTACTTTTATTTAGCATCTTTGTCGTACACATTACACATATGATATATATGAGACTTTTATTCGCTATCTCATTATCTTACGAGTTACAAAGGAGCATATACTATCTTCGTTCAACCAATTAGTTTGAGAGGTGGTTGTTTCTTGGCTGAATTAATGATGAAAGTATAACAGTTTCTGGATATCAGCCACTTTATTATTTCAAACTCTACAGTTTCGACCCCACCTGGGTCTTCTTCAGGAGCTACATATAAATATACAGTTAAAAATAATTTGTACAAATTTGGTAACATAAAAAGCAGAACTTACATGAAATTTATTTTAAGTGTGATAATGCATAATAATAATGTAAAAAATGTTTATAAACAACATGTAAATAATCGTGTAAGTGTTAAACATGGTTTAACACAGTCGTCGAAATAATAAATCAATAAATATAAACCATGTATGAAATATACATAGAATATAAATACGTCAAAAATTTAAAAAATATAAAATGTCATTCAAACTAAGTAAGGTAGGGACCTGTTGAATTGTTAAAGGTTGAAGGCTAAGTCAAGGTTGTACTTTGCTTTAAACCGAATTATTTATTATTCAAGTCATTCATGTGGTGAAAGGTGATTTTGGCATTAATAATTTGTTTCGTTGTGTGTTGGAAGCTTCTTTAGTTCCTGTTATTTTGCTATTGCAAAGACGGCGTTTCTAAGATTGTCTACAATTATTGCAATAGACTTTTAGACAATAAAAGAGGTATATTTCAGCCATTATACTTATACCGTACTTATTCAATTGGTTTATTTTGCTAAAAAACTATTTATAATTAATAACAAAATTGACACAATGTAGGTTATATTATACTATTCTCGGTTTTGACATTAAGTCAACTACAAACATTTTTGTATCACACTAAATCATATACATTAAAGTCTGTTTCAGGCGGTTTCTAGTTTTTGTAGTATAACCAACTCATCACAAATTATTATTATTATTATGATAGTAATTTTTCTAATACTTTCATAAAAATTAAATAGCAGTAATTTCACAAACTGTAAAAACTAATACGTCCATATACTTCCAGCAAAAACAGTAAAGATATCTCTTACTTTTTTCACCATAAACAAACTCTTACTCATTATGATACGATCGTCCTCACATAATGATTGTTATGACAGCAATTTTTCCAATAGAACCCTCAGAGCAAAGTAACAATCCCGCGCAATTCTCCATTAAGAAGTAATTTTTCATCACTGAAATGGTTGGAATTGCAACAAAACGACTTCTCGCTGAAATCAGTACATCAAGTGGAACACAATCTTCATGTTGTTTCTTGTCAGCAGTCGAAGGGTCAGAGGAAGAGATTCATTGTTATTTTACTTCACTGAAAGTTGTAAAATAGCGATGATTTATCAAAAGAGAATTCTAGCCGAGAGTAGCTGCTTTAACAACGTCTTTGTCTCGTAATCAATTGTTCTCGAACTCAGAATGTGTCACCTTTTATTAAAGCCGATTTCCGGCAATTAAGAGAATAATGCCGAGGATTTTAAATTAGTTTCTTCATTAGTATTCGCCTGATAATTAAAACGTGATTGTGTTTTTTAAGGATTTTTCAATCGAATTGATAATTCGGAGGAACAGTGACCCAAGAAAATAATTATTGAATAATTCAAAAAATATGTACTTAAGGCTCTATCACACTCCAATAATATCTCTGACTCTTTTTCGCTGACTTATTTTGTATGACTAACTTGATCTACCATACTACAAGTTCGAACAACCGTTATCTCCGACTTTTAATGGATTTTCATATTTAAAGTTGGTTATGATATGATTTCTTTAATTACAACTATTTCAGATTTGTTTGACATAATAAATTATTGGAAGTAAAGTGAATCAAACCGATGGAAAAATAATGCAATTGTATGCAAGCATAATAATTTTAACAAATCTTGGAGCTCGCCTATTTCTGCCGTTTCTGCAGTTATATTTTACTCCATAAAGTTACATTCCTGAAGTACTTGAGATGCAGTTGTGCATGCGCAGTAGAGAAGTCAGCGATAAATAGTCAGAGGAAATTTGCTTTCATTTCATCCGATAACATTTCATAAACAAACTATGCAAATTGCACTCGACACTGACATCTTCTTCAGTTTTTCCCATTTGTTAGGGATCGCTATTTTTATTTTCTTCTTCCACTTATTTTTGTTTTGCGTGTCGTCCTCTTTCTCTCAAGTCTTCCGAAATACAGTCCTTCCATCTTATATTTGGTCTTCCTTTCTATTACTAAACTATTCATTTTTCTTGCAATATATTCATCCTCATGACATGTTCAAGCCAATGTAATCGTCTCTCTTATATCTTTCTAGAAACATTACAGTCATTTCCCTTATTCTTTCATTCATTTACTTTTTATTGATACTGACATCTGTCAATTTGAATTACCTGAATATATTAGCAGTTTCCATGGTTAAGTTAGCACAGAGGTGACGGAAGGTAAAAAGAAATTGTTAACCAATTTAACCTTCTTTGTAGCTCATAATTCTCAAGATAGCAATGGTGGTCCATTAAATATGAAAAGTATGTATACGATTCAAATTTTCATGTTTTGTAATTTGGGCAAATTGCCCTTTTATATTTAATACCTTTCCGGAAGTTATCACATCAAATATAAAACCTTTAAGCGTTATTTAAAAGCTGCTGTAAACTGCTGCTAAAATATATGTACCTAATAAAAAGAATTATTTTAACAAAATCTGAACGTTTGGGCCATTAAAGACAGGTAGCGTTACAAAGTTTTTAATAGCTTATCGCCGACGTATAAAGCCTTATGAAAGTCAGTTAATAAATTTTTGAGCAAAAAACTAAAAGGAATTTACCCTACCAAGCCGGGGGAGACCATTAGGATGATACATTACTCACGTCATATTTTTATCATAAATATTCAATCTAGTTGCGGGAAAATAAATTAGGAAATCCTCTATTATCGGCAGTTGTCACGTTGGGTCATTTGTCTTATGGCTTCTCTTTTTACTTGAAGAATTACTTATTTCACAGCAGATTCATTTTTCTCTAGATATTAATCGCATTTTTACCTCCCGCTACCTTTGGTAAGGGAGGTATAGAGATCGTGCTAAACATCGCATATCAAGATTTTGGTAAATGGCCACGTTTTAAGGTCCCTGTAATCCAATTTTAATGTCTGTGTGTAACTCAAATACTATCGTTCGGAAAATATTGAAACCTTGTATTTCTAGCATATTTTTACATGGAAAGATGCCAATAGATTTTGGAGTAAATCAGATAACCGAAAATGGCAATTTACTAAAAGCTCAAAATAGTTTTTCTTCGAAAAATACCTTTAAATGTTATATTTTCGATATTTATGTTATATAAAAATTAAAGATTATTAAATTTTCTATAGGTTTGCATTAATAGTTTTTCTATATATTTTAAGGATAAATTTATAAAACTATCTATAATTTTAATCCCGGAGCCTACACTTTAAACACAACTCATACATGTGGTTATACACAATTCAGATCTCAAATGTTTGTAACTGACAGATATATGTCACTTTCAACAAACTAATCATTGCAAATAAAAATAGTAAATGGAACAATAATTATATGGAAAGGAACTTAATACAGTTTCCAGCATAAGTAAATATGTAAAAATATAGGTCAGATAATAAAAACACATATCATCACGGCATATTACCCATTGATGGGTGAGCCAATCTGCTTTGTATGCAGATGCCGGTAATAATGATGACATATTTGTTCCGTGCAGGTGTTTACCAGGGGGTCACTTCACGCGAATCTTGGGAACGGGTTCGATTTCGACCGACGCCAAATATTTTAGAATTTTAAATGACACAAATTGACTCCTGTGGTGCATTCTCCACGCCAGCAATGTCAATATAGGTAAGTATATAAATAAATATATCATTACGGCATATTATCCATTGCTGGGTCTGCCAATCTGCTTTGTACACAGATTTCAGGAATGGTGATGACGTATTTGTACCGTGCGAGCGTTTACAAGGTGTCACCTCACGAGCACTTATTGCTGGCGTGGAGAGTGCACCGCAAAAGTCATTTATGTGCCATTTAAAATTCAAAATATTTGGCGTCGATCGGGATCGAACCCGGTATTTAAATTTAATTTAATTTTAAAAATTTACATGAATAAAAATTAAATTAAACGGGATTTATTGTGTTGGCCACATCAGATTTTTTGTTTTAATTTAAAGACGCGTGCTTAACGACCATATGCAACCGATAAAATGACGAAAAATGAGATGGTTAATAAGATTCATAACTGCATTGAATCAAAAATTAAAAACCACCTAATTATTGATTTTGATAAAATCTTTTATTCACAATCATAACAGTAATGTGTAGATTTACAACCTTTTAGAGGTTGGGAAATACGTCATTCCTAATCTCGTTTTCTATTGAATTGAAAATTTCTTACGTTTCACTTCCTTATTCCACCCCAAGAATTCCTCAAACAATTACCATCCCCTTTCCCTGATGGTGCTAAACCGGGACATAATTCCGTCTTTGTGGGGCTTATCCGATTATCCTGCCCTTACCCTTAACCCAGTGACACGGACACAGGAACCCCTCGCACTGAGGCAGTGTCAACCCCTCAGGAAGGGAAAGTCGTAGAGGAAATTTGTCTTAATCTGCAACGATGAAGGATTGCCACCGGACAATGTACATAACTCACTGCAAAGGGAGGAAGAGGAAGTTGTTAAAAGGGGGATGTTTCCGGTGGCCGGAAGGGCGGGAAGTTTAAGAGTTTTTTGTTGGTTAATAGTAATAATTAAGGGAAGGCGGATACTAATAAATTACTTATATATAGCTGGAAAATTAATTTTGTCGTGTTTTTTTCATACTGATATGAATAATTTCCAGGAATTATCAGCATTATGATGTATTCTGTTATACAAAAATAAATCCCATTTCAATTTTAACCTAAAGAGATTTTGCGTGTAATCAGGTTAAATAACCATTATGACGATAAGTGTAAACATTTAATTAACTGTGATTAGTGAGGAGATGACAAGCATTGTTTTCTCTCGGTTTATGGATTATTTTACAAAAAAATACTTTAACTAAAAATGCATAGATACCAGCCTAAGAACCAACCCACCAATATTTACCTTTTTTACATGAGAAATTGTTTTTCCATACCACTTGCAGGGTAACCATAGTATCCTAGATCAATAATACAAACAGTAATTTCTCAAAGAAACTCAAATTTCCATATCCATATATTTTATTAAACTCCAGAAAAATGTTAACTATGGATTCACAATTTAATTTTTTCGCCTAATTTATAATGACCTGAGTTGTTCCGCTGATGTGAAGATGTCAAACATTAATGTAGAAATGAATAAATTACATTATTAAATATTATTTATTCTATTTTTTTATTAAAATACTTATCGTTCAAACTTCGAAGAGATAAATACTAATTATACTAAGAATAAATAGACAAAAGATGCGCATTTTTCATTGAATTTGCGAATCAAAGCTATAAAGTTACCAACGTTTTTTATTGAGAGACACTCGCGAGATTTCTCGCTTCTCGCAGTTCTTATATCAATCTCGCTTCGAATTTTTAACCGCAAATTCGCTCTCGTTCTCGTCAAAATGCAACGGGACGAGACGAGATGCGAGAGTAATCTCACCTTGTCGTGCATCTCTATAGTTATTTATATTTAATACTTAGCAATTTCAAAAATAATACAATCCTTCCCTGGCTGAATATTAAAATTCGTTTAGAATTATATTACTTTAACTTACAACTTCATATTTAATGTAATTTAAGGATTTTACAGCAGCAATTATACTGTTTTATATTCTAAAACCCTTGCATTACGATAGCATCATTATTGCGACAGGCATAAAATTTAAACGAATATAAAAATAAAAACTGCTTATGAAATTTTCTCATAAAACATTATATTTCTCTAATTAGATATTTATCAGTTATATGAGCTAGTTTCGGCTCATTTTGCCCAGAAAAACCAAAGCGGTAGTTTAAAATATTTTTCCTGTTCAATGAATGTGAAAATGAATTGAATGCAAATGATTTTAAAATCTTTATTAAATTTAGTGTACGTGCCAATTATTCGTGCCTATTGTAATGTTTATTTATTTGGGTGACGTGTTTTAAAATCAAAGAAATATTATTAATTAAAATAAAATTTTATTAAGTAATAAATGGTTAAAATAAAGATAATAAAAGTAATTAACACTATGAATAAATAATTATAAACATAACTTAAGGCTAAGAATATTATTAAATACTTAAACACTAAGATTATTTATTTAAACAATATTTATTTCACTATATTTATTTATATAACTACATTTATTTATGTTTAGCATTCGTAGACTATTTATTAATATCACTTTCGGTTCATTCATGATACGTGTCATATCCGTGACTGTCGTCTCTGACGGGTTTATAAAGCACAGCGTCCTTCTGGAACTTTCCGACGCGACAATAACATCGAATACAAAGAATCAGCTGACCCTAAGTAATTAGACAGGTAGTAACGCGTTTACAACGTCGATGATTGCGAAGATTGTATCATCGCTCAGCACGGCATCATTCTGGAAATATTCTACCAGTGCCGGCGGTCACTTACTCTTAGTCAGGGGCGCACGTTACAATACAGTATGTGCAAATAGCCTCATCGTAATTTTATAATCCCAAAGTAATTTTTTGTTCACAATGTCATGCCCTATCATAGTTAAATGTTGTAGATATTGTATTTCCCATTTTTTAAAACGAATATTACATATATACAAGGTATCAAAGTTTTGCCTTTTGGCTGTACAAAAAATATACGTAAATTACTAAATAATATTTATGTGTATGTATGTACAAAGCTCCCCTAAAAACTAACAAAACCTTTCCCGTAGTGCAAGTTTGATGTAGTATTTCCCGCTAAAACTACCAAAAATTAAGTTAATATGCACGCTCCGCTCTTAAATTAGCCCCAGCGTGCTTTCACCATCATACAAAAATAAATTCCAGCGCTATTCTCTTACACAACAAAATGTAAAAAGCGATTTATTTATACAACCTTGGCAGCCGACATCACGGCAGAGCACAGGCTGCGGTGCGGTATAACAGCCGCACCGCGCAATGAAAATAAACAAAACACATGGAACAGCGAAATTGATATTCCTCACATATCAACACACTGATGCCGCAGAGGCTGTCGCATTACGGCAATGTGGGAAGAATGAAATGAACTGATAGAAAGACGATTTGTTACTGTATAATGTCACAAAAGATACATACAAAACCATTAGGTACTATTGGAAGAACTAAATAGTTATTTATTCTACAAGAGAGGTAAATAATATTTACCAGTCGAGGTTTGGTTGTTTGCCACCATAACGTAGCTGTTAATTAAGTTCGAGACTGGTCATATGTATTTATCGAGTTGCATTTTTTCCACACCAGATGATTTATTTTTTACCTCATTATTTTTATTGCTAGGATAGGAATAGGTCACCTCATGCAAAACAGATCGACGTATCAGTAAACGAAACGTGTAAGACAGGGGTGTTCAACCTTTTGTACTACGCGAACTATAGCTACTTTTACATACCAAGTTATTTTTAAATAGACTATAACGCACAATACAATTTTATATGAAACATTTTTCTCAATTTCTAATAGTTACGAAGTTAAAAAGTCTCATTTAATCGAAGTCGTAATTCTTATAGTTTTCGAGATAACAAAGGTAAACATAAAAACTCATTTTTCACTGCCTTATATCTCGGATTAAGTATTTTTACTCATTTTGGACAGAACTATAGGGCGTTAAAATTTGTTTACCCTGTTTTAACACCCTGTATAATAAATTTAAATAAACACTATTGTTCATTATGAAATAAATCAATTTGGGATTGCCCTGTCTTCGCAATACTTTCATTGACTATGTTTATCTCGCAGTGACATAATCCGCTTGAAAATCTAGTGACTTAAAACTAACTCTTAACTCCAGTTCGTTTATATCGTAGGTATGTTTTAAAGTGACTACAGGATAATTAGCGTTTATCCACTGCTGTTAAATAAGGACAGATAGAAAATTTTGCGGATGACTTACTATAATAAAAATAACAAAACGCTCTTGATCTTGAAGCAAACCTCGAAACAAATAGTTTTTAGAAGTTTTGAGTGTAGTAATATATATTTTTAATAATTATTTTCATGTTTTTAAAAAAATGTTGAGGTTAATCCATAGCCTTAACCGTTTATCTCGCAAAATTTCACGTAGGTTAGTTAACTCAACCCATTATTTAAGATACTTCACTTAGCGCTAAACTAACGTGTTTATCTCACACGTTTAACCCGCTTAACTCAAGCGGGTTAGTATTTAAGTGGATAAACTAGTGCGAGATAAACGTAGTCATAGTCAGGTTGGTATGATAACGTAGCTAATGCTAGTTATAGAATATACTAATATGTTAAATCAAAACATTTCTCGAATATCGTCTCGCAACAGTTGACTTAAGAATCTTTCGATACCACATATTCTTAATAAGAACTCGATTCTCCAGAAAAGTATTAAAATTTCTTAAATTTTGTGATATTTAAAAAATTAATTAGGTATTTTTTTCAATATTTAAAGAAATATATCTGCATATAGACTGCACTTTCAGTACGTCGTATATTATACGGTCTTGAAATTAGAAAAATTAATACTTACAATATTTAAAATTTAAGAATATAAAATAGGTGGACATTTCGAAATTAAAATGTCTCATACGTTGAAAATGACAAAGCAAAAAACATACAAACGTACAAAGTTAAATTAACTAATCAAATTATCTTTTTTATGAACACAGCAAATTTGTTTAACCAATATACGTGATTTTTCGCACACAAAGCGTACGACTCAATTAAATTCATGTTAGGATTAACAAATTTCATCCGTGATATGCTTTGATCTAAAAAAGATTGTCATCATAACAAAGCCTCGTATCACAGCAACCATCTGGCACAGATGGCAGCACTACACGGCGTAAAATCGAAGCGAACAAACATTAAAATTTCGGCTCATTTTGCGATCAAACAGATTTCCTCTTAGAAAGGCGGCTCATTTTGCGAGAAATAATTATTCCTCTCTTATTCCAGCATTTGCGCATGCGTTTGTTATCCACGCCTGACGTCGCCCAGCGCAACTGTAAATTAACTTTTCACCTAAGGTGGTTGCGAATGCAGTTTAATTTAGTTTGTTTGAAAAGATAAACAGGGAATTGCACTAAATAACGCAACTCTCTTCGCAGTTGGCTTTGTTATTTGTATGCGAGTCGTGGTATTTCTCTACCACCTCAGTGCGTCTCAAACAAACCCCCATTGTTTTACTACGGGAAACAAAAATTATTTTGTAATACGAACAACGATAGTTAAATGCTCAACATGGACTTAAATCAGTCATACTGAAGTGAAACATCTTCAATACCAGAATTCCAAATATTACAATTTTTACGTATTCCTCTTCCTTACAACCATATGCAGACTTGATTATATTTTGGTTATAATTGGTCAACCGGAAATACCCTCGTTTGAAGATTTTAACAGTTTTTTTTTTTTGAAAAAACGTTATCAAATATTATATTTTGATACTTAATGTTATCATAAATATTAAAGAATATTTTTATTTATACGAATTGATTGCATTTTATATTTCATATTATTCAATGGATATAGTTAAAGAATTATAAAGGAATTAAATTTTATAAATCAGCCAGCTATGCTATAACTATGAAAACGGCTACTATATTAAGACAATTCTAACTGACAGATGTCAGTGTCAATGAAAAGAAAGTGAATGTGGCAGAGATGAGGATGTTGAGATAGATGTTGGGGAAGACACGGAAAGATAGAATAAAGAATGAAAAAATAAGGGAAATGGCTCGATTGATAGAAGCTTCTAGAAAGATATAAAATGGAGATTACAATTGGTTTGAACATGTCATGAGGAGAGATGAAGAATATATATGAAGAATGAATAGCTAGTAATAGTAGACGAGTGAAACGGAGGAAGATTGAAGATAAGATGGAAGGACTGTATTGCGGAAGACTTGAAAGAAAAGGAACTAAATGAGGACGACACACAAAACAGAAATGAGTAAATGAAGAAAATAAAACATAGCGACCACTAACGAATGGGAAAAGCTAAAGAAGAAGATGCCAGTGTTAAGTGCAATTTGCAAAGTTTGTTTATGAAATAATTTTACTGGAAATATAGGATCTTTTGTAAGAAAATTTATGCATGGAATTTGTACATAATACAGAGGATAGATAAGGTAATGTGCTGGCCACATCAGATTTTTTTGAAAACAATCCGATGTATCATAAAATAGAAGCCAGGAAACTTTTCTTCGGCAATAAATTTGACATTTAGAACAAATTGTAACAAAATACCTAAACAAAACCCTAAAATCTAAATCTTATATAATGATCTCATTTAGTCCGTATGCCATAGGTAGATTGCACAATCAGTGTCTTTATAATACGCCTAAGCTTCTTGAGTAGGCAAATTGTAAATTCATGAATTTTGGTTTTAATTAGCTTGAATATTTATTTTTTTGATGTATATGATACATCCTAACTTATATTATGTTAAGGTATGTTTAGTAAAATTATAAGAGAAAATGTCCAAATATTTATTTTACAATTCGCCTAGTCGTTCAGGCGTATTACAAAAATCGCGTTTTAACTTTCACAACCGCACATCTCAAAATATTTTTGATTCGTATGGTATGGCAACTATACGATTTTATGCAAAGGGGCTTATATAATACAACATAACAATAATGTTGCATTTACCGAACAATGGTGTAGTAGGTACGTAGATATCGCTACGGGCAATATGTTTATACGGGTATTTTCATTAGGCACCAATACAGCTGAAGTAGATACTCGTTTTATACGTGTAACAACCTTTGATTACAAATGTAACCAAGGTAGCAACAGGGAAACTCAAATGTAAACAGCACTATACTAATTAAAACAAAGCGAGAATATAATGACATGTTACTAAACATTTACATTTTGTAGTAACTACGAAAAAATAAGAATATTCTGACAGACGGTTAAAATGGCAAAACCAGAAATTTGTTAACTACTGGATAGTGTATGTTAATCTTCGCATGTACCCGATCAGATCGACAGAGATAGTGATACATAATTCCAATTTGTTGTCTTTATTTTCATTGTCATTCGTTTGACAGGTATGACAGCTTCTTGTTATCGTTATTGTAATTATTTTAATTAATTTATGTCAAATTTATATTTTTATGTGTTCTAATATCGTACTAGTATTTATTTCACGTTTCACGATTAAATACATTTAAACACAACTTTTGACGTGACTTTCACAGATGTGATATAGCCAGTGTTATGAATATCAAATTCAATTGTCTAAATTGGACCTATATCTTTACCCACAGTTCCTGTATTCTCTCTTAATCTGGCCGGCGGGTACACAAGAAATACATGTATCGGTATAACCTTGCTCTATCTAGTAGTTAACAAATCCTTGGGCAAAACTAACGGGAAAATATTTTTAAATACTTATTTTTGCACTCATGCATTGAAATATGTTATTCTGCATTGCCTCAGCAACGTCCGAAACGTTAATTTCTCAGGTCTCCACCAGATAAGTGACCGGGAAATTTTGGAAAAAACACTCTCCTATTTCCTAAAGCATTTCTTAAAAAACTAAATTTATAATAATAAAGTATAGTTTCTCAAACATTCCTTCGCTTAATAATGATAAGAGAAAATAGTGAAATATTGAATGAAATTTAATTTTAAAATAATGAATTTAGTGCATTTGGTTCACAATATCACAATGTTGGCAACAATTTCTGCTCGGCGGAAGTCGGCATAAACAACAAACGTAATGCAAATTGTAACAAAATAATAAGAAAATTAACAAGTTCATTATGTTTATACTATATACAAATGAAATACTTGGTAAGTAATAACTAGTTATTTACATACCGTGATTAACACTATAATACATAAAAATTAACATTAAAATAATTCGAATTTAAATTGTACACATCATTCTGAAATTAGCTACATAGTAGTGTCTATGATTAATGTGTAATAAAGTTTTAATAAATAAAATTATTTGTACAAAAATTACTATTTATTAGTTTTATACTTTTCGTACAAAATACATTGTACAAACCGCGTGCGTAAACTTGTTTCCCGGAATCATTCCCGCACTTGGTATGTACATAACAATTTCGTGGCCGTGTCCCTGAGTGTCTAGTCACGCATCTGGGGACCCGGGTTTGATCCCGACCGACGCCAAAAATTTCTACGAATTTAATGGCACAAAATTGACCCCTGTGGTGCACTCTCCACGGGAACTATAAATGCCCGTGAGGTGACGCCTGGTCACACCCAGCAATGGATAATATGCTGTGATGATATATTTATATATTTATTTATTTACGTTACGGTAAACAAACTCTCTTAATTAAATTCTGGAATATTTCGACTTTATTTAAACAGAAATAATGTTTGAAGACGCTAACATGTTTACCTCTCGTTGTTCAGGTGAAATTAGTTTGTGATTTATTTACATGAATTCTTGTTGAGTAATTAAAATCTTAAACACCTACAGCTCGCATTTACTTATGAAATATAAAGTTATGATAAGACGCTAATTAAATCAGGCTTTCTAACTTCAAGTTACGATATAATCTCCTTAGGATCCATCTGGACAATGAACTTTCTGTATTAAATATTGTAGAGATTACATACTCATGTAACTTACAACAATGTATATTTTTAGCCAATATTTGTCAGCCTACAAAGTAGAAATTTAATGGAATAATAAATCACTAACGCCATAAACGCTTTTAAAGCAGAAATGTAGTTAATTTTGTGCATATCCGTATACATTGAAATACATATTTTCTGGCTTCTATGGAAATATAGACAATATAGTAGCGTGCGTAGACTAGACGCCACTGAGTATAGCGTGCGCTGCCGACACCACTGAGAGAAGTTACAAAAAACATCGGGCGGCTGAGGCGAGCGAGCACCTATGTAATGTTATTGTTTAAATAAATAATCTTAGTATTTAAATATCTAATAATATTCTTTAATTAGTGTTTTATAATATTGATCATTATTTTTATTATCTTACTTCTTACTCATTTATCGTTTAATAAACATTTAGTTTAATAATTAATAATTCTCTAATTTTTACACTTCATCCAAATAAATAGGTGTTACAATGTGAAATATAAAAAAATCGTATAGGTATGTTATATAAACGGCAGTTAATCTGTTACATTTTTACCTTATTAGAAAAATAACTAATGGCGTCTCCACCATAGTTACAAATTAGAATATAGGAGATTTAGATTAAAAATAGACCCTTAAACTGTATTTTAAAGGCTATGAAAGTTTTAAAAAAGTTATTAATTTTTAAAATAATCGAGTTTTTAATACCATTTTTTTGTTTTTATTTCTTAAATTTAGCATTATTTGTTCTCTAAGATCTCTACATAGTTTAAAACTTTCTAAATTGTCGTTATTTACATTTATCCGTAAAAACTCAGTACTCCGAAAAAATCGTAGAAAAAATACGCTGTATAACTAGAGTGGAATGTCTATGATCTACATGCGATATGGACATCATATCCACTCTTGTTGTACAAACTACTATTTTTTTATTAATATTATTATTAAATTGCTTTTTATCCACGCATATTTTAAATTTTTGCCTACAAGAATTACATATTTTAGTATTTTTAAAAAGATCAATTTATGTAATTCCAATTATTACCGAAATCCACTGTTTGAGAACAAAATCATTTCTATATTACGTCACAGAATATTAAAAACAATATTACGGCTTAACGAATAACAATAAAGATTTTCTAAAACTATAAATCGCTTTCAGTTTCAAATAGTGGAGAACCACGTTCTTAGTTTGTCATATTTTTAACAGCAGCTGGACGCCTTTATTTTTTCTACTACTATTTTTTCCCATAATGAATTATTATTTTGAGAATGAAAATAAAAAATCTGTTATGGCCAGCACAATACCTCTCGCCATTTTCATTTTATGTTGCATAGGGCGCGAGCAGTCATGTGGCTTTGTTGGCCTTGGCAATCAGATATGGGGCCCGTGTTAGAATGAAAGCTATTAATAATGTACGTAGGTGTCAAGTACCATAATTTTTTTATTTAAAGCATCATTATTTTCCAAATCGATGTGGATTATTTTCCTCGACAAGTATATTCCATACTATTGATGACAAATAAACATCAAAATATGTAAATAACTACTAGCCGTCATTCTGACACGGATCCTCCTATCTGTTTGCCAAGACCAACAAAGTCACATGACTGCTCGCGCCCTATAAGTAACGAATTTAACATTTCTTGTACATACAAATAATTGAAATTGTATCTCTTCTTTCATTCTGTCAGGAATTTTGTCTTACTCTTCTAATATGTTCAAAGTTCTTCAAATTCATTGACAGTATTTCTTAAGGATATGTAATTATTAACACACCTATAATTAAAATACATATTTAATTAATAATTCAATATATATTAAATGTACTCATACCACCCAGAAAAATCTAATTTTTGACACTGACATTCTGCATTTATCTGTCAATTACAAACCTTTAAATATCTCAACTGTTTTTTGGGCAACGAGATTTTATACAACAGATTATTCTATATTATTATATACTATATCTCCAAACCTATACTAGATATAATAAAAAAAATGTGTCGGATTGAGAATTTAATTTTCTTTAATATTTCCAAGAAAAAAATTCAAACAATAATATTTAGAAGATTTTTTTCAAGAATTTGCTACTTCCGGTTGTCGAATTGTTACCAAAACCTTTTCAGCACTTCCCATTTGTATCCGATTGGAAAATACGTAGTTAAACAAATATTAAGTCTTATAGTGTTTTTAGTAATCGTCTTTCCAACGTCCCACACACATACATACACACACACATATATCCACACACACGCACCCACACACACACACACACACACACATATATATATATACACACACATACATCCACACACAGACACACAGACATCATCGTAAAAATCGGATTGTTTTAAGGTCCTTAAAACGTGCATATTCATTAAAATCTGGATATGCGATTTTTAGCATGAATCCAATACCTCTCTTAGCGAGAGGTAAAAAGCATACATTTCTCTACCAGTATGCCTCTATGTAATAGGAATACAACAAAAAACGAAATTTCCATGTAGTAAATATTTCTTCATTATCAGAAATTTCTGTTTTATTTTCCCTTACTAAATTGACTTCTCTTCAAATTTCCAGTCTATTCAAGAGCCATTAACAAAAATTAAGTCAACAAAAAACTTATCGAGAACTGTTAACATTTCCCTCACGAAAATTAAAATTAAAGGAAAAGTTTCCCAATGAGAGCGGATAAAAATCAAACAATGACAAAGTTCCAGGAAACAATAACCGATAATTTCCGATACAGAGCCGGATAACAAGTTTTTCGTCTGGCAACATAATTAAGTTTGAATGGGCGGGTAGCGGTTGGCTGTGAATAAAAGACACGGCGCGGAATAAAACAGTCGACGGTGGCAGGAAAGCGCGGGAAAGCTGTGGTAGGGTCGGCCTCCTGCGATCAGATGAAAAGCCGCGAAATGGAGCGAAGGGGCGGGACGCATCAAAAGAGAAAATGCCGGATAGATCCTACGCAGACACGCAAGGATCACCGACGCGGTTGGGTAATATTTTAAGGGAATTTCTATGTTTCTTTACTTTTACAACGAATGAGATATATCGGGATTTGTAAGACAACTCCGAATAAATAAATATTACATTATTTTTGTCATATTAAAGTAATGATAAATTCCGGTAAACGCAGATAAAACCATTATCTGAGCGATGACCAATGATTAATACTATAATCAAGATGGCAATACTTATACTTTTTTTAAATAAATAGATGGACGGCTAGAAGGATGACTGTCGTAATTAATTCTAAAAGATTACTAATTTTTAAATAAGTTTTACAGTTTTATTTTAATTGAATAGAGTAAATTGTAAATTTAAAATTTAATATAGTTTTGAAATTACATGAAACATGAAGAAACGTTTTAGATTTATCATAATTGGGTTAGCAATATTTTAATCCCAAAAAGAGGTCGCGTTGAAACTGTTTGTTTATGGGTCACCTGGGACACATAAGACCCCAAACTATAATTTACTACTAAAACGTAAAGATAATATGTGTTTTGATTTATGCAAATATGTTTAAATTATACTATTAACTAAAATGTACAAACCGGGCAACTACTTTTTTTGTGGACCATATAGGAAATATTCATATTGCTGTAAATTCTGCCATATTAATTTTAGAACAAAAATGTAAATCCATAAAATATTCAGAATAAAAAAACTGCATCTGAGAAGTTAAAAATTATTGTTTACATGCGTTTCGTTTGCAAAAAAGAAGCAAAATAGAAATAATAATTCTTAGCTATTTACAGAGTGCCATGAGTAATAGCACAAAATTTTAAACAATTGCTTGAGTTTGGCAGATGACACGTGTCATAAAGTTTTAATAATTGTTGAATTCATTAATTTATTTATCAGTAAGCAGAAAAAAATTAATTGAACAATATTAAGAATTAAATATCAATTAATAAACTTTTATCTGTCAATATCAAACAATATGACTATTTGAATTGCACGTTATCTCATGACAAGAACCTATTATATCTATAAATTTAGGCTCATTTGATGCAGTATTTAATTATGAACATTTTTTTTTATTCACCCTATAGTTCTAAAATTAATAGGGCAGAATTTCCAGCCATATGAAAATTTTACAATTGTATTTCCTATGGTCTATAAAAAAGTAGACATTCGGTATGTCATACAATATTACCTGCAAACAATTTGTATTTCTAACAATTTTTTATACTCAAAAATATAGATTTGTTATTTCATTCAAATTAACTAATTCCCTTTTAACACTGGTATGTCACTTTAACATTGATGTGTCACTTTTAACACTGGCGTCATTATGACATAACTTTAAGAACAAACCTTAAAAGGCTAACTTTTAACAGTGTTTGTTATTTATGTTATTTATGTAACAAGAGAGTAAAGAACACTTTACGTTTGCATACAATTGCATATTGCTAACCGAGGAGGAAAATGTATCGTTACTGCTGAGGTATAGCTCCAGATATATGAAACTTTTCACCGAAGTTTGTTTACTATTTTATTCACAATAAGATATTAATAATGAATAATTGATATTTAAATAATATTAATAATAATAAAAATAACCTAACATAAATAAACGAATGATCTGAGCTTTTTCACCTAGTTATTTGCATTAAAAAAGTGTTGGTTTTATTGTATAAAAATCTGATGTGGCCAACACAATACCTCCCGCCATTTAATTTTAATTAATGTAAATAAATACCTATGGGATCTCGTTGCCGCGTGCCTGATGTCTGGTTGCGAATCTGGGGAACCCGATTCGATCCCGATCAACGCCAAATATTTCGAATTTTAAAAGACACAAAATATTTTAATGAAAAAGATAAAAGAGCACTTGGTTTAATAATATACCCCAATTAAATAAATAACAATGTTACAATATTTAAATTATAATAATGTCTACCTTTAATATATTGTAAAATATTGAAAATAAAATATAAAATTATGATTTACAAAAAAGAGATGCAATATTAATAAAAGGGAGTATTTGCAAATTATACGTATTTCGTTTTTGATATTTATTGACCACATGATGAGATTACAATATACCCCTTGTGTACTAAAAGGAAAATGCCATATAAAATAATCTATGATCAAAAGAATTCGTTGTACCATCAAAGTTCTTTTTACATTATTACAAAGCCTAATCTTATTGGATTTATAAGTATTGCCGAGGTACTTACACGACATCAAAGTAAATTACTCTATAATACCCCAATACATATACAGCACACGCTCTTTATATAAAAAAAAAAAACTTAAAAACCATCTACATAAAAACTTATTGTCGTAGGAAATATTTCGAGGAATAAAAAAATCCGTTCGAGTCAATCCTATCAGTATATTTTTTGGGTGACGCTTATAGGATCAAACGAGGGAAATCACGATCGCGATCAGGATCACGGGAGAAGCAGTCAACTGCAGAACATATCCTGTTAACAGCGTCATTGGAAAAACGACATTGCTTTAACGCCGTACAGCGTACAACGTAACTTCGATAAAATAGCGGCAACATTCTGCAAACTACTCGTAACAACTAATAGAGTTACTCATTTGTGTTCACTGCAAACAGAAAACATCTTTATAAGCTAATAGCGTGATAAGATTTTGGCACGAGAAATGGTTTAGACGTAACAGCATTTAAACTTCAAGTAGTGTTATTCTTTTACAGAAAATGATAATATTCTGTCTGTTATTTTCCAGTTTAGTTTGTGGCTTAGTTTTATATTAAAAAAAATCTGATGGGTCCAGCACATTACCTTCCGTCAATCCTGAGTATGTACAAATTCCAAATATAAATTTTCTTGCAAAATGTCCTATATTTCCAGTAAAATTATTTCATAAACAAACTGTGCAAATTGCACTTGACACTAACATCGTCTTCTTTAGCTTTTCCCATTCGTTAGGGATCGCTATTTTTTATTTTCTTCTTTCACTCATTTTTGTTTTGTGAGTCGTACTCTCTCAAGTCTTCCACAATACAGTCCTTCCATCTTATCTTTGGTCTTCCTCTGTTCTTCTACTTTCTACTACTAAGCTATTCATTCTGCTTAAAATATAGTTTTCATCTCTTCTCATGACATGTTCAAACCAATGTAATAGTCTCTCTTGTATCTATCTAGAAACTCCCTTATCCTTTAATTCCATACCTATCTTTCCCCAACGTCTATCTCAACATCCTCATCTATGCCACATCCATTTTCTTTTCATTGATACTGACATCAGTCAATTTGAATTATCGAAATATATTAATAGTTTCCATGGTTAGCATAGCTGGTTAATTTTTGAAATCTTTATAATTCTTTAACTATTGCATATGAAGTATAAAATTCAATCACATCGTATAGAGAATAATATATTCTTTAAAATATAATAACATTTAATGTCAATGAATGATATTTAACTGCTTTTTTTCAAAAAAAAATCTGTTAAAATCGTCAATTTAGGCTACTTCCGGTTAACCAATCGTAACCAAAATCTAATCAAATCTTCACATGGACGTACGAAAGAGAAATATGAAAGAATTATAATTTTTGGAATTGTAGTATTGGATTTATGCGTGTTACATACACACACACAAACACATACATATAGACATCATCGTAAAAATAGTAAATTCGTATTCTATGGACTCTAAAACGTGTTTATTCATTAAAGACTCACCATCGATTTTTTTAACCAAAAACAATACCTTCCTTACCTATAGGTGACGAAAGGTAAAAAAATAACCACAACGGGGTATGACACCTTGATCAATTTTTTAAAATACATATATTATTAATGTAGAATAAAATAACATAGGCAAGTATTTTGAGTGGCCACTTTGCAAGCGACTATACAGGATGTTAAAAAAGGGTAAAAAAAATTGAGGGTATACACATTTCGATGTGGTGATTTTAAATCAAAAAGATGTTTTTTTCAGTTTAGTCAACAACGAGCATCATTTTAAAATAGCATGGCGTAACTTAGACGAAACATTTTTGAATGACAAGCGTGTTATAATAACCATCACTACCGCGCGCCCTCCTTGTGAATATAAATTTGAGAGGGATAAATGTATGTCAACTTTTTAATTCGTTCATGATATAGAAAGCTTGATCAGACATTTTAAAAAATTAAACTATAACCTTATTATTTTAAATCGTGTGTCTTCTATAAATTATTACTACCAATAATTGAGTGACCATTAACAGACAATTACTAATAAACATAGCTTCAGAGGACATAAGTTTCAGCAAACTTTTTTTATTTGAATGGGAAAATCGCAGAAAAACAGTCTTGAAAATTTGTGAACTTGTTTTTATTTACTTCTGTGTAGAGTCGACCTTTATAAAGTAAGAGAGCGTCCTTCTATTTAACTGCACTATTTATATTTAATTACAATACTTTATAGTAAAATTCCACTACCAACTGATGTTAATGTTAATTACTTTGTCTGTGGTATTATTCTTTCTTTTGTTCTTTGCCATAATCTTAGTATAGAATCTTCTTCTTGCTTTTCTCCAACCGTTAGATGATGTTGATATAAAACTCCCACGCGGTAATAAAGCTCTCCTCGAGTGCACTCGTAAAATTGAATTGATTATTGCGGTGGCGAATTCTAATTGTGTGTAATTATGAGCTGAAACAAGAGGTCTCTTGTACCACAGCAATGCGGGGGTCATTGCTTTGATGTTGATGAGAATTACGGAATTACACTCGTGGTCTGAAAACTCGTAAAAAGCAAGTTTTTCGCGCAGTACTCCTCTTTTTACAACTCGTGGATTCGAAATATAAATGGCAAAAATTGCGAAGAAAATTTCAACGGATACACTAAACAAGGAGCGCATAATATTAATTTATTTTGTTGTTAATTGGCAATAATACTCATCATGTCGTTATAGTTGTATTTTCTGATTTATATTATTTACTAATCATAAATTATAGGCTACGTTATTACATAGATGACGCATAAACACAAACTATGTAAAGAAAATTTGCAATCTTCTGCGAATAAACTTGGACTGGGAGGGGATTATATATTCCAGCAAGATAATGAGCCCAAACATACAGCACTTATTGTTAGCTATGCATGTTCTACAACATAGCGAAACAACTTAATAAAACCTCCTCAGTCTCCTGATTTCAACCCTATTAAGAATTTATAGTCGGGAATAGATAGGCGATCCCGCGATAGTTGTTTACATACCAAGTGCGGGAACACTTGGTTCCCGGATAGTTGATTCCAGGAACCAAGTTTACGCACGCGGTTTGTATAATATTTTTTGTATAGTATAAAACTAATAATTGGAATTTTTTGTACAAATAATTTTATTCATTAAAACTTCATTTCGTCATATACACTAGCTTGGAAAAAAATCGCGTACACCTTAAAAATCAAGTAACCGAGTTTTTACCTTTTTACCCTCCGTCACCTTTTTAGGTAAGGAAGGTATTGTCTTTGGTCAAAAAATTCAATGATGAGTTTTTACTGAATAAGCATGTTTTAGGGTTCCTATAATACGATTTTACCATTTTTACGATGATGTATGTGTGTGTGTCTGTGTGTGTGTGTATCCGTGTGTCTCTGTGTGTGTTGACAAAAGTTCCGGATCCCATAACTTCAATACCACGATTCCAAAAATTATATTTTTTTCGTATTCCTCAAGTTTACATCCAGAAGAACAAGTGATTAGATTTTGGTTATAATTGGTGAACCGGAAGTACGCTCATTTGAAGATTTAACAGTTAAATTTGATTTATTGACATTTAATATTATTATAACTTGAAGAATATATTATTCTCTATACGATTTGATTACATTTTATACTTCACATTCAATAGATACAGACTTAAAGAATTTTAAAGAATTAAATTTTATAATTCAGCCAGCTATGCTAAACATGGAAACTGCTAATATATTCATATAATTCAAATTGACAGATGTCATTATGAATAAAAAGTAAATTAATGTGGCAGAGATGAGGATGTTGAAGTAGATGTTGGGGAACACACGGAAAGATACGGTAATAAAATAACTCTAGTGTTACAATTTTCTAGAAAGTACAAGAAAGACGATTACATTAGTTTGAATATGTCATGAGGAGAAATGAAGAATTATATTTGAACAAGAATGAGTAGTTTAGTAATGGGAGGTTGAAAAAGCAGAGAAAGACCAAAGATAAGATGGAAGGACTGTATTGCGGAAGACTTGAGAGAAAAAAAAACCGAATGAGAACGACACGCAAAAATATCGACTCCTAACGAATGGGAAAAGCTAAAGAGGAAGAAGATGTCAGTGTCAAGTGCAATTTGAATAGTTTGTTTATGAAATAATTTTACTGGAAATTTAGAATCTTTTCCAAGAAAAATTATGTATGGAATTTATACATTATACACAGGATTGACGGAAGGTATTGTGCTGGTCACAACAGATTTTTTTAGCTATGTAAATACGATTTTTTTGAAATAGGTTAATACCAACTGTCAATGAAATTGTCACCGTTGTCACTGCCATGTCATTATTTTAGGTATCGTGGACCAAGCTCTTCATTGTGCTAATTACTACTAAATTACAAATATATTCTAGAAAAATTAAAGAACAACCAAGTATTTATTTTAAATGGATTATAAATAAGTAAAAATTATGACTGAAACAAATTATGGACGAAGTAATATTAGTAATTTATCATCGCTCCATCAGCGTCCAGTACTTTATTTAATCTTAATGTTCTGCTATTGATCTGATTGACCACCCCTCTTCTAACTTAGAAAGTATTACAACTTTCTCGTTTTCTGATCATTTTGGCATCTTAATTGACACTAGTTACATTGACTTGTGACACTGACAAGTTAACAATCGAGACCGACTCAATACAGCAAAAACAGGTGTACGCGATTTTTTTGCAAGCCAGTGTACATATACACTGCTTTATAACTAAATTCAGAGTGATGTGTCAAATTTAAATTCCAATTAATTATTTCAATATTTACTGTTTTGTAATATAGTGTTAAGCATGGTATATAAATAACTATTATTGCTTACCAAGTATTTCACTTCTAGTATATAGCAAATTTAAACTTAATTAACTTGTTAAATTTCTTAAGATTTTGTTACAATTTATATTACGTTTGTTGTGGAGTATACTATTGATTTTATGAGCCTCTGTATGTTACAGTAAAAGTAAATGCATAGTGGGATTATATGCACATTGCCCGGCAAATATGGAGATTCGCTTACAATTGTTTTCGCTTGCAATACAACAAAATATAACAATAACCTCACTTAACGCACAAACAAAAAAAAATTCAAGACTGACTTTTGTGCGTTAGGTGATGTTATTGTTGGTTGAATTACAAGCGAAAGTAGTTTTGGGCAAGTCTCTACATTTACCGACAATATGCATATCACCCACTATGTACATTCACTGGAACATATACATATTTAATTTTATATAATATAAAAATATTATATTAATATTTAAACGCTTCTTTTGCGTATAAAAAGATTATTTATCATTTTAATATCTATACGATTTCATATGTTCATCTTTGAAATTTTTCTTCCAGAAATGAAATTACTTCCCCATGAGAATGGATATAACTGGAGTCTCCAGATCACGTACAAAATATGAAGAACCATTTACGCATTATTGCTATGATGATTTTGCTTTTATGAGTTTTCATTCCAATGTTTTTTTTTTTGCGCTGAAGAATTCTAAATGCATTGACATATAAGATTAAGTCTGTAATGCAGTTTTAACTGCGCCCTACGGAATGTCATCAAATAACAAATTTATATCCGACTTTACGATCTCTCGGTTATAAATTAGGTCATATAAATAATGAATTGTCTTAATACTCTTGCAACTAAGGTAAACTAATTTGTAAAGATGATACAGTTTGTCTATTTTAGTGGCTTTTATAATGATAAGTTTAAGCACCGAAATACGTATTGAACTCCGGAGTACATTCAGATACAGATATTAAATTTTTATCACTTGTAGACAGTTTAGAAGTATTCCTTGTAAATTTCAAACATTTATACACATAAGAAAAAAACAAATGAATAGCAATTTTCTAAATTAGCCATTCAAATCTACTATACCCTGTTTTTAAACTAAGAGGAGTACTTTAAATTTTAAGCGCCGAAACTGACGCTTCTGATTGGCTAGTGCTTCGTCAGGTTTACACTGCACAAATATTTTACATTTGATGTATTAGCTGTCATTCGTTTGGAGGTTATCTTTTTCTGTTTTGGTTTTTCGCAATTCTGTGACTTTAAAATAAATCAGTTCTTTTAAGAACTAATAATATTGATTGTATCGATATTATAATGGACGACTTAATAGAACCATTCATTATTTCGGTTGGCAATGGTGACTCCAGCTCATCGGAGAGTTCTTCTGATGAAGATTGTTAATGTCTGTGCACAAAATTTCCCCTTATTGATATTATAATACACAGTTTCAATTTATGTTCAATTTTAAACGAATTAAATGTAATATTTTTTGTATTTTGTTCCTTTGGTATTGTATTTTATGGTATAAATTTTTAAATAATAAATTATATATAGGTTTTGTGCATTTTATCGTTATGTTCAATTAAAAAATATAGATATAAATCAAGTAAGAGTGTTTATTTAGATTACATATTATCTTTATTCACATAATCAAATATACGGCGTGAAAAATAAGAGCCTATAATGTCAGTTTTATTTTAAAATAAGTTCCATGCGAAGTATACAGTATTGATGTGTACGGAATTTTTGTATTTCGCGCGAAAAAAAATCTAGTAACTTTTTCTGGTAACTTTCTATAGTGTAAATCAGACTTTCGTATCTACTCCTCCTAGTTTAAAAATATATATATATATATATATATATATATTATATTAAGGCTGGTTTATTCAACTTTTCATGAGGAATAAGGAATAAAACATAAAATATAAATGCGCATTCATATATTGCACCGTTTACGCAGTTTTGAAATAAAACATTAACATAAGATACATAAACATAATATTGCTGCGATCCAGTCGTCATAATCATTATGTGTGATCCAGTCGTCATATCGTGGGATTGATTGACACTGACAGTCGTCATATATTGTATTTATTGTCAGAATCTTGTAACATATTATTGTACATACATATATTCAAATAAATTACTAAACTTCACCCTGTATTATTGTAACAAATTGGTGTCAGGTGTGGGGTTTAGTAATTTATATATATTTATAATAAGAAATGACCAAATTTTATGCCTTATGTCTTGTCTTTACGTACGTATGTCAAAGTGTCACTAGTTTCTGAATGAAATTGGTTAGTGTCACAATGTCTGCGACTTGTATTTTTAATTATTACTTTTATAATGTAGTTATAGAATGCATGTCTCGATAGATAAATGCACTGAACTGCAATATATTTTTTTAAGAGTGGTATTAACTAAAACTAATTCAATTACCCTGTAACCTTAAAATTATAAAATAAGCTATATACATATTTCGAGAACTAAGTTCTCATTATTAGTAGTACAAAATTGCTATAATAATAATTATTATTTATTTCCAGAGACCAAAATACATTGGCATTGGAATAGTCATATAAATAATACATAGGTAAAATACAAAGAAAAATATTGTGAGAAATAAAATCATCAATGGTATAGAATTTTATTTTGTTAAATATGATTTGAGTTCACTCTTAAACAGGTGCGTGAAGTTGGCACCAAGGTATAGGGTACTAATTTTTAAATTGATACTATGATTTAGTATCCAATTGGTACCAATTAGTACCCACAAAAAAACTTTAGTTTTTTACTCTGCGTAGGAGTTATTCATTGTTTAATTATTTTGGTGCCAACTTCACGCTAGCACCACAACATAATTTTTTTTTAAAAATAATTATACGAAAATTTAGTACCCAATTGGTACCTTTAGGTACCCAAAAATTTGTTTCCAAAATGTTTATGGTAAATAAGTTATTGCATATTAAATATTATTGGTGCCAACTTCACGCTAGCACCAAAGTATTTATTTAAACCAAATTTTCTTTTACTAAAATTTAGTACCCAAATAGTACTAATTAGTACCCATGATAGTATTATGCTATTGTTTATATTAAATAAGTTATTACATTTTACTTTTTTTGGACCGTGAAGTTAGCACCAATCATATTAAAATAAAACGTTTTCGTATTTTATTTTCATATAGGGATTTAGTACTTTTTAGGTACCTCTCATAAATGTAAAATTTATTTTGTTATTGTTTATATAGCACAAATTATAACACTTTACTTTTTCTGTGCGTGAAGTTAGCACCACACATATTAAAATAATTCGCTTTTCAGATTAATTTTTATGTACAGATTTAGTACTATTTACGTACCTCTCATAAATGTAAAATTTATTTTGTTATTGTTTATATAGCACAAATTATAACACTTTACTTTTTCTGTGCGTGAAGCTAGCACCACACATTAAAATAATTCGCTTTTCAGATTAATTTTTATGTACAGATTTAGTACTATTTAGGTACCTTTCATAAATGTAAAATTAATTTTGTTATTGTTTATATAGCACATATATTGTAACACTTTTCTTTTTCTGTGCGTGAAGCTAGCCCTACACATATTAAAATAATTCGCTTTTCAAATTAATTTTTATGTACAGATTTAGTACTATTTAGGTACCTCTCATAAATGTAAAATTATTTTTGTTATTGTTTATATAACACAAATTATAACACTTTACTTTTTCTGAGCGTGAACGCAGCACCATGCATATTAAAATAATAGGTTTTTTTTAAATACAGATTTAGTACTTAATCAGTCTTAAACTAAATTATCCAATATTTCTGATAAAATAGGTAAAAATCTAAAGAAACTTGAATTTAACATGTCAGTGAACAAAACTAATTTGTTTAAACATAGAAGTAGGCTGTAGTGTCGAGGAATTATTTTAATAAAGGAACAAATTCTTTCTTCGTTCTATGTTTAAATATGTTACGGTTGGTCACAAATATCTCTTATCAACGTTTAAAGCTAATTTGGGTAAATTACTAGTCAATAACAAAGAACACCCCAAAAAAGACGACTTAACCATTTCATTACATCAGGCCATAACTTCAATGGGGAATTCAAAATAATCCACACAGGTCAGAAGGGACTAAGGATGAATTTCTTAGACAATTTTGAAATTAGAAAAGCCGTCAATACCAAGAAAAACATTACCTACTAATGAACAACTGGATGTGACAGATTCACTACTACTGTTCATTCATTAGGTTTTACTTATTGTAATGCAGTTGTCTGCATATATCCGAAAGGATAACTTAAGAGTAAATTTGTTTTTAAAATATTAGAAATACGCAACTAAGTGAGCGCAACACCACGTATATTAATTTTTATGTGCAGAATTAGTAATTTTTAGGTACCTCTCGTAAATGTAAAATTAATTTTGTTATTGTTTATATAGCACAAATTATAACACTACTTTTTGTGAGCGTGAACGCAGAACCACGCATATTAAATTCAATTCAATTCAATTTTATGTCTTTGTTTGAAAAGATTTCGTATATACCTGTTAAGTCGTCTTTTTTGGGGTTTTCTTTATTATTGACTAGTAATTTACCTAAATTAGTTTTGTTCACTGACTTGTTAAATTCAAGTTTCTTTAGATTTTTACCTATTTTATCAGAAATATTGCATATGTAATTTAGTTTAAGACTGATTAAGTACTAAATCTGTATTTAAAAAAAACGTATTATTTTAATATGCGTAGTGCTGCGTTCACGCTCAGAAAAAGTAAAGTGTTGTAATTTATGCTATATAAACAATAACAAAACAGATTTTACATTAACAGAGGTACCTGAATAACACTAAATATGTATACAAAAATTAATTTGTAAAATGCATTATTTTCATCTGCGTAGTGCTGGCTTCTGGTACAGAAAAGGTAAGTGTTATATAAACAATAACAAAATTAATTTTACATTTATGAAAGGTACCTAAATAGTACTAAATCTGTACATAAAAATTAATCTGAAAAGCGAATTATTTTAATATGTGTGGTGCTAGCTTCACGCACAGAAAAAGTAAAGTGTTATAATTTGTGCTATATAAACAATAACAAAATAAATTTTACATTTATGAGAGGTACGTAAATAGTACTAAATCTGTACATAAAAATTAATCTGAAAAGCGAATTATTTTAATATGTGTGGTGCTAACTTCACGCACAGAAAAAGTAAAGTGTTATAATTTGTGCTATATAAACAATAACAAAATAAATTTTACATTTATGAGAGGTACCTAAAAAGTACTAAATCCCTATATGAAAATAAAATACGAAAACGTTTTATTTTAATATGATTGGTGCTAACTTCACGGTCCAAAAAAAGTAAAATGTAATAACTTATTTAATATAAACAATAGCATAATACTATCATGGGTACTAATTAGTACTATTTGGGTACTAAATTTTAGTAAAAGAAAATTTGGTTTAAATAAATACTTTGGTGCTAGCGTGAAGTTGGCACCAATAATATTTAATATGCAATAACTTATTTACCATAAACATTTTGCAAACAAATTTTTGGGTACCTAAAGGTACCAATTGGGTACTAAATTTTCGTATAATTATTTTTTAAAAAAAATTATGTTGTGGTGCTAGCGTGAAGTTGGCACCAAAATAATTAAACAATGAATAACTCCTACGCAGAGTAAAAAACTAAAGTTTTTTTGTGGGTACTAATTGGTACCAATTGGGTACTAAATCATAGTATCAATTTAAAAATTAGTACCCTATACCTTGGTGCCAACTTCACGCACCTCTCTTAAACCCTTTACTATTATTTATATCCTTCAGATACTGCGGAAGTTTATTATAAAATTGTAGTATCCATTATAATTAGGATTATTTTTTGATTTATTTAAATTTAATTTAGGAACTATAATGTCATTCTTACCACGAGTATTATATTGATGTAGATCACTATGGGTTGGGAAAGAACTTAAGTGTTCTCTAATGTAAAGTACAGTATTAAAGATATAAAGACAAGGTAAAGTTAATAAATTTTCATTAACGAAAATCTCTTTGCAAAAAGATCTGAAAGAAAGTTGGAAAATATTCGTAACTGCAATTTTTTGAGACTTAAAAACCCTAATAGCTGCTTGACTACCTCCCCAAAAAAATATACCATAAGATAAAAGTGGGTAAAATTTAGCATAGTAGAATGTTTTAGCGGTGTTGGCATCTGTTAACACTTTCGCTGCGTACGACGCACACGTTGCGTCCTGTATGTTGTTGAACCATTGCGCACGCCGCAACGGTTGCGTCCAGTACTCTATATTGTTTCAACCGGCATCGTTTCGTCAGTTTTGTTAAGAGAACACTGTGCGATGGTCAGCATTGTCAGACGATTACAGAAAAGTGATTTGTGGGGTTAGTTTACAGTTTTTTTTTGCGTCATGGAGACAACGACCAGGTCTATTTACAACTCAAAAGGGCTAAAATAATGGCTATTACATAAATAAAAGATAAAACATCAAGCAAATAAACATGAATTGTCTAACAATATGTTGATTTCAGAATTCAAGAGGCTGGACGTATATGTGCGTCGTTAGCACTGCCGAACAAAAGATGTCCACAATGCTGCCGACGCACCGTAGGCGTTAAAAAAAACACTGAAAAATAAGAGTAAAGACTTCTACATACACACAATATTAACAAATTGAGAAAAAAAACTAGAATTGCACCAAAACTCATTACCGCATTACGGCTGCGACGCGTGAATTTATACGCAGCGAACGTGTTAATAGATGTACACGTTTTATTAAGTAGCATAATGAAGCTAAAGAGAATTACAACGAATTAGTATACTGTCAGATCGTTAACATTAGAAAATTTCATTATCAATGACTTATCTACATTTAGGGTCAAATTTAGATTTGAAAACCAGTTGGATAAACTATATTAAACCTAGTTGATTTAGAGAAATTTGTATGCCTAATATTGTACCTAGTTCCTAGTTGGTAATATTTGATTGAAATTTATTCAATTATTTCAAAGTTCATCTCTGATTTATGAACATAAGTAAATGTTCAATATTCTAAAACAAAAAATTGTGTATCGAAATGCAATTTTGTTTTGTAATGACTTCATTATGAACGCAAAATATAAAAAATATATTTTTACTCATGAACAAAACTAGTACACGTGAAAAATGACCTGGTATAACATTTCTCTTGGTGCTATTCATTAGCAATAATTTGAACGTCAAAAACTAGAGGTCTAATTTTCTTTGTATATATACCCGACGAAAATTACATTACCTAATATTGTTTTATTCTTACTTTATAGCAAAATTTCATTTCATTTGAAATGTAGAATTTCATTTTATGGAATAATAGGAACAAAGACAATGCAAATTGTAATCCTTATTACATTTCCATTTTACAAAGCTTCTAATTACATACTACAATATCGATACACGAATAATTCTTTACGTCCTAATAGTTTTATTGCATCCGAGGAGCACAATTACAGATAATTTTACTTTTCTTTTATGAAATGCCCGAGCGGAGAAAAGATTTTATGAATTTTATGAAGTTTTTAATTAAAGTTTGCATTATTATATAAACAGGGAAATTTAACTGGCTTTAACAAGTGCATACCTGCATGCAAAGCAAAGGCAACTCGACTTTAGAGATAAAATTCATAGTGTAAAGTTTTTATGTAATTTAATTTTGAGGTTATATAGTTTTCAAGTAGGTCACAGCATGTCTACACCTGTAGTTGGAGAAAAATAGCAACAAAAATAGTGTATTATGTACAAAAACAAAAATATGACTTCTATTGTACGGATTGCATTGACATAAAAATCATAAAATGCAAAACATTTTATGAGAAAAAAATAAAAATCCTAGTTTATACAAGACAATAAAATTCTATATTATTGACGAGGGGAAAATATTAATTGACGAACGATTCATCGTATTATCGGTAATTAAATTTTATAGTCCTGTATATTTTTTTATTATTTTTACCTCTCGCTAAGAGAGGTATTGCATTCATGCTAAAAATCGCATATCCAGATTTTATTGAATAAGCACGTTTTAAGGTCCTTACAATCCGATTTTAACATTTTTACGATGATGTCTGTGTGTGTGTGTGTGTGTGTGTGTGGATGTGTGTGTGTGTGTGTGTGTGTGTGTGGGATGTTGGAAGGACGGTTACTCAAAAACTATAAGACTTAAAATTTGTTTAACAACGTATTTCCCAATCGGACATTCCCGGGAAGATCTGAAAAGGTTTTGGTAACAATTGGACAACCGGAAGTAGAAGATTCTTGAAAAAAAATCTTCTAAATATTATTTTTTGAAAACTTTTCTTGATAATATTAAAGAAAAATAAATTCTCTTTCTGATACATTTAAATATTTTTATACATATTTTATAGATTTAGAGATAAAAGGAATATAATATATAAAATAATGTTGTAATTAATTTTACAACCGAAAGAATGCCATGGATTTAAATTGTCAAAAAATGTCAGTGTCAGAAATCCGGAGACATTACTGAAGATTTTTTCTGGGAAGTATATACATTATATTATTTCTTATTGCATTAATAGTTTAATATTTAATATTATAGGTATATTACACATACCCTTCATATATGCTGTTACTTCCGACAATGAATTGGAAACATCACGAAAAATTTCTTCATAGAATGAATTTAAATTTAAAAAATCTAAATATATGGAATAGATATAAGTAGAATTTTTGGTGTAGAGTGTAAGTATACAAGAAATGTTAAATACATTAAGGCGCGAGTAGTTATGTGACTTTTTGGCCTTGACAAGCAGATATGGGCGCCAATGTCAGAATTATAGCTAGTAATTATGTATATAGATGTCATATATCATAATTTCTCATTCTAAATTTAGTGATTTTCCAATTTCATGTGATTTATTTTCCTCGACAAGTCAATTCCACACTCCTGGTGACAAATTAACTACGTGAATTTAGAAAATCCTGAAATTTTTAATGAAAAATTCTGACATTTATGTACATAATTACTAATTATCATTCTGAAACGGGCCCCCACATCTGCTTGTCAAGACCAACAATGTAACATGACTGTTCGCGCCCTATACTTAACCAAAAAAAGGAAGTGGCGAGAGGTATTGTGCTGGCCACAACAGATTTTTTTCTATAGCAAATTTTAAAAATATAGAAATAGGTATCAATTTTAAATTAAATCATTATTTAAGCACAATAATTTTAATATGTTGTGGTTCTATTTCAAGTATAGATCTTTCTGATTTTGGGACGATTCGATGACTTTACACGAAGTGGGTACTTTTTAACAGTAAAATTAACGTACTGTATCTACTATAAAATTAATGTTGCCCAAATGTAAAAAATAAATATTTGGGAAAAGGTTTTTAAAACTTGAAATGTCTTATTTACACTGTTCTTTTCTAATTCGACTGACCGGTTTTGATCATTTACATGATCATCTTCAAAGTCCGGTAGAAACTACAAAATACAAAAATATACAAATAAAGGTACAATTCACGCGACAAAAATTAATACAAAAATTTAAAACAAATACGTACAGTAAATTTGTATGAATTCAGATTTTTATTCTGCCCATTCTGACAAATTCAGTAGTATCGTTTGCTTAGTTTTCATGAGGGTACATAAGATACTACTGTTATTTTTTTATTATAAAAATATATGTTAGAATAAAAGAATTCAAAATTCAAAATTGGTAAGTTTATTAGCAAATGTAAAATCAAATATGTGAAAAATAAGATACTGACACAATGTCAGTGACACTGACAGAAAATAACGTTATTCGTACGGCTATGAGTCAAGATAATGTATCTGAATTAATAAATAAACTTACGTTACAGCGAAAGTATTATCAACTACGAGCATCGTTTTAAAGTGAAATGTCTTAACTTAGTCGAAACAATATGAATTTTTGAAAAACAAGCGTGTTATATCCATCCTTATCGCACACGCTTATAGCCTTTGCAAAGGAGAGAGATAAATGTATGTCAATTTGTTAATTCGTTCATGATACAAATGACCTTGATCGGACATCTTTAAAAAAATTACTGTGCACATTACAATCTACAGAAAAAATACTACGCAAAAAGATAAATGCATATTTTTGGAAAAATATGAAAAAGTTATTATTTTTTGTTATTTGCATTGTACCTTATTTGTATATTTTTGTATTTTGTAGTCTCTACCGGACTTTGAAAATGATCAAGTCGAATTAAAAAATCTGATGTGGCCAGCACATAACCTCTCGCCGTATATTTTACCTGGCTGTATGCATAAAGCAAAGAATATTTTTATAAATACAAATAATATATTCATATAAATCTATGACGTATAAACTTCTTTATTATTCAATAATAGCATGTCTCAACATAAAGATATTTTACCATAAATTATGTTACAATAAATTACAAAGTAGAGTTTACCATATATAAATATTAGGCTGGTAACAGCAATTTTCAATTCGAACAACCTTGTTTACTTTCTCTTCATATTCTTCTAGTAAAAACATTAATTTTGGGCGGTCTAAAATGTATATATCTGGATTGTGCATCTATTCTTATATATCTTCTTTTACATTTTATTTTTTCATACTTGTTATATCTAAATAACCTTAATTCCCTTTAATAAAGTGACGGATAGATTGCACTCCGATTATTCTTATATCGATGTGTAATTTTGTCAATATTTACAACTTACTTGAGAAGAATTTGATAGCTTTTTCGCAATTCAAAGTTACTCTAGTCTACAGTACTGGTGTACATTGTCCCATAATGTTTGAAACAAATTTAAGTCCTTTAACCTAGACTTGTCATCTCCATAATAGTCACAGATCAAGAATTAAGGGATTCTCCAAATACATTTTTCTTTCATTACTCATTATTTCTGACACTGACATTTATCTGTCAGTTACAAATACTTTAAATTTGCAACTATTTTTCATGGCATCCTTTCGGTTGTAAAATTAATTACAACATTATTTTATATATTATATTCCTTTTATCTCTAAATCTATAAAATATGTATAAAAATATTTAAATGTATCAGAAAGAGAATTTATTTTTCTTTAATATTATCAAGAAAAATTTTCAAAAAATCTGATGTGGCCAGCACATAACCTCTCGCCGTATATTTTACCTGGCTGTATGCATAAAGCAAAGAATATTTTTATAAATACAAATAATATATTCATATAAATCTATGACGTATAAACTTCTTTATTATTCAATAATAGCATGTCTCAACATGAAGATATTTTACCATAAATTATGTTACAATAAATTACAAAGTAGAGTTTACCATATATAAATATTAGGCTGGTAACAGCAATTTTCAATTCGAACAACTTTGTTTACTTTCTCTTCATATTCTTCTAGTAAAAACATTAATTTTGGGCGGTCTAAAATGTATATATCTGGATTGTGCATCTATTCTTATATATCTTCTTTTACATTTTATTTTTTCATACTTGTTATATCTAAATAACCTTAATTCCCTTTAATAAAGTGACGGATAGATTGCACTCCGATTATTCTTATATCGATGTGTAATTTTGTCAATATTTACAACTTACTTGAGAAGAATTTGATAGCTTTTTCGCAATTCAAAGTTACTCTAGTTACAGTACTGGTGTACATTGTCCCATAATGTTTGAAACAAATTTAAGTCCTTCAACCTAGACTTGTCATCTCCATAATAGTCACAGATCAAGAATTAAGGGATTCTCCAAATACATTTTTCTTGCATTACTCATTATTTCTGACACTGACATTTATCTGTCAGTTACAAATAATTTAAATTTGCAACTATTTTTCATGGCATCCTTTCGGTTGTAAAATTAATTACAACATTATTTTATATATTATATTCCTTTTATCTCTAAATCTATAAAATATGTATAAAAATATTTAAATGTATCAGAAAGAGAATTTATTTTTCTTTAATATTATCAAGAAAAATTTTCAAAAAATAATATTTAGAAGATTTTTTTTCAAGAATCTTCTACTTCCGGTTGTCCAATTGTTACCCAAACCTTTTCAGATCTTCCCATGAATGTCCGATTGGGAAATACGTTGTTAAACAAATTTTAAGTCTTATAGTTTTTGAGTAACCGTCCTTCCAACATCCCACACACACACATCCACACACACACACACACACACACACACACACACACACACAGACATCATCGTAAAAATGTTAAAATCGGATTGTAGGGACCTTAAAACGTGCTTATTCAATAAAATCTGGATATGCGATTTTTAGCATGAATCCAATACCTCTCTTAGCGAGAGGTAAAAATAATATTTAGAAGATTTTTTTTCAAGAATCTTCTACTTCCGGTTGTCCAATTGTTACCAAAACCTTTTCAGATCTTCCCATGAATGTCCGATTGGGAAATACGTTGTTAAACAAATTTTAAGTCTTATAGTTTTTGAGTAACCGTCCTTCCAACATCCCACACACACACATCCACACACACACACACACACACACACACACACACACACAGACATCATCGTAAAAATGTTAAAATCGGATTGTAGGGTCCTTAAAACGTGCTTATTCAATAAAATCTGGATATGCGATTTTTAGCATGAATGCAATACCTCTCTTAGCGAGAGGTAAAAAGAAGAGTGCAAATAAAACATTTTAAGTTTTTATTTTAAAAACCTTTTCCCAAATACTTTTTCTACCCCTGCTGTTAAAGTATTATTTTATCTGACCTTGCGGTTAAAGTACTATGTACTTAAATAAGAATGTATGGAGTTGGTGTGAAGTTGTAAATTAAGATAATAAACACGTGAAGAAAAGACTCGTGTTTATTATCTTTACTATGTACTTGCTCCACTATATTGAGTAGACAAAAGCACTCTTAAACTCTGCTATAGAAAAAAGTATTATTTCAAAAGAGAAATTGAAGTACCTTATATTAAGTAATTAAACCACTTTTGTGAAAGTGTAGTATATTGATAATAATTAATGAAATTATTAACAACAATTAATAAATTATACTATTCCATGGATATTTGAAATTTTGTTTGCCTAATTCAGTGAAGGCGCACAATTTAATGAGCTAATGTTAAAGTTCCTAGTAAAGAAGAAATTTAAAAAAGTTAACAATGAGTATTCTAAAGGAATCATATTTTTATCAAATAAAAATCAATTCCAATTTATTTATAATGTAATGAAATTTTTGCTTTTGCATATTGGACACCAAATGTTTTTATCAGGATGATATTTGTTCACTTAATTTTAATAATTTACAATAATAATCATAATATCGTTCACATTAAACTTATAATTCTACTTGTGTAATTTGTGATAATGAACACGGTAAATATTTTATAGGACTAGTCAGGAAAATAAACCTTTCAAGATTAATCCTGGAAAATGTTATTTTTCCAATAAAATAAAACTTGTATTATTAATAGAATTTCTGTATAAATATGATCGGAATTTAATACATGATCACAACCACAATCATATATTTGCTATATGAGAAGAATGTATGCTATTTGCGCCTATATTTTAGGCCATAATACTAAACATACATGCGTGTATTGCTGGTCACGTTCTAGATACCAATCTATTTTTACACACATTTTTGGTACCTGAACTCTGTTCTCAACTCAAATACATAAAACTGATGCAGATATGAAGTATTTACTGGCAAGTAAACATTTCATTGCGTATTTTCGTTTCTATATAAATACAGAATCAGACTTATTTAGCTCATATGATTACTAAAATAATACCATCATATATGTATATGTAAATATATACAGTTGATACTGAAAAACAGGCCACTCAAAATAACTTTTTTATTTATTATTATTTTCTAATTCTCTTTAAATATTTGTAAACTAGACTTAGGGGCTTACAAATCATGGTATTTGTTATGATGGTAGCGCTTCCGGTTTGACCGGAAGTGACATTAACTTTCATATTTCAAATGAAACATCTGTATATTTGTATATATTTGGAATCTACATAAAATTACGAATTCAACGATATGCTAGAAGTGTATTGTTATTGAAGAATTAAATTAGAAAAACGTAAGGGAAAATGATGCATAATTAACCTGCTAAGCCATGATATCAGACAAACTGTGAAAACAGTTAAGATAATATTAAATAATATTTAATTTAATTGTTTAAATAGTAGGTTATTTTTGTAAAATTCCATATTTTGATACAAAAAAATTGTAAATTTGTTATCACAGCCTACCTAATATGGCTTACTAGGTTAATTATTCATAATTTTCTCTTCCGGTTTTGTTATTTATTTCTTCAAACATTCGTAATTTTACGTATATTCCAAATATATAAAAATATATAGGGTGTTCCATTTGAATTATGAAGTGAATGCCATAAATGCCACCATCATGCCAAATAGCATAATTTGTGAGCCCCTAAGCCTACTTTATAAATATGGAAAGAGAATTAAAAAATAATTAAAGATAAAAAAGTTATTTTGAGTGGCCCGTTTTTCAGTGTCAGCCTATTTATATATGTATATATACATTTTTCTGTTTATTTTGATATAACAGAACATTAAAAATAATGCACTGCTTTTACATCAGTTTGAAATGTATAATAAAGAGCATAAACCGAAGCAATACCGCTGTCAATGCGAGATAAGAGGTAAGAGGTTTATAGGGAATCAGGAATAGTTAGAATTTATGTTTGGTGTTCCGCTAAGCCGTATTACTATTCCACTTGGGTTTATGCTCGTTATGCACTGGATGTTGCATCATGTCTACAGCAGCTAATGATACGTAAAATGTTATTCGCTTGCCATAAGATTTGCTACGATGAACTCCAATAACAACGGTTGATGTCGGCATAATATGCCAGCACTTTAAGGGTTTGTTACTTTTAGATACATTTTATGTAGTGATGAAACGTATAGTCTAAAGAATGGAATATAGAATCCTGGAATTCCAGCTTATAATTTGTAGGATCGCCTGAATTCCGAGCGCTGGATCATCGGCTATTTTTAGTGAAATATACATTTTATTCTTGCAAGTTACAACTTGTTGTATAGGTCAATTATATATTTTTTTAATGAATGAGTACGAAAAATAGCTGCTCTGGTCCTTAACTCAAAATTCTGTAATTCTACAAAATTAGAAAAGCTATAAACAAAAGAATAGATTTGATGAATGAATCACTTGAAGTAGTTAAGCACCCATCCATGCATATTCTTCTTTCTATTTTCATTAATATTGTATTAGTTATGTAAGTGCATAATTTTTATGTATTAATCATGTTACGCCTATTTTTTATACTGCAGTGCATACAACGGGGGCTCCTTAAAACCATGGTTCTTAAAGATACACTCCACAATCGTGCTGCATATATGATACGTGAATCATATCAAGCCGAATTACACCACCGTTTAAATTAGCACAAAAAACTACCTTCCCATGAACTTCGCGAACGCTCGACATAATTCGTGACCGCTGCTACGAAACAACAGACCATATACTACGTATACAACGATAGGCAACTGCGGCGGCGTCGGTGGCGTGCGGCACAGAGTTGTAGATACTGTAGCACACTGTAGATGTATAGTAGATAAGGTTAATTAAAAGAAGAGTCTTCCTTCACGTTTTTCATTTTTTATTTAAGTACTTTCAGTTTTGGACATTGATATGTACATCATCAGGTACCAACAAAAAACAAAAGTATAGTTTACTAAGATGTTATAATATTCCAGAAACAGAAATCGAATCTGCTCTCCACTGCTCAAGGCTGGTCCATTGTGGGATGATTCTGATTCAAGGATCATGGACACAATTTTCTGTAACATTCTAACATCTTAGTTAACTATACTTTTTTACTTCCTTGTACGTAAGTAAAGGAAGTATTAAGGAAGTATTGTAATCGCGAAAAATTTCGGTTTTCAGATTTCAGCGGAAATATCCATTTTGATCATCCCTGAATCCATTTTGACTAATTTCGCCGTGACGTCTGTACGTACGTACGTACGTATCTCGCATAACTCAAAAACGGTAAGCCGTAGAAAGTTGAAATTTTGTATTTAGTATTGCTATAACATCTAGTTGTGCACGTCCCTTTCTGGTTATTACACAATTTCCAAAAGTGGCACTTTACATGAAGCCTATAATAGATTTTAATGAAAAACTGTTTTAAAATATAATCCAAAACTTTTCAAATTTGATATACAAGACTTTTATGTCAATCGAAATAACATAATAGATTTTGGTTAAAATAGGCTAACCGGAAGCGGTACATTACTTGAAGTTGTTAACAGTTTTTCTTGAATAAAATGATTTTATTTTGATTTTAGAAATAAACGCTTCAAATAAAAGTTTTAGAGAATTAATTTCTGCGTCTAGCACATCAAGTATTATTAGCCCATTGTATAAGCGAGATATGTAAATTTAAGAATTATATACTTTTTTGTTTTTGTAATAAAGCAATGGCTTAGGACAAAAAAAAATTAAAAAATGTTCATGTCAAATTACGTTAAATACGTGCAATTTTATGATTCGTCCAATAACAAATATTATATTTTTATTGTGAAATTAGTCATATTCATTGTTGTAATCAAATATTTCTTTGTTGTAATCAAAACTCTCTTTAAAAAAAAACAGGTTAGATTAATGTTAATTTAAGACTGATAGTAGTAAATGAATTATTTTTGTTCTATATCAAAATATTTCTCGGGCTTGGCCTAAGCCTGTCAATATTTGGTAATTTAGTTATTAAAAAAATATGTATAGTTTAATCATCGTACAAGGAAGTCGTGTGGTGTCCACATCAGATTTTTTTTTTACAAGTACCTGATGGTGGATATATCAATGGCCGAAATCGATAATACTTGAACAAATAAAAATTAAAAACTTGAAGGACGACTACTTTTTTAACTACTATTTCACTTCACTTGGGTTATCTCCATACATTTACATTTAAGAGGTACAGTAGGTTAATTTTATTTTTTAAATGTATTTTTTGAACAATTACAATTTCTGAAGCCAAGTACCTATTGTATTTCATTTGTAATAGTTTTAATAATGTTGTACCGTAAATCTGCAACTTCTTGTTCAATAACATTCATATTTATAACCCGGTCGAATTTTCCAGGATATTCAACCTGAACCGAAATTCCGAATAATAGCCGGATTCAGTATCAAAACCGAATCTTCATTCCATCCCTAATATTTGAATCCTACGATATTTTTCCGCCTTTCAAATTCAAGAAATGATACTTTCGATACTGTTGCAGTATGTACTGGTTCATAGATAAGAGTGGGATTTGAAACTACGATTTCTTGTTCGCTATGTGAGCTACTCGACCCGCCAACAAAAATTAAATTTAGTAAAATTAGGTTAGGTTAAGTAAATTTAATTTACTTGAACCGGTTGAATTTGTAAAGAGGTCGACAGCTTTTCAGGTTAAATGTGGAAGCACCACTGTTGGACCAATATCTTGTTAGTAGAAGTTGCTTCTTTTTCATTTTTAATCCAATTTTACAATTTCATTAAAATTACCTATTCTACTAGATAATTAACAGTTATGTACGATATTCAAATTATTCATTCTTCTATTCTAATCCAACTTTTATGACATTCCTAATTTCGTAGGATTTCAGAAATTTAATTAGGCGAGCTAGTTTTTGTATTGTAATTTTTATCTGTTAAAAAATAAGACCAGACTTTGATATTTTTCGCACTCATTGTTTAAAATTACTTACAATTAACCCTTGTCTTCCCAAAATAGTGTAACGTTTTTATTTATATGGATGAAGTGTAAAACACAGACAAATATTATTAACTAAAAGAATACGTTTATTAAACGATAAATAATTAAGGATTAAATATTAAAAGATAATAAAAAAAACTAACACTATGATTAAATAATTCTAAACACTAAGAATATTATTAAATGCTTAAACACTACGATTATTTATCTATACAATATTTATATCACTACACTTATTTATATAACTACATTTATTTATGTTAACAACTGGTAAACTGTATATTTATATCACCAAGTTCATTGCTCGTTGCTTATATATATGAGACTATCCCTCCGCTTTCTTTCGGCCGGTATTTATACAGCTTATATACTTCTAGAAACCTCTGAAGCAACAATGACATGTATACAAAAGAACTGGGTCACGGCGTAGTTAACCTTTAGCCGGCGCGTCGCGGGATTTCAACATCTGGGAAATTCCGGTATTACGTCATCGCTCTAGTACATTCTTTCAGCGGTGCACGTATACTTTTCTCTCCGGGGCGCACGTCACAATAGGATCAAAACTGACCCGATTATCGGTTTTTTGTTCATAATTCTCATGAAACAAATATTACAAACAATTCCTCTTGAGAATTCTGCTATAATATGTTAATAATTTGTTACATTTAATGTTCGTTAATAGGAGTTTAAGAAGTATTGAGTTTTTTAACATTTCTTTTATTTGGGTCTACGATGACCCGATTTTGGTTTTCGATGTGATGATTTAATAACCATAAAAAATAAAGTAATAAAGGAAATAATTTGTTTATATTGATCAAGATGAAAACGAAGAGTAAATTTTGAAATGTATTGTTTACTTGATTGCATTATAATTATTTAAGATATTGTTTATTTAGATTAAGAATAATTTTGTTTTGTTTTATATTTTTTCATGTTTCCTTTTACTATAAAAATATTAAACAAATACAAATTTTTATTATTATTAATAAAGGAAGTTTAATAAATATAATAAAAGTAATACATTAATAAATATTCTCATATTAATAACAAAATGTCGCATAAAAATGTCGGGTCACATATGACCCTATTTTGGACACCCACGGTATAAAATTATTATTGTCAAACAAGGGTTTAACCTATATAATTTGTAAGAGTAAAATGTAGATAAACACAGACTCGATTTGATATTCACGAAAAGAACCGACATTTCGGCGATCTGGAAATTCTGATATAAGTACCAGAATTTCGGGATTCGATCCCTTTCACCACTTAATAAAGTTATTCACTTCTCTCGTTTTTATTGCAATCTTAAATGTCTAGTTAATATAAATCTTTCCCCTAACACATTTTAGATCACTACTATTCAGAAATATTGCTTCATAAATTAATATTTCAAGAAAAGGTTTTACAGAAACAACCCTCCTTAGTATAACGTCCATTCGATGTTTCACTCCGGTGAAACTTTACGACACAATCCACGTGCGTTAACGATATTAGAAACGTTCGTTTAAGTAGTATTTTATGAGAACATGTCCGGCATTTCAATTTTCTTTTAAAGGGTATAGCTCGAACTCCATATATACTTAAGCAGAACAATTTTTGTTCCTATCCAACTCACGCGCACAAATTTCTAGTCCAGAGTAGAATTGTAAAGCAATCAATGTTTATTTGAATAAGTGCGAAACATTAACGGATTTAACTCCGTTGAGAAGCGATAATAACAAACAGTTCCGAGTTGTTTTCTTTATTGATGTGTGTTTTGTTGAGTGTATTGCAATTTAAATTGGAATTACTCCGTTTACGACATAATCACTACCGATTTAGGGAGTACATTTATCGGACACTCAATAGGTGAACCTTTTAATCTTCGTGATAATTGCTGTTATTGTTAGGAATACATAAGAAGATCAATATGCTCATTCAAAACAAACATTTCTCTGTTGCGGGATTAGATTGACAGCATGCTTATTGATGTTAAATTGAGCTATTAAAAATATTAACTCTACCATCATAATAAATAACACAGGTGTACCTCAGGGATGTGTCTTGTTACCTATTTATATACATATACATCGGACATAACGTCAGTTTTTGGAAATGAATGTCATATAACTCTGGATGGGGACGATACCTCCATAATTGTTTCTGATTCAGATAATGTATTGTTGAAACAAAAGTGTGAGAACTGTGTGAATGCTTTATCAAGAAGGTTTTTTTACTTTTTGAATTTATCAAAAACTCATTACCTACGATTTCATTTTCCTCAATGTAGAGAAAACTTAAATATGAATATCGAAATTAATGAGAATCAAATTAAAAGATCTAATAATGGTAACTTTCTCAGTTATACTTGCGACAAAATTTTAAATGGTAAAAATCATGCGAATAAACTTGTCTCAAAACTTGGACCAATATGCTACCAGTTTTGGCATTTAGGTAGTGTTCTTAGAAAACAACAACACATTACACTGTACTACGCCCAAGTAGAATCAAGATTGCGTTACGCTCTCTGTTTGTGGGGCGCGTCATCGTCAGCATATAGTGTGTTCATCATCCAAAAACGAATTATTAAAACCAAAGCAGGTGTCTCCCGCACTGACTCTTTAAAAAATTGAAAATTCTTACATTAGTCTCTCTTTATATATTTGAAGGTTGTTTATATATTTTTATCAATAAAAATAATTTTAAACTCAGTTCCAGTATTCACAATTTTAATACTAGACAAAAAAGCTATTCTATATTCCGAATATAAAACACAATTTTCTAAATTATCTACCGGATGTACAAGGGCTAAAGGTTTGTAATAAACTGACCACCATAATAAAGGAGGAATGCAATAAAATTAGATTTAAAAAACTTCTTAAAAATTATCTTATAGATAAAAGCTATTACATATTAAATGAAATTCTTACAGATAATACTGGTCGGGCGCATTATCTACTAATACTTTATACCTATGTATGAACTATTTATATTTATTTAACATTGTGTGACGTATTCTATACATGTACATACATGTCGACGAACAAACAATTATTATTGTTATTATTATTTGGGATTGGCATGACTGATTTATATAGACAAATAATGTTCTATTATCCTGTTCAGACAAAATACTTATTAGCTACAGACAGACAGATTGCATAAAAAAACACCTACTCAATAAAAAATAACAGTTACCAACCTATGTGTTCTGCCATAGTTAACGAAAAAATATCGTAACTAACACGTGTGTTAATTGGCGATTAATGATCTCAATAATTAACTCGTGAGTATTGTATTTTATTAATTTAATAGTTTTAACAATATTTTACCGGGAACCTACAACATCTGGGTCGATATTGTCATATTATTCAAAAATTGTTGAGATTAACATTTTAAATTATTTATTCGAATTTATCAGATAATTCGTCCAGAACTAAAATTTCGGTTTGACGGCTAGATTGGCCGGATTCATTATCAAAACCGCACTAACTTTTTGTATTACGAGTATATATTTTACCTCACAAATTATAACAAAATATTTAGTTTACAGGACAAAATAATTATGCGAAAATTAATTAACATAAAAAGCAAACAAATTTGTGTATTGTTTGCATATTTTCACTATTATATTAATAAGCCACACAATAATATCTTCAATATATATCGTGTTTGAAGATTATTAATAATATATTCTAAATATTTTGAAAGTTCCCGCCATCCTTGACCAGGAGCGAATAATCACACAAACAAGCAAATAAATAAATAATGTCACTCACCGGAATTGGGCTGGTTGTTGGAATTGGGCCGAGCTGATGGGGCTCCATCCCTCGCCTCCACCTCGAGGGCGTAGGCTCCCTGCTTTTCTCGATCGAACACCACCTTCGTGAACACTTCCCCGGACTGCTGGTTGATTTCGAAGTAGTCCTTCCCTTCATTACGTGGCGAATCAACCACGTAATAATAAACCTAAGAAGAAGAAAAGATATAAATTAATAGCGAGAAATGAACGTTCTCTTGATTAAGGTACGCTCCGAATTTACGATAATAGGTGATATTTATTGTAAATATACTACTTGATTTTTGATTAGAAATAAAAGTCTTTGTATAAACTTCAATTATGATATAAATCTAAATGAAGTAGAGTAAAATGGAATAAAGTTTAATGAGATGAAATGCTAAAATGTTATTCTCTAATTGGATTGATTTCTTGATTACAACAATTACCGAAGATGAAGGGAAAAGCTCAAAAGCTGTCTTTAAAAATGAGTAATAAATTGTTTTCAAACTTTTAATGCGTAACGCAAATGAAATGTAATTAGAAGTCGAGCAAATTGAGATACTTTGTTAATTACATGATCTTTCAAATAAAATAGAATTACAATTAGATCAACTCCTACTATGTAGCTAACAGATGTTTAATTCTATAGTTCACAGTATTGGTTAACATTGTGTATTTGCATAGAACACCTTAATCAATAACAATTAGAACAGCACCCTGTATATTCCGAAACTATTACAATTAGTGCTGACACGGACAAGACTGCTAACTATACTATTCAATGCTTTGCAAATACTCTCTGCTAGAAACTCAATCCCTTTATGTTTCTTTTGTTTTCTTAAGCAAACTTGCTTCTTAATCAAAAAGTTTTAGTTTTATGTACTTCCTGTTAATTACAATTTGCAAATTACTCCCAGGTACAATGAATGTACTGTACTATATTAAGTATTATTCTAATCAGGGCCATTCCGAGCGGGCGTGCTACCCAAAATATCCAAGAATTATTTTATTTCAGACTGTGTCGCATATCCATGTTTACAATTGTGATTTCAGTCCGTTAAATGCTCCCATCATGTGGCCATACATACATAAGCCTCGCAACCCACCGAAGAAAATCTCAATTTAGTGTTAAATTAAATTCGATTCGGTCATTTGGGTAAAATGAATTTACACTATTAAATATTCTTGTAATATTCAAATCTTTGGTTAGTTTAAATTCACATTCGGTGTCTTGAAACCTAAGACCTAAAAGTGTTTCCAAAACATTAATTTGTGTCGGTTTAAATATCACATTCCGTGATTTTACACATATTGTGTTAGCGCACTTCTTCGGTACATGTTTTTGTGGTTCGCACTCGGCGTATTAAAATCCTAATACAGTCCAGTTTGTCGTTTCGTTGTAATTTGAAGCAGGAAACCTCGTTATTCGTTGACGGAATCCTCGTATAAACAAACTTATTATAATGAAAAAAAAAGTAGGTACTACTTAACTTCCGTCACATTTAGGTAAGGAAAGTATTATTTTGGTCAAAAAATTCGATGGTGAGTTTTTAATGAATAAGCACGTTTTAGAGCCCCTAGACTACGGTTTTACTATTTTACGATGATGTCTGTATTTATGTGTATATATGTGTGTCAGTATATGTGTGACAAAAATTTCTCCTGCGATATCTCAAATACTACAATTCCAAAAATTATAATTCTTTCATAATACCCTTTTATAGGCCCCGCATGATGATTTGATTAGATTTTGGCTATAATTGGTAAACCGGAAGTAACCTTTTTTGAAATTCTTAACAGTTTTTTTTTCGAAAAAGCGCAGTTAAATATCATTTTTTTGGTATATTACTTTATCTTAAATATTAAAAAATATTTTATTCTCTTTACGATTTGAATGAATTTTTTTCTTCATGTTCAATGTATTTTGAGATAAAAAATGATAAAGAAATTAATTTTCGTAAATCTTGCAACCTATGCTGCTACAAGCTCACCATAGTAACAGTAAATACTATTATTAATTGGCAGATGTCAGTTGTCAAGTACAATTTGCATAGTTCGTGAAATAATTTTACTGGAAATATATAATTTTTGCAAGAAACTACTTTCTCTGTGAGTAATTTTATACAATGCATAGAAGATATTTATTAGTTATTTTTATGCATTCATTATTGAAAATTTTGTTGTTTATTATCGAAACAGGATTTGTTTCGCTTTATTTTAATAAAGCTGTAAAATTCTGACAAAACTGACTCTATGTTCACCTAATTTCAAATTTTATTCGTAATAATTCGTCTTCATAGATATATGTAAATATGTTATCCGCACCTTATATGTAACGTACCGTAGAAGCTAAATAACTTTTCATTTTTCGTTGTTTAGACAAATAAATTGCTTTTTAGCCAAAAAATGTTTCAGTCACCTCAAAGCGTAAAAAGCCAGTAGGAGTAGATTTAGCTTTTACACATAATCAAAAGCGCGTGTGTTTTTTCTGGATAAGTTCCCTCGGGAAGTAAACTCGTAGGTTGAGACGAGAGTAAAATGGTGTAGGATATAAGCAATATCGTGATAACTCACCTGGTTATTAGGGAAGGTGCCGTCCTTGTCGATGGCGTTAACCTGAGTAACTTTGGTCCCGATGGGTTCGCCTTCTAGCACGGTTTCCTGTTCGCGCTCAGTGAACAAAGGAATTTCATCGTTCACGTCTTCTAGCATTATGTAAACAGTGGCCTCGGACGCTAGTTGCTGGATGCCATTATTCTAAAACAAAGAAGGTGATTTAAAAATTGCGCCAGGGATTACTCCTTTCACACTTGAAAAACAAAATAATCGTATCTGTTATGGAAATTAATAAATATTTTTTTTATAAATAATCTCTTCTGGATTAAAAACTTTTTCCGTAAATTCAACACAAATAAAAGTCTAACAATTAAAATTTTAATTTATAGATAAAACAATTATTTTACAAATTTCAATGGTTGGTAGCATTAACAACTGACTAAGGGTGATTAGCTTAGTTGAGTAGCTTAGTTTCATCTGTCCATCGGATTATTTTGTAGAAAAATACTTCAAATAAAAGATACGTACAATTAATTTTTCTTTTATTATTTGAAATATTTTTCTCTAAAATTCATAAACAATTGGCAAAAAAAAATCTGGTCACCTGTCGCTAACACCGTTAATCAGTTGTTCATACTACCAGCCAATGAGTTTTATGTTAGGTAAACGTACAATGTATTCCATGTAACACGTGACTCGAGCGACCTTGAAATTCTTAAGTTGGTACTATCATGGCAGTCCCATAAATTTATAAAAATACATTTTCGACTTTTTAATAGTTTATTAAAAGAATTAACTTGTTTCTGTAAATATCAATAAAAAAAACACTATGAAATAAAATATCCAACTGTTTTAATAAATGTAAAAGTTTTAAAAGTGCTCTACATTTTAATATAGCATTGGCAGACTTTGTATCGCGCTAAGTACGACAGTGTGCAAGAATTGTATCAGTCATAAGCGCCGGCACGATATTTTTCAATGGTGTAAGCTCACACTAAAAGGCGTTTAACATGGGAAAACAGTATTTCTCAATTATATTATCTGTCCCATAAAACATTAAATGCACCATTTAAGCTGGGGTAAAAATAGATTTAATATGCAATTATTTCAAAAACCATGTAAAATGTCAATAGTAATATTATTATAGCTTTAAATTAATTTTACACTGTCACCAAAAGCTTGCTACGCCCCATTACAATGGCCCGTTCAAGGAACGGTAAGCTGAGGTTTGTCTTAAGACGAGAGTGGGCAAATAACCCTTGGGCGCCAGCCGGTACAGGACGGAAAGAACGTAATTTTAGCACGGGATATAATTTGGTACAACTCTGGCTTGTTTCTGCAGTTCTAAATTTCAAATAAGCAGCTCTAAATTCAAATTTTGTAGTTGCTTTCACTTCCCGCTATATTATTTATTACTCAAATTCAAATGTATACAAGAAACAAGAATATTACAAATTATATTTTTAATTATTAGAACTCGTGTTTCCCGCAACACATATAGATATTATAGTTGTAAATTCGTAGTTTATGTTTTTTGTCTTAGGTCTTTTTTTTAATGTACCTATTCTTTTGTTTGTAATGTAGTGAAATACTCGTAATTTTAATCAAATTAATTTTGATTTATTTCTTTACAGGAACAGGCGTTAAATCTGCAACTTCTAACTTCATGAAAAAATGTAAGTTTCAATGTTCAGATATTTAGTTTTGAACTCAAACAAATTTCACCCCCTATCGTTGAATAAAACAGTGCAGCTCTAAATGTTTCACATTATATTCCCTGGGTTTTAGCGAATTAAATTTAGAATCTTATTCTCTAAATCCCTATGTATAAAGCACCGTATAAAGTATAAAGATTCCCACAGCATATAATATTTAAGAAACACGGTTTTCCCAAACAACATGCCTATGTCATCATCAATACCGAAATCTGTGAATAAAGCAGATTGGCACACCCAGCAATGGGTAATAGGTATGCCATAATGATATTTTTTATGTTAAGGATAATTGTGTTCAACGTGTACTTTATTGTTTAAATAAATAAATATATCATCACGGTATATTACCCATTCCTGGGTGTGCCAATCTACTTTGTACACAGATTTCGGTAATGATGATAACATATTTGTACCGTGCGGGCGTTTACCAGGCGTCACCTCACGAGCACCCATGGATGGCGTTGAGAGTGCGCCACAGGGGTCAATTTTGTGCCATTTAAAATTCAAAATATTTGGCGTCGGTCGGGATCGAACCCGGTTCCCCAGATTCTCGACCAGACACGCAGGCACGCGGCCTAGAGACCCCATCACTTTTATCATTTAATTAATTACATATGTTAACAATATGATTACTTTTGACAAGAAAATGAAATAAAAAGTTTCCCATATATAAAATTTAGATGTTATTTTGTATACTGGTAAAGTAGCCGTACCCAAAATAGATAATGAACTGTATAGTGTATAATCAAAATTAAACAAGGCTCACCTCAACTCGAATGGTAAGATTGTACTCCTTAATCGATTCGTAATCCAGTGGATGATTGACCTTGATGTCGGCCCACGTGAAGCCATTGTCGGCTCGCTGCTGCAGATAAAAGGTGTGGAACTTGTTGGTTTGAGCCGTGGAGCCCGGCATCAGGCGATAGAACACTGTCGGATTACCTTCGATCCCCGAGCTAACGAATACACGCTTGTTATTCATTATGAACGATTTCCCATCCAGATCTCTAATAGATACAACTACTTTCAAAAACATCGATTCTGTCAAAAAGCAAAAATCTTTACTGCAAAAAAATTACAAAAATTCTGGCTAAAAATATGTCAGCCACATGCAAGTCAAAATGACTTACAGTACAAAAATTTAATCGTCAAAGATGCACATGCAATCCACCAAAAAATTTTGCGTTTAAAATTTAAAATTCGCGGGAAAAAATGAGCCGTCCAGAAGTTTGCCCTCCTCCGGCTAAAATGGAAATAAAACTCTACAGTACCTGCTAAAACGAACCACGTATTCATGCAACAAAAAACAAAACTTTGCATAAAACGAGACGAATGCCACGGAGATTCGGACAAACTTATGGAAGGCCTTATCCGACACCCGTGGACAAGATGCATCATCCTATCCAACCAAGACGCCAAGAAGAAAATTCATTTTAATTTTTTTATTAATCTAAAATCTAAAATAAATAATTATTAAATTATTTAGGGTTTGTTTTTATTAATATATATTTTTATAGTGACAAATGTATTAAATACATTTTGATCACAATAATTAAATAAGATTCAAAACTACAGCTATTTTATTTTTTAGTTTACAAACTAATTAATTGTTCTAAAATTTTTCGTAATAAAACTAAATGAGTATCATCTTAGTTGGTTGAGAATAAATGCACCTTGGCCAATGCATGATTCCCATCCGTTAACCACGTTTCCTGCATTAGTAGCATAGCTTGCTCTCATACGATGTCCCATATTCTAACGTTGCAGTGTGTTATTAGTAATGCCCATTCTGATGATCGTTAACCCCGTCCTTCACATGTAATACTGAAAGTGTACGTACCGACCAAACGCAATACTTATATCAACTATAGTGGACTAACTGCATACAGTAGTACTTGGTAATAGACATAAGAGAGATATGAAACTAATATAATAATAATAATAATAATGATAAGGCTATGTCTGGGAACACGATAATGTGTACATAAAATGATATGTAGGTACACGCTAAAACGCCATCACCGCTTATGACGAAGACCTTTAATTTATATCTTTATAATGAGCCGGTTTCACATATTTTTAAAAAAGTATTTTATTAAATAATTAAATAAAAAGATCGCCACCAGAAATAGTCATGAAGAACAACCTCCCACTCCTGTGACGTCAAATTACATATAGCACGTCATCCATAGGCAATAGGAATACAGTATATCCATCACCTACATCATTTATATAAATAAAACTAAGCAGTGGTTTGTCACATGTTAAACTGTATGAATTTTGACGTCATATTCTATTTAGAATAATTGTAAAATATCTAATGAATATTTCGGCTATTCAAAAAACATTATATTTCTTTAAATTTAGTACTTAAAGGCAAATAAAAATTCTTGAAACAGTCCTATTGCATATACAATTTACACCATGCATATTACTCTTAGGCTATAGTATATTGCTCTTAAAATAACAACAATAACCTAACCTAACGACCAAAGCACGGCACGAGATTTCCAATGGTGACTTTTGTGTATTAAGTTACGTTATTGTTGTTATTTCCAGTCTATACTTATTTGATTATTTGATGGCAACTTTAGTTGAAGGTGTGAACAATAACAATGTTTTATGGCATGGCCATCTGGACACGTAAGGTACTATTTTTACATAGCAACAAGCTTTGAATGTATTTTATTTTATTTTGGAATCATAAATCTGTTTATTCGCCCTCAAAAGCGGGCGCAATTTGGCTTTTATTGCGTAAGGCGTATAAAGTAGCCAGGCAACTATTCAATCAAAATCATTTTAATTACACTAAATTAAAACTGTTTATCACAAACAACATAGCAACACGAACAATTTACGTAGCAACCACATAATACATCAAATTTACAACACCAACACAACGATAACGAATATACAAATATATCTATTGAATCCTTGAATTTCTAGAACTAAAATACAACGTTGCATGTAGCACGGGAAAAATCAAGATTATAGCACTCAGGAATTAAAAACTCTCCGCTACGCGTCGAGCTTTTAACATTCCCGCGTGCTACAATCTTTTATTTATGCCCTTGTATGTAAATAACTATAAAAAATAATTTAAAAAGATTTCAACCTTTCCGCAGGCGTAAACCTTTTCTTTCGACCCTCTATATGTAAATAATTATTACAATATGGCGGCGACATATACAGGGCGTTTTTCAGCTTCGGGAATATAGTATTGACCAAAATGAGTATGGACCTCTGCTATTTCGAAAACTATAAAAGTTTCGACTTCAATTTCATGAGACTTTTTGTTTACCTTAAAAAGTCATCATAGATGTGTTTTTTTTTTTAAAAAAATGTTGTGGTGATCTTGACCAATATTTAATTTTCAAATAACTTATTAACTTGTAGACAATGAAAAAAAAATGTTCCATATAAAATTTTATTGTATTTTTTTAGTTTATTTACTGGCATAAGTAAAATTTTGTTTGATCACTGTCTTTCTCGGAAACAGTTGAAGAGCAGATCTATGTTGATGAAGATTTTTTTACTCATTTACCCTGTATAAAATGCAAGACCAATTTGCGACTGCACTACTAATTTTTAACGCCCAAACATAATCTCATTTATTTAGCGTGTACTTTTGGGTATTTTTGGCGTAATAAGTCGGTGCACATTAAATACCTTCGTCATAAGCGGTGATGACGTTTTAGCGTGTACCTATATTCCATATTACGTACACATTAACGTGTCCTTAAACACTTCCTAACGATAATGATGATGATAATGATACAATGGTACTGAACTGAACGCATACATGGCAGCTGAATGTTGTCTATTGGCCTGAAATTACATGACCCATGAATGCTTAATGCCCCAAGCTCAAGTGAATTGTATTGTCTGCGTGGTGTTACGTGATGCAAGGCCGCAACAACATTCAGCCTCTGGTGTTCGTGTTTGTCAGTTAGGCGGAGAGGGAGCAACACGTAAACTACCACCGAGTGTTGCTAAAGGGATGGATATATCTCAGGATATCGTGCAGGGGTGGTTAGTGTTATTTTATTGTGTATTGTGTGTTCTTTCTTACAGGCCAGGTAGCAGGCACGGTTTTACATATTTAGAATAATAATTTTGTAAAAATAAAGAAAATATAGGAAAACGTTTTATCATGTGGACAATCACAATTAACGATGGAACGTTGAAAGATCGAATTATCAAATTCCGGCTTAAAATCTGTCTGAAAAGTTAGCTCTTTCCTCAAATTTCCAGAAGTCTACGTAAGTAGCCAATCCATAAAAGACGATTTAGAAGTGCCAAATGAATAAATTAAATTCGTTCAAGCTCCATTCCTATAATGCAGTGGTGTTCAACCTTTTGTACTACGCGAGCTACTTTTGCATACCAAGTTATTTGGCGATCTAGCGGTTATAATACAAATAAAACAAATAAATTGCAAGGAAATTATATATGGGTATCTTTAGGTTGGTATGATGACGTAGCTAATCGCAAGCATTATTCCAAATGGTCATTTATACTTTTATTTCTTTGTTTTTTATATTATTGATGTTTGAAAATGCAGATTCTGGCAAATATGTTGATCCAAAACAAGACAAGATTTTTTTAAGCAATATTTACTAATATCGGAAATTTCTCCTACGTATTTCCAAACTACTTCCAGATTAACTGATTTGAAATTAACATTATTTTGAATGTTGATTATATCAAGTTTAATTTCGGATTGGTTTGAATCAAGCAGTTTAGAAATTTTGGTCTAACGCCAAAGATCAACTCCGTTCGTCGTAGCGATCGGCTGGTTGAACACCCCTGTTATAATGTGCGACTACCTAGTGACGAACCTTTATTAATCTCTTTACTTTTGTACAAATACGATTGTCATGTAAGAACTACTATATCCAATCATTTTTATGATATCAAGTCTTTTATTTATTTAACCCTTAACTGGGAACGTGGTGTCATTCATGACCATACTAAACTAAAACTTTCGAATGCTCAACAACAAAAAATTAAAGTACATGACTTTCCCAAACATGAAATCAACGGGGTCCTGATTTCCCAGGTGACCAGTTGTGTTCAATTTCAACATCACCAGTTAAGGACTAACAGTTTTAACAATGTTTTACTGTGAGCCTATAACATCTACGTTTGGTATATTATTCAATAAAAATTATTGGCAGATTAACATATTTAATGATCTTCATTCCATCACTAATAGTAATAAAAGAGTATTAAAAAATAAATACAATTTTGGAGGTTTAAGTTAGGTACGTGTCTTTATAATTTCAAAAAGATATTAACAAATACTACAAAATTTAAGGAAGTCCATGAGAAAACCGACCCTGCAGATAAGGTAGGGTTTTAGGACGGAGGATATGCTTTGGCTAGGTGTTTTGTAATCTGACTTTCTTTTTGGTATATAATTATGAAAGCGTGCACAAACAGATCACTGTGCCGTGCAGCGGCGTGCTGCGCCGCACGGAGCAAACACACTGATGTCGGCACAGACCTGGCCTTGACCGACACGACTTTAGCCCCGACCGGGAGGTTCTCTCTAATGTAGATGGGTCCGTAGACCACGTGATCCCAGACAGGCGGGTTGTTCGCGCGGTCCACGACATCTATCTGTACCTCCACGGATCGTGACAAAGCTGGAAACCCTTTGTCTTGAGCCATGGCCTCCAGTTTGTACGTTTCTCGCTATGTACGGACAACGGATCAATGGAACACACAATGACGGCTATTAGTTGTCGGTTAAGATCGGATAAAGAGAGAGAGAGAGAGTTTGTTAAGATAGTAGGCAGAGGAGAGACGTTCATTGTTCGTTGTCTGTCTACGCAGGGCCGTGGTTCGACGGAGACGGAGGACGGAGGCGACTTATATACTAACTAGATACTATAGGTTATGTAGTTAGTTACTGAGAGTTACATATCCGTGGCGGATGCGGATGGGGCGGCGTGCCGGGCCACTCCCACGCGCGCCCCCCGCGTTCGCCCACCCCGCGGGGCCCGGCGCACCACCACAACTCCGCTGCTGAGGAATACCAACCTGGCTTTCACCGAAGTCACTACAGTACCCACTGTGACATTTTCTTTGATGTGAATGGGGCCGTACACAATCATGTCCCACAGAGGTGGCTTATTGTTCCTGTCTACGACGTCTAAATCAACGTCCACGTCCGCATAGGAGGGCGGCTCGCCCCTGTCCGAAGCCCGCACGCGCAGGCGATACCTGTCTCTCTAGTGGCACAAACACGGGACACGGTCAGGTCATGGGATCCAAGGGACACAAAATCATAATAATTAAACAAACACATAATAATCAAAACACAATAAATAATAATAACTTCATAATAAGTAAGTAAACGACAATAAATCATACACCACTAAGTGTAACCAACTGAATTGCTTCAAATTAAAGAAAACAATGTTTATGTACAACAGACTATAAGAACAAAATCAGTCACACAACCGCTTGAACTTGTATTTTCAATGAAAGGTATGTACCACATATAGTGTAAACATAATCAGAGTGGTACTACTTGGTACTGAAAGAGTGAATGGTGACTTGACTACGCAGCAATCTCTGATTGATTGATTGATCTGATTTGTTTTGTTACAACGAGCAAGTGCTAGTCTGGGCTAAAGTAGCTGTCTAGCACTACATCCAACTTTGAGTTGCAAGTACTTGGGGCGATGCAGCATCGCTTCAAGCAGCTGCAACCTGTGGCAGCTGCGGCTCGGAGTCACACCTACTTACTCGGAAACATCCCTGATGTCGTGGCCGGAGGCCGGTGGCAACGCCGAAGAACAGAAATGTGCAATTAACCAAACAAAATATAGTACATAACACTTCAAAGAAATCGTTGAAGCAGGCATGTCATGCAAAAAATTTCAAAAACATTTGATTGGGGGGAGCAAGGATGTGCAAAAAGTCACGTCTTCGTTTTATTTAGAAACGCAGTTAAGGTAAACGGCCATCAAAAACCGGTGGACGTTTTGCAAAGAACGAAATCGAAAGTGAGAATGTTTGCCGGTTGCGCCGTACGTCGCCCCATACACAGTATCAAAAATGTCACAATGTCTTGGCGCCGCCAGAGAGCCGAGCGCCCACCCCGGGTTTCAAAAAGCGGCCTCTTGCGGCGCCCGTGACCAAAATGCAAGACAGCACAATATTACTCTCAGTTAAACAAATCGAACGCTAGGCGTTTATACTCCTCCTGAAAAAATCACTCAAAAATACAATCATCACGGTGTCAAAATGCTATCAGGACAGTGCTATCAAAATACATCTGTCAAAAAAATATTTCAAAATATGCCATGTTCAAAATGTTCAAACGCCGGGCCACGGGCCACTCCTCTGCTAGGCGGGACTCAAAAACTGGATGCAGCACCTGGCAGAACGAGACCATTTTCTATGTTCAAAAATAACGCTCCTTGCTACTTCAAAACATTGTTTAGCAGTAAAACATGTACTGAGAGCTTGCACTGCATCGTCAACACAAAAAATCAAGTATAAAAATACAAAGTTAGTTAATAACTGTTATGTACCGAGTCGAGACGTAAGGCGAAAGAGTCGAGATAGTCTGGTCTTGGTACATGTTTTAACTAAACAAACATTGAAATGACAATGAAAAAATCGTAATCACAAATGTACAAGAGTATGTTATGCAAGGTGTGCCGTACAAACAAACTTAGAATTAACAATATAAGTAAAGAGGTCAGTGCAATTGATCTGCTTAGAAAATCAGATCAGAGCAACTTAAACAAATGTGCGCTGGAAATGAAGAAATAAGCAGCTATTCCAGTCGTACCTAGTCGTGCCCTCGGCCTTGGATCGGACGTGGATGCCTGAAACTGCTTGACACCCTCGCACACTAACATTCGAGCCACACGCACCCACACATAGACATGCATTCTGTGACGCTCGCGCGACGCCCGCTTGATGCAAGTCGTCGTCAACACTTACATCGAGTGGTTTCTTCAACACGATCCACCCAGACTCTGGTTGGATTTCAAAATATTCCAAATCCAATGAATTCGGAGCAGTCAGACTGTATACTATGGCACCGTTATTATCGGCATCTTCGTCCGAGGCTGATACGCGCAAGATATTTGTTCCAATGCTGGCGTCCTGCTTCACGTTCTCAACATATTTCTACAACACAGAACAAAATCAATCATAAAATCAAATTACCATAACCACTAACTGCCGACGAAGGTACAAGGATCATACTACAATTATTGAGAATAAGAAAATCAGGTAGACAGTGGAAAACCAAATTTGCACTATCATTTTAAACAATTATTTATCTGTTATTCGAAATTATATTGCAAAATTTAAGTTTATAGTTAATCCAATCTTTCAAAGTACTGTTGTGAATGAAAATATTAAATTTACCAGTACGAATGCAAAGAAAGTTTAAAACAACGCCTTCTTTGCTACTGTCGTTTTTGTCAGTTATTGCGGTTGGATTAAAGTTGGTACCTAAAACGTACAACTAAATCCTTTCAACCGTATTTACGCCTGCCTTTAAACTTCCAAGATAGACTTAGCCTTGTCCTCAGCCAAAATTAAATATGCTGGGATTCCCATTTAATCCAAACGTAATAATTGAAAAAATCGACTTATGACCTTTTCTCCCAGTACTAACAAGTTTACAGCTGGCAAAAAGAATTTGAAGGAAAAAGGAATTATGTTCAGGACTAAAAATGAGCAGAATGTCCTACAACTGTTATCGAAAAGGCTGCTGTTAAGAAAATAATCGAAGAAGACAACATAGTCACTTATGCGGTAATAGGGCATCAACTAAAGATTGGATCCTCAAATCATTTATAGAATCATACATGATCATTTGCGTTTAAAAAAAAGTTGTCAGTCGTTTTATGCGACATCAGTTTTCTGATTTACAAATAGATAAACGTGTAAGAATATACCGAGAAGTTTTTAACACTATTAAATAATGACGGAAAAATTATGATCAGTGACAAAACTTATTCTTTTCTTCAACGTACTTACACGACAAGGGAGTCGTGGAATGATTCATAAATATGTACCAAGAGCAGGTTGACACCATGTGAGAAACATATGGCTAGGGTGGACATTGCAGATCTCTGGATATTCTCAGGAAAGTCACATGTCAAGATCAACAGTTTAAATTGTGTGGAAGAGTCTGGGACACTTGCAGATTTCAAGTGTGTTAGAGACCATGTGTCAGGCCATGACGACAATTTCCATTCCGAGAATTGGCAACGTTTTTTACACCTTAGTTTACCAAATAGAGATGATGGTAACCAAGATGCTCGACAGCGGGACATGTGATGAAAATATGATGGCTGCTAGATTTTCGGATGGACGTCAGTCTGATTTGGGAGTCTTAAGTGTCGTCAACATCTGAGAGATTAGTGCGATTTTTTTTCAAAAGCGCTGTTTGACGTGGGCACATGGAACGAATTTCTTTGTACCACATTTCATCTTCAAATTTTCAGTCAAAATTCATTAGCATAAACTCAAGGCTATTCTAGTGAGTTTCTCTAATTCATCGATTGTTCTACGAGGAGCAGACATGTTCGTATCACGGATTTTTCAATTCTTTCAGACGTTCTGGACGGTCCAGGATCATTTTCAATTAATATTCAACCACTTTTAAAATGAGAATACCAACCATAAAGCCTCTTCGTAAGCCCTCCGAAGCATTGCGATAGTTCCCGCTAACAGGAAACAAAACTATTGCAAAATCGCCGAACAAGCCAAACAGGGCTTATGAAAAAAATCATACTGACCGCTCAAATATTTCTTCAAGGATGACACTTAGACAATAGATCCTAAAAGGTGTCTAGTAAAGATATCTAGCGGGGGAAGTCGGAACGGTCGGAACTAGCGACCTACCCCCCACCAGAAAATAATTGTCGTTATTTTTGAGTACTCCTCGTATTTGTAACAAAATGAGGAAACACCAAAAATAACAACCAAGAAACAACGAGCCATGAGAAAAGTAATGTATGCAATATTCCAAAACTGTTCAATCCATTTAAGTAAAACTAATAAAATTAACCCTTAACCTCAAAATTAATTAATCTCATCATCAGTAGTACAAAGTTAGGAAAAGTTAAACAGGGTAGCCAAGATTACTCAGTATGTCAACCATGCCAGAGGTCCTAACAACTCTGAATTTTATTAATTTTAGTTATAATTTAAAGGCAAAGGCAAAGGCAGTTAGCTAAATGGTACACTGCAAATTATTTGCCTGAAGTGCTCAATGCAGGAGTTATGTTACATCATGATAATGCGTCTCCCCATAGAGTAGCTTCAGCACTTCAGTTTTGGACAAAAAAATAAAAAAAAAACACCTACTAATGATTTGATAATGTGAAACTTTCGGCTTTTTTGAACAAGGTAGAAGGTTTTCGTCTAAAGAAAAGATTAATATTGTAATTGATAATTATTTTAAAAGCATTGCAAAAGAAGATTGTTGGAGCTTTTAAGGGGTGTAAAAATGTGATCAATGTGTCTTACGAATATTCTCAATAATTATACTTGATCCTCGTATATATTAATTTTAAAATAATGGTATTTTATAATATCAAGAACGTAATATGGCTATGTAAGTTAAAACAGTGATAAAAATGGTAAAATATGTGAAGTGTGACTGCATGAACATCCGATAAATTAAAATAATGAACGTGGCTAGATGAAAGCATAATGATCAGATAGGAAAATCTAGAGAACCGGGATTTCGCCTGAATTGATAAAGGTTTATGTTCCTGGGAAATCTCTTTATGGGATGATCCATGTAGATTATTATACTAATAGAGAAAGATGAACTATTGTTGAAACAGTTAATTCAAAAGAGATGTTATCAGTTTCGGAATATGACTTTCCCTCTCCGATACAATAGCAGTGTCCCAGACAAAGACTCCGTGAACATGGAGTTCGTCAAGTACCTGTCTGTCAAATAAGGGCGGGTTGTCATTGACGTCCGTTATCTCCACGGTGAACGAGCACACTCCTTCCAGGGAGGGCTCACCCTGATCGGTCGCCTTCACCGTCACCGACACGAATTTTCCGTCATCGCCCTCTCGATCGAACACTTTGTTCGTGGATACTTCTCCTGTCTCTTCGTCCACCGTGAACTTCGTTCCTTTTTGGTTGGGCTGTTGAACAATGGAGTACTTGACCTGTCCGTTCACGCCTTTATCTTCGTCGGTGGCATGGACTTTAATAACTGGTGAACCGTTTGGAGCGCCTTCTTCAACTTTCGGATAATAAGTTCCACAATCCTTAAACATTGGTTTGTTGTCGTTTACGTCAGTGATGAATACAACTACAACAGCAGTGCTTGTATGGATGGTGGCTTCTCCATTAACACAGCAAGCTCCGTCGTCCATAGCTGTGACGTTTAGTTCGTACTTATCTCGATCGAGAGAGATTGATTTACCATGTAATCGAATTACACCAGTGATTTCTTCAATCACAAATTGTCCAGAACTCGTGCCGCCTCCAACAAAACCAAATCGAACGTTATCACCGTCCTTATCACTCGCAACAACAGTAGTAACTAAAGTATTTGGTCCGGCGTTTTCATCTACATTTGGAGTATAAACTTGTTGTGAAAACTTCGGTTCTTCATCGTTTTTATTTTTAGTGTAAATTCGTACAGTAGCCATACCACTTTTTGCTGGTTCGCCTTTATCTTTCGCGGTAACGAAGAATTCATAGTAAGCATTGTTGTTATCGGCATCTAATTGTTTGTTGTTAGTAATTATGCCGCTGGAATCTACACTGAAGTGGTCATCGGAGACCAGGTACTCAATTTCAGCATTCGCTCCACTGTCGCTGTCCATGGCCTTGACTTTAAGGATGCTTGTGCCCAATGGAATGTCCTCGTCGACATTGTGCGCTTGGTAGTCGGGTAATTCGAACTTGGGCGCATTGTCGTTCACATCCGTCACTCGTATCGTCAACTGTAAACAAAATGACGTCAGTTATAACATGTACGGTATACACAATTTAATACAATTAGCGGACAACAATTTCCCACAGTATGATATATGTGTTCATTCATATAAACGGAAATAAAATGTACGGTACATAACAAGCGGTAGTCTTGCAGCTACTTCCGCAAAGCGGGAATATTTCACATAATTAATTTACACACGAAAGCAATTTTATTACTGAGAATATAATACAAACAGCTATTAAATTATAGGATCAGGAGCGCCGACTTGTGGGGGGCAACGGCGCGTGCCCCATACAAATAATTTTGTAGGGGGCAATGCCCCTTACAACATAATTACATTAATATATTATATTGAATAATTTAATTATTGGTTGAACTGATGATCGACTGGTTTCAGAATGGAAGAATAGGAAATAAGCGGAGATGCCGTCTTATATAAATTATTTATTTCCTGGCCGACGTTTCAACTGTACAACAGACTTTTTCAGGGCTAAACCTGGTCAATTATAAAAAAGTTTAACATCGAGAACCCCCATCAACACTTTGGAGATAACAGGTGTCATTTTCTTAAATATATGTAGATATTATGTCAATTTTTTAAAAAAATATTATTAGCTGGAACGCAGAAAAAAAATATTTTGTATCGTTGATATAACTCTTTTTTTCAAAATTCGAAAGTTAATGATATTACATTCTTATTTGTTGAGTCCGATTGTTTGCAACTCAAAATACTGATGACCACAGATACTTGATACCTTGTTTAATTAATTAATGTCAAAATCGTGGATTAAATCTATTTTTTTAAAAAAAAGGAAGCTAGACACTGTTGTAAATTTTATTTCGGGTTGCAAACAAACGGACTCTGAAGGTAACTCTCCCATAACTAACCCTGTGTTTTGATAGATATTTGATGCCGAGTTGCACTAACAAGGCTTAAATTTTAAGTGACCCTTAAACAAAAAAAAAGCTAATCGAAATTTTGACAGCAATGCATTTGACATTTCATTTCGAAGCCATGTCAATTTAAGGAACGCTTAAAATAGGGTATTCTCGCATATTTTTTTTATTTTTTATTCTTAAAGAACAGGTATTTCTAAGAGTACCTGTGAAAACCCGAATTAAAAATTCCTTTTAATAAGCGAGATATTAATTTTTAAAATTTAATTTTGGTAGGTCACGTGATACGTGACGTACTAGTTGTACGTACCAGCGGTGTACAATCAGTGGTTCATGAGTTTCCGAGATGGTATTCAGTAAGTATTACAAAAGGTAGGAAATCAAATATATTTAATTGTAATCTTACATATTATTACTAAAAAAATGTAAAGATAATTATAAGAAAACCATTTTAAGTAAATGATTACATTTATTTATCCCTACAGCTGTAGTACGAATACTCCCGAACGAACCGAAGTAGACCCGAGCATGTACGTACCTAAATGCGGCGTGTTATCATATTCGAGCATGTAGTAGGGATATCAACTGGTCTCCCATTGATAGTACAACTAGTACATCATCAAAATTTTAATGCTTTATATCTTTTGCAACAATCAATTTATAACATGTTTTTTTGCTTTTTCTCTCTCGTTTACCTATCAACTTTAGTATTTTAAATAACTTTTTAATGTTTGTAATCATGAGAGAATACCCTATTTAAGTTAGATTGGTGCAACCGGTCAAGAAAATATTTGAGTGTAAAGTATTTGCTGTTAGTAAAATTAAATATTAAATAAAATAATGGTTAAAACCGGTAACCGATAGTAATTATTTTGTTTTCAATCATGAATGAAAAGAATTATTGTTTTCGTTTCCGTTTTCGTTTTTATAAAAATATCGATTTATTTCGTTTTCATTTCCATTTCGTTTTTAAACCCTGATAATAACTATCAAATGGCATTATACTTTTGTAAATACTTCAATAATAAGCCTTCTTTCTAACCATATAAAAAAAAAGTTCTAGTATAGTCTTACGGGACGGATGATATTTAAAAAAAAACTGTTTTTCCATGTTAATGCTTATGTTACGTTTCACATGTGGGTGTGTGTGTGTATGTGTGTGTGTATGTGTGTGTATGTGTGTATGTATGTGTGTGTGTGGTGCATGTGTGTGCTCCTGCCCCCCACAAGATTTTAGAAACTTATCGCACCTGTATACTGTATAGGATCAACTAAATTAAATGTAAAATATAAAAATATGCGTGTAAATATATACCTCAACAGAAGTAGAGAATCCTCCGGAATCTTCGGTGGCGGTAACGACAAGAGAATAAACATGGGGTTGCCTCAAATCCTCAAAGTCTAATTCCTTCGCCAGTTTTACAATCCCGGACGTCGGCCCAATGTTAAAAGTTCCTGCTCCTTGGCCTTGGGCTTTCAGTGTGTATCTTATTTCTCGATCAGCAAACGATTTGGCTTTCACTGATATTATACTGAAACAAGAGAAACAATTACACCAAACTGCATATTGTTGAACGAGTAATGGTCACAGTAAAATTAGTGTCATGTCATTTGTCGTCGGGTAGATTTGAAATATTTACCATTAACCTCGATAAATGACATTCAGGGTGGTGTGATGATAAATTGTAATGCACCACACATATGATTTATGTTCGTTATTAACCAAACAAATGTTTCTCTTACTAGATAGAGGTATCGACTTGCCAAGTTTGTGCATTCTAATAGTCATGTGAAACCCTATTTGCATCATTTTAATTCAATTTAACTTTGGTGACATTAATTTATGGACGAAAGTACTTTCATATACATGAAAAAGTTCTATATGCAACAAAATTTACTGAACGTGTTAAGGGAGATAATGTTGAATTGAAAACTAAAAGTTATTAAAAGTTATTCAATGCAAATTTAAATTAAAACTATACGGAATTTTAACAATTTTATAATAAAATGTTCATCACTTTTATAACATTAATTATTCACGCTTCAAATAAAGTAACAAAATGAAGAAAAATTTCCACTGAAATTTTTTACTACCTACATACGAGGAAAAAGAGCAGTGAAATTCATATGAACATATAAAAATATTTATTTGTTTTAAGCAAGAAAAACCAATGTAATTTTTCTAAAATATAAATGATTGCATAATAGAGAATAAATATTTCTCATTTTTACTAAAAATCTATCAACTTTCAATATAGAAGACAGACTACATTAAACTACCCCTGTATTTAACTAAGAATTCTTTTAAATAATATAAAATGGGAAGTTACATTTAAAAAATCTTTTTCAACTTTTAACTTTAGGTTGACATAGAAATTGCATTTTTCAAAACTTTTCAATCCTGAATTTATAGTAGTGTAAACAAAAGCTTTATTTATAAATCTGTTGTCACAGACTTTGAATATATAATACATATAAGAATGGCAACGTAATGTATTTAGATTAAATATTTCGAGAGAAGGTGCCATCTATCCCTCCCTATACGAATTATTTCTGAGTTAGTTCAAAAAATACATAATAGGTGGATGTTGCACAGTATTGCCACGTAGCTAGAACAGCAAGTTAAGATTTTATAAAGGTTTTTAAGTTTGCTACTGTAAAACAAGTATACATGTACATTGAAGATTCAAAATATATTATCTGGTTATTATGAAACAAAAATTTTGAATTATTGATTATTGAATACCTCTAACAAATAGTATCTGGCAATGCTGTCACCACGATTTACCGTAGTTCATAGTTTTATGGTAGGAGTCACTAGCTATCTATAATAATTTTGTGAATAAAAAGAGACAGATATAATATGTTAGTAGGCCATATGCGTTGCCATTCTTATATGTATTATATATTCAAAGTCACAGATTATAAAAATTTGATCATAAAGATGTACCTGTTTTAAGACAAAAAATGAAAAAAACGAATTAAAATAAATATGGTTGGTCATTATTTTCTATGGGTCCAAATATAAAGTTTTTTGCTGAATCTAATGGCAACAAAAAAAAATTAACAATATGTTTAATGGACTGTTAATATGAAGATATTGAAAATATTGGAGATCAGTCTTTTTATATTGTTTATTTAAAGAAAAATATTTCAACTGAAAACCGACGTTTCGGATCTTAGTCAGGGTATGTTGAAATCATTACATAAAAATAAAAAATATACATAATATTTCTTATGTAATAATTTTAACATACCCTGAAGAAAGATCACTAGGATTCGAAACGTCGGTTGTTAGTTGAATGATTTTTCTTTAAATAAACAATATAAAAAGGTACTGCTTCTCCAATATTTTCAATTGCTTCAATAAAAATAACATTCCATTCAAAATAATAAAGTTAAGAACTATATCTGGTTAAACCGAATTGCAACTGCTTCGAAAATATTTAAATGAAACGGGCATGCCGGAAAGATACCAAATTTTATAAAATAATATTAAATAGTTTTTAAAATAAAGATCTCATAAGCTCGTCGTGCTATACCCTGTACATAATGATAAAAACAACCAAAGGTTTATTATAAGGACTAATGTTAAAACAATAAATTACTTATTACAATAATAGCCAATGTAAACATAGTGTTGTAGACAGTTTAAATGACATAGAGACATTTAACAATAGGTTTGATATTGTACTAAAGAGCCTCAAATTTGAAAACATTACGAAATATCAATTAGATATTTTATATTTAATTATTGAAATTTGTGTAATATAATATATTGTATAAACTTTTATTTAAAATACTAAACTGGTTAATAGTATATTACATCCGAGGTGGGATATGTTTCATTACAGCCGAGGGCTTATGTATATTACCAAGAGGTGAGATACAGCGCGAGGCTATAATGAAACTCCCACCGAGGTATGCATACTATTTTATTCACAATCATTCTTTTTTTAAATCATTAATTTTGAGAATAAATCAATGAGTTTATAACCCTTAATATTGAAAATATTTTTTGACAGCTCTATTAAAATTTGTTTCGCCTTTTTTATTATAGGGATCTATGACAATGTTGCTAGGCAACCCCTACATAAACATTTCCAACCCGTGGGGTCTAAGTTAAATCTGTTATTTCCAACCCAAGAGATTGTCATTGCAATTAGGAATGACGTATTTTCTTACCTCTAAAAGGTTAGGAATCGACATATTACTATAATGATTAAAAATAATATAAACTACAACAAAACTTTAACAAAGAAATTGATAATAATTTGTTGGTAAAGCAATATTTATAAAACCATATATCATGTCGATAATTGAACTAAAACATTATACCACTTTGAATTATAAACCAAACTTGATTTCAGAAATTACTAACAGTTAGTAGCTATTTACTTTGTTTTAAAAACAAAAAAAAAAACTATAAATCATTAATAATACAATTAGTCATTTTCAATCTACTATTTTTATTTATGTTCGAAACAGTGATATTACAGTTAATTATTAGTATTCTCAGACATTATTTATTTTATGGGCGTAGCAGTAATTTATTTAAAACATGAAAAATGATGATAGCAATTTATATCAACAGAAATATTAATTACCACCATTTGTTTCATTTTCTCTACTAATTTCTCTAAACACGTAATTCAAATAAATTAACTACGTCCCTATTTACTGGACAAAAAAGTTATGTCGGAGTCAAAACAATAGTCGTGAAACTAAACAAAGCAGTAGAAAATAAAAATACTGAGAATGTATTTTTTTATCAGGAAAATATAAAACACACAATAACCTGGGGATGAAACTGATGAAACGAACAAGGATGGCATACTGGCCTGCTCTAAATATAAGAAAGAAAAAATAAAAGAGGAAAAATGAAAAGAATCATCTTGAACAGGAAGAATGAGCCGACATCATAAAAGCACGAGGGAATAAAAACTAAGAAGAAAAAGTTAATTGGTGTGGTCTCACACGGAATTCACAACTTTTCTAACATTGTAAAATTCTAGACGGTAAATACCTACAAAAAGTTTGTTCATAAAATACGTTCTCAACTACTCGGCTCTTGTTACGTTACACATTGCATTTACGAACAAAAACTTATGTTCAACTTTATTTAAACATCGATCAGTCGGTTCTGAAACTCTTTCAGCAAAAAATTACTTGCACGATATAATAATAGTTCCAAACTGCTACAAACAAACTATCAACGAATGTTGAATATTTCAATTTTGTACTCAACTAATCTATTTTTTGTGCCTCCGCCCAGTGTAAGTAATTTTAACTACACTATCATTATAATCCAGAAATAATTTTGTTAGCGGCCCAGGCCGAAAAAAAATAGGGACTACTTTAGTTATAAAGTAACATTACTGTTATCGTTAAATGTCAATTTCTGGCTATTTTCAACACAAAAATTAGCAAAAGTTTACAAATTTGAAGACGAAATCGTTAATTATAACTTAAATGAACACATTTTAAGCTAAAATAAGTCTCGTAATTGTATTTTAACTCGCAATGCAAATTCGACAAATAAATGTTTTGGTACACTTGTACAAAAATGATGTAAACAAAGTAATATGAGAAATGTAATCAATATTTATTTTTTTTACATTTTTCATATTACTTTTTTAAATCACTTTTGTACAAGTGTACCTTTTTATTACTTGTGACTTTGTTAAATTTCATTTAACAGTTAAAATATTGTTCGTTTTTGACTATTCTTGTAACAAAAAACACATAATTTCCATGTATTTCTATACTTTGTTAAATCACAAAAGATTTTCACTATTTTCAACAAACAGTTAAGAAAACTCATATAAGTTAACTTTTTTTATATTAACACTAATGTAATTCAATATATATTAATGTAAAATTTTCTTCTGTAAATCTAGCCCCTAAGGAACACATGTGGTGTCGAAACTAGTTGACTGAATTCCAAAAATATCGTTTTCAATATATTGACGGCTTATGTTAATAACAATTCAATTGTGCAATTAACGTTACCAGAAAGATCTATTCTTGGAATAGAACCACAACATATTTAAATTTGTACTTAAACAGTAATTTAAATTATAATTGGTTTTCTTATTTTCTTTAAAATCTGCCATAGAAAAATTAACTATTGTTGATGATGGCTCTAGTTCCTAATAACTTTATAGTACAAATTTCAACAATTTTTTTTTTAATAAAAAAAATGTTAACTTAAAGTTATGTAATACTTAATAATTAACTGTTTCATAAGCAACAAAATTATTAACTTAAATTAAATAAAAATGGGCGTGCCCTTCCACAAGGCGCAATTTACTACAGACACCTCGCATTGGGTTTTGAACTACATTTATATCGATTTCTCAGATATCACACTGAGCAAATCCAAAATTAAGAGAAATAGTGGTTTTTATAATTAATATAATATTTCACAGATTTGGATATCCGTAATAATGTCAGATATAAATAAAAAGCCAAATTCGCAGATAAGGAGTTGGTATGGTGCGCTGTTTTATTACAAAAAAAAAATGTTGAAAATTGTAACAAAACTTATGGGACATACGTTATTTGGACAATAAATTAAATTCATTTAATTAATTTATGGAGAAGTAGTTGAAAAAATCTTGTTAAGCGTCCAGAAATTGCTTTGCGAGTTCTCGTATTTAATGTTACTCTTCGATATGCCCACACTCGCAAAAGTACAGCTTCTAGATTTTTTTACTACTAATATTATTTCCCGCATATATGTATGTTTGAAGCGAAACGCTTCGAAACTAAATATCAAAATATACTAACGTATAAATATAGTTCACCCCAATGTCTGCTATGCAATTATTTATTACAGAATAATTGAATAGTAGGATTAATACTAACGCAAAATAATTCATTATTTATACCATAATAACATTTGTTCATAATATATTATTCATAATTTGTAAATGACTGAAATAGTGTTAAACTAAATTATATTATATGTAGAACGCAATTTCAATTTGTAAAATATGGACAATAGACACAATGAAATGTGGTATACTGTAGTTCAAAGTTTATTCGATATAAATAATTATTTTCACAATTTGTTACAAAATAATTTCAATTTAAATGCCAACGAAAATGAATGAAATATTTGTATTTGGTTGGCAGTTCAATTGTGCATTCGTATTATACGCAATTTTTAATTAACGAAAAACATGAAATAACTAACGTAGGATGGATCATACAATATTTAAATTAACCCGCCTCGGCATATTATAACATCCTCGAAAATTAAAACGTGTTGCTCATTATATTTTTTATATTTTCGTTCATAATGAAGTCATTACGAAACCCAATTGCGTATCTAAAGAGCATTCATTTCGATACGTAATTTTTTGTTTGTTAGATTACATTTACTTTGTTCATAAACCAGACAGTGTGACACTGAAAAATGAGACACTCAAAATAACTTTTTATTTATAATTATTTTTTAATTTTCTTTACATATTTGTAAACTAGGCTTCGTGGCTCACAAATTATGGTATTTGTCATGTTGGTAGCGCTTCCGGTTTAACAGAAAGTAACATCAACTTTCATATGTCAAATGAGACAGCCTTATATTTTTATATATTTGCAAAATACGTAAAATTAAGAATTCAACGATATGCTTGAAGTGATTGTTTTTTATAGTGGGTTAGCACGAAAATAATAACAACAACATTAACATCATACAACAAATCCTCACTCTTAACATATTAAAGTGATCGATTTTCGGAAGAGAAATACCGCATCCGGATTACAATAATAGTTATTAAACAATCATCCTTCGCCACACATTTCTGTCTAAGCACACTTCTTTCACCTCAGCCACACTCATAATCGCATTCATACATGCTTTTCTTCTCTTCCCACTTGGAAACTTTCTCTCTTTAAGCACCCTACCAACTTCATCCATCCACTTACACACTGGTTGGCCACGCAATTGAAAACCCTCAACTTCACCAAGATATAAATGCGTTTACTCGTCATTTTCTCCACATAACCAAACCATCTCAACTGACACACCAAGTCGTTTAATAAAATTTTTCCTAACCATACATTCTTCATATATATTTCTCACTCGATCCCGTCTTACATACTGACATACACCACGTAAATACCTCATTTCCATGGCATTCACTCTCTTTTTATGCTTTTCCGTCCATGCCAAATATTTGCTTCCATGATTGGTGAGCCCTTAAGCCTAGTTTATAAATATGTAAATAAAATTGAAAATAACAAAGTTATTTTGAATGGCCCGGTTTTCAGTGTCCGATCAAGGTCGTCTGCGAATTGTGTGAATTCAGATTTTTGCTCCGCGCATTCTGACAAATTCAGTGGTGTCGTTTGCTTAGTTTTTATGAGGGTACATAAGATACTACTGTTATTTTATTATTATAAAAATATATGTTACAATAAAAGCATTCAAAATTCAAAAATAACTCAACTGGTAAGTTTATTAGCAAATGTAAAACCAAATTTACTGATACAATGTCAATGTCAGTGACTCTAACACAAAATAACGTTGTTCGTACGGCTATGAATTAAGGTAATGTATCTGAATTAATAAATAACCTTACGTTACAGCGAAAATATTATCAACAACGAGCATCGTTTTAAAGTGGAATGTCCTAGCTTAGTCGAAACAATATGAATTTTTGAAAGACACGCGTGTTATATCTATCCTTATCGCACATGCTTATAGCCTTTGCAAAGGAAAGAGATAAATGTATTCCAATTTGTTAATTCGTTCATGATACAGATGACCTTGATCGGACATCTTTCAAAAATTTTACTGTACCTATGATTGATTTATGAATAGTAATTAAACTTTGAGTTTTTATAAAAATTTATTTATTTATGTAGCCACATAGTATAAATATTTTTTTATAAAAAACTAAAAGTTTAATTACTATTCATAAAACATGAAAATCAAATTTGATCTAGAGTCGTTCATCAATAAAATTACCTATGATTGTTGCTCTGTTAGTGAAAAAGTAAAAAAAAAAAGAGAAATAAAAATAAAACCTAACAATACTATTGACATTTATCATATATTTGTTTCTCCCTACAATTTATCTTGAACTTTGTGCCTGATTTGTGCGTTGTGTAAAAAAATGGATATTGATGAAGCCGCAAGGATTGCTGCGTCAAATTTATTATTATTTATTTATTATGTTACTATTTTCCTAGGAATGTAAGTGAAATATTATGTTTCGTCGTCAAGGCAAAAAAATAAACAAATGTTTTTACCACTTACATGTTTAGTAACTATACATAAAATAGATAGTTATCTACAATATAAGTAGCGCGAAATAGCAATAATAATAATATTAAAGAATAAACACTAACTCTGAATCCTTCTTTTGGTTTTCGGGAATCTCCGCCTCATAGCTGGGCATATAAAACTGCGGTGCCCTTTTGCCCCCCACAATCGACAACCTCTCTTCCGGTGTGCTTTGGAACCTCCTGTCATCCACTCTCCCATTTTGATCCTCCGCTTTGACATACAGCACATACTCCATATCCAGTTGGAACAGGTCAGTTCCACGAGTTCGAACAACCCCCGATCTTTCATCCACTTCGAACCGGCCGCCGGTTCGGTCCCTCACGATGAAGTAGTGGATATTGTGGTCGGTATCAGGATCCCTGGCCTGGAGGGTGAAGACGGGGGTGTTTGGAGGAGCGTTGAGCTGGACTACGGCCTGCATGGGTAGTGGACGGTTGATGAAATATGGAGGTTCGTCGTTCACATCGCGGACATGGATAATGACGCGTTGGTTGTCGGTATCTGGAAAATTTGTTTGCGATTAGAAAGATTTATTGTAGATTTTAGTAAAGTGGCATAAAAGAATGCGACAAGGAGATGTGTAGATTCATTTTTACAAAACATAGATAAATGTAGGAAATGATACGTACGATTCTTATTTATTTAGAAAAAAAAGTGTTTCCTAATGACATCTAATTTGATGTTTAGAAGCATACCGGGTGGGGCTCGGAATTCATTAAATATACTTTTAACATGGGAAGACAATTTATTTACTTATAACAGGGAACATCAAATACCGTGACATAGGAGTTTAAAGTGAGAAGACATTTTTTTTTAAATATCATCTGTCCTGCGAGACTATAGTGGTAATTTTTGATATGGTTAGAAAGATTATTTAATTTGGCATTGCAGAATATTAAAAAAAAAATTAATAGCTTATTATTGAAATATTTGCAAAAGTATAATGCTATTTGACAGTTATTACTTATAATATATTAAAAACATTAATCATGATTACGTATTCAATAGCTGAGTTTGTTAGATCGAGACACTGAAATAATTATTCACGAGTATAAATCCGGCGCGCTGTATTCTTTTATTTTTTATATTTTGTAAAGTATATTATTAAGTAAATACATAAAATAAATTACAAAATTAAAAGACAAATTGTTTGGTAGATCAAGTATTTTATTGAATTTACTATTTTTATATTATTTATGTTAGGTACTTAGCAACTATAAATTGAAATTTTGGAGTTGGGATTCTTGCAAAAAAGGTACCTGAGGCAAATACGGCCCAAGAAACTCGTGAAACTATCACATTTCAAAATTATTTTTTATACAATTGAAAAATAGTCCAGATTATAACATGGTATAAATCAAATAATCAAGTTTCAGGTGTATTTACTGCTACATTTAATAATCGACCGAGACCCTGCCGAGCAACAATTCGAAAAATCTATAATAATTATAACTTACACCCAATGTGTACAATAGTGACAGAATGAACATTGAACAATTAAAAAACAGAATTAGTGCAGCTTCGCAAAATATTACTCCCCAGCGAATGCTATTATTTTTTTAAGATATTGTTTAGAAGTTAATGGTGTCAATTTTGAGTATTTGTTAAAATAAAAATTCCTCGCCAATTTAATATAATTTGTAAGTGTATAAACATAAGTAAATAATTTCTCATTTCTTTAATTCATAATTTAATATTTATTTTAGACTGTGTTAATTATCCCTATGTTTACTTATAAAATAAACGCTTTCATACATTGCTATCAATCATTTTATACTGTAACTATAATAATGATATACCCTATGTTTACTGATAAAATAAATGAATCAATATGAATCAAGCTAAAAAAACAATTTAAAAAGAACATCGGAGTCATGGTTTTGCCATAGCTGTAATACAATGCACAATGTTCCTCAAAATGCTACGCGAGGGAGGTTTTGGGGCTTATTAGAAAAAAAAAATTATGCCCAGATGGCTCAGTTTAGATTAAAATTATTTAAATCTAGCTCTTATGTAAAAGAGTATTATTACTTGATTTTTCTCGAAATATTTAATTTTCTTCAGTTTAATAAGGCTCAAATTTTTTTTTTTTAAGAATGTATTTTTATATGAAAATTAAGGTAGTTTAAAAAATTCAGATTTAAACAAAGTTTAATATGAACAAAGTTTTTTCAATTTTAATTAAAATGGGTCTTATGGCCCTATCTCAGGAACTAAAAGAGAATAATTTACATTTTGAAAATTTAGTATTAACAATTTTTAAAATAACTTCAAAATAGGTTAATATAAAGATTTGTTGGGTCAGCAATTTATTTTAAGCATATAAATTAATAATTTTACAACTACCTACTACATTATTTTTATCTGAATTTTATAATATATAACTTGATTTATAAAAGAAATATTTTTTTATAAAATTAATTTAAATTATATCCTCTCTAGGAAATGATAAAAAATACACTGTTTCTACATATTAATTTTCTGTAATATCATGCAGCATTTCCAGGAAAACTTGCAACAAACAATTCATACTTTATCATCAATTTTCTAGGAAAATAAATATTTTCTCTATTACATTTTTATTAATTCAACTTGTAATAGAAACAATAATACAAAACGGTAAAATAAGTAGATATGTATTTACCTTAACATGAAACAAAACTAAACGCAAAGGAAGAAGTAGTTAGTGTATGTCCGTATGTCTACATGCATGAAATCATGAAAAGCATTCGCAGCAAAACTTCAAAGCTACGTACAAAATCAGTTCCTAACTTTGTCGTAATTGACAGAGTTTATCATGTTTAGCCTTAGACTTCAGACTTGGAAAACTAGGTAATCATTTGAATTTTAAACTCGCAAATTTGCGATAACTTCAATATTTTATCTTTGTAATTTTTTGAGGACAAGCAATTTCATTTACATAAAGTTTCACCATTTTATCTATTAGATTATAAGACTAAATTTGTTTTACCAAACTTCAAAGAGAAATCAACATCAACAGCAAATTTTAGTAACCGTCTGGCATCTGCCGTCCAAAGTAATTTTACAGCGATATTATCAAAACGTTCTGTAAATTAGCAAGAGTCATGTAAACGAACATTAAAAGCGAAATGAAATTTATTCATTGTTCCAATTTGCCTTATCTTCTGTCATCTGATGATGTATTGCAAAGTGCTTTGAGAGTGAATCATCATTCATTATTCGCTATTTTCACTTTCAGATAAACGCTGGCAGCAATTATAAATTGCTCGGGGGTGTTTTACAGCTATTTGATCAAAACATGAAGCAGTATAACCAGAACAAGAAATTCAACATAACATGTGTCACATCTCATATAAGTTTTCGGAAAAAAATGAATAGATGAAACTGTGGTTTACGGAAAGTATATGAAAAGCGATTAAGATATTTTGTAAGGCATAGAGGGGGGCACAATTTAGCATAACTATTATTATTTTAACGCCAGTAGTACTCACGTTATGAGATTATATATTTTTTATTCTTATTAAATAGATAATTTGCATTCATTTTAAGTAGGTTGAGCAAACATTTAATCATTAAAACAAAAGAAAAGTATCTGTCATTACCGAATGTCATTGTTACCATTATTATCATTTAGATAATTTTCATTACCATTATCATAATTAATTTAATAATGGCAGCATATTTAACAAATACATATTATTTTATTTATCGATAGTTATCCTATTAAGCAAGACTAAGGGCCGGTATTTCAATCTCCTAACAACTACCTAATAAATTTTTATTTACCTGACAACCATTTTTTGCGTATTTCAATGTCCGAACAAGTTATTAGGTACCTTATAAATTGTTTATTCGCTATCAAATTTGAGAGGAACTTGCAGTAGATAATAAATTTGTTAGCTACCTGATAAAATTTAAATCCGAAATAATAAATATAGTAAAATTGAATTATAATGATGAAATTTATTATAGTATATTGAAAGAGGTAAAATTTGAAAGAATTGATAATATTAATACGTAAAATTTAAACTGTACGAAACAGACCTAATAATTTAAATTTGGTCGAATTTTTTCAAAGGTTTCGGATTTTAAAACCTAGTTTAGAATATATTTTAGAATTAATAGAAAATAAATATGTAAATATAAATAAATATGTCATCATGGTATATTACCCATTGCTGGATGTATCCATCTGCTTCATACACAGATTTTGGTAATGATAATGACTTATTCGCAGCATGTGAGTGTTTATCGGGCGTCATCGTACGGGCATTCATTGCTGGGTGGATAGTGCACCATGGGAGTCACTTTTGTACAATTTAAAATTAAAAATAATATTAGTGGGATCGAACCGGAGTCTCCAGGTTCGCGACCAGTCATTCAGGCATACATACATCTATGTACGTGTAATTATCTTAACTATCCTTTTGGAGATTTTTGGGTTATACATAAATCCACAGCAAGAAGAATTATCAAGAAAGTCTTTTAAATATATAATTTCTCTGCAATGCTGATTACAAAATTACAGATATGGGCGTACAATGGACAGTATCGAACCATGATAGTAATATTTTTGAAAATTCCCCGGTAACGAAATAATTTTAAGCGATGGGGGCGATGTGGTTAGTTTGGTTGTCTGTGGTATAGCTTAATAAGCGAACTTCAGCCGTGGAAAAATTTGCAGTTCTTTTTTTGTCCACATTTATTACGAAGTGACTTATAAACACACATAACTTATTTATATTTCCATGTCACAAAAATGTCAATGTCATATCATATTTCAATTTATTCTATTTTTTACAACTAGATTCTAAAAAAGTACCTAATAACAATTTGCCTAGCAACTATACATTGAAATACCGAAAGATGACAATCTTCCTATTAAATCTACGTAATAAATTTGTTTACCAAACAGTTGTTAGGAACATGTGTTAGGAGATTGAAATATCGGGCGTAAATAGTAAAATAATCATATACGTAATAAAAAAAAATGCAGGTTTTGGAACATTTCGAAATAGTTATTTGCATAATCTGTTATGAAAAGAGTGATATTGTTTGATGGATATAATGTTTGCCAAAACAAGCGAAGTGAGTTTTGCAAATTATGTGACTCAAACAACATCACGTTTTCATAACGTATTATGTACAAAATTTTATCTAATTTTGCTAAAATAATTTAAAAATACACAACATTCTAGATTTTTCTATGATAGCTCAATATACATTATTTTAAAATCAATTTACCAAAGCGTTGCCGTGAAAATAAATGAATTTTATTTCCAATTTAATGCTTATGTCAGTGCATGTGTATATCATTGAAAATGAGTTTTATATATTTATTTATTTATTTATTTAAGAAAGAAAACCAACAGTTCATAGGTACCAATTACAGGTTTCCATAGTTAATTATATACAAACAATAGTTAACAATAATTAACATAGTGATATGATGATACGCAGAGTAAATAAGAACTTAAGAATTAATATAAATTATTTTTAATAATAGTTTTAAATTGATGCATTGATGTTCTGAAAGTGTTTTGAAACCGATATAGATCCTTCTGATGTAGTGGAATAAAGTGTGAGTCAATTGATAACATTAAATATATCATTATTGATATATTCTTGTTTTATTATTATTATTAATTTGTACAAAACTCATTTCGTTTCAATTATGTAAATAGTGACATTTCATAACGTCATAAAGTTAGGTAAAAGTCAACATTTTAAAACGGAATTAGATAAAAATAATATAATGTATAACAATGACATACGAAAATGACAAATAATTTTCTTTTGTTTTAATAGTTGAATGTTTGCTTAGGCTACTTAAAAAAATTAAAATGTAAATGAAATACTAAATTTGTATTAATTTTTATCAATTTTTTCGCTATACGGGTATGATATTATTATATTGTTAAATTCAGAAGATAATTATTTATTTAATGAGTTACTAAAAAAATGTCATTTAAAAAATTATAACATTGATCCATACAAGTTGAGTAACACTGGCTTTAAAATAATAATAGTTATGCCAAAATGTGTCCCCCTCTATGCGTTACAAAATATTTGAATCACTTTTCATATACACGAATAAAAGGGACTGTTACATTATCTTGATACATCCTGTATTGAATGATTATTACAAGAATAGGGTAGTTACCATATGTTAAAATTTAATGAAATTCTTATTTGTTTACAATATATGACTCATAATAAGATATATACTGTAATAAAATTCGCCATTTATTATGTAAATATTTCAAAAAAGTTATTTAAAAAAATACATGATTCAAATCGACCTCTTCTCTGTGACGTCACGCTTATATATTTAAAGCCGCAAATGCCGCTAGTGTCATTTTATAGCGTTTCAATTGTAATACAAAACGTCGTTACAAACTTGCTCAAACAAAAATAAATAAGAAAAAATACGTGTTAACTTGACAGCAATCTAACCTAACAAACAAGTTCCCCTTACCCCGCAAGACATACGTCGCAAAATATCTTTGTCATATTTCAAGCAGCACGTCGGAACTAAGTTGCAACGGAAACCGTAAGGGTAACGTCACAGTGGCGGGAATAGATATTTCCGGTATTTTCAGTATCTCTTTCCTCATTAAAAACATAAATAGTGCAAAATAAAAAATATGGAAAATTTAAATTTAAAAATACTTGCTTCTAATAAAAAAATCAAAAAAGACGAAACTACCCCATTAACGTAGCTTAAGCTTTATCACTTTTAATATAGAGCTAGAGTTACATTTTCTTTTATACGACGAAGTTTAGTTCTGACTTTCCCCATGAATCTTTTGTACCGACAAAAGCAAAACGATGATATGGATTTGGATTCGCGATACCCCTGGCGACACAGGGCACACTTTCTCTGTCTACTTTTTATATATTTTGTTCTATAAAATATTAATATTTTTATATAGCAGCCTATGTTTATATTGTTTACTTTTTTAAAAATCCTGTGTCTTGATTCGTTTCATTTTGAGGCTCCTACACATTGTCATACAACTTTTTTGTATGTAACGCTTAAAAAGTTTCATTACGTTTCGCCTGTGTACGTTAGGAGGATTGTTTTCGCGGGTTACTAATTGTATGTTTATCCAAACACTGAATTTATATTAAATTTTGAATCATTGACACTTTTGAAATATGCAATTAACGAATCAATAAACACTAATTGTAATGATACTAAAGTTAACTTTACAACATGACAATATAATGTACAAAAATAAAGCAAATGGTGCTTCATTCAAAAAATGCAAACACTAATTTAATAAACGAAAGTTACATCTAACACTTACTTAATTACTTTTTTTACAAATTAGATTAACACCAAATTATAACAATGGACACGAAACGAAAAAAAAATCATGCAACTAATTAAATTCACAACACACATCCATTAATAATTCACTAATGTCTCTATGACACAGCAAAACATGTAAACATAACATAACACAACATCCATGGTGTTTACTTACATTTTAAACCTGCTTGGGATCAGCAATGAAACAGAAAGAGAGAAAAATACAGTTAGACATTAATATTACAAGAGATAGCAGAGAAATATCGAAATGCACCAGATATTACAACGTCTTGAATTACATTTCGGTATTTACACTTGAAATGAAATTATAAGTTTCAGTTCTGTTCCTGAGAAGAATTAAATAAAAAGTTGGAACAAAACTTGAGAAACTTCTGATATTCTAGTAGCTCTAGTATGAATATGGAGAGAAATGAAAGAAAAAGAACAACTTAAGGATGTATTTCTATAGACTTATAGAATGGCGTTCTCTCCAAGTTGGGCAACATTTTTAACGAATTCATTTTATAGTAAGATTTTACTTAATAATAATAGAATATTAAACGTTAAAGAAAAAAAAACAGTATATTAGGAATTACCGTATAGCACAGCAAATTTAAAGTTTCTCAACACAAAAATTTATTTTACCTATGTTCATAATAAGATCGTTTATTTTTATGCTGACGTAGGGATACCAGTCGTACAGAATTTCGCGAATATTTTACAGTGTCCTGGGACGTCCAGGTGAATAATTGATAAGTGTCTGGGGTTTTCATTTTGCTGATATTTATTTTATTTCAATAAATTAGCTATGCTTATTAAGTAAATTTAACATTAACGTAATATTTCCATTTTCTTCCTTTGTCCTTCAGTTATATGTTTATGAATATCTGCTAAATTTATTTATTTATGTATTAATAATTAAGGTCATGAAGGCAAATAAGGCCCGCCTTAATTAAAAATTAAATATTTTGAATAATTAGTAATCTTTATTAAAAAACCTTGTTCATGTTAAACTTTATTTTATTATAATTCTATAAAAGTTTAAAAATCACCATTTTCTAAACTAATTTTCATATAAAAATACATTCTTAAAAGATTAAATTAGGCCTTATTAAACTGTGGTAGTATATATAAGGCAACTGAATAAAATTAAATATTTTGAGAAACATCAACAAGTATTAATATTGATTTACATAGAAGCTAGACAAACTTATTCTTTTAAGATTTATATTACCTTCCGTCATCTTTAGGTAAGAAAAGTATTGTCTTTCGTCAAAATATTCAATGATGAGTTTTTAGTAAATAAGCACGTTTTAGGGTCTGTATGTATATAGTTTGTTTATGAAGTAATTTTACTGGAAATATATAATCTTTTTCTAGAAAAAATATGTATGAAATCTGTACATAATACACTGAATTGACGAAAGGTAATGTGCTGGCCACATCAGATTTTTTTTGTAGTTTAATTCATATTTTTTGGCAACAAATTTACTGGACCTTAAATGCCCTGAGGTAGTAGGATAAATAAAGCTTACTTATGTTTATTAAATATTTTCTTTTCAAAACAATAAAAATGATCTTGTTCTACAAATTATAAAGTTAAAAGAGTAATTGAAGCACATAAACAACAAATTAAAAAAATTAGATAAAATTTACGTTGTTTGTCAGAAGTTTTTATAAAATGGAATACTCGCAACAACTTCCCACAACAAACTCGAAGCTATTAAGAATTTTCTAGGAATATTTTTCAACCCTTTCTCTACAAAAGATAAAAAATTGAAATCGATATCTCAATGTACTCCGGAGTTATGGAATTTCAAACAGGAGTAGTTTTTTATTAACCATCCTATATTTAATTGACTGTGGTCAATATAGATATTTTTTATTTAAATAAATTTCTAATAATATGTATTTTTTTCAATATTTAGGTATTTGCATTTTATTAGAAAATATAATTTTTAATTATAGTTAAAGTTTGATACACTGCCTATACAACATTTTACAAATGACAAATAAATAGTTACAATGTAACTGTTACATCATTGGTAAATATCTGTCACTGTGTATGTGTATTGATGTAATTTTTTTATCGAAAATAGTTATGATCGGTAATTGTTCGTTATTAAAACTTAGTGCACTAATTCATATGCAATGTGCACCGCAGCACCGAATATAATAATGTGATGATTTTTCCGAAACAGAGAGAAAATTCCATATAACAATGCAAAGTGACCCACTTCAAAAACTTCAAATTGAAGCGAGTACTTTCATTCCGACATAGAAAAGCAATTGTGTAAAACAAACTTTAAAAATCAATATTATTGAGAAATTCCAAAAGTAATTTTGAAATGGAGCAAATATTTGATACTTGACAAACAGCGACGAATCGATTGCCCCAAAAACAGTTGCATTGAAATTCCTCGGCCAATATCGAAGTAGGCTCTTGTGGTACAATAAAATGGGAGCGTCGATTATTTGACAGAACAAAAGTGCTTTTTACAATGCTATTAATCACGAGAATGAATGCCATCTACCGGACGTTGTAATATTTATTACTTTTAGTCATTATTAGAGAATAAAAGGGATCTTTTTCAAATGATTAATGCAGGCGTAAATTAATATTTCAAAATCAAAAGAGATTTCTTTATTTTATTTCAATAAATTTTTCAAATGTTCCTCGAAGGTGGCGCGACATATACGTTGTGTATAATGGAATATTTTACGCTGCTATCAATTGTCTTTGTTGCTTGTAATTACTAGCCAACTTGATTAATGTGAACTTGAAAGACAAACAATTTTACTCAGAATAGTTTTTAGAGTTGACACAAATTGTTTGTATAAAGATGTAAAGAATTCCACAAAGAATTAAATTTCTTAATTGTTTCCACCCACATTTGAAAGAATATCATTTGCATACAACATTCATTACAAAAGTAATTATTTCAAATTTTTCACTACATTAAATGTGCTTTTACAACTGTAGAATGGATTGCTATTGTTACGCAGTTCATGAAAACACACTTTTGTATTAGTATTTTGCACACGAAACAGATGTACTGTTTACAGTTTAATTACACAATCTAGAAGCAATTCCAGATAATATAAATTATGTAATAACTGAAAATACCTTTCTATTCTTATGAATCTAAAATACGGGTAATTTTATTCAATACACAAATATACAGCTTCACTTGTAGTAACAATATTTTAAAATATATTGCTAAATAAAAAAGAAATTCCGTCTAACAATATTCCATACCAATTTTGTTAAAAAGATTCCATTGTTTGAAGCACCTTGTGCATTGTAATACAGCTATGGTAAATCCATGTTTCCGATCTACTTTACAAGTTTTTTTTTTTTTGTTTAATTCATATTTTCTGGCACCAAAATTACTAGGCCTTATATGCCCCAGGGTAGTAAGATGAATAAAGCTTATGTTTATTAAATATTTTCTTTCCAAAACAATAAAAATGATCTTGTTCCACAAATTATAAGCTACAAAGAGTAATTGAAGCACATAAACAACAGAATTTTTTTTAAAAAAATTGAATGTAATTTACTTATTTTTAAATAAAATTAATTGATATTAAATTCTACTGTTTTATAAAGTTTTTATAAATACCGAGCTAATGAAAAATGAATCACAATTTGTAAAATATGAGTTAAAAACTAAATTAATATTGTGGTTTTCAATAACAAAATCTGTAAATACTTTAACCAATATAGGTATAAAAATAAATAAATATATCATCACGACATTTTACCCATTGCTGAATGTGCCAATCTGCTTTGTACACAGATATCGGTAATTATGAAATATTTGTACCGTGTGGGCTCTTATCAGGTATTATTCTTATTAATGCAATAGAAATTAAGCTTACAATTTAAAAAAAATTAAAAACATTTATTATGAAAAAATAAACTATCAAAAAGGCCTAGAATAATGGTCTTGTCTTTTTGATGCGGGAAATTGTATATTGTGTTATTAGGAGTAACAGTGATACTTTGTGTGGCGAGCGTGGAAGTTTGCACGACGAGAGAAGCGAGTCGGACAATTGCAAACGAGGCAGACAAAGACACTTTTCTCCGAATGACACATTATATTTATTTTCCAAACGTAGATATTTAAAGAAAAATATCTACTACTGACGTTACATTTTACCTAAATTACGTTTGCGATTTCAATTGCTCTGGTGCTATGGATACTTATTTGTTCACTTTTTCTTATAAACATGGAAGTGAAAATTTTCACGTTTTAATGTTTAAATAAAAACTGTGCAATTTTGTATCATCTTTGTGTGCAATTATGTCGGAATTTGAAGTATTATAATGTAAGCCCCCTGAAGTTGTGCAATTGGATGGAAATCTAACAGTGTGGCTGAAAGATATGTCCAAGAATCATTTGAAAACAATATAAAATTTTCTTATCACTTTAATTATAAGTATTCTTATATTCATTACCGTCTGTGTAATTGTAATCTGTAAGTCTGCTATTCTTTAATATGTTATTTCCTCAAAAGTAAACTCTGACAGTTATTGATGATATTTAGTAACTTTATTCTTAGGTTACCTAGGTGTTATAGTGACATTTAGGGCGATATTACCCGTTTCTTTTATACAAGTTACTTGTTATTCGTTGATTCTGAATAGTTTCTATGGATACGCTGGCGGCGTAGAAACTAAACTGTTACCATGTGAATCAAGTCACAAAATATGCTACTTTTATGACGTTTGAAGAAAAAAAAAATTTCCTAGTAGGTGTTATCACAGATTATAAAGCGAGTTAAAATATCTATAAACGAATTATTATTGCGCAATGTCATTCTTACGTGGAGAATATTATAGTGTTTTAAAGGAAAAAAAAATATGTAAGAAACAAATTATACATGCAACACAAAAATAAATCCATTTAAAAATATGTATTTTAGTTTATAATTTCTGTTTTAGTTAACCAGTTCCGAAATAAAGAAAAAAAACTTTATATTATTTGAATTACTTCGTGTAAGACATTGTTTTCACAATTTTATTTTGAACATGTCGGATATTTATTTTTTACTCCATGTACAAATTAATATTTCAAGTTCCTTTCACCGTCTGAAAGTATCTTGCAATAAATTTCCGCCGCTCGTTTCAGTAGACTGGAGGGCTGGCTGGTAATATTCACATTATACAGAGCAGACATGAAAATAAGGTGTGGCAAAGCTAATTCCATAAAAGAAACGTGTTTTAACAAATTACGTTATTTAATTATTTCACTGAAGTTTATTTACGACTCCATTTCATATTTAATTATTAGATACGATGGAAAAGATAAAATACATGGAGTTAATGAAAGTTTATAAATTTGTTGAATTTATTCATCATTTTGATTAAATTATAAATAATCCATAGCACGTCATTCATCTCTCCAGGATTACTAATAATATATAAAGAAAAGCTATACATATTTAAGCAAAGTACTGCGAAAACAATACTTAGCAACATCATAGGAATATTTATATCTATTATTATTATTATTATTATTATTATTTATACATGCAAATTTATCAAAGAATCTTTCGATAATGACATTAAACGATGGTCACGATAGAATTACTAGGAATAAAACATATGGTTCATACGAGGGTCATTTCATAAATATTGCACACAATTATTGTTAGTTTATTCATTTGTTTATTTTTATTACACTATCTCTTTACAATCCTTCAATATAATCTCCCTGCTTTTCAATGACCGAATCCTAACGTCTGGGAAGCTTTACTATTCCATCCAAGACACCATCTCTGTTCATCTGTCGAATGGCTTGGGTAACGGCAACATGAAGCTCTTCCAGAGACGGAAAACGATATCCACGCATTGGCTGTTTCAACTTTGGGAATAGGTAAAATCTGGTGGATTCATGTGCGGACTATTGGGAGCATGAGGTAACACTTCCCAACCGTATTCATTTGGTTACGACATTCCTGATGTGGGGGCGAGCATTGTTATGGAGAATGAGTGGCCCAGCCTCGAGCAACTGAGGTCGGATTTTGTGCAATTTTCTGCTCAGTTTTTCCATGAAGAGCTGTGACAGTTATTCCACATGGAACTCTGTCTCTGTCATGATGATTCTTTTATAATCATACGCAAAAATTATCATTTGTTTGTCTTTTGATTCAGCTCTCCGAAATTTTTTTGGCAATGGGAAATTTGGACCTCTCCATTCGTTGGACTGTGATTTCAACTCCGGCTCAAAATATCTAACCCATGTTTCATCATAACGACTATTCGATACAAGAATGCTTGACCTTCTACCACGTAAAGTTTCGATCGAATGTACCACCCCTGATCTTCAACAGTCACAAGTCACAATACCCAAAACACGTACAGGCTCCATTTCTAGTTGACGTTTGTGAAAAACAGAGTAAGCTATAGTTGAAAACAAAACACACGCTCCTTCCCCAAGCCTTCTACTACAACTGACGTAAATGTCACTGTTGTTGCATCATCCACTTCGCAGTGTTGCCAACCTGTTCATTATTTATGAAATAACCCTCATATATTTTAAAATTTTATTTTAAATATATTCAGAAAGTAGTTTCCTTCAATAATAATATATGTACACTTTGCCTTTTTTTCTTTCTATTTCTTAAAAGCTTCCAACCAATCTTCTTTTGGAATGATTTCATACTAATTTCTATAAAACTTACACTATTGAATCTGTCAAATTAATTTCTGGTGACTTAAACATTGCCAAAGCTGTCTAACTAATTACTCGAGATTGACTTAAAAACTGTCGAAACTGTCAAATTAGAAATCATGATTCAAAAATGCTCTCTGGTTTATTCCAAATTTTAATTCAAAAAGATACTTTCAAAAATTGATTAACCACGTTCTAACTACCTACCTTAATTATCGTAATTTAATTTTAAATGACAAATAACAGTTTATAATAATATTGCAATTTTTACCTCCCACTACCCTTAGTAAGGGAGGTATAGGGATCGTGCTAAAAATCGCATATCGAGATTTTGGTAAATGGCCACGTTTTAAGATCCCTATAGAGTCCATTTTTAACATTTTCACGATGATGTCTGTGTGTATGTATGTATGTATGTATGTATGTGTATGTGTGTGGATCCTCTTTACGCTCTAACTCAAATACTATCATTCAGAAAGTTTTGAAACCATGTATTTCTTATTCTAATATGGAAAGAACAGATTAGATTTTAGTGGCAATCGGATAACCGGAAATGGCAGTTTACTTGAAGCCCAAGATAGTTTTTCTTCAAAAAATACCTTTAAATGTATTTTTTCTCAATTTGTTATTATAAAAATTAAAGATTATTCCATTTTCTACAAGTTTGCTTTAATACTTTTTCCATATATTGTATGGATAAATTTATAAAGTAATATAAAAATTATATACATAGGTAAATGGCGGGAGGTACTGTGTTTGTCACATCAGATTTTTTTCCTCGTCAACCTGATTCTTTTATTAATTCTCAATAATTCTAGCGTGACCCTCGTATTGATAAGTGGAAGATTCGAATTATTAGAAAAACAATTTAAATAATCAAAATTTATACGAATTAATGTTTTAATCATGAAGAGCCTAAGTAATTAAAACATACTCTTCTCGTTGAACTATTAATCAACGAGATATATGGTTAAACCATTTATTCATTCTATTATCACATTTTGTTGTCACTTGCTTTCAGCATATCTCTAATGTAGGTTCCAACAGATATATATGAACCATTCCTACTTTAATTAATAACATACAAACCGAGAAAAAAAAATTAATAATTAAAAAGTAGGTAACGCATTTTGCAGAAGCTTAAATGAAACACAAATTCTCATATTTAAATAAATAATGATATGTACATGTATTTTCACAGTTTTTGGTTCATTTATTCAAGAATATAATGAAATATTAAAAATTAAAAAAATATATATATATCATCACATAATATTACCCAATGCTGGGTGTGCCAATCTACTTAGTAGACAGATATCGGTAATGATGAAATATTTGTACCGTGAGGGCGCTTACCAGGCGTCACCTCACGGGCACTTATTGCTGGCGTGGAGAGTACACAGAGGTCAATTTTGTGCCATTAAAATTGGAAGTAATTTTTGGCGTCGGTAGGGATCGAACCCGGGTCTCCAGATTCGCGACCAGACACTAAAGCACATGGCCACGAGACCTCATTTTAAATAATAATAATAATAATAATACCTATAATATTTATTTATAAAACATTGCAAATCATTTATTACCGCTCTTTTAACCCTGTGTCCGTCCGACACGTGGGGTGTGACAAACTCCAAGCGTCGAAAATTGCATGTAACTTTTGCAAATTTGCGCTTTGGCATCGGGTGAACGTGGTAGCTTCTCATTTTAGTTCTCTGTGCGGTTTTAGCATTTAAAATCAGTAATCATTCAGCGTGTGTTTAATTCGTAAGCATTTGAATTCGACTGGGGTGCACCACACACCACCTGCCTTAATACGTTTTAAAATTATATGCTCATGAACAGCGTGAAATCGACTTTTTACTGTAGGTTTCAATGTAATAAATGTTTGTTTTAATTCGTGTCTATGATCATAGTATTTCAGATAATATCAAATTGGAAGACTATTAAAGACTACTAAATTCACTTTTTAAACTAAGAAACAGATTGGGGTTTCTCACACCACCCTGTCTAAAAATGTTACGCAATCCCACGTATCGGACGCAGAGTTAAATTCGTTAAGAAACTTTTGTAGATCACTTTTATTAAAACCGATGTTTACTTCATAAGAATATAATTAAGAAGTGTGCTTCATATACCTCTAGCGTAATACAGGCCAGTATTTTTAGGCATAATTTGTTGGATTTATTTTAAATTTATTTTATAGACCAACTTCATATACATGTATAAACTATAATAAAATAATATTTTTGATAATTTACTATTTTCAACAAGTTTGAACGTTTGATTCACGTTGTACCTGATATACTCCCACTCACTATCATGTGACAGTCAGTTGCTCACGTATTCATATTTACGGATGACTTTATTGAGTTCGATATAGTTTTTTCTAGTTTTGTGCATAATTATTGTGAAATTATCATTGTTGTGATAATGAAGAAACATTACAGTCGCTGGTTCACCTCATTATAATGTCGTAGCAGAAATCTTCAAATAAGGTAAGATTGATTATCTACTAATTAATATTGTTTTAATAACATATGCTAACATATAAAGCTATTGTAAATTTGAAATCAATTGTTTATATATAATGTTTAACAGGGTTGTGACCAACATAGCGGAATATAGGACTTTAACATGTAAAATCAGACTTTCCTAATTTCCTGCTTCCCTAATTATTTTATATAAAACGCTTCAAATAAAACTTGTAGAATGTAGAGCATTAAATTAAAGCTGCCATTCTTGTATATATATGTATATATAATTTTATATTAATCAACAAGAATAGATGTGTTTTTGTCACTTTTTGCAGATTTACAGATCTGTAAGACTTACAGATGAGAACAGAATCGACCCATAATTTTATATGCCTTGTAACAGCAAAAATTAGGTATGAAAATGTCGAAAATCACCCCAAAAATAGCAATAGCCATAGACGAGACAAAATAAATAACGAATGTCTAACGGCTTATCTGTCATGTTAGGGTAATTTAATTTTTATTATACTACATTTCACGAAAGAAAATAGCCTTGGTTTAGATAGGAACATGAATAATTCTGCCTTTCGAATGGTCGGAATACAAACCTAGTTTATAAAAACGAAAAAACATCACCTATTAGTTGTCAGTTATCAAATAAAATCTACACAATTAAGTAATGTTTAAACAATGTTTTGTTATAATTTTTAATATTCAGGTCTTGTAAATTTTTACAGATAAAAATATTTATTATTGACAAAATTTGGTTTCACGAATTTAAATTATTTATTTAATGCATGTAAAATTATTTTCTTACGTGAAACGAAGTATAGTTATTTATAATTTTTGTTCCAGTTAACACTTATCTGTTAATGATATTACGAGTATATACATCAATCTAACATCTATTCTATAAATTTAACATTTTGGTTTTGTTTGACGCATGTCACACGTCACACGCACAATTCGAACGTTTATACATCAGATCGAGGCTCTGCATTTAAAAGCCCCCCCCCACTATTTGATATTTTTTTATGTTTAGAGGTGTATTGATATGGGAAATATTATAATTAAATTTATATTTGTAAATTATGTTTCATAAAGCTACAGCAATTTTATTTTCCGATGAAAAATATTTTTGTAAATATTTTAGGGCCTCACTAATAACTTTTTCCCTAGGGCCCACAAAATTTCCAGCCAGCCTTTATTATATACAGTATGAATCCAATACAGAGTGATCCAGAATGATTTACGGTTCCGCCTCGTTCTGTTTTTTTACAGCATCGTCGTGATAATGAAATACGATTCCACTAATTTTCAGTACTCCCCGCATTACGAAAATATGCTTTCAAAATAAACTTCCGTAAACACAATTATAATGTAACGATATCAATAAATAATAATTAATAAATACAGTAGGTACTTAAAAATGATTGACGCTGGTAATTGGACTCATGTTAAAAATTAAATACTTGCAAATTTATTCCATATTCGTAGTAGGGGTTTGAAAATATAATTGTAAGAAATTTTCTGAGTAAATAAGGGTAAAATTCACTGAAAACACCCCCAAACAATACTCCTAATTACCATGACACAATAACTTGTCTAATCCCCAAAAATAACATTTGAAAAGCAAGTAACGAATAAACAATCCCTCTCCCTCATAACTCATAATGACAAAATAAAAATATCAGCTCATACATATTCATCGAGTTTTACCAAAATCAAAATGGCTTTGGCGCCGTGGAACAATCGACAATCGGTCACGCATATAACGCATCAAGGTGGGCACGAGGACGCCGACGCCGCCCCAGCGACGTTCTTTTGTTCCTTTCCAGGAATACGAACGAATGGCGCCAATTACTAAGATAAATATTGGGTGCAATCTATTCCTCAATAATAATTTCATTTTCGCGATATTAATGAAGAGTGACAAGGTTATAAAGTACATTTTGTATTTTCAGGTCATGATATTTGGGGGTTGCAATATCTGAAAATATGATATTGATGGGAATATGTACATTGTCAATTCATTAATTAAAGTTTGATAGACTACCAAAATGCAGTGACAGGATGAAGTATGAAAAACTATAATTTCTAATTTCTCTATACATTATTTCTCCCCGAATAAACTGGAAGTAGGAAGGTTATGTTAATTACGTGAAACTGATATTGAAAACCATTATATTAGTAATTTAGAATCATTGTTTGGAGATACTATTTAAATAAATTCCACCTGTTGCAAGCTTAGCATCAATTTCAAAATTGTAAATTATAAAATAAATTACAAAGTTACGTCTAGTTTCACTAGATTACGAACATCTGAGTCAACTCTCATGGAGCCATCGTCAGAAGACTGCCAGCACAACAAGTAACCACAGACGCGTTTCGCACTTATTGGTGCTCCAGGAGTCCACTCACTGTGGACCGGACAGAGACCACAGGTTACACCACACTGATGAGAACCAATAAGTGCGAAACGCGTCTGTGGTTACTTGTTGTGCTGGCCGACTTCTGACGATGGCTCCATGAGAGTTGACTCAGATTTTCGTAAACTAGCGAAACTAGACGTAACTTTGTAATTTATTTTATATATTTGTATCACAGAGAAATTCGCAATTTGCTTACTGTAGATTACATTGGTTACGTTAGAACAACAGTGACAGCTTTGCGCTTAAATATTCATATGCTTTGCGTCTGCGCTGACATTTTAAAAAGGTATTTGTGTATGAAACTATGACGTCACATAATCAGACCCGTGAATGTTTATGAAAGTAATTATGAATGAAAAGTACAATAATGTTAAATATTTTCTATGAATACGTTTGTCTACTTTTATTTTACTTTATTAATTTTAGAACAAAAGTGTAAATACAAAAAATGTTCATAATTAAAAACTGCATTTACCAAATCTAAAATTCTTGTTTATATGAGTTTCGTTTGCGAAAGAGGGGCGAATAAAAGTAATAATTTTTAGCTATTTATAGAGTGCCATGAGCAATAGCACAAAATTTTAAACAGTTGTATTGCTTGAGATTGGCAGATGACATCTGTCATAAAGAATTAATAGTTATTGAATTCATTAATTTATTTATCAGTAAGCATGGACACATTTACCATCGCAGAAAGAACTCAATGTAATAATATTAACAATTAATAATATTTTATTTGTTAAAGTCAAACAATATGAATATTTGAATTGTATGCTTTGTCTTGCATGGCACTCTGTAAAAAGTTTAAAGGCCGATATTTTATTTTATCCACAACTGTCAAATAATATACACATAATTCAAGCGATTGTTATCAATTCATGACCTTCGTTACTGTTGCTAATTGAATAATATTAACAGTTCGATGGAATAACATTATTCAATCGTTATATCAAATTCAAATTCTACTTTTCAAAGAGTACAAACAAAATTACTTTTAATAAGTAATTCCTTCCACATAAGACGCCAAAGTTACAATAGTTTTGTCATTTTTCATACTCTTATTTTCTTTTTAAGCTTAAACTGTAGTAGAATAGTGGAATTTAAGATTTTATGTTAAATGCCAAATCACTTCATAATTTTTTTTCAACACCAACGAAAACTAGATTTGTCCATAAATAAATAAATATATCATCACGGCATATTCCCCATTGATGGGTGTGCCAATCTGATTTGTACACAGATATCGGTAATGATGAAATATTAGTACCGTACGGGAGCTTACCAGGCGACACCTCACGGGCACTTAATGCTGTCGTGGAGAGTGCACCACAGGAGTCAATTTAGCGCCATTAAAATTCGAAGTAATTTTTGGCGTCGGTCGGGATCGAACCCGGGTGCCTGATTTATCTGGGTAAACCATTTTTTGCATTTGTCAGTGAAAAAATCCCAGTTATTTTCTCAATACAAATATGTCACTGATATGTTATTATTTGACAATTGTAGAAAAAGTATAGCATTCTATTCGCCTTCCGGCTCGTGATGCAAACTTCATTCTCATGAGTAATAAATAACATACATTACATGCTCATTGAATAATATACTATTACGTATATCTCATAACAAGAATCTATTATATCAATAAATTTAGGCTCATTTGATGCAGTATTTAATTCTGAAAATATTTGTATTTACTCTTTAGTTCTAAAACTAATAGGATTTACTGCCATATGAAAATTTTAACATTGTATTTCTTATGATCCATAAATAAGTAGACACCCGGTATATGATTTAAATTTTTTATTTATGATAAAAATCATTACTTTTTTAAGAATAACACCATTACCATGTCTTGGACACAGTAAATTTGCATATTAATAAATATTGATTGTATTTGTGTACCTATCTCTGTTACTGGACATAAAATAAATAAAAAAACATGTTATTCAAAGCCTCCTAGAACTTTATATACCTATAAGTACATACTCCAGTATCTACTCGTCCAACAATAGGATATTTTTATATCAACACAAAACCTTTTTTTTTCTTGACTGTAAATAAGTTGTGTCGTAAAAACTCCAAAACTTTTAATTTTAATTTCTTTTTTAAAAGTTTCAAATTAAAAAGTAAGTGAACAATGTTAATTTAATTTTCTTTTCAGTTTCTGTTAGTGTTTTATGTTCAAAGTTCGGAATAGTCCTTTTAATTGTACACGCAATTGTTTGTTAATGAAATACATCAAGGTGTGTAGGGGTAGGCTGTGATCTTGTGTGCCTAATGTACAGTCCTACATCAAGAAATAAACGTAGAGCTTTTTATTTGTTCTCATCCCCTGTCGTTGTCATGAAAAATGCAGCACTTTTAAGTAAATTAAAGAGGAAAACGTCGTAAAACTTTGATTGTCCTTCATAAGCAAGTAAATCTGTTACTATGCTTGAAGCTTGAATTAATAATAAAAAATTTAAAAGCTCCCAAGAAAACTGGAATGAGAGTGCATACATCCTGCAACACTGAACTGTAGAACTGGTTATAGCGTACTAGAAACGAAGAAGTCTGTATATCCAACTTTTTAAATTTTATTTAGTTAATTTCTGACACAAATAATAACTAACAAATTATCACCAATTTTTATTCATATGACGGACATTTTGTCGTTCTAATGATACATAGCAATCAGAGCTGGGCAAATTACTTTGAAAAAGTAATTGAGTACAATTACAATTACTTTAACCAAAATATACTCAAATTACTAATTACTTTTGCATTGTAATTGACATTTTAATTACTTTTTCAATTACTTTACTAAGAAAAAGAGGTAAAAGTTTGTATATCAAAAGTATGAAAAAAATCTAGAAAAATATGAATTCAAAAATAACAGAAATTATTTTTATTCAAATATTCTAGGCGGCTATGTGAAAATAAACAGACATTTAATTGTAACATATTGACCAAGTTTTTTTTAATCACAAAATTTAAATTAAATGTTCACATACCCACCTAAAATATTTGAATAAAAATAATTTCTAATATTTTTCAATAATTGGTTTTTTCTCGATTCTTTTCATATTTTTGATGTACAAACTTTTACATTATTGAAAAGAGAAAAAATGGCAGTTTATATTTTAATAAAATAATTATAGGTTGCTATTTAAAAAATAAAAGTTGATAGTCGTACCTCGCAAACCTGATTTTATAAAAAAAAATATCTACATCTGCTATCAAATAGTATATTTAAGTAAAAATAAAACTAAAAGTCTTTTTACCTTCCGTCACCTTTAGGTAAGGAAGGTATTGTCTTTGGTCAAAAAATTCAATGATGAGTTTTTACTGAATAAGCACGTTTTTGGGTCCATATAATAAGATTTTACCATTGTTACGATGATGTCTGTATGTATATGTGTCTGTGTGTCTGTGTGTCTGTGTGTCTGTGTGTCCGTGTGTCTGTGTGTCTGTGTGTGTGTGTGTGACAAAACTTCCGGACTCCATAACTTCAATACCACGATTCCAAAAATTATAATTTTTTCGTATTCCTCAAGTTTACATCCAGAAGAACAACTGATTAGATTTTGGTTATAATTGGTCAACCGGAAGTAGTCTCATTTGAAGATTTAACAGTTAAATTTGATTTATTGACATTTAACGTTATTATAACTTAAAGAATGAATAGTTTAGTAATAGGACGTTAAAGAAACAGAGGAAGATCAAAGATAAGATGGAAGGACTGTATTGCGGAAGATTTGAGAGAAAAGGAACTGAATGAGAACGACATGCAAAAATAGCGACCCCTAACGAATGGGAAGCTAAAGAAGAAGAAGATGCCAGTGTCAAGTGCAATTTGAATAGTTTGTTTATGAAATAATTTTACTGGAAATTTAGAATCTTTTGTAAGAAAAATTATGGAATTTATACATTATACACGAGAATGACGGAAGGTATTGTGCTGGCCACAACAGATTTTTTTATTATGTACTTATAATAAATATATTGAAAGTGTTGGGAATCTTCCCAGATTCATTCTGTATATATGTCTATATGGTTATTAAAAATACTTTATAGTGATTTATATGAAGACATTGCAAATTCGTTGAAAAGTATATTATTACTATTAGGATTCAGAAAAAATAATAAATTATAACTTAAGTAAAAGTCCAAAGTACGTCTTACGTCCCAACGCGCATGACAAGTTGCACTTGCAACCTGTCGTTACACCCACAACGCAGATAAACTACGCTGCGCCCGTATCCCGGGGATTCCCTCACTTTTTGGTTCGAAATAGTAATTTTTTTTCTAATTTTCAAAAGTAATTGAGTATAATTAGTTTTTTTTACAATGTAATTAATTACAAATTACAATTTGGGGAAAAGTAATTTAATTAGTAATTAATTACCAAATGTAATTAATTACTGCCCAACTCTGATAGCAATATATGTTTTCTAGAAAAAAATATTGTTTTACTGTAAAATGAAATAATACTTAGTTTTACCAATACTTCAAGAAAAACTGAAAAAAATTAAAGGACTTTAAGTTGTATAAGGCGATATATGAAACTCATTATAGAATCTGACAATTGCCCGTTATAAAGTTTTGATTGCGGTAAAGGTTCCTTGAGTCAAAAAAATTAGTTAGAAATTTGTAGTAGGTACTCTGTACTAAATCAGTTTTACTTCTAGTGTCCTTTTGTAATAAATTAAAAAAATTATTTAGTGTATCTTATTCCTTATTATATATTTTGAGTTTATAAAATTTATACAAAAATTCAGTTTCTTGCCTTCAAATTCGAATAATTTATAAGTCCTATTATTTCATATTATATTAAAACAATAGAATATTTTAGAAAACATATTTTTATATGTGTCATTGGAACGACAAAATGTCCGTAATATTAATAAAAATTGGCGATAATTTATGTTAGTTACAATGTGTTCATAAAAAAAACCTAACTCGAAGTAGGCTATGAACAGAGAAACGTATGAGTGATCATTATTCAATTCAAAAGTTAAGTTGTCAAAATTGATCTAGAAATGTAATTTTAAGTAGAAAAGATAATAAAGAAGGATACAATATACAAAGAAAAGCTTTGATTTCTTTAGATAAATTTTATGACAATATCTTTTAACACGTATTATTTGTATTATAAATTAACTAAATAAAATGAAATATTAAAGCGGGTTTGGCCAACTGATGATTAGACAGATATTTATAGTATCATTTCAAATTTATCTACAACTACAAAACGGGTTTGGCCAACTGATGATTAGACAGATATTTATAATATCATTTCAAATTTATCTACAACTACATTGATAATATTGCAACACAATTATTTATTCAAAATAAATCAATACTGTTACATTCCCTCATTTTATAATAAAATATTCATGAGTAGATCTACATTTAATTAAACCGTTTATTACATACATTTTCTATCAACATTTTAACGTGTATGAAAAATAAAATACTCTTCAGGCGGCTTGTTTTAGAGTACCTATCTGAATATATGTGTGTTATGGATCTATGCTTTTACAAAATAAATTCTCCAATATTTCTATTTTTAGAATTTTAAATGGCACAAAATTGACCCCTGTGGTTAACTATACACACCAACAATGAATATAGGTAAGTATATAAATAAAATAAATATATTATCCATTGCTGAGTATGCCAATTTGCTTTGTACAAAGATTTCGGTAACGATGGTGACATATTTTTACCGTATCAGCGTTTACCAGGTGTCACCTCACGAGCACTTATTGCTGGCGTAATGTCCACCACAGGGGTCATTTTTGTGATATTTAAAATTCGAAATATTTGGTCGGGATCGAACTCGGTATTTAATCTAATTTAATTTTAAGTATTTATATGAATAAAAAATAAATTAAACGGGAGGTATTGTGTTGGTCACATCAGATTTTTTTTGAGTTTTAAGTCTATGTTTTAAAGAAGCGGAAAGAATTTTGTAGAAATTTCTAACCCATTGTGCAGATAACACAATTTGTTGAAAATGTTAACTATTACAAGTTTGGGCTCGTATAGTATTTTAAAACGTGCTAAATATGAAGAGATTAAACGTAAGTGAACGTTATATCATCCAGATTAATTTTACTCTTTACACTTTACAAAAACCTAAACTAAGGGAAAATTTATCTTTTCAAACATAGTTGTAAACTTTGTTGTGTTCTCAAACTTTAAAGTACGAGTAGTTAGTTGTGCCTTCATTTTACTTCATAGTTGATTTAAATCACTGAATAATATTCCAGACTTATGTTGTAGTTTCTTTTTAGAATGCTCTCTCTAAAGCAAAGTTTCTTGGCTTTATTCATTGTGATTAAACTTTTAAGAACCGTTTACTATTTAGTTTTGAAATTACCACAAGGTGTGCTTTATTTCCTTCCTTTAAATTTTGTATTCACGCTGAATTAATTTTGCATTTTCTCTCTGAAATTTGAATCATGATTCGTAACGAAACTTTACCGAGTTTTTTGTCTGATAAAGAATCTTCAAGTAATGTGGAATTATTCCAGTAGACAAATCGACAATAAGATTGTGAAAATAAAAATCGGAAAGAACGTTTAATAAATGATACATTGCCACATGTCTCTAAAAAGATTTAGTGTACATTCCTACTTTATTCCAGTTCTTTCTTAGTTCATTGATCGCCCACTAAAAATACAAATGCATGCGTGACTTATTAATTAGATATGTATAAGTATAGCTATTATTCTGCACAAATATTTCTTTGCCGTGTAGATATGCATATTTTTAGCGTAGGTAAACGTGTATGTAGCTTTTTTTACACGTCTTCTGCGAATTGAGAAATAAATGAGTCGAGTTATGACACGCGACAAGAGCTTAACATGACGGAATTTCGGTTGTAAAGTTAACGTTATAAATTGTTGCACGTGAGCTTGTAGGCAGCTTTCAATCACTTGGAGTAAGCTCATTGCTTTGTTTATTATTCATGGGTTGGAATCAATAGATATATTGTGCCATTATAGTTTATTAGATGGTACAGTAATTTATAAATAATACATTTAGAAATGATGTACTTGTTTGAAATTATTCTACTTATCATAGAAGTATGATGTAGATTACACAAATTGTTATTAGGTACAAAAAAAGTGTATTGATTATGTCATAATAATATAAAATTGAATAAATATACATACCTACTGGATATATGAGTATAATCTAATAGTGTATAAAAGTACAAAACAATAAATTCATATATGTGTAGTAAAATTATTTAAAGAAATAATCTTTGAATTAAATGAATTAAGATTTTAGCTCCGCCCATTCTGTCAAATTCAGTAGAGTCGTTTACTTAGTTTTTATGAGGGTACATAAGATGCTACTATTATTTTATTATCATACGTAATATAACAAGTGATATGATTATCATCGATGATATTCTCGAGTGAAATGTGCTGCTTCGGTTTCACGAGTAATATCTTCGATTATTAATCATATTGCGAGATTATATTTGATGAGAGAATATAATGAATTTTTGCAACACATTTTGTGTGCTGCTAATCTAACTTTTGATATACATACAGATATATAGTTTGAGTTATTGTTATTACTCATTTTTATACTCAAAATTAACTGTCAATGTTGAAAATAAAGAAAACAAATCCCGTTAGTAACAATTATAAATAAGGTGATAATTTCTTTGTTTTTTATCATCGCTGTGATAGACATGTAACTAGTTGATTGGCGGAAAACATATCATGTGATTAAAAAATTATATTTTCATAAAAATATATGTATTTGAATGGGAAAAGCTAAAGAAGATGTCAGTATCAAGTGAAATTTACATAGTTTGTTTATGAAATAATTTTACTGGAAATATATAATCTTTTGCAAGAAAATTATTGTATGGAATTTGTGCACAATATACAGAATTGACGGAAGGTAATGTGCTGGCCACATAATAGTTGAGAATTAAACAAGCAGTAATTTCAGAATATCTATCTCTTGACTTCGAAAAAATGTGTAAAACATTAAATCCGTTACATTTTTCATCGAAATTTGATTTTCATTATCTTTGTTATCCCCTTTGTCAGTGTCGGGTGGCGGCTCATAGAACATTTTGATAGTATACTCAGAATAAAATGTATCCGCCTCCCCCCGCCGCCCCGGCACCTTTTTCAAAGAAAGAAAGAACGATTTATCTTCCTAGTCCACGGTTATTTTGACTTGTAAAGTAAAGGTTTATAATTTCAAACAGTTTTATTTAAAGATAAAGCTACAAAATGCTTTCGTCCGTTTTAGTTTTGGCTTGGCGACTAACAAATGAATGTTGCACTAGTTGAGCCAGCAGGCGTTTGGCTCAAATGCACATTCAGAACGCGACCCTGCAATTTTAATAATTGATGATGTTTCACTATGGAAGACATCGCTTGAAAAGCAATGAAAACGGTAGAACCCCAGATGTCACTCCCGTTTCCCGGTTATTGGAACCAAAATTGATGCAATAATAACCGGAATTATTCATGAGATTAGAAAAATACGATCATCTCCGTTAATATTTCAGTCAGGTCTACAAGTTATAAGTGTTGATAGGAACCATCTAAACAACTTCATCCTAAAAATGATTAGTTCTGAAGTTCTAGATGTGTTATTAGGAACTTTTAACAAAGTTCCATCTGGGAATCTTTGTTAACTTTAGTCATTACGTGCTTAAAGAAAACAGAGCACGGGAAGGAATAATTTTACAGATTCAATAACAGTGTCTTTGGCGTCCCCTGTCGATGAGATATCGGAAGCTGCGAAGGAACAATAGATGTCGACCGATCTGCCAGGTGACGACCGATATTGATTGCGAATTCGAATAAAAGAATATTTTAATTTAAAATTTGACAAAGATTTGCAAAAGAAAACCAGAGTATACGCTAAAGGACACAGTAATTAAATTGGAATGAACATCTTATGTCGTACTATCAAGTAGGTAAACACTGAAAATTAAAAGAATACGTAATTATTCTAATATTTTTTTTTGTGCCAATTAAGTTTTAAAACGATGGACCGAAAACATTCAGTTGTCATCTTTTATAAAGTTAAAAACAAAGACAACTGAAGTTACATGGTTTTTATAATATTGACAACCGTGTGCTAGTGTGATTTTTTAATTAACATACTTTATATAATTGAAGAGCTTTTAGTAAAACAATCTTCGTCCATTATTTTGAATTTGAGATATCAAAAAACAAACTTTCTGTCTTCTTTACCTTAAAGATTTTTGTAATTCAGTTTAACCCAAGTCCGTGATTAAATATTGGTATAGTAGTTTGTACAACAAGATATTAATGCCATATCGCACGAGAACGAATTTGCAGGCACGAAAAACTTTGTAATAACAAATGAATAGTTATTGAAACTACAATTTTATTATGACAACAAATTGACAGAACTGAATCTACAATTTACAATATTATGTCGCTCGTGTCGCTCACACAATACTTCATTTCACGTTGATTTAGTTAAGGATATAAATTCTGCCTTTTGATTGGTCAGAATGCTAACTTAGTTCACAAAAACGAAAAAAATATCACCTGTAAGTTGTCAATTACCAAATAAAATCTATAGAATTAAGTGATGTTTAACAATGTTTTGTTGTAATTTTTAATATTCAGATCTTGTATATTTTTACAGGTAAAAATAATTATTATTGGTTTTACGTAAAAAGAGTTGACTTTCAAGCGTAATCTACTACATTCGTGAAATGAAATAAAGACTTCGTAGGAATTTTCGTTTTCGATGCAAACAAAATAGGGTTATGTCAATAATTTTTTGACATTAAGATATTGTATAAAAAAGATAATGTTACGAACATACATAATAATCATTTTCACGATTAAGCATGTATTTAAAAATTATTTGAGATTTAATTATAATTAAATATATTACAAGTGCTTTAATTCTAGTTATTTAATGCAATGAAAAAAGAAATAAAAATTTACCTGCATTATTGACACATTTTGTTTTGAATTTCATATCTACATAATGGTGCGGAAATAAAAAAAAATATCTATATATAATAATATCAAGGAATGTAGCCAAGGGAGTAGAAAAAAAAAATTTCAACAAAATATGCATTTTATTTTTTTACCTCTCGCTAAGAAAGGTATTGGATTCATGCTAAAAATCGCATATACAAATTTAAGTGAATAAACACGTTTTAAGGTCCCTAGGATCCGATTCTAACATTTTTACGATGATGTCTATGAGGCGTGCGCGCGCGCGGTTGTGTGTGTGTGTATGGATGTTGGAAGTACGGTTTGCCAAATACTCGAGATATGTGGGAGGTACGATTTCTCAAATTCTAGTAGAAATTTATAAACATTAATGGGAAGAGTTGAATAGATTTTGATAACAATTGAACAATCGGAAGAGGTTCTTCTAAATATTATTTTTTTGAAAATTTATGTAATTAGAAATATTAAAAAACATAAAATTCTCTATTCGATACATTTAAAAAAAAATATTACACTTTCTATAGATTTAAAGATAAAAAATATATAATATGTAAAATGATTTGTGGTAATGTAATAAATCTCAGTCCAAACAACACCACGGTAACCAGTTGAGAAATTATAATGTTTTTAAATGACAGATAAATGTTAGTGTCAAAAATCGAAAGACATTACTGAAAGCTTTTTCTGGGAAGAACATTTAATATTTCTTATTGTTTTATTAATTAAATATTTAAAATTATAGGTATATTATATATATAATACCCTTCAGAAATACCAACAATCCCGTCAATGAATTGAAAGAGTCTCGAACATTTAGAAGAGTTGAAAAAAAATTGCTTATAGAATGTATTTAAAATTATAAGAAATATCTAAATATTAAAAATAGATGTAATTAGAATTTTTGACATGCATAAGAAATGATAAATACAATACTTAAATACCTTACAATCGGTGTGCCCCAGATTATTTATATTATATATTTTATATTTAATCTCTTACTACCTATTCATCAAAAAGGCACCCCGCCTTTTTGATGAATTCCATACTACCTTTCAGTCAGTTAAACCTATAACGTTATACTCGATTGAATACTAAGATGTTCTGCGAGATGATAGTATTTTTCTTATAAATAATTCTTCTTAATATTGGATATTCCGAATTTATTACACCCAATCAATTACGGATCTGGACATAAGTTTTTTTGTTCCATATTTCAGTTTATTGAATTCTGCAGACTAAGATATAAAAATAGGACATCACTTGATTGTGTTTGCCTACAAATGAACATTGGACTCGGATGAAATTTATTACCTCATTACAAATTTCATTTTAATCAAACTCGTAATCATGAGAGTAAAGTAATCAACGTTAATATTAAACTTGATTAACAAATAGAACCCACAATAAAACATTTGAATGAAATTTATCCACTGTCTGTTCCACGAAAATTATGATGAACATTGAAATATATTTATTAATATAGAGAAAATTGATTTCACGGTAATAATAGTGAGTATGAAAGGGCAAAAGGTCAAACAGTTTAATAATAAACGGAATAAGAATAGAAAATCACTTGTGAATATATACTGTACCGTTTAATTATAAAGTATTAACTATTATTCTGCCAACAAAAGATAACAGACTTGTGGGAAAAGTTTAAGATATGAACAACAAAAGAGTTCACACTGATTAGACAAGCGCACAACACTTTAAAAGTAAGAAGTTTGTCTTAATCAGATCTTTTCAAAGTCACTGAATTTGTATTATTACTAAAATTGCTATTTGTGAAACATAATTCGTCAGATTAAGATTTAATTGTGGGTAATTTCTCGACTGTGATGTAGATTAGGTGATAACAATTATTCGAAAGTTCAGTCAAACAGCATTTATTCTTACTATACCAAAGTTTTGGTGCACCATTGCACCTTCTTCAGGGTCTACAACAATTATACAACAAAAATGTAATACATACAAAATAACATGGACATTATCACACTTACAACAAGATCTTACATATTGTTACAATTCATGTAAACAAAATTCATTCGTACAAAACATTTATTTAATTTATTAAACATCGTACAAAAAAATTAAAGAGCATACACACATCCAGTTGGTCTAAAAAACGACAACCGAAAAATAGCCGGAAATATCCTGTGTAAGAATTCTAGTGACATCACTGATACGGACTCCTATTGGCCGTCTATACACCAATAATAATGTAGCAAGTTGTAGGAATTTAAATAAAGTATAAAGAATTTAATGGAACTTAGGTTGGCCTGAAATTTGCCTTTTCCAATACACCAAAATATACACTGTTAAGTTCCTGATTATAAGTTCTTGCATTGACATTATAGCAATTATCCCTGCTTGTAACATTTCAAGAAACATTCGTTTGGGGTAATTTTGCTCTTCCTCCAAAATCTTGAAATTATCCAGATCAAAAGTGTGTTTTAGTGTATTGGAATGTTCAGCCAGAGCGCATTGTATTGATCTGCGATGTTCGCTCATCAGAATCTTCGAGTAACGTTTGGTCATTCCAACGTATGTGGCTTTACAGTTGTCAGTGAAACAATAAACTTTATAAACCATGTTTGATTTGTCGTTCTTGTCCACTGGGCTCTCGAGTGAATGTTTTGTACGAATGTATTTTGTATATATGAATTATAACAATCTGTAAGATCGTACTGTAAGTGTGATAAGGTCCATGTTATTTTTTATGTATTACTTATTTGTTGTAGAGCCTGAGAAAGGTTCAAGGGTGCACCGAAACGTTGGTATAGTGAGAATAAATGCTGTTTGACTGAACTTTCGAGTAATTGTTAACACTTAAGATTTAATTGTCAATAAACTAAATCAATTTACTTAAACACAGACCGTTACCATTTACTCTTAATCACGATTCATTACGCTGTGAATTTAATTGTTTTTTTACTCATACCAATGTATTATTAAATGGTAGCCATGGTAATTAGTTTGTTAGAGCGACTACAATAATTTTAAATCAATAATACCCGCGCCATGATGGGAGATTCCTATAGTAACAAAACAGGACAAGAGCGAAAGCAATATGGGGGGGTTTTCCCTTCTTTACGCACTGGCACATCAACCCTACATTCTGTATAAAAATTAAATAAAAAATCTGATGTAACCAACACAATACCTCCCGCCATGGGGTCTCGTTGCCGCGTGCCTGATGTCTGGTCGCGAATCTGGGGAATCCAATTCGATCCCGATCAACGCCAAATAATTCGAATTTTAAATGGCATAAAATTAACCCTTGTGATAAACGCCCGCACAATACAAATATGTCATCATCATTACCGAAATATGTGTACAAATCAGATTAGCACATCCACCAATGGATAATATGCCGTGATAATATAGTTATTTATATCTTTATTTAAATACATACATGCATATTTACTAATGCTAGAAATTATTGTATTGTCAACAATCATAACTGTAACAAAAACAACAAATCTGCAAAATGGTATTCCATTCGTACGCGACAACAATAAAGATACATTTATCTCTAAAGTATCTCTTTATGTTTCTTCTTTTTCCGTCAAAGCAATGCATAATCAAAATATATATTTCATCTCCCTACGTCTCAACTTCGCAAGGTCAAGTTCAACTTTTTTAAAAATTACCAATTTCCTATCTCCATGACCTCCGTTATCCTTTATCTCCAGTAACTTTTCCCTTTCTGGTGGAAAAACTCGTCTCGACTGTTTCGCGTTGAAAAACGAACGATTCATCTGCGTCCATTGCAGCAGTAGCCGTCATCTCGGCATCAGATAGCCGTGCTGATATTAGGATAAGTTAGAGCGACAGCGAATGTCGCAGGGTAGGGATAGGTCGAGCAGATGTGCGCAAGTTCACTGCACCCACATATAAGTCAGGGATGATGGTATGTGAATGTTTGTGATTGTTATTAATAATGGCAATAGGGGAGCAAAACTTGGGGTAGATTATCTGACGGTTGTAATTGTGTTATGTATTGTTTGAAGGAGTACAGCTAGGTATAAATTTTTGATTGTATAAAATAATGTGGAGGGTGAATACGAAAATCTTTGACACAGATGTTTAACCTAAACAGTTTCTGTCAACAGTTATTTGTCCGGGAAAACTTTTTATAACAATTTTTTTATTAACTTAATTGTTTTATTTTCAATATTTTTGAATTTATATGTAGAATTAACCGAAACCAAATAACATAAAAAAATATTGTTCCGTAAATGGGTTTAGTCCAAACAATTCCACATATTTTTCTAGAATATGCGCATTAGTAAGCGGGGCCGAATCTTAAACCGAAGGAGGGCGAACATTGTCGAAAGAGTACAATAGAATGATAGCTTTCAGTAATTATGTGAACAAAAGATTTGTGGCAATGGTGTCATTAAAAAAAAAATGTTTTTTTTATAAAACCGGGAAATCCATCTCATTTAATACATATGGTAATTGAAAATAAATTGAAATATGCGACTTTTCATTCATAAATGTGTTAACAAACTCTCGCGGCTATAAACACGGCTAAATTTGTGACGTCACAGCGTCATACTCCCACAAAGACATTTCTCTCACACACACTAGTAATTTACGTACCAAGACCTGAAATACTTTCAGGGTGAGTAAGCATATTCCAGAGCGAGCCGTATGCAAATTTGTTTCGCTGCAAAAAAGGATGAAAAAAATCTATAGCTATGCATTATTTTATTTTTTATTGCGTGGAAATAAGAAATAAATAAATAAACAACTGATCGCCATGGAAACATTGATGTAAAATCGGAAAGTTACTTTCATATCCCTTATAGACAATTATTCGAGCCAGCTCAGTAACGAAGGATTTTTCAGTGTATAAAGTGATCAAAAACAGCTCATTTTCCGGATGATTGCGAAAAAACACATTTACGCTTCACGTGATTTTCGTTTTAGCCGTTATAAACACACAACAGCACTAAAACATAAATTGTGACAGATGACAGCGCAGAGTTATGAGTATACAAACAGAAGAAATTATTATTATTATTATTATTAAGTATGTATTTCTTCAAAAGTACTAATACTTATGAGATGTAAAACATATACCTATATATTTAATTTGACCTATTCTTTAAAAAATAATAATAATAATAAATCAGAATATGTGAAATGAGCCCATTATGGTAAAGTGTAGAATGTACAGTGTACATTGTACACCTTTTTCATCAACGGCGTAAATTCAGAAAATTTCACACCCCAAAGAATCTTACAGAACAGATAATATTTAAAAAGAAAACTATATTCCCATGTTAAACACAATTACAAATTCTATTCGTAGACTTCACCCTATATACAGACTGATTCATAAAATAAAAAAGGTTAATGACCAGAAAAGCACTACTTTATCAATTTTGTGGGGTCTTTTCTAGATACAGACATAAGCCGTATTCTTTCGCTGCGTTGGATCATATCCATGTTACATGGATCAGTAAATTGCATGTTCTTTCGAATTCCGATCAGTATCTCCACCCCAAGACCAAGTAATCCAGATCAGTGCCATCTACTCCAACAAAAACTTGAATTAGAAAGATCATATCACTTAAGATTCAAAAATGGCGGAAGCGGCGGAAGAATCTGTCATATTTTATAAGTCATTCAGGACAAGAGGTTACATTTCTAAAAGAAATTTGAAGAAGAATAAACAATGGTAAATATAGAGACATGAAATTCATTTTTCCGACTGATTTTGACAGATACTTGTGTTCTTTCGAATAAATTCATGTGCGTCCACGTGACCTGATCTGATCTAATCCATACGATCATTTGGATCTGATCCAACCCAGCGAAAGAATACGAGTATAAATGATTACATTCTATAAAAGCTTGTAATTATGTTGAGTTTTGATTACTTTAACTTTCTTAGGGTACCTATATTCTGAAGATTTGTAAAGAAAAGAGAAAAAGCAATTTTTAAGAAAATATGAGTTAAAATACGTACCTTCTAGATATAATTATAAACCAAAATATTTTAATATTCTAAAAATTGTTTATAAATGAGTATTTACTGTAGGTAGAATGAGAAAACCGCAAAATACAAGCAAGTAATCGAAATATTTGTTCTCGAATCATAAACAAATGTTAAACAATTAGTCAAAACGTATATATAATAAAATTGTATGTTACCTAATTCATAAATGCCAAACACAAAATAGCTGAAAACTTCAAAAGATCATTACCTCTTGAGAAATTTCTTGAGTTTTCGTTCGTTTGGATTAAACAACTTTTCTTTCTTTGTGTCTGCATTCTGCATACAATGTTCAGAATACTTAAATGAAGTAATTAAAATTTTTGGCAATTAAACTCATTCTTTGCGTCTAATTTAAATGACATGTAAAAGAAACAAGACGATTCAGAGTTTGTAAAAAACAAGTCTGAAACATTTCCTGTAGTAATTAGAGCTAAGTACGCTGAATTTATATTTCATACTGAATAAATATTAAAAGATCCATTCTAAAAAACAAAACTAGATCCGGATCTAAATATTTTGAGTCCGAATATGAATGCTTTAAAACGGTCGGTCACCACATTGTTTAGTCATGGTGTTTGTATATCTAGGACAAAATTTTATCCGTTTAAATCAGGACATTTATGTGAAGTACACTTAGGAATTCCTTTGTGACGAAAAATAAAAATTCGATATGTAAGCGGGGCAGTCAGGCCTTATTTCTTTTACAAGCGTTATTCGGGCCTTGAAGTGAAACCCTTCGACTGCTTGAATGACATCCGGAGAGAATTCTCAACAACTTCTATACTTCAATCATTTACCGCTCACGAATATAAAAACAAATAAATAAATATATTTAGATTCTGTTTGCCCATTTCTGTTTTCGACAGCTTTGCAGTCTTACGAAATTTTAAACATAGAATCCAATACAAAACAATAGGAAAAGAATTTATGGATTCATATATTCGAAGGTTATTTCATAAATAATGCACAAGTTGGCAACACTGCAAATTTGATGATGCAACAACAGTGACAATTACGTCAGTTGTAGTAGAATTTCACAAACGTCAGCTAGAAATGGAGCTTGCCCGTGTCTTGGGTATTGTGATATTGTTGATATGCAGACGATTTAAAAAATTTCAAAGTAATCATGACCAACGACGACAACTTACTACTACAAAGTGATTTGCAAAACTTACAACAATTTTGTTTACATTTAAATACCTCAAAATGTTATACCGTGAGCTTCATAACACAATCATTCAATGTAAACCTCTTATTAAGGATCTGGAAGTACTTTATGACTCTAAATTATTAATGAACAATCATGTTGAAAATTGTGCTAAACAATCATATAGCATACTGGGATTTATTTTACGCAAATGTAAACATTTTCATGATCCACAGTCCCTTATTTGCTTGTTTAATACATTAGTTGATTCTAAATTAGAATATGCGAGTGTTGTTTGGAGTCCTTGCTATAGAAAGAATGCCATGTGTGTAGAAAATATTCAGCGTAAATTTACTTCTATTTTGTGTAAAAAATTTAGTATTGACTGTAATGATTACGATGCTAGATTAAAATATTTTAATATGATGTCTTTGGAAAACAGAAGAATCTTAGCTGATATGATGTTTCTGTATAAAACATTTAATAATTTTTTTATAGCGTCTCATTTATTTCGCAATTTAAATTCTCTGTAAACCAAAAAAATACGAGATCAAAAAAATATATTTTGCTTACAAATAACTACAACAATTCCCCAATAAATAGAATGATGTCAACATACAATCACTCTAGCTTCATGAATATTGATCTATTTCATAGCTCAATACAGCTATTTAAAAAAACTGTAACAACTACTTTAAAAGAATTGTAAAAACCAACTATACCTATATTCACTTTATGTATACTAATTATTATAAGCACTAATGTACTGTAAATATTAATCTGCGAGAAACTGTCACTGGTATGTATGTACTGTTGTTTCTCTTGCACAATAAATAAATAAATAAATAAAATAAATGAGTCCACCAGACTTCGACCTATTTCAAAAGCTGAAACAGCCTTTGCGTGGACATCGTTTTCCATCTTTGGAAGAGCTTCATGCTGCCATTATTCAAGCCATTCGACAGATGAACAGAGATGGAGTCTTTGATGGAATAGTAAAGCTTCCCAGACGTTGGGACTCGGTCATTGAGAAGCAGGGAGACTGTATTGAATGATTGTAAAGACAGGCTGGTACCACAAGCCTGGTTTTAACTAAAACGCTGTTTTAAGAAATGTCAAATTCAAATTTCAATATTTAATTTCACCCTTACATTTAAAGAGCGATTTTTTAAAAAAATATGTGTTTGATTATAAACTATGTGCTGCTTGAAAATCATATTTTGATGAATTTAATATTATTTATTATTAATATTAAATAATGAAATTTGACATTTCTTAAAACATCGTTTTAGTTAAAACAAGGCTTGTGGTACCAGCCATAGTGTAATAAAAATAAACAAATGAATAAACTAACAATTGTGTGCAATATTTTTGAAATGACCCTCGTACATAGATATTGGCGAACTGAATTCAGAAAAAATGGACGAAACGGAAATGGCAGTTTGTTTCTAATTATTTTATTGGTTAAGAACTTTACGAATAATAACATTGATTTCTTTATTTATTTTCTCAAACTCATTTAATATATTTGAGCACTGACATCTGGCAGCTTAATTTAAAACAATGTGAATGACTGAAAATAAAAAAGAAATGTGAAAATAAAACTGACAAGTAGTGATATTAGCATACTACGTTTCTGGCCACCCAAGTATGATCGCTATCAACGTTTGAGTAACATTTCTCTCCTGAGCTATGACTCCTTATTAAGTAGAACAGTTACATCCAAATTGGGAATACAAAAACGAAGTAATTTATGCTTTCAAACCTGCTAAGGTTTTAGTATTCTTGTTCGGTTTTTTTTTATAAAATATTCCGTACACAATATGGCGATCTAATTTCTTTCTCTCCTCTGGGATCAAAAGATGAATGAACTATAGCAACATCTATAGTCAGGCCATGCTCCATGGGCAAACAAAATAATAAAAATGATAATTCAACCGGCGTCGCTTAACGTGATTTTGTTGTACGCCGATAGAAATATGATTACTTGTCGGCGCCCAAGGTAACTTGATTTCAGAACGACGCTCAAACAACTGCGTGTCGCTAAAGATTTTTCTAAATATCGATAATCAGTCCATAGATGTTTTGAGCTATGACCTTCGTTTGTCATCTGTTGAAATTTGATGCCCTAAAATGTTTTGTTGATATGGGTTTGTTTTTGGAAAAATGTCGACCATTATGCGACTTTATCTTTTCATTATTGAATCTGTGGAGTTATTTATTTATGTCAAAGGTTTGATGAAATACAAAAAACTGTTAATGTACGAATTAGTAGAGATAGAAATATTATTATATTTTTGATGATTTTGATAAGGGACTGACAACATTCTAAAAAAAATGACGTTGACATCAAAAACAATTACAGAAGTTTATTTGTGTCAAGGAAGCTAACTTATTTATTTATATTTAAATGCTTCAAAAATTAAAGTATATTCTAAAAATTTTGGCAAAAATGTCAACATTTTTTTTTATTATATAAGATGCATTTAAAGTTTTGCAATACTTAATAATTAACTGTTTCAAAAGCAAATTATGAACTTAAAAAAAAGGACGTGTTCTTCCACAAGGCGTAACTTTCTACGGCACCTAGCATTGGGTTTCGGACGACATTTACAACGATTTCTCGGACTTCGCACTGAGCAGCTCCAAAATTAAGGGAAATAATTGTTTTTATATTAACTATTTCATTAATAAATTTATAAACCAATCCAAACTGAGGATTCTACCTAGTTACCAAGTTGTATTTCGACAAAACAGAATTATTTTTTTCGTATCCTTCGAGCCAATAAGATGCTGTAGTTATACACGTGAGTTTTGATAAGCGATTTTTTTTTTGACGTTTTAAGTGTCCCTTGATACACATTGTTGTCAAAATGCGTATATTTTCAGTGTTTTCAGTTTTTATAAAAAAATGAGTTGAGAAATCTTAAATATAACACCTAAAAACACAATAAAAAATTATAGATTTTTTTCAAAAAACTAAATTATTACCTGATTTTTATTTTGGAAATAGTCATTCGAATACCATTTTTTATATATTGCAGAGGTCTTAATAATGGCAGATGTAAACAAAAGGCCAAATTAGTAGATAAGGTGTTGGTATGGTGCGTTATTTCCACAAGGCCTTATATGGGCCGAATGAGGTTAAGCCTTGGATAGTCAAAGGTACATTTAACAAAATTGGTCAATTTTATTCAAGAAGAACATGCTGGGATGATTTTATTTTCTGCTCAGCTCTTGCGTCCTCTCACTAAGCAACAAACTGAAAATTGGCTAACTGACCAAAACGTACCATTAGTTCCGCGAAACGGCAATCCCATAACCTTCCCCAGGCTTGTCCCCATACCCATAGAAGGTTTTTGGGCTCTTTTATCTTAAAAACTTCACGATGGAGGTTGGGAAGCCCAAAATGAGGATGAACTTCAACGAAGAATATACAAAAATTCAGGAATATCCGAGAAATCGATGAAAATGTCGTCAAAAACCCAATGCTAGGTGTCAATAGAATGTAAGTAAATGCATTTTATATTAAAAAAAAAGTGTTGAAATATGTGCCAAAACTTTTAGGACATACGTTAGAAACGGGTAATTTACATTAAAAGTAAAAGGAACATCTATGTCGAACATCTATTCTAGTTCAATTTCTTACTACATTCAATCCTTCCGCTATCGCCTTTATCAAATCTGGAAACTATTTTGAAGTAAATGAGTACAGAAAATAACGAAATGACAACAGTAAACCAAAAATGTGAATTTATAATACCACACAAGATAGAACCAGGGGGCCCATTTTGTAACTAGAAAGCGACAGCGAATACGAATGCAATATGGCGGGTCACTGAATAAGCGCCATCTTATTTTCTATTCATATGACTGATTTCTATCGTATTATGTACACTATACATATTCAGTACTAATCTGACATTTGTTCAAATTTCTCGCGTAGGGAAAATTTTAGTTCATTTGAAAAGTAGCATTATTTGAAGTTGTATCATACTTATTTTGTGGTTATATTTCCTTTATGCATCATACACATTTTTTACACACGATGAATATTTTAATTAATTTGCAATAGAACAAAATAAAGAAAATATAATAATAAATAAAAGGCACTAAAATTTAAATATTAATACAATCAATAACAAACTACACACTAGGTAACTTATGCTTATTCATAAGCGAATACCGTATTCATGAGATTCAGACCATCTGAATACGTATTCAGTCGGAATAAGGTAACAAGCCAAAAAGTAGTGAGGATTATCTTATTTAGTATGAATTGTATTCGCTATCGCTTTCTAGTTACAAAATTAGGCCCCAGGTGCGTTTGTATGAAAGTAAAAGATATACTGAATGACAAGGGCTGCCAATGGCAATCAAAACTTGGATTAGTATATGTTGTTTGTTAGTAATTATTTTATTAAATTGCTTATCCATGTATAATTATTTTAAATATATCTATATTCCAAGATGGTCGAGAACCCGATTTTGTGCAAAAGGCACAAACTGTCACTATAAATTAAATTTAAAAGGCAATCACAAATTATAAAAATATTCCAGTACAGGCCTGTTAAGTCGACAGCTGCGAGTAATCTTCGTTTTCCCGCCATTTTCGTGAATTCTTTTTATAACGAGGTTTTTTAATTAAGGAAGAATAATTACTTTTAATAATTAGTCACAATTTATAAAATAAAACATTTATAAGCGTGGTTCTCATTTGGTGTTTCAAATTAATACTTCGCAGATTTATTTCACAAAATATTAAACGACAAATTGTATTCTCTACAAGTCCAAATGAAACGATAAAAGCATCTCAACTCGAAGTAATTCGCTTAAATTATTTACACAATGCACATCTCCAGTTTCGTGGTAGTTGTTGCATTTTGTATCGATCTTCTCAAACTCATTTCATAAATAAAATATCATCCGTTTTTCTGTGAGCCCACGCTTTAAGACTGAAAAACTTTTCAGTCTTCGGTGGTCTTAACCGGGATATTTTTTGCGCATAAATATTTTATGGCCTTGAATCTTTATTACCCATTTCTTCTTTCTCAGGATGTAATTAAGAAGGTTCCAGTAAACATTACATAAAACTAGAATAAAAATCGACTTCATTTGCCGCGCTCAACGACGCCATTTTGTTTTAGAAGCAAGTAATGAAATAAGGAGAAGTTTTGTTGTGTAATGGGAGATGCAATTTGAACCTCATTTTGTAAATGGCGCCGTTGTACTCTAATCAACGAAAAAATCTATGACGACTAGAATTTTCTTTACTTATAAAAAAAGAAAGATATTATACTTAGAAACTGTTTCCATAATTGGAATTTACAAAATCCAATTATGAATTTACTTGTAAGTAGAGACATCATACGAGGGCCATGGTAAAATTATTATTGAGAAAAATATTAGGTAGGCCGTGGAAAACAAAATTTGCGCATCATTTGTTTAATATTTGAAATTATGTTGCGAAAGTTAAGTTTAGTTAGAAGTTAGAATAGAACTTATAGATAAACAATTTTTTGAAGTATCGCGAAATTATGTTGCGAAAGTAAGATTTTAAGCCAGTTTTTATGTCCTCCGAAAATAAGTTGAGAGCTTTGCAGTTTTTAAGTTACCAGAAATTAATTTGACAACTTTGATAGTTTTAGGTCTCCCAGAATTTAGTTTCAAAGCATTGAAAAAAAAATTCTTCTAAGAAATGGAAGGAAAGAATGGTACAATTTATTTTTGTTGAGAATTACTTTTAATATATTTTAAATAGTTATATTCTGAAAATATGAACCCTCTATCTTGGCGTTCCGCAATCATTTTTAACTGGTGTCTCATAAAATATGAATTCAAATATAAGGAGACCCTTACGAGACGGTATGGAAGGAGAGCGGGTTGGGGTTATATATATATATATATATATATATATATATATATATATATATATAATAATAATAATAATAATAATAATAATAATAATAATATTTACATTATTGAGTAAAAAAATCTCAATGGCGAGGTTCAGCCAAGGCTGTTCTTCCACCTAACCACCATATTACAAAGAGAAACATATGTAGTCTAACAAAAATGTCAAATATATAGACCAATTACAGATGCATAGAAGACCTAAAATAGTATATAAAAGACAAAATTAATTGAAAACAAAACTAAATACAAAAATAATACAAATGTTTCCAAGTACATTAACTATTAATTACAGGTTATTTGTAAAAGTCTAGTACATGTTTTTTAAATGTACTGTATGACAGAGATATCCAATCATTTGGAATATTATTGTACAGTGTTTGAACTAAGTAGGAAAAAGAGGTTTTAAATGTAGTTTTATTGAATGATGGTCGTTGTCACGTAAATTATAGTTATCATTTTTTTAAACTAATTTGTCGTACATATATTTAGGATACTTTGTAATTTTTATTTTGTGTGACAAAGTAAAAGTATATTCTGTCGATTATTAATAAAATTCAAACCAGCTGCAGATGGGGTTATACAAAAAAAATGTGGGTGTAGGCTTAAAAAATTGAGCTGAGTGTGATAGGAAAGTACGCGGATTTTTTCTTTATCATTTTTATAAATTCCCACGAGTTTACATTGCCGTGCGCAGTCCATTTATATATGTCGATGGTCGTAGCGAAAATGACAATGTATTCTAACGCCTACCTGGGCTTAATAGACACTAAAACTACTAACCGCCAATATTTAAATAAAAAATCAAGTATTCTGATTCAACAAGTATATAAATTGTGGGCTTCCACATCCGTTGTGTTTAATAATCCAAATTCACGGTTTCACCAATATTAAATAAATATCCAAATAACTTATTCGTCCAATAAATGGAAAATATCGCATCAAAATATGACAGCTAGAATTTTTATCTTATTCGACGAATAAGTTATTTGCAGATTTATTTGATGTTGGTGAAACCGGGCATAAATAGTTGCGTACCTTCTAAATTTAATAAGAAAATATGTCATAAGTGCAAATTAATAACGTTTGTGGACATACATTTGTTACATTTATATATACTTTATAAACTTTTTTTGTTGAATGTTTTTATACTGATCACAACCATACATATTCATATTTCAAATAAACTTTTTCCGTGTTACATGAAACTGGAAAACATGTTTACAATTTTCAATATTCGTGGCAGGTGTTCTCTTCCCTCATAAAAAGAAACTTTTGCAAAAAAAAAAATGATAAGCTGATCATTTTTATTTATTGAATTATTGGAATTTACGAGTAGGTGCTGTTCGTTTAACTAAAAGTGTTTCCAATAAAACATACCAAGAATTACGAAGCAATATTGAATTTTAACACAAATAAGAAACATTCAAGTAGTTGCTTAGTTCAAAAAAATTATGAAGTAATGCGAGGTTCATTCTAGAATTATTTAGAATAAGACACATTTTTCAGGAACCGCATTTTCAAACATGGATAATATAAAAAACAAACTAAATATAAAATTACAAATGCTCATTTAAATCAATGCTTGCAATTAGCTACGTAATCATATCTACCTGACTATGATTTATAATTATTTCTAATTTTCTTGATATATTTGTAAACTGGGCTTATGGATTTGTGAGCCCCATAAATCGTGGTATTTAGCATGATGGTAGCACGTCCGATCTAACCGGAAGTGACATTAACTTTCATATTTCAAATGGGATACTTTATACATTTTTATACATTTGGAATCTACGTAAGCTATATCAGGTACTCAAGTTTACATCCAGAAGAAGAGGTGATTAGATTTTGTTCAACCGAAAGTATCCTCATTTGCAGATTTTAACAGTTTTTCTTGAAAAAACCGCAGTTAAATATCATTTATTGACATTTAACGGTATTATAACTTAAAGAATATATTATTCTCTATACGGTTTGATTGCATTTTATACTTCATATTAAATAGTTATGGAGTTAAAGAATTGTAAAGATATTAAATTTTATAAATCAGCCAGCTATGCTATGGAAACTGCTAATATATTCAGATAATTCAAATTGACAGATGTCAGTATCAATGAAAAGTAAATTAATGTGGCAGAGATGAGGATGTTAAGATATATGTTGGGGAAGCCACGTAAAGATACGGTAAGGAATGAAAGAATAAGGGAAATAACTCAAGTGTTAGAAATTTCTAGAAAGATACAAGAGAGACGATTGCATTGGTTTGAACATGTCATGAGGAGAGATGAAGAATATAATGGAAGAAGAATGAATAGCTTAGTAATAGAAGGTTGAAGAAACAAAGGAAGACCAAAGATAAGATGGAAGAATTGTATTGCGGTAGACTTGAGAGAAAAGGATCTGAATGAGAACGACACGCAAAACAGAAATGAGTGGAAGACGAAAATAAAAAATAGCGACCCCCTAACGAATGGGAAAAGCTAAAAAAGAAAATGTTGGTGTCAAATGCAATTTGCATAGTTTGTTTATGAAATAATTTTACTGGAAATTTAGAATCTCTTGCAAGAAAATTTATGTATGGCCACATCAGATTTTTTCTTGCGTTTTTGTAATTTATTTCTTCAATAAAAATGCGCTTCAAGCATATCGTTGAATTTGTAATTTTACATAAATTCCAAATATGTAAAAATATATAGGGTGTCACATTTGAATTATGAAAGTTAATGTCACTTCCGATAAAACCGAAAGTGCTACTATCGAGCCCCTAAGCCTAGTTTACAAATAATCAAGAAAATTAAAAAATAATTCTAAATAAAAAAGTTGGTATAAAAAAGTAGCTCGCGTAGTACAAAAGGTTAAACATGCCTGCTTTAAAGGAACTTCACTTTCGCAACTGAATTTTAAATGACATATCAATAACTGTTTAAAATGATTGTTGATTTTCTAAATCTCAATAATTCTTCACAAGATCCTCGTATTATAAATACCAAATACGGGTCTCATATTTCTTAATTGCGAGAAAATCAACAAAATATAAATATATTTTTTCTTATATTAAATTTATGGTCACAATTTGTGGAAAATGCCATTTTAAACATAATAATAATATTATACCATACGGTTAATAAATGACCTTGAATTGTCATCTTTCATGAACCAAACTATAGTAGATAACTGCACTGCATTTCGTATACATAGACGTGCAACATGAGATATTTATGGATACATTTTAACTGAAAAAAATAAGTGTAATTTATTTGAAAATTATGTTTGTTTTTAAATAATGCCTTTCTCAAAGATTTATGCTCTTCACCTATATATTTGCAAAACCTAAAAACATAGACTTGACAAAAACCATGGAATAATAATTAGATTTAAATGTCAACGTCACTGGGTAACTATTAGGACAGAGGGCAGTGCAGTAGATAATTAGATATCTGTAACTCTACGACATACGTCATTATTATTTGTAATGTGTTACAACATAAACTATATAGATGTACGTCAAATAATCTTTCTCTTTCTAACATGAAATGTTGCTAAATTACTACTGTATAAAATGCTGTGTATTCTTTCCTCGAACAAATGACCTTGAATAGCTATCTTTTGTGAACCAAAGTATATATTATAAACCCAATATACTAACCCAATCGCAAACTAATTGGACCACAGAATATTGTACAGAAAATTATTTTTTCAGAATTAAAATTTATTAAATACAAGTTATTTATAAAACAAATAAGTATATTAAACGTATCACAGTTTCAGCAATTAATTAATATTTAATATGTATTCCACTTAAAATAATTCTGAAAAACAAAATAAAGATATTCTAATTTCTAACCGCCAATTTCACACGGTTGCTCTGGTCATGCAAAAATAACTAAAATGTTCATGAACTGGGTTCAAATTTTTAATCAGAAAAACAGCTACCGCGGTTAGCGTAGTTCCTTTTTCGAATATACCTTTACTATTTTCTGGAAATGAAAGTATTTTTTTTTGTATGCATATTTTTATTAAATTTAGTAAGCAGTTAAACAAGCGATTTGGAAATTAAGTTAGATCTACTTATTCTCTTCAATATGGCTGGCAAGCGTTGCTAGTTTGAAGTAATTAAATAAATAAGTTTCCACCAACTATAATGGGTTGAATTCGAGTGTGCTATTAAAGTAATTAACTCGTTTACAGTCAGCAAAAGCTGCACATGTGAACTGGTCACGTGACGACGAAAACGCAATCTTCCAGGAATGGGAAGATAAAGGGCGGGGATCCAATGGATTAGAAAACGTATTAGTGGCAAATCTACTATTACAGTTCGGTGCAATTTGATTTGAAAGTGTTTCTGTCATATCTAGTAAGATGTAGAACTATTTGATATTCTCAACACGTTCTTCATGTAATCAATCTGAAAACGTGACATTTCGTCGGGGAAAACTTTTCATGAATTTTTATAATTCTTGTTATTCTTTTCTCACAAAATGTATGAGAATGCATTGCTATGAATGATTGCAGTCGTAAAGTAGTGATCATTTTTCAAGTATTTATATAAATCACTACCGTTCAGAAGTATTACCCACATTTATTTTATTTTTTCTTTAGATCATATCGCCCAAATTTTTTTTCTTCATTTGATTGAATGTTTATAATAATTTTTATAAATTCAAGTGAATCTATCTCGTACGACTGTTTTTTCATCGTTTCCTATAAGGAACGCTATATATATTTTTTTCTTTATCAAAATACCTTCTACAATTTGTTGATATTATTAATAGTAGATTAACACACAAGTTCAAATATTTTTCCATTAATTGTATATTAATTAAATTCTAAAAAATCTAAATTTATTTCATGACATTTTTTTATGTTAGCAACGTTTACTTAAAATTTTGACATTAATTATTTATTAGTAGCTTATTAATAAAAAAAATCATTCATAAACAGAAGTCATTAATAAACGAGTACGTATACATTAATGAACCTATTATTATACGATCAACGGAAAATGAATTTATTTGAAATCTTCCTAAAGTGCACAACAATCGTCATTAAAAGTTTAGAAATCGGCACTAAAGTAATCCATTATACGGGGATTTCATGCAAATGCAGTCTTGCCATCCTCTTACATGTACGATAATTTGGGCAGGTGTACGTAAAATAACAAAAATTATGTGCAAGAAGAACGAACTAAATAATCCCGAGGAAGAAATTTGAGATACTCGTAAAACCAGGGGCGAATCTACATAGAGACTAATAGAGCTTAAGCCCTGTGCCCCTAAGAGGCAAAGGGCCCACTCGTTTCATAAATTTTTAATACTTTTGCACTTATCGCATAGTTATACTTATGCATAGTATCAATAGAAAAGGATATTATTACCTATCTATATAAATGTAAAAAAATAAATTTTAATTAAAAAATGGCAGAATGCCACACCCTGCACCCAGCTATGGGTAAATGGCGTGATAGTATATTTATTGTATTTTATGAAAAAAAAATGTTTGTTTATACGTTTTTAGTAACAATATTCATTTTTTATATTTTTTATACAATATATAATATTTTTCATTCAACACCATTTCATAAATAAATATATTGCAAATCTAATTTTGATGTTATTAAAAATTAATTTTAAACCCCAATTTAAGGATTTTTAATCTAACAAAAAATATTTCATATTGTTAATGCCATAGAAACCGTACGTTAAGTTACATTTTTACTACGGGAATAATAATAATAATAATAATAATTCCTTCTTCATTAAATTAATTAATCTATAATTTGCACTATTCATTTTCATGAACATGTTAAAAAATGTGTGAGTGAGAGAGTGAATGAGATGATGATGTTTAATAATATGTAATATAGTAAAATACAAATATAAATTTAATAATAATAATAATGATAATATATGGTGTCAGGTCAGTAGTCAGGCCACTGCGACTCGTCAGTGATGGGAGCGGTCAGGCTCTGTAAATAAAACTCTCCGTGAATATAAATAATTCAGTGAGTAGTACAGACGTGGTTAATATTACTATATCTCAAATATAATTAATTAAATAAACAACAATCTCGCATCGTTCGCCGATCAGTGGTTACAGCAACTGATCCAAATCCCTCGATGCACTAGGGAGCACCGCAACTAGCGTTTCCCACGTTGCACCTCAACAGGAGGCCCGAGATAGGGTAATACACGAATCTATCTCGATCCCTACGATGGGCCAGGGAGCACCGCAACTGACCTTTATACTCCTTAATACGGTACCACACATTTGCTCATCATCAATCATACATATATTTATATTACTCAACTTAATAGCAAAATGCAATGTAATTAAAGAAAATACAAGCCACTACGGTACCACTCACCTTTTTATTCAATATTCCTCTGTCACAGAATCACACACCAGATAACAAACACTCGACACAAATGTTAACCGCATAATGAAGAATATTACCTCTGCAGTCTGCAGTCTGCCTCTCAGCCAAATCTTATCGCTTCACCCTAACATAAACAAAGGACAGCCACACTGCGCTCTTATATCTTTGTTTACGCTTCGATCTGTTGAAAACTAATCTCATGCGTGCGTGCTGTATTTAAAACTAAATATTTGGAAATTAAAATATTCTACTCTGACAAACAATTTACTATTCTCTTACCTATATTATTATTTATTTTGCATGATAAAATATGGAATATGGCAGACGATTTCACAAATTTAATTTCGTCTTTTAATGCACCAGACATGTTTACAACTAAATGAAAACGTTCATAACATACAATACGCTGCAATGTCAAATGTCAAAGTCTTAATACTTGTGCTCTGCATTCATATGTAATGTAGGGTAATTATTTTGAAATATGAGTGACAGTTTGCTAACAGAGCAATACTTTTTCAGTGGGAAGAATAAAAGACCGTATCAAAAGAAGTATGAATAGGTCTGCGTTGAATGAAACGTTGTACAATAAAATAGAGATGTTCATTATATTAATAAATAGTTACTGTATTGCTGCAGCACTTATTCATTTAGAGATTAAAATCGTGACATGTAAGAACTGTATTGAATGATGAATATTTTTGTTGGAAAAAAAGTACTTAACTAAATGAAATGAAATTATTACTTTTTTTATTTTTTCATGAGTCAGTTATATTAAATCTAGATCTTAAAACGGTATGAAAGCGATTATCAAAGTTTCAAAATAGTATTTTATGTATATAGGACGAAAAGTGATTCTTTAAGGTATGAGCAAGTTGTTTACTTGTACCTCAAAGACACTTTTCATCTGAGGTATATAAATAATAAGGTGTTAACAATTACTCGATAGCTCAGTCAAATAGTATTTATTCTTACTTTACCGACATTTAGGTGCATCTTTGCAAGGGTGCACCGAAATGTCGGTAGAGTAAGAACAAATGCTATTTAACTGAGCTTTCAAGAAATTGTTAACATCTTATCCACATCACAGTCGAGAAATTACCCACAATTATATAAATAATTTTATGTCATACTGGTTTCTAGTTATTAAAGTATTCAAAGAAATATGCAGCAATTTCTAGCAGTATGAGTTTTGCATAAGTAGGCTAAGTCGCAATTGTTTCAAAAATCCTATATTCGCCGTCAAATAAGTATGGACTTATGCTCAACTTTTTCCCTTCTCCGCATGTTGTGTTGCCGCTTCTTTATAACTGAGCACTTTCAACGTTACCAATGAATTGGCAACAGTGTAGAAAACTCCAGTAATTTGATGACAAGTATAATAAAATTTTGACAGATTAAAATTGATTTTTTCTGATTTCGTTAACATTCTTATTCGCAATAATTTATAAAAAAACATTCCTCGAGATATTATGAACAACAAATTAATGCCGCAAAAATAAAGAATTCAGTATGAAGGTAAAATTTAAAAGTCTTAGAACTTTAAAATGATATTTTATAGTTCTAGGACTTTAATGTTTCACTTTTTGTTGCATAAATCGTTCAAAAAATGTTGCTTTAGAAACCAGTATGATATAATAGTACATTACATCCAAGGTGGAATATGTTTCATTACAGCCGAGGGCTTATGTATATTACCGAAAAGCGAAGCCTTGAGGTGATATACAACGCGAGGCTGGAATGAAACTCTCACCGAGGTATGTGTACTATTTTATTCACAATCATCCTCTTTTTAAATTAATAATTTTCAGAATAAATCATTGAGTTATAACCTTCCATTTTATTAATATTTTTTGATAGCTCTATTAATAGTTATTTAACTATCAAGTGTGTTAATGACGGCGATTAATGATCGAGACATTTTAACGCGTGAGCGTAGCGAACGCGTTAATTGTTGAGATCATTTATCGCCAATTAACACACGTGTTAGTTACAATATTTTTTCGTTGACCGTATCTTCTTTAAATGGAAAATTTAATTTTATTCCATGACAATTTTTTTAGGTTATTAATGGTTGACCGAACGTCAAATTTTATGTCAGAAAATCAATAAGTTTTGTCATCAATTGTTTTCAGTGGGTGCGTTCAGTTTACTTAATGCTAGACAACGCAAGCGGTTTTTTATGTTATTTGAGGAATTTTATTCTTTCAAATTCATTTTAAAGCTATGCTACGTGAATATACCTAGCTAGTAAGTGTCAAAAGCATGACTTTTAATTCTGTCTACCTTTTTGCTACAACTTAGCGTTAGCAATACATGTTGTGTTCCATGTGGTGAACGCACCCAATAAATCGTTTATTAATAAAAAATCATGCATTAATAGGGGTCATTAATGAATGATTTTCTATACATTAAAATAGCCTATTAATAAACGGTCGACGGAAAAAATTGTTAAGTCTACTTTATTATAGGGATCATGACAACGTTGCTAGGCAACCCCTACATAAACATTTCCAACCTCTACAATGATTTTGAATAAAAGTTATTACATATTTACTCTATTTTGAATATATAGAGTAAATTATATGAATGCAGAAAATAACAACAAAAAACAACGGAAGTAAATTAAATAACACTTGTTAAAATTTATTACGCCACGCCAAATTCCATGGGTTGGTACGAAATTAAAAGATATGTTGAATGACATAGGCTACCAGTGGTAATCAAAATTTGGACTATAACATAATTATGTAGTTTTTTATTAATTAGTTTATTAAATTACTTATTATCCACGCACATTTTCAATTTTTGTCCACAAGAGTTATTTTAACATTAATATATTTTTATTTGTTGAAAAAGATCAAATTATGTGACTCCAATTATTAGCGAAGTCCACTGTTTGAGAACAAAATCATCTCTATATGAGAATATTTAAAAAAATATTACGGCTTAACCAATAACAATAAAGACTATCTAATTCTAAAAATAAATCACTTTCAGTTTAAATGTTTCATAATATTTTTACCTTCCGTCACCTTTAGGTAAGGAAGATATTGTCTTTGGTCAAAAAATTCAATGATGAGTTTTTACTGAATAAGCACGTTTTAGGGTCCATATAATACGATTTTACCATTTTTACGATGATGTCTGTATGTATGTGTGTCTGTGTGTCTGTGTGTGTGTGTGTGTGTGTGTGTGTGTCTGTGTGTCTGTGTGTGTGTGACAAAAGTTCCGGATTCCATAACTTCAATACCACGATTCCAAAAATTATAATTTTTTCGTATTCCTCAAGTTTACATCCAGAAGAACAACTGATTAGATTTTCGTTATAATTGGTCAACCGGAAGTAGTCTCATTTGAAGATTTAACAGTTAAATTTGATTTATTGGACATTTAACGTTATTATAACTTAAAGAATATATTATTCTCTATACGATTTGATTACAATTTATACTTCATATTCAATAGATACAGAGTTAAAGAATTTTAAAGAAATTAAATTTTATAATTCAGCCAGCTATGCCAAACTTGGGAACTAGTAATATATTCATATAATTCAAATTGACAGATGTCATTATCAATAAAAAGTAAATTAATGTGGCAGATATGAGGATGTTGAAGTAGATATTGGGGAATACACGGAAAGATACGGTAAGAAAATAACTCTAGTGTTACAAGTTACAATTCTGCTCACAGCAGGTGTTTTATTTTGTGAATGTGGGTCTGTTATTTATAGCTTCATAAAAATTTATTTCATGTTTAGCCAAAATAAAAATTTCACGAAAAACGTTAAGTGAAATTGCATTGTAAAACTATTCCATTTTGTTGTGAGAAATATAACAGTTCTAATTTCAAAAGTGACATTTGGAAGTTAATAATGCCTCAGGGGTAAAGTAGAGAACACGTAAAGTGTTTATCTAAACAGTTAGTTGGAACAAATTACTTGACACTCTTCGATTTGTCCTGAGCAGGTAATTTATTTCTCCTACGTGTGATGTTTATTTGTCGAGCAACAACCAAATGGAATTAATTTTCCAACTTTGGATTTTATTGTTTTATGGCGGTGTATTAACATGAACGAGCCTATTGCGTACAATTAAATTAACAATTAAGTTAATTTATCCACTAAAATATTTATTTCATGTGTTTTAGTGCTGAATTTATTATACCTGTTAAAGCAATGTACATGATTTCGAACAAGATTCAGATTTCAGATAGTAACCATCATTCTATAGTAGTTATATACATCTACCTATTATTTTATATATTCCATTGCTGTGCAAAATGTTATAGGGTAAAAATTCAATAATAAGTATCAAAGTATCAAATTGATAAACCGGAAGTGATACAAGTGATATAATCCAAAACTTTTCTAATTTGGTGTTTAAGACATTGTATTAACGAGAACGACATATAAAATCTTTTCTAAAATTGATAAACCAGAAATGGTACTTTACTGGAAACTCTAAACAGATTTTCTTGAAAAAATATATTAAAATATTATCTAAAACTTCTCAAATTTGGTATTTGAAACTCGTATATAATTTAAAACAATATACAGTATGCAACAGAAATAAGTACATTAAATTTAACTCGTTGAGAGCAACAATATTTCTTAATAACTTTTTTTCGAAATCTCAATTTTTACCCCCGCATAAATTGCCGAGTCGTTTAGGTATTTTCATAATAATTTGATCTAGTAGCAATAACAATGAAACAATTGTTTTTGACAAATGTGAGTTGCCATCTTTTTCAAATAAATTTTGACAAATAAATCGATTAATAATTATTATAAAAGTTATAATCAGTAAAAATGCCTGCCTTTACGGATAACGAGTATACAGACATTGAGCTGGCCTATGGTACGGAAACACTGCCCAAGGTCGACAAATTTATTTGGAACGTTTTCCGAATCGTCATCTTCTAAACATTCGCACCTTTGTACATGTATGTAAATAAAATAAATATATCTCCAAGATCATAAGTCCTTTAAGCCCGCTGCTCAAGATCGTGGTAGAACTCGCCCTGATCACATAGAGAATATTGAACAGGATGTTTTGGAGGATATTGAAACAACAACAGTTACATCATTTCATCGACGCCTTCAGTATTGTATTGACAATGACGGTGGCCATTTTGAACATTTATTTGAGTTGTTCTTGGTCCACTGCATCCTGTATAGTCCTACCATTTTTGGCTTGTCTAACCTGTTGTAACAAAAATTTGACGTATTATTTTTTTTACCTTAGTCGAAGTATTCTCTTTATCTCTTATCTTTCCCGATTTGTGTATAGTTTCATCTTCTGGTATGTCTATCGATCTATTCATCAGTTTGTAAACATTCTTTCATTACATTCAGTCACAGTCACAAGTCAAATAACAACGAAAACAAACCAGAAACAGCTGTTGGTAGACGCACGCCATACGCACGCGCAGATAGTCTCATTTTGAATTTTAGCAATATGCAACGCGCTCTACTTTCCCCACATGTAATTGTTGTTTTATTCAACCATATGCGGGTGATGAAATTTGAGACAAAACTGTGAAGAATTTTAACTTAATATCTAGAAAGTTTATTAAGAAATATTGTTGCACTCGACGAGTTCTATCACTGGTTAAATTTAATGTACTTATTTCTGTTACATCCTGTATCAGATTTGGACTATGTATTATAAACCGGAAGGGGTATTTCATTTGGAGGTCTTAACAGATTTTCGAGAAAAACATAATAAAATATAATCCAAAATTTCATATTACAGACTGGTATTAAACAACCGCAAATGCAATCCCACGAAAACAAACAAATGTCAAAAAACAAATTCAACAGTGTTTACAACGCCTCTATTGAGAAAAATACGGCGATTAAAATGCGCATGCGAATCTACTTCCGATTTGAAATGAAAGCTTGAAACTTGCAAGGTTTTAGCCGAAATGCAAACCGACCCGAATGGGGTCATTAAAAAAAAAACGTTGTTTTTTTTTATAAAATCGTGAAATCCGTCTCATTTAATAAATAAAGTAATATAAAATAACATGAAATATGCGACTTTTCATTCATAAATTTGCTAATAAACTTTCGCGGCTGTAAAATTCGTGACGTCACGGCTTGTTACTCACACAAAGACATTCCTCTCACACACATTTACGGTCCACGTGATTTCCGCTTGCTGTTGTGAACAACCTAACCTAAAATTGTGACAGGTGACAGTAAAGGAATGTAAATAAAACATTTATTAATATAAATATAGTAGAACCCCGGTTAACCGAACTCGGGTCAACCGAAACCCGGGTTAACCGAAACAATTCCACGTATAATTATCAGTTCCACGAATGATTATGTAGCCCCACTTACTGTCCGGCACCGGGGTTCTACTGTACCAAAAGTTGTATGAAATATGTTTTTAGTTAACAATATGTTGCTGTCACAAAATCAAACTGACAAAGTGATAACCCAAACAATCATAGTTCCAAACACAACCAGTAGAGAGCTACTGCCGCATCCGCCAAGCCGTGACGTATTGCCGTGACGTCAGCGTCCAAATATTTGAAATTAAAAACAACTTTTAAAAAATCATATCTCTGATTCTAAAGACTTGTAAGGTGTAAAACATACACCTACATATTTAATTTGACCTATTCTTCCAAGAAAAAAATAAATTAGAAAATGTGAAATGACCCCATTGTACCGGATGAAAATTAGCTGTGTCCGTAAAATAGTAGGTACAAATATTTCATTTCATTAAAACACATGTCAAATAACTCTGTTGTAGTTTCATATAAATCTTCACATTTGATTCCCGTGTTCATGTAATTCACGCCTGTAAATTACCCTTACAGCAAACGTCCAGGAGTTCATTCTCAGCGCAATTCCTCAGAGAATAAGCCAAGTTGACCTATTACCACCACATGCACAGCCACCCACATCTACACAGAGACATCCGCACTGGCATCTACCGGCGTAATCAGTAATTACCAGCCGGGCGCATCCCCTGAGGTAGACAAGGATAAGATGCAAGAAAGAGAGAGACGTCTTGGCCTCTAGTACCAATCGACCCTGGATAAATACGTTTATTATATGCTTCACCGACCGGTGCGTGCTAACCTGGTTAGGATTATTAAATTTGATGCGATTTTTAGGTTATTATGGAATGTTTATTGAATATATTAGAGGTTAAGAAAGGTTTTTCAACGCAGGAAATGAGGTTAAGAAGAGTGAATTTTATTAGGTATCTTCTTCATTGATGTTTAATCGAAAAATAGATGCGCAGAAAATAATATATCTACTTTATACAATCTGACATTATTCACACATTTTAATGTCTATTATATAATATAATAACAATAAATAATACTAACGACGCTATAATAGATGAAGTCTGCTAGAGAAGCGAACAAGAGTTTTAATCATTCAAGATAATAATAGCTAGTATAGCGAATTGCACGATATGCTATACTTTATTGACGATTAACGTAATATGTACACAATTTTTATATCTTCATTATTTATCTCCAAACTAAATAAACAATATCACGATTACTTTCAATAAATAATTAAAATTACATTAGATATGTTTTGGAATTATTTTAAAAAAATCTGATGTGGCCAGCACATTACCTTCCGTCAATCCTGTGTATTATGTACAAACTCCATACATAAATTATCTTGCAAAAGATCTTATATTTCCAGTAAATTTATTTCATAAACAAACTATGCAAATTGCACTTGACAGTGACATCTTATTCTATAGTTTTTCATTTGTTAGAGATCGCTGTTTTTTAATTTCTTCTTCCACTCATTTCTGTTTTGCGTGTCGTCCTCCTTTGGTTCCTTTTCTCTCAAGTCTTCCGCAATACAGTCCTTCCATCTCATTTTTGGTCTTCCTCTGTTACTTCTACCTTGTACTAGTAAGCTATTCATTCTTCGTCCAATATATTCTTCATGTCTCCTTATGACATGTTCAAACCAATGTAATCGTCTCTCTTGTATCTTTCTAGAAAGTTCTAACACTCAAGTTATTTCCCTTATTCTTTCATCCGTTAATCTTAACATATCTTTCCGTGTCTTCCTAACATCTATCTCAACATCCTCATCTCTGCCACATTCATTTTCGTTTCATTAACACTGACATCTATCAATTTGAATTATCTGAATTTATTAACAGTTTCCATTGTTAACATAGCTGGATGATTTATGAAATTTAATATCTTTATAATTTTTTAACACTATGTCTATTGGATTTAAAGTATAAAATGCAATCCAGTCGTATAGAGAATAATATATTCTTTAAAATTTATTAACATTAAATGTCAATAAATGTTATTTAACTGTTTTTTTCAAGAAAACTGTTAAAAAGTTGCAAATGAGAGTACTTCCGGTGGACCAATTATAATCAAAATCTAATAATGTCTGCGTACGGATCTATACTTGAGGAATACGAAAATTTTTTTGGAATCGTGGTATTTGAGTTCCGATACGATCGTCACGTATGCACACCCGACATCATCGTAAAAATAGTAAATTCGTAATCTAGGGACCCCAAAACGTGCTTATTCATTAGAAACTCACTATCAAATTTTTTGACGGAAGGTAAAAAATGAAAAATTATTATTTTTAAGTAATAATTAATAATATGTAATAACTAATAATTTATAAACAGTGAAAAATGTATACCAATTAAAAAACTATTTTTCCAATGTTTATAAATTATTAATTATTATTAATTATTACTCAAAAATAATATTTCATTTAAAAAAAAAAATTCTACTGTAAATAGACTTGAAACGACAACAAAAACAGAAATGATTGTTAACCTTTGATCTATAGTAAACATATATAAAACACCCATATTTAATAAAACTAAAGACCGAGCAATATTTGACACCTCGATAAATGATAATCAATCTTTATCAGGTGGCTATATTTAGGTGTTGTATCGTCATTCGTTATTTGTTGCACATGTAGAATTACCAACACAAATATAAAAGACAGAGGATTCATACTTTTTGAAATACATAACTTTTTTTTGAGTTACTTAATTTTACCGGTATGTGTATATCGTAATATTTTTACAATATAATATGAAATTATTAGTTCTATTCGTTGATTAAAAGTTGCAACTTTATGTGAAGAAAATATAAATATTACTGCGAACTTTACAGTTTACAGGTTTACACTATTATTGCTAACTGTAAATTTGAAATTGCGTATTAAACTTACTGTTAAAACTATATAAATGTTTAAAATACAAGAGAGCAAATTAACTACATATATTTCAACTCATCATCCTCGCGCAAACTTCTACCAGACCATGAAATATGTTTTATTTGTTTTACATAAACTCTGAATGGATTAACAGAATTAATATCGAATTGGTATATTATTTACATTAGAACCTAGACAGCTTTTTGTTTCAATAATAATGTTGAGTACTGGTACTTCATAACGATCTAATTGGTATTCGTATTTGCGTTTGACAAATAAAAGGAAATGTTAACCTGCTTTCATTTTAAAAAGGCAAAACTGAAAAATAAATTCATTGCAATAGTATTATGTAAAACGTTTTATAAACTACAGTTATTTTTATTAAATGATAGCTGTCAACTCTAGCAGCTACCTTCAGCCCATGCATATATTTTTTTATTCATTTCACGTCGTACTATCGAAGCCACAGTTCGTAATTACTATTTAGTTTGTTATTACATTATAAAGGGAATAGAAAAACATTTATATATTTTTTTTACGTCCGTTAAAAAAACTTCTTTATTATTCAATAACAGCATGTCTCAACAAAACAATTTTCACATATATTTACAAATTCTATAGCATATTTTACCATAAATTATATACAATAAATTACAAAGTACAGATTACCATATAAAAATTTAGGCTGGTAATAGGAATTTTCATTTCGTACAACGTTCTTATTTACTTTCTCTTCATATTTTTCTAGTAAAAACATTAATTTTGGGCGGTCTAAAATGTACATACCTGGATATGTGCATCTATTCTTACATATCTTCTTTTACATTTTATTTTTTCATACATGTATCTAAATAACACATTGATTTCCTTTAAAAAAGTGATGAATAGATTGCACTCCGATTATTCTTATATCGATGTGTAATTTTGACAATATTTACAACTTACTTAAAAAGAATTTGATAGCTTTTTTTGCAATTCAATGTTACTCTAGTCTACAGTGCTCGTGTACATTGTCCCATAAGGTTTGAAACAAATTTATAAATTTTGTATTTATAATTGAAAATCCAATTTTCTATAGTTCTAAACCCATTCTACAGTAAGGAAGAAATCACTCACTGACAATATTTATGAGATTACAGTTTTAATATAAATTAATTACCATTTAAATGGAGCAAAGAAATATAAAATACATCTAGTTATTTTATAATTAGGATAAAAAATAACATTTAACTGTTGGAATCAATACAGATTAGTAAAATTTCATATTATTTTCTTGTTTCGTCTTCTAACAGATTTCACGTCATCACTTCTTACGAAAATTGTATTACTTTGTCCATTTCTCGTTGAATGATAATAGGTGTACATCTAAAAAATATGCAGACATGTATAATTTACATACGTACAGACTACTGAACTCTTACTTTATTTAATATTTTTTATCCTTTTTCCAGTTACCGATAGAAAATGACAAAAGTTGAAATGGAGAAATATGTTTCAATTGTATTAACCTGTTCGTCATTTCAACCTATCAGAGACAAGATTAAATTAACTCATATCTTTTCTTCACTGTTTTCTCTTATGGAACAGACAATAATATTGATTGCAATGCATATTTCTAATGTGCAAGTTTGCAAGGAAGCCCATCATCTATACTACGTTCTAATTATTTACATAGCACTTCCAAACTTCAATAAATCATCCTTCTCTGTAACTTCCAAGTTTACCATAGAAAAAGACCTTTCCGTTCGTGTATTTTATCATAACATAATCATGTGGCAGGTGTTCACCTCCCATGCAGTCTCCAGTGCAATAACTCACATCGCGTATCTACAGAAGTTGCTTTTGGCCGGGGAATACCCGCAGGAAGGGTTCGGGGGCCCTTGGGAGTAGATAGAAAACCTGCAGCTTCTACCAGATCTATGCAGTGTGGAATGGAAATGTGGCAAATTTGCATATCACCGTCGGAAGGAAGAAGTTGTTTGTGTTGCAGATGGACATATGTCATACGATGAGATAGGACTTCAAGGGGAGATAATTGATTTAGGCATGACGGATTGTGGGATTTGAATTAGGAAGGAAATATAATTTACGGCTCAAAAGTTTAAAGCTGCTACGCTGTACCTGCCTTAAGTTACAATATGTAGGGACACGTTAATATTATTGTGTACGTAATAGGCATTTTCGCAAAGTCGATCGGATTGATCCGATGCAATCTGAAGCGTTCGTAAATTCGCTCCGATCAAAAAATTTCAACCCTAATCCATGTGCAGAGTTAGTACAGATTGCGCGCGCAAATTTAAAATTAGAAACATTGCAGGACTATAGCAATATGAAGAAAATATGGAAATTTGCATTTTGTGAAGTATTTATGAGTTATTACTAACAAATAAATGACCACATGAATCTATTTGTGATTGAAATAATCTATACAAATGATTCAAGTGGCCTTTCAGTCTCACTTGAGTTGTATATAAAATTATGTACAACTACAGAAACAAGCATTATTTGCTTATACATTTTAATAAGTTAGACTTCTTCGCGTTCGTAAAATCTTCGATAATCAGATGAATCTGATACTGGACCAGAAGTATTGTTAAAAACTAATTTTGACCGCCCATTTTTACCTCCCGCTATCCTTGGTGAGGGAGGTACAGAGATCAGGCTAAAAATCGCATATCGAGATTTTTATAAATGACCACGTATCAAGGTCCATAGAGAATCCGATTTTAACATTTTCACACTGATGTATGTGGGTGTGTATGTATGTGAGGGTGGATCTTCTGATCACTCTAACTCAAATACTATCAACCGCAGAATTTTGAAACCTTGTATTTCGACCTTACTCTAATATGGAAAGAAGCCATTACATTTTAGTGTAAATCGGATAACTGGAAATCATACTTTACTAGAAGTTCAAAATATTTTTTCTTCCAAAAATACCTTTAAATGCCATTTTGTCGCGATTATATTATTATAAAAATTAAAAATTATTTAATTTTCTACATGCATGCATTAATAATTTTTCTATATATTTTATAGATAAATTAATAAAAAAAATCAATTTTATAAATCCCGGAGTCTATGTTTTAAAGATAAACACAATTACTTAGTTACACAATTCATATTTCAAATGTATGTAACTGACAGATAAATGTCGCTGTCAAAAAAATTATCGTTTCAAAGTAATAATAGTACCTACTATTTTAAAAAGATAATTGTAAATAGAACAATAGTTATATTGAAAGGAACTTAATATACATAATTTCCAGCATTAGTAAACACAGGTATGGATTTACATAAAATATATATCACGGCTTATTACCTATTGTTGGTTGTGCTAATCTGCTTTGTACACAGATTTCAGTAATGATAATGACATATTTGTATCGTGCGGGCGTTTACCAGGCGACGCCCCATTGCTGGCGTGGAGAGTGCAACACAGGGTATATGTATTTAAATTAATAAAAATTAAAAGGCGGGAGGTATTGTGTTTGCGCAAATTTAGTATTTTATCCAGAATATGATACTGTACCAAACCGCCAATATCTGGATTTGTTTCTTAGCATGTACGGTTTAAACTCTCGGTTGCTTGGACTAATAATCTTCAGTTTTTGTAAGTTTAAATTTGTATATTAAAGTAGTCAAAAGAATTTTGTAGAAATATCTCAGCATTTGTGTAGATTTTATAATTTGTTAATGCCATTGTTTAAAAATGTAAACCGGCCGCGGTATTATGAGACTAGGTTCGTGGATGATTATTAATTCATATTTATCTTAATGCTACTAACATTGGTGTATTTTCTTTGTTTTGTCCAGGAACTGTTTTACAGATTAATTAAAACTCATTTACTGTTAGTTTTTGTTTCTACTCCTACTTCTACTGCGTTTTGTTATTATTATTTTTTTTTCATGCAAAGTATCCCATTATTTTTAACGACATGTGAATAAACGTATAATAAAATAGTTTTTAATTTGGGAATATATGAAATAACATAATCCAAGAAAATAAAGTTGTAGTGCAATGAAACAATGTAAGTAGTTCTGGGCAGCTACTTAAGTCTAACACTAAGGGTCATTAGGAAACATCATTAAAACTATTGGGAAGTTTGCAAGATTGCAAGACAGTTCGTGGACTGTAATCGAACTTGCGTAGTTACGGTTTACAACCTGGATATATGCTCCAATAATTACGAAAAAAACGTATTGGCTTTAAAGTAAATCAAAAATATACTTTGAAATCTAATTGGACAATAAGTTTTTTTTTTTCAAGGAATAAATTTCATATACATATTTAATTAATAATACAATAATATATATTAAATGTACTCGTACCTGCCAGAAAAATCTGATTTTTGACACTGACATTTTGCATTTATCTGTCAATTACAAACATTTAAATATCTCAACTGTTTTTTAGGCAACGAGATTTATTACAACAGATTATTCTATATTATTACACATATACTATATCTCCAAACCTATATGAGATATAATAAAAAAATTAAATGTGTCAGATTAAGAATTTAATTTTCTTTAATATTTCCAAGAAAAAAATTCAAGAAATAGTATTTAAAAGATTTTTTTTCAAAAATCCGGTTGTCCAATTGCTACCAAAACCTTTTCTGCTCTTCCCATTAATGTCCGATAGAGAAATACGTAGTTAAACAAATATTAAGTCTTATAGTTTTTGAGTAATCGTCCTTCCAACGTCCCACACACATACACATACATCCACACACACACACATACTTCCACACACACAAACAAACACACTCAGACATCATCGTAAAATTGTTAAAATCGGAAGGTAAAAAACGTGTATTATTGCATACATCGTAGTTTCAAAAATATTTTTCGAAAAAACTGTGTAATTTATCACACGTGAAGTGTATACCACCAAATAATATGCTTTCTTTTAAAATACTTTTAACTTGTATTCAATATTGTGTACACCAGAAATTTAATTTAGTGATATAATACTACGAAAGCTGAACAAAATATAAAATTGTAATACAAAATAGCGTTTTGTGTTTATTTCAAAGCGTAAAATTGCGTTGGTTCACTTGGATGATAAATGTGCTTTACGGTAATTCACACACGTTCGCGAGATTTTTATTATATAATAAACTAAATTGATATTAAAACACTTGCAATATAATCGCATAAAATAGTCATTTATCATCATTTCGCAGAATGGCGCAAAAAATAGTTCGTCAGCGCGCTAAGAATGCAAGGTAACTTTAGGAATAATAGTTCCTGGATAGTGGTAATTAATCTTAAACTTATCCGGTGAATTTATCAAACTTTACTAGTTCGTTAATCAAAACTTACATAAAATCAAAAGAATTGCTCACTTCAGTGTGCATATAACGGACATATTGCACAAAAAATTGAAGAAGTTAGGACCGGTGATTTCTTTTTCGAATTTATCTACCAACGAGTTGAATGGTTAATAAAAGCAGCACGTCATTTGTATAATATTCTGCCACATGGTTTGAAATCTCTCTCGCTTACTTCATTTACGTATCACATTAAACATTTTGTTACTTTTCATGATATGATTATTTGAAACATTTATGTACATTGTATTCTGTTTATATTCCTTAAATGTTTTTTTGTATTGTTTTTGTTCGACGTTCATTTCATTTAATATTGTTATATGTTGTTGTATCGTTTAGGTGGAAGAGCAGCCTTTGGCTGAACCTCGCCGTTACCGTGGGTCAATAAAGCTTATTATTATTATTATTATTATTGTTATTACTATTTTTAACCAATCACAAAAGAAATTTGCTATTAGTTCTAACTCGTCAGATAGTCCCATAAAACTTTATAAGGGGCTTATTCTATAATGTATAATGAGTTCTAATTCCGTTTCATACTGCTATAAAAATTAGTGTTTGGCTATTACCAGTGAATAGTTTCATGCAACTCAACAGATTTTTCGTCAAAGGAATCAATAAACAATAATTGTAAATGAAAATTTATTTATTATTATAAAGAAGGTAATTCATAACTCAAATTTTCTTTAACGTTTTGATCGTAGAAAAAGTATAGTATATCGCTCTGGTTGTCTTTAAAATCTTTACTGTACATAGTATTTTAGATTATGAAGTATGTGCAAATAACTAATTATTCATACATATTCTGTATGATGTGCAAATAATCAATTATGCGTATATTCTGCTTGTGCAAATTGCGTTATGTAGTAAACATTGGTTTAACATTAGTTATTCAAATGCAGTATGTATTTTATTTAGCTAATAACGCACAAGTTGAGTTTTGGATAAATGCAATAGCAATATAAATAGTAAATATTATAAGCACCTTCTTCTAGAATATGATTAAGAATTAAATATATTATTCATATTTTATAGAATTCCCTTTAACAATAATATACATTTCATCTTTCCAGTTTTTAAGGGGAATAGCTACTCTTGTACTAAAATATAAAGCGCAAATTCAAATAAATTGTTCTTGTACTAGACCTATTAACATTTTTAAAAATATTAATAGTTCTAGTGAATTTTTCATATTTTAGTACAGGAGAAGCTATTTCTCTTAAAAGTCGACCCAAATGGAGTAGCGGTAGCGCAATCGCTTCACGCTCCAAGGGTCCTGAGTTCGAATCTTGGATAAGGCATGGTTGTTGTTTGTGTCTTTAATCATTTCATCTTCATCAACGAAATGTATATAATGCAAATGTTATAAAATATTAATACAAAAATACATCAATTGTAATAAGTTCAATGTAACTTTAAATACAATAAAGATTTTTTTTATATTAAGCTATTTCTCTTAAAAGCTCTCAACTCTTCTCTTGAAATGCTTTCAAACGAATTTATGGGAGACTCAAAACTTGTCAAAGCTGTTAATTAATTTCTAGTGATTTAAAAACTGCCAAATCTGTCGCTCCAATTATTAGGGTTTTAAAATCTGTCAATTCAATTTCAGGCCTTAAAGACTGTTAAAGTTATCAAATTAAAAACCGTAATTCGAAAATCCTCTCTGGTCAATTCCATATTTTCACTCCCAACGATATTTAATGACAAATAAATAAATGTTTAATACATGGTTTTCTTAACCTCAATGATGGGATTCACTACCAATTTAATTTATTTTATATTTTTACAATTACTAAACGTAATTTAAAAATTGGACGTAATAAGCGTAAAATTCGGTATGTTTCATGTCCTCACCAATGGTAAAGCGCGCGACTCGGCTTTATTGAAACTGACAAGATGCGAAAATCATAACTTTTCGGTATAGTATTCTTTGTTTGTCAACATGATTGATTTAAATAAATCATAAATCTTATAAAACGCTTATAAATCTCGCACAAATTGTGTTTTTCTACAGTCTACATAGAAAGTAGCCATATGCGCTCTCTTTTGTCAACGCAAAATGTCACTTTGCCGTTCTAGCGCGACAAAGTAGAAAAAATGCTCGCTGTCCAAATTTCTACCTATACAATGTTGAGAAATGTCACTTGTCTACATTTTTAATGGAAACCTTTAGTCAGGAACTAATGGCACTGTATTGACACATTTACAACCTTTACAAATCAATCTGACATATAACTACTCTGTCGGTATATTACATAATCAAAAAAATGCCGCACTACTGTGAAAATAAAATAGGGCATTCATTTACAAAAACGAAAGTATAAAATGTTTAGATTATATTGAAGCAATAGGTCAAGAAGAATGGGAAATAACGATAAATTAAAATTAAATATAAAAGACGTTTTTTCTTTATATTAATCCTTATTAATTAAGTAGTAGTGTAAGTGTACATTTTTTTTTTATGGTAGCGACTGTAGAAAAAATCTTGTGTGTGTTTCGAGCGCAAATAGACATTGTCGATTTCGAGAGAAATCTCAATCAACAATGTCCTATTTTGCGCTCTTAATACACAAATGTCACTCAAGGAGGGACAAAGTCAAAAGTTTAGAATTTTATAGTTTCCCAAATATTATTGTTGTAATAACAACAAATCAAGGCATTGAACAACGAATGGATCGACGCCAAGCATGGGAGTATGTTATTCGATTTCGGAGTGTGAAGAAAATAACATAATATAAAAGTTAGTTCCCTTCATTTTAAGAAAGATGATTTTATGTTTCCAAGTTAGTGTTAAAAATCTGTTGTGGCCAGCACAATACCTCTCGCGACTTCCTTTTTTTGGTTATATAAGTATAGGGCGCGAACAGTAATGTTACATTTTTGGGCTTGACAAGCAGATGTGTGGGCCCGTTTCAGAATGATAATTAGTAATTATTTACATAGATGTCAAATGTTAGAATTTTTCATTAAAAATTTCAAGATTTTCTAAATTTACGTAGTTAATTTATCACCGGGAGTTTAAAATTTACTTGTATGCCTTAGATATTTAACATTTAATTCTGCTCCACATGGAATTGGAAAATTATGATATTTGACATCTATATACATAATTACTAGCTATCATTCTGACATGGGCCCCCATATCTGCTTGTCAAGGCCAACAAAATCATATGACTGCTCGCGCCCTATTGTATTTAACATTTCTTGTATACCTACACTCTACACCAAAAATTCTACTTACGCATATATCTATTCCATATATATTTAGATTGTTTAATTTTTGATGAAGATATTTTGTCCTCTTCTAATTTTTCGAAATGTTTCCAATTCTATTAATACATTAAGAAATAATATAATGTATGTACTTCCCAGAAAAAGCCTTCAGTAATGTCTTCGGATTTCTGACACTGACATTTACCTGTCAATTATAATTTTCAACTATTTTCCATGGCCAATCTTTCGGTTGTAAAATTTATTATAACAGACTATTTTATATATTATATTTCTTTTATCTCTAAATATATAGAATATATTATATAATATTTAAATGTATCAGATAGAGAATTTAATTTTCTTTAATATTACCAAGAAAAAAAATCAAAAAATATTATTTAGAAGATTTTTTTTCCAGAATCTTCTACTTCCGGTTGTCCAATTGTTACCAAAACCTTTTCAGATCTTCCCATGAATGTCCGATTGGGAAATACGTAGTTAAACAAATTTAAAGTCTTATAGTTTTTGAGTAATCGTCCTTCCAACATCCTACATACATACACACACACATACATCCACACACACACACACACACACACACACACACACACACACACACACACACACACACACACACACACACAGACATCATCGTAAAAATGTTAAAATCGGATTGTAGGGACCTTAAAACGTGCTTATTCAATAAAATTTGGATATGCGATTTTTAGCATGAATGCAATACCTCTCTTAGCGAGAGGTAAAAATGCAAGTAGGTAAAGTATTTTCTAGTGATCGAAATTGTAACTTCTATTTTGATGTGGATAAATATTTAACAGATGGATTAATTGTGTGTTCGACATATTACATTACACTGACAGATCGTATATTTTTATATAAATAATATAATTTACTTTGTTATAATTGAAACCGGTGTGTACATTTCTATTAAGATTGGTGTTATTGTGTCTAATTGTATAGTAAATGTATACCTAAAACTATTTTTTATCACAGATATACTCCGGTTAGTTAACTTAGTTCAAAATTTGGTTGATGAAATGTGAAGCGATAGTGCTGCCTCTATCGGTAGTGTCAGTTGTCAATAGTTAGGCAACCAATCAAATTGCTTAGAACGTGAAACGTCGCATAAATTTTCAATCGCTTGTTGTTTGCAAACGAATTAATATTTAAAAAATATTTTTTCACTAATGCTCATTAATTTATTTATATTTTCACTGTCTCATCTAAGATAGTTTTTTTTTTACTTTGATATAGTAACCCTTGTATACATAAGCTAATACCATCATTTCTAATTTGCATGTACCACTGCTTTGATTGTTGCAACAATTGTTTAACTCATTTACGTCTACGTCCTCTACAAAGTGAATGGATTTCTAAACAGGGAATTAGAGATCTACTACATCACAGCTAGAAGCCGGGAGTTATGGTTCTGCAATGAGCCAATTATCTGATAGGTGGAGTCCATAGAGAACCATGTAAACTGCAGCACGACTAACACAGCATAAATTCCTCCAGGCTTACAACACGACTTTAAATGCCGTATCGTATGCTTGGGATGCTAATGCTGTAATCTCTAAGACGCCAACAGATTTTTCATACCTTCCGCTAAATTTGGAGACTAATGGAATGTTTATGTCGAAATTAAGGGAGAATGGATACTGAAGTTTTATAGAATGTAGGACCATCAATTCTAACGCATAACCTTTAGATATAATGACTAAGACAAATGGGGTATGTGACCATAAATGAATTTTATGACAAGGATTATGTGTGATGAGTATATCAGTGGAAAAGTGGTGTAAATGGCAAAATTTACAAGATGAGAAAACGTTGAGTAAAACTGATTTAAATAAAAAATCTATATACTTTTGAACATTCTAAATGAAATCGTAGTTTCATGCGCCCTGAAAATGATAGTATTAACACACATACTGTCTGTAGGTTAAATGTCACGCAGGTCCTAGGGAGCTGTTATTTTAACATAACCAATATAACTTTCAATTTTGATAGTGACACTAATTTTGCAACTGGTTCTTTTTCATTTTTTGTTGATATTTTTCTTTAAATAAACATTCAAACTATTTACCTCTTTTTTACCTTCCGCCACTTTTAGATAAGGAAGGTATTGTCTTTAGTTAAAAAATTCAATGATGAGTTTTTAGTGAATAAGCACGTTTTAGGGTCCATATAATACGATTTTACCATTTTTACGATGATGTCTGTATGTATGTATGTAAGTCTGTGTGTGTGTGTGTGTGTGTGTGTGTTTGTGTGTGTGACGAATGTTTCGGATCGACTTCAATACCACGATTCCAAAAATTATAATTTTTTCGTATTCCTCAAGCTTACATCCAGAAAAAGAGGTGATTAGATTTTGGTTATAACTGGTCAACCGGAAGTATCCAAATTTGAATATTTTAACAGTTAAATATTATTTATTCATTTAACGTTATTATAACTTATAGAATATATTATTCTCTATACGATTTGATTGCATTTTATACTTCATATACAATAGATATTGAGTTAAAGAATTATAAAGATATATTAAATTTCATAAATCAGCCAGCTATGCTAACCTGGAAACTGCTAATATATTCAGAAAATACAAATTGACAAACAAATATCAGTATCAATTACAAGTATATTAATGTGGCAGAGATGAGGATGTTGAGATAGATGTTGGGGAAGACACGGAAAGATACGGTAAGGAAATAACTCTAGTGTTACAAGTTTCTAGAAAGATACGAGAGACAATTATATTGGTTTGAACATGTCATGAGGAGAGATGAAGAATATATTGGAAGAATAATGAATAGATTAGTAATAGAAGGTAGAAGAAACAGAGGAAGACCAAAGATAAGATGGAAGGACTGTATTGCGGAAGACTTGAGAAAAAGGGAACTGGATGAGAACGAGACGCAAAACAGAAATGAGAAGAAAATAAAAAAAAGCGATCTCTAACGAATGGGAAAAACTATAAAATAAGATGTCACTGTTAAGTGCAATTTATGAAATAATTTTACTGGAAATTTAGAATCTTTTGCAAGAAAATTTATGTATGGAATTTATACACAATACATAGGATTGACAAAAGGTATTGTGCTGGCCATATCAGATTTTTTTTATTTTACCTTTATTTATAAAAATGATTAATGCTATAGCTATAAAAGAAAATCAAAAAATCAAATGCGTGTGGTGCCCCGGTATAGGAGATACTAATCTCCTCTTCATGGTGTTGTGTGTGTGTGTCAGTGTAGTTGTTTGTTCAGTGTAATGGTGGTTGAGAATTAGACGGTGGGTCTTGTAGTTCTCGGTTAATGATGCCTTCGAGCTTTCACTTAGTGAACAGAGATGGCTCTCTGCCCGAGTGGTGAAGTAGCGCCCTACGGCAACGAACCGTGTTGGATGTTTGTGTACCTACCGACAGAGGGAAACCGGAGTACCCGGAGAAAAACCCTCCTGACCGAATGGTATTCATAGCATATAAAAGTCTAGAACGATGCGGGATCGATCCTACGACCTCAGTGATGCCGGTCAAGCAGCATAGCCACAAGACCACCACGCCGGCTAAAGAAAATTAAAACTATTACATATGAAATTAACAAATGAAAATTAGAACATTGCTGGATGTACCAATCTGTTTTCTACACAGATATCGCTAATGATGAAATATTTGTACCGTGTGGGCGCTTACCAGGCGTCACCTGATGGGCAGTCAATACTGGTGTGGAAAGCGCACTACATGGGTCAACTTAGTGCCATTAAAATAAGAAGTAATTTTCGGTGCGGGCGGGATCGAATCCGGGTCCCCAGATTAGCAAACAGACACTCAGGTACACAGCCATGAGACCCCATAAACCTTTCTAAACATAACCTAATCTAACCCAAAACGCCTGCAAAACTTACGATAGTTTGTTTATATTACTAGTATTGGCAGCAAAAATTACTAATGGTACCAGCATTAAATTTACAAAATGCCGTCGTAAGAACTATAGATGTCAGAACTTGTGCAGTGTAAGACACGGAAATAAATAAATAAAGTTCATATATTTTTAAATGTGAACTGTTTTGATTTTGAAGTGCAGTATTTTTTTAAAGGGAAATATGACAAAAGTAAACACAACAGTATGATTCTGTCATAATTTTGCCACCAGGCGACTACGAGTTCATTTTCTTCGCCAATACATGCAGGATGAACACGATAAATTATGTTATAATAGATTATACATCTCATAGAATTGCTTGCACTGACAATATAAAAGTTTTACATATTTATTTAATTGGACTTACATATTTTGCAATATTACGGATAAAATATAATGATTATTGAGCATTTAATTTATATTTGCATAAATTATATTTGTGTAATTTGTAAATCCATTTGCCATCCCATCTTTATATTACAAAAGCAATCTATTGCTGGCGATATTTATTTTCCTCCTTCGTATAATTGCGTTTTCTCACGTAATTCCATTCTCAATATTTGCCAGTGCTTAGCGTTATTACATAAATGTCAGCATTGTGTCCCCTGTTCGCTGATGAGTTTAGATGACCAATAAATCCCCAAAATGGATTCATGTATGAGTCATAGCGAATTTTACCCTTGGGTGTGATCTTGAGCATTGTGCCTCAAATATAATATTAATCAATTAGTGTGCAGTGCTCCCAGCGACTTCTCACGTAATTGGAAATCATACTCTATATTCATGATTAACATTGTTGTTGTTCTTGTGCTAATCTACTAAATTATGGAAATTGATCTTGTTTTGTTTGTTACATCCCAATTAAAACCGATTCACAAATGCATTTGTTGTTTTCCTGACAACTGATGGTTTATTTATAAATAATAAGGTTAAAAATTGATATTTAACTTTTGCCGAATGGGGTCATCCCACATTTTCCAATTATTTTTACCTTCTCTCACCTTTATTAAATAAGGAAGGTATTGTCTTTGGTCAAAAAATTCGATGATGAGTTTTTAATACTATTTTTACAATGATGTCTGTATGTACGGGCCGTCTGCTCTTACCTGACAGTTGGGTTAAGATGCGCAATGGTTCATAAACTGTATTTGGGGGGGGGGGGGGGGGGGTGAAATATGGATCGGAGCTCATTCTGTCCTAACTCTGCTGCAGGTAAGATCAGAAAGCACAAACCGGGGCGTAAACTATGAAAGCATTTAAAAGTTACCTCATCTCAGACATAAATAATATTTGTTAAATTTGTGTGTGTGTGTGTGTGCGTGTGTGTTTTTAAGTGCTACTTGCTTAAGTGCAACTTACCCAGTGCCACTGTACAAACAGGCATAAGTGTATCTGTTTAAGTTCCACTTAATGTTAACTTATACTTAAGTATATGCGGCGTAAACTGCCATAAATGGTTTATAAAAGTAATAACAAATTAAAGGAATAACTTTGAGTCAACCTTGAGAAAATCTTACTTAATGAGAAAGCTGCATGGTTAAATTCACTCATAATTCAATATTATTTATTAGTTTCGTAGATGCATTTGATATATGCGTATATATTTACAAAACATCATAAACAATCCTTCGTAAATAACCACAACTCGTCATTGACATTTATTTTATAATCATAATTACACATTGAATAATTACAATCTCATTATCTCAGGCAGTAACAATATCTCTTCTTACTCATTTATCTATAAAAACAAATCTTTTCTACTAATAAGCTAATCATCACCATGACTACACATTAATACTGCAGCTACTCAGCAGATTTCACACAATATGAACAAAACAAGTCCACCGTGGTATGTTCGTAGCAAGGATGGCAGTTTGACTGAATACTAGACAAGTATAATGGTAGGATAGAAGTGTCTCGATGTCGAGACAAGTGATGTTTACATTAAAAACATACAAGGCGATTTGAGCAGTGAAGTGGATGACAGCAGCTGCTGTAATGATGATGTAGAATGTAGATGGAGATTGTGATGTGACGGAAATAAAGGTGGTGGTGCTCAACATTTATAAAGAAAAAGATGGTGAATAAAAAGTGTGTTAGGCCCATAACCTGTTAAAATATGAAGATACAAGCAGAAAAAAGATGAATGTTTTTTGAAATTTGAAATGACGAAGTGTATTCTATTTAGTCAAAAACTGAGATTGGTCATTTCTCAACCTTATTATACCCACAGACAGATCGAATTTCCACTTATGTCGGACCCATAAACAAAAAAATTTGATGTGACCAACACAATACCTCCCGTCATTTACCTAAGGGGTATAATTTTATATTACTTTATAAATTTATCCATAGAATATACAGAAAAAGTATTAAATCAAACCTGTAGAAAATGGAATAATCTTTAATTTTTATAATAACAAATTGAGAAAAAAATACATTTAAAGGTATTTTTTGCAGAAAAACTATCTTGAGCTTCAAGTAAACTGCCATTTCCGGTTATCCGATTGCCACCAAAATCTAATGGGTTCTTTCCATATTAGAATAAGGTAGAAATACATGGTTTTAAAACTTTCTGAATGATAGTATTTGAGTTAGAGCGTAAAGAGGATACACACACACACACATACATACACACAGACATCATCGTGAAAATGTTAAAATTGGATTCTAGGGACCTTAAAACGTGGTCATACCAAAATCTCAATATGCGATTTTTAGCACGATCCCTATAACTCCCTTACCAAGGGTAGCGGGAGGTAAAAAGATATATACTAGACCGAGCTTCCATGATAGCGGCAACGTCAAGCTTTGTGAAATGAATAGTATCGGGACAATAATTCTAGTGTAAATTCTACAAAATAATGAATATAAAATAGCTATGCAATAACTTAAAATATGTATTTTATATAATTTCTTCATTTCAAAATAATAAAGCTCAGTCGTACAATAAAAAGTATGAACATGAACAATATTTAATTTACATTATTTTTTCAATAATTATAATAAATATTTTCTTTAGTTGTAGTGAGTTTTATTTAATTTATGCTGGCAGCCCAGCAATTTATCATTTCGGTTAGCGAGTGTCTTTCAAGTTTATTTCTTTGTTTAGTATTGTTTACAAAGCTTGTTTCGCTATTTGTTTCAAGTACAAATTTATTTTATTATTGAATTTGTTTGCCTTCAGCCTTTACAGTGGTCATATGTCTATATTTTGTTAGTTTCAGAGAACATATTTTTTCCTACATTTAAATTTCACGTCTATTCGTACATAAGCTTTACTCAATCTAGTATATACATATATGTCTATGGTCGGACCTAATAAAATTAACCAGTCTGACTACCGAATCTTGTAGGCAAAAATTATGAAGGTTATAAACTCACATATTTTTGATATTCAGCATCATGCTACTTTTAATAATTAATTTAACAATTTAGTTACAAACACCTATTTTACCTCTCGCTAAGAGAAATATTGGAGTCATGATAAAAATCGCATATCCGCATTTTATGTATGTGTGTGCGTTAGGATGTTGTGGATAGGATTTCTCAAATTCTATACAACTAAAGACTTGTTTAACTACGTATTACTCAATCTCACATTAATGGGAAGAGTTGAATAAATTTTGGTTTACAATTGGAGAACCGGAAGTGGTAGTTTCTTAAAAAAAAAAAAAATTGGAAATTGAAAAGAATAAAATTATAACATCGTTTTCTCTTTTGAAAAGCTTATGAGTAATAAACAGTATTAAAAATACGTTATAACTAGAAGCTACAAGTATACTATCTAAGATCTCTAATGCATAGAAATAATTACATTATATTCTGCATTTGTAATGACGGTACTTCACTATAAAGTATAATTATAAATTTTCTGCGATAATTTAATACAAAAACTAATAATTACAACATAAATTTCTTAATATTCCGTGAAGTTAGAAGAAACTATACGGTATACAGCAGTTTTTTATGTTAATTAACTATACAATAGTAAAATATTCAATAATTTATTCATTATTTGTTTTACAACATAACTTCAAAGGAATATATAAAGAGTTGTTAATTAAATGTACCTGTCTTTTGTTTCATAATGTGTTCTTAGTATTAAAAAAAAATTGAAATATGCAGTATTTCATTAATTACATTTCAAAAGCAAAAATAGTAAAATAATCTTTCTGCTCGTTTAACATAAATGAATGAAAACTATATTTCCAAACATTATTTCATACAAAAATAGCATTTATGTTAAAGGAACAATAAGATTATTTTACTACACACAGCAGGTAGAGGAACCATCAATGTATAGCCGTGTTCTTTCGGGTTGTGATTTTGTGAATCCTGATTAGTTTAATCGTGATCCTTTTAAATCACGATTTAAAGGTTATATAAAGAAAACAACTTGAATAATATAAACGCCATCTAGCATCAAATATCATATGCATATCAATGCAAACTAATTTATTTTATTTTGTAAATAATCTATTGTTAAGTGTTATAATCAGCACATTAAAAATGGATCATATAGAAGTAAAAAAAAAATTTTGATAACATGTGAAGTATGTTTACTTAAAACATTTTTTTAATGTAACATATTTTCTTTGTTTTCAAAAGTATGGTGAGTCATTACATGCTTTTGTAGGAAAATCAAATTTTCTTTGATGCTACAAACCCCACATTCATAAATTTCTACGCTCGAAAACCTATTTTTTCAGTCATTTTTAAATTTGCTCCCAAATGAACCCGTGTTATCACACAAAAAGGATGATTCAGAAGGGAAAGGGGAAGATTGTCTAGTGATCACAAAATGAGAAAGTGGGGGATAACGAAAAGAAATTTTTTTTTAATCATGATCACTTTGATGAGCGACGCAAATAGTGTCCCCTTGGCCTCCAATGTTACAAGACTAAAAGTGTTCGATATGTCGCTAATTACGATATTTATAGTTTTATTACAGGACCCGACAGTCAATTTTCCCGACTATATGTTAATTTTTTTGAAAGACCTCCTTGTAATATATTTCCAAAAAAATTAATAGTTTGGCAAAAGTGTGTTAAAACAGTAGACTCATTGTTGACAAAACAAAAACCAGACATCCAAAACCATCCCATCTGTTTCATGCTAAAAAAAAAGTTGAAGATCCGCTCATCACAAACTTTTTTCCTACGCATGCTAGATGATCGTAAATATATTTGAACAATAAGCATTACTTCGTAATGTATGCGCATATAAAGACAATTGTATTTATTGTTCATATAGGTACCAGAGCGATATGTGATGAGTCTATTTGTATGAGTAATGAGCTTGTTACACGGTATATTGCCGGAGTTCTTGATGTGTGCCAGATCATATCTCAATATAGTTGAGTAAATATATTTATGAGTTAGCGTTGAGGTTTGATGCGTACAATGAGAGTGATTGTATAGTGTGTTAGTTTGTAATTTGTAATTATGCAACGATAAAATAATATTGTGGAATGAATAGATATTATCTAGGGTGAAATGAATGAATTAGGAATTGTGTAACATTCAAATTGTTGATTTATTGGATGTCAAATTATAACATGAATATATTAAAGTTTAATCAGTCCTCTATATTGAAACCATTTTGATGATAAATAAAGTACGCCGTTTTCCACTTTACGACGGTATTTACTAGAAAAAAAAAAGATAAATATACAGGATCTAGGTGTTTAACATGAAAAATCAGTTTTTCGGTTCTTCCTTGCGCAAAAGTTCCTAATTAATTTTAGGCAAAAATGTTTCAAATAAAAAAAAGTTAAGATAATTAAATCCTACACTTTTACGATGATGTCTATCTGTGTGTGTGTGTATGTATGTATGTATGTATGTGTGTGTGTGTGTGTGTGTGTGTGTGTTTGTGTGTGTGTATGTGTGTTTGTGTGTGTGCGTGTGTGTGTGTATGTGTGTGGATGTTGGAAGGACGATACCTCAAAAACTATAAGACCTGTTTAACTACGGACTCATCAATCTGACATTAATTGGAAAAGCTGAAAAGATTTTGGTAATAATTGGAAGACCGGAAGTAGTAGTATCTTAAAAAAATTCTTCTAAATATTACTTTTTGAAAATTTGCTATTACAAATATTAAAGAACACAAAATTCTCTATCCGATACATTTTTATTATATCTTCTATAGATTTAAAGATAATAAAAATATAATACACAAAATAATGTGTTATAATAAATCTCACTGCCCAAACAACTTCATGGTAACCAGTTGAGAAATTATAAAAATGTTTGTAAATGACAGATAAATGTCAGTGTCAAAAATCGAAAAACATTACTGACGGCTTTTTCTGGGAAGGACATTTAATATTTCTTATTGTATTATTACTTAAATATTTAATATTATAGATATATTACTTATATCCTTCAGAAATACCACCAATCCCATCAATGAATTGGAAGAACCTCGAACATTTAAAGGAGTAATAGGAGAAAACTTGCTCATCCTGATATAATGAATTTAAAATTATAAAAATATCTAAATATAAAGAAAAGATGTAAATAGAATTTTTTATCTGTAAACTTTTATAACCTACAATGGAAATGGCGAGAGGTATTGTGCTGACCACAACAGTTTTTTATTTTGCGAATATCTTTCATTCGAAGTGTGAAATAATACTGGATTTTGGATTGCATATTTTTAGGGCACGATTTATGTCTTCCAGAAATTATATAATTTGAAAAAAGCTTTCCATTAGGAAATTGAAGGATAGATTTGTGAAGTATATTATTGTTGAAGAGAACTTTGAAGGTATTTAAAACAAAATTCTAAAAAATATGAACCTTGTATACATCAAATGAATACAGCAATCAGCAAATCAAATAATTTATGCTATTATGAATGAATATTATCTTGTGTTCAATGAAAATAGTATTTTAGTAGCAAAAACAAAAGCAAGAAGCTCGATTTAATTCAATTTTATATCATATAGTTGTTTTATAGTTCAATTTTATTTGTATTACCAACGTACGTCGAAACAAAAATCGTGTATTTCGAAATTATTTTCCTCTTGCGCAGTGCCATAAAATTTGAAAACATGAGAAACACATAAAAATACTCATCAAAACAAAATCCATATATTTTATATAGTAATCAATACGTGTTCTGTTTGAAACTCAAACAACAAATGCAAAGAAAAACAAAACACCAAACCAATCACATACAGCCGAGATGGAGACATCAGCGGTGGCCGGGCAATAAAGACAAAATAAAACGCGGGACACATCCACCTAATCTTGACAAAATGGCGACAATCTCAGATCGTGTTATACACCCTAATCGCACGGAAGCGGCAAAAACTTTCACACTACCCAGAGAAATATGAGTTCCTAACATTTTTCAGAAATATGTCGACGATATATTTTTATGGCAATTTTATTTTCATTTAAAAAACCCACACTGGTTTTAAAAACATACTTAAGAAAACTGATGTGGCCAGCACATTACCTTCCGTCAATCCAATGTATTATGTACAAATTCCATACATAAATTTTCTTGCAAAACATCCTATATTTATATAAACAACTATGCAAATTGCACTTGACACTGATATTTTCTTTTTCTTCTTTTGCTTTTCCCATTCGTTAGGGGACGATATTTTTTATTTTCGTCTTCTACTCATTTCAGTCTTGTGTGTCGTCCTCATTCAAATCCTTTTCTTCCGCAATACAGTCCTTCCATCTTATCTTTGGTATTCCTCTGTTTCTTCTACCTGCTACTACTAAGCTATTCATTCTTATGCCAATATATTTTTCATGTCTCCTCATAACATGTTCAAACCAATATTATCGTCTCCCTTGTATCTTTCTAGATACTTCTAACACTTGAGTTATTTGCCTTATTCTTTAATTCCTTACCCTATCTTTCCATGTCTTCCCCAACATCTCAACATCCTTATCTTTGCTACATTCATTTTCTTTTTTTTAATACTGACATCTGTCAGTTTGAATTATCTGAATATATTAACAGTTTCCATGGTTAGCATAGCTGGCTGGTTTATGAAACTTAATATATTTATAATTCTTTAACTCTATATCTATTGAATATGAAGTATAAAATGCCATGCAATCGTATAGAGAATTATACATTCTTTAAAATTTATAATAACATTAAACGCCAATAAATGTTATTTAACTGCATTTTTTCAGGAAAAACTGTTAAAATTGCAAAAAAGGTACTTCCGGTTTGAATATGGATTTAAACTTGAGGAATACGAAAAAAATATAATTTTTGGAATCGTGATATTAGAGTTATGCGATCCGAACGATCGTCACATACACACACACATAAAAACATCATCGTAAAAACAGTAAATTTATATTCTAGGGACCCCAAAACGTGCTTATTCATTAGAAACTCACTAGATGCTATAATTGTAGTAAAATTATGACACAAACATACTGTCAATTGCACTTGACCCTGTCAGAATTTTCTTAATACAGTAGTAGCTTCCATGGTTCGTATAAGTGGCTGCTATATGAAATTTAATTTAATTTTTTTTTTTTAATTCTTTATCAATATAAAATGTAGTATAAAATGCAATCAAATCGTGTAGAGTAAAATATTATTTAATATTTGTAATAACATTAAATTGATATTTAACAGCCCTTTTTTCAAATAAAATTGTTAAAATCTTTTAATTATGGTACTTCCGTTTCACCAATTATAATCAATATTTAATCAACTCACGTGCTTATTTATTAAAACTCACCATCGAATTTTTTGACCAAAGACAATACCTTCCTTACCTAAAAATGACGGAAAGTAAAAACCTAGTTACGATATTTACGTTTCGTTAGTAACTATAGTATGTACATATGAGTAGTTTCGTTCCAGCATTTTCTTTGTCCAAGACCACTATTTCCCCGTGAAAGCCGTATAATAAAATCCGCAAAATCCGATTTAGAATCAGTGTAGCATCCTAATGCAGCTCTCTTCGCGAATTTATGAGAAACTTCGTAAGTTACGTATATTTTGACTCAAAATTTAATTTAAAATTGCCGCACAGCGAGCAAACTCCCAAGATAAAAAACGAATATTCTTCCGTGGAAGAAAAAACATACGGTAAGTTTAGAAGCGGACGTGAATGTATTGCGAATTGATGTTGAAATATTTAAAGGGAATAGAAATGCAAGTTTGGGGGAACTTGAATTATTCCGCAAAGTAAACCAGATGCTTTTGTTTACGTTTGGGAGAAAATTGTGTGATTTCCTGGCCTATTCATAATAAATATGCATCGTTCGAAGAACATCAGATTTCTACCACGGAGTAAAAAGACACAAAATGAAGATTCATTTTACGAAAGACAGTTTTTGAAATGATACCAAATATTACAGATTATTGTCAAAAACGGACTAATATTTATTTGAATTATGAATTATTGTAGTTTGCAACGCCTAAGTTGCCAAATGCGTTGCTGTTCATCATTGATCTATTGTTAAACATTTGCATTTACTTTACGGCCTCTTTTACTTTACGGCCGCACGTACTTTATGAACTGAACTGTCAAACTTTTGTTTAAATAGCAAATAAATTTAGTGTTGTATTATAATACGCACCTTCATAAATTTTAAGAATTGAAAAATTCGTTGTCGCTATCGCTATTGCTCATTTTCTTGTTCTATAAAATTAATTATTGAAATATATTATTTTCATTTTTAGGTTATAAAAAAAAAAAATTCACAATCATTATAGTAATATGTCGATTCCTAACCTTGTAGAGGTTTGGAAATACGTCATTCCTAACTGCAATGACAATCTCTTGGGTGTAATATACTATTGACAGTAAACAAATTGTTTTGAGAGTTAACAGCATGGCACTCTACCGATAAGTGACATACAGGACAATCACGCGAAAATGAACCAGCAATTATGTCCGTTTTTAAGCGAGATAGCGATTATCATCAAATAAACAAATTTACTATAGGCAATATTGGCAATAAGATGTATCACGAAGCGTTCTGTTACTTCCGGTTCCGGAGTATGTGATACCAACTTTGAAATTTGAAATATAACATACTATTTTTTTATATTTTTCATAAGTACATATAATTTGCTTTACAATGGTAGTAAATTAATAGGAAGTTGTAATATTAAAAAAAAAATGGCGAACGTTTGAAATATGAATGTATTGAATGAAAAAAAAATCAAGTGTGTGAGATTTTATTATGTTTTTGTTCATAGATAAATTCATTTATATGACGTAATCTAGGCAACAAATCCAATTAAACAAAATTCCACACTTTCCTGATTTATTTTATAAGATATATCAAACGTCCGTCATTTTACTTTTTAATAATACAATGTCCTACTTGTTTACTATCATTGTAAAGCAAATTTTGTGTACTTTTCAAAAATATAAAAAAGTATAGTATGTTTTATTTGAAATTTCAATGTTGGTATTACGTACTTCGGAACCGGAAATAATAGAACTTTTTTTGATACATCTTATTTACTACAATTAACTAAAACAATTGTAACACGGTCAATGTCAACCTGTAAATACTCAGTACTAATTGTTCTAACGTTTATTTATTGTTTTATTTCAAGCCACAGTCTTGCCTCACTATTATCTTTTCGACTAAGTGTATAAAAAAGTGTCCGCCATTTTAATTTTTAATAATGTAACATATGGATTATTTTACATGATTGTAAAGCAAATTTGATATAAATTGTATATATATATATATATATATATATATATATATATATATATATATATATATATATATATATATATATATATATATACAATTTTGTAATAGTCGCCTAAAATATGTTGTGTGCACCTCGGCCTAAAAGTTCTTTTTTAAAATGACTTTTACAACCTTGATATACAAATAAATATTTTGTTACAAATTGTAAGTTCCATTTTGCAACTTAATAATAACGCTTAGAATGAGGTAAACTTCAAATATTTTTGTTCCGTAAAATTTGAACGCTGGTAATCAAAACCGTAACCAACCAATGCACTCTTCTTTACAGCACGAGCACATATTCCATTTTAAATTATTGAACCTTCCTGCAGTTGCATTTCAAACTGACATATTCTTCGCCATCCACTTTAAACTGAACTCTCCTGCTTCCCATACCTAAAGATAACCCAATTTTAAAAGCAAATCCAATCTTATTATCCTCCACGTCGATCAGAATTACTTGCTATCGACAGCCGCAAAATTAGACCATCCGTTGAAACCTGGTCTTAGACAACCCTTCAGTATTTTTCCTGCACCTGCCCTAGTTTCTGTTTCAACCCTAGAAAGCAGAAGCAGGAATCGTGATGTTGAATTGCAGTGTGCTGTGCAGAACTGACGTGTGGTGCATGAGGCATTATCGAGTTTACACTCCAGGTGGCCTGGCCAGCGTGTTGTGAATTATGCAAAGAGAGATTAAATTTGTGGGGTGTTAATATGAATTTCTATGATTATACTAATATTGTACATAATTGCGAGGGAGGTAAATGTGAAATAGAAATGGAAATGACAATATTTATGGTCACTAAAATTATTCCATAAAATGCTCATTAGATACATTAAAAAGTGTTTTTTTTTTTAAACCGCAGAAAAGTATGATATTATGCATTCTCGTAGGTCATGATTATTGTAATAGAGAAAGTATATTTTAATGTATTAATAAAGAATTTAAAAAATACAGGTGAAGCTAAATACATTTGTAGGATTAGCACGTTCACTATGCAGAAAATCAGAAATATGTAAAATTATACATAGAGTGTGATTGATTTTGGTAGCTGCATAAATATGAGGAACTTCTTATTTTTATTCTGACGAAAAAAAATTCTTCATAAATTTTTCGGATGTCTTCAAATTATTAAAAATACAGATATAATTTTTTTAATATAATAATGATAATAATAATAATAATAATAATAAAAAGTTTTGCTCTTACAAGACGATTCGTTATACACTTCAAAATCTGGAAATATTCAAAAATAATTTAGTAGGTACATACGAGTATAAAATTAATATAACTACTGTTACACAGTAAGATCTTACAGTTTCATAAACATAAATTCATGTATATATATTACTTCTGTCAATTTGAATTATCTGAATATATTAGCAATTTCCATGGTTAGCATAGCTGGCTGATTTATGAAATTTAATATCTTTATAATTCTTTAATTCTGTATCTATTGAATATGCAGTATAAAATGCAATCAAATTATATAGAGAATAATATATTCTTTAAGTAAGTGATGTGACTACCTACCGATCTGGAGGCGGTGAAAATTATATAAATAAAAAATAAATATACAATTTTTAAAGCTTTAACGATAACAAAACAACGATCATAGCTTACTTAAAAATAACAACAAATTTTTTTAAAATGTCAAAATATTTTTTTAATTATTCTAAACTTTAAGTTGTTATTATTGGAACGATGGTGCAAAAAATATAATAAGCATTCCGGGCATTAATTGCTTCTTACCGGTATCGGATGTATTGAAGATCGAGACGAAACTAATCCTCAACCGGTAAGGTGCACTTACTGCCTTTAATACTTAAATAACTATAAGTTATAATAAGATTAAATGTCAATGAATGCTATTTAACTGTTAAAATCTTCAAATGAGGGTACTTCCGGTTGACCAATTATAACCAGAATCTAATCACCTCTTCTTCTGGATGTAAGATTGAGGAAAACGAAAAAAATATAATTTTTGGAATCGTGGTATTGAAGTTAGCGATCCGAAACTTTCGTCATACACACACACACACACACACACACACACATACATACATACACAAAAAACAGACACATACATACAGACATCATCGTAGAAAAGGTAATATCGTATTATATGGACCCTAAAACGTACTTATTTACTAAAAACTCATCATTGATTTTTTTACCCGAGACAATACCTTCCTTACCTAAAGGTGACGAGGTAAAAATTGCCCATTCGTTAAAACTTTTTCAATCACTTAAGGAATAAGAACTTTGACGCTGTGATCGTATTATGTATTTCAAGTAAAAATAGCAATAAAATCATATCTATGCATCTGTTCACTGAAGTTCAATGAGATTTTCCGATATTTCGGTTAAAAACAATATCCCAAACTTCGTGTCCTAGTTTGACACATGTTTTGCAGAGGTTTAATGCATGTATTAAAGAATTAGTAATGTGCATCCTAATGTGCCAAGCTCCCTTGTCTCCCAAATCCGCATATCACAAACTTCCCAAGTTTACACATCACAGCAACATCGTGACAACACGGGACAGCACTGAGCATTAAGGGTCGGAAGGAGCAATGCAAATTGGGATGCATTTTCGCTGCAGCGCATTTCCATCTTCATCTACCCGTCTGCATTTACATCCCGCAGTCTGTGGACTGCATATAGCGACCGAGCCGTGACAAGCTAGAGACAAGACTCAGAATTCTACACTGGAGTTCTCGTGGAGTATGTGAAGTAGAGCATATGTCAAATAGTCGCTAAAAACTAAAATGACTGATGTAGTAGTTTTTAGGATTATGGTTTAAGAGTTTGTTATGGCTGAAAAATTGTACAATGTAATAGTTACTTTTATAACAAGGCTTTAAATGTGTGGAATTTTAAGATTATTTTCTTTATTTTAAATGTTGTTTTTCTGTTTCGAAATTAGAATGTAATATTCTAGCACATTTATTAATGTTAGAATGAGCTTAATAGGGCTGTTCCTAAGAAAATTATATGCCTTCTAAATATTGAATTTAAAAAATATATCATTCTTTAAATAAGCTCAAAACTGAAAATAACTCGAAATATTTATTATATATTTTACAATTAATGTTTAAATTTGGATATTTTGAAAAAGTCACGTGATCTGAAATAGAAAGTGACGTCAAAGTACATAGAGCTTAATATGTGACAAATTATCGCCAACTTTTAATTATACCGGGAGTTTATTTTATCAGTAAACATAGGGTATATCATTACCATAGTTACAATATAAAATATTGGCAACAATGTATTACAGCATTTATTTTATAAGTAAACATAAGGATAATTACCATAGACTAAAATAAATATTAAATTATGAATTAAAGAAATGAGAAATTATTTATTTTTATTTATATACTTAAGAACTACATTAAACTAGTCAGGAATTTTTATTATAACTTATCAAATGCACAAAATTGGGACAACTAATTTCTAAAAATATCCTAAACGATTAAAAAAAGAATTAATAGCATTCGTTATTTGCTGGGAAGTATTATTTTGTGAAGCTGCACTAATTCTGTTTTTTAATTGTTCAATGTTCATTCTTCCACCATTGTACACATTTTTAAATTGTTCTCAAATAAAAAAATCATTTAGTGCAAGCTACAATTATTATAGATTTTTCGAATAGGGTATTGGGTCGATTATTAAATGTAGCAGCAGATACATCTGAAACTTAGGCTCATATTTGAATTATATCATGTTATAATCTGCACTTTTTATTCAATTTTATAAAAAACCATTTTGAAATGTGACAGCTTGACGAATCTAAGAACTATTCCCTATGTTTACTCAGAAAATAAACGCTTCAATACATTGCTGTCATTTTGTAACTATGGTAATGAAATTTCTCTATGTTTACTGATAAAATAAACTCTGTACAAAAACGTAAGTGACGCCACAGGACTGGGGGGTTGTTTTTCATGACTATTTTTAGCGCCAATTTTTTAAGGAATTATTTACGAAAATAACAAGAAATTATTAAAAATATATATATTACTAAGAAATTGCTGGAATATTTTAAAAAATCCATGTTTAATCGTGTTAATTTTGGTTAGATTATGCTTGAGTTTGTTTGTTATAACAACGTATGTCAAATGAATAAAAATGCAATCCTGTTGCATTTATAAAAATCTGATGTGGCCAGCACATAACCTCTCGCCGTATATTTTACCTGGCTGTATGCATAAAGCAAAGATTATTTTTATAAATACAAATAATATATTCATATAAATCTATGACGTATAAACTTCTTTATTATTCAATAATAGCATGTCTCAACATAAAGATATTTACCATAAATTATGTTACAATAAATTACAAAGTAGAGTTTACCATATATAAATATTAGGCTGGTAACAGCAATTTTCAATTCGAACAACTTTGTTTACTTTCTCTTCATATTCTTCTAGTAAAAACATTTATTTTGGGCGGTCTAAAATGTATATATCTGGATTGTGCATCTATTCTTATATATCTTCTTTTACATTTTATTTTTTCATACTTGTTATATCTAAATAACACTAATTCCTTTTAATAAAGTGACGGATAGATTGCACTCCGATTATTCTTATATCGATGTGTAATTTTGTCAATATTTACAACTTACTTGAGAAGAATTTGATAGCTTTTTCGCAATTCAAAGTTACTCTAGTCTACAGTACTGGTGTACATTGTCCCATAATGTTTGAAACAAATTTAAGTCCTTCAACCTAGACTTGTCATCTCCATAATAGTCACAGATCAAGAATTAAGGGATTCTCCAAATACATTTTTCTTTCATTACTCATTATTTCTGACACTGACATTTATCTGTCAGTTACAAATAATTTAAATTTGCAACTATTTTTCATGACATCCTTTCGGTTGTAAAATTAATTACATTATTTTATATATTATATTCCTTTTATCTCTAAATCTATAAAATATGTATAAAAATATTTAAATGTATCAGAAAGAGAATTTATTTTTCTTTAATATTATCAAGAAAAATTTTCAAAAAATAATATTTAGAAGATTTTTTTTCAAGAATCTTCTACTTCCGGTTGTCCAATTGTTACCAAAACCTTTTCAGATCTTCCCATGAATGTCCGATTGGGAAATACGTTGTTAAACAAATTTTAAGTCTTATAGTTTTTGAGTAACCGTCCTTCCAACATCCCACACACACACATCCACACACACACACACACACACACACACACACACAGACATCATCGTAAAAATGTTAAAATCGGATTGTAGGGACCTTAAAACGTGCTTATTCAATAAAATCTGGATATGCGATTTTTAGCATGAATCCATTACCTCTCTTAGCGAGAGGTAAAAATAAAAACAACTTCCATATATTTCCAAAATACAAATTGGAATTGTAGTTTTTTTTAGCCCAATGAAATTTAGAAACGGCCAATATTACAAGCGCACTTTTATAATGACAGCGCTTTTATGGAACACACTCCTCATAAGAATAATAACAACTCTCACAAACACGTACTTATGAGGATCATTTTGAGAAGAACAAACTGCCAGTGTCATGGCCACAGCTTAGTTTACTTACTTTACTCAGCATCTCCCATTCTACTAAAAATTTCACTTAATGGAAACTGATAAATATCATTATAAAGAAGTAATGTAAATTAAAGCCGAAACAGAAAATACTTATAGAAAAGTATTCAAGCACTCGTTCGTCCGTCCACTCGTTTTGTAAAAATTAACTCAGTTGTATCAATAGATACTTTAAAAATGCCAACACATTACTTCGTTTAATCTAGTTTTTTAAACAAGATGTGTTGTTTTTACCTTCCGTCACCTCTAGGTAAGGAAGGTATTGTCTTTGGTCAAAAAATTCGGTGGTGAGTTTTCATTGAATAAGCACGTTTTAGGGTCTTTACAATACGATTTTACTATTTTTACGATGATCTCTGTATGTGTGTGTGTTCGTGTGTGCGTGTGTGTGTGTGTATGTGTGTGTGTGTGTGTGTATGTGTGTGTGTGTGGGACCGCGTTTTCGGGCACGATATCTCCAATACTAGAGTTCCAAAAATTACAATTCTTGCGTATTCCTCTTCCTTACAACCATATGCAGACCTGTTTAGATTTTGGTTATAATTGGTCAACCGGAAGTACCCTTATTTGAAGATTTTAACAGTTTTTCTTGAAAAAATCAGTTAAATGTTATTATAACTTAAAGAATATATTATTGTCTATACGATTTGATTGCATTTTATATTTGATATTCAACAGATATAGAGTTAAAGAAGCATAACGATAATAAATTTTATATAAATTTCATAATTCAGCCAGCTATGCTAACTTAACCATGGAAACTGCTAATATATTCAGGTAATTCAAATTGACAGATGTCAGTATCAATAAAATGAAATCAATGAAAGAATAAGGGAAGTAACTCTAGTGTTAGAAGTTTCTAGATATAAGAGAGACGATTACATATTGGTTTGAACATGTCATGAGGAGAGATGAATATATTAATAGAAGGTGGAAGAAACATAGGAAGACCAAATATAAGATGAAAAGACTGTATTGTAGAAGACTTGAGAGAAAAGGAACTGAATGAGGACGACACGCAACAAAAATGAGTGGAAGAAGAAAATAAAAAATAGCGACCCCCTAACGAATGGGAAAAACTAAAGAAGAAGAAGAAGATGTCAGTGTCAAGTGCAATTTGCATAGTTTGATAATGAAATAACTTTACTGGAAATATAGGATCTTTTGCAAGAAAATTTATGTATGGGGCGCGTGCAGTAACATGACTTTGACCCGTGTCAAAATGACAGCAATTAATTATGTCCATAACTGACAAGTGTTATAATTTTTCAATCAAAATTTCATAATTTTCTTATTTCATGTGGTTTGTTTGTTATCAGGAGTATGGAATTCAGTTGCCGAGAAAGGGAATCACATAATACCAAAAATTTATAATCTTTTGCAAGAAAATTTATGTATGGAATTTGTACATAATACACAGGATTGACGGAAGGTATTGTGCTGGCCACATCAGATTTTTTGTAAATAGAATGCAGCTTATACATCAAATAAATTAAATTTTAATATACTCAGAATTAAATTTCTACCATGCCCGTTAATTAATATTATTAATTTATTTTATTTTGGTGCTCTTTAATTAAATATTTTACAAACATGAAAATATTCCTGGAAATAATGAGATAATAAACGTGTAAATTAATTTTTGGAAGCATTTTCTGCATATTTACAACTACAATATAAATTCACAGTCCATTCATAAAGCAATAAAACAAAATTGCATATTTCTCCATCTGGAACAATAAATAATCTAGATGTCTGCAGAGAAAAAAATGACTTGATGTTTTATCGCATATTTCAAGCCGGTTAAATTTTTTAATTTGTCAATAACTGTCAGAAAAAATGCAATCGTGTTTATGCACCCTTCTTACGCTTCGGGCGTTGCATTTACGTATGCGCTGACAGCGATAAATCATGTAAACACGTCATCAAGATCTGCATAATAATGGGGGGCTGTCGTATACGCAACGGGGGGGCAGATGTGTTCATTTGCTGGAAATAAATGAGAATGCATTTTTATTTATTATTTAAACAGTATAAAATTATAAAAAAAATGTTTGAAACACTTATAACATGTATGTGGTACATATACAATCATTGCTGAAATTTCATAAATACTACTACTAATACAAAAAATAATTACTTTTACCTTCCGTCACCTTTAGGTAAGGAAGGTATTGTCTTTGGTCAAAAAATTCGATGGTGAGTTTTTAATGAATAAGCACGTTTTAGAGTCCCTAGAATACGGTTTTACTATTTTTACTATGATGTCTGTATGTATGTGTGTGTGTTTGTTGGTGTGTGTAACAAAATTTCTCCTTTAATAACTACAATACTACAATTCGAAAAATTATACATAATTCTCTTTTGTACGTCTTTATGAAGAGTTGATTAAATTTTGGTTATAATTGGTCAACAGGAAGTACCCTAATTTAAATTTTTTAACAGTTTTTCTCGAGGGCTAATAAATATCAATTTTTGACATTTTATGTTATTACAAATATTAAATAATATTTCTCTACACGATTCAACTACTATATTAAGAAAATTCTGATTGAAAGATGTCAGTGTCAAGTGCAATTGACATAGTATGTCTGTGTTATAATTTTACTGCAATTTTAGTACCTTTTGCTAGAATTTTTCTGTATGGAATTTATATAAAATATATAGAACTGACGGAAAATAGTGTACTGGAAGTAGAGAATATTTTGCAAGGAACTTTCTGCATGGAATTTGTACAAAACACATAGAATTGACGGAAGACAATGTGTTAGCCACATCAGATTTTTTATATATTATTAAACACTCGTTTCTAAAAGAACTCGTGACAAAAGGAACGTTTATAAAACTAGTTAAATAATATACTTACTATTAAAAGTAATAATACCTGATGTTACGCTTACTATTAATAGTTTCAAACAAGCAGAGGATAAACTATTGTGTAATTTCAGTAAACGATATGACATGACCTATTATTATTGTTATACTTTATAGTAAAGCATATGGTACGTACTCCAATATGTGCGTAATAGGCAGCTGAAGCACGACATTATGAAATTAAAAAAAACATTAAAATTATGCAGGTGTAACATATAGTTAACAGCAAAATGCAGTTGTTCAAATATGACATGCTCTTGAAGTACATTTCATGTGTTTCAAACAATAATTACATTCATATATAGGGTGGTGACCAGCACGGCCGAACACAGGACTTTAATATGTAAAATCAGACTTTTCTGCTTCCCTAATAATTTAAGGTAAAAAAGCTTCAAATAAAAGTTGTAGAGCATAAAATTGTGCATATAAATTAAGAAACAAAATTAATTTTGTATGCTTTGTGAAATTAGGTATGAAAATGTCGAAAATCACCCCAAAAATAGCTATAGCCATGGAATTGAAACAAAAAATTAACAAATGTTAACGATTCATCTGTCAAGCTAGGTTAATTTATTTTTATTATTTTTTGTAATTTCTGTTCAAGTGTACAAATATTAATTTAAATTAACAGATAATTTTTAACTACAACAGAAATTAGAAATAATACCTAATAAAAATAAATTACCCTAACATGACAAACCATGATACATTTGTTATTCATTTTGTCTCAATTCCATGGCTATTGCTATTTTTAAAGTGATTTTCGACATTTTCATACCTAATTTCTGCCGTTACAAAGCATAAAATTTTTATTTTGCTTATAGTTTCAGATTTTATGCTGTACAATTTTTATTTGAAGCTTTCTTACCTAAAATAATTAGGAAATCACGAAATAAGGAAAGTCTGATTTTACATTTTAAAAAACTATGTTCGGCTGTGTAGGTCCCCGCCCTGTATGATCTTGCACGATCGAGTATTTTTTAAATGTTTACCGATAGGGTTTTCAAGGCAATACGCTTTATTTACAAATTACTGATCGGTAAGTAATGTGAATCAATTTCCGATCAGAAACCGAAGGCAATAATTAAATAAGAACAACGATGAAATCTTACTTTAAAAATGACAATCAAATTTTTTAATATATCAAAATCATTTTTTAATCTTAACTTTTTTTAAATTTTATGCGTCGATCGAGTAAAAATTGTAATACGCATAGCGGTCAGGAAGTGAATTGCTCTTTTATTTGTATTGGAGATCATCCTCAACCGGTAGGAAGCACTTAATGCCCTTAACATTTAAATGACTATTTAGATAGCTGCTTTCAAAATTTCTGAGAACCGCAAATTAGCAAGCAATACAAGTGTAATTTTAGCGAATTTGAAATGATTATTTTTTTTGATAATGATATTTATCGTGAGTTTGTCAGATACATACATTTGAGATCTGAACTGTGTAACCATGGAGTTGTATTTAAAGCGTAGGCTCCGGGATTTAAATTATAGATAATATATAGAAAAAGTATTAATGCAAATGGAAAATTTAATAATCTTTAATTTTTATAATACCATAAATCTCGAAAAAATAACATTTAAAGGTATTTTTCGAAGAAAAACAATTTTGAGCTTCAAATAAAGGGTCATTTCCGGTTTTCTGATTTACATCAAAATCTATTGACTTCTTTCCATATTAGAATAAGGTAGAAATACAAGGTTTCAAAATTTTCTGAACGATAGTATTTGAGTTAGAACGTAAAGGGGATATATACACACTCACACGCACGCACAAACGCGAACACATTCACAAAATGTTATATTGGATTCTAGGGACCTTAAAATCTTGATAAGCACTTTTTAGCACGATTCCTATACCTCCCTTTTTCAAAACTTTTTTTTTAATTCTGTGCGTCGATCGTGCAAAAAAAACCATTTCGGTGAGCAAGTGCTCTTTTACCGGTATCAGATGTATTTAATAACAATCGGTAGAAATCTCTTACTGACTTTATTGGTCGATTCTGTAATCTGTAAATCTGTAAAAACGCGACAAAAAAATTTATTCTTCTTGACTAATAGAAAATGTACATAAGAGTGGCAGCTTTCACTGCAATTTTGTTCATTATTTACATATTGACAAATCTGTAAGACTTACAGTTGTGAACAGAATCGACCCATAAATCCTTAAATAAATATTTTGTAAAAAATTAAAATTCATTGCTCTATCTTATGGGATCTCGTGGCCGCGTGCCAGAGTGTCTGATCGCGAATCTGGGGAACCGGGTTCGATCCCGACAAACGCCAAATATTTCGAATTTTAAATGGCACAATATTGACCCCTGTGGTGCACTCTCCACGCCGGCAATGAGTGCCCGTGCGGTGACGCCTGGTAAACGCTCGCACGGTACAAATATGTCATCATCATTACCGAAATCTGTAAAGCAGATTGGCATACCCAGCAATGGGTAATATGCCGTGATGATATATTTATTTATTTATCTTTGATCTTGTCAATGTGCTTCGCAGAAATATGAACTTTTTAATAACTTATGAACCGTTAACGGAAAAATTCGTTATGACCACTTTGCTTTTTACGTATCTCATATTTTTGCGTATTATTATTCAATATTCCCAATTTCACCGGCCCAAACACGTAATGAATATACCTAATATAATTTTTCTGTTTCAGAAACCTGAATCAAATACTTTTGTACCTCAGCTAAATCCATATGGTGAGTTTATACAATATAGACAAACATAAATTTGTAATAAGCTTGCAACGTTAACGCAAATATTTGAAATCAACATTCATTAATAATTTATGTAGAATATCGAAACATGTTACAACTCGCAACTAATTCGAAGTTTGGACGTTTCGAAGTTTGAACTTCGACATTTAGCATATACGAGTAGGTTAGCTGCCATAGTGTTATGTCATCTGCAGTCAATACCGCAAAACACAATTGACGTTAAGTTATTCTAACCAATAAACATGATTTTGCAACCAACCATCTTATCATATTCAAACTAGAATTCAATCATATCCAAGTATAGACATTGCTTAATTTACACATAAAGTGGAAATTGTTATAATTTTATACCATTTGCAACTACTTTTTATTTGTTCCTAAAGTTTAGGTGATAGGTACATTTATGAGCAACATGAAAAAAGCTGATGTGGCCAGCACAATACCTTCCGTCAATCCTGTGTATTATGTATAAGTTCTATAAATTTCTTGCAAAAGATTCTAAATTTCCAGTAAAATTATTTCATAAACTATGCGCTATTTTTTATTTTCTTCTTCCACTCAATTCTGTTTTGCGTGTCGTTTTCATTCGGTTCCTTTTCTCTCAAGTCTTCCACAATACAGTACTTCCATCTTATCTTTGGTCCTCCTCTATTTCTTCAACCTTCTAATACTAAACTATTCATTCTTCTTCAAAATATTCTTCATCTCTCCTCATGACATGTTCAAACCAATGTAATCGTCTATCTTGTATCTTTCTAGAACCTATAAGTCACTATAAGCTACTCTGTATGTCACGAGGATGCCAACAGAGGGCATTAAAAATGGCTCTGTAAAATTGTATATGTAAGTAAACTTAGTTAGCATAGCTGGCTGATTTATGAAATTTAATATCTTTATAATTCTTTAACTCTATATATATTTGTTGAATATGAAGTATAAAATGCAAACAAATCTTATAGAGAATAATATATTCTTTAAGTTATAATAATATTTAACAGAGTTTTTTCAAGAAAAAATGTTAAAATCTTCAAATGAGGGTACTTCCGGTTGACCAATTATAACCAAAATCTAATCACCTCTTCTTTTGGATGTAAATACGAAAAAAATATAATTTTTGGAATTGTGGTATTGCAGTTATGCGAGCCGAAATTTTCATCACACACACAGGCGCACACACATACATATAGACATACATGCTATATGCAAAACATGCTTATTCACTAAAACTCATCATTGAATTTTTTGACCAAAGACAATACCTTCCTTGGTGACGGAAGGTAAAACACTAAACTCAGTAGACTGTTTAATTATTATGTATATTGATTTCATTAACTCATTAAAGGCATGGATCACCTAAACTACTCGTACATATAGGACAGTCAGTAAAGTTATTGCCTAACGTTTCCCCGAGAGACGTATACGCTAACGTCTTGATTGCTTCGTATTATCGTATCTTGTCGTACGTGAATTTGTTCCCAACTTGAAGTGAAAGCTTGAATTTTGCAAGATTTAAGCCGACGTACATAGGGTTTCACGGCTTGACTTGATTTTCAAGTTACTTGACTTGACTTGAAATCAAGCGAAGCTCAAGTCAAGTAATAGTAGCTGAGAATCAAGTCAAGTCAAATAATTACAATTTCAAGTACTTGAAAAATCAAGTAGTTATTTTTCAATTACTTGAAAAAATCAAGTAGTTATTTTGTTTTAATTACTTCAAGACTAGATTTAATTTTAATATAGTTCCTTATGTTTTATAACAATATCAATAATATACCTTGAAATATAGACTTTTATTCATAAAAATAAATCTTACAAATTAAAAGAAAGAAAAGTATAATATATGAATTAACTAAACTATTATGTATTATGATTGACCTTAAAAGGGAGCAAGTCGAATGTTAACCGGGCCGCCGCCTAAAGTGGTTCCAAATAATTAAAAAATAAATAAAATAAATAAATAAATAAATATTTCATCACGGCATATTACCCATTGCTGGGTGTGCCAATAAAAATATATTCATATATACTGGCAATGATTCCGCATAATTTTAATATTTGATCGTGCCTAAATGCACTTGATTTTTTCCCATTTAAATAACATTTGGTGTTGGCACATTTTGGAACTTTATTTTTCTCCGCGATATTAAGAGGTTTAAAAAATCCATTCATTATTAGAATATATACTAGAACCATCTACAGTTATCTTAATAATAATGATTAGGACTTCAAATTTTGTCGACATATTCTCGGATCATTCTACTATATAATATCAATATTGGGTGACTTTTTTAAACCTCTGCACAGGTACTTGCAGAAGTGAATCAGCATGACATATATAACATTTGCGTTACGATTCTACTGTTTCGCGCGTTTTCGTACATAATCGGTTTGTAATCAAGTAGCTTGAATTTGCTTGAAATTGCTTGATCAAGTCAAGAGGTAACGATACAAAATCAAGTCAAATCAAGTAATGAATTTTTGAAAAGCTTGATTTTCCACTCGTCAAGTAATTTACAAAAACATCAAGCTACTTGACTTGATGAAATCCTAGACGTACAATCCACAGTATCAAAATTTTCGTTGGAAATGGCCACGTGGCAATGTTTCTGCTTTGTTTATAATTTTAAGCTAGCATGAAATTGTGCTGGGTTCAAATTTGATTGTGGATGTGCCTTCCGCGGCTGGTGTTGAGTATTTAAACATGGCTGCAGTCTCAACGAGTCGTTCTAATTACTCGTGGGGTTGCATGTGTTGATTACAGGGGTGGTTCTTCATATTCGCCAGGGAGGAGGTGGTAATTACCAACTGAAACATGCGCGTTACGAGCAACGAGATTCGTTTTCTACTTCTTGTTTCATATGCTTCTTATTAGAAGCCCGAGAAGGTCGTTTTATTTTGTAGCGTTGTTGATTTCTCAAATTAAGAAGAGTAATGAACACATCTACAGCCACAAGGGAAGATAAATAAGTTTTTGGGAGATGCTATCTTATAAATAATTTAATTGTTATAGTCCAAATTGTATGCATGCTAATTCATGTTTATTTTTTAAGTCATATTAATGGGAATTTGGTTGAGTCAAATTGAACAAACAGTGATGAATCAATTTTATCATTTCTCTTTAAATCGTCTGTTAACTAGTTTTTTGTTAAATAAGATGAGGGTGCGTCATGTGACATTGTTCGCCTTGACAAGCAGATATGGGGGCCCGTGTCAGAAAGAAATTAGTTAAAAATTTCAAGATTTTCTAAATTCACGTAGTGAATTTGTCACGAGGAGTGTGGAATTGACTTCGCGAGAAAAATAAACCACACGGTCACACTAAATTTAAAATGAAAAATTATGATATTTGACATCTGTGTACATAAATACTAGCCATTATTCTGACACAGGCCCCCATATCTGCTTGTCAAGGCCAACAAAGTCACATGACTGCTCGCGCCTTATTGTATTAAACATGTATACCTACACTCTACACCAAACATTTTACGTATGTATATCTATTCTTGATATTTAGATTTTTTAATTTTAAATTCATTCTATAAAGAAATTTTATCCTACTGTTCTAATTTTTCGAAATGTTTCCTATTCATTGTCGGGATTGACAGTATTTTTGAAGGGTATAATTTTAAATATTTAATTATTAATACAATAAGAAATAACATAATGTCTGCACATCCAAGAAAAAATCTTCAGTAATGTGTCTGGATTTTGACACTGACATTTATCTGTCAGTTACAAACATTTTAATTTTTCAATTGGTTTCCATAACATTATTTGGGCTGTGATATTTATTACTACAGATTATTATATACCTTATATTTATTTTTCTCTAAATCTATAAAAGATATAGTAAAATATTTATATGTAAGAGATAGAGAATTTACTATTTTTTAATACTAGCAAGAATAAAAAAAAATCAAAAAATAATATTTAGAAGATTTTGTTAAGAATCTGCTAGTTCCGGTTGTCCAATTATTATCAAAACCTTTTCAGCTCTTCCCAGTAATATCCGATTGAGAAATATGTAGTTAAACAGATATTAAGTATTATAAATTTTGAGAAATCGTCCTTCCAACATCCTCTCTCTCTCTCTCTCTCACACACACACAAACAAACAAACACACACACACACATACATCCACACACACACCACACCACACACACATACGCACACACATCATCGTAAAAAATATGAAAATCGGATTGTAGAGACCTTAAAACCTGCTTATTCATTAAAATCTGGATATGCGATTTTTAGCATGAATCCAATACCTCTCTTAGCGAGAGGTAAAAATATATTCACTATATATTTTTTTTCATATAAGGTAGGACGTTTTAATGTTAGGTAATATATTTGAAATATCATTACATTAACAGTCATTCGTAACAGCAAAACCATTTCGTAAACATATTGCTACCTGTTTATTTTCGCAAAACTATCTCATTCATCAAGTACCTTTTAGCGAAATAACATTTCTCAAGAATGTAAAAAATCATTTGACTGATTGTTACAAGAAAACACAGCTTTCACAATTTAACGAGTACTAAAAAAATTGAAGAGCTAGAAAAAGTTTAAAGAACAAAAAACAAGGGGAGCAATTATTTACAGGAAGTACTTATATACAACGGTGTTCAAATTGTTTTCAGAAGAGGGAAGAGCACCTGCATACATCTGCGAAATAAAATTTACTTCGTTTTAAGGTTTCACTTGATGAGAGTAATGGTAATTTAATATTGATGCGTAGTATGAATTTCATTTTTAATTGTGTTCATCAAGACTTGAAAGGTTTTCAAAGGGAAAATTAGCAGAGCGACAGTTATTCAAACTGTCAGTTTTTATTAAAGTTTAATTAAGTTTACTCTGTAAACAAACTTACTTATTAACTTTTTCATTCGAAACTTTAGTATTATAGACATTTAAAATTACCAGGTACATTCCTGACCCAATTTTCAGTTTCTTTGATTACAAAAAAAATATTTGATGTGCCGAAGATCTAATTAGGTACAACTTCAAAGGATTAATACATCTGTTCTCTAGATTTTATTTAAATAATTAATCCATTTAAAAAATACGGGTATTTTTTTGTGTAAAAATCAAAATTTAGTCACATACCCCAATGTTAATTAGTAATCACCGTATCACTTTACTTGAAGAGAGAAATGTTAATATTGAAGAATAAATTATTACATTTTGAAATAAATGTAAATTCCTGTCATTAAACCACGCATATGACAACTATACGTATAAGGCACATTGTGCATAATGTTTCTAATTAAAATTATTTTCCGCTTGTTAACTACACACATACGTTAACGCCACGATAAACTATGTTCTACATAAAACACAAGACCACTGACGACATTTATTTCCTATTTGAAAACCAGTAATCTATCTTAAATGTCTGTTTCTAACCATAAACATTCTAGCTTCAATTTTTTGTATGAACTAGCATTGTAAGAAAATAAAACCACATCTATCACATAAAACATTATCAGATGACAAGTAACACCTAACCAACAAATGCTACCGGAACAAAAACGAACATAACGTACAAAATGGCTACCATTGTACAATTATGACGAGTCATTTACATGAAAATGCAGCCGAAGAAAACAAAACTGAAGAATGATAGCGGTGCAAGCGCACTGACCATGAAGGACGCCTTTTATTTGCGAACTGGAACGAAATGTGGCCGTATGAAAAATTTAAATATAGGGCAGGGCAATGTTGCTTTGAAAAGAATATGAAATTACCTTCTGCACATAAAAAGATATTTTATTAATTATTAAAAAGAGAATATAATTCATTAGTTACGTGATATGTTTTCCGCCAATCAATATTCTAAATCTCCCTAGTTACATATTTATCAAAGCGATGATTAAAAAACAAAGAAATTATCTCTTTTTTTATATTCATTACAAAGAAATTTGTTTTCTTTATTTACAAAATTGACAGTTAATGTTACATTACATGTATCAAAACGTTAGCAGCACACACAATATGTTACAAAAATTCATTATATTCTCTCATTAATTATAAGCTCGTGATATGATTAATAATCGAAGATATTGCTCGTGAAACCGAAGCAGCACATTTGCAACTCGGTGTCACTCGAGAATATCATCGATGATAATAATATCACTTGTTATATTACGTATGAGAGTATACCATTAAACTTCAAATTATAATTATCTTCTTCACTCGTATTTATTAATAGATAATATTATAAACGAGTATTTCGGATGCTATTTTAGTTATAGGGTCTTTTATATCATCTTACAAATAATAAATTTTCGTACATTACGTATATGAATGAAGTCTCATCCATACAAAATATGAAATAGGAATCCAGGAAGCATAAAATTCCTTTGGAGATCAGCGGGAATCATGCATAAAAATTCAAATCTGGTCCATATTATATAACCTACTTATATTTGCATGTCTGTGGTTTAGAACTCCATATAACATATCTGTTTTTGAAAATAGTACAAGACGGATAGTTTTGTACCAATGCTTGGTGTTATTTAGTGTACAACACGCTTAACCGACTCTTAATCGAAACAATATGAATTTTTGATAGACAAGCGTGTTATATCCAGCCTTATCTCATACGCTTATAGCCTTTGCAAAGGAAAAAGATAAATGTATGCCGACTTGTTAAGTCGTTCATGATACAGATGACCTTGATCAGACATCTTTAAAAAAAATTACTGTACATGAATTTGTCTCCAGTTCAAGTTTTTGTGCATTAGGTTAAGATTATGTTAAATTATGTTTAAAAAAGTTACTTTTTGCTATTTTTCCCGTTGATTACTTGTAAATTGAATACGATGCGAAAGGTTTTGTTCAATTCTGAGGTGAGGGCAGCTGTCAGCAATTTCACCAATATATTTTACATTACCATACTCGTTGTCTAAAATTTCACTTGCAAATAGGATCTGCCAAGCCCGTGACTGACAATGGATTATATTCCGATGAGAATAGGTCATCAAATACTAGTGCGAATAATTTAAACCTTGTTAATGAATGAAAACCAATTTTGACGTCCTACACGACTAAATACCATCCATCGCATACTAGTAATAGAGTATACCTTTATCAAAAATAATTATACTGAGCTATCTACATTATCTATCCACTTATTACCATGTTACGAATGACATAAACAGTGTATAAGTGAAATGTATCAAACTACATTAAATTGAGACACACTAAACTCGGATTAAAGCCAATTCAGGATTCGTATATATGAAACCGCAATGCTCGCGCCCTATACATAAATTTTCTACAAAAGATTCTAAATTTCCAGTAAAATTATTTAATAAGCAAACTATGCAAATTGCACTTGACTCTGACATCTTCTTCTTCATCTTTAGCTTTTTCCATTCGTTAGGGGTCGCTATTTTTTATTTTCTCCTTCCATTCATTTCTGTTTTGCGTGTCGTTCTCATTCAGTTACTTTTCTCTCAAGTCTTCCGCAATACAGTCCTTCCATCTTATCTTTGTCTTCCTCCTTCTAATACTAAGCTATTCATTCTTCTTGCAATATATTCTTCATCTCTCCTCATGACATGTTCAAACCAATGTAATCGTCTCTCCTGTATCTTTCTAGAGACTAGAAGTCACTATAAGCTATTCTGCATGTAACGAGAGTGCCAACAGAGGGCACTAAAAATGGCTCTGTAAAATTGTATATGTATATCAACTTGGTTAGCATAGCTGGCTGATTTATGAAATTTAAAATCTTTATAATTCTTTAACTCTATATCTGTTGAATATGAAGTATAAAATGCAATGAAATATAGAATAATATATTCTTTAAGTTATAATAATATTTAACTAAGTTTTTTCAAGAAAAAATGTTAAAATCTTCAAATGAGGGTACTTCCGGTTGACGAGTTATAACCAAAATCTAATCACCTCTTCTTTTGGATGTAAATACGAAAAAATATAATTTTTGGAATCGTGGTATTGCAGTTATGCGAGCCGAAACTTTCATCACACACACACACAGACGCACACACATACATACAGACGTACATCATCGTAAAATGTGTTTATTCACTAAAACTCATCATTGAATTTTTTGACCAAAGACAATACCTTCCTTACCTAAATGTGACAGAAGGTAAAAATTACAAAGAAATATCTTTCAACCTATACTTCTAAAAGCTGCACCATGGGAACAAAATATTCAAAAACTACTAATTGACAGATGTTAGTGTCACATAAAATTTACATAATATTTATGTGAAATGATTTTACTGAAAGTAATATATCTATTAAACTATGTGCCTTTTAACGTATACTGCTTCATTTTTAATGTAAAATAGATCATTGCTTCTTCGATTTCATTTTCTTAGTTTTTTGAAATTATTTTAAAGAATTTGGGTATGAAAATGTTATCCCGAAGTTATTATATCAGCTTTACTTTCTGGTTAAGTCTATCTGCACAATGGAACTGTTTTTAACTGAAAAAGCTCCTGATGACAATACTTGTTTATTTTATCTTTTTGTAAATGCAAGAAGACTTTGAACTGTGAGTCCAAGGTTTAGAATTTCTTTTCAATAAAAAAGGGGATTCACATTTCGGTGTTATTTTTATTTTAATTCCGGTACTACATTTCATATCCCCCTTTGTGAATTCGAGTGGAAAACGGCGTCTGTGAGGAAAATGTAATTTATATGTAGGGGAAAATTGTCTTGTGAGGTTTCAGTCTCTTTCATAATCTATGTCGCCAGCTCGTACCCACGGGCATTTCGGATTCGTTTAAAAAAGACTTTCGCCAAATTCACTATATTTTGTTTGCTATCCTCAAAAGCTTTTATCGGGGATTACATTACGAGCTTAACGCAATGCTCTGATTTGCTATTTTCTCTTTCTCAGTAAAAGTTATAAGGAGTAATATTACTCAAATTGAATATTAAATTTTTAATGCTTGCGGTAAAACATCGGAGAAAGAATTAATGAAATGAATAAGTTATTTGAAAAGTTTGGAGCTTTGGCGGATTATCTTTAAATAATTTTAGCTCTTTTTCCAATAGAAGAACTTTAAATGTCATACAATTACAATTAAACCGAATTACTAACTGTTCTAAGTTATTATTAGTTAGGTCTGTTATTAATAGCGCAACAAATTTCTAATTATAGAATATGGTGATTCAATAGTGCTCAGGTGCTCAATAAATTAGTAAAAGATTGTAAATTCAAAGCTTGTTCCCAATAACAACCAGTGCCTATTCAAATAACCGTGCATCTTAATAACTTTAAATCAAACCCGTTCACTGCTACTTCTGGGGTCCCACAAGGATCAAACTTGGACCCACTATTATTCAACCTCTTCATTAATGACGTGGTGGACTGTGTTCAACATTCTCAAATACTTTTGTATGCCGATAATATAAACATTTATAAAACCATCAACTCTATTAATGACTGTATTCTCTTACAAAACGACATCAACAATATTTTAAAATGGTCCTACAACTCAAAATTGTTCTTTAATTATAGCAAATGTAAAATAATGAGTTACTTTGTTAAAAAATACGTTTACACTTATGCATATCACATGGAAACTAATTCGCTTGAGAAAGTAAATCAGTTTAAGGATCTTGGGATTATATTTGACACAAAACTAACATTTAATGTACACATTGAGACTACCGTAAGATCATCCTACAAAAATCTTGGATTTGTAATTAGAAATTGTCGGTCTTTCTGTAAAAAAAAACTACACTCAAAAGCTTGTATTAAGCATTTGTTCGCTCTAAGCTAGAATATTTTCTACAAGTATCATATATCATAAATATATCTCTAAGATTGAGTCTGTCCAGCATAAATTCATCAAATATTGTTATTTTAAAATACATGGACAACATCCCTATCTTTACCCATGATTATTCTGTTTTTTTGCCTGAAGTGAAGTTGGTGCCATTAAGTAGCAGAAGAAATTTACAATTATCTCTCTACTTATACAAATTAATTAATAATTGTATTGATCACCCATGTAGTCTTGGGCTAATACCATTCACGTTCCACGCGTCACTTCAAGAAATAAAGTACCATTTCATTGTAAAACTGCTAGGGCTAATTATGAATTGAAATCTCCAGAAACCGCGGTTACACACACACACACACACACACACACACACACACACAAACACACACACACACGCACACGCACACACGAACACACACACACACATACAGACATCATCGTAAAAATAGTAAAATCGTATTAGAAAAACCCTAAAACGTGCTTATTCAATGAAAACTCACCATCGAATTTTTTGACCAAAGACAATATCTTCCTTACCTATAGGTGACGGAAGATAAAAAGAAGTGGTTATACAATTTAAGTTAAAGTTTTATAAATGTGTACTTGGAATTTACATTAATTTACCCTTAATGGATAATATAGAACCTACTATAAAATAATATAAAAAGAAAATTAAATATAATACAGTACTATGAAAAATACACAATTCTATAAATTATGTGTTTGCTCATTTGACAGTAAGTTAATGTTATATCTCGCTCGACCTGTAGTTCAAAACTTGCCATCTCAGCGCTGCGATCTTAAAAATACATGCCAATAGCTGAGGATTCTATTTTCTTGTCTTCTTCGAATGGTTTCTCAACAGCAGCAATATTCTTTTCGGAAACAGATGTACGAGGACATCTTTCTTCTATTTGTTGTTGAACAGAATAACGCGCAAAGATTTTTCTCGACCAAACCTCATATTAGCCCCAACAAGATATAATAACTTCTATTAAAGTCTTTCTAAGCGGATTAAATTGAATATTTGCTGACAGGCACCTCATTTTCTGATTATGAATAAGGCTTTTAGTTATTTTTCCTCACAGAGTAATGATTCCAATCCTCTCGGTCTATTTAGCATTTGTGAGTACCTCATTAGGTTTTCAGAAATTATCTCCACCCTTCATATTTTAATTACTAGTGCTTAGCAAACGCTGTTTACTGCGGCAATTATTTATGCAGCACATAGAGGCTTGGTACGGTAACGTAATGCTTCGTGAACGTTGTGTTTATGCCGTAGCCTGCTATGTACTGCCATTGCCTTGCCGCTGCCCATGTTGTGTAACTACCATCCGTGTCTGATACGACACCATACTATGGACCTGAGGATGGTTAGTGTGATTGCTTACAGACACGAGTCATTGCATTACAGAGGTTAATTACATAGAAGAAAAACAATATGACCAGGCATTGTGAACAATTTGAGGAAATTGAAGAAAATTACTTACAATGAACGTAAAGTAATATTGAAAACGTTGGTAGTTATGGTACGATTAGCGAAATTTGACGTTTTAAAATGTCATTAATTCTATAATAACAACTATAAGTAACTGTTTATTTGCTAGTGAATAAACAAAATTTAAGTCTGCAACAAATAATATCAAGTACGAAAATAAAACTCACCACAGTCTTTATTAGACAAATCAGCCATTTTCATTAACTTTCACGACAGAAACGACAAAATAAAGCTTGTTTAAAATTTGTAAATGTACGCCTTGACGTCTTCAACGACGAGTGTCATGCACAACCTTCTAATTTATTAGTTTTTTAATTTGTCAAAATGAAATATTATAATGGTTTTTATTATATTTTTATTATACAAACCACTTGAGTTAAGAATGTTTATTCACTCAAAGAATTTAACCCACTCGCCCTAAATGGCTCATGGCTTAAACTTTATTTTTATGAATAAACATAATCTGAACTCACTTGATGTATAAATTTCTATAATAGATATGGTTTATGTACTCCGTTAGAGAAGAACAGAATTGTACTAAATATTCTTGGCTTTGAGATTACCCCACAGAAAAAAGTATCAAGGTGTTAAATCTGGCGAGCGCGCGGGCCACGGAATATCGCCTTTCATGGATATCAAGCGCCCGGGGAACATTTTCTCGAAACCTGCAGTGATGCTCGCGCTGCGTGAATCGTGGCCCTATGCTATTAAAACCACACACATTCCCCAAGTCAAGTTCATGAAGAACTGGGATAAAACGATCTGAAACAGGCTCACACACCGTCAGAATTGATGGTAACAATAATTGTTTTCGGGTATTGAAGCAGTTGTCCATGTCTCTTCCTAACAACAGATCCTGTTTCCCTAAAGTTTTGCACAAACAACATAATCAACTTTTGGACCAAAACTACTTGGCGCAGAGGTATTTGGAACCGAGTATTATACGCGCGCTGCACGAATGCTACTGACCCATTTTCGCGGATGTAGGCTTCGATGGCAAACGCATGTTGCTCGTTCGTCCACATTATGTTTATGATTAAAAATTTTGGAACAGAAAATTCCCATTCACCTGCTTCCATAGACACCACCCTCACCCTTTTACGACCTCTACTCGCTTCACAATGGGTTATTCTGTCGCACCCTGTAGTAGTAGAAGCTTTTATCCCATCAAATAAACTGTTTATACCCACAGGTCTATAATGATATTCGAGTAAAATACTTTGGACAGCCCTGGCGCCATAAACTTGTAATTGCTGTAAAATTCAAGGTTTACCGCCCTTATAGCTGATAATAAAACCATATTTACAGAGTTTGTTCAGCATACAGCCCATGATGTAAAACAACAAAATTTGAATATTTCAGGGGATGAGTGTAACTTAGAGCAAATTATATTATTTTTAATAGGTGCAAGAGTACGACTGTCTAGATTTAACTTCTTTTATAAATGGTAATATTAACTGTAATAAAACCATATTTACAGGGGTTGTTCAGCATGCATCCCTTAATAGAAATTGATAACAAAACTTGAAAATATCAGTGGATGACGATCACTTAGATATATAAATAATATAATTTGTTCCAAATTACCCTCATACTACGATATTTTCAAATTTTGTTGTTGTTTTATATTAAGGGGTGTATACTGAAAAATCGCTGTAAATATGGTTTTATTACAGTTAATATTACCAGCTATAAGGGTTGTTAAACTTACACAATTCTAGAGTTGAATGTATTTAAAATAATATAATTTGTAAGTTACCCTCATCTCCTGAAATTTTCAAATGTTGTTGTTGTTTTACATTAACGGATGTATGTTGAACAACCCCTATAAATATGGTTTTATTACAGTTAATAATACCAGCTATAAGGGTGGTAAAACTTGAATTTTATAAATAAATACAGTTTTACAGCAATTACGAGTTTATGGCGCCAGGGCTATCCAAAGTATTTTACTTATCGAATCGGCCGCTGGCTTCACTCTCATACGTATATATTACATACGTATTTTTGAATTCTGCCCCCCCCCCCCCAAACATACACACACCTTTTGGTAAAATATTCAAAAAAAATACATCTTTTAGTTTTTGTTTCAGTTTCCATTTTTTTTTCTGAAAGAGTGGTTTGAATGGTATTTAAGTTATACATATATTATGGCTGACATTATCTTTTCACACTTTCTTAATTTATTTAGAAAATATAAACTGTTAACTCTACGTTAATTTCAAAAACTGGACCGATAGGGCCATGAGTAATTTCTGACATGTTCACAATGATGTTTAAATGTAGTGGTTATTCAACCCCACATCATACAACGTGACACAAACTGTATTCTCCATAGAGAGATACATTAGCAGCTAAAGTGGAAGATAATGTCAGCCATTGGATAGGTTGGCCATAGCTCAGTTGGTAGAGCGCTACTCCGGCAAAGTAGTGGTCCATGGTTCAAATCCATGTGGCTGACATTATCTTTTCACACTTTCTTAATTTATTTAGATTATACATATATCCTTTATTTTATATGTTAATAAACATATGTATGCATCGCATTACAATCAAAAGAAGTTTTCTGTGACTGGAAAACATTTTCATTTTATTAGAGGATTTGTAAAGAGTAATTTAAATATGATTCGCTGCTAAAGGCATGCTTTTGTGTTTGTAGAGTTTAACGAAGCTGTCATTTACAAAGGCGGAAACATCTTTGTAATGTTATTTATAAATGTTCGTATCCGACTATTTCCTTTGGCGTGATACCTTTATGTTTTTCAAGACTGTTATATAAAGGTATAAAATGTTAATCCGAAAACTTAAACATAATCACTGCTTCTCGCGTGACAGCTGTAAATGTATCAACTTTTATTCTTCATTGCCAAAATAAACACCACGCAAATTATTGTTGTGAATAATTCTATACGTAACACGATAAAAAAAAGTTTACTGCGTGATTATTTAAAAATATTGCCCTAAAAGAAGAGTTATTGCACAATAAATCAAATCGGTAAATAGAGACATTCTTCATGCCGTAGAAAGGACATTATGAACTTTCAGTGCAAGTTTAATAGTCACATAAGGTAATTTTTCATGAAGGTATAATCGTGTACAATTCATCATATTTAGCAAATAAAGGTAAAAAATAAGTGAAAAATACTTCAAATAAATGTTGTAGAGAATTAAATTCTGCACCCGAATTAGTAATAAGATTTTATTTTTGACATTTCATAACCGAGATAATCAATTTTAAATTTTTCTAGAGATAGCTGATTTATACCAGTAGCAAAATTACGTACAATTGTATGCCATCTTAGCTGTCAAAAAAAGTTTGTGTTTTGTGATTTTCGTTCAATAATATATTTCTTTGAAAGTATGAAACAATTTTCTAATGAAGAAAAGCTTCAGATTATAAAATGGTGGACAAATTTTGTTTGAGTTGCATGGCTACCGCTATAAATCAGCAATCTCCAGAAAAAATTATAATTGATTATGAAATGTAAAAAATGAAATCTTGTTACTAAGTCCGCAAGTCCGGTGCAGAATTTAATTCTCTACAACATTTATTTGAAGTATTTTTGTCTAAAATAATTTGGGAACTTTTGCGCGAGGAAAAACTGATTTCCCATGTTAAACGCCTATGGCCAAGTTTTTAATTTTTACCTTTAGGTAAGGAAGGTATTGTCTTTGGTCAAAAAATTCAGTGATGAGTTTTTAGTGTATAAGCATGTTTTAGGGTCCCTATAATACGATTTTACCATTTTTACAACGATATCTGTATGTATGTGTGTCTGTGTGTGTGTGACAAAAGTTCCGGATCCCATAACTTCAATACCACGATTCCAAAAATTATAATTTTTTCGTATTCCTCAAGTTTACATCCAGAAGAACAAGTGATTAGATTTTGGTTATAATTGGTGAACCGGAAGTACCCTCATTTGAAGATTTAACAGTTAAATTTGATTCATTGACATTTAACGATATTATAACTTAAAGAATATATTACTCTCTATACGATTTGATTACATTTTATACTTCATATTCAATAGATACAGAGTTAAAGAATTTTAAAGAAATTAAATTTTATAATTCAGCCAGCTATGCTAAACATGGAAACTATTAATATATTCATATAATTCAAATTGACAGATGTCAGGATCAATAAAAAGTAAATTAATGTGGCAGAGATGAGGATGTTGAAGTAGATGTTGGGGAAAACACGGAATGATACGGTAAGAAAATAACTCTAGTATTACAAGTTTCTAGAAAGATACAAGAAATATGATTACATTGGTTTCAACATGTCATGAAGAGAATGAATTATATTGGAACAAGAATGAATAGTTTAGTAATAGGATGTTTAAGAAACAGAGGAAGACCAAAGATAAGATGGAAGGACTGTATTGCGGAAGACTTGAGAGAAAAGAAACTGAATGATAACGACACGCAAAAATAGCGACCCCTAACGAATGGGAAAAGTTAAAGAAGAAGATATCAGTGTAAGTGCAATTTGAATAGTTTTTTTATGAATAATTTTACTGGAAATTTAGAATCTTTTGCAAAAAAAATTATGTATGGAATTTATACATTATACACAGGATTGACGGAAGGTATTGTGCGGCCACAACAGATTATATATATATATATATATATATATATATATATATATATATATATATATATATATATATATATATATATATATATTCAGAAACCCTTTTATCATACAGAGTAGGGTGTTCAGATATATTTAATCGTGTTAATGTTCAGTATTACCTTATACCAGTTCTCTAGGTCTTCCTCGGTCTCTTTTTCTACCACGTTCGTCATCCATATTTGTCTCACCGGTCTATCTTCGTTCATTCTGATCATGTGGCCCCACCAAGTTAGCTGAAATCGATGAAATCCAATACAGACTTACATTGTAGTTGTTCTCCAATCATTTCATGGCTGATTCCATATTGTAGTGTTCTTCCTAGTACTCTTCTTAAATATTTCATTTCAAGTGCTTGAATTTTACTTTTCATTGCCCTAAGTAACACCTATGATTCTCAGCCGTATGTTAAAATAAATCCGTATATTGAATTGTATACCGTTACCTTCGTTTTGATTTTAATCTCCTTCTTTTCTATGAAGCTGTTCTTTATTGCACGGAAGACTTTTGCTGTTTTCTGAATTCTGCCGTTTATGTCAGTCTCTTGTAATCCATTATTTTCAATTTGGATCTCTAAATATTGGAACTTGTTTACTAGCTTTATTTTTTGTCAATTTCTCGTCAAATTTATTGTTTCAAGCTCTCTAGGTACTGTCATGATCGTAGTCTTTCTTGTGTAATTTATTAAACCGTACTTTGATATGGTTTCATGACAGACATTTATTAAATTGCATTTTCTCTTCACTGCTTGCCCGAATTACTACGTCGTCTGCGAATGCGTACATTGCTATTTTTGTTGCTTGTAAGTTTCTGTATCCTAAGTGTAATTTTTGATTCGCGTATCGCAATCCGTAAAATTTCATCCATGATGGGCTGATGACACCCTCCTGTCTCAAACCATTTTTTGTTTCAAAAATTTCTGATTCTCTATTTTGGCCGATGACGTAATTTAAGTTTTTTTTTGTATAAACTTTTAATAACATTTATTTGTTTAACCAGAATATCTCTTCTTTCTAGGATTTTCCATACTTCATCCTTATTCAAGGTATCAAATGCCTTTTCTAGGTCTTTCAATGTCATGTATGCTATAGATTTTGTGGTGAATATGTGATCTTGAGCGCTTCGACCTTTCCTGAATCCACTTTGCATCTCTAACAATGTTGATTCGATTGTGATTAAGTCCAATACTTATTAGTTTTCATAATCTAATACTCTTTCTATTCCCTAACAAATCTCGTTATAATAAACAGTAAATTGTATTCATTTTCCTGGTCTGACATTGCAAGTGCACGTTATCAAATTAAATTCCTAGTCATACTCGAGATATCATAATAAAATACTATCCAATAACTCCAAGAATGCAATAACCACAAATTCATGGATCATCTGCGCTAGCTGGCGCAGAGATTTCCTTGTTAGCTTCCTCGCGTCAGGTACCTACAGCGTGAAGGAATGCCACGGTATCAACACACTGCAGATATGACATTAACAAGAGACATCGCATAGCACACCTCACATAATAACATTTGCATATTTGTGGAGCAGCATAATTTGCTGGAAGTTAACTTCAAATAGAATTTATAGACAAAAATGTATTTGGTACGGAACTAATCACATAAATATGCGCCAATGACTGATATTTAACTTAAAAAATCTGATGAGACCAGCACATTACCTTCCGTCAATTCTGTGTATGTACAAATTCTATACATATATTTTCTTGCAAAAGATCCTATATTTCCAGTAAAATTATTTCATAAACAAACTATGCAAATTGCACTTGATACTGACTTCTTCTTCTTTAGCTTTTCTCATTCGTTTGGGGTCGCTATGTTTTATTTTCTTCTTCCACTCATTTCTGTTTTGCGTGTCGTCCTTTTCTCTCAAGTCTTCCGCAATACAGTCCTTCCATCTTATCTTATCTTCCTCTGTTTCGTCCACCTTCTATTACTAAGCTATTCATTCTTCCAATATATTCTTCATGTCTCCTCATGACATGTTCAAACCAATGTAATTGTCTCTCTTGTTTCTATCTAGAACCTTCTATTACTAGAGCCATTTCCCTTATTCTTTCATTCCTTATTCTATCTTTCCGTGTATTGCCCAATATCTATCACAACATCCTCATCTCTGCCATATTCATTTTCTTTTCATTGACATTGACATTTGTTAGTTAAAATTTTCTTAATATATTAGTTATTTCCATGGTTATAGCATGGCTGGCGGAATTATAAGATTTAATTTCGTTAGAATTCCTTAAGTCTGTATCCATCGAATATGAAATATAAAATGCAATCAATTCGGATAGGTAAGCATATTCTTTAATATTTATAATAACATTAAATGCCAAAAAAATAATATTTAACAGCGTTTTTTCAAGAAAAACTGTTAAAATCTTCAAATGAGGGTACTTTCGATTGACCAATTATAACCAAAATCTGATCAAGTCTGCATATGGATGTAAGAAAGAGGAATACGTAAAAATTGTAATTTTTGGAATTCTAGTATTGAAGATATCGCGGCCGAAATTATAGTCACACACACACACACACACATACACACACACACACATGAAAACACACACTTAAGCACACACGCACGCACACACACACACCCACATACAGACATCATCGTAAAAATAGAAAATCGTATTTTCTTAAAACGTGCTTATTCATTGAAAACTGACCACCGATTTATTTAACCAAAGACAATACCTTCCTTATTTAGAGGTGACGGAAGGTAAAAAGTACATCCAAATAATCACTCCAATGTTGTAAGCGTCACACTTGGAGAAACATTTGAGCGGCAACCATATTTTTTTCGTAAGCGCTGGTTGACGTGATTTTGTAATAGCAGACATTAAAGTGTGTTTCCTGTCAGGGAAATCAGCAGCGGAAACTGTCAAATTTAATATCGCTCATAACTCCTCAAATATTGAGTTTCGGTGAAATGTGTGTACGTAGTTTTCGACTTAAAATTACCTAAGGAATACAGCCTTAAGTTATGGCATTCTGTATAAAAAAATGTAGAATGTTTTCGTCTGAACTGATGCTGCAATTCAGGGTTATTTTGAATATTGGACGCATTCTAAAAGCAGATTGGTTGAGAACTTATGTGGAAAGAAAGAATGGTGAAGTATACTATTGTTGAAGGGAACTACTATGAACACTGTTTAAATAAATTTCTAAAAAATATGTTGTGGCCAGCACAATACCTTCCGTCAATCCTGTGTATTATGAAATTCTATACATAAATTTTCTTGCAAAAGATTCTAAATTTCCAGTAAAATTATTTCATAAATTGCACTTGACACTAACATCTTCTTCTTCTTTAGCATTCCCCATTCGTTAGGGGTCGCTATTTTTTATTTTCTTCTTCCACTCATTTCTGTTCTACGTGTCGTTCTCATTCAGTTCCTTTTCTCTCAAGTCTTCCGCAATACAGTCCTTCCATCTTATCTTTGGTCTTCCTCTGTTTCTTCAACCTTTTATTACTAAGCTATTCAGTTCTTATCCAATACATATTTTTCATTTCTCCTCATGACATTTTCAAACCAATGTAATCATCTCGCTTATATCTTTCTAGAAAGTTGTAACACGAGTTATTTTCTTTTACGTATCTTTCCGTGTCTTCCCCAACATCTACTTCAACATCCACATCTCTGCCACATTAATTTACTTTTTATTTATACCGACATCTGTTAATTCGAATAATATGAATATATTAGTAGTCTCCATGTTTAGCATAGCTGGCTGATTTATAAAATTTAATTTCTTTAAAATTCTTTAACTTTATATCTATTGAATATGAAGTATAAAATGCAATCAAACATACAGACATCATCGTAAAAATGGTAAAATCGTATTATAGGGACCCTAAAACATGCTTATTCACTAAAAACTCATCATTGAATTTTTTGACTAAGGACAAATACCTTACCTAAAGGTGACGGAAGGTAAAAAATGAACCATGTCTCTTATTCTTAGTATCTTACAAGTGTTTTGATATCTAGGTTAAAATTTTATTTTTATTGTCGGCCCAATTTTCCTTTGAACTTGAAATTTGGCTGCAATCAAACTCTTTTACACTCAGCACAAAGTTTAACATTGTAACGAAAATTTCTTTGTGTTTGTGTTCGTTCGGAAGGAACCGATTTTATTTGAGCCCAGCATTTGCATATGATTAAATCGATAAGAAAGCAAAGGAAATGTGCGCTTGTGATCTTGGCAACAAAGTGTACAGCAGAATCTCGTTAACATTTTCTTAAAATTATACAGTTTTATATGAACACTTTTCCACCTCAAACTTAATTAGTTTTCGAACTTTCGTTACAGATATCAAAACTGTACGCAACATAGTAGGAATTCGTGACACCTAGGAGATGTAATTAGTGCTGAAGACTGGTGGATTAAAATGCCTTTCGACAAGCTACTCCGCAAGCAGTGGAGTTTGCGAGACGGATTAGAAATTGATTGCAAATGAGAAATTCATTTAATCATCTGCTGAGTTTGTCGTATCCACTTATATGCAATTTTACTTTACGTAATTTAACGTTTCCTAGGTAAATGCATTTCATATTCATGATTAAAGTTGACATTTCATATTACAATTTATTAGTTCAGACATTTTTATACTGTAAAAGCATATTACTTAGTGTAGAACTTGTGATTTATTCTAAAAGATTAAGATTAAGTATTTATTCATTCATTCCAATGAAATAAGCAGAAGAAAAATGATAAAAAAGGATATTGTGCAAAAATGGAAATGTTTTAAACTATTTACAAATCAAAATGTGTGGCTAATTGTGCTAAGTTATCGGTTGTGGTTCTGTTGGCATGGGTTCGAATCCAACCATAATCAACTCTAGTGGGCTCAGAACCATAGGTTAAATATCTTTTTCTACAGTCTACATAGAAAGTAGCCATTTGCGCTCTCTTTTGTCATCGCAAAATGTCACTTTGCCGCTCTAGCGCGACAAAGTAGAAAAAACGCTCGCTGTCCAAATTTCTAACTATATAATGTTGAGAAATGTCACTTCTTAATAGAAACGTTTAGTCAGGAACTTATTGTACTGTAGTGACACATTTACCATCTTTACAAATCAATCTGATATAACTGCTCTGTCGGTATATTACATAACCAAAAAAATGCCGCACTATTGTTAAAATAAAATAGGGCATTCATTTACAACAACGAAAGTGTAAAATGTTTACATTAGATTGAAGCAATAGGTCAAGAAGAATGGGAGATAACGATAAATTAAAATTAAATATAAAAGACGTTTTTTCTTTATATTAATCCTTATTAATTGAGTAGTAGTGTACGTACAAAGTGTACATTTTAATATTTTTACCTCTCGCTAAGAGAGGTATTGCATTCATGCTAAAAATAGCATATCCAGATTTTATTGAATAAGCACGTTTTAAGGTCTCTACAATCCGATTTTAACATTTTTACGATGATGTCTGTGTCCCAATCGGACATTCATGGGAAGATCTGAAAAGGTTTTGGTAATAATTGGACAACCGGAAGTAGAAGATTCTTGAAAAAAAATCTTCTAAATATTATTTTTTGAAAATTTTTCGTGGTAATATTAAAGAAAATTAAATTCTCTATCTGATACATTTAAATATTTTATTATATATTCCATAGATTTAGAGATAAAAGAAGTATAATATATAAAATAATCTGTTGTAATAAATTTGACAGCCGAAAGATGCCATGAAAAATAGTTGATAATTTAAATTATTTGTAACTGACAGATAAATGTCAGTGTCAGAAATAATGAGTAATGAATTAAAAATGTACTTGGAGAATCCCTTAGTTCTTGATCTGTGACTATTATGGAGATGACAAGTCTAGGTTGAAGGACTTAAATTTGTTTCAAACATTATGGGACAATGTACACCAGTACTGTAGACTAGAGTAACTTTGAATTGCGAAAAAGCTAAATTCTTCTCAAGTAAGTTGTAAATATTGACAAAATCGGAGTGCAATCTATCCGTCACTTTATTAAAGGGAATTAAGGTTATTTAGATATAACAAGTATGAAAAAATAAAATGTAAAAGAAGATATATAAGAATAGATGCACAATCCAGATATATACATTTTAGACCGCCCAAAATTAATGTTTTTACTAGAAGAATATGAAGAGAAAGTAAACAAAGGTGTTCGAATTGAAAATTGCTGTTACCAGCCTAATATTTATATATGGTAAACTCTACTTTGTAATTTATTGTAACATAATTTATGGTAAAATATCTTCATGTTGAGACATGCTATTATTGAATAATAAAGAAGTTTATACGTCATAGATTTATATGAATATATTATTTGTATTTATAAAAATAATCTTTGCTTTATGCATACAGCCAGGTAAAATATACGGCGAGAGGTTATGTGCTGGCCACATCAGATTTTTTGTTATGGTAGCGACTGTAGAAAAAATCTTGTGTGTGTTTCGAGCGCAAATGGACATTGTCGATTTCGAGAGGTTAAATTTATTGTGGCGACTGTAGAAACATTGCTGTTATTTTCGTAAATAATTAAATAAAAAGATTGGCGCCTGAAATAGTCATGAAAAACAACCCTGAACTCTTCTGACGTCAAATTACATATAGCACTTCATTAATAGCCAATAGGAAAATAATTTGTCCATCACATACGTTATTTATATAAATAAACGTAGGCGACAGTTTATCATATGTTAAACTGTATGAACTTCGACGTCACACAAATTTCAAAATTGATTGCAAAATATATAATGAATATTCAGTGATATTTTCAAATTTGAAGCTATTTAAAAATAATATTTTTTACAAATTGTTGCAACACCCATATTAAAAGTTGCGTCTACTGAGATCAAAATTATTAATCAAGTATTTGTGTATTCCGTTAATACAATTTCTAAGAGATCAGTTGAGGAAATATTTGTGTTTGTTACAATAGTTAAACTATTTCACTACTCGTATGTCTATACTTAGTTCATACAATGGACTATTTGGAATATTCTTCGTAGATGATTTCAACCTAAAGTATATCGTTATCTTTGCTTTCGGCTAATAAGCTGTTTCATTATAATAGAAGAAAAAATTAATAATCATTCGAAATTCTTATTTAATTGACACGAAATCTGCATACATCCTTTAGGCTAGAATCGTAACTACATTGTGTGATATAAAATATTTATTAGGTAATATAGTTGTCTGCTTGTGTATAGTTTAATTTGAATCTTGAACGTAATGCAGTCCTCTCGTCAATTTATTAAATTTGGTGCTTCATATGATTAATAATTTAGTAGCACACACTTAACTATTTAAAGCAATTGACTGTAACGTTTTTATCTTGTTAATACTGCATTCATTAGGTGAAGTATTTCACGGTAAAAATACTTGACAGTTAACCAAATATAGCAACCATTGACTCTATTATCTCAAGCACCAACTATTTCATCCCGAAAACACTTGACAAGCTAAATTTAAAATTCACGTCGTATCCGCGCGTCACACGTAGCATCGGAGCATTAAAACAAAATATTACAACGCACACTCCCTTTGACGAAACAATATGTCAGCTAGGCGCGAATGCCGACTGTTATCTCGCGACTATTTGTCACCGGGGTGGTTTACTTCCACTTGATTTCATCTCTTGACTTTATACCAACAGAATACTAATAGTTTGCTCCATATTTGGGAACAGATACATACGTGCCCAAAATCATTTTAGTTCGGCCGGCATAATATTTTATCTTAATGACATTTCATATACAGGTGTAACAGAAATAACTACATTAAATTTAACCAGTGATGGAACTCGTCAAATGCAACAATATTTCTTAATAACTTTTTCTTGTAAACATTCTAGATATTAAGTTAAAATTCTTCGAAGTTTTGTCACAAATTTCATTACCCGCCTATGATCGAATAAAATAACAAATGAATGTCAGTCTGCGCGTGCGTATGGCGTGCGTCTACGAAGACGTTGTTTCTGGTTTGTTTTCGTTGTGACTTGTGACTGTATACAAAGAAAAAAAGTTTATAAACTGATGAATAGATTGATAGATACACCAGAAAATGAAACTAGACACAAATCAGGATAGATAAGAGATAGAATAGAATACCTCGACTAAGGTAACAAAAAATCGTACGTCAAATTTTTGTTACAAATGGTTAGACAATCCAAAAATGGTAGGACATTTATAGGATGCAGTCAACCAAGAACAACTCTACAATTGACGGAACAAGAAAACACATGAAGATGATGAAAAGTTCAAAATGGCCACCGTCATACAATATTGAAGGCGTCGATGGAATGATGTAACTATTGTAGTTTCAATATCCTCTAAATTATCATATGTGACACTCTGTGTTGTAGAGCTATTCTGCGAGTACTAGACCCTGGTTAAGTCCAAAACATCCTCTTCAATATTCTCTATGTCATCAGGGCGAGTTCTACCACGATCTTGAGCAGCAGGCTTAAAGGACTCATGATCTCGGAAATTTATTTTATTTACATACATGTACAAAAGTGCGAACGTTTAGAAGATTCGGAAAACGTTCTAAATAAATTTGCCGACCTTGGTCAGTGTTTCACTAAGCTTGCACAATGTCTGTGTACTCGCTATCCGTAAAGGCAGGCATTTTTACTGATTATAACTTTTATAATAATTATTAATTGATTTATTTGTTAAAATTTATTTAGGTCCTATACCATAAATATTTCCACCTAGATTTAAAAAGCTGAAGATGTCTTCCGTCGGCAGGTCGAAACGCCTTTTTATGTACCACTAATAAACAAGGATTCTTCTAACTTCTACTCTTTAATATTTAAAACATTTTATATCCTCCTACATAAATTTATTTTCTTTCTACATAAATTTATTTTCTTCCTAAGCTAAAATGTAACTGAATAGTAAGGTTAAAATTTTCTGTTAAATGTCAAATCACATAATAATTTTGCTACAATAAATACCTAGCGACCAACGCTAACTACATATATCTATGTATGTTGTAAACAAACAATTTTATAAAATTTATTGTCATTTCTGATTTTATAATAGTACAGTATGTTATTATTTGACATTTGTGGATAAAGCATAGTATACATTCGAATAATTTACATAACTCGCTCTTCGGCTCGTGCTTAAAGCTTCATTCTCAAGAGTAATAGTATATATTGCATGTTCATTGAATAATATAATTTTTTTTTGTTTTTTATTTTTTCCAAAAATTTGCAAATCCGATATGAACTACCGCCATATTCTTAGATTAGGTATATTTCACTAATATTGCATCCAAACTATATATTTTAACTTCTTCTACATTCATATCAAAATCCCTCTCCTCCTATTTGAAAATTTTGTCTCCCTCAAAACCGACTCCTTACAATCATCCACTTAAATTTAAAATGTCCTTAAAACGCACCCTTCAACCAATTGTTCTTATTAAAACAATTAATGAAGGCAGTTAAATAAAAACATCACATTTCAAGTCTCTCATCTGATAAGTACATATTATCTAATTGACAAGTATTTTCGTGGGACGAACAAGTGACGCTTTGGAACAGTTGAAACTCTCTCCTCCACCATTTGTCACATCGAATGACAAACTACCTTCAGCAGGTGACGTTAGTTTTTTGTTTTATTAGAATGAAAATATGTAAATTCACACGTGGATATATCGTTTTACTACATGCATGTCGCATATGTGAGTGGGAGTGCACTGCAAGTGCATGTCGTGACAAACTGCCTGATGACGTATCTTCAGTTCGTGACTACCCTACAAATTATTTCCGCAAATCAACATGGCTGCCGCGATAACCTTCGATTATTTGTCATTATGTGCCACCTATATCCGGATTTTGTTCAGTATTTTCCAGCAAATACACCTATTAATAAAAACAAGTATATATTATTGAATTATCACTTGATTAGAGCAATTTTTTGAAAATTTATTAGGTAGGGGTAAAATAGTAAGTAATTTTCGATTAAAACGTTTTGTAAAATTAATAGAGTATCTAAAATGTGTTATGTGACCTTTTGGTGTGTAAATCCAACCGACAACAAACTAAAAAATCTGTTGTGGCCAGCACAATACCTTTCGCCATTTCCGTTTTTGGTTACATAAGTGTAGGCGCGAGCAGTCATATGACATTGTTGGCCTTGACAAGCAGATATGGTGGCCTGTGTCAAAATGACAATTAGTAATTATGTACATAAATGTCAAATGTCAGAATTTTTCAATAAAAATTTCAAGATTTTCTAAATTCACGTAGTTAATTTGTCACCAGGAGTGTAGAATTACTTGTCGAAGAAAATAAACCACATTGAATTGGAAAATGTACATAATTACTAGCTATCATTCTGACACGGGTCCCCATATCTGCTTCTCAAGGCCAACATGACTACTCGCCCCCTATTGTACTTAACATTTCTTGTATACCTACACTCTACACAAAAAATCTACTTACATTTATTCTTTATATGTATATTTTTTAATTTTTAATTCATTCTATGAAGAAATTTTGTTCTACTCTTCTAATTTTTCGAAATGTTTTCAATTCATTATTGGGATAGACAGTATTTTTGAAGGATATATGTAATATACCTACAACTTTAAATATTTAACTATTAATACAATAAAAAATAATATAATGTATGTACTTCCCACAAAAAATCTTCAGTAATGTCTCTGGCTTTTTGACACTGACATTTATTTGTCAGTTACAAACATTTTTTTATTTTTCAATTGGTTACCATGACATTATTTGGACTGTGAGATTACAACAGATTGTTATATACCTTAATTTCTAAATCTATAATCGATATAATAAAATATTTATATGTATCATATAGAAAATGTACTCTTCTTTAATATAAGCAAGAACAATTTTTTTCAAAAACAATATTATTTAGAAGATTTTTTTTAAGAATCTGCTACTTCCGGTTGTCCATTTATTACCAAAACCTTTTCAGCTCTTCCCAGTAATGTCCAATTGAGAAATACATAGTTAAACAGATATTAAGTTTTATAGTTTTTGAGATATCGTCCTTCCCAGAAAAAATCTGTAATAATGTCTCTGGATTTTTGACACTGACATTTATCTTTCAGTTACAAACATTTTCATTTTTCAATTGGTTTCCATGACATTATTTGGGCTGTGAGATTTATTACAGCAGATTATTATATACCTTATATTTCTGTATCTCTAAATCTATAAAAGATATAACAAAATATTTATATGTATCAGATAGAGAATTTATCTTCTAATACTAGCAGGAACAAAAATTTAAAAAAAAATTAGATTTTTTTTAACAATCTGCTACTTCCGGTTGTCCAGTTATTACCATAACATTTTCAGCTCTTCCCAGTAATGTCCGATTGAGAAATACCTAGTCAAATAGATATTACGTATTATAGTTTTTGAGAAATCGTCCTTCCAACCGACGCACGCACACATTCACACTCACACACACACACATCATCGTAAAAATATTAAAATCGGATTGTAGGGACCTTAAAATGTGCTTAATCATTTAAATCTGGATATGCGATTTTTAGCATGATTTCAATACCTCAGCGAGAGATAAAAATTATTTCTATTCGGTATCTTTGTGCTGGCGTTGTGAATCTGATGTATGCTGTGTTTTCTAAGTAGTTTGTTGGTGTTGCTATGTTTTTTGTTATAAACAATTTTAATTTAGTATCAAATGAAAATGATAAATATTGATTATTCCAAAGCAATATTGGATCAATTTGACGCTGGACAGGGCAAGTTGGTTCCACAGAAGTCAGAATGGCGGTGATAAAAAAATATGATTTATCGAATTTGTTGTATTCTTTGATATTTATCCATAAGCTACAATTTTGATATGTTTGAATTGTTGTTGCCTGGCAACTTTATAGGCCCTAGGGCAATAAAAGCCAAATTGCGCTCTATTTTGAGGGTAAATAAACAAGTTTATGATTCCAAAATAAAATAAAGACTTTTTTTCGTATTTGTTTTTGGTTGGTTATATTTTATATATTTAACGCCGCATCCAATTCACGTCCGTTTCTCTTAACAAAAAGTAGCAACTACATAAATATTTTTCCCTTGTTTTAATTTAAATACAGTTGTCAACGTCATCAGATTATTTTCCATATGTAAAACATTTCTACTATCGTGACGATTTTAAAACGTAAAGATCCATTTGATAACACCACAATAGGTAGAAAATACTAGCTCACACGAGTACAATAATTTTGTCTGCTCCCATTTTCAACACATCACAAAATATATTTATCAGTTAATCCACTCGTGGCACGAATAATGTGCATTGAATGACTATTGATTCCCCACTCCAGACTAGATCAATCTGTTGTTTCATTCATTTTAATTTCGTGTTGCTGCACAACCCACTTCATAAATGATTTAACACTACTGGCTGACTATCAACGCGGTGATTTAATCATGTTACTCACTTATTAATGCTGGCGTTTGAATAAAATCAATGTGGTGGACTGGCTTTACGTAACCTACAACCTGTTACCGGCGATTTAAGGGAGAATTAACCTATTTTGCGGTATTTTATGGTGAAATTGGGTTAGTGAAGTAGATTCTAATTATAATTTCACAGTATAATGTAACTGGTTATTAATTTAAGACTGACACGCTTGTAATATTTCAGAAACACGATAAAATATTTATTACATTTTTAACCTTGCGAATTTTACAAGATCTGGCAAATGATAGCAGAAATTTGTTGACAGTTGAAACGTTACGTATGACGGCACAAATTTCACAGATTGTTCATTCATAAGGTGAGGGCTTTAAGCGCTATCCGCTTTTGTCACTGCGACCTATAAGTCTCTTGTAATATGTATCTTAGTTTTCTGGAAGTAGTTCCAGAGTTTTTAAGAAGCCAATTACTGCTCCAGGAGTCAGTTTCCCGATCTCATTTGCCGCGAGGTACATTTTAACAAGATGGTTAAGTCTACTTACGGCCACAGCTGGACATTCACATACAATATGTTCCGAAGTTTCTTCGTCCTCTTCGCAGAGTCGACAGATATTGTTTTCAGGTATACCAATCTTGCATAGATGCTTATTCAGAGGACAATGACCAGCAAAGATACCTGTCATAGTTCTAAGGTCCTTCTTTCTGTGAATTAATAGCTCTTTGGTGACAGATTGTTGAAAATTGCTTTTAATAATTAAAATTTTGAAAAACCACAAGAAATATTTGATGCTGCCGGTGCGACAATTTCAAACTTGTCACCCCCGAAATCCAGAGAATTTTATGATAAAGGCTCTCCCAAATAAAAGCGAAAGATTCGCAGAGGTGACGACGATGACAATCTCGCGTTCATTCCGGCAATGAAATTTGCGTTGTATCCACATCAAATCGTCAGACGAGGAAGAGGCACTGTTATTGTTTGCTTTAGAACATAAATGCCAGGTTTCTATTTGACAACGCTATGATAGTATAGCGAAATATATCCCTTACGTTTCACCCTAATTTTCCTATCAGCTTCCATGGTTGTTAGGGAAATGAAGTGTTATTTGTCGCTACGCTATCAAAGCGTTTCCTTGGGATCCTTACCCAGGAGAAATAAAAAAAAGTTCATTCATTCATAAAATCAAAGCATAAGATTTCGGTGAATTTTATACAGAGTTGTAAAATTATCCAGCCCAAAAAAAATTCACTTAAAAATCCAGTTGTAAAAAAATGTAAGCAATATTGAATACATATTATTATATGGAGCAAAGAAGCAACCGCTCATTTTTCCACAATTTAAGTGGGGTCCCGTGGCCGTGTATCTGAGTGTCTGGTCGCGAATCTGGGGAACTCGGGTTCGAATTTTAATGGCACTAAATTGCACTCTCCACGCCAGCATTGAGTGCCCGTGAGGTGACACCTGGTAAGAGCCCATACGGTACAAATATTTTATCATATCTGTGTACAAAGCATATTGGCACACCCAGCAATGGGTAATATGCCGTGATGATATATTATTATTTTTTTTCCTGATGCATGCAACTTCTAATCACATTAAATATATTTTTGAACATAAAAACCCCCAAAAATAAAATACCCAATAAGACCCAGGTGAGTTTTTTTTTTTACATAAAACCCGGGTTTTTTCAACCCTGGTTCTATATTTACATTACAAAAATGGACAGATATTGAGTATTTTATTACCAATTCCATTTATTTTTCTGTGAATGTCATAATAAAATATCTAGCGAATAACCTATGCGACAAAAACAGTGTATGTAGCAAAGTAAATAAATCGCTGCAGTTTCGCGGACGTTTGCGCGATAACTTCGCGCTAATGTGGTGACTGTCACTTGTTTGTGTACTTTCACTCGACGACAGTATGAAAAAGCGAAAGTTTCGCTATCACTGCGAATATTTCGCATTAGTTTGGGAGAGTATTAAATGTCATTATTTGTCAAAATAATAAAAACTTCCCTAGGGAATAATGGCCTCTTTTTTCTAGAGGCAAAATGGTGAACTTCTCTTTGAATTTTGACTTTTATTGTCGGTATTTAATGTCATTAAAATCTTGTCATAAATAATTGGAAATATATAAAGTACTGGTATATTAAATAATGAAGTTTACTTTGTTTAACCAATCTTCCTCAGTACGCGTATTATAAGGGATGATTGAATAAGCCAGTTACTAAGAAGTCTTACTCAAAGGACACGTACCCACCGCATCGCCATCTTGTTTCTGTGAAAATTGCCGCAAAGGTTAAACGGATAATGAGGTTAATTTGTTCACGTCACCGGCATCATAGCCTACTCCTTTCTCATTTTACTTATTTGTGCCCTAACTAATTTCTTGTAAATTTGTTGCTGTGATTCAAATTATTACTTCTGATGTGGTGTAATATGTGGAGTTAATGATATTTTTAATTGTTTAACCATCTCACGAAGGTAATTTCTTATTAATTAAATGAAAACAGGAGATGTAATTACAATGGAAAAATCGTTTAGTATTTAATTTAGATTTGAAACACCGAAGAGTAATTACAGTTAAGGTTAATTACATTTTATATTATTTGTTTTGTTAAATATTAAGTTAAACATTTATTCATTTGGGATATATAAGTTATTAAATAATGCATTAAACTATGAATTGCTGCATTTATTTTCATTTGCTAGGTTTTAGTAATAAAATAGTATTTAACTATTAAGGGCAATAAGTGCTTCGTATTCCTACCTCTGAAATACCATCTATGTAAGATTGGTATAGCCGAAAACAATATCTGTCGACTCTGCGAAGAGGACGAAGAAACTTCGGAACACATTATATATGTGAATGTCCAGCTATGGCCGTAAATAATAATAATAATAATAATCTTTATTGTATATAAAGCGTTAGCTTATTACAATGAGTGGTAGAATATAGTTAATAAGTAAACCAGAGAACAATACATTATATATTAAATTATAAATTTGAACATTTAAAATAAACTTTATCATAATAATATACATAGTTATTCCCCCATGCAAAAACTTCTTAACTTAAATGATTGAATTGTGTAAAAGAACAATTTTTTTAGTGAGTTTTCATCAGATAGCTTGAACAAAGTAATATATGTAGTTATTTTCATTGGCTTCCGACAAGTTAATGATAGGGCTTAAATGTGTGTGCCTATAAGGTTCATAAATGGGGCATTTTATAAAGAAGTGATATAGGTTTTCCTCTTTATGCATATTGCATATTGTACAGAGAGTGGTTCCATCTAAGGTATATTTTAATTGATTATAGTATACAATTAGCCCATTTTTACTTGAAAGTCTTATTTGTGCAAGGATTCTAGTGATAGACACATTAATATTCATTTCTAAGTAACTATGGCCGTAAATAGGCTTAACCATCTTGGTAAAAGGTACCTCGCGGCAAATTATATCGAGAAACTGTCTCCTGCAGCAGTAATTGGCTTCATAAGAACTCTGCAACTACTTCCAGAAAACTAACAAACCATATAGGTGGCAGTGACAAAGGCGGTTAGCGCTTAAAGCCCTCAACTTAATGAATGAATGAACGAATTGTCCTATTTGTCTTGCAAGATAAGTTTCAATGTGTGCACTGGATTTTTATGAAGTTTTTTTTCATATTATCAAACTATTATCACCGTTTTTATTTTGTTTGAAGTCAATATGTAAAATAGTCGAAATAATTTTGTAGATCTTTCAAACCATTTGTATAGGCCGAAATATTATGAGCCAGAGCTCGTATATACACGACAAAATAATTTGTGTTTTGTAATAGAATAGAAAGAAATGAATTTTAATTCTTACAACCTTTGTGAGTAAAGCGCATTGTCTAGCTTATGATTCATGATGTATATACAATGTATAAAGCCCGATTTCTCGACCTTAATTTAACCGGGGCGTAGCGTTTCGGGCCAACTGCGAACTTTGCAAACATTCACGGTTAGTGCATAATCCTTGGAAGTTGTGTTCACCTTGGTGTGAATAAAGAATCGGCCATTTTGAATGTGGCGCGTGAATTTACTCCGGGGATTTCCTGCACTTTAATTATTTTCACTAACTGCGTTTTCACTTCTTCTTCCTCTTCACGCGTGCGACAGTTTGTTGATATTTCTCATTTCTGACTCCAGTCACTCACTCATCACCAGTGCTCTTTAATTAACATGTTAATTAGAGTTTAACTTTAATTACGGAGTGGTGTAATTCGCCATTGTTTCAGTTTGGAATTATGACAGAGGTTGTTTGTTGTTTTTCTTCCATGGTTCAGCATTTTGCTTCCCAGCAAATTTGATTTGTGAGACTAGAGTTTACGATATATACAGCCCTGCAACCGGGCAAATTTAGTTATAAAACAAGATGATGTTTGTTACTACGGAATATCTAAACTATTTATATGTTCTCAAAGTTGCAAAATAACTACACTTATACGCAAAATTACTGAAATACTCGCTAGAATTTTACTACCCACTATGTAGATGTGGGCCACATTCCGTAATTAGATTTAAACGAAAATTTAGTTCAGATAGTTTGAATTATCGCAAAATTATGCAAAGCGATAAACATATTTTCTACAAAGAATGAATTCATATTGGAGATATTTGAAATTTATTTATTTATTTATTTATTTATTGAACAATCCAACCGAACTATAAGTTCCAATTACAGGATGATTATGCAATAATTTAAATACATAAAAGCTCTGCAAAAAGTAGGTACACAATACAAAATAATACAAGTAATTTTCTGTTTAACTACGTATTTCTCAATCGGGAATTACTGGGAAGAGCTGAAAAGGTTTTGGTAATAACTGGGCAACAGGAAGTAGCAGATTCTTAAAAAAATCTTCTAAATATTATTTTTTGAAAAATTTTGTTCTTGCTTGTATTAAAGAAGAGTAAATTCTCTATCTGATACATATAAATATTTTATTATATCTTTATAGATTTAGAGATAAACAAATATAAGGTATATAATAATCTGTTCTAATAAATTTCACAGCCCTAATATTGTCATGAATACCAATTGAATAATGACAATGTTTTTTTACTGAAGATTTTTTTTTCTGAGAAGTACATACATTATATTATTTCTTATTGTATTAATAGTTAAATATTTGAAATTATAGGTATATTACATATACCCTTCAAAAATGCTGTCAATCCCGACAATGAATAGGAAACATTTTGAAAAATTAGAAGAATAGGACAAAATTTCTCCATAGAATGAAATTTAAATTTAAAAAACTAAATATAAAGAATTTTTGGTGTAGAGTGTAGGTATACAAGAAATGTTAAATACAATAGGACGCGAGCAGTAATGTCACTTTATTGACCTTGACAAGCAAATATGGGGGCTCATGTCAGAATGATAGCTAGTAATTATGTACATAGATGTCAAATATCATAATTCCACATTCTGGTGACAATTTAACTAAGTGAATTTAGATAATCTTGAAATTTTTAATAAAAAATTCTGACATTTGACATCTATGTACATAATTACTAATTGTCATTCTGACACGGGCCCCCATATCTGCTTGCCAAGGCCAACAAATGTCACATGACTGCTCGCGCCCTGTTCTTATTTAACAAAAAAACGGAAGTGGTGAGAGGTATTGGGCTCGCCACAACAGATATTTTTTCTTGAATTGTTGGTAAAACTAAGTAATATTGAAACAAAAAAAATAGAAAACATTTTGTTATGTGTCATAATATTAATAAAAATTGACGATAAAATATGTTAGTTATTATTTGTGACAAAAATAAAATGAAATTAAACCGGATGGACCAACTGATGTGAGGCGGGGCTCATATTACATTGTCTAAGAACTTAGAAAACTATTCGAAAGCTCCAAAATTCTTTTTAATAAGTGACGGTAATACTGAGTAATAAAGGAATACCGTTTCAATTGACGATTTTTTTGTGCAACAGTTGGCAAAACAAAAGGAAATACAACATAATTACAATTTTAGGAAAATTAGGTTACGTGACCAATCGTTCATTACTAATTTCATCTACTGTATGTACCTATTGTTAGTTACAAATTCAAGTACCCCTTTTTAATATTTTTATTTTTCACATTATTCGCTCTACTTCCAACAAAAAATTGTTGCATTATATTTAGCCCGAAGCAAAAAATATTCCCGTTTTATATTTTCCAGTACATTTAATGCAAACGCAGCTGTCTATATATGCGTGTTATATTGTTTTGTTTGTTATTGTTTCCCATTCAGTTTTTTCTCGTTTTAAATTGTTCAAATAATTGTCAAACTTTCCTGTGTTATATATAACATTTTAATATTTCATAAGACTAGATAATATACAGCTATATAAATCTTAAACTACATGACAGGTGTACCAAATTTCACAAGACACAATAACTGACCATGTTCTGATTTATATCGTATATGTTTCATATATGAATAAATGATATAGAAAAGAACAAAAATATAATAATTATAATACAGAATAATGTGTTTTTAATTGGTATGTAGGTACTGAAATATTTATTGAAATATTTACTTTTTTTGTTTTGTGTTTTCATAAAGGTCAAAGGTGGTAGAAAAACTTTTATTGACCGCACAGTAAAAAAAAATTACGTCTGATCAAGGTCATCTGTATCATGAACGAATTAACAAAATGACATAATTTATCTCTATCATTTGCAAAGACTACAAGCATGTGTGAAAAAAATGGATATAACGTATTTGTCTACCAAAAATTCATATTGTTTCAACTAAGTTAGGACATTCCATTTTTTAAACTATGCTCCTTGTAATGCAAGTTTATTTATTAATTCAGATATATTACCTTGATTCATAGCCGTACAAATAAAGTTATTATCTATCAGTGTCACTAACACTCACATTGTGTCAATATTTTATTTTTCACATATTTGGTTTTACATTTGCTAATAAACTAACCAGTTGACTTATTTTTTAATGCTTCTACTGTAACATATATTTTTATAATAATAAAATAACAGTAGTATCTTATGTACTATGTACCCTTATAAAAACTAAGTAAACGACATTACAGTTAGACAAAATGAGGGGAGCTAAAATCTTTATTCTTAATATTCGTGGATGACCTTGATTGGACATCTTTAATTTTTTTACTTTATATGTTTCAAATTTCGTTTTAATTTCCTTTAAAAAAACTTATTCATGTTCAACAATGTGATGAATACAGAATCTCTGAAAACATTTTTTTTTTAATTTGAGATAATAAACAACTTTCTGGCTTCCTTACTTTTATAGATTTCTGTAACTTAAATTACCTTCAGATGATGTTTAAATATTAGAAAATTACTTACTGGATGTTAAGAAATAGAAAAACACTTACATAATAATTAGACATTTTTATACGACGTTTTTATAGAAACGCGCAAACATTAAAATAAATTGTGTTCAGACTAAGATACTTTTTACGAAAAACAATTTTACCAAACTGTTTTGCTTCCTTGCAAGTACATATGGATATATGTAACTCATATTTACAATACTTATACAAGGCTTGTAAATTGAACTTGGATAACTTTTCTGTTATATGTATTAATAATACATTGGATTCTTTGTTATCTTTACCACGCTAAAATCCTTATAAACTATGATTGTTATTGGTTCAAAACTAAATTGTTGTTTCAAGAATATTTCTATTTAGATGGATTTCTTGTCGTGACAAGTTTCACTAGAAAAAAGTTTTTAATATTTTTAACAATGTAGAACGTAATTATCTACAGCTCTTATTTGGAATATTTTTATCTAAAATTAATTGGCAAGTTTTTCACAAACAAATATTGACGTTCCATTATTAGTATTGCTTAATTAATTAAGCAATATCCGTTCAAATGGAAAATTTCTTGTTTGGGAATTTTCAGAAATTCAAAATTAGTTCTGAGAGAATATTTCGATCAATGCCCGAATTCGCATATGTACTGTAAAATATACATTTATTGCAAATGACGACAAATGTTATCTTTATTGACATTGTAATCGCATCTTATTGAAACTCATGTGGTATTATCGTTTGAGAACGAATAATGTGATCGCTATTCACACAAGTATAATTACGTGCTAATAGAGTCATATAGACAATGTGGTTGCTATACCAATGCGGGTTCAATGAAACCTGTCAGTTGGCTATGGTTAAGAGATTGTCTAGGGAATAGATGACTGTCGTGTTTGGTAATTAGAGTTTAACTCGCATAGGGGACAAGAATTTAAAATTGTTTTAAAATTATAGTCAGCTGACTTTAAAATATGAAATTTATTTCATACGGGTAACTAAGAAACAGAGAAATAGTTATTTGTATATCAAAAAGAACTTTTAAGCTGAAGTGCACACAATATTTTTTAGGCGATTATGACATTATCACAAAGTTATAAATTATTATTTAAAAATATATATTTTATATCTGATTAATGCATGTCTTTTGTAGAGTACCATGCTGTCATCTTGACAACTCACAAAATATTTAACAACCTAAAAATGAAAATATAATAACTACAATAATTAATTTCTTGAGCAAGGAAATTTTGTTTTCAATATCCTATATTCAACAAATCTAGCGTAACCCTAGTATTCTATTTAGTTGCACAAAAAAATATTTGTTATAGTTTGGTTCACGAAAGATAACTATTCATGGTTATTTATTAACCGTATGGTGTAATATTACTTACAGATAACTTCACTGCATTTCGTAAACATAGACGTGCAACATGAAATATTTATGGATATGTTTTAAATGAAAAAATACGTGTACAGTAAAATTTTTGAAAGATGTCCGATCGTCGTCTACGAATTGTATGAATTCAGATTTTTGCTCCGCCCATTATGACAAATTGAGTAGTGTCGTTTGCTTAGTTTTTATGAGGGTACGAAGATACTACTGTTATTTTATTATTATAAATATATATATTACAGTAAAAGCATTCAAAATTCAAAAATAAGTCAACTGGTAAGTTTATAAGCAAATGTAAAACCAAATATGTTAAAAATAAGATAATGACACAATGTCAGTGTCAGTGATACTAATAGAAAATAACGTTGTTCGTACGGCTATGAATCAAGGTAATGTATCTGAATTAATAAATAAACTTACGTTACAGCGAAAGTATTATCAACAACGAGCATCGTTTTAAAGTGGAGTGTCCTAACTTAGTCGAAACAATACGAATTTTTGAAAGACAAGCGTGTTATATCCATCCTTATCGCACACTCTTATAGCCTTTGCGAAAGAAAGAGATAAATATATGCCTATTTCAAAAAATTTACTGTAATTTATTTGAAAATGATGTTTCTTTTTAAATAATGCCTTTCTCAAAGATTTATGCTCTTCACCTATGTTTTTGCAGAACATACTGTAACGGTTTTTATTTATATGGGTGAAGTGTAAAACATAGACAAATATTATTAAGTAAAAGAATATGTTTATTAAACGATAAATAGTTAAGGATTAAATATTAAAAGATAATAAAAACAACTAACACTATGATTAAATAATTATAAACACTAAGAATATTATTAAATGCTTAAACACTACGATTATTTATCTAACTAACATTTATATCACTACACTTATTTATATAACTACATTTATTTATGTTAACAACTTGTAATTTATATCACTGAGTTCATTTCTGGTTGCTTGTATATATGAGACTGTCCCTTCGCCTTCTCTCGGCCGATATTTATACAGCGCATAACATTCCAGAAGCGTTCGAAGCGACAATGACCCGTATACAAAGGAATGAGGTCACGGCGCAATTAGACTCTAGCCGCTGCGGCGCCAGGGATCGCGTCATCGCTCTCGTACATTCGTTCAGTGGCGGCGTTGTATACTCTTCTCTCGGGGGCGCACGTCACAATACAATAACCTAAACTTGACAAAAACCATGGAATAATAATTTGATTTAAATGTCAACGTTACTGGGTAAGTATTAGCACAGAGAGCAGTGTAGTAGATAATTAGATATCTGTAACTCTACGACATACGTCATTGTTATTTGTAACGTGTTAGAAAGTATAGTCAACATTTACGACAAATAATCTTTCTCTTTTTAACATGAAATGTTATTAAGTGTTGTGTATTCTTACTTCGAACAAGTGGCCTAGAATAGTCATCTTTCGTGAACCAAAGTATAGAGTGTATTAACCGCGTAAGCTATTATATTTAGATTAAAGCAGTATCAGTTGCCCATTAAAATAACTATAAAATAGTATAAATTCCTCTTCTTGTTGCAATTAAATAGCACATAAAATCAAGAAGTATAAATACCCATTCTAAAATAGCAAAGAAGTAATAGCCAATGTAATTTCCAACTGTAAACTTTCCAGTGGCTCTGGACGCGAACGTGAAAAGCAAACGAAAGCGCAGGATTAAAAACCGCCGTTGTGATTAGCACGCCAAGTTTTTTCTCCGGCAAAAAACTCCATGTAGTGTACGAGCGTTTATTTGACGAAGCATTAAAATAAGAATAATGAAACAATCACGCCACGAACTCATCCAGATGCAAATAGACGAAGTTGGAAATTTTTCTCCGAATTCGCAGATTCCATAATGAATTTCCATTGTACAACCAAACAAAACCCAACTTAAAAATCGGATCTGGCCAGCATATTACTTTCCGTCAGTTTTATGTATTTTGTACAAATTCCATACGGAAAGTTTCTTGCCAAAGATATTTTATTTCCAGTCAGTTGTATTTTGTAGAAATTCCATACAAAGAGTTTCTAGCAAAAGAGTCTAAATTTCCAGTAAAATTATAACACAAACAGTCAGTTGCATTTGACACTGACATCTTTCAAACAGAATTTTAACTCTATATTTATTGAACATAAAGCATAAAATGCAATCAATTCGTATAGGGAATAAAATACTGTTTAATATTTATAATAAAATTAAATGTGAAAAAATGATATTTAACAGCATTTTTTCAAGAAAAAACTGTTTAAATCTTCAAATGAGAGTATTTCCAAATGACCAATAATAACAAAAAATCTAATCATGTCTGCATGTATGGATGTAAGAAAAAGGATTACGTAAAATCGTAAATTTTGGAATAGTAGTATCTTTGAATATATAATACATAAAAGAACGGCAACGCATATGGTCTAGCAAGATACTATATCTGTCTCTTTTTATTCACAAATTATTATAGATAGCTAGTGACTCCTACCACAAAACTGTGAACTACGATCAATCGTGCTGATAGCATTGCCAAATATTATTTGTTAGAGGTATTCAATAATTCAAAAATATTGTCACATAATAACCAGATAATATATTTTGAATCTTCAATGTACATGTATACTTGTTTTACAGTAGCAAACTTAAAAACCTTTTTAAAATCTTATCTTGTTGTTCTAGCTACGTGACAACACTGTGCAACATCCACCTATTATGTATTTTTTGAACTAACTCTGAAATAATTCGTATACGGAGGAATAGATGGCACCTTCTCCCGAAATATTTAATCTAAATACATTACGTTGCCGTTCTTGTATTGTATTATATATTCAAAGGTAGTATTAAAGTTATCGCGGCCGAAATTATTGTCACCCGCACACACACGCACACATTAGCAAGAATAGCGGGAGGTAAAATAACTACGAATGTTCGACATATAATATTCATATTAATAAATCATTATTATAGCGAGTGGTTTTGGTACTTTGCACCGTATAGTTTTTAATCGCCACTACCCGATATATAAAAGAAATATTTATTTATTTTTAATAATTTGAATGTTGTGATTATTCATGAAGCTTTATTTTTAAATAAAATTTACTTTTAATTTCTTTGTTAATGTATCATAAGCTGTATGAACGTCAGACATAAGTAGATTATCTTCAAAGAAGCTTCTTTGACATTCTGAGCTATAAAAGAATACTTTGTTCCAATTTATTACGAAAATATCTTTATAATATTAGTTAAATTAATATTGAAACGAATACTTCTGTTTATTTTTAATTAATTAATATGAAAATACCGTTCTTTATTTTGTATACAGTTTATAAAATAAATATTTTTATTAATTAATTATATTTTCCAAAAAGGAAAAATATAAAGAAGTATTTTAGCTTTTACATATTTAATTTCCAGCAAATTTAATTACAATTTTATAAATTAGGTCTTTAAATACCTGGAATTTAAAATTTTAATGTTAATCAACATTACACGAGAAATTTTTCTTTTTAATTATAAGATTTTTAGATAATATTAATTGGATTTATTATCAGTAATGAACATTATCTTTTTATCTTTCTTCCACATAAAAAATAAGAAAAAATGTTCTGTCTAAAGTTTTTTTTTTTAATTTCTGAAGTCATTATAAAATCGTGAACTATATGGGTGGTCCAGGATCATAAATTTCATTAATGCAAGTTACAGCATCAGTTGCTAATGAAGATATTACAAGTTTATGTCATGTAGTCCAGTTAATAATTACTTGTAAACAATGTAGAACGATAGATTAATGGTTAGTGTTGTAGTTTAATAAACAATGAAGTTATTATTTCAAATTCTAAATTCAACAAATTTCAGTAATGTATTGCTGTTTTCAAACTTTAATTTTAAACTCACGAAAATATTGTGTTCCTCTTTACGCTCTAACTTAATACTATCGTTCAGAAAATTTTGAAACCTTGTATTTCTACCTAATATGGAAAGAAGCCATTAGATTTTGGTGTCAATCGGATAACCGGCTATTGTGTCAATCATATCAAAGAAATTGTGATTAACAGAAATTATTGCACGTACGTTTATTATAACCTCTAAAGATCATTCACTATTTTATATTATTACTATTATTGAACGTCTGGCCTTGAGTATATGCTTCCGAAATACAATATATATGGCAGCCGATAACCAACTGACAGTTTCCAATTAGCGTATAGCCAATGTACCATCTTTGATTACCGAACATATACAAGTTAAGTGTCGCGTGCGCGTATAATGCAATAGTGTTATATGTTACAGTAAAAGTGCATATATAATAGGATGATGTGCACATTATAAATATTCATTATGGTTACAGTGTCCAACAGAACTAATTTTTGTCCAACATTAAATTCCAGCCCCTCCTTCATTTCAGTTAAAACCACGGTTATTGCCGTCCCTGAAAAGTTAGGGATGTTATATTAAAGCCGTACTCTTTCGCTGCGTTGGGTCAGATCCATGTTACATGGATCAGTAAATTGCATATTCTTACGAATTCTGATCAGTATCCCCACCCCAAGACCAAGTAATCCAGATCAGTGCTATCTACTCCAACAAAAACTTGGATTAGAAAGATCATATCACTTAAGATTCAAAAATGGCGGAAGAATCTGTCATATTTTATAAGTCAATAAGGACAAGAGGTTACATTTAAGGTTCCCTGAAGAACGCAGCAGTTCATGCTGTCGAAAAGTCAGTTTTTATAACAATTAACAGAACTAAAAAGGTTGTATCATTTTAATCGAATAATGAGTTCTGAAAGATTTTTTTTAATAGTTCTATAAGAAATTTAAACAAGAATAAAAATGTAGATTATAAATATTTGTGATCTATCCTAAATGTTTAAATCGTAGAAATGGGCTAATTGGATCTAGGAGAATTTAAATAAACGAAGAAAGAAATTGTTAAAAATTCATGGACCTCGCTGGGATTTGAACCCAGGGCCTTCCTATATCTAGTAGGACGTTCTATCCAACTAAGCCACGAGTTCCCATAGAAGTCAATGAATATTTCACAAGTCTTTTTACAAATCGTAACGAGTACACTCTTCTAACAGGAGAGATGAATACTCCGCGCGAACAATGCGCATATATAGAAATTATTGTGAACTTTAAGCCGTCACATACACGTAGATTATAAATATTTGTTATAAATATAACGATAAATATATACGATCAGTTGGATCTGATCCAACCCAGCAAAAGAATACGACTTAAGCATAATATAAATCTAAGTAAGCTAACGGTAACCGCCGCCGGTCGCCTAAATGGTAACCGCCACCGGTTGGGGAGACACTGCCTAAAATTGAATCTGTCATTTTATATAATGGATATAAATAAACAAAATGCAAAGATTTTATATTCCCTCATTGTTGTACATATCTGAGGTTAGCCCCAACTCCCACCCATTTCCTGTTGTATTCATCCCAACGCTTCCATTTCCAGCTAATCACACATCTGTGTTTACATCCCTCTATTTCACATCATCCCTGGCGCAATCTACCTCGATCTCGCATCGCAGCCCTTCAGTCTCCACATGAAGTGGCTACTTCCTTCCCCTGCAACCCCCCGCGAATGCGAACGCGGGCATAGAGTGCTTATACTCTAACTCCCAGCAGTTGTCTACGTCTAAGGAGGACGACGCTGACACGAATAAATAATAAATATGTCGTCAAGAAAGTATCCAGCCAATAATGGAGAGAATATTGTGGAGGAATATCCGAATATCCAGTAGTGAAAAGGGAACGAAATCTTGTTAGGGTTCAAATTTTGTTTCGCGAATATATTCATCAAGATATTCTACAATTTGCATGTGATTCAAAATTGGGTATGATAACGAATACAACAAAAGTTTTGACACAAATTAAAAACAACGAGTCATTGTCTCTGCTACAGGAGTCCACTCACTGTGAAGGATCGAGCATTACACCATACTGAAGAGCACAAATAAGTGCGAAACGCGTCTATGGTTACTTGTTGTGCTGGCCGACTTCTGACGATGGCTTCATAGAAGGTGACTCAGAAGTTGTATCCTAGTGAAACTAGACGTACTGTGTAATTTTTATTATTTTTGTTCGTTTCACGGAGAAATTCGCAATTTGCTTTTTGCAGTTTGCACTTGTATTAAAAAACATTATCACCCATCAAAAATCAGTCTTTTATCAATGATGCGCCCCCAAATTGTGGCAATTCAATATACATATACAGGGTGTTGATCGCGACACCGGAACATTGTAATATGTAAAATCATATTTTCGTAATTTCCTGCTTCCTTAATTATTTTAGTTAAAAAAACTTCAAATAAATGTTGTTGAGCATGAAATTCTACATCAGAATCAATAAACAATTTTTTTTCTACCCCATACGTGAAGTGAGTACTTCACGTATCAATTTTTATGTGTGAAGCTTGATTTTTTGCACACTGTGCGTGAAGTAAATAGTTCAGTTTTAACACATACAATGAATATCTTTATATACACGTAAATTATGTGTTGGTAAATGGTCCGTAGAAATAACAACTTCATGAGAAATGTGTTATTAATTTATAAAAAAATATATATTTTATTGCAAAGTCGTAGAAAAAGTATAGTATGTAACACGTGTGTGAAGCCTATTTTACATTCGGGTAGTTTCCCTCATGTAAAATTTTTAGCTTCACACACTTGCCACATAATATACTATTATATTTTCTATAACGACAGAAATCAAATATGAAAATGTTGAAAATTCCCCCAAAAATAGCGATAACCATTAATTGATTTTTATTATTATTTGTAATTTCTATTAAAGTGAAAACTAATTTCTAATTTAATCATTCCCGAGATCTGAGTGTGTGTATACAGTAGCTTGGCACACCCAGCAATGGGTAATATGACTTGATGATAAATAAATAAATATATCATCACGGCATATCTCCCATTGCTGGGTGTGCCAATCTACTCTGTATACAGATGTCGGTAATAATGAAATATTCGTATCGTGCGGGCGCTGACCAGGCGTTACTTCACGGGCACTCAATGTTGGCGTGGAGAGTGTACCACAGGGTTCAATTTAGTGCCATTAAAATTCGTCATGATACATTTATTTATTTTATTTAATTCTGTTAAAATGAAAAATTATGTAAGTTAATAGAAAATTGTTCACTTGAACATATATTACAAATAATACCTAAAACAAATATTTTAACCTAATTTGACAGGTAAAACATCAAACATTTGATAATATATCTACTTCAATTCCCTAGTAATTGCTATTTTTTGTGATTTTCGATATTTATAAAACATGTAATATTATTTTATTGATTCAGTTGCAAAATATTAAGCTGTACAATTTTTATTTGAAGCATTTTTACCTAAAATAATTAGGGAAACAGGAAATTACGAAAATATTATTTTACATGTTAAAGTCCTAAGTTCCGGTATCGCAGTCAACATCGTGTATAAACAAAGTAAAATCATTAAACTCAATTAATATTTCACATTCAGTCGACAAGAAAATGAGTAAAAGTCGAATCATTTCAATAGTTTTAAATGACAAACTGTAGGCTTAGGTAGCATTAGGATTTGAATCCTATTGGTGGCTGCGCTAGAGCAGATGTGTCTTCCAAAATATTTGTTAATCCGAACTAAGCTTAAGTGAATAGTTTGAACAGTACTTAGCAGGACAATATTTGAAGAACTGTACTGTACAATCGAACAGTAAATTTGTTTGAGGTTCTATTGTAGTTACGTTAGTTTGTATTGGAAAACACGGTTTCGACTTTCTTAACCGTATTTAACGTTGCAGAAATTGAATTTGTTTAGTTTATTCTGTTACCTTTTGTAAACTTGGAGAGAACATCCGTAAGAGAATTAAAATGGTGATGAATGAAGAAGATATTCTTTGGTGATCACTTACCTATAAAAGAAAGAAACCATTATTAGAACAATTATATAGATAAGATAATAAAAAATGGTTCATGTTACAAGATATTTCTTTTAACTACAACAAAAAGTAATATCAAACTACATTCTTAATGGGGACTTACGATTTTAGAATTTTTGTTGCCATCTACGGAGATAGAATTTAAAACAGTATTTATATGTGTTGGATAATTTTGTGTTTCGGTACTACTTTTTTACCTCTCGCTAAGAGAGGTATTGCATTCATGCTAAAAATCGCATATCCAGATTTTATTGAATAAGCACGTTTTAAGGTCCCTACAATCCGATTTTAACATTTTTACGATGATGTCTGTGTGTGTGTGTGTGTGTGTGTGTGTGTGTGTGTGGATGTGTGTGTGTGGGAAGTTGGAAGGACGGTTACTCAAAAACTATAAGACTTAAAATTTGTTTAACAACGTATTTCCCAATCGGACATTCATGGGAAGATCTGAAAAGGTTTTGGTAATAATTGGACAACCGGAAGTAGAAGATTCTTGAAAAAAAATCTTCTAAATATTATTTTTTGAAAATTTTTCGTGGTAATATTAAAGAAAATTAAATTCTCTATCTGATACATTTAAATATTTTATTATATATTCCATAGATTTAGAGATAAAAGAAGTATAATATATAAAATAATCTGTTGTAATAAATTTGACAGCCAAAAGAATGCCATGAAAAATAGTTGCTAATTTAAATTATTTGTAACTGACAGATAAATGTCAGTGTCAGAAATAATGAGTAATGAATTAAAAATGTACTTGGAGAATCCCTTAGTTCTTGATCTGTGACTATTATGGAGATGACAAGTCTAGGTTGAAGGACTTAAATTTGTTTCAAACATTATGGGACAATGTACACCAGTACTGTAGACTAGAGTAACTTTGAATTGCGAAAAAGCTATCAAATTCTTCTCAAGTAAGTTGTAAATATTGACAAAATCGGAGTGCAATCTATCCGTCACTTTATTAAAGGGAATTAAGGTTATTTAGATATAACAAGTATGAAAAAATAAAATGTAAAAGAAGATATATAAGAATAGATGCACAATCCAGATATATACATTTTAGACCGCCCAAAATTAATGTTTTTACTAGAAGAATATGAAGAGAAAGTAAACAAAGTTGTTCGAATTGAAAATTGCTGTTACCAGCCTAATATTTATATATGGTAAACTCTACTTTGTAATTTATTGTAACATAATTTATGGTAAAATATCTTCATGTTGAGACATGCTATTATTGAATAATAAAGAAGTTTATACGTCATAGATTTATATGAATATATTATTTGTATTTATAAAAATAATCTTTGCTTTATGCATACAGCCAGGTAAAATATACGGCGAGAGGTTATGTGCTGGCCACATCAGATTTTTTTCATCAGCTAACAAATCATTGTTACAACAAAACTGATCACTCATACGTTTGTCAAACACTACGAAAAAATAAATCAGAGCAAATGTCAAATCGGATTAGGACGCTGAGAAGAGAGCAGAGGCCATGACAAAACTATCTCTCTCTTCGAGACTGCCGTCTTGTTCCAAAGACATGTAAGCCGTGTTCCTTCGGGCTGTGATTTTGTGAATCCTGATTAGTTTCGTGGTCCTTTTGAATCATGATTAGAAAATTATATCAAGAAAACAACTTGAATAATATAAACACCACATAGCGTCAAATCTCATATGCTGATCATTGCAAACTAACTTATTTTATAAATAATCTACTGTCAAGTGTTATAGTCAGGTTTCAAAATGGATCATATAGAAGTAAAAAAATATGTTTTTGATAAGGAATATGAAGTATTTTTACTTAAAACAAATCTTTTATGTAATATATTTTCTTTGTTTTTAAAAGTATGGTGGGTCATTACATGCTTTTATAGGAAAATCATTTCCTTTAATGCAACAAACCCCACACTGATAAATTTCTACACTCGAAAACCTATTGTTGTTACCTATTTTTAAATTTGCTCTAAAAGGAGTCCGTGTGATCAATCAAGAAGGATTATTCAGAAGGCATAGGGGAAGGTTGTCTAGTGACCACATAATAACGAAAAAATCTGTTATGGCCAGCACAATATCTTCCGTCAATCCTGTGTATAATGTATAAATTCCATACATAATTTTTCTTGCAAAAGATTCTAAATTTCCAGTAAAATTATTTCATAAAAAAACTATTCAAATTGCACTTGACACTGACATCTTCTTCTTTAACTTTTCCCATTCGTTAGGGGTCGCTATTTATGCGTATCGTTATCATTCAGTTCGTTTTCTCTCGTCTTCCGCAATACAGTCCTTCCATCTTATCTTTGGTCTTCCTCTGTTTCTTCAACATCCTATTACTAAACTATTCATTCTTGTTCCAATATAATTCTTCATTTCTCCTCATGACATTTTCAAACCAATGTAATCATATTTCGTGTATCTTTCTAGAAACTTGTAACACTAGAGTTATTTTCTTACCGTATCTTTCCATGTCTTCCCTAATATCTACTTCATCATCCTCATCTCTGCCACATTAATTTATTTTTATTGATACTGACATATGTCAATTTGAATTATATGAATATATTAGTTGTTTCCATGTTTCGCATAGCTGGCTGAATTATAAAATTTAATTTCTTTAAAATTCTTTAACTCTGTATCTATTGAATATGAAGTATAAAATGTAATCAAATCGTATAGAGAATAATATATTCTTTTAGTTATAATAACGTTAAATGTCAATAAATCAAATTTAACTGTTAAATCTTCAAATGAGGGTACTTCCGGTTCACCAATTATAACCAAAATCTAATCACTTGTTCTTCTGGATGTAAACTTGAGGAATACCAAAAAAATATTATTTTTGGAATCGTGGTATTGTAGTTATGGGATCCGGAACTTTTGTCACACACACCCACACACAGACACACACACACACACACACACACACACACACACACACACACACACACACACACACACATACATACAGACATCATCGTAAAAATGGTAAAATCGTATTATAGGGACCCTAAAACATGCTTATACACTAAAAACTCATTGAATTTTTTGACCAAAGACAATACCTTCCTTACCTAAAGGTGACGGAAGGTAAAAACATACTTATTCTTAAACATGATCACTTTCATCATTTAGATTGCGAATCATAGCCCGAAGGAACACGGCTGTAGTACTGGAGGTTAGAATGTGTGTTATGTTATGTTACATCAATTTCAAAAGTTCTCATTGCACGCCAATTTCAAACCTCTGTTCAGCAGGAAACCTCATAGTAAACAGCAAAATAATCCGTCGGCGACAACAAAGCAAGATTTATTTCATTGCATAAACGGTCAGTGCGCGCCATCTATTTCCTTCAATTTACGAAACGCTCGACATAATCACAACAAAAGTTTTCTCTTTGCCCCCGTCAACTGACCCTAATTCCCGCCACTGAAAACCCTGATACGTATGCTATACATTGCAGTCGCTAAACACACACAGCAAAAAACTGAATATATTTAACAGATTTGCTAGCTTAGTGCATAAATTTCTATACTGGCATTTTGTACCCATTGTATGTTTTGCCTTTAATACCGAAATATTCGTTGCCTGGACAATTTATCTTGATGCAGTCAAAATTTCGTGCGACAAGTTTACATTGCGCGTCAAAATTTTGTCACTTAAAAATATAATGTATCACAAATAATCATGAAATATAACATGACGATCAGTATACCGTTTCGCTTAAGAATGTATCTTTAATTTAAATAAGGAATAGTGATTCAGCAAGCCAATTCAAAATTTGAAGCTTAGCTTAAAGCTTGGAGAGACATTCCGGGCCTTATACTGCGTTAAGGTTGAAACTGCCATGGCTCCTTGGCTCTATATAACGAGTCACCCTGGCTATACCAAGTTTACATTTCAGAAGGCAAAGACCAATAAAGATACATGTTATTGTTCTTTTTTACTGAGAGCTAATAGGTCTTTGGCGTTTGTGAATGAAGGTGAAACGAATTTCTCCGACTAACAACATATATGTTAGTATATACAGGTTTTTTATTTATAATTATTTCCTAATTCTTTTTAAATATTTGTAAACTAGACTTATGGGCTCACAAATCATGGTATATGGCATGATGCTAGCGCTTCCGGTTTGATCAGAAATGACATTAACTTTCATATTTCAGCACTGGATATATTTTTATATATTTGGAATCTACGTAAAATTACGAATTCAACACTATGTTAAAATGCATTTTTATTGGAGAGATAAATTATAAAAATGTAAGAGAAAATGATACATAATTAACCTGTTAAGCTAAGTTGAGATAATATTAAGAATATTTAAGTTAATTGTTTAAATATTGTTATTTTCCATATTTTGTTACAAAAAAATTATCAATTTGTTAATACAACCTACCTGATATTGCTTACTAGGTTAATTATTCATAATTTTCTCTTATGTTTTTGTAATTTATTTCTTCAATAAAAATTCACTTGAATCATATCGTTGAATTAGTAATTTTACATAGAATCCAAATATATAAAAATATATTGGGTGTTCCATTTGAAATATGAAAATTAATGTCACTTCCGGTTAAATCGGAAGCGCTACCATCATGTCAAATACCATAATTTGCTATTTTGAGTGGCCCGTTTTTCAGTGACACTCTTTATACAGGATGGTTATGAACTAAATGTCATAAATTTAAGAGTAAGTAGTATGACATGTGTAGATTACAAAACAAAGATTTTTTTTAAAATTCAAAAAAAGAAAATTCGACTTTTCTTAAGGAAACTTTTTTTTACTGCTGTTTTAATATTTCATTAAAAATATGGTTATCAAAAATACATTCAAAATTAGTTGTATAAGATATTTATATTCTTAATAATTAAATTAGATAGCATTTATAACGAAAATAATTGTGTAATAGTTAAAATAATGCAAATCCGTTGCTAGTGGTCCAGTGGTACCAAAAATGTTAGTTTCATGAAAACTACCCTTAAATATGCGTATTTTTTAAAAATTCTTTCTGTTTCGTAATCTACACGTCATACTACTTATCCTTAAATTTATGACATTAAGTTCATAACCAGCCTGTATAAATTTAAAAGTGAAATAATAAAAATATAATAAAATATTAATATGCATTTGTTAAAGGAGACTTGAAATGAGATTCTAATCATTCTATAAATAAATGTGTATACTACTCGTATTTTGAAATATATAAATAAACTCTGTCGTTTCTATTTATGTAATGAAGTATGAAAATATAAATATAAACAAAACAAAATTGTTTTAGTTTATTTCAAATTTTAAATTTACTCTTGTTGACAATTTGTCAGTTTAATTAAACATTTTATGTAAAAATGTTTTTACCATTTTACATTAACCCAAAAATAAATTTAAACCAAAATATACTGAAATCAAACAAGCAACACAACAAACAGTTTATAAAGTAAACTAAAAACAAAATCCAAAAATGGATTGTTTTGTTCTAAAAAAGGAAGCAATATAATAAAAAATATGTGCAAAATGTGTGATTATTACATGACTAATTGATATTAATTAACCGAATTCTTGATTTCGCTTTTCATGATAAAATAAAGGGTTAATTTTTTTGTCATTAATCATATTTCATTTTGAAATTAAGTCCTATTCAAAGAGTAAATATTTCCAAAAAAGCCAAAATAATTACTCCAATTTGTATTAAAAATATAGTTCATAAAATAATATCAAATTGCGCGTAAAATTAATAAATATTGGAACGATAAAACTGCCACACACACATGTTTCTAAAATTTATATCGAAACTGAAAATAATGCAGGTATATTAATTATAACAATGCATGATTTGAACGCTTTACTAATTAGTGTACGTGTTATGTTTAACTGATTTATAATGTCAATACAATAAAGCAAATGTGTATAATACAAAATTTAATTAATGAAAACAGTCGTGCGGATACTGTACATGACAATAAGAGAACTGTAAAAAATTACATTTCAACAATTTTAGTTCAGATATTCTGAAAACGTTTTCAGTATGAATCACTTTACAGCTGAATCATTTGGGGTATAAAAGACACAAGTGTCGGTTTTATAAAAAAAATTAATCTTGACTTAATATTTACTCGCATAGTAAAATAATGAAAAGAAAAAATGCAACGCGTTTTTTAACAGCATTGATTTAAATGTCATATGAACAGAGAAACTGATTCGATTTTATTCATGTCTATAAATTTACTTTACAACTAAATTTTAAGTGAAGATTAAATTTATTTATAAAACCAGCCCTTAGGCATACATTTTTACCTCTCGCTAAGAGAGGTATTGCATTCATGCTAAAAATCGCATATCCAGATTTTATTGAATAGCACGTTTTAAGGTCTCTACAATCCGATTTTAACATTTTTACGATGATGTCTGTGTGTGTGTGTGTGTGTGTGTGGATGTGTGTGTGTGTGTGTGTGTGTGTGGGATGTTGGAAGGACGGTTACTCAAAAACTATAAGACTTAAAATTTGTTTAACAACGTATTTCCCAATCGGACATTCATGGGAAGATCTGAAAAGGTTTTGGTAATAATTGGACAACCGGAAGTAGAAGATTCTTGAAAAAAAATCTTCTAAATATTATTTTTTGAAAATTTTTCGTGGTAATATTAAAGAAAATTAAATTCTCTATCTGATACATTTAAATATTTTATTATATATTCCATAGATTTAGAGATAAAAGAAGTATAATATATAAAATAATCTGTTGTAATAAATTTGACAGCCGAAAGAATGCCATGAAAAATAGTTGATAATTTAAATTATTTGTAACTGACAGATAAATGTCAGTGTCAGAAATAATGAGTAATGAATTAAAAATGTACTTGGAGAATCCCTTAGTTCTTGATCTGTGACTATTATGGAGATGACAAGTCTAGGTTGAAGGACTTAAATTTGTTTCAAACATTATGGGACAATGTACACCAGTACTGTAGACTAGAGTAACTTTGAATTGCGAAAAAGCTATCAAATTCTTCTCAGGTAAGTTGTAAATATTGACAAAATCGGAGTGCAATCTATCCGTCACTTTATTAAAGGGAATTAAGGTTATTTAGATATAACAAGTATGAAAAAATAAAATGTAAAAGAAGATATATAAGAATAGATGCACAATCCAGATATATACATTTTAGACCGCCCAAAATTAATGTTTTTACTAGAAGAATATGAAGAGAAAGTAAACAAAGTTGTTCGAATTGAAAATTGCTGTTACCAGCCTAATATTTATATATGGTAAACTCTACTTTGTAATTTATTGTAACATAATTTATGGTAAAATATCTTCATGTTGAGACATGCTATTATTGAATAATAAAGAAGTTTATACGTCATAGATTTATATGAATATATTATTTGTATTTATAAAAATAATCTTTGCTTTATGCATACAGCCAGGTAAAATATACGGCGAGAGGTTATGTGCTGGCCACATCAGATTTTTTTACGCAGTAGAACATGTTTTGTATACATGTTATTAAAGTAGAAAAAGTATTTCAATATACGTACATATTGTAGCGCACGTCCGACGTGATGACGTAATCCTTGACATGGTAAACACACCCGTCTAGACATGCATAATTACATCCTGTGGGCTGATTCTTTGTATTCGATGTTATTGTCGCGTCTGAAAGTTCCAGAAGGACATCGCGCTATATAAACCCGTCGCCAAAACCAGCCAACACATTCTGTTATATAGAAACAACCAGCAATGAACAATTGGTGATATAAATAAGTAATCTACGAGTTGTGAACATAAATAAATGTAGTTATATAAATATAGTGAAATAAATATTGTTTAAGTATTTAATAATATTCTTAGTCTTAAATTAGTGTTTATAATTGTAATCATAGTGTTAGTTATTTTTATTATCTTTTAATTATTTATCCAAATTATTTATCGTTTAATAAACCTTCATTTTAATTAATAGTATGTATTTCTCTGATTTTTACACTTCGCCCATTTAAATAAACGTTACAATATATATATTTTGTAAACAAAATAAACATGTTCTAATGTTCTATATCACAATTATTTGTTTGAATGTTGTTGAATTCAAACTATTTCAATTAGAATTTTAAATAAACAAATGCAAAGAATATATTTTACTGGTCTGAACTAGTTAAATATATGTATAAACGAAATTTATAATAACACAACAAATGTTATTATCATTCATCAATTACATTGATATTTTCTTCATATTTTTGTGCTTAACTAATTACTCATAGATTTTTTTGCTGAATATGCTTAAAAGTATACAAATTTATTTTATTTGAAGGTAAAAGTATTTCTATGACCAAAACTCCCTCTCTCAAACATAGATAAACTAGATGATATCCTATCCCTATCATCGCAACAATCTGCATCCTAGTTGGGGTAGGTATTCCACGGTATTCCAGACATTGTTCCCTCCACCCCTAGTAGGTTTGGCAGGCCACCAAAGCTGGTAGTGACTCGTGCCTGGCCTCAGGTCACAGCGCGTGCGCGCACCTGTCCGAGGGTGCGGGGTCACCAGCCCAACGTCGCGCTCCGAAGGGCAGGGGCGAAGGACGCCAAGGGATGTGACTTGTGATGTCGCGTGCGAGGTTAAACAGTGGACGCCAAACGGCGGTTAGGGGATGGGAATGGAAAGAGGAGGGATAAATGATATAGATGTGTTATATAGGTGAATGTTTATGGATGCTGGAACATATGGTCACTGTATTACGGTTTAGGGAATATGAATTCGAATCCAGGAAAGTATAAACTGGTATACTCAAATCGGACAAGCAACGAATGCATGATGTCAGTCGATGCAAAAAAACTTACTGCATTAAATTCCTAATATTAAAAAATTAAATTAGATTTCAGAAAATTTTAAATACGAAAAAAAAAATATCATCACGGCATATTACGCATTGGGTGTGCCAATTTGCTTTATACGCAGATACGGCGATGACGTGACAGCATTATGTTTTGAGGGTATATTTTACAAAAATTAGCTATTATTGCAATATTTATTAATAGCAAGGGTTACCTCTATATTTTAAAAGCAAATTTAAAGCAAATTGCTCAAAAATGTGGATTAGGAAACAATTTTAATTTCATGCATGTGTACGTTCCGACAAATAATTTGCGTCTTGTAACTAAATGGCTATTTATATATAATATCAAAAATAATCCCAATCATTTCCCACAGTAAACGGACTTAAATCCGATTGAGCAAATACGGAATATTCTTGTAAGAAACAAAGATATACACCATTAAAACCAAAGAAGAATTCAGCAATAAATTTCAAATTTGGTGACTAAAAATTTGGGATATTCATTGGCTATTATAGTAAAAATGATTAGGCAGAAGGTGCACGTCATCAACCTGAAAAAACCTTATAAAATTAAATATAACTTGTAAAAATTATTGAGTGTAATTTATTTTTAAAAAAATAAAAAAATACTATTATTCAGAAACATATATTAATGAATTTATACTTTTAAGTCAATCCTTTTCCTTTTACGGAATATAAAATTATTTGACATTACATGGTCTTTCTCAGTAATGCCAACGTATGGCACGAAAATCAACTACAATTATTTCAAAATAATTTTATATTTCGTAAAAGGAATAACAGAAATAATTGTAAAGGTCATTTAATATACGTTACTTAATACAAATATATTTTTTCTACGTTTTTTAAAAATAAATAAGGTTTTTTTCAGGTTAATGACGTGCGTTTTCTGCCTATTCATTTTTACCATAAATGTTGAAAATATTAGAAATACATTCAGTACTTGCCCCATAAAATAAATAAAGTAACTACATATGTTATGTGTCTATTTTTTATCTTCCGTCACCTTTAATTAAACAAGGTATTGTCCTTGGTAAAAAAAATGATGATGAGTATGTAATGAATAAGCACGTTCCTAATACGATTTTATCATTTTTACGATAATGTCTGTATGTATGTGTGTGTGTGTGTGTCTGTTTGTGTATCTCCTTCGATAACTGTAATAGTACAATTCAAAAAAATATAATTCTTTCATATTCCTCTTTTGTACGTCTATATAAAGAGTTGATTAGATTTTGGTTCTCTTCCCTACAACAATGTGCAGAGGTGATTAGATTTTGGTTATAATTGGTCAACCAGAAGTTCCCTAATTTGAAGGTTTTAACAATATTCTTAAAAGAACGCTGTTAAATATTTTTTTTTTAGATTTTATAATGTAATAAATATTAAAGTATATTTTATTCTCTGTACGATTTGATTGCATTTTATACTTCATATTAAATAGATATAGAGTTAAAAAATTATAAAAAAGGTCACCTATGGTAACCATGGAAACAGCTACTACATTAAGAAAATTCTGATTGAAAGATGTCAATGCCATGTGCAATTGACATAGTATGTTTGTGTTATAATATTACTGGAGCATTTTTGCTAGAAATTTTATGTATGGAATTTGTACAAAATACATAGAACTGACGGAAGGTAATGTACTGGCGGGCACATTTTTTATCACAATACACTATAGGTACACATCCACACTTTTACTAGGCTGGTGCTTCAGATTCTGCAAATTTATTTAAGATGAAATTACTCACAATTTAATTAATAATTTCAATGAAATATAAAGTAAATATTTGCGAATTTCTAAATTCACATTTTAAGAGTTACCCTTCGTTTCGACGTATCAAAATATCCTATACAAACATTCAGTATTTTATGAGTATATATCCTACCTAACCTATTATTATGATAATTTTAAATAATGTTTTAGAGCTACATAAAGTTAAACGTTGTTTAAATGCCAGAACTTGTTAAATAAACTATATAATTTGCGCAATAAAAGCTAGTTACTACTTTCCAAGCAGGTAATTAATGTAACTTGAAAGTAATTAATTGCTTGAAGAAAGAATTTTGAACAAACGTGTAATTCAACAACTTGTTAATTTGTTTGCACCTGTAAACTAAACTCTTAAATTAGTGGTTGAAAATTCAGGTTCAGTCAACTATAGAATTAAGCCAGTTTTTTGTCCTTATTAGTGTGCAGTTTGATTTAAATATTATACAGAAATTATAATTTGACAGCTAAATTACGAATAGTAAAGAGAATACAAGTCGCACAAAACTTTGCAAGCGTGTTGGAATATGGAGTTTTCAAAAATAAATGTACCACAACAATAGTTTTAATAAATTTTACACATACTACCTATTATCAGTATTATCTATAGATACGTTTAACTTCGAAATGAAGCACGTGCAATACGAACAGCTAAAGATAATTTATAGCCTTTATTATTTAGGGCCATTTTCATAATCAGGCTCACTTTAAATTACTTTAAGATTTTATCTTTAATTTGAAGTAATGCAACTGCTCGCTAAAGTACTAAAGTTAAATTATGAACACGAACAAGACTTTAATTTTATTTTAAATAATACATCATGTTTATTATGCAAACGGCCTTTAATACTTTAAATTTCGACATGTCTAAAAATAAAAAGAAATATAGTAATTCCTATATACAAAAGACAATTAAAATAACAGAAGTCGTTGTTTTTTTTTAGAAATTTAGCAAAGAAATATGGACCCTGTTACTTAATATAAAAAGGTTACTATTGTGTTTTTAAAAATTCATATGGGGTTTTGTTTTCTATCCTTCTGAAATATGTTTGCTCTTTTCCTTTTATTAATTCTTTTTGTCCCTTTATGTATATTGTACTGTGCGGTTAAATTTAATCCCTATTTACTATTTTGTAGAAACCATCATATTAATAATTTAATAGTAAATAATACAATAAAGAACATTATTACGATACTTGTGAAACTATTCTAATATTTAAAAAAATCTGATGTGGCCAGCACAATACCTACCGTCAATCCTGTGTATTATGTACAATACATAAATTTTCTTGCAAAAGATTATAAATTTTTGGTATTATGTGATTCCCTTTCTCGGCAACTGAATTCCATACTCCTGATAACAAACAAACCACATGAAATAAGAAAATTATGAAATTTTGATTGAAAAATTATAACACTTGTCAGTTATGGACATAATTAATTGCTGTCATTTTGACACGGGTCAAAGTCATGTTACTGCACGCGCCCCATACATAAATTTTCTTGCAAATGATCCTATATTTCCAGTAAAGTTATTTCATTAACAAACTATGCAAATTGCACTTGACACTGACATCTTCTTCTTCTTCTTTAGTTTTTCCCATTCGTTAGGGGGTCGCTATTTTTTATTTTCTTCTTCCACTCATTTTTGTTTTGCGTGTCGTCCTCATTCAGTTCCTTTTCTCTCAAGTCTTCTACAATACATTCTTTTCATCTTATATTTGGTCTTCCTATGTTTCTTCCACCTTCTATTAATATATTCATCTCTCCTCATGACATGTTCAAACCAATATGTAATCGTCTCTCTTATATCTAGAAACTTCTAACACTAGAGTTACTTCCCTTATTCTTTCATTGATTTCATTTTATTGATACTGACATCTGTCAATTTGAATTACCTGAATATATTAGCAGTTTCCATGGTTAAGTTAGCATAGCTGGCTGAATTATGAAATTTATATAAAATTTATTATCGTTATTCTTCTTTAACTCTATATCTGTTGAATATCAAATATAAAATGCAATCAAATCGTATAGACAATAATATATTCTTTAAGTTATAAAAACATTTAACTGATTTTTTCAAGAAAAACTGTTAAAATCTTCAAATGAGGGTACTTCCGGTTGACCAATTATAACCAAAATCTAAACAGGTCTGCATATGGTTGTAAGGAAGAGGAATACGCAAGAATTGTAATTTTTGGAATTCTAGTATTGGAGATATCGTGCCCGAAAGCGCGGTCACACACACACACATACACACACACACACACACACACATACACACACACACGTACACACGAACACACACAAACACATACAGACATCATCATAAAAATAGTAAAATCGTATTGTAAAGACCCTAAAACGTGCTTATTCAATGAAAACTCACCACCGAATTTTTTGACCAAAGACAATATCTTCCTTACCTAGAGGTGACGGAAGGTAAAAAACTATACTTGACACGTTTCACAAAATTTCAATTTCTGAATCTACCTCTCGGGGTGGTACAATAAATAATAATAATAATAAATGTATTATTATTTATTGCTGGCTAAGCCTTACGGCGTTTTTGATAGATGGCTCTGCATGTGGTTAGTTACACCTTCAGGCATATCTTGGGATAATTTTATCATTCATTCACTCAACCTAGTCAGTGCCTCCTATAGAGTAGAAACTTCAGTGCACTAAACTGATGAGCTCCAATAAGAGCGAAATACGTCTGTGGTTCTGGTTAAGTGGGCCAGTCTCTGATAAATGCCCGAGAGGTTCCTTCCAGTTCTTACAACCTCTCAACCAATAAATTTGGAATGCTGAATATTTTCAAAATAAAATTTATTATTGCTTTTACTTTTATATATTTTTCTTGTCAAAAACTAAAGAAAATGCTCTTTAGTTAATTCGATATTTTTAATAATAAATTGATTAAAGTTCTAACTTTCGAAATGTAATTTGAAATAACAGATAAATAACTGTTTAAAATGATAGTATAAATTTTGTTTTCCAAGGCCTACCTACTTTATCAGAGAATAAATAATGAGGTGATACACGATTATTTTCTTTGCTTTAATCGAAATAATAAGGATTTTTTTTTTTTGATTTTCTTTCATATTATTCTTTATTCATGAGCAAATTGTATCTGAAATACAATATTTAAATTACTGCTTTTTCTGTCGCCTGATGACGTCAGAAAACTATTCATAAATTTGAGAGTGGTTTATGCCGCCGATAAAATTTAAAAGAGTGACAGCTGTCAATTATACACTAGCTACTAGTTCTATCCATATTACTGATTTTTATATATTATAAAAACTTAAACATGGTTGCAGAAACGAGTTTTGTGTTACTGTACCCAAATAGAAGTAATAATAGTAAAACTAGTTTTAGTAGTGCCTCAAAACAAAGAAAGAAGAATGAAATGGTTATCTCAAGTAAATATAAAACCGCCTACAAAATTAAAGTTTCATTCTGTTAAGATCATTTTGCTGTGAGCAAAAATATTTTTATAATTAAATAAGATATATTAAATATTTTTCAATTTTTATCTTTCTAGTTCAGTTACTGGCTAGTATTTCTTGGACGTCACTGGCCGTGTAATTTGACGCCAATTTAAGCATGGTATACTTTTAAATTGCTACTTTGTTTATTATATAGAGAAATTTGAACAGAAAATCATATTTATTGATACTATAAACGGTACTTTTTCGAATTTCAGAATAAAAAAGATATGTATATTACATCCGAGGTGAGATATATTTCATTACAGCCGAGGGCTTATTCCAGAGAGGCGAAGCCTTGAAGTGAGATAGCGCGAGACTGTAATGAAACTCCCACCTAGGTATGTATATTCACAGTAATTCTCTTTTTAAATCAATAATTTTCAGAATAATTCATTGAGTTATAACCTTTAATTTTATTAATATTTTTTGACAGCTCTATTAAAATTTGTTTATTATAGGATAGGAATCTATAAGAACGTTGCTAGGCTACCCCTATATAAACATTTTCAACCGGTGGTATGAAAGTGAAATCTATTGTTTCCCACCTAAGAGTCATTGTCATTGCAGTTAGGAATGACGTATTTCCCAACCTCTAAAAGGTTAGGAATCTACGTATTACTATCATGATTGTTAATAAAAAAAAAATACAACACCTCATTGTAGTGTGACTCTCATATGAATAACAGCAAAACAACATGCGTATGGATCAAATAATAATAATTATTGAACGCTTGATATTTAGCAGTACATATTATTAAAAAATCTGATGTGGACACCACACGACTTCCTTGTACGATTATTAAACTATACGTATTTTTTTAATAAATAAATTATAAAATATTAATTTTAACTTCAAACCAGTAAGATATATAGCGACCATAATCTAACCCGGTTCTTTTTAAAGAGAGTTTTGATTACAACAAAGAAATATTTGATTACAACAAAAAATATGACTAATTTCACAATAAAAATATAATATTTGTTATTGTACGAATCATAAAATTGCACGTATTTAACGTAATTTGACATGAACATTTTTTTAATTTTTTTGTCCTAATCCATAGCAAGCTTTATTACAAAAACAAAAAAGTATGTAATTTTTAAATTTACATATCTCGCTTATACAAAGGGCTAATTTAATAATACTTGATGTGCTAGACGCAGTAATTAATTCTTTAAAACTTTTATTTGAAGCATTAATTTCTAAAATCAAAATAAAATCATTTTATTCAAGAAAAACTGTTAACAACTTCAAGTAATGTACCACTTCCGGTTAGCCTATTTTAACCAAAATCTATTATGTTATTTCGATTGACATAAAAGTCGTATATACCAAATTTGAAAAGTTTTGGATTATATTTTAAAACAGTTTTTCATTAAAATCTATTATAGTCTTCATGTAAAGTGCCACTTCTGGAAATTGTATAATAACCAAAAAGGGAGGTGCACAACTAGATGTTATAGGAGTCCTAAATACAAAATTTCATCTTTCTACGGCTTACCGTTTTTGAGTTATGCGAGATACGTACGTACGGACGTACGTACAGACGTCACGACGAAATTAGTCAAAATGGATTCAGGGATGATCAAAATGGATATTTCCGCTGAAATCTGAAAACCGAAATTTTTCGCGATTATAATACTTCCTTTACTTACGTACAAGGAAGTAAAAAAAAAATGAAAGGAGAATCCAAAAACAGCGAAGCACGTTCCAACTTTTCAGCTACAGTCTCAGCTACAACTTTGGCTACAAATTGTCCATTACGATGATACATTCCCTTATATTTTACACACATTACCTGAATATTTAATAACGAAACTTGGTCGTTTTTAGAGTGGTAGCGTTACTCGTCCGCGTACTACGAAACATAATTCATACGCTAACCTCTTTCCATTGTTCGTTTGTCTATTATATGGCGGCCATTGTACTGAAAAACGGCTGGGGATTAATGGGCACTATACAGAAAAAAGCATAAGCCTATAGGGAGTCGGATAGAATCACGCCGCCTCCTAATTGTTATCCGAGATCCCCGCGAAAAGTGCATTGTTAGTTTAACCTATGTTGCCCGTCACTCTGTTATATATCAAATTTACCAAGCTCAAGCTGTCTCGCTCCGGGCACGTGCGCTTATGAGAATTTTTGACGCACTATAAATTATAGACTACTATTATTTTATTACTGAATGAAATTCACTGTTTTAAAACAGGCTTATTTTCACTTCGCTTCTCACATGTGTGATAATGGATAACGCTGCTCGATTTTTTCCGGCGTTTTATAAAAGCTGCAAAAACAAAATAAAATTTTATTTCATTTCATTGTAATTTTTTTTTCAATTCTAAATCCCATTATGAAGAATAAATACGCTTTGTTTTTGGGTCACGGGCACACAGTACGTAACAAGCTATTCCAGTTGAATCGAATTAAGGGAAATTAGTAAAAAAGCAAAGTATTTATACGCGTAATAATGAATATTAATAAAGAAATAAAATGATATATCCTAAATGAGCATGTTATCTATATTGTTAAGAAGGCGTATAGAATACTTGGATTCATCTTTCGTGTTGCCAAATCTTATGTACAAAAAGAGTCACTAATACTGCTTTATAACACACTGGTTCGTCCAATTGTTGAATACGCCTCTCAAGTCTGGAATCCCTTGTACAATAAAAACATTGTTTTTCTGGAGTCTATTCAAAAGAAATTTATATCATTGTTAAAATACAAATTTTCATACATAAACTTGTCTTACAATGAATCTTTGGTAGAATTTAATTTGAAGACTCTTGAACAAAGGAGATCCCATGCTGATATGCTTTTTCTATACAAACTTTTCAATAACAACATAGATAACCACGGTATTATAGGTTATGTTTATATTCATGCGCCAGCTGTACACACGAGAAACAAGAACTTATTTTACATACGAAAATGGTATAAAAATAACTTTAAGAATGCGCCAATCAATAGGGTAATGTCTCATTACAATAATTGATATAAAAATATAGATTTATTTAATTTGACTTTACCTCAATTTAAGCGCGCACTTAATCAAGTATAGGCAGTATAAAATTTGTTATTTGTTTTATTTGTATATTGTAATTTGTGTTGTATGTATAATATTATTCTTATTGTAATATATTGTCGTGGAAGCCTTTAATTGGGTAACTGTAGGCTTCCCAAACACCAAATAAATAAATAAATAAATAAATAATTAAAATATTTGGGAAAAAAGGTGATATACAATAGTATTTGTAAATTGTTATACCATTAGATCCTAAACAAAACAAACACTTTTGCTTGTTAAATTGTACCAATTCGAATTAATGCAGATACTATCGCAATTTTATATTTATTACAAACATAATTTTCATTACATTTTTACCTCTAGCTAAGAGAAGTATTGGAATCATGCTAAAAATCGCATATCCTGATTTTAGCGAAGAAGCACGTTTTAAGGTCCCTAGAATCCGATAACATTTTTACGATGATATGTGTGTGTATGTGTGTGTGAGGTTGTTGTATGTACGATTTCTCAAATTATATAAGACTGACCTATGTAACTACGGATCCCTCAATCTTACAGTAATGGGAAGAGTTGAATAGATTCTGGTAACAATTGGACAAACGGAAGTAGTAGTATTTTAACAAAAATCTTCTAAATATTTTTTTTTTTGAAAATTTATGTTATTACAAATATTCAAAAACAAAATTCTCTATCCGACACATTTAAAACAAAAATTATTATACCTTCTATAGATTTAAAGATATAAATATATAATCTATAAAATAATTTGTTGTAGTAAATCTCACAGCCCAAACCATCTCCATGGTAACTACTTGAGAAATTAAAATGTCTGTAATTGACAGATAAATGTTACTAATGTCAGTGTCAAAAATTCAGAGATAGTACTGATGCTTTTTCTGAGAACGATATTTAATATTTCTTATTGTATTATTAATTATATATTTAAAATTATAGGTATATTACATGAACCCTTCAGAAATACTGCCAATCCCGTTAATGAATTGGAAAAACCTCGAACATTTAGAAGAAATGGAGAAAACTTGCTCATAGAATGAATTTAAAATTATAGAAAATACGTAAATATAAAGATTAGGTGTAATTAGAATTTTTTGTGTGTACAAGAAATGTTAAATACAATGGAAAGGGTGCGAGTGGTATTGTAACAGCCACAACAGATTTTTTTTAGAAGGGATATAATTTTTTTTATAACAGCCCTATTAAGCTCATTCTAACATCAGTAATGTCCGTTTGCACCATTACTAGTTAAGTTGCACTTATTTATAAGTAGAGCTTATAGTAATTTTTTTCTTAAGTGGAACTCGTGCAAAGATACTACTATTATGAGTGTTACTTATTTTTAAGCGCTACTTGCTTAAGTGTAACTTACACAGTTGAACGGTGCAAACGGACATTAATATAACCTAAATGTAAACTATTATTTATATGAAGTTCCCTATTGTACAAAATTATAAATTTTTATTTCTTCGTTCTCAATTATTGAAAATTTATAATTGGATCGACAAAAAATGAATATTGACGAGCAAAACAAAATTCAATTTCCTCCAATCAGAGTATTATAAGTGAAAACAACAGAGGCTCCGAAGCGGCTAATTCTTGTAATAGAAGTGACCTGTGCAGATTGGACCGAAAGTAAACAAAACCCAGAGGATTCATGTAGTAACAAGAAACAAAAGATGATTGCAAGCATAAATTTTCATTGTTCGTCCACATACATCACCTATGTTTGCATACTGCCAGTGAGAATTAATTACAGATAGCCACTACAGGCATCACGCGTGTTTGCGTAGGCGCGATTCAACACAGGAAGAAAGAATCGATACAGAAATAAATTGATAAATAATTGTGTATACATAGGAATCAATAGGAATGCGTGACAAAACATACAGAAACCCCTTAAGACTGAAAATCGACATTATTCCCTAACTTTTGTTTTTCTAGTAGTCATTATCTATAACTTAGCCATGCTACTACGATATACTTTGATTCATCTTACGAATGAAGCAAACAGTGCTGTCATCTATGGCCAGTTAACAATTCTATATAAAAATATGATGTGACCAACACAATAACCCCGACATTGAATTTTTATTAATTTAAATATATATATGGGGTCTCGTGGCCGCGTGCCTGAGTGTCTGGTCGCAAATCTATTCAATCCCTACCAACACCAAATATTTCAAATTGTAAATGGCACAAAATTGACGGCTGTGATGCACTCACCACGGCAGAAATGATTACCCGTAAGGTGACGCTTAGTAAACGCCCGCACGATACAAATATGTCATCGTCATTACCGAAATCTGTGTATAAAGCAGATTAGCACACCCAGCATTGTGTAATATGCCGTGATGATATATATATATATATATATATATATATATATATATATATATATATATATATATATATATATAAATATATATATATATATATATATATATATATATATATATATATATACAAATCTGTATTTACTAATGCTGAAAACTATGTATAATAACTTCCTTTTCATATAACTATTAAAATTTTCTTTTTAAAATGTTACTATTATTAATTTGAAATGATTTTTTTTTGACAATGGCATTTATCTATCAAAAGATAGTAAAAATAAGTAATACTATGATTAAATAATTATAAAGACTAAGAATATTATTAAATGCTTAAACACTAAGATTATTTATTTAAACAATATTTATATCACTATATTTATTTATATAACTACATTTATTTATGTTCACCACTCGTAGACTGTTTATTTATATCACCCACTGATCATTGCTCGTTGCTTCTTATATAACGACTGTCTTTCGCTGGCTTTGGCGACGGGTTTATATAGCGCGATGTCCTCGAACTTTCCGACGCCACAATGACATTGAATACAGAGGATCAGTCCACCGGTTGTAATTAAACCAGTCTCGATGCGTAAGAGTTTTCCCCCGCCGGGGATATTCTACCAGTGGCGGCGCTTAATACTCTAAGTCAGGGGCGCACGTTACAATAATAATTATGTCCGTAGAAAAAATACGTTATATTCTTACACGATTTAAATTTGCTGCCAAATATCATAGATAGTCAGTAGCTTAGTCTGTAAGCATTCATTGAAAATACTATTTTATAAATGTCGATCTTGTAGCTTGTCGGTTCAGTATTATGGTTTGTCGATGTAGCGATCAATACCAGAATGACCAATGGCTACACGAGAAGAGTAAACAATCTTCCGTGTTCTGTTTTCGCCTTTTTCCGGCTTACAGCCAGGGTATTACTTCAAATTTATAGAGGGATTCGCTTATCTTTGCTTTCATAAAACTGTTTATCAAATGTTTACTGTTGTTATAGCTAGTAATTCTTATCTAAATAGACACACGAGTTAATGTTTTGCATTGTTTCGCGGATTGGAAGATACTGTTATTAGACTGTTACAAATTTTATGTTTATACGGAGTAATTTTATCAAGAGAGTATAAATTATTTTATTTAATAATAAAAGTACACACTAAGTATTATATTTCTATTGTAACATGATACAAGCATTATTATAACCCACAAACACAAATACACTCGTTTTCCTCAACATCTTAAAGAAAAAAACAAAATTCTAATTTTTATACATCTCCCGCTGATTCCAAATTTTCAAGCCGCAGATCGTTGTCTCTTTTCGTTCTCGAAATATTTACAAATAAAACTTTACCTCTTTTTGGGCCAAAACCAAAATATTGAGTGGAGATGCAAGTGTGGTTACTGCGCCATTCGATTCTGGGATAAAATTATATAACATTTCACTGATCTGCCCAATTGATTCAGTTTACACAGCAAAAAAAGTCTGTTGTGGCCAGCACAATACCTCTCGCCACTTTTTGGTTACTTAAATATAATTCGCGAGCAGTCATGTGACATTGCTAGCCTTGACAAGCAATACGGGCGCCCGTGTCAGAAAGACAATTAGTAATTATGTACATAGATCTCAAATGTCAGAATTTTTCATTAAAAATTTCAAGATTTTCTAAATTCCTGTAGTTAATTTGTCATCAGGAGTGTGGAATTTACTTGTCGAGGAAAATAAACCACATGGACTTGGAAAATCACTAAATTTAGAATGTAAAATAATGATATTTGACATCTATGTGCAAAATTATTAGCTATCATTCTGACACGGACCCCCATATCTGCTTGTCAAGGCCAACAATGTGACATGACTGCTGGCGCCCTATTGTATTTAACATTTCTTGTATACCTACACCAAAAATTCTACTTACATCTATTCTTTATATTTAGATTTTTAATTTTAAATTCATTCTATGAAGAAATTTTGTCCTATTCTACTTTTTCGAAATGTTTCTAATTCATTGTCGGAATTGACAGTATTTCTGAAGGATATGCGTAATATACCTATAATATTAAATATTTAACTATTAATACAATAAGAAATAATATATGTATGTACTACCCAGAAAAAGTCTTCAGTAATGTCTCCGGATTTCTGACAGAGACATTTATCTCTCAGTTACAAACACTTTCAATTTTCAATTATTTGCCACGGCATTCTTTCGGCTGTAAAATTTATTACAACAGATTATTTTATATATTATATTTCTTTTACCTCTAAATCTATAGAATGTATAATAAAGTATTTAAATGTATCAGATAGAGAATTGAATTTTCTTTAATACTACCACGAAAAATTTTTCAAAAATTAATATTTAGATTTTTTTTCAAGAATCTGCTACTTCTGGTTGTCCAATTGTTACCAAAACCTTCTTCCCATTAATGTCCGATTGGGAAATACGTAGTTAAAAAAATATTAAGTCGTATGGTTTTTGAGTAATCACACACATACACACACACACACATACACACACATACACACACATACACACACACATACACACACATACACATACAAACACACACAGACATCAACGTAAAAATGTTAAAATCGGATTATAGGGACCTTAAAACATGCTTATTCATTAAAATCTGGATATGCGATTTTTAGCATGAATCCAACACATCTCTTAGCGAAAGATAACAACAGAAATCACTGAACACTTAATCGTGGCGCTCTAAATTAAATTGCTCCGCATACTTTGCTAAAGATCCGTAAGAGTTAATTAAATATACGTAATTAATATTGCCTTGGAACATACTAAAAATAAACTAAGATAATAATTTTAACATTATTTTTTTTTACTATAAAGTATGGTTAAAATAGCTTCTTACAGGAATTAATGAGCTAAAAATGAATAGATAGTGTCTCCGTTATCTGTCGAAATTTTATGAGACATTAAAAAGTTATCATTTCATAAATCCTAACTTTTATGCCGGCTGTAGATGAGTTACACTTGAAACAACTGTACCACAAACTACTGTAGGCATCTGCCACCAAAAATCGATCTGATTTCATTGCGAGTTTTTGTTGAATCTACAAAAAATGTCGAATTTCTCTGCTTTGTTTCTATATGCCACCAGGGAAATAATACAAAATATAAAATCCTCTTAATATCAAATAAGAAACCAAATGTCATTTTTGTAATACAATAAAATGCAAAGTTCAGATTCAAATCGTATTGTCTGAGGAAATCCGCAAAATACAATCTTGCATTTTATAATACAGAACGAATAAATAAATACGAGCTCAGACAAACAAATTATAAAACCTACGCAAATACGGATAAATTTCTACAAATTTCTTTCAACATTCGACTAGTATAAAATACATATTATAGACTTACAAACACTGAATGTTATTCCGCTATTTAATATTATTATTAATGAAAACAACTTCTATTGTATTGTATCCATAAGCCCTGCACATTCTTCTGTAGTTCCACAAATCTTACTGTACACACTGGATTTATACAAAGTTGTTTATCATTGTGCCAAAAGTAAAGGGTTTAAAGTTTAAACTCTGTTCGCCGAATATATGTCAACGAACACGCGCTGATCACGTGAATATTCCTTACCAGGCCCGGCCTTCGTTCATTGCTACGTTCAAACGAGAGCGGTTAGCGTAAAGCTTTAGAAATAAGTAAATCAATTGATATACGTTGAAACATTTACAAATAAATATAAATTTAGGAGAATTGACAGTTTCAAAATAATTTATATTTACTCAAACAAAGGAGTATAAAACAACATAAATATGTATATAAAGTGTTAATAAAAGACAAACTGTTTTATTACTATTTTGATTTAAAAAATTCTTTAGAGAAATTCTGTGAATACTCCTAAACTCTAAGCTGGTACCACAAGCCTTGTTTTAACTAAAACGATGTTTTAAGAAATTCATTATTTAATATTAATAATAAATAATATTAAATTCATCAAAATATGAGTTTAAAGCAGAACATAGCTTATAATCAAACAAATATTTTTTAAAAAATCGCAAGATTGAAATTAAATATTGAAATTTGTATGTGACATTTCTTAAAACAGCGTTTTAGTTAAAACCAGGCTTGTGGTACCTTCCTAAAAGTACTACGATTTTCATATTTTTTTTTTTACAGATGTCTATAAATCGGAAAAATTATGCTAAATTTTGTATTAGAATCAAAAATGTTAAACTAAACAAATAATCTAAATAAAAAAATGTGTATCTTTAAAATTCCAAGTACTCTTGTGCAATTTTTAAATTTTTGCAATTTCTAGTCAGCTGTAAAACAAATTAATCAGAATAATAGGTAATAAAAAAATTGGCCATTTGTTAACACATTTTACCTCTCGCTAAGAGAGGTATTGGATTCATGCTAAAAATCGCATATCCAGATTTTATTGAATAAGCACGATTTAAGGTCCATAGAATCCGATTTTAACATTTTTACAATGATGTCTGTGTGTGTGTGTGTGTGTGTGTGTGTGTGTGGATGTGTGTGTGTGAGGTTGTTGGAGGCACGATTTCTCAAATTCTATAAGACTAAAGACCTGTTTGACTACGGATTCCTCAATCTAACAGTAATGGGAAGAGTTGAATAGGTTCTGGTAACAATTGGACAACCGGAAGTGGTAGTTTCTAAAAAAAATATTTCTAAATATTTTTTTTTTTAATTTGTTACTACAAATATTAAAGATAATTAAATTCTCAATCTGACACATTTAAATTTTTTATTATATCTCGTATAGGTTTGGAGATATAGTATATAATAATATAGAATAATCTGTTGTAATAAATCTCGTTGCCAGAAAAACAGTTGCGATTTAAATTTTTGTAATTGACAAATAAATGCAAAATGTCAGTGTCCGTTCTGGGAGGTATGAGTATAGTTAATATATATTATTGTATTATTAACTAAATATTTATTTAAATTGCAGGTGTCAATATTACATATATCCTTAAGAAATAGCGCCAATACCGTCAATGAATTTGAAGTATTTCTCATAGATGTCACAATTGTCATATGTCATAATTTTTCATTAAAAACTTCATAATCTGTTTATTTGTCATCCACTAGTATGGAATATACTTGTCGAGAAAAATAATCCACATGGATTTGGAAAATCATAATGTTTCGAATGAAAACTTATACTAGACACCTATGTATATTACCAACTGTCATTCTGACACGGGCCCCCATATCTGCTTGCTAAGGCCAACAAAGTCACATAACTGCTCGCTCCCTATGCAAGATAAAATGAAAATGGCGAGAGGTATTGTGCTGGCCACAACAGATTTTTTTTCAATGACTCGCTGTAAGTAACTTTATTGTTTTATAATCATTAATGTACGAGTATTTTTTATTGTCTTAAAAAACGAAAAATTTCTTTCGGTTACAATAAAATATTTATTTATAGCATTATGTATGTATTTAAAAATCTACATAAAATATTTAGTTCACTCATTTTTATCAATACTTACGGAAAACTAAAGTGAATATTGCACCACTAACTTCTATCAATGTTACGTAATAACATCCCGCAAGTTTTAAATATGTATTTAAGGTAGTCGAAAGAAATTTGTAGAAAATTCTAACTATTTGTTTAGTTTTTATAATTTGTTGAAAATATAAACCAGTCGAACTATTATCACTGGGTTTGTATATCATATTTTTTTTAATATCTGGAATTAAATGAAATTTCGTAGCTCAAGAAAACTATGATGAATTCTGTTTTGAATAAAATATTAATAGTTGCTAGCTCAGTCTTTCCATGTAATACATGAATTATTTTGAGTTTCAATCCAGTCTGAAACACAAGTTTTAAGTGCTTATTATTTATTAACTTCTAGATTTAAACAAACGACTTTTAACTTTTTAAACAGACACGTTATCTCTAGTCACCATTGTTATCATTAAAACATCGAAAATGTTCGGTAAAATATTCTTTGTTATAGTTTTATGAAAAGTTGATTCGTATTTTTTTATCGAACGTGTATTTGTGCATTGTGTCCCAAATCCGTCTCGAACGTCCGGTAACTTGACAGCCTTCGACATCATTTGTCGTCTAGGGGAGTAAAACCTAAAAACCCTGTCATAATCGTGATTTTGTTTCGCTTTATCCCCCAGATAGGTCATCGCCATCAAAATTCAAGGCATTGCGAGACCAACGACACGAGATGGGCCCATAAGAAGATTTATAGTCTCGTTCTAAATCTCCAGATTATGTTTAGTCTTCTTTCCGCCTGCTAGCATACCCAGACGTCTATCAATGGATATCCTTCCGTGTATTAGATATGCATAAACGCACTTCGGCGCGGAAATGAGCTCTCGAACGGGAGTGTGAAATTGCTGTGGTGTGGTACGGAGTAGCTATATTTTACTCTCCAGGTTTTTATCAATTTTTAATCGCGCTTTTTCCTTTATTATTCATACGCCAAGATGCTCACTCTTCACCTCAACGATAATTTACTAGTAGGGCTTTATTCTCTGCTAATGCCAAAACGCTGTAATATAAAAGATTTACAGCCAGTTGTAACAATATATTTTTTCTACAGACACTATTAAAAATTGAATTTTTAATACGGCATACTTTAATTAAAAATCTGATGTGACCAGCACCTAACTTCTCGCTGTATATTTTACCTGGCTGTATGCATAAAGCAAAGCATATTTTTAGAAATACAAATAATATATTCATATGTCTATGACGTATAAACTTCTTTATTATTCAAAAAGAGCATGTCTCAACACAAAACAATTTTCACATATATTTACAAAATCCATAGGATGTTTTACCATAAATTATGTACAATAACTTAGACTTTACCATATATAAATTTTAGGCTAGTAACAAGGGATTTTCAATTCGAACAACGTTCTTATTTACTTTCTCTTCATATTCTTCTAGTAAAAACATTAATTTTGGGCGGTCTAAAATGTACATATCTGGATATGTGCATGTATTCTTACATATCTTCTTTTACATTTTATTTTTTCATCTAAATAACACATTGATTTCCTTTAATAAAGTGATTGATAGATTGCACTCTGATTATTCTTATATTGATGTGTAATTTTGTCAATATTTACAACTTACTTGAGAAGAATTTGATAGCTTTTTGCAGTTCAATGTAACTCTAGTCTACAGTGCTGGTGTACTTTGTCCCATAATGTATGAAACAAATTTGTCCTTCAACGTAGAGTTGACACCTCCATAATAGTCACAGATCAAGAATTAAGAGATTCTCCAAGCACATTTTTCTTTAATTACTCATTATTTCGATGAGATATATTTTTTGTGTATTTTACGTTGCAGAATGGAGACCATCTTCACTTTCATCTTGTGTTTAATATTTAAATATCGGCCTTCGGGCTGTATCTATTCTTATATTTCGATTTTTTAAATTCATTCTATAAAGAAATTTTGTCCTACTCTTCTAATTTTTCGAGATGTTTCCAATTCATTGTCGGGATTAACAGTATTTCTGAAGGGTATGTGTAATATACCTATAATTTTAAATATTTAACTATTAATACAATAATAAATAATATAATGTATGTACTTCCCACAAAAAATCTTCAGTAATGTCTCTGGCTTTTTGACACTGACATTTATTTGTCAGTTACAAACATTTTTTTATTTTTCAATTGGTTACCATGACATTATTTGGACTGTGAGATTACAACAGATTGTTATATACCTTAATTTCTAAATCTATAATAGATATAATAAAATATTTATATGTATCAGATATGAAATGTACTCTTCTTTAATACAAGCAAGAACAATTTCTTTCAAAAACAATATTTAGAAGATTTTTTTTTAAGAATCTGCTACTTCCGGTTGTCCATTTATTACCAAAACCTTTTCAGCTCTTCCCAGTAATGTCCAATTGAGAAATACGTAGTTAAACAGATATTAAGTTTTATAGTTTTTGAGATATCGTCCTTCCAACCGACCTACATACACACAAACACACACAGACATCATCGTAAAATATTAAAATCGGATTGTAGTGACCTTAAAATGTGCTTAATCATTAAAATCTGGATATGCGATTTTTAGCATGAATCCAATACCTCTCTTAGCGAAAAGTAAAAATGCGATTTTTTTATAGAAACGTGTTAAAAGTAGCACATTTTTAATTCTAGTGTTAAAAGTAAATTGTCACTGAATCCTAGCAACACAAAAAAGAACGTTTGTTAAACTGACATTTTTATTAATGAATAATTACACTTTGTGGGAGCTTTAGATATTTTGCAATATCAGTAGGCATTTTCCCAAAAGTATTGATTCCTACCGGTTGCACTGTGCATTTATTGCAACCATATTTGACAAACAGCCGTTGATGTGTGTGAGGTGGTCGCAATGACAAATACTTGCGATACAAATCAACATTTGTAGAAAAAATGTTGTATGAACGAGCGTTAACACGTTGCACTATTACAAAATCGCCGACCACGTCAAGCAGCGCTTACGAAAAATATCACACTGATCGCTCAGATGATTCCCCAAGGATAACGCTTGGACAATAGGTTCAAAAGCGTGTCCAGTAAAGACACTTAACGGAAAAAGTCGAAACTAACACCCCACCACTCGCCAGTAAACAATTCTCGGAATTTTGGGCAGCTGCTCGTATATTTTCTTTGAATTTAAATCGAATAAATATGTAACAATAAGTTATTAAATATTGTTGATAAAATTTTCATTTTCAAAACATGATTCACAATTTGACAGCTTTAACAATTTTTAAGTCATCAAATTAATAAGACAGTTTTTAAGCCCTCTAGTAATTAGTTTGATAGCTTCAGCAGTTTTCAAGTCACAAGAGATTAATAAATTAAATTTTTAAGTCTTCGAGAAATTAGTTTCAAAGCTTTCCAGAGAAAAATTGGTCGGGAGCTTTAAAGAAGTAGAAGGAAAGAATAAAGAAGTGTATTATTGCTGAACGAAACTAACCTTGAACATATTAAAAATAAAATTCTGAAAAACAGAAACCATGTGACTTATTTATTCTCTTAGTGATGTAGAACATCAAATAGTACATACAGTGGAGTCCGGATATAATGAACCCGCTTTTAGTGAACTTCCGGCTAAAGTGAACGCTACTTTAGGTATCCTAATTTTTTCCCATAAGACTAATACAAATTTTATCCGCTTATAATGAACCCGCTTATAATGAACTTCCGGATAAAGTGAACCGAATTTTATTAACTTAAGGTATAAAAATTCCGTTTATAGTAAACTTTTATAATGACAACAAACACACAACAGATGGAAACACAAGAGATCGAAAGAATCGACGTACGAGAGGTAGTGAAACCAAAACGATAGACTAGAGAGTATGTCGAATCTCATAGGCGTCGCTTGCGTAGTTCGCTTCCCTGAAATTTTCCCCATAATCCCCATGCGTCCATCCCCATAAAATTACCGATACTCACATTTTTTTACAATCACGCGAAGTTCCAGCTCAAGTTTGGGATGGTTTTGTGCCCTTGAAAACTATATAAATAACATACGTTTTTCTAGCATTCATGTACAAACTAAAATTTCCGACTATCTTAAGTAATTTATAATACATATAAATATGTTTTTTTAAATAATTCATAAATACTACATACACATGATGTAACCGTATAAAATAAATAAATACATACGTATGTTAAACGTACAATTAACACGAGAAATTTTATTTTCCTTTTTAGTGAACCTCGGATATAGTGAACCAGTCTTAATGCATTTTCAAGTTCACTATATCCGGACTGCACTGTATATCCTTTCATCTCACAGCATTCAATATTTAATAAATCAGCTTCTCAGTTCGTTATGTCAAAGAACGGACATTGTTAACAAAATATAAAGGTAAAATAAAATAGCTTTTTCTGGACACAGATAATCCCGCACGCAGATAAAAAGTTTGTGGCGCCATTGTTTTTATATGATCATGAACAAAGGACATTTGAAAAGTAAATGAATTTACGAGTGTAAACGAAGATTTAGGTTAGCAGCATAAAGACGGACGTAAAATTATATATGGGTTATACGAGAATATATAGGTGTAAAAACCTGATATGAAGAGAGGGCAAAGCTCTATGTTTTATTTGATGTAATCAAAAATGCTATGGTTTTTTTATAGAGACGAAATAATTATCACATTTTTTACCTCTCGCTAAAAGAGGTATTGGATTCATGCTAAAAATCAGATATCCAGATTTTATTGAATAAGCACGATTTAAGGTCCATAGAATCGAATTTTAACATTTTTACAATGATGTCTGTGTGTGTGTGTGTGTGTATGTGTGTTTGTATGTTTGTGTGAGGTTGTTGGAGACACGATTTCTCAAATTATATAAGACTAAAGACCTGTTTGACTACGGATTCCTCAATCTAACATTAATGGGGAGTGTTGAATAGGTTTTGGTACCAATTGGAAAACCGGAAGTAGTAATATCTTAAAAAAAATATAAATATTATATTTTTGAACTTTTTTATTATTCGATACATTTTAAAATTTTATTATATCTCCTATAGGTTTGGAGATATAGTATAAAATAATATAGAATAATCTGTTGATATAATTCTCGTTACCCAAAAAAACTCCATGGCAACCAGTTGAAATATTTATGTTTGTAATTGACAGATAAATTCAAAATGTCAGTGTCAAAAATCAGCATTACTGGAAGATTTTTCTGGGCGGTACAAGTACATTTAATATACTCGTATATTGTATTTTTAATTAAATATGTTTTTAAAATTATAGGTATGCTATTATTACATATATCCTTAAGAAATACCGCTAATATACTGTCAATGAATTTGAAGAATTTTGAACATATTAGAAGAGTAGGACAAAATTCCTCATAGAACGAAAAAAGAGATACAATTTCAATTATTTGTGTGTACAAGAAATGTTAAATTCGTTACATATAGGGCGCGAGCAGTCATGTGACCTTGTTGGCCTTGGCAAGTAGATATGAGGATCCGTGTCAGAATGACGGCTAGTGGTTATTTACATTCACATGGATTTCGAAAATCATGATGTTTTGAATGAAAAATTATGATACTTTGACACCTATATACATTATTACTAGCTGTCATTTTGACACGGGCTCCCATATCTGCTTGCCAAGTAGCAGGACTGCTCGCGCACTATACAACATAAAATGAAAATGGCGAGAGGTATTGTGCTGGCCACAACAGATTTTTTTAATATTTTTACTTAGTTTAAATGGAGTCCAATACCTATTTAAAAAAAAACTTTTCTGAAAGAACAGAATGAAGTAAGAATTTTAGTGCAAACGCAACTTAAAATTACGTAATTAGCGAGATATGAAATTTGAAAATTAAGAATTTGGCGCGTAACGTAGTGGCCAACAAACTATTAGTTCTAAACAATACAAATGTTTCATGTTCGCATAGCTGAAATATTTTTATAACCTTACACGTTATATTTATATGTGTGACACTGGCATAAAATAACGTTATTCGTTCGACTATGAATCAGGGTAAATATATCTGAATTAATAAATAAACTTACGTTACAGCGAAAGTATTGTCAAGAACGAGCATCGTTTTAAAGTGAATTGTCCTAACTTAGACGAAACAATATGAATTTTTGAAAGACAAGCATGTATTTGCAAATGAGAGAGATAAATGTATGTCAGTTTGTTAATTCGTTCATGATACAGATAACCTTGATCGGACATCTTTAAAATATTTTTACGGTATCCTTAAAATTGTCACTTTTGTGTTATTTTCAATTTTCCCTTCAGTTGGAACCGACCCCAGGCAGCCCAATTCACAACTGATCACCTAGTGTACACAGCCACGCGAAAAAATAGTTAATAAATTAATAATCCAAGGTGTGATATCACTTGCACAAAAGGTGTATTATCGAGTAATCAATACGATTGTAATGCGCACTTTGCAGACTTCCCTTTCAGGTATTGCTTTCTGATCCGCCCTTTCGAGGTTTCGCTTTTATTTTATTTACATTCGTTCACGTAGATTTTGTCTATTTGCTTTCAAACTTGACAGCTTCAAGCCTTAATGCAAATGCCGTGAACCAGAAAAATGCTAATGGAAAATTCCAAAAACCTCCAACAGATCATTTATAACGAATCAGAAATCGGTCCATTTGAGAGCAAAACAAATTTGAAAATGAGGAGTAAATTAAAATTTAAAAACATGTTTCCAAAAAACTGTGAGATGGTATACAATGATCTTAGTTTTAAAATGTTCTATTAATCACTGTCGCTCAACAACACCCAGCTTAGTGGGATAAAAGTCCCTAGATTTCCAAGACTTTCTACTCGTTAAACCCGTGGGATTTAGGTGAATCAACAACCTTATTTATGGCAAATTTTCAGTATAAACTAAAGCATATCTTGCTCTATTCAACTGTTTTGATGTTACCAATTTATTGTGCATACAAATTAATAATAGTTAGATGAAGTTTTTAATCCCTTTGCAACTCCGAACTGGAAAATGCTAATGGCTACTTCCACGATATGAAAACACTGTTATCGTTTTATAACTTTCCAAACGATGTTTGCATTTTTATATTGTAGTTATTTTTGCTCCCTTCAGCAGCTATAAAATGGTTTTTCTTTTTACGATATTAGAGATTGTACTAAACGCACTCAGTTTACAAGAAAAATGCTTTTACTAAATTCTAAAATGTGTAGAAGCTACGGCTTTACATAGGGTGCCATTGGGTCAATATTTCAAAAAAATGATCAGTAACTTATAATGTGTAATTTATCCTAACATAATTTAATATAACTAACCTAACCACTTAATTTATTCTAATCTAACATGGACATATTCTTCATATTTACTAATCATTTATTTTACAAATTACTAATCTATCATTAAAGTAAAAAAAATCTAATCAAATAAATAAATGGGGTATTCAACTATTGCAAAGAAATAGTAAACTTCAATAATTATAAATTAGAATATTTTAAACTAAGAATTTTAGAAAAATGAAAATAATAAAATATTACTTCGTTGTTATTATTATCGTTAAATTTCGGATGAATTCGGACGAACTGGAAATATTCGTTGTTTTTGTTTGAATTTAAATTAAGAACTATAGCAACACCATTGTCATTATAATGACATTCTCAAAATGTTTCATAAAATAAATTAAAATATTTATTTTAAATATATTATTTACTTTAAACATTCTCTTTATTTCTATATTAGTCACTAATTAATTTGACAAGAAAAAAAGTTTTAATAAAAACAAATGAAAATATATCCCTAATGCAGACAATGCTGATACCCCTAGAAATGACTGTTTGAGAAGCATAAACAACTCGAAACTATGACATCACAAATAATTTCAGATATTTAAAAATTCATATCTTGCTTACTAATTCGAATTTTAACATTGCATTTTTATCAATACATATTTTTATATATTATCAGGAAAAAATAAAAATTGGTAGAATACCCCATTCTTTGAATATATTACATCAACGTATATAAATCTAGAAATTATTATTTTTAATTAAAGTCAATGGGTTTAATTCCGCATTCTTCTTTAACTAAAGAAGCTTATCCAAAGGTGGATTTATGCAGCCTACTTTTTATTTTTCTTTTACTTTATAAAAGTTAAATGTGTGTTAATATATGTACTGCTTTATGAGCACACTTTTAATTTTACTTTAAGAACTAAAGTTGATTTTCAACTTAAGACCGTTAAAGTAAATGAATTTTACAACTGCGCATGTGCACCACTTCACATAACAAACGTCAGCGTATGGTATAGGTATTTATTTGTTTGCGTGTAGGTTAGATTGCAAAATTTTTAAAAAATCAGAAAAGAACTATTTATTGTTAGATTTGGTGTAACAATATCCTCACTTATATAATAAAAAATATTTATTTGTTTACACTTACGACTACTCGTATATTGCCAGAAAAATCACATCCGCGCATGTGTACCGAAGTAAAGTAGCTGCATAAAGTACCAAAGTTAAATTAAAAGTAAAAGCGAATAGTTAAATAAAAGGTAGGCTGCATAAATCCACCTTAAAAATAACAAAATAAAAAGAGATATATGCATCGATGCATTAATAAAATAAAGATGCAAGTTGTTTCCATAGTTACCAGAGACGATCACTACACGCTGATAATTTACTTTAAAAATAATTTAACATAATGCGCAGATACCGGCGTAGTAATTTCTTTAGCATTTGAAGTTTTATTTTCTTAGGAATTAAATTTTGCTCGTTCTTGCAGGATTGTACAGTGTCTGGATATTGTCAATCAGTTGTTTACAGATATGGTGAGATTGAACGTCGTGCTGTTTATTTTAAGACAAATGTAGAAGAAATAATGCAAAAATAATGTGTATAGTAATAAATTAAGTGTTACAATAGTGTGTTTATTTTAAATTCTCATAAATTTCATACTTAAAAAAAAATTGTTGTAGTGTATTGGTTAACGTGTTAAAATATTTCGAAAACAATGCATGAGTAGGTATAGTTTTTTCCACGTTTGCTGTTTGGGAACAAATTTTCAATCAACAAAGGTATAAATCATTTTCTTGAATTATATCATAAATATACAGCATCATCTTGAATTATATCATAAATATACAGTATCATTTACAACGTTTACATGCAGTTTTGTAAATGGTTTCAGTTTCCAGTTAAAATTACGCAAAACTGTTTCCATACAATTTTCAAAACAGGTTTTCAGATTGACTTGACGTAAATGACAGATACTCTTCATTCCTAATATCTCGTTTTGCCATTATTCCAATTATTTTCTTACCACTACGCACTAATACTAAACAAATGTCAGTTTATTTGTAGGTTAGTAACAAAAAGCGGCAGAAATGTTATCCTTTGTATGAATTCGCAGTATCCAAACTGAATTTTAAGTGTTTACATGAGTAGTTTTGAAACTAGTTTTCAAGTCAAATACATCAATTTTGGTTTGAGATAACTCAGACCCGTTTTGACAATGTATACTTACATGGCGTTTTGAAAACTAAAAACATTTTGAAAACGGTTTTAAAACTGCATGTATACTTAGTAATTATCAATTACTTGAAAACCGGAATTAATAATATTAAGCTACTTCTGAAATTATGTAGAAGAATGAATGTACGATAATTTATATTATACGAAGTCACTAAAAATAATTAGGTGTTTAAATTTACTCGAAAGTTCAGTCAAACAGCATTTATTCTTATTACCTTTCGGTGCACCTTGCACCTTCTTCAGGGTAGTAAGATCTTACAAATTGTTACAATTCATGTACACAAAATACAATCATACAAAACATTCATTTAATTTATTAAAAAACGTACCAAAAAATTCAAAGAGCATACACACATCCATTTGCTCTAAAAACCGAAGGGAGGTTGTCGTGGTATTATCCTGCAGAAGGTGCAAGGGTGCACCGAAACGTTGGTATTAAGAATAAATACTGTTTGACTGAACTTTCAAGTAATTGTTAACAACTAATCCACATCACAGTCGAGAAATTTACCCACAACTGAAAATAATAATAGGCGAAATATATATTTTCTATATCGTTTACATTATGAGCTATTTATTTATTTATGCAACAATGTAACGCATGTGGTTATATATTCTAGGTATCTGGTTTTAAGAATGCAGTGTAGCATGGTATGGAGACAACATTTCATGGTTTGTGATTGGTGCAAACGTAAAACAATTTTAAACTATCTCAATATTTTGTAAGTACTGCAACTTCTGCATTTATGTACAATAAATGAGGCAAGCTAAATTGAATGTAAGTGAAATGAATAATTTATTATAAATATGATTGTATATAACTAATAATACAATGTAAAAAGTTAATATAAATATAAAAGACACCATCACCTGTCAATAACTGTCAAAAATATTTTATTATTTATGCAGTTTCGTATGTCTAATCAAAATGGTTCTCAAATATATAGAAATTCCACCTCCAAATAATGTAATATTATTTTATCGAAATAAAACTTAGATTCGTATTTAAACTTAAAATGTTCAGCGTAAACCGCTTTCGTCAAGCTCCGCCTACCACTGCAACCTTCTACCAGATACAGTATAGTATACATCATTTATCATAGAATAAATCTAATAAGAATTAAGATGCAACTTAGGTTCTGTTTCAACCAGAACAATAACTTCTATTTCATCCCCACGGCATTAAATCTCAATTCCCTCGAATTCCCAATGAACAGTGACTCTTTCTCCCAGGCTCATTAACGTACGTTAGCATATGTTCCCGCTCAGTGTGTTTGTGCATATGTAGCGTGCAGACGTGCGATATGCTTCTGTCTGGCTTGGTTACACCGTGCAGCTGTTGTGTCAGACCACCGGAGGGTCATGGGGTACGGGGAGGCAATTAGCAAAACAGAGCCGGCTGGATATTAGCCAGATAGAAATGGCTGGGTTAGGTGTAAGTGGAAAGGATTGTGACTTTTGGAAGAAGTAAATTAAGGGTTGATTTTTACATTATAATTTTCACATAAATAAAAATTTCATATCTTAATATGTAATTGAAACATAACAAACAGCACAATACCTCTTGCCACTTCCGCTTTTGGTTACATAAGTATAGGGCGCGAACAGTCATGTGACATTGTTGGCCTTGACAAGCAGATATGGGGGCCCGTGTCAGAATAACAATTAGTAATTATGTACATAGATGTCAAATGTCAGAATTTGTCAATATTTTTTTAAGATTTTCTAAATTCACCTACAACTTGTCACCTGTAGTGGCAGCACGCACTATAGAATTCTATCATAGAAAACAGGCGAATGCGATTTTACTTTTACGAATCTTGGTAGTATGCACTTTAGAATTCTATATTAGCTTTTCGTTTCGGGAATTTTCGGGTTTTATACAATTAACATGGAAAATATTATGACAATTGTATATAATAAATTTATAAATTATATATAAATTATCTTTGAATTGAATTGGGACGTTAGTTTAATACTTTCGCCTAGAGTCGTTCGCTTGCAGGCGAATATTTTGAGACACGCATGCTACCAAATTTTCGCTTCGCGGCGAAAAGCGAAAACAAATGCATCATTTGATAGAATTCTAAAGTGCGTGCTGTCACTACAGGAGTCTGGAATTTACTTGTCGAGGAAAATAAACCACATGGAATTAGAAAATCACTAAATTTAGAATGAAAAATTATGATATGTGACATCTATGTACATAATTACTAGCTATTATTCTGACACGGGCCACTATATCTGCTTGTGAAGGCCAAGAAAGTTACATGACTGTTCGCGCCTTATTGTATTTAACATTTCTTGTATACCTACACTCTACACAAAAAATTCTACTTACATCTATTGCTTATATTTAGATTGTTTAATTTTAAATTCATTTTATGAAGAAATTTTATCCTCTTCTAAATTTTAGATATGTATCGAATTCATTGTCCGGATTAACAATATTTCTGAAGGGTATGTGTAATATACTTATAATTTTAAATATTTAACTATTAATACACTGTAATATAAAGTATGTACTTTCGGCACGGTTGGAGGAAAAATGTATATACATACTTATAATTTTATTTTAAATTTATAACTAACAATGTTTTCTTTTTCTTTTACAGGTCAGTGAACATCATAGATTTCTCCTTCCATACCAGCAGATTTTAATATGTAAGTTGTTTTCAAATTTAAAAGGTAATTTTAGTTAAATGCTATACTCTGAAATGAATAAACGGCACGATAATACCAAGGGCTTAGAGCCAAAAAGCGTTATCTGAAAATTGTCGTTTTAAGCTGCCAAAAACGAATTTCATAAGCAGGAACAATAATTTTCATAATAGCAAGCTACTCAACTTATAGTATTCTAGTTATTATAGAAAATAAAATTATTTCTCATGTATTGTAAAAGGTGAAAGGTCACGAATTTATTAACTAGATAAAATTAATATGTATCGAATCGCATGAAAGTTAATTTGTTTACAATTCCGTAATCGTTCGATTGGAGTTCGTTTAATATAACTAATAACCGACGTGATCCCGCACTCTTAGCTTAATTGGCACTGAAGTCACGTTCCCTTATATATACGTGAGATGATGCTATGTATTATTAATAAGCTTTGGATGAAAATGAAAATGCGACTGTAGTGTATCACATACATCCAAATTGTAGTTGTTTATTTGAATTCGCTTCCGATGCTGTTACGCTATGCAAATGTTTGACATGTGCTCTATATTTTTTGTTCTTGTTGTATACAATATATTGTACTACATTCCTGACAGACTTCATATGAGAATAAAATAGTGTTTGTTAGACAGTAAGTATTACGTGACAGGTTTACTTTTCGTTTATAAAATTTAAATGAATCAATGTGTTATATTTTATAGAGTACATTGTACGGTGAATAAAGATGTAGATATAAATATTTATTTATTAAAATCGATTAGAAAAGTTATTTTGTTTGGGAAAAGGTTTTTAAAATAAAAACTTAAAATGTCTTATTTACACTGTTATTTTTTAATTCGACTGACCGATTTCGATCATTTACATGATTACATGATCATTTTCGAAGTCCGGTAGAGACTACAAAATACAAAAATAAACAAATAAGGTACAATGAACATGACAAAAATAAATACAATAATACAAAAAAAATAATTAAATAACAAATACTTACACATTACAAACTACAGAAAAATTACTACGCAAAAAAGTAAATGCATATATTGGAAAAATATGAAAAAGTGAATCGTCGGATACGTACAACTAGTAATGAAAGAATAAAAGAATCACTCGAATGATTTACTTTTACAACTTAATTCGCATGAGTAATAGCATACATTACATGCTCATTGAATAATATACTACTATCCACAACTGTCAAATAATAACATACTGTACTATTATAAAATCAGAAATAACAATAATTTTTAGAAAATTGTTTGCTTACAAACATAGATATACGTAGTTAGCGTTGATCACTAGGCATTTGTTGTAACAAAATTATGAAATTATTTGACATTTAGCAGAAAATTTTAAGCTTAAGAAGAAAATAAAAAAATGAAAAATGACAAAACTAGTATAACTTTGGTGTTTTATATGGAAAAATGATTTATTAAAAGTAATTTGTTTGTACATTTTGAAAGGTAAGATTTGAATTTGACATAACGATTGAATAATATTCCATCGAACTATCAATATTATTCAATTAGCAACAGTAACAAATGTCATTAATTGATAAAAAAGGTTGAATTATGGGTATATTATTTGACGATTGTGGATAAAATAAGTAATAAAAAACTAAGTGCATCATATATTTAAACAAATGTCACGTAGTTTACTCTGGTTGTTTCGTTATTATCTGCATTTATTTGAACATGGCTTCAGGATTTCAGAATGCTTGAAAGTAATAAGGTTTTTAAAGTGGATGTGCATTATAAACACGAATATTTTAAGAACTACGAACATTTTTTAAACATTGATGGTCCCTATCATACAGTTTAAAACCTAGTTTCAATATAATGGACCCATATTATAATTTGTTAATATGGTAGAGAACTCCATTATTTGCTAAATAATCTACAAAAAGTTTTGGTATAAATGAATAATAATTTGAAGAAAAGTAAAACAAAAAAGTTCTTGAATGTAGTGAACTAGTTTTTAATTTACTGCACAGCTAAGCATGAAATTATTACATTATAGTGACATTTAAAATATGTGCAGTTATCGAAATATAATTTTATTAACATATAATGTTGAATTGAAATTTTATTTATAAACTCCATTAATATATATTTTTATCCCTTAATTTATTTCATAATACGTTTGAATTGAATTCAACATTTGTCCATTAAAATTTATTTATTCAAATGCCATTAATTTATTTTTTCCATATTAAAAGTTTCGAATAATGTAAAAATGTTTGCATAAATTAAATTCTACAAAAAACCGATTTAATGACATCATTTGATATAAAAGACTTATAATTAAGCACATAATAACAACATAGATAGACAATAAATAAACGAAAATTAATATACACATTTGAAAAGTAAAAAAATTATTTAAAAATATTTGTATGAAAATTGTATTTTTTTGAGAAAAAATCATTAAAACAGAACCGGGAGAAAAATATGTATTTTAATTAAGTTATTTTAAAATTGTTACTTTTTCATATTTTCATTATCCCAGAACTTTTTCTACAAAAACTTAATATAAAACTATGTTAATAAATTTTTTATTTTTATTAAAACATGTTCAAAAATTACTAGGTAAGGTAATATGTATTATAAAATAGAATCACTAATCTTACAGAAAAATTGCAAAATAAACTGTCACAAACAGAATGAAACGATGAAATATGTTAAATTACATTGGCCGCTAGTATGAACAAGTGATTAAGGGTGATTAGCGAGCATTTGATTAGCATTGTTTTATCTCTGTCAATCGTTTATAGATTATTTTAGAGAAAAATATTTCAAATAAAAATTATAGACAAATTAATTCTACGCATTTTATATTTGAACTATTTTTCTCTAAAATAATCCATGAACGATTGAATGAGATAAAACAATGCTAATCAAATGCTCGCTAATCACCCTTAATCACTTGTTCATACTAGCGGCCATTGCTTTTTAACAAACATAAATCAAAATATGATATGGCGATGTGACTTGATGTTATTTAAATTTGTATTTGTGAATTTTAGAATTCATTGACTTGACTTGCCGACCGCGTAGTCACTGGCGTAATTAAAGAACCCGGTCTCTAGAGGGGCCCCAATTTAAATATATTATAATTTTGTTAATACTATGTGGCGCATATGTTGTCACGTGATTTAGTGTACCTATAATTTTGAATAGAACTGTAAAAAAAATTTTTAGTCCTTTATTTTTTCAAATGTCAATTTTCAAAAATAATACTGGCTAAAGGGCCTCCTCTATCCGCTATACAAATTCGAACTCTTTTATTTTCCATCACTGTCCTCAACATTTCGGCCGGTAGCATTTCGATTTCTTGGCGAATATTTTCCTGAGTTCGTGGTTTATAGACATATATTTTCCCTTTAAAATAAAGCCATAAAAAATCTGGGAATGACGATTACTAAGACACGAGATTAAACGATAAGAGAATAATTTTCGCAAAACTCCTATTATATGCCCGACTGCATATGATACTGATCCATTATATTTTGTCCCATCTAAGTTCTTCCATTTGGGATACCAAAAATGTCTGAATCAATTCTCTGTAACGCTCACCAGTTAAATATAGTTACTGTAGACTGTATTTCATAGTAAATGCCACAACATAGTTCCGCAACTTAATTTGAAATGACACATAAATAAATGTTTAGTTGTATTCATTTTTTTTAACTTTTTAACGAATCTTTTAATTTTATCATTAATAATATTGTACAACATGCGAGTGGATAATTATCTGTCTCCTGTGAAACTATCAATCGATGGAACAATATAGCTAGTGCGTAGTCTGCCTTTCAGTTTGCATTTATTACCATAAACTAACAGGGCTCTGTGAAACAACATATGTTTCTATTATTTTATAATCATACCCACGACTTCTATTCATGTGCTCCTTGAGTGCAATAACAAACGAGTCGCAATATTTTTGTTTCATATCTCACAATAACTTTTTCTTATCGTAGAATAAAAGTTATAATTTTGTACAGTGTCTATAAACATACTGTTACTATGTATAGTATAATCTCCATCAGAAGCTAGTGACATCATTAATATGTTGCACGTAAAACAGATTATGTAACAGTGCACAAAAATACCGAAATAAAGAGAGAAAGAGTATTACAATGAATGATTATTCAACGTCATTCCCCTCTGCAAGAAAATTCAGTATACACATCACGAAATAGCAGTTACTATAATTTATTATTGTTACGCTAAATACAATATCATACTTTGCGAGATAAATTTGTGAAATAGCCGACAAATATATGAAATTTATATAAAAGAATGGACTATAAGTTTTCAATAGTGTTTTGCTGGCACTAAACGCGACAGTCCTTTCACAGAATTGCATTTAAAGAAATAAAATTGTCAACGCAAAGAAATGCAACGAACAAAACAAACAAAACACCCTCTGAAAAACATTGGAAAGACACCAACTTTGTTTTATGAAAAATGGAGACAAAAACGAAACATCGTTTAACTATAAAAAAAAACATTGTTTCTACGCCAAGTACGAAAATAAAACTAATTCAATAATACAAGGTTTACCGCTAGAATTATTGAGAATAAAAAATCAAGTAGGCCGTGAAAAACACAAATCGCAGTATGATTTTAAACTTAAACTTAAAGGAAGGTATCGTCTTTGGTCAAAAAGTTCGATGGTGAGTTTTTAATGAATGAGCACGTTTTAGGGTCTCCAAAATACGATTTTACTATTTTTACGATGATGTCTGTATGTATGTCTATGTGCGTGTATGCGTGTGTATGTGACTATCGTATCGCGTAACTCCAATACCATAATTCCAAAAATTTCGTATTCCTTGAATTTACAACTAAACGAAGAGGTGAATAGTTTATATTATTATTAATATTAAAGAATATTTTTTTTTTCTATGCGATTTGATTTCGTTTTATACTTCGCATTAATAGATTTAGAGTTAAAAAATTATTTCAAAAAATTAAATTTCATATATCAGTCATCTATACTATAACCATTGAAACAAACAAGATTTCAGATAATTCTCATTGGCAAATGTCAGTGTCAAGTGCAATTTACATTGTGTGTTTGTGTTATAATTTTGTATTGTGTTATTAGGAGTAAAAGTGTCTTCGTGTGCCTCGCGTGCATTTGTCCGACTCGCTACGCTCGTCGTGCAAACTTCCACAAGTGTCACTTTTACTCCTAATAACACAATATACTATTGTTTGATTTATTCTATTAAAAATATAATTTATTTTTGGGATACCAATCTTATGAATTTATATTCCTGTAACTTTTAACTGCAGCATGAGATGTCATATATAAAATAAAATCTTACAATTTGGTCGAAAATCAGGTGGCCATGGATATTACACACAATATCAATATGACATTTTAATAACTATTTCCACTATGGTATAATTTTACAAACTAATTTTTTTTTTCTCTTGTGTCGTATACATCCATTTTATAACATTTAAATTAGATTATGGACTATAATTCTATAAAAATTATGACTGCAACTAAGTATAAATAATATTGATACTTTATTAAACTGCCACATTGATATTGTTTTTATTTTCGTGACCGTATGGTTCTTGACGAAATTGTATCATTATTTCTGAAGTATCTAGTGCTGCAGATATGCTTTTACAACGTATTTAAACTTTTTTAATATAAAATTTAATTTTAAATAGCTTTTTATTTTTGTAGTTTTGCTCTAAAAGTTACAGGAGAGCCAATTTCTGCATATTTAAAATCCAATAATGAACTCACATGTTCTAGTTTTCGTTGCATACCCTGTCTATTATTTTATTGTGCACCCACGGGAAAAATCAAAAGTCGCCGCTCCTGGGGATACAAATTCTGCCCTTTGATTGGTAATAATGCAAACCTAGTTCACAAAAACGAAAAAAATATTATCTGTCAGTTGTCAGTTATCAAATAAAATCTTTTTTACAGAAGAACAATATTTATTATTGATAAAGTTTGGTTCCACAAATTTACATAATTTATTTAATGCATGTGAAAACAGTTAGATCTCAAGCACTAACTGCTACTTTCTTACGTAAAATGAAGTATAGTTTAAAAGCATTTTAAAAGAAGATTGTTTGTTAGCTTTTAAGTGGAAGAAAGGATATGGTGATAGTAAAGTGTATTATTGTTGAATGGAACTGCATTGAATGTATTTCAAACAGAATCCTAAAATGTATGTACCATATGTCACCCTCAATCATTCTAGCATAGACCCTCGTATTATACGCAGTATCGGAAGCAAATAGCAAATAATTATTCCCAATCTCGAATTTAATTTGAACTTTGAGTGAAGTATACGTTTTATTAAATTTTAATTTACATGAATTTTATTGGAAAATTTAATTAAAGATTTCTGTTCTAACTGGAAGCTCTGATCAAATAGAAAAAGCAGCACTCATATTCAGATTTGCGATAAATAGAAATTCAATCATCGGATGTAATATTTTCGAAATTATAATAGGTAGTTTGAATTTTTTGCTCTAGTATGCTCAAACTTCGATCATTTTAATTAATATTCCACAAAAAACGTGACCTAATTTCGAATTTACACATGCGTATAAAAAAATATGTGCTAATTAGAAAAGAATTGTTTACAACGTATAAAATGAATGTATAATATGCACGTGTTACTACTATTAAATTCTTTTATGCACGACTGTCAAATAATATACCGATAATTCAACCGTGTTCATCACTTAATGACCTTCGTTACTGTTGCTAATTGAATAATATTGACAGTTCGATGGAATAACGTTATTCAATGTCAAATTCAAATCGTACCTTTCAAAAAGTACAAACAAATAATAAGGATTTTTTTCCATATAAAATACTAGTTTTGTTATAGTTTTATTTTCTTCTGAAGCTTAAAATGTAGCTGAATTTTCTACTAAATGTCAAATCACTTTATAATTTTGTTAAAATAAATACCTGACGATCAACGCTAACTATGGTTATGTTCGTCAACAAACAATTTTCTAAAATTTGTTAGGTTATTTCTGATTTTATAATAGTACAGTGTTATTATTTGACAGTTGTATAGAGTATAGTATTCTATTCGCATGTAATGGCTATTACTCACTCGAATGATTTAGATCACTCGCCTTCCGGCTTGTGATGCAAACTTCATTCTCATGAGTAATAGCATATACATTGCATGCTCATTTAATAATATACTATTATAATTTTTAACTATTACTACAGATTTTCATCAAAACAGAAATTGCAGGCATGATAATATATTTATTTTTGTCATTATAAATTCAAACATGTGTTATTTGGTTTACTTTCGTTGTTTCGTTATGTTCTGTATTCCGTTACCAACAAATACTTAATAACGAATTTTGAATGGAGTAAATGTTTGATATAGATTAAAAACTTGAATATTATTAAAACTAATAACTTTTATTTGAAATAGTCCCTAAAGAGCACAAAATTCATCATTAAAAGTTCGCAAGTCGGCACTAAAATAATCCGTTATACGCCGATTTCATACAAATGCAGTGTTACCAACCTTATGGTAATTATTGCGCATGTAAGATATTGAGTAGCTGTACAATGTACAATAGATAATTTGTACGTAAAGTAACAAAAAAATATGTGCAAAGAGAACGAACTAAATAGTTTCGATGAAAAAGTTTGAAATAATACACATAATTTTGAGTGTTCTTTACGATAACCTCAGATCTGAAAGTTAGCAACATTTACCTATAAATATTCATTTCATTTTCACAAAATTTTGATTTCAAATAAAGTTTAATATGTACATGTACCTTGATACATACATAACTATTTTAAACTATGTGAAAAACTAGTCATATTGGAGCAAATTTCCAACTTTATGACGTGGTTGTCCTTTGTATACGTAGATTGATCAAGTTCGAGTCCAACTGACGCCAAAATTATTTAGAATTTTAAATATCTCAAAAGTGATCACTATTGTGCACTCTCCACACCAGGAATAAGTGCCCGAGAGGTGGTAAACGTCCGCACGTTACGAATATGTGTCATCATTCATTATCATTACCGATATCTGTGTACAAAAATACAAAGCAGATTGGAACACCCATCAATGGGTAATTTGCCGTAATGATATATTATTATTATAATCGACCCATAACCTACTACCCCAACATATCTACTTCCGTAAATTTAAATATTTATAACTACAGCATTAATATTAAAACCATGATTCTAGGATAGTTTTTATACCGCTGCAAAAACGCGCAGACATATGAGCACCTTGTACATTAAAACGCAAATTGGTAAATTTATATCCCGTATGCAATATCCTTAACCCGGTAGAACGTTTGTAGCGAAGCAGCAGCCGCATATAAAACAAATCCCATTAGTTGGCAAATTGATATGAATATAGTCGCAGGGGAGTCCACTGCTGCCAACCTAGCGCTGACTTCACAACTTTGTATGCGTAGTACCAACTATAAATTATGACGAACTTCATATCGATAGGTGAAATGGTCACGGACACGACAAAGCTAAATCAGTGAAAGATTTATAACACAAGATGATGAAATATAAATGAAGAATTTACGAATTGGAGGCGGTAATTTAATTTGAAGGTGATACGATAAATACTAGTGAAGCTAAATTACACATTAGTGTAATAGACATGGTCTAGACTAGTGTTACGAAATCCAATTTGGAAACACTAATTTCTATTTTCTTCTAATCAATGCATTAGGAGACGCAATTCCGAGCTGATTCGTGTTAATCAAAAATAATAGGTCTACTTTACCGTCTAAAAGGTATAGAAGAATAACAGATGACATTTCAAATCTCTTCGACCTGTATACAAAGCAGATTGGCACACCCAGCAATGAGTTATATGCCGTGATGATTATTTATTTATTCGATCACTTATTTTTAATTTGAGTTATTTATTATTAAAATTCAAATATTTAGTAAACAAAACACTACAATGTACTTAATGATGCAAATAAAAAGTGTAAAAACAAGGTGTTCAGTTTGAAATTTTATTTTATGAATCCAGTACTCCTATTTATCATAAGTTTGTTCCAACATATAGTTTCCGTATCGTTCATTTTACGGTTCATGCGCTATTTTCTACGCATGCGCTAAAAAATTACTAGTTTTCAACTGGTCCAGAACTAAGTTGTGTTGGAACGGTGCAGAACAGTAATTTGTAATTTATAGTTCGAAATTAAAATGTCGTAACATATTACAATAAAAAAAAATCTGTTGTGGCCAGCACAATACCTTCCGTCAATCCTGTGTATATTGTATAAATTCCATACATAATTTTTCTTGGAAAAGATTCTAAATTTCCAGTAAAATTATTTCATAAACAAACTATTCAAATTGCACTTGACACTGACATTTTCTTCCTCTTTAGCTTTTCCCATTCGTTAGGAGTCGATATTTTTGCGTGTCGTTCTCATTCGGTTCTTTTTCTCTCAAGTCTTCCGCAATACAGTCCTTCCATCTTATCTTTGGTCTTTCTCTGCTTCTTCAACCTCCCATTACTAAACTACTCATTCTTGTTCAAATATAATTCTTCATTTCTCCTCATGACATGTTCAAACCAATGTAATCGTCTTTCTTGTCTCTTTCTAGAAAATTGTGACACTAGAGTTATTTTATTACCGTATCTTTCCGTGTGTACTTCAACATCCTCATCTCTGCCACATTAATTTACTTTTTATTCATACTGGCATCTGTCAATTTGAAATATATGAATATATTAGCAGTTTCCATGTTTAGCATAGCTGGCTGAATTATAAAATAGATTTTAAAATTCTTTAACTGTATCTATTGACTATGAAGTATAAAATGTAATCAAATCGTATAGTGAATAATATATCCTTAAAGTTGTAATAATATTAAATGTCAATAAATCAAATTTAACTGATAAATCTTCAAATGAGGCTACTTCCGGTTCACCAATTATAACCAAAATCTAATCACTTGTTCTTCTGGATGTAAACTTGAGGAATACGAAAAAATTATAATTTTTGGAATCGTGGTATTGAAGTTCTGGGATCCGGAACTTTTGTCACACACACACACAGACACACACACACACACACACACAGACACACACACACACACACACACACACACACACACACACACACACACACACACATACATACATACATACAGACATCATCGTAAAAATGATAAAATCGTATTATAGGGACCCTAAAACATGCTTATTCAGTAAAAACTCATCATTGAATTTTTTGACCAAAGACAATACCTTCCTACCTAAAGGTGACGGAAGGTAAAAAATAGAGAATTTTTTTACAAAATACGACAGTAAGTTACATAACGATCGATAAAATATACGTGCCCAACAAATCAACAATAAATTGTGAAATTAGAGATTTAATTTTAACAAATATTAGAAAATCATAATAACTTTAAATGTCAATAAACCAAATTTAACTGTTAAATCTTCAAATGAGGCTACTTCCGGTTCACCAATTATAACCAAAATCTAATCAGTTGTTCTTCTGGATGTAAACTTGAGGAATACGAAAAAAATATAATTTTTGGAATCGTGGTATTGAAGTTATGCGATCCGAAACTTTCGTCACACACACACAGACACACATACAGACATCAGCGTAAAGATGGTAAAATGATATTATAGGGACCCTAAAACATGCTTATTCACTAAAAACTCATCATTGTTTTTTTGACCAAAGACAATACCTTCCTTACCTAAAGGTGACGGAAGGTAATAAAATTGAGATTTTTCTTTAAGATAAGAGTCTTACACCGACTTCAAATAAAACTAAATAAATATAACAACTACATTAACTACTACTATGTATTAATAATTAGGATTTTATAAAAGTTAATATATTCGTATCTTATAGGTACTCTTTAATACCTTATGAATATTAACACATTTTACATAAAGCAGCTAATATCAGATTTTTACATAAATCCTCTTGTAAATGGATGATGCATAAATCTACACTATCCAGGATAATGAAAAATGATGTTTATAATACAGTAAAAAGTGGTTTAGATTTAACAAAGTTAAAACATTTTAAAACCTTTCCATTATAATAGAATTGTATTTACATAAAATACTGAATATTAATGTTAATAGCATTATAGAAACCTAATTTTTTGAAGTCTATCTTATTATTATATTCACTCCGTTTTGTCTGTCGTCCATGGTTCTCTCGCACAGCGAACAAGTAGGTCTATGACGTCACAAGCGCTTTTCAAAAACTTATTAATTTCTTTTTAGGGTATTATTTGTTTGAAAAATAAAATAAATAAAGGTGTAAGTAACGTTATTTTATAGGCAAAGATCAAAAACTGAAATGCGATTTAAATATTTAAAACGAGATTTAAAATCTTAGACAGTTGTTGTTATGGGGTCTCGTGACCATATTCCTGAGTATCTGGTTGTGAATATGGGGACCCGGGTACGATCCCGACCGACGCCAAAAATTATTTAGAATTTTAATGGCACAAAATTGACTCCTGTGGCACATTCTTCACGCCAGCAATGAGTGCCCGTGCGGTGACGCCTGGTACGCGCCTGCACGTTACAAATATTTCATCATTACCGATATCTGATGTGTGCAAAGCAAATTAAAACACCCAGCAATGGGTAATATGCCGTGATGATATATTTTATTTATAAAAATAAAATTCTTAACTATCGTTTGTGTTCGTTCAATTTTGTATAACCCTAAAATCAATTATAATAAAAAATACATATATTTTTCTGATAATATAAATTTAGTAATTCTACCTTAAAACGTTATAAATCTTTTTTATGTACATACAGCTGCGAATATGGGCCAGTATTATTTAAATATGTTTGTAAAGCACAACCAGAACCCTTAAACATTAATGCTCCAATTTACATGTTTAATCTGAAGTTAAATTGGTCTCATTTTTATATTACACACAAATACCTATTCTTATTACAAATACCCCCGCGCTTTGTATCAATGTGTATTTAGTCTGGAACAAATATTTTTAATCGCACACTGAAATCTCAATAATGCTGTGTATCTGTTATAGATTTATTTATTTTGCAATCATTTTTCATAGGTAATTGGAGAAAGGCAAACTTAGTAATGTTTAATCAATACAGGTCTGACAAATGGTAAAGTGGAGAAATAAAATAAAATCAAATATTTGTTATTAACAACATAAAAAGTTATTATTTAGTAGTTTTTAATTAAATACATGGTTTCCGAGAATGGTACCTTAATCTAGGAGATTGGTTGTCACTTTAAATTAAACATCAAATTTTAACGTTTATTCAGTTAAAACTTGCACTCCAGTGGATACTTGTCTAGTGCCCAATGTCGCCAACAAGACTCAAATTTTAAGCGACCCTTAAACAAAAAATGCAAATCGAAATTTTTACATCATTGCATAGTAATTCATTTGACATTTAATTTCTATGCAATATTGTCAATGTAAGAGACACTTAAAATTTAAGTTACATTGGTGCAACCGGCCATAAGGGCCTGTATTACAATCCCGGCTTAAATTTTAGTTCAGGTAAACATGAGCTTCTCCTTCGATAACTCCAATACTACAATTCCAAAAAAAAAATATTTTTTTTTCGTATTCCTCTTCTGTACGTCCATACGGATAGTTAATTTGATTTTGGTTATTGTTGTATATAAAAATATATATTGTTATTATAATAGACAGTTGGCAACATTGTGTCTTGTTTTATATGGCTGTAAATTGTAAGAATTGTCCTTGTTCTTGCCTGGTCGTACGCTGCTAAACTTTAGCAATAAACGGTATGTTTAAAAGGTTGTCTTTATTTAATTCACCCAGTTCACAACAAATATAAATATAAGACAGTTATAATTGGTTAACCGGAAGTACTTTTAATTGAAGTTTGAACAGTTTTTCTTAAAAAAAATGCAATTAAATATCATATTTTGACAATTTACGTTATTATAATTATTAAAGAATATTTTATTCTCTATACTGTTTGATCTATTTTTCCCTTCATGTTCAACGCTTATAAAGTTAGAAAATTATAAACAAATTAAATTTTATAAACCAGGCAGCTATGCTATAACCATGGATACTACTAATATATTCAGATAATTCTAAGTGACAGATGTCAGTGTCAAGTACAATTTACATAGTTTTTTCCTGAAATAATTTTACTGGAAATGTAGAATCTTTTGCAAGAAAATTTAAATATAGAATGTGTACAAAATACAAAGAATAATTGACGCATTATATTTTTTACGATTCATTCGACAGCTCAGCTGACAGTTGCACTCGCCATTTTAGTCAATATGTGCAGTCTGAAGAAGAGATTAATACTGCAATTCATGATTATTGTGAAAGCATTGGTTGCGACCTTTTAAGAAGTGGAACGGGAAGGAAAGAATGACATGATATGATTCCTTAACTGTAATGTCTAATTATAAAGTTCCACCTACATCTTACATTCCACTTTCATATCCCGCCCCTAATCACATCTCCACTATCTCCAGTTCCATAATTCCTCGCATTCCTCTGTATCTGGCACCTTCGGCAGGATTATAACATCTGAACATCGATCTTGCGGTATCGAACACTCGAACGTTCCCTAGCCCACCTCGATACCTCTCCACTACACTCAGTGCGTCACAGCCTACTTGAACAAACCGTTGCCTCTTCGAGTAGAAATATTCCACGCCACGGGGTGAAAGGTGTAAATATTCATAGAGCAAACACAATAGGAATAAAATTGTTAGGTGTTGAGAAGAATATTGTTGACGAGAAGTGCTAGATGGATAGATGGAGACTATAATATTTAATATTCAACAAGAATTTATCAGTAATTTTAAAGAGGAAAAAGAATATAAGTTTTGTGTAGGTATTGTTCTATAACACAAATACAATTAGATAAAATTTTGAATGCAATATTATTGTTAATACATACGAGCCCAAACTCCTAATATTTCGGCCGGTTTACACTTTCAACAAACAAATTATAAAACCTAAGTACAGTAAAATTTTTGAAAGATGTCCGATCACGGTCATCTGTATCACGAACGAATTAACAAATAGGCATACATTTGTCTCCTTTTTTTGCAAAGTCTATAAGAGTGTGCGATAAGCATGGATATAACATGTTTGTCTTTCAAAAATTCATATTGTTTCGACTAAGTTAGGACATTCCACTTTAAAACGATGCTCGTTGTTGATAATACTTTCGCTGTAGCGTAAGTTTATTTATTAATTCTAATACATTACCTTGATTCATAGCCGTACGAATAACGTTATTTTCTGTCAGAGTCACTGACACTGACATTGTGTCATTATCTTATTTTTTACATATTTGGTTTTATACTTGCTTATAAACTGATCAGTTGACTTATTTTTGAATTTTGAATGCTTTTACTGTAATATATATTTTTATAATAATAAAATAACAGTAGTATCTTACGTATCCTCATAAAAACTAAGCAAACGACACTACTGAATTTATAGTGGGCGGAGCAAAAATCTGAATTCATACAATTCCTAGACGACCTTGATCGGACATCTTTCAAAAAATTTACTGTATATACCTACACAAATAGTGACTACAAATTTCTTGCGACTAGTTTACAATATAAATTTTAATCATACAAATTTGAATATGTTATTCAAATATTCCGCCAATTAATATTAGGTTTCAGCGCCTTTATGAGTAATACGAGCTTTAATTTTATTAGGAATTGTATCCCTAAGCCCTACACATTTTTTTTTTTAACAAATGTATAATTTAAATCAGTGTTCCTCAACTTTTGCCTCATCGCGAATGTCAAGCAATTTTATTTCCATTGTTCAAACATTCAGAGATTTAATTATTTACACAAATTAAACATTAACAAAAGTGTACCTTCCTTCGCGATTGTTTATTAACCTGTTCAAAACAAAACATCGCCTCAATTCAAAATCAGCGACGCATTCATAAGATTCTACCTACACTGAGTTCAAACAACAAACAACACTTCTTCGCAACTTCTGCTTGGCGGAATACATTTTTACTACTTTATAAATTCCGTTAAACGTATTGTTGTGTAGTATCGCCTCGGAGCTGGGAAGATCGTTCGTGCATCGTGGGATACCGCGAAGAACATTTGCCTAATGCCTAATATAACGACCAAGGAAAAAGAACTACCAGCTTGCGTATTCGGAATGTGGTTTTGAAATGTGAGAGAAGGGTTTTAAATTTCGGGAATGGTCTATGTGGGAGTTTTGGTTATCGGACGGGGAGAATAAAAAACAAATGAGTATCTATATGTATCTATAGTTATAATAAAATGTTATACCGTTGTAAACAAATAAGGCCCTCACTTATTAGAATAATTTTGTTCATCACTTCCAGATAATTTATACTTTCATTTAACAGATATTTTTTTCTTCATACTCGTATATGTAAAAAAACAGTACAATTAAAACTCCATAGATTCAGTTAATGTTAGATTTTTTCACCAACATTTTTTCTGCCGCTCGAGTCAAAGTTAATAACAGCAGAAAAAGTAAATATACTGTCGCTGGTTAACCAATAAAATTCATCTATATTAATTTACCCAAGTTCGTGACATTTCTGAGTCTGACATGACGAAAAACTGTAATAAATAGGTATCCCAATTAATTATATATTTAAAAAAACTTGTTAATAATAGACAGTTTAACGAGAGATGAAAAATATGAATGCACAAGTGTAAAGGATGACTTTTAAATAAAAACTTCTAACGTCTTATTCATACTGTTCATTTAATAACGGAGTTACCGACCGGTTTCGATCAATTAAATGATCATTTTCAAGGTATGATTCATTTAAATGATCGAAACCGGTCGGTTATTCCGTTATTAAATGAACAGTATGAATAAGACGTTTGGAGTTTTTATTTAAAACCATCTTATCATGTTATTATTAACATGCATTATTGCATCTACAAATTGACGCATGTGTAATTTTTACAACTTATAATATCGATTATCGATGCTCATTTTCTTTTAACAGACAATTTAACCAGAGATGAAAACACCAGAACTTATTTTCAGAAAAATAATTACAAATTTCGTAAAAACTCCAAAAATTATTTTTTTAGTTATATTTTCGTTTCCCAAAATACTTCATACAATTTAAAATTAGAAAAAAATAGTATATATGGTTCACATTAACAACATTTTCATTTTACAGATAATAATTGTGGAAATAATGGGTGGTAGCATGAATGGTGATTAGAAGATGTCTAGGGAAATGGCTAGCAGTATTTTAACTCTCAATCGTTTATTTTAGAGAAAAATACTTCAAATAAAAGTTGCTTACAATTATTTTTTCTCTAACTGTTATTTGAAGTTTTTTCTTCTCTAAAATAAACAATAAACAATTAACAGAGTTAAAACACTGCTAGTCATCTCCTCCCTAGTCAACTTCTGATCACCATTCATGCTATCATCCAATATGTTTACCATTACTCGAAATCTCAATCAAACAGCATTTATTCTTACATCTTGTTGGAATCAGATTTGGAGTAATTGTTAACACCTTATCCATACCACAGTGAAAAATTTTCCCACATTCTAGAAATAATCTTTGCAATAGTTTATATAAAAACGTTATTCCATTTGAAAATGGTTGTTTAGTTTACGATATTATTAACAGTTGATTTTCAACTTTTATATGCATTTTAAGTAAATTCACACATTATTCTAGGAAAAAGAAAATTGATTTTCTATTTGTTTAGAAATATACTAGATACCGATTTTAAAAATAATTCAAATTGTAAATAAACACTAGCTATTTCTTAAATAAATAAAACATATTTTAAAAATTAAGTATTATCCTTCTTTTTTATAGGTACTTGAGTATTTATACTTACTTTCCTTTTGCTTTATAAAAACATATTTCATAAAAAATGCAATAAATAAATTCATACAATAATCACCCATTCATTAGCAGAAACACTACAAATATTTTGAAAACAAACGATAATAAAACAACTCCAATTATGTTTACGTTTGACCATAACAAATCTGTTTTGATTTTAAAATAAACAAAATGTAAAAGGTAGACCAACAGAATTATTGCAAAAAATAAAAATCACGCCTATAAATGCAAAATTGAAAACGCAATATTTTATCGTGTATATTGGTATAATGCATTTATTTAATGCACTGCACTACAGCAGAGGAAATTTTAATGCATCTAAATAATTCATGTTTATTTATCTTTTTAGTTTTAAAATGTCCATTTTGAATAAAAGCTTTAAATTTGAGCACGTGAGAGCCACTGAAGAGTATTTCAAAAAATAGGGACAAATAACTATTTTTTTATTATTATTAATTTTAATGCTTCTAGTTGGTATTAAAAGGTCTTAAATCATCATCTAGTTCATAAATATATGTAAAATTTTCATGCATTATTTTCAATTTAAAACAAACAAAAATAACAACAAATTTCAGGCTAACCAAAACAGCTTCAAATCTGACATTTAATCGACCCCACTCCTGTCTGCACTATCTACATCACCTCGCGAGTCGGTTCATATAAATGTGCTGAATTTTTTCTCATTCAACAGCCGTGTCAAAATTGCACGTTTTAGTATACAACGCTTCAATATTAAAAAGTTAACTTTAACCACCTCGTACAAGTGATTGAACTGACCTTGTGATTCTATAAACTTGCATTTTCATCAAAAAATAACATAAGTAGTTATTTATTTTTCAAATTTATGAAGTTTTACTGCATTATCAGTTTGCTTGGACATTTGAACGTTCTTTGTTTGAGGAAATATTACAACGTTTACCTACGTGATATTGTATCATTTGTTTTGATTATTTTGAACTGTCAAAAAAAAGAAAAAAAATTGTATTTAAATAATTTTATTCTGTACTGAATCTTAGACAGTTAAAATTGTTCGAAATAATCAAAAATGGATGTTTACCTCAGGAAATAAAATTCAGGACCTTTTCAATTTGCCCGAACTTTGTAATTTAAAATAAAATTCTGAAATTTATAATAAAGGTTCATAAAAATATGTTCGATTGATTTTGTTGAAATTAATTGTGTAGGTAGGTACTTAAGGTAAATATAGATAACACATACATACATATTTATTATAATTTTGCATTTTTATAAAGTGTGGAAATATAATATATTATTTAAATTTATCGTAAATGTCTAGTAGGAGTTGTAGTAGTTTTATGTCTGTATTATAATAAATATGGAAGAATTTGTGTGAAGAATATAATTTATTTTTATTACGTAATAAAAGAATGAAATATAAAACCGATGTAAAATAGATACCACAGATATATTTCATGATCCATAACCTTTATATACAGACGTAAAAATAACCATTTCTTTAAATATTTTATAATACACCCCTGCATATTCTTATTGTTCTTCTTCCGCGTTGCTTGAAACAACAATAACATAAAAAATCAGCAGCGCAGCAAAATAAATACGAAAAACGGTTGTAATTTCAGCATAATTTTCAGTTGAGGAAAATCTCTTACCGTTGGTTCTTAGCATATCACGAGCTAGCCCAACATAACCTCTAATTCTGATGTGCACGAGTGTATAATTCTACATAGAGTAAATTGAAACTGGCAACAAGAAAACTGCAAAGGAAAATAGAACTAATAAAATTAAGTACGTCTGTACATAAAACAATTTGTTACTGGTTCTTCGTGTTTATTCATTCCCACCGCAAATGTTTTTTAACTTGATTAAATTAATTTAGGATGAATTCTGGATGCTCTAATGCAATGTCATCAGAGTTTCTACAGGATAATTGGTTATGAAAGGAATTTAATTACTGTCATTTGTGAATATTAATTTGTTGTATCTAACAGCGTTTTCCATTTATATGTTTAGTTTTGTACTCAGTGCAGATAATGACGTCATGTTCAGTACTAGTTGTTGTTACAACACGTGCGTATTGCATTTTAAATGGAACATGTTACATAAGTCCAGTGCAAATTCGTTAGCTCTCACTATCAAATAGTAACAAATATGTAACACCACAACTGTTTATTTGTACATATTTACAAACGTATATTTCCAATAATTCTACTAAATTGGATAAAAAATTTAAGCACTTTCTAATTAAACACTAAGTTACAGAATAGGCCCGAATATCTACTTATTAAATTTTGGTAGCATTAATAAAACCACCAAACGACGAAAAAAGTTTGGACGAGTGACTAATGTAGCGAAATAGCTCAGACTGCAGTCATGAAACTGGTGAAAATTGTACCTGAAACCAGAAACATTTGAAATGTTCTATCAACGTTTCAGAACCAATTCGTAAACAACTTATATGCGAATTCAAAAACTTTCGAAACTCTGCGATGAACAAGCCCAAGCTTACCTTGCATCATTACCCCGTATCTAATTTTAAAAAATGGGGTCTCGTGGCCGCGTGCCTGAGTGTCTGGTCGTGAATCTGGGGAACCTGGTTCGATATTGACCGATACCAAATATTTCGAATTGTAAATGGCACAAAATTGACTCCTGTGTTACACTCTCCACGCTAAAAATCAGTGTCCGTGAGGTGACGCCTGGGCCCTGTTTCCTAAAAATTACTAGTCGACAAGTTACAAGTTATAAGTGACAAGTGTACAAGTGACAAGTTCTAGTAATTTCTGTTTCAAGAATAATTTTTGACTACTTGTCAGTTTTCCAATATTACTAGTGAATTTTTACAAGTTGACAAGTTTGAAACCATAGTTTCATAGTGAATGTAATATGCAGCCACCTTTGCATTAAATATATATTTTTAATCACATTAAAAAGTATGCGTTTTAAAATAATTTAATTTAATTTTGTCCACATTTTGACATTCAACCCTTGCAATCAAAGAAAGTTAAGCAGGCAAAATTACAATTAATTGTAATTATATTTAATATGGCAAAAAATTCTATTAAATTGGCGTTTCTTCGCGAAATTAAGGAACATAAATACATCCTATTTGGCGCTTTTTCCACAAATTTAACAAAAAATATGAAATGTGAAAAATGGAAATTAATCCATGAATTTGCTGTTTCGCACGCATTAATTTCAAATGAGAAGGACTGGCAATATTGCCGGGATACATTATGGCCAAATTTAAGAAAAAGGACACTAGTAAATGCTTTTGTTACAGTCTCACTTTGCAGTATAATAAACCATTTTCTTAATTTATTTCAACAAACTCGGTTTAATATTTTCTTTTAAAAATTTAATTAGATTAATTAATTTTTTAATATTGGAATAATTGCTCTCTTTTAAATATTACTATTGAAAAGTATTAAATTACGAAGTAGTTGCTAAACATACTTTTTTATATTTAATGTTCAGGCTAAAGTGGATAATGCAAAGAAAACTGGCTCCGCAGGAGCAACAGATTGTAAAATTAACGAAATTGATAATGCAGTGCTCGACATTTTGGGGAAAGATTACCCGGCCGTTTGTGGAATAGGTGTTACAGATAGTTTCAAACCTCTTCCTCTTCTGAATCACTGGATCACATTTCTAATATTGCAAAAGAAAATTGCTATAATTAATTGTCATAAAAAAATTCAATTGTCAACTTGTAATTTTCAAATGACCAATCTTTCATTCGTGGTTACTGTTCACTTGTAAAATACTAGTAGTAAAAACCAGAAAATATTTTTTGAAACGCTACACTTGTAAACTGCAAAAATATACTTGTAGAAACGGACTAGTTTACTTGTCACTTGTAATTTACACTTGTAGGTTTTTGAAACAGAAACTTGTCAAATTATTAGTTTGACAAGTTCTACAGTGGTAATTTACAAGTGTAGAAGTTTTATGAAACAGGGCCCTGGTAGAAGCCCACACGGTATAAACATATCAATATCATTACCGAAATCTGTGTACAAAGCAGATTGGCATAATCAGCAATGGGTAATATGCCGTAATCACATATTTATTTATTTATAATCACTTCTGTGTAACATAATATTCTTAAATTTGAATAAAAAATCAGGTCTTTGTAGTTATTTTGTACAAAAACTAACACAACGTTGGATTACAAAAATATGTGACTGGTAAAATTGAATTAGGTCACATAGTAGAAACGTAACCCATCTGTGAGTATAATAACGTTAAGAAATAACAAATCTGAATTTTGGACTATGAATACACTTTGCCATTCCAAAAACATTACTTGAGGTTTCAAACTTTAAAATTCGCGTACTGAAAAAACCATATTTTGTGAGATTCATCTTTTTTCTCTGGCTCTTTAAATGTTGATGATAAAAATAAATAACTTAGCTCCAACAAACATTTTGTTTTTTTTTTTAATTACACCCACTTTATATATTCTGTTGTATGCCTTATAATTCCATTTATGTACAGTAAAATTTTTGAAAGATGTCCGATCAAAGTCATCTACGATTTGAATGAAATAAGAATTTTGTTCCTCCCATTTTGATAAATTCAGTAGTGTCGTTTGCTTAGTTTTTATGAGGGTACATAAGATACTACTGTTATTTTATTATTATATATGTTACAGTAAAAGCATTCAAAATTCAAAAATAAGTCAACTGGTAAGTTTATTAGCAAATGTAAAACCAAATATGTGAAAACTAAGATACTGATTAGATTACTGACAGTGTCAATGTCAGTGACACTGACATAAAATAACATTATTTGTACGGCCATGAATCAAGGTAATGTATCTAAATTAGTAAATAAACTTACGTTACAGCGAAAGTATTATCAACGAAGATCGTTTTAAAATGGAAAACTTAGTCGAAACAATATGAATTTTTGAAAGACAATCGTGTTATATCCATCCTTATCGCACACGCTTATAGCCTTTGTAAAGGAGGGAGATAAATGTATGCCAATTTGTTAATTTGTTCATGATACAGATGACCTTGATCGGACATCTTCACAAATTTTACTGTAGGTACATATATTATTTTAAAATTTGTTGAAATGCTAATTTGAAACTAGTTTAGATATCATGCTAATTATAAAACATTTCTTTTTTCCATACAAATATTGCCTAAATTTTACAAAAAAAAAAAAAACAATTTAAGACACTTTCATTTATTTTTGTATTTAGTTACCTTAAGATGATCGCAAGATCGAAACGATCGTTGTAAGCTATTAATAAAGCTGTGAAACTACACCAAGTGTTTTATTTATTCAATCAAATATACATAAAACAATTTATATATCATTTCTGTGACAAACCATACCAAAATTTTACATTTAATTAAAAAATGTCACTGAAATTCTTAATCAATACTACCTACCGGTGTGTTTCCGTAATTAATTTAAAAAACTCCTAATTTCAAATAACCATAAATAATGATCATTTATTTAACTATTAACTATTTTTTCTATTTTGGAATTTGTCATAGATTTTTTCCCGCCTTTATTTTACTGCCATTAGATTCATTATATAATCTTTTTTCGATAAAGTTCCCACGGAATGATTCACGATTCACGGTCGAGTGCCCTCATTGCGATCCAAGAGTGCCGTGAGTTGAAGAAACGACAGTCGGAACGTAAATAAACACGGTTTTTACAAGCGGGCATCTCTAGTTCCGTAAGTTTGAATCGCTGATATGTATCTTTAGACGCAAATTACAGACGTAAGGTCTGTGTCCCTGTCTATTTATTACAGCCCACGGTGGAATATTAATGAAAGGAATGGAGACCTGATTTGCGAGATGATAAGACTTGTATTGATTTGAATTTGAAGAAAAAACTGGTAGAACAAGACAATTGATTTCTCGTGAATGCTTTTTGTGTAACGTAAAACACGAACAGATAAATTATTTGATGAAATTTAATAATGGCAATCTTGTACAGATATACGTAATACAAACAAAATAACAAAATAAAGAATGACAACAAAACAATTATATCTCGTCTTTTTACCTTCCGTCACCTTTAGGTAAGAAAGGTATTGTCTTTGGTCAAAAAATTCAATGATGAGTTTTTAGTGAATAAGCATGTTTTAGGGTCCCTATAATACGATTTTACCATTTTTACGATGATGTCTGTATGTATGCGTGTGTGTGTGTTTGTGTGATTGTGTGTATGTGACGAAAGTTTCGGATCGCATAACTTCAATACCACGATTCCAAAAATTATAATTTCATATTCCTCAAGTTTGCATCCAGAAGACAACTGATTAGATTCTGGTTATAATTGGTGAACCAGAAGTAGCCTCATTTGAAGATTTAACAGTTAAATTTGATTGATTGACATTTAACGTTATTATAACTTAAACAATATATTATTCTCTATACGATTTGATTACATTTATACTTCATATTCAATAGATATAGAGTTAAAGATATGCTAAACATGGAAACTACTAATATATTCATATAATTCAAATTGACAGATGTCAGTATAAATAAAAAGTAAATTAATGTGGCAGAGATGAGGATGTTGAAGTAGAAGATGTTGGGGAAGACACGGAAAGATGGGCAAGGAAATAACTCTAGTGTTACAAGTTTCTAGAAAGATACAAGCGAGATGATTACATTGGTTTGAAAATGTCATGAGGAGAAATGAAGAATATATTGTATGAAGAATGAAGAGCTTAGTAATAGAAGGTTAAAGCAACAGAGGGAGACCAAAGATAAGATGGAAGAACTGTATTGCGGAAGACTTGAGAGAAAAGGAAGTGAATGAGAACGACACGTAAAACAGAAATGAATAGAAGAAGAAAATAAAAAATAGCGAGCCCTATCGAATGGGAAAAGCTAAAGAAGAAGAAGATGTTAGTGTCAAATGAAATTTGCATAGTTTGTTTATGAAATAATTTTACTGGAAATTTAGAATCTTTTGTAAGAAAATTTATGTATGGAATTTATACATAATACACAGGATTGACGGAAAGTATTGTGATGGCCACAACAGATTTTTTTACAAATATAATCTTTTATTAAACTTCACTTGTTAGTTAGTTAATCTGTTAGATAACGTCAAATCTTGCACAAGTTTTTTTTTTAATTTTAAGTTTTCCACCATATTTTAAACGCGCTTATATCAAGTAAATATGAAAAGTTTTAAGCACCGCATTGATTTTTAATTTCTGAATTTTGTCACAAAATGAATAATTTAAAAGCGGACGTTCAGGTATGAAATGGAAATTTTCTCAAATCTGAATAAATAATTCGTCATTTACATCATAAGGACCATCCTTAAAATATTCAATTAATTTAGTCCCAGTTTAAAATATTTGTCAATAATTTTAATTAACAGTACGCACTACATCGTTTCTAATTCCTAAGATTTCAATTTGCATATAATTTACTTTTATTAAATAAGTTTTTCTGGAAACTTGTGCAGTGCGCTCAGCAGCGCATTGTGAAAATTGGAATTTTCTTCTCGAATAATTTCCATTGTTTGATTGTTCTTGAAAATTATAAACAAAGAGTTGGTTTCAGTCCTCTCTGAATCCATTGCTCGCAAGAATAGAATTGTTAGCATTCAGAGAAGTGGAGAGCGGTAAAATAATGTATTCAGGAGATTGTATTCAGCTGACATCTGTGTTCTTTATACGGAAATGCAAATAAATAGCGCGTGTTTGAAGTTTTTCTACCCTAGTCCGGATAGATATGTTGAGTTTTTTGTTTTGAGGTTTGTTTTGAATACAAAGATAAGACAGTCGGGTGAAATTGTTGTATGATTTTCTTGCAATATGTAGTTCGTTCAACGTGTTACAGATGATGAACGATGATGGTAGGGTTTTTAGAGTCAAAATTATAGTTTTTGTTGTCGTTTACAACAGTGATTCTCAAAACAGGCGATATCGTACCCTTCTGGCCGCTGGATAGATCCAAGGGGCCTCAGAGTTAACAGGGGGGCATTGAAAGGCAATAACTGAGCGATGAGAGCTAAAAAGACCAATAAGAATTATGTACATTGCCCATGAATTTCAACACGAAAGATTAGAAACCGGTGAATAAGTTGACAGATACATCAGAAGATGAAACTATACACAAATCGAGGAGAAAGAAAGATACGGGTAAAATAGAATACCTCGATTAAGGTAACAAAAAAAATCATACGTCAAATTATATTATATTACAGGTTATATCCCTGGTTAAATAACAGCGGGATAGTACAGTGGTAGATTGCTAGCCTCACAGGTCGTGGGTTCGAATCCGGGTCAGGTTGAATTTTTCTCTACTGATCTTGATCCGTATCTACTCCCGTTACCTTTCCAAGTTGGGTTACAATTAACTTGGCAATCACTAAGCTATCTGGCACCGGCTGGTGGTTGTAACAAGGGCTTGCTCGGTTGGGCAACACACATGATATCTATGCAAGGAACTTCGTGGCAATTGTAAAAAAAATAATATAGATGTTGTGTGTGAGACCACTCTAGGGATATAACCTGTAAGGGTTGAAAATCCTGAAACAATATACATACGTCAAATTATTATGTTACAACAGGTGGGACAATCCAAACATGAGGATATTTATATGGTGCACTCGACCAAGAACAACTGTACAATAATTGACAAAACAAGAAAACGCATAAAGATGATTAAAAGTAATGCAGGCATAAATGAAATCACAATAAATATTCAAAATGGCAACCGTCATTGTCAATGACTGAAGGCGTCGACGAAATGATGTAACTGTTGTTCTTTCAGTATCCTCAATCACAATAAATGTTCACAATGGCCACCGCTATTGTCAATGACTGAAGGTGTCGACGAACTGTTAACCTCTAAATTGTCATGTATGATACTGTGTTGTAGTGCTATTCTTCGAGTACTAGACTCTGGCGCCCAGCAACCTCTTTAATATACTCCATGTGATCCGGGCGTGTTCTATCATGATCTTGAGCAGCAGGATTAAAGGACTCATAATCACGGAGTGTTATTTATTTGATTTACATACATGTACAAAGGTGCGACCGTTTAGAAGATGGCATTTTTTACTGATTATAACTTTTATAATAATTATTAATCGATTTATTTGGAAAAGTTGACAACTCACATTTGTCAAAAACAATTGTTTCATTGTTATTGCTACTAGATCAAATTATTCTGAAAATACCTAAACGACTCCTTAATTTAGGGGGAGTAAAAATGCTTTAAAAAATTCAGATTTGGAAAAATGTTATTAAGAAATATTGCTGCTCTCGACGAGTTCTACCACTGGTTAAATTTAATGTACTTATTTCTGTTACACCCTGTATAAAAATTTCAATGTGTAATTCATAATATTATCTGGAACGTGTAACAAAACGTCTGCATTATAATACATAAAAATTACTCAGCTATAAATAATAAAACACTACGTGATGACGTGGGTGAATTAAAAAATTATAACTGTGAAATAAAAGCCAACAAATTTTAAATGAAACTCTTGAATATGCAGTAGGCTATAAATAAACCAATGACCGTACGTATCTATCAACAGAGATCGATTGTCTAAAATTATAGTGAGTATGAAGGAGATAAACCCGTAATTATATTCACATTAATGTTAATGAAAACGCGTTACCGGTAAATGCAGTCCTGATATATACTTTTCTACCACGCTGATTTTATAATTTATAAGCGATGTGAACGCGATATTGAAGAAGAGAAATGATAATGGAAAATTAAATTGACACATCTTCAATTATTTTCGCATTTCAAGTTATTATTTTAGACATATACAATATTGTACCGAAGGAGAAAAATGAAATGCAATTACTAAGAATTTTTTATTATATTATACATCGCTACTCGAAAAAATAAATAAATAAATATTTCATCACGGCATATTACCCATTGCTGGGTGTGCCAATCTGATTTGTACACAGATATGATGAAATATTTGTACCGTGCGTGCGCTTACCAGGTGTCACCTCACGGGCACTCATTGCTGGCTTAAAATTAATTTTAAATTGAGGAATATCTTAATAGATCTTGTCAGTGATACTATGAGAATGAAGAATACCCATCGTTAATCCATATTGAGATAATGGTGTATATTATATTTACTAGAAGATTTATTTCCAAAATTTTCTACTTATTCAGTAGAATATGTTTATAGTGAATTATAAAAATAAACTTACAACTTATCGGAAATCAATGTGACGAAGTTGTACTCACCTGAAAAAAATAAAATAAAATTAGTACATTACATTCTTAACGTAAAACGTAAGTAAAAAAATAATAATAACAGACATTTGTATTATCAAATTATTATTAAACTTCTAGGCAACGCAGTAAAAGTTGCAAAGATTCTATTTTTTATTCAATTATATTCAATTATATATGAGTTTCATTCACTATTTTTTCCATGACTATTCATAATAATTTTAAAAAAATTTGATGTGGCCAACACATGACGTTCCGTAATTTCTATGTATTTTGTTTCCCTGGTGAGCTTTTAAATATAAAAAATGTAACAAAACCGTAAAGGTAATAAAATATTCTTTAATATTTATAAAAAAATAAAAAATATATAAATATTTCATCACGGCATATTACCCATTGCTGGGTGTGCCAATCAGCTTCATACACAGATATCGGTAATGATGGAATATTTGTACCGTGTGGGCGCTTACCAGGCGTCACCTCACGGGCACTCATTGCTTGCGTGGAGAGTGCGCCACAGGGGTCAATTTTGTGCCATTTATCTTAGTTAAGAACTTCAATTATAGCTAAAATCTAATCATCTCTTCATATGAATGTACAAAAGGGGGATATGGAAAAATTATTAACAAACACACATAAATTCCGTTTTCACGACTTGATCCCCACATCATCAATCGCAACCATATGATTCAAATCGCCAGGGAATGGAGGGAATTGATGACGTCATGATGTCGGGTGAAATTGGGCGAAATCTTCTGATTTCCGTAGAATCAAAACTGAAAACTGACAGTATACAGTATAACTTATACCGTGTGAATATTATTTTTTTCGCAATAATAAATCAATTGATAAATTATGATGTAATGTCAAAACTGACAGTATTATAATAAGTATAACCTATATTGTGTCAGTTTTGTTATTCATCAAAATTCGAAATATAAATAGTTATTTAGCAATACTAAACGAATTGAATAAATACGATATAAGTATAATCGATGACATATAGATACCTCTTTATATCGTCCAAAAGCAATATGTTGCAATAATTATCGGCAATCTTAGAAACACCATCTTTGCAATAGCAAAATGCAGAATATAATACCAAGAATTAACAAAACTACCAACACACGACACAAATTCTCGTCGTCAAATTCAAAAAATCATCTTTATCACATGATTGACAGAATGACATGAATATTCAAATATTTAAAAATTTGTTACCGCGGTTACAATACAGTTTCTTTTTCATTTTTTGCCGTCGGTTGAACGGAGATAACGTATACCCCTCCGAAACACCCACGATAATGAGATAGCGAATGAAAGTCTCATATATGTCATGTGTGTACGATAAAGATGCTAGATAAAAGTTTAGCAATTCTTGCATGAGAAATTAATGACGTGGGGATCAACTCGGAGATACAGAGTGTACACCCACGTCTTCATCGTAACAAGTCAAATCGTGTTTTAGGGACTCTAAAACGTTCTTATTCATTAAAAACTTACCATCGAGTTTTACCAAAGACAATACCTTCTTTACCTAAAGATAACAGAAGGTAATAAGCTATAAACCAATAAATTGGTTATAAAATTCATTTGTATCATAATAATAATTTGTATCATAATGAGTGTCATTCAAAGTACAAATGACACATACATAATAAGTATACGTATATTAAAGCGTAGGGGTAGAAAAATATATTTTTAACAACCGCCGTATTGTGGGTACATATATTATATTTCAGTACCACTTAGGAATTTTGGCATATAAAGAAAAATACATACAACAAATTAGTACCTAGACTCAATACTTTATTTTCTTTGATCGTTTATTTTAGATTACATACATTTTTCTTTCATGTTCGTAAAACAAATTCGTGTAAATATTTTCAGCCCACATAACCTATTTTCTGTAAACATTAGCATTAAAGGGTTAAGCAACCATCAAGCAAACTCTATCATACTTAACGTGGAAATATCATTACGTTAATGTTCCAACTTATAACCCTGAAACATGAATTGTAATGAATGATAAATGGCTTCGACAGCCGACAAAAAGCAGCAGAGACTTCTTTGAAATATCCGTCGGCGTGACATGACAATCTGGCTGCCACGTAATGTTACATACTGTCTGTGACACACGACGCGCCAGGCGAAATGAAAGTGCAAGTGTAAGAGTGCATTTTTCATCGGAGAAAGACGATGGGGCTTTATGAAATTTTATGTCGCAAAGATATTGCATTATAAAGGGAATGGGATAGGTATGATTGATATATAAACGATTTGTCTGGACTTAGAAAATGTTTTATCGTTTTAATATTCATACAAGGAATATATGGATGGGTTTATGGCTTATACTTATAGGATAGTCAGAGATGGTATGAAAAACAAAAAGTAATAAAAAGTAACTCTAATAAACTTCAATTTTTATGGGGTCCTCCACCATTTTTTTTGGGAAAAATTAACCGACCTTTAAAAAACATGAATGGTCTTTTAAATTATAGAATGATCTTTAACTTATTATTAGCATTAAAATTAAATATAATTTTATATAATTAATATTTTTAAAACATATTTCATAAATAGTTATGATGATTAATAAAATATTAATGATATATGAACTGATCTTTTAGACCCCTAACGAATAAGAAAAACTAAAGAAGATGTGTGTGTCAAGTGCAACTTACATGGTTTGTTTATGAAATAGTTTTACTGGAAATATAAAAACCTTTTGCATAAAATTTTATGTATGGAATTTGTACATAATACACAGGATAGACGGAAGGTAATGTGCTGGTCACATCAGATTTTTACCTCTCGCTAAGAGAGGTATTGGATTCATGCTAAAAATCGCATATCCAAATTTTAGTGAATAAGCACGTTTTAAGGTCCCTAAAATCCAATTATAACATTTTTACGATGATGTTTGTGTGTGTGTGTGTGTGTGTGTGTGTGTGTATTAGGATGTTGTAGGTACGATTTTTCAAATTCTATAAGATTAAAGACCGTTATAGCAACGGAGTCCTCAATCTAACAGTAATGAAAAGAGTTGAATAGATTCTGGTAACAATTGGACAACCGGAACTGGTAGTTTCTAAAAAAAATTGTTCTAAATATTATTTTTGAAAATTTATGTTACTATAAATAATAAAGATAATTAAATTCTCAATCTGATACATTAAAAAAATATATTATATCTCCTAAAGGTATAGAGATATAGTATATAATTAATACAGAATAATCTGTTGTAATAAATCTCGTTGCCCAAAAAACAGTTGAGATATTTAAATGTTTGTATTTATCTTCTTCTTATTTTATACAATATCCATTCTCTTACAAGACACAAATTATTTGTAGAATCATTTTAATGCATGAAATTAAAATTTGCCTAACACTATTTTTCGGCAAATAGCTTCAAATTTACTTTTAAAATATCAAGGTAACCCTTACTATTCATAATTGTTACAAATTGTAATTTTTCTACTCTTGTTGGACTAAATATACCCCCAAACGTAATGCTGCAATGAACTCCATCAAACAAAGTTAGCCCAGGGCCCCCAAAGTTCACGGTCCGCCCATGTTGTGTAGAGTATGATATCGCCTTCAAACCAATTTAAATATGTTATTAAAGAAATTTATTCACGTAAGAGATTGTGTCCACTTTTTCGTCTGTGCAATGTGAAGCAAATTGTGATTACTTTCGTTTAAAATGCATGTGAAACAAAATTTAAAATTCGAAATGTTCACCAACATACAGTATTCAGAGTGTATTCCATTGTTCTTATTGATATTGTCTGCGAGAGATGTGTCATTAAAAATTTTATTTTGTTTTTGTTATCAATAGAAAATTCAAAATAATCCAATTCAATCTCAGTAGTTGTACACATTTCTCGCTGTAATACAGAATATTCATAAATGGAAATACGTTCCAAGATTACAAAAGAAACAGTTGCATGCCATACCATGCTACCTTGATTAAAACAATTGTACGAAGAGTTCATCGATTAGAAATATAAATAACGGTTCTTGAGCTTTAAAACTCTGATCAGACACCAAGGAACACAAAAGTTTAAAATTACAACTCTATTTCGTTAACTGTTTCAATATTCTTATATGTAATAAAATTTTAATCTTCCGTCACCTTTAGGTAAGGCAGGTATTTGGTCAAAAAATCCGGTGGTGCCAGCTATGCTATAACCATGGAAATAGCCACTATATAAGATAATTCTGATTGACAAATGTCAATGTCAAGTGTAATTTACATAGTACGTTTGTGTTAAAATTTTACTGGAAATACAGAATCTTTGCAAGAAACTTTCTGTATGGAATTTGTACGAAATATACATAACTAATGAAAGGTAATGTACTGGAAATATAGAATCTTGCAAGAAACTTTCTGTATGGAATTTGTACAAAATACATAGACGGAAGGTAATGTGGTGACCACATTAGATATTTTTAATTTGAGCTTAAAATTAAATGCTAAAATAAGGAAATTCAAACAGAAAATAAATATATTTACTTTTAGTAAGAAAAAACAATTAAGGATGATTAGCGAGCGGTTAACTAGCATTGTTTTTGTTCTGTCAATCGTTTATGTGTAATTTTAGAGAAAGATACTTCAAGTAAAAGTAATTGTACGCATCGTTTATTTCAAGTATTTTTTCTGTGAAATAATCCTTTACCGATTGATAGAGAAAAACATGAGAAAAACAATACTAGTCAACTACTAGTTCTTCATAATAACAGTCAATACCTTAGTTAAGTCCATTTTTACCTTCCGTCAACTATAGGTAAGGAAGGTATTGTCCTTGGGTTAAAAAATTCATTGATGAGTTTTTAGTGAATAAGCGCGTTTTAGGGTCCATATAATACGATTTTACCATTTTTACGAGGATGTCTGTATGTCTGTATATATGTACGTGTGTCTGTTTCGGATCGCATATTCGCACGATTCCAAAAATTATAATTTTTTCGTATTCCTCAGGTTTACATCCAGAAAAACAAGTGATATTTTGGTTCTAATTGGTCAACCGGAAGTAGCCTCATTTGAAAATTTTAACAGTTAAATATGATTTTTTGACATTTAACGTTATTTTTATAACTTAAAGAATATATTATTCTCTATACGATTTGATTGCATTTTATACTTCATATTAAATAGATATAGAGTTAAAGAATTATAAAGATATTAAATTTCATAAATCAGCCAGCTATGCTAACCATGGAAACTGCTAAGATATTTAGATAATGTAAGTAAAGTAAATGAATGTGGCAGAGATGAGTATGTTGAGATAGATGTTGGGGAAAACACTGAAAGATACGCTAAGGAATGAAAGATTAAGGGAAATAACTCTAGTGTAAGAAGTTTCTAGAAAGATACAAGAGAGACGATTACATTGGTTTGAATATGTCATGAGGAGAGATGAAGAATATATTGGAAGAAGAATAAATAGCTTAGTAATAGACAGTTGATAAAACAGAGAAAGACCAAAGATAGAAGGACTGTACTGCGGAAGACTTGAGTGAGAAGGAACCGAATGAGAACGACACGCAAAACAGAAATGAGTGGAAGAAGAAAATAAAAAATAGCGACCCCTAACGAATAGAAAAAGCTAAAGAAGAAGATGTCAGTGTCAAATGCTATTTAAATAGATTGTTTATAAAATAATTTCCTGGAAATTTAAAATCTTTTGCAAGATTTTTTTGAATTTGAGGTGATCAAAAAAACAACTTTCTATTTTCTAGCTTCCTTACTTTTATAGGACGTTTTAGTAGAAACGGTCAAACTTTAAAATGTAATAACTTATGACAAAAATACTTCTTGCGAAAAAAACCAAACTATTTGGCATTATTGACAGTACATGTCGTTGTATGTAACTTATATTTGGACTATGGTTGTTTTTACCAAGAGCTCTTCAATTATTGTATCCTTCAATTTTATAATATCTATTTTCAATATATTATCTTTCGTATTTGTATGATATTTTATTTATTATCAATCAAAACTTTGAAATCTCCCTCTTAGGGAAATTCAATTACAGATAAGTACATTTTTATTAGGTTGTCAACATTTCTGTACGTACAACTACATCCATTCGAAACTTTACTTTCCACTAATACACTTATCTGGCATCCAATGCTTTCATTGCTCCATCGTCTATGCACCTCTCGTGTTGCGGGTGAATAGCGTCTCGTCCGTATTATGCGAAAGTTTGCTCACCGCTGATCGAGGCATTGTAACGTGTTTGGCAGCGTGAGCCGACTGCAAACATGAAAGGGCGCGCGACGCGATCTTTCAAAATTTACGACATGGACAGAAATCGATAAGTGTATGTTCCTTTCCTGCAGTTTTATCCCCCGTAGTCTGGTCTAGTGTGCTGTACATGCTTGGCACAAGAAAAGACGCTAAGGGTGGCAACAAGGGTAAGGGTGTTTCTTTGTCTGGAATGCAGACGCTGGAATGATTGCCATGCATTCTTAATGACTGTCAAACAATGATGCAGTTTGCATAAAGGAAACGAACTGAGAATTGCCACTTGCGCTAATATTTAAATGAAGCAATCAAGCAAAATAAAAGAGGGTTATTCGCACACCAATATTTTGTGCACCCTAATTCCTAAATCTCCATTTTCTCCATGATTTAATACAATATCCGGTTATGCCATTAACTAGTCTGTTTAGGGTGTTTCACACAAATACAATTTTATTATTTTGACTATATCATTCATTAAATAAACTTGATCTTAACGTTAGGAAATATAAAATAGTTTCATATTACAGAAAAAAATCTCTACTATTTAATTACTACACAAAGATAATAAGATACTCGAAAGATCAAACACAATCAAAGATTTGGAAATTTGATCACAATCTAACTTTCAATCCACATATTATGGAAACTTTCGCTGCGTTGGATCAGATCCATGTTACATGGATCAGTAAACTGCATGTTCTTTCGAATTCTGATCAGTATCCCCATCCCCACCCCAAGATCAAGTAATCCAGATCAGTGCCATCTACGCCAATAAAAACTTGGATTAGAAAGATCACTTAAGTTTCAAAAATGGCGGAAGCGGAGGAAGAATCTGTCATATTTTATACGTCAATAAGGACAAGAGGTTACATTTAAGGTTCGCTGAAGAAGGCAGCAGTTCATGCTGCCGAAAAGTCGGTTTTTATAACAATAAACAGAACTAAAACTAAAAAGGTTGTGTCATTTTAATTGAGTAATGAGTTCTGAAAGATTTATTTAAATAGTTCTAAAAGAAATTTAAACAAGAATAAATAATGGTAAATGTAGAAAATTGAAATTCATTTTTCCGACTGATTTTGACAGATACTTGTGTTCTTTCGAATAAATTCATCTGCGTCCACGTGACCTGATCTGATCTAATCCATACGATCAGTTGGATCTGATCCAATCTAGTGAAAGAATACGGCTTATTAAAGCTGTATACAGAACACTGAGTTTTATTTTTTGAAATTGTATAGTTTTTAACAACCAACTGTACTAATGCTTTGTGAGATCTAAATTAAAATATGGCTCACTAATTTGGTATCCTTTTTATAACAAACATATCAATGCCATGGAATCAGTACAACGACGGACTATATCCAAAAAGAGAAGTAGATGAAACCCACTTATTACAAATATTTAACTTCCAATCACTTGAAACCAGAAGGGAAAATCAATCTATCATGTTCTTGGAGAAGATATTGTAATACAAAATTGTCTGCTCAGAATTATTAGCACATGTAAATATAATTGTACCACTTTTTGTTTCGAGAAACAATATTTTTTTACTGTCCTTTCACAACAACTAATGTAATGTTAAAAACACCAGTTTATGTAATGTGCAAGAATTCAAACAATATTTCAAGGGATATATACCGTGTGTTAATTAAAAACCTGGCCATAGGCGTTTAATATGGGAAATCAGTTTTTTCTTGCGCAAAAGTTCCCAAATTATTTTAGACAAAAATACTTCAAATAAATGTTGTTAATATAATGTTAATTTCTGCATCCAAAATAGTAATAAGATTTTATTTTTGACATTTCATAATCGAGAAAATCGATTTTAAAGTTTTTTGAAGATTGCTGATTTATAGCGATAGCCATGTAACTCAAACAAAATTTGTCCACCATTTTATAATTTGAAGCCTTTCTTCATGAGAAAACTGTTCCATTCTTTCAAAGAAATTTGTAATTGAACGAAAATCACAAAACACAAACTTTTTTTGACAGTTAAGATGGTATAAAATTGTTCGTAATTTTGTTTGAGTTCCATGGCTTTCGCTATAAATCAGCTATCTCCAGAAAAAATTAATATTGATCTTCTCTGATATTTATGAAATGTCAAAATTAAAATCTTATTACCTATTCTCTACAACATTTATTTGAAGAATTTTTGTTTAAAATAATTTGGGAACTTTTGCGCAAGGAAAAACTGATTTCCCATGTTAAACGCCTATGACCAGGATTTTAATTAACACACTGTATATATATATATATATATATATATATATATATATATATATATATATATATATATATATATATATATATATATATATATATATAATTTTGTAAAATTGTTTTCGAATATGTCAAATTATTTTCGACGTACCATTATTTCTTGCATGTATTCATATTGTATTTTTAATACTTAAAACGCCTAGGCATTTTACAATATGGCTAGACGTTTTATAAAACGACGAAAAGTTTACAACTATATTGTAATATGGCTATTATTTTTGCTTGCAATTTAAAATACCTTAAACTGAGCCATTTTTAAATAAAATTTTCGATGACAATCACTCTTTCTGGACGTACAAACATTTTTATTAATAGTACGTCATGCTGCTACCATGACAACGTCAAGAGAAGGATCAACAACTCTTTATATTTACCGCCGAACGTTATGTGGATTTGAATTATAGTACACTTCAGATAAATTTTGATAAATGTCTTCGAAGGCATTGTGATGATTCGAAGCCATATTAGCATCGGATAGGATCATGTGAATGATTAGGATTATTGTAAGTGAGAATGAGGATCATGAATGCTGAAGTGAAGCTTATAAATGTGATATATGCGTTAGTAATGTAGTTATTATTGCCGAGAACATGTTTTTTGACACATGCTGAGAGTTTAACTGACAAATGTCTCCAGGTGGTCATCTAGCCGAAAACTAATTGTAAGATTAGGGCGACTCTGATAGTTATACTAGTACATGGACATAAAAATTAGTATACTTTTGATAGGATATGGTATATGATCGTATGAGACCTCGACACCTAAAAATAAAAATATATCTTGTCAATTTTCTAATACATATATGATAACGTGCAAGATACAAAATAAAAAACTTAATGGATTAAAGAATTTTAATTTGAAATAAACAACATTTAAAATGTATACAAATTTAAGATTTAAAATTGTAAGTATATTTACTTCCTTAATAATTGAAAAGCATGTGCAAAGTAAGACGTACATTTCACGTTTCAATTTAACTATCATTACAGTACGTACATAAACTCTACAGTTTATAGTAGGTTCGTTTATGGTTTATGTCGTTGAAAGAGATGTAACATATGCGAATTTCGAAATAACTCGTAAAACACGGAAAAAATTTAAGTTTTTGTTACAAATATATCAAGAAATATCAACGATATTGCTTAATAAAAAAATATTACTATTACTATTGATTCTTAAGAAAATATGTTTGACATATTCTAACAGAGCAGAAGGTGATGCTGTAGAATTAGCAGTAATTTTAAACGATTTATGATGACATTTGTTTTTCGAGATTGGTATGACTGCATTAAATGCACAAAGTAAAAAAAAATTATAGGATCTTGCGTTTTCGATATCTTCCCGCGGATATCTGGCATTTACGAGACGAGATTAATATTATTCTCAGCTCGAAATTTCAAGACGAGAATAGGATTTCGAGATATTGACTTTACGATTATTTTTTACACACCGTATATCTAATAAATAAAATATTAACCAATGTGCAATAAAAAAAATGTCAACTTATCTCTTTCATTTGCAAATACTACAAGCGTATGCGATAAGGATGGAACACCCTAGTATTTTAAAACAGTGCTCGTTTTTGACAATACTTTCACTGTAACGTAAGTTTATTTATTAATTCAGATATATTTCACATATTTGGTTTTACATTTGCTCATAAACTTACCAGTTGACTTATTTTTTTAATTTTAAATGTTTTTGCTATAACATACATTTTTATAATAATAAAATAACAGTAGAATCCTATGTACCCTCATAAAAAATAAGTAAACGACACTACTGAATTCGACAGAATGGGCGAAGCTAAAATTTTAATTCATGCAATTCGTAGATGACCTTGATCGGACAATTTTTTTTACTGTATATGCTTTCATTGGCTGTTCTCATTTACATTAATATTTACTCGCGTTTAATCTTTTTAGATTTGTCAGGTTTTAGTTATCGGAAAAATTGTTTTGATTACGTTTATGTTTGACTTTATTTTGTTTATTTCACAAAAGTTTGACTTTGTGTTTATTTCACAAAAGTTTTTCAAAAAAAATCGCATATTGTTCAATTGATTGAAAAATAAAAAAAGGTCTAAATTTTTTTATCAAAATTAATATATGTTTAATGAAAATTCCTATTTAATTAATAATTATATTTTAGATATGCCTAAATATTTATGATTGTTTCTTGGGGATTTCGGTCCAGAAATTTAAATAATTTCAATATTTGTTTATCATTGACGTTTCTATTTTATTTAAACCTTATTCATGAATCTGTGGAAACAAATTTCACAATCAACACTAACAAATTGGTTTACATATTTACATAAAAAATATCATGGACAGTGCCTGGGGCCTCGTTAAAGAAGCCGTATAGCCACGTGTCCTCCTACCAGAAAGCGGTAAAAATAACTTCTTATTTGGTATAATAAATTAAGAATATAATTTAATCATATAGTAAACCTAAAGCGGTTCTATTGTAATGAAAGTAGTTAATAGTAAAATATAAAAACATTTGAACTAGACATGAGAATGTGCCAATGCGCTGCGCTTTGGCCGCTCAGCGTACTGTGGCCCGCGTTGCTATGACAACGTGACGTACTGTCTATGTAACTAGTGTAGACTAGCCATGTCTTGCAAGGGCTGTTTGGCCGCATTTATTTTGCGGCTTCAGCTCAGTTTTAAAAGGAATACCTTGTTGTAATGCATTATATAGCGGTATGACAAATCACAAGTAAATTAATATGGCAGTGAATAGTGTTAATGTTTTGTTAAATACACACTTAAAATTAAAAAATTGGGTAGGCCATTGGCTGATTTAAAATTAACACAAATTAGTAACAGAAAAGCTCAGAAAATAATATTTATTCGCCACTTTTCAATTTATATCTGCGAAAGACAAAAGAGCTGAATTTACTTTTAAAAAGTGATTTATGATAAAATTTCTTCATCTATTTGCCCAGTTTAGATAAATAAATACTCCCCCCTCCTGGTGAAAAGTCACGAGCCACCATTGATCATGGATGTAATTCATGTAAATATGTAAACCAATTTCTTAGTTAGTGTTGATTGTGAAACGTATTTCCACAAATTCATGAATAAGCTTTAAATAAAACCAAAACCTTGATATATAAAAATTAAAATTATTTAAATCTGGACCGACATCCCCAAGAAATTTTCATTTACGGTCAAAAAAATTTTTTCTATCTATCTATCTAGTATCTAAGTACTTCGATAATTAATATAGAAAGGTAACAGTTTGTTATATTAGGCCAAATCCATTTTAAATATTAAATTAAATAATCAATTTCTGGTTTAATCTAGTTATAATATCAATTATTGGAAAACTAAGTATGAATTTAAATTGGAGATTGAATATGTAACGAGTACGTATTATCAAAATTGAAAATCCTCAAAAATACGATTGAACTAACTCCGTAGGAAATTTTTTTTACAATAAAACTTCTCCATAGTTTTATTCATATCCCTTTTCCCTTGATTCATATGAATCTAGTCATCTATGCATTTTTCATGCGCGATTTTTGTTTTTATCATTTTGGAATCGAAATCAAACAGTCTGATTTCCTAGTTTGCGTGGGGTACTGGTACTGCGTCTATTTCTTATAAACTTTCCACATAAATTCTTCCTTTCAAGAATAAAATGAGTGACTACTACCCTTTTCTTTTGTGGTCTTGTTGCTTATGTTATTCTCTCGTAAACTTTTTCAGAAAAGAAATTTACGTTCTAAATAAATCTTTCCAAACAGAAATTTAATGTAGTACATTAAAAATTATGTTAAATATAGGAAAATTTATATATTTTGGAGTCAAACATGTGTAAAAGGAATACATCCGTGATAACTTCTAAATGTTTTTAATTTTTTCACAATAAATAATGGCCGACAAATTAAGGATTGTTTCTATACATAGAAATTAAAAAAATCTGATAGATCAGCACACTACCTTCCGTCTATCCTGTGTATTATATAGAAATTCTATACATAAATTTTCTTGTAAAAGATCCTATATTTCCAGTAAAATTATTTCATAAACAAACCATGCAAATTTCACTTGATACTGACATCTTCTTTGTCTTTTCCCATTCGTTAGGGGTAGCTGTTTTTTATTTTCTTCTTCCACTCATTTCTGTTTTACGTGTCGTCCTCATTCAGTTCCTTTTCTCTCAAGGCTTCCGCAATACAGTCCTTCCATTTTATATTTGGTCTTTCTCAGTTTCTTCATCTCTCCTCATGACATGTTCAAACCAATGTAATCGTCTCGCTTGTATCTTTCTTTTATTTTTCCATGTCTGCCCAACATCTATCTCAACATCCTCATCTCTTCCACATTCATTTTCGTCTCATTGATACTGACATCTGTCAATTTGAATTATCTGAATATATTAGCAGTTTCCATGGTTAGCATAGCTGGATGATTTCTGAAATTTAATATTTTTATAATTCTTTAACTCTATATTGAATATGAAGTATAAAATGTAATTACATCATATAGAGAATAACATATTCTTTAAAATATAATAACATTAAATGTCAATAAATGATATTTAACTGCGTTTTTTCAAGAAATACTGTTAAAAGTTGCAATTGAGAGTACTTCCGGTGGACCAATTATAACCAAAATCTAATCAAGTCTGCGTATGGATGTAAGAAAGAGGAATACGTAAAAATTGTAATTTTTCGAGTTCTGTCATTGGAGATATCGTGGCCGAAATTATAGTCACACACACATCACACGCGCGCGCACACACACGCACACATACACTCATACAGATAAATCGTATTGTAGGGACACTAAAACGTGATTATTCATTGTACACTCACCACCGAATTTCTAGACCAAAGACTAATACCTTCCTTACCTAGAGCTGAAGGAAGGTAAAAAAATATGTAGGAAGTCAGAAACACTCTTTGATGGTAAAAAAATAAGACAGAATGTTATTTTGCATTTATACAGCAGAGTTTTTATTTCTTTTAAAATTGTCAGAATAATATGACTGTAAAACTGAAACACATTTTGCAAAAAGCTCAACTTTAATAATCCTTACTACATCTGGGACAGTAGCAAGGCCACTTTTTGCGAATACGACAGGAACTATGCTAAATTTATACTACCAAATTTAACTGGAAACATAAATAAAGAACTACAGCTGCCACATACAAAATTCGTCAGAAGTTTTTACTCCTCTACTGAACTTCAAGTTTAATTAACCTTTTAAAGTTATAAATAGTAACGCTGGACTTAACTGCACAAAATATATCTCCATATTATATTCAAATGCCAAAATTTCACATAAACTACGAAACACGGAATGTGTTTCATTTTTACTGAATAATTATTTAAATAGTTAGTACATATAATAATATATATCCGAAATAATAAATGAACATACGTTACAGCGTCAGTATTATCAACAACGAGCATCATTTAAAAATGGCATGTCGTAACTTAGTCGAAACGAAATTAATTTTTGAAAGACAAGCGGTTTATATCCATCCGTTCTTGTCAATACAAATAAGAGAGAGAAATGTATGTCAATATGTTAATTCAATCATGATACAGATGTAATAATGTAAAATAGGTGAAGGTCGTGTAAAAACAATTCCAATTAGTTATAAAACCATATTTTCATTACATATTTCCAAATTAATAATTTTATTCGCCATAAATCTACACAATTAATTTAAACAAATATCCAATTTTCACATTATATAACAAGCTCTACTATAAATTACAAATTGTGATTAATGGCCTCATTTAAACTTCACCCTAAAAAAATCAATTAAATTTCAATTAAAGCGTAGCGATATAAAAAATTCTAAAGGCTTCCTAAAGGGTTTCTTCTGTTTCTGGCGCAGATAACTCCAAATGAAATGAAATTAAAGATGAAGACAGTGGCAATCCGAGAAGACGTAAAACAATACCACGCCAACTGCGACTGGAAAAACAAACAACAGAACATTGATTTCGGATGCGGGTCTTCTACGTTTTACAAGAAAAGCACAGGGTTTGGGTTTCGATTTTGATATAAATACAAGATTCTTGTAGTGCTACTAATTATCTGCCCTTTTGAAATTTGTTTTTAAAAATAAGAAGAAACTAAAACAATAACAAAAAATGTAAAAACAGTTTTATATGCAACTTTTAATTATGATCAACTTTGCATTGTACAGGTTTTGGCGTAAAATGAATGGAAGAGCAAGAAATTGTTTAAAACAAAAATCCCATGTTAAATCCCTATGTTCACCCCTAACCGCCAGCAGCTTGTTCATATATTTTGAAGATTTTGGAATCTGAGAGACTGAACTGGGTATCCCCAAGGGTTCGCAGCCAATTCCTTGGGGGTCCGCAATCTTAGTAAGAAAAGCGCTATATATATGCTCCTAAAATATATATTAAACTGCTTTTGCTTAAATAATAGATTTTTTTAATGACATTTATTTTGCTTTTAGGCCCGGTATTTTCACTTCATAATAAAGTTTCAAATAAGTATTCGTTAAATAAATTTAGGCCCAGTATTTTCACTTCCGAATAAAGTTTCGAATAAGTATTCGTTAAATAAATTTATTCTATATATTTATCCAACGATTAACTCCTTTGAGTCTTTTCACACATTTGACAAAAATAAATAACTATCTGCCGAATAATTTTAACATGGTAACCTTGCAGAGTGAATTTGTGTCAGTGGAGAAGAATGGAGTTTTGCGTAGTCACGTTAAGCAGACAAGGATGAAATGTGTCAAAAAAATCCGTACTTGTCAAATTTTTGTTTGACATCCTTAATGTCATCTATATCCTGCATTTTTAGCCTCAGAAGAGTGTAGTTTAACAAGTAATCTATTCCAGTAATCATACGCGGTAAACGAAATATATATATATATATATATATATATATATATATATATATATATATATATATATATATATTGTAAAATTGTCCTTATAATTTTTGTATATTCCTTTCAGTTCGAGGTAAATATTTTACTAGCATCAAATGTCAGGATCTTTATAACGATTTACCCAAGGAGGGATTTACCTATGTATGCACTGTTTGAGATCAAATACGAACCCCAATTTGTAATAATAAAATAAGAACAGTTTGTTTTCATAATCGGAATCTGTCAAAAAATTCCTTGATGTGTGTGGTTAGTTCGCTATCTGATCGTGCGTTTTCGATTTCTCGCATTATTTATTCATTCATAGTTCAAACAATCATCAGAATCATTAAAGATATTTAATATATAATGTAATGTACATAAGAATAAACCCTTTATTCGCAACCCAACTAGCGAATAACTTATTCCGCAAATAACATGTTATTCTTTCGAATAAATTTATTTGCAAGTGAAAAGACAACAAAAATATTTATCCGAAGGTTAAATTTATCATTAGCTTTATTCGCAAGTGAAAATACCGGCCCTTAGTGTAATTTAAAATTAAATCCGACGGCCACGAAATCCAAGTCAAGAGGGGGTCCGCCGTCAAATCTGGAGGAAAAAAGGGTGTACGGATCATCAAAGCTTGGGAAAAACTGATCTAGGACATATATGACGCATTGACACTCAATGATTTAGAAAGATTTTTTTCTATATTCTGGATATAATATAATTGCATCTACTCGAACATGTTATTATAAATGTAAATGTAGGTCGTAATCGTATAATGCAATTTTCTAAATGAGTTTTCAGTGGGAAATTGTAATTATTAACAATATTCAATATTCACACATATTGCTCCAAATTTGAATATGATTTTCACATATCAATTTGAATTCATGACAGCTGTAATTGAAAATTGAGACAGCGCTTTCAAATATATGATAATACATAGATAATATTTGGAAATGTTTTCAAATATATCAAAAATTCTCACACATTTGATTTTATGTTTCTGACAGGGAAAAATATCGTTGATATAAAATATACTAAATTTCCTATAATTCCCATGTTACATTTATGTATTTTAACTATATTTAAAAAGTGAAAGTTTGATGTCTATCAATCTACACTGTTTTACACATCGACGCCAAATTTTGAGATATTCTTTCAGCTTCCGAACATGTCGTAGATGTATGTAGTTCAAAAATTTGCATAGTTTTTTTACCTCCCGCTACCCTTGGTAAGGCAGGTATAGGGATCGTGCTAAAAATCGCATATCGAGATTTTGGTAAATGACCACGTTTTAAGGTCGCTAGAATCCAATTTTACCATTTTGACGATGATGTCTATGTGTATGTATGTGTGTGTGTGTGGGATCCTGTATACGCTCTAACTCAAATACTATCATTCAGAAAGTTTTGAAACCATGTATTTCTACCTTATTTTAATATGGAAATATCTGATTAGATATTATATCTGATATATTAGATAAATCTAATTACCAATATTATTTTTACCTTCCGTCACATGTAGGTAAGGAAAGTATTGTCTTTGGTCAAAAAAATCGGTGGCGAGTTTTCAATAAATAATAATGTCTGTATGTGTGTGTGTGTGTCTGTTTGCGCGTGTGTGTGTGACTGCGGTTTCAGCCGCAATATCTCCGATACTAGAAGTCAAAAAATTACAATTCTTACGTATTCCTCTTCCTTACATCGTTATGCAGACTTGATTAGATTTTGGTTATAATTGGTCAACCGGAAGTACCCTCATTTGAAGATTTTAACAGTTTTTCTTGAAAAAACACGGTTAAATATTATTTACACATTTAATGTTATTATATATATTAAAGAATATTCTATTATCTATACGAATTGATTGCATTTTATATATCATATTCAATGGATATAGGGTTAAAGAATTATAAAGATAATAAATTACATAAATCAGCCAGCTATGCTATAAATTCTAACTGACAGATATCAGTGTCAATGAAAAGAAAATGAATGTGGCAAAGATGAGGATGTTGAGATAGATGTTGGGGAAGACACAAAGATACGGTAAGAAATGAAAGAATAAGGGAAATAAATCGAGTATTAAAAGTTTCTAGAAAGATACAAGAGAGACGATAACATTGGTTTAAACATGTCATGAGGAGAGATAAAGAATATATTGGAAGAAAAATGAATAGCTTAGTAATACAAGGTAGAACAAATAGAGGAAGATAAGATGGAAGGACTGTATTGCGGAAGATTTCAGAGAAAAGCTACCGAATGAGGACGACCAGCAATACAGAAATGAATGGAAGAATAAAATAAAAACATATCAGTGTTAAGTGCCATTTACATAGTTTGTTTATGGAATAATTTTACTGGATATTTTTTTACAAGAAAATTTATGTATGGATTTTGAACATAATACACAAGATTGACGGAAGGTATTGTGCTGGCCACATCAGATTTTTATTTTCAGATGCACACACTTCCAAAAATCGTAAGTAACTTTTACTAATTTTACGTTAATATAAGATACCTATAAATAAAATAGCTAAATTAAAAATTATATACAAATATAAGAGTAAGGATTTGTTGTATGATGTTGATGTTGTTCTTATTGTTATCGGGTTTGTGCGAACCCACTAAGTGGGACACGCGTGATTATATGTATGTATGTATGTATATACAAATATAATATTAAGAGTGGAAAATTTTATGACTACTCTTCGTTTTCAAGTTATTAATAAACAACTACAATTAACATTTGATCTTTATTAAAATCGAATAATAAAAGATATTTTCCACATAAGTATTCAGACAGGTTGCCTGCTATTAAATTTTTCAGGCACAGTCACTCCAATTAGTTCTGTCACTTTTGAGACACCTATAGAACATGTTTTTATGATATGAAATTACAATTTATGAAAGTCCCCAAACGACTCAACAGCGTTATTTTTTCTCTTATTATTTCGAAATTTAATACAGAAATATTGATTTCCCTCGTAGTCTAGGCTAAAACAAAAGCTTGGAAATTGAACCAGACAAATTATTTTCTCCGTAATGCCATTCAAGTCTACATGAAAATTTATTGTGACACTTAAAATCTAGGTCGATTTTTTCTCTTTTATTTGAGACAAGTACATGTCGGGGCAAACATTTTCACACAAATTGTGGTATAAAAAACTTACATTCCTGAATTCCCTAAAGTGTGTTCCCTATTTCACTCTATCTGTTCCTTTAATTTACTTTCAGTCCCTTTCAGAATCCAGCACGAAAGTTCTAGGAAACTCTCAAAAGAATTATTAGCTAGGTATCGGACCGCAAAAAAACGCTGGTTTCACGGTCCTTATCTACTATCCTTGTTCCTTGAAGGAAGAGGACGAGCAAGGATAAATCTCGTGTAATTGTTATGCATGTTTTAATTTGTTTGGTTCTGCTAACGCACATTTGTCAGGCTGACCGCCAGTAGGATTTATGTAATGGTAGTTGAAGTTAGTTTTCTAGTAGTTGTGGGCGTTAATGGGAATGTGTGATTAATTTTTAGTAACTTTGCTAGGATTTTGAACTCTGAACTTCGGCAGTAGTTTTTAATAGTGACACGTACACAGTTTGTAATGGAATTTGGAGGAAATGTGTTTTTAAATAGCGATCTAAAATTTCTGGCCAAAATTTTTATAATTAATGTCGCATTTTTATTAAACTTTGTCTTCCCAAAATAGGGTCAAACTTACTCAATTTTCGGTTTTTTTGTTCATAACTCTCATGATTATTGCAAACAATTCCTCTTGAGAATTATCCTAAAATATGTTAATATTTTGTTATATACACGCTGTTCTTCTTTAGCTTTTCCCATTCATTAGGGCTCGTTATTTTTTATTTTTTTCTTCCACTCATGTCTGTTTTGCGTGTTGTCCTCATTCAGTTCTTTTTCTCTCAAGCCTTCCGCAATACAGTCCTTTTATCTTATCTTTGGTCTCCCTCTGTTTCGTCTACCTTTTATTAGTAAGCTATTCATTCTTCCAATATATTCTTCATCTCTCCACAGGACATATTCAAACCAATGAAATCGTCTCTCTTGTATCTATCTAGAAACTTCTATCACTCGAGCCAATTCCCTTATTCTTTCATTCCTTACCCGATCTATCCGTGTCTTTCCCAATATGTATCTCAACATTCTCATCTCTGCCACATTCATTTTCTTTTCATTGACACTGACACCTGTCAGTTCGAATTTTCTTAATAAGTAGCTGTTTTCATGGTTATAACATTGCTGGGTGATTTATCCATTGAATATGAAATATAAAATGCACTCACATCGTATAGAGAATAACATATTCTTTAAAATATAATAACATGTCAATAAATGATATTTAGCAGAGTTTTTTCATGGAAAATTGTTAAAAGTTGCAATTGAGCGTTTCCGGTTGACCATTTATAACCAAAATCTACTCAAGTCTGGATATAGGTTAGCATAGCTGGATGATTTTTGAAATTTAATATCTTTATAATTCTTTAACTGTATATCTATTGAATATGAAGTATAAAATGCAATTACATCATACAGAGAATAACATATTCTTTAAAATATAATAACATTAATTGTCAATAAATGATATTTAACTGCGTTTTTTCAAGAAATACTGTTAAAAATTGCAATTGAGAGTACTTCCGACCAATTATAACCAAAATCTAATCAAGTCTGCGTATGGGTGTAATAAAGAGGAATACGTAAAAATTGTAATTTGTGGAATTCTAATATTGGAGACATCGCGGCCGATATTATAGTCACACACACACACTAACACACACACGCACACACTCGCAGACACGCAAGCACACACACACACACAGTCACACAGACATCATCGTCAAAATAATAAAATCGTATTGTAGGGACCTTAAAACGTGCTTATTCATTGAAAACTCACCACTCAAACAAACCACAAACCTCTCTCAAAAATATTTTCAGAAGGGGATTAATTTGGATCTTATAAAATTACAAACATACATCCTTATATTTTTCGTCCTCTATTTGGTTTTTGACAAAAAAATATTGTGCTCACAATGGCCGCGTCCGGAATCGAACAATATGGCACCATAAACCGGAACCTTCAATAAATTGATTTATTCAATTCTTGCCGGAAACTTAATCAATCACTTTTGACATAATCAATATTAATTAATCGATAACATACAAGAATTGTTTTGAACTATACACTTGAAACTTGAAAACGCATTATCCAAAACTTGAACAGATTTATTTATGAAGATATTTAACCTATTTTCCTAAAAATGTAAATGTATTTCATCAAAATTCCAAATTTATGTTCGTTCCAGTCCATCAATATCATTATCCCGCAATATATGTAAATTTATTAGACATATCAATATCTACACACGAAAAGTTTGTGGTTATAAAAAACAATAAATTCCAGATGTCATAACTAGTTGAAAACAAAACAAGAATGGAGTAATCATAGCCTCCTTAGAAAGTAGAAAACGAAGAAATAGAAAGGCAAAATATTAGTTTGGAACAAAGGGCATTTTTGTGGAAATGAATATCTCTTCCAGACAGGGTGGAGCTCTGGTTTCGTGTGAGTCACCCGTAGCTAGCGCCGGCTGGTAATTACTTGATTACTGTGCGCAGACAGAGCGGTCATAGTTTTATTTGCAGAAATATGTGATATCAGCTTTTTCCAGACCGGCTGGTCACTTTGCGTGGAAATTTTATTTATTTTATGCCAGAGTAAATCCGTTTTATCATACTCGAAATGGAAATTGTATTTTTAATGCGGTGTTAAGTACAGGAACGTGAAATTATGCTCATAATTTTATCTCGTAAATCTATATTGGCAAAGAAATTAATACTGGTGGCAGTTTTTCATATCGTAAATATCATAAATATAACTTATATTTCAAATGCATGATTATTTAAGGTACATTCATAATAATTTTATACTCAGCTTAATTTGCACTTAAGTGGAAATTATGACGCTTATAAATTTATGCCATTTACAACCACTCTTTTTCCTGATATTTAACTTTTATGTGTGATAAACTAATAAAATCGGTTGGCCATTAAGTTTGAATTTTTCACTCTCGTAAATTGTTCTTGTACTAGAACTATTAAAAAATCAACATTAGACGAACATACTTCTGATATGAACCTGTATTAAAAAAGGTATTATTGAAATCTATTACTATTTGATAAGAAATGCTACAAAATTTTGGTTTTCCCTATAAAATCAAATAGATTCCAATAATACTTCTTTATTCACAACTGTCAAATAATATATCCATAATTCAACCGATTCTTATCAATTAATGACCTTCGTTACTGTTGCTAATTGAATAATATTGACAGTTCGATGGAATAATATTATCCAATTGTTATGTCAAATTCAAATCCTACCTTTCAAAGAGTGCAAACAAAATTACTTTTAATAAGTATTTTTTTCCACATAAAAAGCCAAAATTACACTAGTTTTGTCATTTCTAATACTTTTATTTTCTTCTTAAGCTTAAACTGTAGCTGAATAATCGATTTTACAATTTTCTATTAAATGTCAAATCACTTCATAATTTTGTTACAACAACAACAACGATAACTAGATTTATCTGTGTAAACAAAAAAAAAATCTTCTCTTACATGAACAACTTATCATTTCTTCACAATCTGCAGAATGCTTATATAGACAATACTAGTTAACTGAACGGATATAAATTCATATCCATACTAGGATGGATATGATATCCACGAATCACAAATCACGTAAGTGGTGTAACCCAAGCAACTGTCTATTCATTTATTAGAAGACCGGTACAAATGTCACATTTGATATATCAATGTTGTCATTTAGAATTAGATGGAAATATTTTCAGTATAAAAAGAGATTTGAATAATTTAATAACATTTTGTTGTAAGTATTCAAAAAGAAAGTATAAAAAAATGAGAACCAGAACGGTATGAAATGTCACATTTGACAAGTCAGTGTTATCCTTTTTTGATTTGGCAATAATTTCAGAATATTAAAGAAAACTTTGAAAGATTTTATAATAATAAAAAGAAGTGAAATCCTAAGCTAAATAAATCAGAAAATTTGTAAGTGGTATGTAAAAACATTGTATATAAAATAAAACATAATTTTAATAACAAACGCCATTAAGAAAGCCTAGGAAAACAAGTACATAAAATGACATTAAAATTAATAATGTTAAATAAAATTTCATAATTTCAACAATTCGTATTTTCCTTTTTTTCATTAGTCGTAGAAAAAGTATGCTGTGCAACTCGAGTGGAATGCTACTCTTGTTGTGCAAACTACTATTTTTGCATTTGTCAGTGAGAAAATCTACTTGTCACTGATATGTTATTATTTGACATTTGTGGATAAAATATTGTATTTTATTCACATGTAAGGGCTATTACTCATTCGAATGATTTACATCACTTTCCTTCCGGCTCGTGACACAAACTTCATTCTCATGAGTAATAGCATGCATTACATGCTCATTGAATAATGTACTATTTTAAATGCAGGTTTATATCGGAAGAATGTTGAATTATTAAAAATGTTAACAGTTCAAGTACAGGAACAATTTATTTGAATTTTCGCTTCGTAGGGGTGGCCATTTCTCGATGTGCAATCCGAACCCTAAGCACACCTAGGTAATAGTCCAGTGGGTGATGAACCGCTGAGCATTGGTCAACTAGGGGATAGCCAAGTGGGTCCCGGACATGTTAGCGATAAAATAATAGATGTGTACAATTACAAAATTTTCGTTAGGTTAGGTTATGTTAAGGTACGTATAGGAAAATCAGAGCGGCATGTTTAACTAGTTTTACTATTTACAAAAATCCACCAAATTGTGTGCCTGCTAAGTATGCAATTTTTTTAAGTTTCTGTCGCCTAGACCTAGGTGACTCTCGCATACTTTACAGTTGCCGCCTTAACTATTGCCCAATGTGCCTCTGATTAAAATACAGCCAGCATGAAATTTTGCTGGGTACCAATGTAATTGTAAATGTACCTTCAAGTGCTGAATTAGCTACCTTTCATTTGTTTTTATCGATTAATTAATAATTAATATCGATTATGTCAAGTTTGATTAATTATAAAATACAATTTAAGATCAATAATTAAATTAATCGTAAAGATGTGATTAATTATGTTGTTAGTATAACATGATGATCTTATTAATGATGTGCTGTTTGAATTTGCCTCGAAGTTGGTTAATTCGCTTGGAATTTCAACTGACTCGATTCATTATCACAGGCCAGCCGGCGGCTGCACTCGCATGGCATGCATGTGTTAAACTAAAAGCAACTCTTGTGATTCTACATGCGAAATTGTCACTATGAGTTAGCTGATACGTTAACGAGCAAAGCTGCCGATTATCCCAATGCTATCTGTTTAAACCCTGTAACTTTGCATTCATTAAGGATAGTATAGTTCAAATTCCATGAGTAGTGGAACACAGGTACATGCATGGTGTGGTCGTATTGGATACAAAGCAACTGATCCGCAAGTCAATTTTATTGGCATCTGATCCTTTGGCGCCAAGAAGTAGCTTTATTCACAACCGGGGGTCATAGAAGTATTTGTCATCACTGTTAATCTAATTTAAAATACTTTTAGAAAATGTAAAAATACACAGGGTGATCACGCGGTGATAAACCAGTAATTATTTCCCATATGAAGGGAGATACCTACCGATTATTTTCGAATAATGTCTATCAAAAAACGTTGGTTTACTTCCGGTTCAGGAGTATGTGATAACAATTTTGAAATTTCAAATGTAACATACATTTTAACCTTCCGTCACCTCTAGGTAAGGAAGGTATTGTCCTTGATTGTGTGTGAGTGTGTGTGTGTGTGTGTACTAGAATTCTAAAAATTACAATTTTTTCGTATTCCTCTTTCTTACATCCATATGCAGACTTGATTAGATTTTGTTTATAAATGGTCAACTGGAAGTACCCTTATTTGAAAATTTTAACAGTTTTGAAAAAACGCAGTTAAATATTATTTTTTGACATTTAATGTTATTTATAAATATTAAAGAATAATCTTATCTATACGAATTGATTGCATTTTATATTTCAAATTCAATGGATATAGAGTTAAAAAATTATAAAGAAATTAAATTTTATAATTCAGCCAGCTATGCCATAACCATGGAAACACCTACTATATTAAGAAAATTCTGACAGATGTCAGTGTCAATGAAAAGAAAATGAATGTGGCAGAGATGAGGAATTTGAGATAGGTACTGGGGAAGACACGGAAATATACAGTAAAGAATTAAAAAATGAGGGAAATGGCTCGAGTGATAGAAGTTTCTAGATAGATACGAGAACATATTTTGAGGAGAGATGAAGAATATATTGGAAGAATGAATAGCTTAATAATAGAAGGTAGACGAAACAGAGGAAGACCAAAGAAAATATGGAAAGACTGTGTTGTGGAAGATTTGAGAGAAAAGAACTTAATGAGGACGATACATAAAACAGAAATGAGTGGAAGAAGAAAATAAAAAATAGCGACCCCTAACGAATGAGGAAAGAATTTGTACATAATACACAGGATTTCTTATGAAAAAAATCTATCATCCATGAACAAAATACAACTATCTCAAACACTTGATTTTTTTCCTTCAATTTATGTATATTTCATATGTCCACCATTTAATTTTTCCTAATACAACCTACTACTTGTTTACCACCGTTGTAAGATTTTCTTGTGTATTTTACAAAAATATAAAAAAAAATAGTATGTTCTGTTTAAAATTGCAAAGTTAGTATCACATACTTCGAGACCGGAGGTAAAAAAGACGCTTTTTGATAGGATATCTTATTGCTCATATTATTTATATTATAAATTTGTGTAAATAAAAATAATCGCTATCTTCATTAATAACAGAGATAATTTTTAGTTTGTTCACGCGTGATCAGATTGTATATGTTACCATTTCAACACTCCATTTAAAAATTTAAAGATATTTTCGCTTGCGACCGGAAGTAAAATTCAAAATCTTTTTACACCAAAAAATAGTATTTAACTTCCACACTAACTTTGTAATTTATACTGTAGGTATAAAATTAATAATAAATAAATATTTATTTTTAACTACCGGTGGCACACAGCAAAAAGTATACGACTTATAGTTTAATATTATTTTTGTCCAATGGATTGAAGAAGTTGAAAAATGAAACGCAAAAAACATTAATCAACAAAATACGCTTCATTTATTTCAACCCACTCAAAAAGAAAACTACATATTTCACTCATCCATTCGATTCTCAAATTCAATATTTCTAACCCAAAACATGCGAAACAAATATCTCCATCTTCATACCAGCAAAAACGAAACACCACCGATGCATCATCCCGTTCCCTCCGCTGCAACGCGGTTCATATTTGTCAAGGGATTCCTCCCACGACCGGCGGAAGTGGAAGAAAGCGAGAGCGTCCCGATATGTCTGATTGTCTCCCTCTTGCAACCCTCGGAGTGCACCACACGAAGTTTACCAACCATTTGTTAATGCGACCGTAAGAACGGGTATCTTAAACCCCACTCGATCAAAGTTTGCCAGCAGGGGATGTAGCCAGAATAAAAAGGGTTTTTGTCGGGATTGGGATACTTTTGTTTTTACACGAGTCATATTTGTAAGAGCGAAAGATATGAACAAAAAACGTGAGGCGTTAATCAGGGTAATAAGAAGAAGTAATATCCTGAAAGTACTGGAAAAAGTTATACTGAAATATTTATCATCCTAAATGTAGATTGCAAACCGTCAAAATATTAAAAATTTAACGCAGTATAACATTTTTATTCAATTTTGACGTTTTAAACTATCATTATTAACTCCATAGCAACAACTATAAGTAACTGGAATAATTGTAGAAAAAAGTACAGTAATTTTTTTATTATTTATTTAGTAATAAGGAATCGGTTTTGAAAAAATGTCTGTCATCAGCCCTCTAAAAGATAAAAAAGACATGAAATAATATATATAAATATAAAGAATAAATCGAGAAAAATTTGATCAACCTTAATGACACACGTATGAAAAAAAAATCTTACCGTCAAATTATAAAAGGCAGAAAGACATCCATCTAAGTAGAAAAATATTTAAACGTAAGAAGTAACATTACGATAAAAGTAATGAGAGTTAAATAAATATCAAGTAATCGAAGTAAAAATGGACAAGCGAAAAATAAAATTTATTGTAAAAAATCTGATGTGGCCAGCATAATACCTTCCGTCAATCCTGTGTATTATGTACAAATTCCATTCATAAAATGTCTTGCAAAAGATTATAAATTTCCAGTAATATTATTTCATGCAAATGGCACTTGACACTAACATTTTCTTCTTCTTTAGCTTTTCCCATTCGTTAGGGGTCGCTAATTTTTATTTTTTTCTTCCATTCATTTCTATTTTGCGGGTCATCCTCATGTCAAAATTTTTCATTCAAAATTTATTTTTTTGGTATTTTATGATTCCTTTTCTCGGCAACTGAATTCCACACCCCTGATAATAAATATACCACATGAAATAAGAAAATCATGAAATTTTGAATGAAAAATTACGACATTTGTCAGTTATGGACGTAATTAATAGCTGTCATTTTGACACGGGTCCACATATCTGCTTCACAAAGTCAGCAAAGTCACGTCACTGCACTCGCCCTACACATAATTTTTTTTGCAAAAGATCCTTTATTTCCAGTTAAATTATTTCATAAACAAACTATTCGCATTGCACTTGACACTAACATCTTCTTCTTTAGTTTTTCCCATTCGTTAGGGGGTCGCTATTTTTTATTTTCTTCTTCCACTAATTTTTGTTTTGTTTGTCGTCCTCATTCAGTTCCTTTTCTCTCCTTTCATATTTATTTGGTCTTCCTATGTTTCTTCTACCTTCTGTTATAAGCTATTCATTCTTCCAATATACTCATCTCTCCTCATGACATGTTCAAACCAATGTAATCGTCGCTCTTATATTTTTCTAGAAACGCCCAACACTAGAGCTATTTCCCTTATTCTTTCATCATTTACTTTTTATTGATATTGACATCTGTCAATTTGAATTACCTGAATATATTAGCAGTTTCCATGTTTAAGTTAGCACAGCTGGCTGATTTTTGAAATTTTATAATTATTATAATCTTTATAATTCTTTAACTCTATATCTGTTGAATATGAAATATAAAATGCTATCAAATCGTATAGAGAATAATATATTCTTTAAGTTATAATAACATTTAACTGAATTTTTCAAGAAAAACTGTTAAAATCTTCAAATGAGGGTACTTCCGGTTGACCAATTATAACCAAAATCTAATCAAGTCTGCATATGGTTGTAAGGAAGAGGAATACGCAAGAATTGTAATTTTTGGAATTCTAGTATTGGAGATATCGTTGACGAAACCGAGGTCACATACACACACACACGCACACACACACGCACATACGAACACACACACACATACTTACAGACATCATCGTAAAAATAGTAAAATCGTATTGTAAAGACCCTAAAATGTGCTTATTCAATGAAAACTCACCACCGATTTTTTTGGCCAAAGACAATACCTTCCTTACTAGGTGACGGAAGGTAAAAACGCTTAGTCAGCAGGTGAAGATGGAGAACTGTAGTCACACAGTTCGTAACTTGCGAGGTATAAATTATTAAGAGGGGAAAGAGGAATTAAATGTTAAAGACATTGAAGGAAAAAGCGCCAAAATTTAAATGAAGTTAGTGTATAAGTTGTTATGACTTTTCATAAGTTAATTCATTTAGTATTTTTATGAAATTGTTATCTTCATTATTGTTACGATTGAAATATTTGAAACCTTTATCAATTTCCATCTGCTCATATAATGTCAGCTCTTTATAAGATTTAGCTACATGTAGTAGTTTTAAATTATTAATGTTCGTAGTGTGTTGTTTAGTATGTAAGTGGTTACCAAAAGTAAATCTAGTATTAGAATTGATATGTTCTTTATATCTAATTTTCAATTGTCTGCAAGTTAAACCAATGTAAAAATCTTTGCAATTACAGGTTAGTTTGTAAATGCCACTTTTTTCTTCTAAAGGTATTATTTCTTTATTATTATTTAGTAATGAGGCTAAGTTTCTGTTCTTTTCAAAAACAACATTGTAATCTAATTTTCTTAGATATTGTAGAGATTGTAGAAGAGCATATTTTTTTATAGAACAGAATTATAGTTTCGAAACAAAGAATCTGATGTGGCCAGCACATAACCTCTCGCCGTATATTTTACCTGGCTGTATGCATAAAGCAAAGATTATTTTTATAAATACAAATAATATATTCATATAAATCTATGACGTATAAACTTCTTTATTATTCAATAATAGCATGTCTCAACATAAAGATATTTTACCATAAATTATGTTACAATAAATTACAAAGTAGAGTTTACCATATATAAATAATAGGCTGGTAACAGCAATTTTCAATTCGAACAACCTTGTTTACTTTCTCTTCATATTCTTCTAGTAAAAACATTAATTTTGGGCGGTCTAAAATGTATATATCTGGATTGTGCATCTATTCTTATATATCTTCTTTTACATTTTATTTTTTCATACTTGTTATATCTAAATAACCTTAATTCCCTTTAATAAAGTGACGGATAGATTGCACTCCGATTATTCTTATATCGATGTGTAATTTTGTCAATATTTACAACTTACTTGAGAAGAATTTGATAGCTTTTTCGCAATTCAAAGTTACTCTAGTCTACAGTACTGGTGTACATTGTCCCATAATGTTTGAAACAAATTTAAGTCCTTCAACCTAGACTTGTCATCTCCATAATAGTCACAGATCAAGAATTAAGGGATTCTCCAAATACATTTTTCTTTCATTACTCATTATTTCTGACACTGACATTTATCTGTCAGTTACAAATAATTTAAATTTGCAACTATTTTTCATGGCATCCTTTCGGTTGTAAAATTAATTACAACATTATTTTATATATTATATTCCTTTTATCTCTAAATCTATAAAATATGTATAAAAATATTTAAATGTATCAGAAAGAGAATTTATTTTTCTTTAATATTATCAAGAAAATTTTCCAAAAAATAATATTTAGAAGATTTTTTTTCAAGAATCTTCTACTTCCGGTTGTCCAATTGTTACCAAAACCTTTTCAGATCTTCCCATGAATGTCCGATTGGGAAATACGAGGTAAAAAGTGACAGACCTTATTACATTTCACCTGATGTGATCCTATATTCCTATTGCGTATGTGTGTAGTGTATCTGTGGTTGGTGTATCTGTATATCTATCTACTCGTATCGCATGGAGCGGATGAAGATGCAACTGCCGGTTGAACAGCAGGGGTGATTAGAGTGAAAGATGGCGGTATTGATTGCTGATAACTCGATTGGGGGTGGTGAGTACGAGTGGTGATTGGCAGGGGAAGAGGAAGGGTTGTACATGGAAATAGGATTTGCCAGGGAATTATTGATGGAGGTTATGTTATGCTATGCTCAATTCGGTCAAACCGAGAATCTAATATTTCTCTCTTACAATCAATAGCAGGAGCACTCTCAATCACAGTATTATGTTCTCATGTTTGGATTTCCGTTTTCCGGACAGAATATAATGCAAATATTAAGCATTTTATCAAACACGGACACAGTAATGTGACATTTTTTCCACTTTTTTACCTCCCGCTACCCTTAATAAGGGAGATATAGGGATCATGCTTAAAATCACATATCGAGATTTTGATAAATGACCACGTTTTAAGGTCCATACAATCCGATTTTAAATGTGTGTATGTGTGTGTGTGTGTGTGTGTGTGTGTGTGTGTGTGTGTGTGTGTGTGTGTGTGTGTGTGGATCTGGATACTCTACAACATACTTCATTTATAATCTGCATTTAAAAAAAAAAAACGAAATTTATTAATACTGGATGTTAATTTTAATGGGAAAACCAAAATTCAGTAGCATTTTTCGTTTTCTAATAGATTTCAATAATACATTTTTTTAAATGCAGGTTCATAGCAGAAGTATAATTGCCTAGTGTTCAATTTTTACCTCTCGCTAAGAGAGGTATTGGAATCATGCTAAAAATATCCAGATTTTAGTGATTAAGCACGTATTTTCTATAATTTTAAATTCATTCTATGGGCTAGTTTTCTCCATTTCTTCTAAATGTTCAAGGTTTTTACAATTCATTAACGGGATTGGTGGTATTTCTGAAGGGTTCATGTAATATACCTATAATTTTAAATATATAATTAATAATATAATAAGAAATATTAAATATCTTTCCCAGAAAAAAGCCTTCTGTACTATCACTGAATTTTTGACACTGACATTAGTAACATTTATCTGTTAGTTATAGACATTTTAATTTCTCAAGTAGTTACCATGGAGATGTTTGGGCTATGAGCAGGCTGTGAGATTTACTACAACAGATTATTTTATAGATTATAAATCTATATTTTTAAATCTATAGAAGCTATAATAAAAAAAATAAATGTGTCGGATAGAGAATTCTGGTTTTTAATATTTGTAATAATTTAAATTTTCAGAGAATTATATTTAGCAGATTTTTGTTAAAATACTACTACTTCCGGTTGTCGAATTGTTACGAGAATCTATTCAACTCTTCCGATTACTGTTAGGTTGAGGAATCCGTACTTACACAGATGTTTAGTCTTATAGAATTTGAGGAATCACAACCTTACACATACGCACACATACACACACACACACACATACACACACACACATACATACACAGTCTTCATCGTAAAAATTCCAGTACCTCTATTAGCGAGAGGTAGAAAAGAACTTATGTTTTCAGTAAAATGTATAAATACTTAGTTATAATAATAAAAATTGCTATTTTTATGGCCAGACAGTAAAATAAATTTTTAATTATTTGTCGGTGACTGCATACAATTTAAAATCGAAGCCATTTTCTACGTGTTGTTACGTCATTTTTAATTCACAAACTTTTCTACTACTACCTAGATTTTTTTTCTATGTACATCAAAATGTAGTTAATAAAGCTCTTAATTCACAATTCCATATTCCATTGAAAATTTATGAATGCATGACAATTAATTTTTTATAGTATCAACTTTTTCAACATTTATGAACCATTAGCTAACTTTCCTTTCAAGTGAAAATTAATTTTTATGATGGATCGTTAAAAAACTGCTCTAAAAACTAACAAATTGCTACATTAAAATGCCAATAAAAACTTCGCTATATGGCTAATACCTCAAGGCGCGGCAGAAATCAAATAAATTTTGGCATTTCGCATCTCTGGAATATTTAATTCAAAACAGTGAATCAATAATTTGAAGAGACGCAAGAAAGCTATCCTTGCTACAGTTAATTCAATTTACTTTAGGCATTACTAACGCTGCGCAGTCTATTCCCCTATGGAAATTTCTCAATTTCCCCATGAAATGATTTCATTGACATAACAATGACGTGCTCCTCCCTTCTGCACTAAAATGCGCAAAATCACATCAGGAGGGCCTTGGAAGCAAACAGACTCTGCACAAGAGCACTCTCCCTCTTGAATGAGAATTTTTCATAAATATTTTTCGCGATATTAAATGAAGATACCAGAATTTAATATACGAGTACAATTTTAGAATGGTACGTAATGATTGCAAGTAAGATATGATACTCTGTAAAGAATTCTTCGTGGAACTAGATTTAAATTTGATAAAAGTTTTGCTGCTTAATTTGTTTTCAAAATTTTACAAGGAATATACCTACAACTTTAAAAATAAATATTATCAATAATATATCTGCACAATATTGAATGTTACATCAATATTATAATGAAATGGTCTATGTTATTTTATTTATGTACTTATTAACGAATGTCCTACATTTAACAGATATTTAGTATCAATGCAGTAGAACTGTAGGTAAACAAAATAAGACATTATCATTCTAAAATGGAGTCATTTTACATTTTCGGATTTATTTTTTCTTCAATGAATAGGTCAAATTAAATATGTAGGTGTATGTTTTACACCTTAAAAGTCTCTTGTAATAGAGACATGATTTTTTATCGGTTTAATTTACAACGATGATTGTTTTGTTTGGTATCTATTTTAATAAATGTTTCATGTATTTACATACCTTCTACTGTACTAGCACTTTCAAAGAAATACATAATAATAATATTTTCTAATGTATACCTGTCACAATTTTAGGTTAGATTTCTGTTTTGTATTTACAACGACTAAACAGGAAATCACGTGGAATGGAGCATACATGTGTGTATGAGAGAAAGAGATATGTCTGTGTAAGTTTGAAGTTGTGACGTCACAAATTTAGTCCCTGTTCACAACCGCGAAAGTTTATTAGCAAATTTATGAATGAAAAGTCGCATATTTCAAAGAATTTTATATTCCCATATTTATTAAACAAGATGAATTTCATGATTTTATAAAAAAAATCTGATGTGGCCAGCACATTTGTCTTGCAAAAGATTCTATATTTTCAGTAAAATTATTTCATAAACAAACTTGTTCTTTAGTTTTTCCCGTTCGTTAGGAGACAATATTTTTTATTTTCTTCTTCCACCCATTTCTGCGTTTCGTCCTCATTCATTTCCTTTTCTCTCAAGTCTTCCGCAATACAGTCCTTCCATCTTATCTTTGGTCTTCCTCTGTTTCTTCTACCTTCTACTACTAAGCTATTCATTCTTCTCCCAACCGTCTGTCTTGTATGTATCTAGAAACTTTATCAGTCCAGGCATTTCTCTTACCTTTCATTCCTTACCCTACCTTTCCGTGTCTTCCACAACATCTATCTCAAAATCCTAACCGCTGCCACATTCATTTTCTTTTCATTGATACTGACATCTGTGAATTTGAATTATCTGAATATATTAGCAGTTTCCATGGTTAGCATAGCTAGCTGATTTATAAAATTTAATATGTTTGTAATTCTTTAACTCTATATTTATTGAATATAAAGTATAAAATGCAATCAAATCGTATAGAGAATAATATATTCTTTAAGTTATAATAACGTTAAATGTCAATAAATGATATTTAACTCCGTTTTTTTTTTTCAAGAAAAACTATTAAAACTTGCAATTGAGGGTACTTCCGGTGGACCAATTATAACCAAATTCTATTCCATCTGCATATGGATTTAAACTCGAGGAATACGAAAAAATTATAATTTTTGGAATCGTGGTATTGGAGTTATGCGATCCGAAATGATTCTCACATACACACACATATACATCATCGAAAAATTAGTAAATTTGTATTCTAGGAGCCCAAAACGTGCTTATTCATTAGAAACTCACTATCGAATTTTTGTCCAAAGATAATACCCTCCTTACCTTAAAGGTGACGGAAGGTAAAAATAGACAATTTTTTTTTAAATGACCCACGCTTTTATAATAAAAACGCTTTTATGAAGTACACTGCTCGGGTAGTATCGCAACACACGAAAACTTTTACATAGCCTTCTTCAAATCACGACTTATGCATATGTCGACTCCGCAAATCTAGTCCTGCTCAAATCTTGACTTATGCACCGTTCGACAAGGTCACTAGCAAGTATACTCCAGAGTACAAATTGCAAATAAAAAATACTACCAATAACATAACCTATCCTACTTGAATTAGTACTCCAGAGTGTACTTGTCAGTGACCTTGTCGAACGGTGCATAAGTCAAGATTTGAGCAGGACTAGATTTGCGGAGTCGAGAAATGCATAAGTCATGATTTGAAGAAGGCTATGTAAAAGTTTTCGTCTGTTTCATGTAATCCCCACTGCTCCTTAGAATATAATGTAAAAGCGCGCTCCATAAAAGCGCTTTTATTATAACAGTGTGTTCGTAATTTAATTCCGGCCACATACACATACTCAACTACACGATCCCATAAAAAACTTAAGAGACTATAAATATAAATCTACCAAGAACCAACTTTATTTTGCTAACAATTACATGTACATTGTCACCATCTCTTTCAAATGTCACTCAACAATACTCCCAATAATATATTATTTATTCTAGCTGACAATATGCTTTTTCCACTACTTTCTATTTTGCTATTGTATCTAGTTCATATTTCATAGACGGTATATGAGGCTGAATGGTGGCGGCTGCAGCTGCCACGTAAAGGTTGAATAGGGTGACATATCTTTCTACAGGGGTGTCCACGGGGCGTTGCATACACATGCACATTGGGGGTACTGAGAGCTGGGACACCCCACATGGTGGTCAACCCTCTATCATTACGGTAATGATTTACGTGGTGCAAGGTTTCACAAGATCGTTAAGAGGAGGAAAGATTGGGAAATGACAAGAGGAATGGAAATGTCAGCCGTTCGTATTCTCGGATTCAAGAAGAAAACTTGAATTTAGCAATATTTTCTACGTGAGTTTAGTGTGACCGGTTGTGATTCGGATGGTCTAAGTTAGGGCTGTAAAAAATATTTTCTTTTTTCTAGTAGTGATGTTCTCTCCACGACGAAGTTAAATGTCAAATGAATTATGGCATTGCAGTCAAAATTTCGATTTGTATTTTTATCTTCCGTCACCAAGGAAGGTATTGTCTAGGTCAAAAAAATGTTTCAGGGTCCTGAAAATACAATTTTACTATTTTTACGATGATGTCCGTGTGTATGTATATGTGTGTGACGATTCTTTTGGATCCGATAGCTCCAATACTACAATTCAAAAAATTACAATTTTTGTATTCGTCTTCCTTACATTCATATACAGACGTGATTAGATTTTGGTTGTTATTTATCAAACGGAAGTACCCTCATTTGAAGATTTTAACAGTTTTTCTTGAAAAAACGCTGTTAAATATAATTTTTATCACATTTAATGTTATTATAAATATTAAAGAATATTTGATTGTCCACGACTTGATTACATTTTATGCTTCATATTCAATGGATGTAAAGTTAAAGAATTATAAAAAATATATATTTCATAAAGCAGCCAACAATGCTATAACCATGGAAACAGCTAGATACTATGTTAAGAAAATTCTGATTGACAGATGACAGTGTCAAATACAATTGATATACAAGCCCAACGTCATAATATTTCGACTAGTTTATATTTTCAATAAATAATAAAATCTACACAAAAGGTTAGATATTACTACAAAATTCTTTCGGCTTCTTCAAATATAGACTTAAAACTTTAATAAATTGTGAGCCAAATGACTGGTGATAAAAGCTCGACCGACATTTTAAGTGTCATCTTCTAGTCCGGATTTAGCTTGTACCGCGACCCTTTACTTTTAGCACAATGAAAAACAACGTAAAAATCCAATGCGGTAAAACCTACCTTGCAAGACATATAGGACAATACTCACAGGAAAATGTGCAGGGCTTAAGGATACAATGCCAAATAGAATTAAAGCTAGGATGTAACCTAATATTAAATGGTGGAATATTTGAACATATTCAGTTTTGGTAAACTGAATTCAAAATTTTAAACGAGTCGAAAGAAATTTGTAGAAATTTCTCACCATTTGCTAGGTTTTATAATTTTTACTGGAACCTTCTGTACAGAATTTGTACAAAATATATAGAACTGATGGAAGGTAATGTGCTGGTCACATCAGATTTTTTTTTTTTTGTTTAAAGGCATTAATCTATCACCAATTTTGATATTCACGGATAGTCTTGGATTGGAACCAATACTATCACAGAAATTGTAAAATACTCCAAATTAGTCTAACATCAATGAAAAGTCAAAAATGATGTCTACGCTTGTTATTATTTTGTAGCAGTGAATTATGAAAGTTATTATATCATAACATAACAAGAAACAAAACTCAATAAGAGTAGATACATAATTAGTTATTAAAATTCAATATATGTGTATTTTGTTTAAAAAAGAAACAGTTTTATTATAAGTGAGTAGGTAAACCATGTTTACAGAGCTAAATCCATCTTCTTGAATTCCCGTAGAAGATATTTCCCGTACGTGTTTGTTGAGCTGGCCAGGCAATTTCAACAAACCGACTATATTTTACGAGTCCCGTTTTTGTAAGTGTTTACTCAGGATTCTTCAGTTTTATAAAAAGCTAGTTGTTGAAGAAGCAAACTATCTATTGGATAAACAAACGTTCGACATGTGTCTATAATTTTACAGGGCTCTACATGCTACTGTTACTGTTACATGTTGTATATGTGTATTCCAACGACAACTGATACATGTTTCCGGTCATTGTTATTGTGATAAATGTAATTTGATTGTTGATTTAATTAATGGAAAATCAATGGGAAAGGAATTAATAAAACATGTTTATTGTTACAGACAATAAATACGATAAATATTTTTCCAATAAATCTTCTTCACAAATAATTCAAATTGTATCTATTCTTTCGTTCTATAAAGGATTCTGTCCTACTCTTCTAATATGTTCAAAATTCTTCATATTCATTTACGGTATTAGCGGTATTTCTTAAGGATATTAAAATACCTATAATTTTAAATATTTCATTAATAATACAATAAGAAATTTTAAATGTACTTCATTGTGACATTTTACATTTATCTGTCAAATATAAAAATAAAATATCTCAACTGATTTCTATGGAGTTGTTTGGTCAGCGAGATTTATTACAACAGATTATTCTATATTATTACATACTATATCTCTAAATCTATCGAAGATATAATAAAGTTTTTCAATGTATCAGATTGAAAATTTAAAGATCTTTATTATTTGTAATATTATAAATTTTCAAAAAATAATATATATAAAGAAGATTTTTTTTAGGAAACTACCACTTCCGGTTCTCCAATTTGTTACCATAACCTCATTAGTGCTTCCCATTAATGTTAGATTGAGGAATCAGTAGTTAAACATGTCTTAAGATATGGCCAGCACAATACCTTCCGTCATTCCTCTGTGTATTATGTATAAAATCCATACATAAATTTTCTTGCAAAAGATTCTAAATTTCCAGTAAAACACTTTATAATTCCTAACTCTATATCTATTGAATATTAAGTATAAAATTCAATCAAATCGTATAGATAATAATATATTCTTTAAGATATAATAACGTTAAATGTCAATAAATGTCATTTAACTGCGTTTTTTCAAGAAAAACTGTTAAAATCTTCAAATGAGGATATTTGCGGTTGACCAATTATAACCAAAATATAATCACCTCTAATGGATGTAAAATTGAGGAATACGAAAAAAATATTATTTTTGGAATCGTGGTATTGAAGTTATGTGATCTGAAACTTTCGTCACACACCCACACACACACACACACACACACACACACACACACACACACACACACGCAGACACACACACAGAGACAGACAGACAAACACACTCAGACAGACAGACAAACACACACACAATCATACACACAGACACACATACATACATACATACATACATACATACATACATACAGATATCATCGTAAAAATGGTAAAATCGTATTATATGGACCCAAAAACGCGCTTATTCACTAAAAAGACAATGCCTTCCCTACCCAAAGGTGACGGAAGAAAAGAAATATCCTTCCAAACGGATAATTTTCTTGCACTGTTATGATGTTATGCTGGAATGCAAACATAACCGTAAAATTGTTGATTACAACATACGATTTTGATAACCTAATATTATTGATTACAAGAATGAATCTAACAAAGAGAATATTATCAATACTTAAATCTAGTATATTTCAAAGAATCAACAGTATAGTTTAAATATTAAAGCGTGTGTTAATTTGAAAATTAAGCATTATGGGGGCGCTGAAATATAATTTTGCATAAAGGCGCCCTTTATCCACGCAGCGGCACTGGTCAGAAGGGGGGGGGGGCAATAGCCTGCAAAAACTAAGTTCACTTTGAAAAAAGAATACCCGGTATACATATAGCATTTTATTTGTATCCTATACGAAAATATAATAGATACTGATACACCGTATAGCAAACATAAAAATATCATATACCTACTTCTTTACAGTGAAAAATGAAATGTAGGAAAAAGAATATGACACAATATCAGTTTTTCTTGGAAACAAATAAGTCCAACAACCTCTAAAATCTATTTTTCCCAACAATACAAACAGCAAAATCATTATTTATTTCCAATGTCGCCCTTCTACCTTCAAACAACAGATTCCAGTTCCAACAAATATCGTTTCCACCACTCACAAAGTTTTAAATTTCACGCGGAATAAGTTACGCCAAGGTTATTTCATTCTGCGAGAAATGTTGCTATCTGATACATAAAAATTTATGCTGTATACTAGGCACAAGAAAACTACACCACGCCACATTGGTGCAAAAAGTCCGGTTAGCTTCTCCCAGTCTCCGCAGCGGCGCTACTGCGCATATCTCGCGAACTGATCTTTCAATTTATTTGATGCTACGAAGCGACTGAAACCTACACTCGTATATTCTTAGATTTTGTAGTACTCTGTATGTAGTATATAGGTACCAGACTCAGGGCCGGGCCTAGCTATAGGCGCACTAGGCAGTAGCCTAGGACTCCAAAATTTGGGGGCGCCACAGCCAGCATCAGTTAAAGGGAAATATTTATAAATTATTTTAATTACTAGAGATGTTCAACTCATAACCAGAATTTTCATTTTATTAAGAAAAACAAAACGTTACAAATTTAACTCGACATAGTCCTCTTCTTTCGGGATACATTTTTGCCATCTTTCGCTAGTTCCTGATTTATTTTTACCTCCCACTACCCTTGGTAAGGTAGGTATAGGGATCGTGCTAAAAATCACATATCGAGATTTTGATAAATGACCACATTTTAAGGTCCCTACAATCCGATTTTAACATGTTCTCGATGATGTCTGGGTGAGTATGTATGTGTGTGTGTGTGTATGTATGTGTGTGTGTTTGTGTGTGTGTGTGTGTGCGTGTGTGTATGTGTGTGTGTATGTGTATGGATTTTCTGGACACTAACTCAAATATTACCAATCGGAGAATTTTGAAACCATGTATTTCTATCTTATTCTAACATGAATAGAAGCCATTAGATTTTGGTGCCAATCGCATAACCGGAAATGGCAGTTTACTTGAAGCTCAAAATAGTTTTTCTTCAAAAAATACCTTATTTTGTTATTATAAAAATTAAAGATTATTCAATTTTCTACAGGTTTGCATTAATAGTTTTTCTATATATTTTATGTATAAATTTATAAAATAATATAAGAATTATATCCCAGAGCTTATGCTTTAAGCACAACTCCATGATTACATATTCCAGCTCAAATGTATGTATCTGACAGATAAATGTCACTGTCAAAAAAAAAAATCATTTCAAATGAATAATAGTAACACTGTAAAAGGAAAATTGTAAATAGAATAATAGTTATATGGAACGGAACTAAATATACATAATTTTTAGCATTAGTAAATATAGAGGTATGTATTTAAATTAAAAAATAAATAAATATATCATCACGGCATATTACCCATTGCTGGGTGTGCTAATCTGCTTTGTACACAGATTTCGGTAATGATGATGACATAGCATTTACCAAGCGTCACCCACGGTCAATTTTGTGCCATTTAAAATTCGAAATATTTGGCGTTGATCGGGATCGAATCCAGTTTCCAAGATTCGCGACCAGACACTCGGCACGCGGACACCAGACCCCATAGGTATGTATAAATAATAAAAAATAAATGGCGGGAGGTATCGTGTTGGTCACATCACATTTTTCATAGAAGGTTTTTAGTTGTTGCAAACACAAATGCACAGCTTCGAGAACAGCGTTATTGGACTTAATTTCTTGCTGTACAGATATTCTTTCAAGCAAGCAAACAAGTAAAAATCACATGGCGACAAATCTGGGTAACAAGGCAGATTTGATAAAACTTCCCATGTTGTAGTAAAGCGATGCAAACAACTCGACGGGCTTTCTGTTCAGGGGACAGTTGTTTGGGAACCCAACGAGCACTAACATTGTTGAAATGCAGTTTATTATGGGCTTAGGGCAGAGAATTGCTTAAGCATTTACAGACAATGGTATTCTGGGAAAGAAAAGATTTGTTTATAAATTGCGTCTGTCTCGAAAAGCTCGAATTGGCCAGAAAAAAAGCCGCTCCCCTTCTAAAGTGGATTTTTTTAAAAATAAAATAGAAATATAAATAACATATTTTTGAAAAATTGATTAACTGGTATGTTGTTCTTTAAACATTTAAAAAAAAAATTACTAGCGTCATCTCTGAGAAGAACTTCAATTTTAATTTTTCTGACAAAACCTTACTGTTATTTTCCTTATTGCAAATTCAGATCAGCAAGACAAAAGTTCACCGTCAATGGGTTTTCGCGAACAAGGAACAATTAGTGGAAGTTGTAGTTAATAAATTTGCAGCTAATTAAAATATAATAATAATATAATTTAATAAAAATTAATATTTTTTATAATGGTGTTGTTTCCTTTTGTTATTGTGTATTAGAATCATCCCATATGGACCCCCCCCCAAGAAAAGGTTGAATTCAGAAACATGGTTACCCATGTATGTAGATACATTATTTTTGAATTTTTTTAAATCTTCCTAGGGCGGCACAAATTCTTGGGCCGGCCCTGACCTGACTATGTACTAGCGAAATGAATGTACAACATAAGAACATATTTTGAATGTTTTACAGATACTGATAGTCATTTTGTGTTAAGTAAATATGCAATATTGTATAGGAACATATTACTCGCAGATGATTTTAATCTTTTCAACAAGGTTTCTTCTACGGATACTATTAAATTTATTTATATGTTGTAAAATGAGATTTTGAAACCTTTCAAGGTAAAAAAAAATTAACGTAGAGTTAACAGTCTATATTTTCGAAATAAATTAAGAAAGTGTGAAAAGATAATGTCAGCCACATGGATTTGAACCATGGACCAATACTTTGCCGGAGTACCGCTCTACCAACTGAGCTATGGCCAACCTATCCAATGGCTGACATTATCTTCCACTTTAGCCGCTAATGTATCTCTCTATAGAGAATACAGTTTGTGTCACGTTGTATGATGTGGGGTTGGATAACCACTACATTTAAACATCATGTCATGTCCACAATGATGTTTAAATGTAGTGGTTATCCAACCCCACATCATACAACGTGACACAAACTGTATTCTCTATAGAGAGATACATTAGCGGCTAAAGTGGAAGATAATGTCAGCCATTGGATAGGTTGGCCATAGCTCAGTTGGTAGAGCGGTACTCCGGCAAAGTATTGGTCCATGGTTCAAATCCATGTGGCTGACATTATCTTTTCACACTTTCTTAATTTATTTCTTTCAAGGTAACTTTTCACTAACTAAATTATTTATATAAAATTTGAATGTTATTTTCAATATATGTTATACAAAAAACATTAACATCAATTTTTTGTCAAAAGAGTCGTGTTTGGATTTATAAAAAAAAGAAAACACCAACAATAACCAAGAAGCAGCAAATCATAAAAAAACAATTATATTACGATAATCGTCTTTCCATATATAAAAGTAATAGAACATCCGCAATGCTTACCTGATTTGGCAATATGCGACTTTTGACTATTTTTAGATTAAAAAATGCGGGGTATTATGTTTTCGTCTGAAGAAGAGATTGATGCTGCGATTCACAATTATTTTGAAAGCATTCCAAAAGAAGATGTATGTATAAAAGGTGGTGACCGGCACAGCCGAACGAGCCGAACATAGGACTTTAACATGTAAAATCAGACTTTCGTAATTTCCTGCTGCCCTAATTATTTTAGGTAAAAAAGCTTCTAGTAAAAGTTGTAGAGCATAAAATTCTGAATCTGAATCAATAAGCAAAATTAATTTTGTATACCTTGTAACGGGAGTAATTAGGTATAAAATGTCGAAAATCACGTCAAAAATAGTAATAGCCATAGAAACAACAAATGTCTAATGGTTTATCTATCATATTAGGGTAATTTATTTTTAGGTATTATTTCTAATTTCTGTTCCAGTTAACAATTATCTGTTAATTTAAACTCATAGTTGTTAATTTGAAAAGTAATTACAAATAATAATAAAAATAAATTAACCTAGCTTGCCTGATAAATCGTTAACATTTCATAATTTTTTCTTTGAATTCCATGGCTACAGCTATTTTTGAGGTGATTTTCGACATTTTCATACTTAATTTCTACCGTTACAAGCCAAGTTGAAGCTTTTTTACCTAAAATAATTAAGGCAGCAGGAAATTACGAAAGTCTGATTTTACATGTTAAAGTCCTATGTTCGGCTATGCCGGTCACCTCCCTGTGTGTTGTGGCTATACAAATACAGAAACTATAAAATAAATAATATCAGGAAACCAAATCAATACTTCAGTGAAACGATTGAAATATAAGTAACGTTATGTGAATTCCAGAATAACTTGTAATTTCCAACTGTTCTGTAAGTAAAGTAGTAAAATAATAATAAAACGATATACAATGTACATACAATGTACTTAAATAATTTCTATAGTGTTCGTGCTAAATGCTAAATTCCTTCGCGGTAGTAAATATTTTTATTACAAATATTTTCCAAATATAATAGCGACATAAACTCCGCTAAACTTTTGGATGGAATCTGGCTGAAATCCAATGAAACCAAACATAACATTAATCAATTATCACACTGTAAATATTTGGGGAATTAAAAATAGTCTTCCTGTTAATATTTAAAAGATGAGTCAATCACTTTTAGTTCATTAACATAATAATTAATTTCGTATGCACTAGTTTTCGATTAGATTTATATTCTAATTCAGTAGGTCAGTACTGGCCCTAAATTTGCATTCGTTTCGTTAGTAAAATTTATTAAAATTGGACAGGTCAACTTGGGACTATTTAAATTCAATTAAACTAGGTTAGCTTAGGTTTGTTAGTGAATATGTAAATAGTCCTTTAATAAATACCTATGCCATTTCTAAATAAATATTAATAATACAAATGTAGGGGTCTCGTGACCGTGAGCCTGAGTGTCTGTTCGACAATCTGTGCAACCGGGTTCGACCCCACCGACGCCAAAAATGACTTTGATGGCACTAAATTGACCTCTGTGGTGCACTCTCCACGACACCATTGAGTGTCCGTGAGGAGGCGCGTGGTAACCGCCCGCACGGTACAAATATTTCATCATTACTTATATCTGTGTACAAAGCAGATTGGCACACCCAGCAATGCGTAATATGTCGTGATGATATTTTTGTTTATTCTGTCATTCTAGTGGTACATAGAAGCATCTTGCAGTTTTATAAAATATTTTATCTACACCTGTTTAGTAATATATTGATTAAGTACGTAACCATGGATACATAATACCGTTCATTAACCACGCATGGATTATATTATATATATAGTCATATATTCTATATTTTGTTATAAAAAAAAATTAAAAAATGATCAAATTGTTTTCACAACCTACCTGGCTAGCATGGCTTACCAGATTAATTATTCATAATTTTCTCTTCCGTTTTTGTCATTTATTTCTTCATAAAAAAATTAACTTCAAACATATCGTTGAATTTATAATTTTACGTAGATTATAAATATATAAAAATATATAGGATATCTCATTTGAAATATGATATTTAATGTTACTTCTGGTTAAACTGGAAGCGCTACCATCATGTCAAATATAATGATTTGTGAACCTTTAAGCCTAGTTTACAAATATATAAAAAAAATCATAAATAAGAAAGTTATTTTGACTGGACCATTTTTCAGTGTCTCCCGGTAAAATATGATTTCAATGGCAGGTCGAGTATAATGGCATTCACTATTATTCACTCGGATGAATTACCACACTCGCCTGCGGCTCGTGTTCTAAAATCATACTCGTGAATAAGCCACCATAATACGCTCGTTGAATAATATACTATTATTGTTTAATGTATAACGAAATAATATAGTACAAGAAATTTTATAATAAATAAATCGCAAAATAGTCATAGTAAGTAGTAGTTTGTTGTGATATTTCGTCGAGGATGTACGTACAAACATTTCTGTGTATTAAATGATAATATACAAACTAATATGTAAAGTGAAATACGAAAATTTGTGTTTCCTTACACAACATTATCAGATATGAATATTTTCCATCACCCGGTAAGTATAATAAATAACATCATTTAATATATTTAAAATGCATACTATAAATAAGATATTTGAATATATTGTTCTTATATATCTTGAAAAATATTTACATATTCAAAACAGATTAATTGGTGATATGTTCCGAAATATGCGTACAATTAATTTTTCTATAACTATTTGAAGTAAAATAATCCATAAATGATTGATAGAGAAAAAGCAATGCTAGTCAACTAATATTTGTTCATACTAACAGTCAATAATATTATCAGTTTTATATTAAAATGTCTAAATATAGGTACTTTAATAAGTTTTGTTCTGCAGTTGCCAACACATAACCCCCGTTGTGTGAAATGGTGTGAATTCCATATACATATCGGACTAAGTTCCACCCTGGCAATGACAAAACTAATTAAACGTAAATTTGTACATTAAGAATAACTAGAACAGAAATTCACATACGGGTTAATCTAAACCGGAATACTCATTCCAGCACCTTTAATATTTAAACATAAATGTCCCGAAGCACGTAACACGTTCTAAAACTAGTTTAGTGTCCGCTTGTTTATTATTTGGGCAACGCGAGGCCATTTGTAGTAGAAAATCACCCTAACACCACGTAATGTGCCCGATATTTTCCCATAAACCGACGACAAATTAGTCGGCTTTTAATGATACCCTTGCTTTCTGGCGGGCGCGTTTGTGAGTGGATTTCTACTCTGCACAGATGATTAAAGACTAGTGTTTGTTTTGTTTATACTATGCATGATCCTAACAATATTTATATTATACTATGGTTTGTCTTCCAGAGGATGTTTTGATTAGAAAATTAATTAATACATAAAGAACACTCAGCATTGTATAGTTTCGAGAAAAAATATACTGTTTTGTTTAGTTTGTTACAAACATTTAATTATAAATTATAATTATTGTTATTATAATAAAACTTATTAAAACAAAATGTATTCACCAAAGTTAAACAGAAATTTTAATGAAAATGGCAGTTTATATACAGTGAATGATTCACAAAAGTCTCTGGACAACTAAAGCTTCAAATTTCAATCTAATTTAGGTGAAACGAAAATTATAATAATAATTTAATAGTATAAAGGGAGAGAAATGCATAATTTTTCCAGAGGGCGAAACACTGAAGGAAAAATAGCATTCTCTCCTGGGGTATACATACAACTTCGGATACAAACTTTAAGGCTTAAGGGCTTATAGTACTGACCAGAATGAATAAAGAAAAGCTTAATCAACATAAGTCTAATCAATTGTAACCGAGATAGCGGCCATTTTGTCGAAGATAGATTAACAAAGATAGTGATCGAATAAAATTTTATTGTCTATTCTATGCCAATAAATAGACAAAAAAACGATGGTGTTTTTAATTAATTCGTACGTTTTAAAGTCCTAGAATATGAATTTACTGTTTTCACGATGATGTCTGTATGTGGATGTGGTATGTGTGTGTGTGTGTGTGTGTGTGTGTGTGTGTGTGTGTGTGTGTGTCTGTCAGTGTGTGTATGTGTGACAAAAATTTCTCCTTCGATAGCTCTAATACTAAAATTCTAAAAATTATATTTTTTTCGTATTCATCCTCTGTACGTCCGTATAAAGATTAGATTTTGGTTATAATTCGTCAACCAGAAGTAATGTTAATTGAAGTTTTAACAGTTTTTCTTGAAAAAATGCAGTTAAGTATTATATTTTGACAATAAACGTTATTATAAATATTAAAGAATATTTTATTCTCTATACGGTTTGATTAAATTTTATCCTTCATGTTCAATGCATATGAAGTTAGAAAATTATAAAGAAATTTAATTTTACACATTAGCCAGCTATGTTACAACCATGGAAACTGCTAATATATTCAGATAATTCTAATTGACAGATGTCAGTGTCAAGAGCAATTTACATAGTTTATTCCTGACAAAATTTTACTAGAAATTTAGGTATGGAATGTGTACAAAATACACAGAATTGACGGAAAGTAATGTGCTGGCCACATCAGTTTTCTTGAAAAATAAAAGCACATATAAGATATCCTCTCAAAAGTTAGCAAAATATCTTATTTAATCGAAGTCGTAACTCTTACAGTTTTCAAGATAGCTGAATTAAACCTTGTAAAAAGCTTGTGCGCTAAATTGTGAAACACTTTGTATACTATTTTTTCCAATAAGAGTGGAAACATTATTTTAACAAAAATACAGAATTTCGAAATTTTTTTTGTCACATTTAGTAGTCTATAAATCGTCGAACAAAACAACAGAAATTTTGGTGACAATTGAATTATTACAAATGAAGGCAGAAATTTGTTGACAGTTTATTGAAAATTGCTTTCAATAATTGTAATTTAATTTAGTTCTAAATGAATTGTAAGAAATAGTCGATGCTGCTTGTGTGATAGTTTTGAACTTGTTACCCCCAAAATCCAGAGAATTTAAGATAAAGAAAACATTAAATGTCATTATTTGTTAAAATAATAAAATCTCCCCTTGGGGAAAAATGTTCACATTTCGTCTTTAGAGGCAAAATGGTGTACTACTATTTCAATTTTAATATCAAAGAAATTGACTTTTACTCTTGGTCATGGAAAAACTATGTTTTATGGATTATAATATGAAGTAAATTTAACTAGTACTTAGTAACACCAAACTGTGTTAAATATACAAATATGTCACACAATAAGTGCTTATGTTTTCTTATAGGTAATATAATTTTATTCTTTAGATCTTTAGAAAGTAGCTGTTTTCTCCCCTTTTCATTGCTAATAGAATAATAGTAATGATCGTCCATTTTATTTAGATGGTAATTAGAAACACCAGTGCTGATAATTGCAGGACATTGTGTTAATTGTTATGTGTGGGTTCTCAACTGGAGGGTGTTTATATTTTCTTTGTAACCACGCTCGTTCAGTTGTTTCACCTTATGTTAACAGTAAACTGCCTCTGCCTAACTGTTAAAATTTATTTAAACGTATTTTTTATGGCGAAAACATTATATTTTCACACTTTACTGTTTTCTATTAACAAGTAATTACTTTAAGAACCATGCATTGTAATCAACAAAAGTACAGTAAGGAGAAATTATTGTACAAGGATTTTTAATTGCTATGGTGGAAATGATTAGGGAGAGGACTCACGTCATCAACCTGAAAAAAACCTTATAAAAAGAAATATAACTTGTAGTAATTATTAGTTATTACTTATTTTTTAAGAAAGAAGGTAAAATATACTAGTATTAAATAAACGTATATATTAATTAATTTATAATTATTTCTAAGTCAATCCTTATTCCTTTTACGGAATATAAAATTATTTGGCACAACATGATCATTCTCAGTAGTGACAACGTATGGTACGAAAATAAACTACAATTATTTCAAATAGTTTTATATTCCGTAAAAGGAATAACGATTGACTTGGAAATAATTGTAAATAACACCCAATAATTTCCACAAGTTATATTTCATTTTATAAGATTTTTTTCAGGTCGACGACGTGAGTCCTCTGCTTAATCATTTTCACTATAGGTACATTTATTGTTATTCACTAACTGAAATTAGACGTTTTAGAAAATGACTGAAATGCTTTAACCAGAATATAAAATAGGTGGTAAGTTACCACCTATGTGAAAATAAACAAAATGTTACAATGGTGCTATCAACAAAGTATACAATTGTCTGTTAATTATTTATTATTAATCACTTATTATTTACTTATTTATCTATTTATTTATTATTTATTTTCACATAACCATCTACAATATTTGAATAAAAAATATTTCTCATATATCTCAATTATCTTATTTTTCTCGAATTTTTTCAAATATATTAGAAAAAACTAATACATCGTTGAAAAGAAAAAAAAATGGCGGTTAATATTATAGTAAAATAATTATAGTTGCTATTTAAAAAATAAAAGTTGATAGTTGTATCTTGTAAACCTAAAAAATATCTATATCTGTCATGAAATAGTATACTAAAATAATAAAACTTTTATATGAGCTATTTTTATCTATTACTTATAATAAAAAAGTTAAAGAGGGGGAGGGCGTCTTCCCAGACTCACCCTGTATATGTATATTATACAAAGTCAATTTAATTTATCCACTATTGTTATCTCGAGAACTATAAGAGCTACGAGGTCGGTTAAATTAGCAAACAATTTCTATTTTACTACACTAATTTAATGAGCATATTTTTTTTTCAAACAGTGGGTTTAAACCTGTGTCCATAAATTACTTTTTTTACCTCTCGCTAAGAGAGGTATTGGATTCATGCTAAAAATCGCATATCCAGATTTTATTGAATAAGCACGTTTTAAGGTCCCTACAATCCGATTTTAACATTTTTACGATGATGTCTGTGTGTGTGTGTGTGTGTGTGTGTGTGTGTGTGTGTGTGTGTGTGTGTGGATGTGTGTGTGTGTGTGGGATGTTGGAAGGACGGTTACTCAAAAACTATAAGACTTAAAATTTGTTTAACAACGTATTTCCCAATCGGACATTCATGGGAAGATCTGAAAAGGTTTTGGTAACAATGACAACCGGAAGTAGAAGATTCTTGAAAAAAAAACTTCTAAATATTATATATTTTTTGAAAATTTTTCTTGATAATATTAAAGAAAAATAAATTCTCTTTCTGATACATTTAAATATTTTTATACATATTTTATAGATTTAGAGATAAAAGGAATATAATATATAAAATAATGTTGTAATTAATTTTACAACCGAAAGGATGCCATGAAAAATAGTTGCAAATTTAAATTATTTGTAACTGACAGATAAATGTCAGTGTCAGAAATAATGAGTAATGAAAGAAAAATGTACTTGGAGAATCCCTTAATTCTTGATCTGTGACTATTATGGAGATGACAAGTCTAGGTTGAAGGACTTAAATTTGTTTCAAACATTATGGGACAATGTACACCAGTACTGTAGACTAGAGTAACTTTGAATTGCGAAAAAGCTATCAAATTCTTCTCAAGTAAGTTGTAAATATTGACAAAATTACACATCGATATAAGAATAATCGGAGTGCAATCTATCCGTCACTTTATTAAAGGGAATTAGTGTTATTTAGATATAACAAGTATGAAAAAATAAAATGTAAAAGAAGATATGTAAGAATAGATGCACAATCCAGATATATACATATTAGACCGCCCAAAATTAATGTTTTTAGTAGAATAATACGAAGAGAAAGTAAACAAGGTTGTTCGAATTGAAAATTGCTGTTACCAGCCTAATATTTATATATGGTAAAGTCTACTTTGTAATTTATTGTAACATAATTTATGGTAAAATATCTTTATGTTGAGACATGCTATTATTGAATAATAAAGAAGTTTAAACGTCATAGATTTATATGAATATATTATTTGTATTTATAAAAATATTCTTTGCTTTATGCATACAGCCAGGTAAAATATACGGCGAGAGGTTATGTGCTGGCCACATCAGATTTTTTTGTTATGGCTTTACGGCTTTTCATTGGTTCGCAGTAATTCTATGTCATACATGACGATAATTTAAATATTTAAATTTCATTATTTTTTTTCTGGACAATTAATAAAAAAAATCTGATGTGGCCAGCACATAACCTCTCGCTGTATATTTTACCTGGCTGTATGCATAAAACAAAGAATATTTTTATAAATACAAATAATATATTCATATAAATCTATGACGTATAAACTTCTTTATTATTCAATAATAGCATGTCTCAACATGAAGATATTTTACCATAAATTATGTTACAATAAATTACAAAGTAGAGTTTACCATATATAAATATTAGGCTGGTAACTGCAATTTTCAATTCGAACAACGTTGTTTACTTTCTCTTCATATTCTTCTAGTAAAAACATTAATTTTGGGCGGTCTAAAATGTATATATGGATTGTGCATCTATTCTTACATATCTTCTTTTACATTTTATTTTTTCATACATGTTATATCTAAATAACACTAATTCCCTTTAATAAAGTGACGGATAGATTGCACTCCGATTATTCTTATATCGATGTGTAATTTTGTCAATATTTACAACTTACTTGAGAAGAATTTGATAGCTTTTTCGCAATTCAAAGTTACTCTAGTCTACAGTACTGGTGTACATTGTCCCATAATGTTTGAAACAAATTTAAGTCCTTCAACCTAGACTTGTCATCTCCATAATAGTCACAGATCAAGAATTAAGGGATTCTCCAAATACATTTTTCTTTCATTACTCATTATTTCTGACACTGACATTTATCTGTCAGTTACAAATAATTTAAATTTGCAACTATTTTTCATGGCATCCTTTCGGTTGTAAAATTAATTACAACATTATTTTATATATTATATTCCTTTTATCTCTAAATCTATAAAATATGTATAAAAATATTTAAATGTATCAGAAAGAGAATTTATTTTTCTTTAATATTATCACGAAAAATTTTCAAAAAATAATATTTAGAAGATTTTTTTTCAAGAATCTTCTACTTCCGGTTGTCCAATTGTTACCAAAACCTTTTCAGATCTTCCCATGAATGTCCGATTGGGAAATACGTTGTTAAACAAATTTTAAGTCTTATAGTTTTTGAGTAACCGTCCTTCCAACATCCCACACACACACATCCACACACACACACACACACACACACACACACACACACACACACACACACACAGACATCATCGTAAAAATGTTAAAATCGGATTGTAGGGACCTTAAAACGTGCTTATTCAATAAAATCTGGATATGCGATTTTTAGCATGAATCCAATACCTCTCTTAGCGAGAGGTAAAAATGTAAAAAGAAAAACTATGGGTACCTACCAAATTTTTATCTTCTCTTCAAAAATATTAAATAAAAAAAATGGCACGCAAGTAGCCCATTAATATAACTTAATCGAAGCAATATGAATTTTTGAAAGACAAGCGTGTTAATCAATCTCTTTTCCTTTTTGCGCACCGTTATTTTCATTGCAAATACGCCAACTTGATAATTCAGATGACATCTTTAAATAATTAAACTGTAGGTATATTTTGAAATATTTACGATTAACGACAGATTCCGACTGAAAAATTTCTAGTTCATCCATAACGTATAACGTGCTAAAGTATCAACACCCTAACGCCCTTGTCTACCACTTCGTCGCCCTCTTTTCCTCGCCATTTCCCTCCCATATTCCTGCACTCACTCATTTCTTTCTTCTCCATCTCATATAAAAATCAATATGGTGGGGGAGTTAATTTCACTGTGTCACCCTCCAACGCCGATATCTGTATTTATGTATCCATCGGCTGCATTGGCTCGCATCGCACACACTACCACAAGCGCAGCAGGCCTTGTTTGAAAGAACAGACCGTTAAATCCTGCCGTGTGACGGCGACCTAGCCACTCTTTGATTTATGGATAAATGGGGCATGTGTGCGCTCGGTGCATCCAAAGCTGCGATAGAAGGGATTTACTAAAGTTATTTTTGGATATTTGGATGGCTAACAATAGATTTATTGGATAAATAGTCTTGTTCTTAAAGCCCAAACAAATATTTCTTTTATTCCTGGGTTTTGTAGATTGTAGTAGCTGTTGCAAGGAGTTTTGTTGCAAATAACAAATTCGTTTTGATGGAGTTTTTATTTTTGTAACTGCATTTGGTTGTAATTGTAACCGGTAGAATCAAATATTTTTATGCTTTTTGTTATTATTACATCAGCATTTCAAATAAATAATGAAAGGTAGTAATTACTCATTACCACTACCTATTAATATTAAACACAAACGAATTTGAGCGTATGATTCAAAATATGTAATAGAAGAGGATATATAGGAGATCGGTTGAATTAGATAAAAGTTGCCCCATTAGTAGTCCATTTTAGTCATGATATTTGGTTTTTACCTCTCGGTAAAAGAGGTATTGGATTCATGCTAAAAATCGCATAAAGTTAATAAGCACGTATTAAGGTCTCTTCAATCAGATTTTTTTTACGATGATGTGTGTGTGTGTGTATGTGTGTACCTGTTGGAAGAACAATTTATCAAAAACTGTAAGACTTACGACCTTTTCATCAATGTATACCTCAAACTAACATTAATGTGAAGAGCTGAAACGAATTTGGTAACAATTGGACAACTGAAAGTTTCTGAGAAAATATTTTCTGAACATTATTTTTTGCAAATAATAAAGAACATTAAATTCTCAATCTGATAAATTTAAATGTTTTGTTATATCTTCCATAGATTTAGAAATAAAAATATAATATATAAAATAATCTGTTGTAATCGTGGTTGTAATAAATCTCGATGTCCAAACAACTCTATGGAAACCAATTGAGATATTTAAATATTTGGAATTGACAGATAAATGAAAAATGTTAGTATCAAAACTCCATATATAACACCTATTGGACGGTAGTGTGAGCTCGGTTTTAAAACTGATATTATTTTTTCTGGAAAGTACATTAAATATTTCTTATTGTATTATTAATTAATTAATTATTTAAAATTATAGGTATACAGAAATACCGCCAATCCTGTCAATGAATTGGAAGAATCTCGCACATTTAGAAGAGTGCCTACAAAAAAACTTCCTCATACAATGAATTTAAAATTATAAAAATATCTGTTGATAAAGAATTAGAATTTTTTGTGTGTACAAGAAATGTTAAATGTAACATTAAAAATGCCGAGAAGTATTGTGCTACCCACAACAGATTTTTTTACTGAAAACTTCACTAGATATTTACATTTAAAAAAATCCAAATTTAATTTTAAGAAATAAATTCCTTGTTGATAAAGAATTAGAATTTTTTGTGGTTCAAGAAATGTTAAATGTAACATTGGAAATGACGAGAGGTATTGTGCTGCCCACAACAGATGTTTTTACTGAAAATTTCAGACGAGTAGATATGTTATTAGATATTTACATATAAAAAAAATCCAAATTTAATTTTAACAAATAAATTCCATGTACGAAACAGTGCTAAATATTTGTTTTAGATAGATTTTTGTAAAGATGTCATAGTAGATAGTAATACTATTGAAAAGAAGATATTTTTTTCTTTTCAACGTTGTACAATATCGTCAGTTATATGCCAATGGCACGAATGTGCAAATTTAGCAATTTTAATACTCGAATGTGTTGATTGGTTAGTATATTTGTATCTGCCAAAGGCATGAATATGTTGTAAATAAGCTGAACCTTAAAATTTGTATACCTAAACTACGAATGTATGTACGTAGTTCCAAAATGTACTCGTAATTATACACATTCGAGTTATTTTGGAATAATACTATATCAAATGATTTCTGTGATGCACGAATGTGGCCAAATTAATTTCATATAACTACATACGTAATAGTTCATAAATAGAGTAATTATAACAGTCTAAATATTAAAACGCATGTATCTCAAAACAAGTAAAATACACATTCGTGCATTCGGATTATAAACCTGACGATATAATGTGACTATGTTCTTTTCACAGCTATACTGTATCAACAAGTATATATTCATAAGGCAAAAATAATTATTATTAAACAAAAATGAAACTTTTAAATTTTTAAGTAAATATTGCTATCAATATTTTATTATTTATTTATTTTAACAATTTTGTATTTACTTTATAGTAAAATAAATTCTTAATAAACGCTGGCATATCGGTTTTAACTTGTTTTGAGATGTGCTTCGGAGTTAGTCAACGTGCGTCGTCTGTCGTCGTTCATTTCACTTGATCTAGTGTATAAATTCGCTATTAAATTTCTTGATACAATGACATATTATATTGAAATATTAATTGTTTGGTGATAAGAAAACAATGTAAATTCATGATAACAATGTAACAACTTCATTGAATGCATTTGTGAACATTTATTGTCCGTATTGTAGTTAACCTCACTTTCGTTGCAACAAAGACCATTAGTAAAGGTAAGATTTACTGAAATAACCTACTTTTAATTATAAAATAGATATACAGTGATTTATTTTACACAGTACAATAATGATGTACATTTTATTATTCATATTCATATCATTTTACTGAAATATAAAGCTTCTCATATTCATAAAGTTTGTATAATTATATAAACATAAATATTATAACTTACTAATTCGATGTATTAGGTCCCATGTCCCATACTCGTTAAAATATATGGAAAATTATGGAACTTACCTGAAACAAAGAAAATAATAGCATTAAAATCAACATTCATAATAATTAACGTCCTAGAACTAAACTACATAAAACCAAAATCGTGTTCTTGTGGTCATTGTACTTAATGCCCTAAATGCACATCTATAGTGAAAATGCTTCTATTAATAAATAGGTTATAAATTAATTAATAATTCATTATATCTTTCATAGATTTATAATTAAATTAAAGCATTCCCAAAATCAATAAAACAATGATTTATTATTTAGATGAAATGTCGTTTAATATTTGATTTATAAATTCCATAATGCATGACGCACGATAATATAAAATCAATACACACCAGGAATAGAATTAGAAGTTGAGGTAATTAGTATTCAACAAAAAGTATTTTATCTTTCCATTCATAAAATACGAGCAGGTGCTACGGTAGTACGATTTAAATTGCAGTTAACCTTACAGTAAAAACTAAAACAACTTCAACTGCCAAGATTAAATCATTGATGACTAGTCACTTATTCAGAGAATTCTTGGACTTTTTAAGCACGGAATAGCAATTTACTTACTTGAAAAAACTATTTTAGAAAATACAAAAGTTTATTGTAACTATATCTATTAATATTTCTACACAAGGTAAATATGTATATAAATCGAATGTTTCTATATACAATTTTTTTTTTCAAAATAATGTTCCAATTTTTCATTGTGAAAGATTCATTAATTATACAGGCTGTTCATTTTATTTTGTCCACTATTGCTATCTCGAGAACTATAAGAGCTACGAGGTCGGTGAAATTAGCAAACAATTTCTATTTTATTTATTAGATAATTTTATTCTGAATTCAGTGATACCCTTAGATAACAATTTTTTGAGAAAAAAATATATAAAGTTTTATATTAATTTGATTAAAATATGGCTATAATAACAGAGCCACGAATGGAAAAAATGAATGTGTTAACTTTTTAAATATATAATTAGAATGCCATGACAGAAATATATGAATATTTTGTTTGCATTGACATTTATGATCAATTAAAAGAACAAAATATTCATTTCTTTCTATCAGTGCATTCTAATTATATGTAAAAATAACATTCATTCTATGAGCAATTTTCTCAATTTTTTGTAAATTTTCGACGTTTTTCCAATTCATTAGCGGGATTGGCGTTATTTCTGTAGGGTTCATGGAATATATCTATAATTTTAAATATATAATTATTAATAATACAATAAGTAATATTACATATCGTTCCCAGAAAAAGCCTTCAGTACTATCTCTGAATTTTTGATACTGACATTAGTGACATTTATCTGTCAATTACAGACATTTTAATTTCTCAGGTAGTTACCAGGGAGATGTTAAGGCTGTGAGCAGGCTGTGAGATTTACTACAACAGATTATTTTATACATTATATATCTTTAAATATATAGAAGGTAAAATAAATTTTTTAAATGTGTCGGATGGAGAATTTTGTTTTTGTAATATTTGCAATAATATTCAAAAAATAATATTTAGAAGATTTTTGTTAAAATACTACTACTTCCGGTTGTCCAATGGTTACCAGAATCTATTCAACTTTTCCCATTACTGTTAGATTGAGGAATCCGTAGTTACACAGGTCTTTAATCTTATAGAATTTGAGAAATCGTACCTTCATCAATCTAACACACATACACACACATATCCACACACACACACACACACACACACACACACACACATACATACACACACACATACACACACATACATACATACATACACACAGAGATATAATCGTAAAAATGCTATTATCGGATTCTAGGGACCTTAAAACGTGGTTATTCACTAAAATCTGGATATGCGATTTTTAGCATGATGCCAATAACTCTCTTAGCGAGAGGTAAAAAGTCGAATTTTACAAATTAGGTGAGTGTGGTTGGTGTTCTTTACTTTTATATTATTTTTTTTTCGCCAACAATTGAAGAAAATGCTCTCTGGTTAATCCATATTTTCACTCAGAACGATATTTAAAAAAAATGATTAACTAAATTCTAACCAACTTCCACATCTTAATTTCAAATGTCAATTTAAATTATAATGTAGATTTTCAATAATTTCAGAGCGAGCCTTGTGCTTGAGTGCTACCCTTTTATTTGACAGCGTATCCAAAATTTCCTAATTTTATATACATGTAATGCGTAATACATGATCCTGGAAATGATATTGTTTGAACAGTTAAGTATATTCCTCTATTTTTTGTTGAAATTAAAATTAATGAAAAGTTTTGAGAGAACATAGAAAGATTTTGACGGTAGTGAAATTGGCTGCCTTAGGCTTGCATTTAATCATTCCCTAGGTAACTTGAACGTGAGCTTGAATGTATCCTTACATGTCCCCACTTTGAGAAGTTCAAGCCCTATCCCTATCTTCCCGTTGCTTAGAAACCCGCGTGAATATAGATTTTTCTCAAGATACCCTGTCCGCCGCGTAGATTTTTTCGGCTTTTCGCGTGAATAGAAACACGCGAGTTTGAGCGCTAAGTGGCGTGCAGTCCTGCCAACCTGTAATTATTTAATGTAGCTAAAATGCCCGAGGCTCAAAACTTCTCGATAAAATTATACTTTGTTTTTGTTTCAGCTATTGCGTGTAATTAATGATTATATTAAAGTGTTATCAGATTCCTTGTTTATAAAGTATACTACTTATTTTCCCATTGATTAACGGCTTTGTTAAAGGGAAGTTACCAATGAAGAGGGGGCACTCACTCAATTTATTGAACGGATGGGTTAAATATAGTTATTTTTTACGAGCATACAAACAGTAAATTATATAAATTTGACTACAAGATTTATTGATTTTAAATACTTATATTAAATAATATTGACTAATTGTTTAAGCATTATTTAAGTTCTAATGATTAGGCTATTAGGTATTCGATATGATTTTTCAAGAGTTACCTTAAATTTTAAATATTTCAACGCTGATAAATGTTTTATTTTCATACCTTATACTGCACTATTACTTTTAATGAAATACAAAATAATAATTTTCTCTGTTGTATTCTGCTGTCACCTGTCACAATTTCAAGTTAGATTGCTGTTTTTTGTTTACAACAGGTAATACGAATATCAAATGGAGCGTTACTATAAGTGCGTGTGTAAGGGAAATGTGTGTGTAAGTATGAAGCTGTGACGTCACAAATTTAGTCCGTGTTTACAGCCGAGATAATTCAAATTGCATCTATTCTTTCGTTCTATGAGGAATTTTCTCCACTCTTCTACTACTCGTATATTCAAACTTCTTTATATTTACAGACGGTAATAGCGATATTTCTTAAGGATGTATATAATATTAATATCCGTACCTATAATTTTAAATATTTAATTAATAATACAATAAGGAATTTTAAATGTACTTACATCCCAAAAAAAGCTTTCTGTAATGTTGAAAACTGTTGATTCTTGACACTGACATTTTGGATTTATCTGTCAATTATAAACATTTAAACATCTCAACTGGTTTCCATGGAGATGTTTGGGCAGCGAGATTTATTACAACAGATTATTCTATATTATTATATAATATATTTCTAAATCTATACAAAATATAATAAAAGTTGTAAATGAATCACATTGGGAATTTAAAGATCTTTATTATTGTATTAACATAAATTTTCAAAAAATAATATTTAAAAGATTTTTTTTAAGAAACTACCACTTCCGGTTATCCAGTTGTTACCAAAACCTATTCAACTCTTCCCATTAATGTTAGATTGAGAAATCCGCAGATAAACAGATCTTTTGTAGTATAGAATTTGAGAAATCGTACCTACAACATTCTAACACGCACACACACACACACACACACACACACACACACACACACACACACACATTCACAAACACACACAGACATTATCGTAAAAATGTTAAAATCGTATTCTAGGGACCTTAAAACGTGCTTATTCAATAAAATGCGGATATGCGATTTTTAGCATGAATCCAATACCTCTCTTAGCGAAAGGTAAAAAAGCGTTTAAACATAAGTGTGTATCAGAAAGCTATTTGCCAAGGCAAACAGTATTTGTTTGTTTATGTATAATTTTTACCTCTCGCTAAGAGAGGTATTGCATTCATGCTAAAAATCGCATATCCAGATTTTATTGAATAAGCATGTTTTAAGGTCCCTACAATCCAATTTTAACATTTTTACGATGATGTCTGTGTGTGTGTGTGTGTGTGTGTGTGTATGTATGTGGATGTGTGTGTGTGTGTGTGTGTGTGTGTGTGTGTGTGTGTGTGTGTGTGTGTGTGTGTGTGTGTGTGTGTGTGGGATGTTGGAAGGACGGTTACTCAAAAACTATAAGACTTAAAATTTGTTTAACAACGTATTTCCCAATCGGACATTCATGGGAAGATCTGAAAAGGTTTTGGTAATAATTGGACAACCGGAAGTAGAAGATTCTTGAAAAAAAATCTTCTAAATATTATTTTTTGAAAATTTTTCGTGGTAATATTAAAGAAAATTAAATTCTCTATCTGATACATTTAAATATTTTATTATATATTCCATAGATTTAGAGATAAAAGAAGTATAATATATAAAATAATCTGTTGTAATAAATTTGACAGCCGAAAGAATGCCATGAAAAATAGTTGATAATTTAAATTATTTGTAACTGACAGATAAATGTCAGTGTCAGAAATAATGAGTAATGAAAGAAAAATGTACTTGGAGAATCCCTTAATTCTTGATCTGTGACTATTATGGAGATGACAAGTCTAGGTTGAAGGACTTAAATTTGTTTCAAACATTATGGGACAATGTACACCAGTACTATAGACTAGAGTAACTTTGAATTGCGAAAAAGCTATCAAATTCTTCTCAAGTAAGTTGTAAATATTGACAAAATTACACATCGATATAAGAATAATCGGAGTGCAATCTATCCGTCACTTTATTAAAGGGAATTAGTGTTATTTAGATATAACATGTATGAAAAAATAAAATGTAAAAGAAGATATGTAAGAATGGATGCACAATCCAGATATATACATTTTAGACCGCCCAAAATTAATGTTTTTACTAGAAGAATATGAAGAGAAAGTAAACAACGTTGTTCGAATTGAAAATTGCTGTTACCAGCCTAATATTTATATATAGTATTCTACTTTGTAATTTATTGTAACATAATTTATGGTAAAATATCTTCATGTTGAGACATGCTATTATTGAATAACAAAGAAGTTTATACGTCATAGATTTATATGAATATATTATTTGTATTTATAAAAATATTCTTTGCTTTATGCATACAGCCAGGTAAAATATACGGCGAGAGGTTATGTGCTGGCCACATCAGATTTTTATTCTTCATAAAGGTTTTATTTTCAAAGTATAGAAATTGTTCTTTACCGCTTTCTAAAGGTGTCTTTTGTTTCATGATAAGTTTTGCTACATTTTTCTAGAAAAAAGGTTTATAATTTTGCTTAAAATACTAAAGATGGTCTAAATTTCATCTAATATTGATAATATGTACTTCGCATTTGTTCACATTGAAAATTTGTTCCTATATTTAAATTTTGATATATGACATTTTCTTGTAGAAATAATAAAAAATTATTAATATTTATTATTCATATTTAATTTTTTTAGTACTACAGCTTAATGTAAAATTTATGTAAGATCATATCTCGTTTCGAATCTATTACACGGTATCTGACAATCAGGATTATATATACTATATTTACAATCAAGTTTGGAATTTAAACTAGAAATATTTTGCTGTAGCTGGCAATTAACATAAATTACCTACAACACAAATAAAAATTATCAAATATAAAATTAATAAAATGTATCATTTTATTATACTTACAGAACAAGACTTTAATTTGTAAAAATAATAATGACAAGAAAAATGGATATCATATTTGGTGTGATAAATACACTTCTTAAAATGAAAAATTCTTGACTTTTCTTATTATTTTTCCGCTATAATTTATCTTTATTTGTAATTTCTAAAATCCACATAAATTTTGGTTACAATATCTGTCGTATCACGGTCCAAATTACCCATATTCTTCCTACAATAAAATTTGATAGAATTTGAAGTTGGAGAAAGTTTTTCCATAAATCCTTCTATCTCCTGGCTGACTGAGTCCGTTTTGCGTCGATCCCCTCAGAAACTTTCCCCACGTTCGAGCCCTGTGTCTGTGACAGACCCTCGTATTCCGTACGCGTATGACGAAGCTGATCCCCAGCCACGCACTCAAACAGACACTGTTCCACAAGTTTCAATTGTCATGCCGACTTGACGTTACAGAAAACTTTTACGGGAAGACTGCGAAATATGACAGGTTTTCGTATATTTTGTAAATAATATTACTTAGCACAATTTTCACATATTAAGCAATGAACTTTGACGTCATATTCTGTTTCAGATCAAGTGGCTTTTTCAAAATATTATGCATGAATAATTAATTGTATAATGGATATTTCGCAATATTTTCAAATTTGAAGCTATTTAATGAACAATATTTTTTAAAATTAAATACTTAGAGCAGTGGTTTTTAACCGCTGTTCCGTAAGCGGAAGTGTTCCGCTATTTTTGAATTTCTTGTTCCACTCATTTTTTCTCTCAATTCCTTTGCAATACAGCCTTTCCATCTTATCTTTCGTCTTCCTCTTCTACCTTCTACTACTAAGCTATTCATTCTTCCAATATATTCTTCATCTCTCCTCATAAAATGTCAAACCAATGTAATCATCTCTCTTGTATCTATCTAGAAACTTCTATCACGAGCCATTTCCCTTGTTCATTCATTCCTTATCCTATCCGTGTCTTCCCCAATATCTATCTCAACGTCCTCATCTCTGCCACGTTCATTTTCTTTTCAGTAATACTGACATTTTCTTAACATAGTAGCTGTTTCCATGGTTATGGCATAGCGCATAGCTGACTGATTTATAAGATTTAATTTCTTTATAATTCTTTAACTGTATATCCATTGAATATGAAATATAAAATGCAATCAATTTGTATAGATAAAAATATTATTTAATATTTATAATAACAATAAATGTCAAAAAATAATATTTAACAGCGTTTTTTCAAGAAAAACTATTAAAATCTTCAAATGAGGGTACTTCTGGTTGACCAATTATAATCAAAATCTAATCAAATCTGCATATGGATGTAAGGAAGAGGAATACGTAAAAATTGTAATTTTTGGTATTCTAGTATTGTAGATAGCATGGCCGAAATTATAATCCCACACACACGAACACACGCACACACACACACGCACACACACACACACACATACATACAGAGAACAGCGTAAAAATAGTAAAATCAAATTGTAGGTACCTTAAAACGTGCTTATTCATTGAAACCTCACCACGGAAGGTAAAAACGTATACATTATAATCAAGTTTTGATTGACCTGGGATGGTTTTGCTGCCATGCCCTTCGACATATATTTCATTTCCATACAAACGCACGTACTTTCTGCCTTATGTAAAAATTCAAACAAATGTTATTTGGAAAAGAAGTTTTGCAGCCAAATTTTATTTAGTTTGCTGCTGTTTCATTATTTTCTGCTTTCATTACCTTAAGAATGAATTCTGGATTTCAAAAGGCGATGGTAGGTTTGAAAATAGTAAGAATTTAGAATAAAGTAGATATGTGAGTGACGTACAATAAAAACTCAAATACATATTTTAAAAACCATTAACTTTATTTAAAAAAACCTGATGTGGCCAGCACAATACCTTCCGTCAATCCTGTGTATTATGTACAAATTCCATACATAAATTTTCTTGCAAAAGATTCTAAATTTTTGGTATTATGTGATTACCTTTCTCGGCAACTGAATTCCATACTCCTGATAACAAACAAACCACATGAAATAAGAAAATTATGAAATTTTGAATGAAAAATTATAACACTTTTCAGTTATGGGCATAATTAATTCCTGTCATTTTGACACAGGTCCCCATATCTGCTTGCCAAAGTCAGCAAAGTCAAGTCACTGCACGCGCCCTATACATAAATTTTCTTGCAAAAGATCTTATATTTCCAGTAAAGTTATTTCATAAACAAACTATGCAAATTGCACTTGACACTGACATCTTCTTCTTTAGTTTTTCCCATTCGTTAGGGGGTCGCTATTTTTTATTTTCTTCTTCCACTCATTTTTGTTTTGCGTGTCGTCCTCATTCAGTTCCTTTTCTCTCAAGTCTTCTGCAATACAGTCTTTTCATCTTATATTTGGTCTTCCTATGTTTCTTCCACCTTCTATTAATATATTCATCTCTCCTCATGACATGTTCAAACCAATGTAATCGTCTCTCTTATATCTAGAAAATTCTAACACTAGAGTTACTTCCCTTATTCTTTCATTGATTTACATTTTATTGATACTGACATCTGTCAATTTGAATTACCTGAATATATTAGCAGTTTCCATGGTTAAGTTAGCATAACTGGCTGAATTATGAAATTTATATGAAATTTATTATCTTTATTCTTCTTTAACTCTATATCTGTTGAATATCAAATATAAAATGCAATCAAATCGTATAGACAATAATATATTCTTTAAGTTATAATAACATTTAACTGAGTTTTTCAAGAAAAACTGTTAAAATCTTCAAATGAGGGTACTTCCGGTTGACCAATTATAACCAAAATCTAATCAAGTCTGCATATGGTTGTAAGGAAGAGGAATACGCAAGAATTGTAATTTTTGGAATTCTAGTATTGGAGATATCGTTAACGAAACCGCGGTCACATACACACACACACACACACACACACACACACACACACACACACACTCACACACACACACACTCACACAAACACACACACATACAGACATCATCGTAAAAATAGTAAAATCGTATTGTAAAGACCCTAAAACGTGCTTATTCAATGAAAACTCTGCACCGATTTTTTCACCAAAGACAATACCTTCCTTACCTATAGGTGACGGAAGGTAAAAATTGTCCCTATCATACAGTTTTGAAGATATCATCAGATATTTAAACCATCAGCAGTAAACTCAAACATTTCAAGGCTTCTGATAGGGTAAAAAAAACTCAGTCTTGCTTACATCCAAAGACAAATAAGTTTTCCATTATAACATTTAGTTATTTTGACATTAATGAACATGAAATAATTTTCTGTTTTGTAACTATTAACTTACAAATTAGTATTATTTCTATATCTCATCCGCCAGAAGAAGAAACTAAGATTCTGTCAAAATAAACATTTAAATGTCTTTAGAAAAATAGATTTGTCTAGTAGTGGATAGAGTTAATAGAATAAAGTACGACTTCGAGTTGAATTTGAACTTTTCGAAACTTTCCTCTTTCACTTAAACAATCCTTTCACCACCTTTTACCGTTTTAACCCTCCCCATGACGTGTGCGATTGGAAACCAACTAGTCATCAAAGCAGAGCCATCTCCTCCGGATGGCTATACGGAATGGAATGCCGGACGCTTGGCCGGAGCCGAACGCGGCTGCCGGAGAGTGATATACGGTTTCCACGAATTACGACTCGACTCCGGTCTCGAAGCGGTGACTCGCACATCCACTACCAAGCGTCGCGACGCTTCAGCGGACCAGAGTGAGATGTCCTGCTGAGCGCTGACCAGCAGAAAGGAAGAAATAGTGCATGGAGGAGATTTTATGGAAACTGCAAATATGAATGGTGAAAAGTCGAAATGAGATTATCGCGATAAGATAGTTTCAGAGAAATATCAAATATCTCATATTTTAATTTTATTTAATAGGCTACTATGAATTTTTTGGTAACAAATCGAAAATAACTGTTCTCAATAACATTAACAGAAATGAAATAAAACTTGTGAACATAATAACAACATAAATAACTCTCAATTTCCGAATTGAATGTTTGGAAAAGAAACTAGGTGTATAATATGAAAATCATTGTCGTTGAAAACTATAGAATGACATAAAGACTATTTCCATATTTCATGAGAACTGCAGTACAATTATTATGTGCTTACTGCAGCCAATATCAATTCAATACACGTGGAAAGTGCATTAGAGAAAAACAGTAGCTATAGGGGTAGTTACATATTCATTATAGGAAATTCGATATGGTATTTATAGTTATAATACATCATGCAAATGATATTTATAATATATGACGCAGTATTTGGTTTTCAATAATTTCGACTTCCTAAGGAGAAGGACAACGAATTATATAATATAATATGAAATACAGGTGAGTCTGGGAAGACCACACCTTTAACTTTTTACCTCCCACTACCCTTGGTAAGGGAGGTGTAGGGATCGTGCTAAAAATCCCATATCGAGATTTTGGTAAATGACCACGTTTTAAGGTCCCTAGAATCAAATTTTAACATTTTCCCTAGAACCCAATTTTAACAATTTCACGATGATGTCTGTGTGTGTATGTGTGTGTGTATCTTCTTTACGCTCTAACTCAAATACTATCGTTCATAAAATTTTAAAACCTTGTATTTCTACCTTACTCTTATATGGAACGGTGCCATTAAATTTTGGTATAAATTAGATAACCGGAAATGGCATTTTACTGGAAGTTCAAAATAGTTTTTCTTCGAAAAATACCTTTAAATATTATTTTTTTCGAGATTTGTTATTATAATAATTAAAGTTTTATAATTTTCTACAGGTTTGTGTTAGTACTTTTTGTATATATTTTATGGATAAATTTCTAAAATAATAATTTTAATCCCGGAGCCTACGCTTTAAATACAACTCCATAGTTACACAGTTCAGATCTCAAATGTACGAGGTGTGTTCAAAAACTATCGCGAATTTTGAATTTTCGCGGGTTACGTATATTCGAATTTCGATCTTTTTGTGGCTTTATGTTGGTACTCATGTCTCTCACTTATGTCGACAAGCTCGGCCATTTTGAATGTTCACTTACTTGTTGACAGCTGCTTTGCTTGCACGTGTTTTGGATCGTCTTCGATTTTTACCTATTGTGCTTATTCGTTAAAAACTGACTATGAATTTTTTGACCAAGACAATATCTTTCTTATCTAAAGGCGACGGAACGTAGAAAAAAATAATTCATTTAAAATTTGTCATTGTCATAAAATGTTTTTATCAAAGAAGTTATTTCATTTCTACTCGTAGAAATGAAATAACTTCTTTGATAAAAACATTTTATGACAATGACAAATTTTAAATGAATTATTTTTTTCTACGTTCCGTCGCCTTTAGATAAGAAAGATATTGTCTTGGTCAAAAAATTCATAGTCAGTTTTTAACGAATAAGCACAATAGGTAAAAATCGAAGACGATCCAAAACACGTGCAAGCAAAGCAGCTGTCAACAAGTAAGTGAACATTCAAAATGGCCGAGCTTGTCGACATAAGTGAGAGACATGAGTACCAACATAAAGCCACAAAAAGATCGAAATTCGAATATACGTAACCCGCGAAAATTCAAAATTCGCGATAGTTTTTGAACACACCTCGTATGTAAATGACAGAAATATGTCACTGTCAACAAACTAATAATTTCAAATAATAATAGTAATGTTTTAAAAAGAAAATAGTAAATGGAACAATAATTATATGGAAAGGAACTTAATACAGTTGTCAGCATAAGTAAATACGTACGAATATAGGTAAGATAATAAAAATAATATATCATCACGGCATATTACCCATTGACGGGTGAGCCAATCTGCTTTGTACAAAGATGTCAGTAATAATGATGACATATTTGTACCGTGCAAGCGTTTACCCTGCGTCACTTCACGCGAATCTGGGGAACCGAGTTTGATCCTGACCGACGCCAAATATTTTAGAATTTTAAATGGCACAAAATTAACCCCTGTGGTGCACTCTCCAAGCCAACAATGAATATAGGTAAGTATATAAATATCGATTTGGGTTCAAAAAAATCAAAAGAAAAATAATTAAATAATGTATTGTTATTAGGTCGAGAAAGACCTACCTTTGACATTAATGCAGTCTAAATATTGACGCCCAATTTCGCAATAACAAAATGTCTTCTATTATTATTCCTGTATTGTATTTCACAAAATAAAATTTAGTGATGAAAATAATTGTTCAACACTCACTTATGACTGTACACTGTAATACAGACAATGCAATTTGCACTAAGGTATGCAGTTCAGGTGCAATATTACACTTGTTATTTTCCCAATGCTCCTAAGTTAAATATTTCTATAATATGATTTTATCTTGCAAAGATTTGAAGAGTTGGGTAATAGCAAATGTTTACCATGATGTGAACTCATGTATTTCGTGTAACCCGTTAAGAAATATCAGATCGGATTCGGATTCAACTCTTTTAAAATTGAAAATTAAGGTTCAGATTCAAGTTCAGGTTTTAGTATATGTTCGTTTAATTTGGGTTTTGGGGTTCGACTTCCTGACGCAATTATTACTCAATCTCTGCAACTATCTCGTTACATTGATTATTCACATTTAGTATTTCGTATTGTAAATTACTAGTATTATGAATATATTGCAATAAATACCTGCAATACAGAATGTTCTTTAGGTTTTAAATTACAATATTACATAGGACTTAGGGGGTCAGCTTATGATCATGAATAGATAATTGCTCATAAATTACATTAATATACCTCCATTAACATCAATTTAATAACAATAAATTTGTCGGCATCACTCCCATCAACACTAATACAATTCTTTTAATTCCGTTTCTGTTGGCGGATCCGGGTTTTTTTTCTCGCGTCCGGCGTTCGACATCTGACCATCGCACCATCTGACAGTCGACAGCCGATGGCCTTGCTTTTGCGTCTACGCCTGCTAGATCCCGTGTTGGAATTAAGTTCTCGTGTTTCTGGTGATTGATGGTATTTCGGAAATAATCACTTACCTCCACGACTAGAGCACTAACGAAGAATTTCGTCGAGTCAGGCATGGCGATGTCGAATGCTGATGTCAGTTTTTACACCTGTGACTTACGAGATATATTAATTTCCACTCGGAGGAAATGGATTTTCTAATAGCGGGGATGAATTTTTCCTCAAAGAATGAAATGTAGAAACTAGATTTATGAATAGAAAACTAAAATGTCGGAACTGTTTAATATTTTATTTATCAGAGAATAATTTATTTAATGTTTTAGTAGTTTTTTAAGCTACAGGGTATATGAAAAACTTTCCTATTATTGTCTTTTGTTTTTGAGCTGCAGGTTAAAACTTGATTTTCTCTTATTTTGAAAATACCTCATATCTAATTTATTTAAATTTCAATTGAATATTTCTCAATATTTTTATTATTTAAAGATATAAAATGATTAACTACATGGTTAAATTTAAAAAATCTGTTGTGATCAGCATAATACCTTCCGCCAATGCTATGTACTATGTATAAATTCCACACATAAATTTTCTTGCAAAAGATTTTAAATTTCCAGTAAAATTATTTCATAAACAAACTATGCAAATTGCACTTGACACTAACATCTTCTTCTTCTTTAGCTTTCCCCATTCATTAGGGATTTTTCCCATTCTTTAGGGGTCGCTATTTTTTTTTCTTCTTCCACTCATTTCTGTTTTACGTGTCGTTCTCATTCAGTTCCTTTTCTCTCAAGTCTTCCGCAATACAGTCCTTCCACCTAATCTTTGGTCTTCCTCTGTTTCTTCAACCATCTATTACTAAGCTATTCATTCTTCATCCAATATATTTTTCATTTCTCCTCATGACACGTTCAACCTAATGTAATCGTCTTTCTTCTATCTTTCTAGAAACTTGTAACACTAGAGTTATTTTCTTACCGTATCTTTCCGTGTCTTCCACAACATCTACTTCAACATCCTCATCTCTGCCACATTAATTTATTTTTTATTTATACTGACATCTATCAATTTGAATTATATGAATATATTAGTAGTTTCCATATTTAGCATAGCTGGCAGATTTATAAAATTTAATTTCTTTAAAATTCTTTAACTCTATATCTGTTGAATATGAAGTATAAAATGCAATCAAATCGTATAGAGAATAATATATTCTTTGAGTTATAGTAATGTTAAATGTCAATAAATCAAATTTAACTGTTAAATCTTCAAATGAGGCTACTTTCGGTTCACCAATTATAACCAAAATCTAATCAGTTGTTCTTCTGGATGTAAACTTGAGGAATACGAAAAAATTATAATTTTTTGAATCGTGGTATTGAAGTTATGCGATCCGGAACTTTTGTCACGCACACAAATAAACACATAGAGACCCTAAAACATACTTATTCAGTAAAAACTCATCATTGAATTTTTTGACCAAAGACAATACCTTCCTTACCTAAAGGTGACGGAAGGTAAAAAATGAATATTTAGAAGTCAAATCAATAGTTATTGGATATTTTTTTTAACCAGTTGTTGAAAATTAACCACTGAATTACAGAATAGGCCTGAAGATATATCATCCCATTCAAAAAATAAAAATGTACCCGACTGTTCGCAAACTGGTTTGGTGGCGTGTTACAACAAACCTATATCTCCAAATGTGTATATAAAGAAATTTCGATTGTCGTTATAACAAAATAATATATTGTGAGACCGAGTTCGTATTTGTAACTCGGTCTTATTGCTAACAAGTTCGTAATTTAAAATAACATTGCAAATCAAACAATGAATTGTATATTTCATTATTAGTCACTGTTAACTATTCAGTCATAAAAGCTTGCTAAAACTAGTATTTGCATCAATTAAGAATCTGTGTTTTTTATGCTTTAATTTTAATCAGAATAGAATGAAACGAAAATGTCGAACTATTTGGTTCCACTTCTCTGACAGACTGATTTCATAGCTAGTGAACATATTTTCCGGTTAAAATAAACGACTTACACAACAAACCACAACTTATTAATAAGCACAAGTTTCCATTACAAAAACAGCAAGTATTATTTGCCACCGAAGAAGAACTATTTAAATTGAAAACTTTGGAATTTATTAAATTAAAATCTCTTCAACCACTTCATTTAGTTTTCTTACACTTTCAAATTATGTGTAACAAGCATTAATCAACTTAAGCGATAAAAAAGAACGACGATGTTATTGCGGGAAAACAAAAGAATTTGATATCGGTCGGAAACATTAGACTCGTGACATCGATTTCTCTTTTTGGGGCAACTTGTGTCAGCCAATTCCAAAATTGTGACAGGAAGTGAATGGTGAGGCACTAGGCATGTTATTATATGTTTATCTTTAGTAGTATTTATAACCATTTATCAGTTTGCCTGATGTACCACAATGATCGATTCTGGACCGATGAAACAAATTCTTCTACTGACAGCTGAATTATATTAGAACAAAGAAACTGTGCGATTCAATTATTCAATAAGATGCAGAAATATTCAGCAAATGATTTAAAATAGTGAGAAGTTATTCTGGAATTTTATATATTTTCCGTATACAGGGTGTTGACGGTCAAGTGAGAAAAAAGGGATTTTACATGGGAATTGAGTTTTATGCGATTTCCTGTTCTCCTATTCATTTTACGACAAAACTGTAAGGTGTAAAGTTGTAGAGAAATAAAAGTTTCATATAAAACTGTTTATAATTTTTTTATTATTCCTAGTTTTGTCACAAATTTTAAAAAATCTGATGTCGCCAGCACAATACCTTCCGTCAATCCTGTGTATCATGTATAAATTCTATACATAAATTTTCTTGCAAAAGATTCTAAATTTCCAGTATAATTATTTCATAAACAAATTATGCAAATTTCAATTTAATTTTTCCCATTCGTTAGGGGTCGCTATTTTTTTATTTTCTTCTTCCACTCATTTCTGTTTTGCATGTCGTTCTCATTCAGTTCCTTTTCTCTCAAGTCTTCCGCAATACAGTCCTTCCATCTAATCTTTGGTCTTCCTTCTATTACTAAGCAATTCATTCTTCTTTCAATATATTTTTCATCTCTCTTCATGACATGTTCAAACCAATCTAATCGTCATTCTAGAAACTTCTTACACTAAAGTTATTTCCCTTATTTTTCATTCTTTACCGTATCCTTCCGTGTCTTCCCCAACATCTAATCATCTATCTCAACATCCTCATCTCTGCCATATTCATTTACTCTTCATTGATACTGACATCTGTCAATTTAAATTATCTGAATATATTAGCAGTTTCCATGGTTAGCATAGCTGGCTAATATATGAAATTTAATATCTTTATAATTCTTTAACTCTATATCTATTGAATATGAAGTATAAAATGCAATCAAATCGTATATAGAATAATAAATCCTTTAAATTATAATAACGTTAAATGTCAATAAATGATATTTAACTGTTAAAATTTTCAAATGAGGGTACTTTCGCTTGACCAATTATAACCACAAATCTAATCATCTCTTCTTCTGGATGTAAGCTTGAGGAATACGAAAAAAATAATAATTTTGGAATCGTGGTATTGAAGTTATGCGATCCGAAACTTTCGTTACACACACACACACAGCCACACAAACACACACAGACAGACAGGCACACATACATACAGACATCATTGTAAAAATGATAAAATTGTATTATATGGACTCTAAAACGTTGTTATTCACTAAAACTCAGCGTTGAATTTTTTGACCAAAGATAATAACTTCCTTACCTAAAGATGACGGAAGGTAAAAATGCAAGAGCAATTTTTAATTCTGTACAACTTTACACTCTACAGTTTTTGCCGTAAAATGGAAGGAAAAAGAAGAGCAGGAAATTGCATAAAACAAAAATCGCATGTTATATCCGTATGTTCGCACCTGACCGTTAACACTAAAATATGACAAGTTACAGTAATTATTATTGTAAAATTTGTTTACACTTTCTAAATCAAAAACCACATGTTACAAGCTTAGCTTCACTTTCAAAATTGTAGGTTATGTTGGTTATGGTTATGTTAGAATAACAGTGCGCTCCCATTTCACATACATTATGTGCGATGTATATAAAATTCTCGGTGAAATCCATGAATTTTTCATAAAAATCATTCTTTAATATTTAATAATTGAACCTTTCACATTTCTGAATGTTGCAAAATAGTTGTATAGAGACAGTTTATTATACACAAACTTACCAAGGTGTATTACTAAGTAATTCATAGCTCAATTGTTATAGAATTCTACTAAACATACGACGGTCCCGGCCCCGGTGAAGTTTCACAAAAATCTTTTTTCAGTAAGCCGAAAGATATTTAAATCACTTGCGAAAAAAAGGAATGGCGAAACAATAAAAGATTAAAGAGAATACAACAAGATCAATCTGCATTCCACGCAAGGCCTTGTACCGTACTTAAAAGTCAAATTGCCTCTTTAAAATTCTCAATTAAGTCTGGGTTTGCGATCGATCTGAAGAGCAGACAGATAACGAGAGCTTTCTCTAGTACGGTGCATTACTTACCCTTCCTTACCACAATGCTTCAACAATTTGGAAAAGTAGTGAGATAAAAACTACTGCTCCCTGTGGGACGCTAGCCTAGTACGAGTATATTGTCACCGATGCTTTTGAAATGAAATTTATCGCGGAGAGACTTTCAAGAAATCGAGGTTCGAAATATCTTTGCACTTCGGTGGTTTCAGCCAATATTTCAATAAAAATGTAGTTTAGGAAAGCTTTTGGCAAAGTTTTCTAAAGGTGTACGATTACGTACCACACTTAATAACATGACAGGATTCAAGTACCGTGGTCAATATATAGCGACATATAAATTAATTTTTAAACTATTGTGCTGTTTTTAAACAGTACCATATTTCATAAATAAGTCATAGAATCACCTTATATGACGTGCATTATTTTTTAGGCCTTTGATTTGAGTGCGAAGCAAGTATGCATCTCATGGCCTGAAAGACAAACTTATCAAGTTAATGTGTGGCAATTTGTTTATTACAACTAAAATAGATGAATAATCTAAAAGAATGCAAATAATTCTTCATCCCTCTTCATGACATGTTCAAAATGAAAATAAATAAATAAATAAATAAATATTTCATCACGGCATATTACCCACTGCTGGGTGTGCCAATCTGCTTTGTACACAGATATCGGTAATGATGCTCGAGTTATTTTCCTTATTCTTTCATTCCTTATCCTATCTTTCCGTGTCTTCCCCAACATCTATCTACATCCTCATCTCTGCCAAAATCATTCACTTTTCATTGATATTGATATTTATCAATTTGAATTATCTAAATATATTAGCACTTTCCATGGTTAGCATAGCTGGCGATTTATGAAATTTAATATGTTTATAATTCTAACTCTATGTCTATTGAATATGAAGTATAAAATGCAATCACATCGTATAGAGAATAACATATTCTTTAAAATTTATAAAACATAAAATGTTAATAAATTATATTTAACTTCGTTTTTTCAAGAAAATCTGTTCCAGCGGCCAATTATAACCAAAATCTAATCACGTCTGCATCTAAACTCGAGGAATACGAAAAAAATATAATTTTTGAAATCGTGGTATTGGAGTTATGCGATCAGAAACTATCGTCGCATATATAGGTATATATATATATATATATATATATATATATATATATATATATATATACATACATACATACATACATACATACACAGACGCATACACACATACATACAGACATCATCGTAAAAATAGTAAATTCCTATTCTAGGGACCCCAAAACGTGCTTATTCATTAGAAACTCACTATCGATTTTTTTGACCAGACACCTTCCTTACCCAAAGGTAACGGAAGGTAAAAATGGTGGAATCCTCCGTTTGATGTTGCAAACACAATAAAGCAAATATCTGAATACATTTTGAATGACATTTCATATTAACATGTTAATACTTGACATTTAAATTGTATTTATATTTATGAGGTTTTATTTTATGTTAGTTATAGGTACGTATAAGATGGATTGTTAACCTTTACGCACCTTGTACTCTTGTACATATAAATTTCACTTGTAGAGTTTAGATGAAAGATGACCTTATAAGCTACAACATTAAAATACCTGATTTAAATCTTGCCGCTTCATGTTCTAATATTAAAAAAGTTGTAGAACATGATGTTCTCTAATTTAATGAGCATATCTACATATAGTTGAATTCACTTATTACAATGACAATTTTTAAAATCAATTTAATGTAGCAGTCTTCACACGATAAGCAACTAATCTTTAATTACAGGAATCACAGTAACAACTATTTATAAGTTGTCAACAGAAACATTTTGTTCAGCGTAATCCTGTATATCGTTAGAATGAGAAATGAACATGCTTATACATACAAATTTTGTGCAAAACAAGATTTCAATTACTTAGTTCATAAAATGAATTAAAAGGAATTTTCATCTTATGTAAATTCAACTATATTCGGGATATTTAAATAGTTATTTAAGTTTTAAGGGCAGTATGGACTTCCTACCGGTTGAGGAGGTACATTCGATACCGGCAGAAGAGCATTTACTGACCGGAATGTTTATTACATTTTTTGCACAATCGACACAATAACGTAATTAAAAAATCTTATGTGACCAACACAATACCTCCCGTAATTTAATTTTTGTTAATTTAAATACATATACCTATGGGATCTCGTGGCCGTGTGCCTGAGTGTCTGGTCCCGAATCTGGCGAACCGGATTCAATCCCTACCAACACCAAATATTTCGAATTTTAAATGGCACAAAATTGACCCCTGTGGGGCTCTCTCCATGCCAAAAATGAGTACCCGTGAGGCGACGCTTGGTAAACACCACGCACGATACAAATATGTCATCATCATTACCGAAATCTGTATACAAAACAGAATAGTACGCCCAGCAAAAGTTAATATTCCGTAATGATATATATAATACATACCTGCATATTTACTAATGCTAGAAATTATGTATATTAAGTTCCTTTCATCCTTTACATATAACTATTGTTCTATTTACAATTTTCTTTTTAAAACGTTACTATTATTAATTTGAAATAATTATTTATTGACAGTGACATTTATTTGTCAATTCCATACATTTAAAATATGAACTGTGTAACTAAGAAATTATGTATACCTTTAAAATATAGACTCCCGGATTCATAAAATTGATTTTTTTATTAATTTATCTACAAAATATAAAAAAAATATTAATGCATGCCAGTAGAAAATTCAATAATCTTTAATTTTTATAATAACATAATCGCGAAAAAATGACATTTAAAGGTATTTTTGGAAGAAAAACTATTTTGAGCTTCTAGTAAAGTGCGATTTTCAGTTATCCGATTTACACCAAATCTATAGCTTCTTTCCATATTAAAGTCGAAATACAAGGTTTCAAAATTCTGCGGTTGATTGTATTTGAGCTAGAGTGGCTAGAAGATCCACACTCACACACACACACACACACACACACACACACACACACACACACACACACACACACACACACACACACACACACACACACACACAAACACACACATACACAGACATCATTGTGAAAATGTTAAAATCGAATTCTATAGACCTTGAAACGTGATTTATCAAAATCTGGATATGCGATTTCTAGCATGATCCCTATACCTACCTCACCAAGGAAAGCGGAAGGTAAAAAGATTTGAAAATTATTCTGACTTTTAGTTGTTTTTTAAAGTTTTTGATCGGTGTTTTTATTGACTTACCGCCTCGCCTCCTGATCAGTAACTAATCACTTACCGATTAGTAATTTGTAGGTAAAATCTGCCTTGGAAACCCTATCGGTAACCATTAAAAATGTCCCGATCGTGCAAAAATACAGTAACATATTTTGTATTGTTATTGTGTTGTTTATTTATTTGTAACATGTTAGTCATTGTGTTTTTACTAATTTCCGAGAAAAAAAAGTATAAAAAAATTATAAGAACGTAATTCGCAAAAACCTTGTAAAACCATTTCTTAACCTCGAATTAGGTACACTTGTACGCATTGTAAGAATTGATTATCGTATTATACAATATAATCCAGTTTGCAAATTCCCTTCTATATTGAAATTTGTATTCAATTTTGCAATACCGCTACTTTCCTGTTTTCCTTCAATATTTTAATAACCTCGAAATTTAAGCGGTGATTCATCAAAATTGCTCATTCGATTCACAAAATTCAAACATTCAATAACCAAACTCCGAACCAAACCGAACTTTGCCCTATAACTCTCTAATACATCCGAATAATTTCCGTAGTAATCGGGAAACACAGACTTCGCAAACCTTTTGATAAGCCGGTGCCTGCTGTAGGTCGGTTGAGTGAGGAAATTCAGTAGCGTATCAAAGGAAAATAGGTACCCTATAGGCATAATAAGGTGCAAGACGCACAAAGTACACAATAGTTATTTAAGTATTAAGGGCAGTAAGTGTACCTTACCGGTTTAGGATTAGTTTAGAGATCGAGACGAAGTCGAGATCACCAATACACCCGATACATCACATACTGATCAGTACCACATCACTTACTGATCAGTAATTTGTAAACAAAACTTACTGTTTTAAAAAAACCTGATCGTGCAAAAATGTTATTTTTGTTTTAAGAACGTAAAATGATACTTTGTCGCTTTCGAAACCGACAATGATACTCTACGCTCGTAACATACACATTATTATTTTTACGTACGGTCTATATAACCATATTTCTAAAAGAAAATCTGTTGTGGCCAGCACAATACCTTTCGCCACTTCCGTTTTTGGTTACATAAGTATTGTATTAACAGTTCTTGTATACATACAGTCTACACCAAAAATTCAACTTATGCTTTTCTTTACATTTATATTTCTTAATTTTAAATTCATTCTATGAAGAAATTTTGTTCTCCTTTTCTCATTTTTCGAGATTTTTCCAATTCATTGTCGGGATTGACAGTATTTCTGAAGGGTATATGTAATATGTAATAGACCTTTAATGTTAAATATTTAACTATTAATATAATAAGAAATAAAATATGTATGTACTTCCCAGAAAAAGTCTTGAGTAATGTCTTCGGATTTCTGACACTGATATTTATGTCAGTTATAAACATTTAAATTTTTCAAATGGTTTCCATGGCATTCTTTGGTCTGTGAGATTTATTACAACAGATTATTTTATATATTATATGCTCTCTAAATCATTAAGATATAATAAAGTATTTAATTGTATCAGATGGAGATTTAATTTTCTTTAATATTTGCAAGAACAAAATTTTTCAAATAATAATAATTAGAAGATTTTTTTAAGAATCTGTTACGTCCGGTTGTCCAATTACTACCAAAACCTTTTCAACTCTTCCCATTAATGTCCGATCGAAAAATACGAAGTTAAACAGATACTGTCTTATAGTTTTTGAGAAATCGTCCTTCCAACATATACACACACACACACACACACACACACACACACACACACACACACACACAGACATGATCGTTAAAATGTAAAAATCGGCATGTACGGACCATAAAACGTGCTTATTCATTAAAATATGTATATACATAAATCCAATAGCGAGCGGTAAAAAAAAAATTGGCAAGCAGGAAGTAACGAAATATTTAGAAATTATTAGAATTACAAATTTAAATGAAAAAAATATTGGTATGATATAAATAACAATTTCCTACTTCCGTTAAAATGTGACAACGTATTGGTTTCCATGGAACAAATAATTCCTTAATTACAACTTTATATGCTGTGGCTTCAAACATATTGGATATGGCGTGAAGCTAGTTGATTCATTAAAAACCGTTACAGTTATTTTGTAAAAATAAGTAACCTAAAAAGAGTATTTCTGCTTCCTTAATTTGCAGTCGTAGAAAAAGTATAGTATGTGACTCGTTTTATAAACTTTTATTCATACACACATGATGTAACAACTACAAATTGCAATAAACCTCATTTTTCATTTTCATTTTCTTTGTGGATATAGAAATAAAAATTAATTTTGTATTACAGATGGCAGTACAACTGTTGACATATTAAGAAATTATACAGAACATGGAACCACAAATCACAGCTTGGAGATACCAAATCAGAGTAAGTGCAAAATTTTCCAATAATTTTATCTTATAACATTTGGGAATGTTAATTCAGTAAACTTAAATTAAAACATAAAAACCAAGCTAAAATATTTAAAATTATCTATAGGTAATAAAAATGAACATTTTAAGAATAAATAAAATATATCCTATTATATCGGTCTTTTGTTTTACTCACATCCAACTAATTAAGTCAAATTAATTTCTGGTGACATAAATAGTACCAAACTAATTACTAGGGGATACAAAAACTGCAAAATTATAAATTATGATTAGAAAATACTCTGATTAATTCCATATGTTCACTAAAAACGATACTTTAACAATAGTTATTTGAATCTCAAGGCCGCGAAATCACTCTTTAGCGTTCCGAGAAAAAAACTGACAACCTTGAGGGGCGCTAAAAGATTTCGCGGACAAGGTGTACACACTATTTTTTGTGCAACCGTTAAAAATATGTAATTACAAATTTTATTGTATTTAAAAAGTTTAATTTATAGAAATAGGAAGGCGGCTTTGATGGTATTAACATTTGATAAACAAAACCATTATTATTGTAAAAAACCGTTTCTAAAATAACTCTTTTACAATATTTGTATTTATTTTAAAAAACAAACCAAGAATCTTATTGTTGTCATATTTAGAAATGCCATATCAATTCTCAAGTGTCAAAGTGATTTTAGGTTATATCCAATTTCGCGAGAAATGTTTCATTCTCGATCGGTTGCACAAAATAGTTATTTGTGTTCAAGGTTTAGAAAGTGATTATTTTGCCGAATCTGAAATTTGCAGCCGAGGCCAGCAAATCAATTGAGTCTTTTTAAGCCGTGGTGTACACAGCATTTTTTAAGCGACTATGACTTACAAAATTATAATTTTTTATTTAAAAATATATTTCATATCTGATTGATTCATGTCTTTTGTAGAGTGCAACAATTTGCATACTGTCAAAATATTTTACAACCTAAAAATGAAAATAAAATAAATGTAATAATTAATTTGTTGAGGAAGGAAATGAACAATAGCGACTAGCGTCAGCAATTTTTCCATTACTCCCGCTTAAAATTTATGAATAATACAACACTAAATTTATTTGCTATTTAAACAAATGTTTGACAAATCAGTTCATAAAATAAATGCGGCCGTAAAGTAGTCTTTGACAGATGTCAAAATAAAAGTGATACCTACTTAACAATTGCCAAAGGATACGTAAAGCAACTATTTATGTAACAGATACCTAAAAATTTATTATAAACCTATTCACGTAATTATAAGTGTTGAAAATGTTCCATTTATGTGACTAATTATTAGTGAACTCCACTATTTCAGCAAAAAATTAGCGTAACATCTACGAGTATATACTTTAAAAATTATCACCGATATCTGTGGTTAGCAGATTGGCACACCCAGCAATAGGTAATATGCCGTGATAATTTATTTACTTTATTTTTTACTTTCTAGAACTATGTATGCCTTTATATTTTATTATTAAAGATTCCTTTGACTATTTATAATAAAGCATTCTTGAAGCGACAGGGTTGGAAAATAATCAGACTAGCAGTCTAATGAAGTTGTTAATTCTCTTGTATAATAAAATGAAACTAAAACAATATTAAATTTAGTAAATAATCACCCCGTGACAAAGTCGTGTGCGTACGCCACTGTAAAAGACAGCATCCGAGCATCTCTCATCTCTGTCTAACAGAGAGGGCAGATTGACGTTTGCCGTAGCGAGGTTAGGTTAGGTCAAAGTTTCTCAACCTTTTTCTAAACGCGATCAGAATTATGTATGGTAAATTTGTCAGAACCCTTTGGGCTGGTGTTGGCTCGTGCCTCGAGCTCCTTGTTCCCTTTAACGCGAGGCAATAGGTAGCTATTGTTAGGATTGAGAAAAGCTATTGATGGTTTCACTGGTTTTAGTGATTTGTTTGTTGGATTCCGACCTGGATTTCAAATTGAGTGGATTGTTTGAAAAGTGAATAAAAGAAGTACCGGGATTCTGACTTTTGATCAAATATATTCCGATATCACGTTTCACGAGCCACTAGAGCTATTATTCATTTGCAAAAAGAATAAAATCCTACATACATATTGTTATCGAGGACATTACTGCATGTTCCTAGACAAACAAAACAAATTATGTTAAGCAAGTACGGAAGGTATTGTCGTAAAGATGGGTGATCCATCAATATCAAAAGATGTACGAGTAATCTTCTTTTTCCTTACGGGTTCGCTGTCCATTTTCAGCTCGATATTGCATCAGAATGCGAAGAAAAATATCCTAATGTAGTTGTAACGTTCTAAAATTATGAAAATTTGTATGTTTATGTAATTTTGCCCGTAGATTCGAATGATCATACGCCATGGTCATATCTCGACCCATTTTTGAATTGTTCGTCAAAAATGCAAATACATTAGGGTGACCAGACATGCTGGTTTAAATATAGTGAAAATGATTAGGCAGAGGACTCACGTCATAAACCTGAAAAAAACCTCATAAAAAGAAATATAACTTGTAGAAATAATTAGTTGTTATTTATTTTTAAAAAAAGAAGAAAAAATATACTACATAGTATTAAAGAAACGTATATATTAATGAATATACAATTTTTTCTAAATCAATCGTTATTCCTTTTACGGAATATAAAATTGACAAAGCATGATCATTCTCAGTTGTGCCAACGTATGGTACGAAAATACACTACAATTATTTCAAATAATGTTATATTCCGTAAAAGGAATAACAATTGACTTAAAAATTATTGTAAATATAATTAAAATATACATTATTTAATACAACTAATTTTTTTTCTTCTTCTTTTAAAAATAAATAACACCCAAAAACTTGTGCGTTATATTTCATTTTATAAGGTCTTTTTCAGGTTGATGACTTGAGTCATCTGCCTAATCATTTTCACTATAAAAGACAATAGAAAATTCCTAAGGTGCCTATTAATATTGTCTCAAAAAGTTGGCCAATAAAGAACTATATCAATTTTCTGTAGCATGTATAATAAGAAAGTTTTTCATATAAGGAACTCGAATTTGTTCCACCTGTACTTCAATCCTTGAAAAAATATTTCGATTTTGTGATTTATAAATCTGGTCACCCGAAAATACATATCTCTGAAACGAAAAGAAATATCGACCTGTGGTTTCAAAATGATGAATATTTTATGTAAATATGGATGACTATGGTTGTCAAGGAGACCATTTCAACAAACTCAACGTCCTATAATCCCAATCAATGATAACTTTAAATAATCTTTTTTGATCTAGATAAGAAAAATATAAATCTCCTTAGCTCGTATAAAAGATTATTTGAATGTCCACGTCTCAAGAGTTGGCTTGGAGCATGCAAATAAAAAATGAGATATCTTAAAAATAAATGGAGTGAAATAAATAAAAATAACATCACAAGAGGCAGTACATAAAGATCAAGGAAATCGCCTCTTATGTAAATGTAGCGGAAAAAATGGTCAGATTTTTCAAGTGATATTAGAATTCGTAACACAGTAACACTTGGCTTTAAGTATACAGAACTACAATCGTACGATATCCTAACTTGGTTCTAATACTTCCTATTAGCTTTATCCGGAGAATTTTAGTGAAGTTATTACAAGAAATATTACAAATGACACTAATTATTAGTTTTGATTGTAATTTTCCACAATTAAACCATCCGAAATATGACGTTTAATTTCATTATACAAATAACTAAATTTATTATTATTGATGATAAAATTTGAACATGTTATATTACAATAATGAACTTGTTACAATGAATTTTAAAAATTTGCATAACGAGTATATAAAATTAATGTCAAAGCCTCAATTTTCATGGATTTTAATAACGAATTTAAAATTAATTTATAAATGATAATTATTTGCATTCAAAATTATTTTATATTCCATTATTCCAAAATAAAATTATAAACTAATAAATATAATAATATATTACTATTTTAATATGTAAATATTTACTTATTATGTTACATTTACTTGTATTGTGTATTTTACTTGTTAAAGTAATGAAGGATTGAAGGTAAAACAGTTTCTCACAAAATCACATAATTTATGCGATTCTACAAAAATGTCTTATAAACTAGTCTAATGGAGTACTATACTATAGTCAAATTTTAACTATCTTGAGATAAGAAATGGGAAATTTACGTAAATTAATAAGTATTAGTGATTTTTTTTTGTTTAAATATTAATTAGTTCGCAAACTACAAGTGATTGAAGTCGATTAATATTTAGGATGACGATATTTAAACAAAAGACTCGCGCGCCTGATCCGCCCGCCTATCGTGAAACATCAAAGAAAAATAGGATTTATTTTTTTGTGTTATTTATGCTTAATAATATTTTCTTCATGAATATAAAGTTTATACAGGGTGGTGAGCAGCATAGCCGAACATACGACTAACATGTAAAATCAGACTTTCGTAATTCCTGCTTCTTTAATTATTTTAGATAAAAAAAAGCTTCAAATAAGGTAGGGCATAAAATTCTGCATCTAAATCAATAAACAAAATTAATTTTGTGTGCCTTGTAACGACAGAAATTATGCCATGGAATTGAAACAAAAAATTAACAAATGTTAACGATTTATCTGTCAAGCTAGGTTAATTTCTTTTTATTATTATTTGTAATTTCTATGCAAGTGAACAAAAATCAATTTTAATTAACAGATAATTGTTAACTGGAACAGAAATTAGATATAATACCTAATAAAAATTAATTACCCTAACATGCTATTTATTAGGTGATTTTCGACATTTTCATACTTAATTTATACACAAAATTAATTTTGCTTATTGATTTATATGCAGAATTTTATGTTCTAAACTTTATTTGAAGCTTTTCATCTAAAATAATTAGGGAAGCAGGAAATTAGGAAACTCTGACTTTACATGTTAAAGTCCTATGTACAGCTGTGCCGGTTACCAGCCTGTATATAAAAATATTTAAGCTATGCGAACATGAAATAATTGTGTTCTCTAGCAATAACAGTTTGTCACATACCATATTCTTTTAAGAATTCATATCTCGGTTATTACGCAAAAAAATTAAGTCGCGTTTGCACTAAAATTCTTAGTTCTTCCTTTTCTTCCACAAAAAAATTTTATAAGACCTAATTAGTATGTAATTTCTCATCAATGTTTTTTTTTTCTATTTCTTAGCATCCAGTAAATAATAATGTTTAAATATAATCCCGAGTTAAAGTAAGTTACAGAAATCTATAAAAATAAGGAAGCTTCTTCGAGTATCTCAAATTCAAGAAACTGACAATATTACCGAAAAAAAAAATCCAATAAATCCTAGTGGACCGGTTTTTCTTTACAAAAATTTACTTGCTCTGGTTTAGGATATTCAAATATTTGTAACAAACAAACAAATAAATAAATATGAGTGTTTACTGTTCAAAAATAAACTGTATAGTTCACATTCCAATATTTTACTAATACTATATATCATTTTACAAACATTGCTTTTATTTTATGTTGGTAATATTTGTTACCAACATTTGTAATTACTTTGTACATAAACAATGTATTTATAATTTTAAAAAGGTTATCTGTCGCTATTTCTATAAGAATAAAATAAAAACGTTAAATATGTTCAGATCTTATAATATACAAATTAATTTCCCGCATTGCATGACTTTTGAAAATGGTATAAAATCTTGAAAAAAAGTAATGTTTATGTTTTTATTAAGGTCAGCATGTTATAATGTTTTTCCAGTACCCGTTAATACCTCTTCTTATCCATAGAGAGTTTCACCTTGCATGTAGGTAAATTACTTAATAATTTATGTGAGATATCAAAAAAAGTACAAAACACGATGAAGCCGTGCGTAATCCGAAGAAAATTATAAAGTGTTTATGGAAATAGTGAGAGGGCGTAATAAGTCGTGCTGTCGACTCTCAACTCTTGCTTGTTTTTCGTTTTGTCGGTCAGGGTCTGACTGAAGTATTTTTAGTCCCAGTTGGGTTAGGTTCGGGACGAATGTCATCATGAATGTTTATTTTCGTAGAACACAAGTGTGGGTTGATAGAACGAGTAATTGCAACTGAAGGAGAAATTGCTTTGAGAGATTTTATGTTTCCTTTCATTGTAAGGTACGAGGTTGTTGTTGAAATTGTATTCGGAAACATAAATTTAAATGAAATAAGCGCATAGAGAATTACACTAGATTTGAATCGGATTTGTGGTTTTTATTCCAGAAGAATTTGCTTAAAAACTTGAAAAACACAAGACAAGAATTGTTTCATTGCTAATTTAACATTCAATTTTAAAAATTGAGTAGGTATTACAATATATGAACCCCATCCCAGATCAGTTGGTCCACCCGCTTTAATATCATTTTATTTTGGTTACATAAGTATTGTATTTAACATTTCTTCTATACCTATATACTTTACACCAAAAATTCTACTTATACCTGTTCTTTATATTCAGAATTTTTACTATTAAATTAATTCTATGAAGAAATTTTGTCCTACTCTTCTAATTTTTTCCAATTTATTATCGGAATTGACAGTATTTTTGAAGGGTAGGTGTAATATACCTATAATTTAAAATATTATATATTATATTATATATTAATACAATGATAGCAAGTAATTATGTACACAGATGTCAAATATCATAATTTTACATTCTAAATTTAATGATTTTCCAATTCCATGTGGTTTATTTTCATATTTTCCTCGACAAGTAAATTCCACACTCCTGGTTACAAATTAACTACGTGAATTTAGAAAATCTTGTAATTTTTCATTAAAAATTCTAACATTTGACATCTATGTATATAATTACTAATTGACATTCTGACACGGGCCACCATATCTAATTGTCAAGGCCAACAATGCCACATGACTGCTCGCGCCCTATACTTATGAAACCAAAAACGGAAGTGGTGAGAGGTATTGTGTTGGTCACAACAGATTTTTCAATTAGTTTCCGCGGCATTATTTGAGCTGTGAGATTTATTACAACAGATTATTTTATATATTATATTCTTTTATCTCTAAATCAATAAAAGATAGGTATAATAAAATATTTAAATGTATCAGATAGAGAATTTAATCTTCTTTATTATTTTCAAAAAATAATATTTAGAAAAAATATTTTCAGAATCTGCTACTTCCGGTTGTCCAATTGCTACCAAAACTTTTTTAACCCTTCCCATTAATGTGCGATTGAGAAATACGTAGTTAAACAGATATTAAGTCTTATAGTTTTTGAGAAATCGTCCTTCCAACATAAGCACACACACATCCAAACGCACACACATTCACACACACATCATCGTAAAAATGTTAAAATCGGATTCTAGGGACCTTAAAACGTGCTTATTCACTAAAATCTGGATATTTTAGCATGAATCCAATACTTCTCTTAGCGAGAGGTAAAAAACATATCTTGCTATGTGTTATTAGAACAACAAAATGTCCGTAATATTAACAAAACGGCGATAATTTATGTTATTATTAATTGTATCATAAATTAACTAAATTAAATGAAATTAAATATTTGAGATAATAAAAAAGAGCTAACTGGATTTTACATATTTTAAGGATGGATTGTATTTAGAAAATTATAATTTAAATGAAAATATATGTGAGAAGGAAAGATGAAGAAAAAATTTTAATCGTAGTTACCTTTGAACTACTTTGGCACAACTATATACGAGGGTCATTCAATAAGTAAAGAGACAAATGGCTATAGCTCAAAAACGGTTTATTTCAATCTTTCAAAATTAAGGCTATTTTTCAACATAATCACCCCCCACAGTTATGCACTTGTCCCATCTCTCTTGCAGCTTCCTAATTCCCTTGGCGAAGAATTCTTTCGATTTACCCCGAAGCCACTTTTGCACCGCTTCCTTAACTTCCTCATTGTTAGCAAATCTTTTTCCACGTAGGGCGTCTTTGAGTGGTCTAAACAGGTAAAAATCAGATGGGGCGAGGTCGGCACTGTAGGCAGGATGAGGTAAGACCTCCCAACTTAATTCTTGAAGCTTACCACGGGTCAGCTGGGCTGTATGAGGGCGGGCGTTATCGTGCTGAAGAATGACTCCTTTTGACAAGAGTCCACGGCGTTTGCTCCTGATAGCTGGTCTAACTTTGTGTTCTAGCATCTCAAAGTAGTATTGGCTATTGATAGTTCGCTGATCTTCAAGGAAATCGCAATCGATTCCAACGAGGGACCAGAAACTTCCACTGGAAGTCCACATCGGGGTTCATCACCTACACCTGTTCGGCCACTTTTAAACCGATCAACCCACTTGTAAAAATTCGCACGGTTCATACAACTTTTACCGCACTGTATTAACATTCTAGAAAAAATTTCACTTGATTTTACACCTTCTACGACTAAAAATCTAATGACTGAGCGCTGCTCTTCTAAGGTGCAATCTTCTAGTGGACTTGCCATGGTGAACTGAAAATTTTGAGGTTATATTGACATAAAATGATGAAACAGCTGATCAGAGCATATCCCAAGGTTGCCAACTAACACCCCTGAAAAGATTGTACACATTCATTGATAGTTTTAAAATTACAGAATTTGTCTCTTTACTTATTGAATGACCCTCGTATTTTGATAAACATGTTTGTTTTGTACTAGATTTGAATCTGTATTCTTTCACACATTAAACAAATGCATTTACTCAGTGACCTGAAACGATAGATTGAAATGAGATTATTGAATCCCCTGACCTTTGAATAACAAAGCAGTATCAGTACCGCTTCACTTCCTTAATCAATAATAATTATCATATAATATTAATATCCTTTCTCCTTCTTTTTATTCCTACGTCATCCCATTCATACTTTGACTCAAAATCAATATCCCACCCACCACCTCATTACCTCTGCCCTCGAGATTTAAAATATACTGGTTGTTTCACTCTCCTTGAAACATGTGTTGAAAGTAATACGAATATTAAAAATTATAAAATTGAAAATAAAAACCTGGTTAATAAATATCATTTAATTTTGTCGATTTTATTTGATACCTAACAGCAAATAACTGATTAATCAGAGGACAGAATTTATATCTATACTTATAAGATAACATTTCTAATTTGAAGTAGAAATGACATAAAATATTCATTAATTCGAAAAATTCAATTACATACCATTTTACAAAATTTGTTCAAAATGATGACCTTAAACGCGTAAACAAGCTTGGCATTAGTTAATAAAGCTACTGCGCGATATTATTGATGCACATGCGTCAATAATTTTTCTTCGGAATGCATTATTTATTGGCGCTTTATAAACTTTTATTGACAGCCCATACAACAAAATCCAAGAGTGTTAAATCAAAGGAACAAGCTGGCCACGATACAGGTGCTGCCTGATAGATAGCGATAACGTTAAAACTTCAGATAACGTGAAAGTTATTCTGTATATCATGTTTTCACATACCGTACACGTTATTTTATCTGTCTAACTAAAACGATGTAGCTATCTCTGTCTAAAAATTAGGTTATGTCTGCTTTAACGTCAAATAATTAGTTTTCGACGACGCTATTTCCGGGCAATTAAGAGTAAACGTTATTGGCGATTCAAATTACCTTTCCCGCCGTTATACTGTTGTGACGTCACCAGTGAAATGTGCGAGCTGTCAATCTGTCACATACTGCATTTTACACTTTTTATAGAAATTTAAAAATATGAAACTTATATTAAAGGATATTTTAAATTATTTAAATGGACTGCAAACGCCAGAAAATTTCTATGAAAGGAAGGAAATAATAATATATATGCTGGGCATATATTTTTTATTTTAATTGTTACGTTATTTCATAAATAATTCGTTACATAATGTTATAATAACGTTACCTATAACCATACTTTTCTCAACTTTGTAAGAAAATTCATTAAAAATTAAAATTAAAAACAATGTATTAATAGATATTTATACACCAAGTGAGTTAAGATAATGTTTATTCACGAAAAGAAAGTTTAAGGCACAAGCCCGTAGGATGGGTTAAATTTTTTGAGTGAATAAACATTCTTAACTCACATGGTTTATACAATATTTTATTCTGACGAAATAATAATAAAAACCATTATAATATTTTATTTTGACAAAATTAAAAACTAATTAATTAGTAGGCTGTGCTGACAATCGTCGTTGATAGACGTCAAGTCGTTTATTTATAAATTATAAACAAGCTTTATTTTCTGTCTTCTGGTAGTGATGAAAATCGCTGATCTGTGTGATACTGAGGTGAAAGTGTTATTTTCGTGCCTGATGTTATTTTAAATGCATTATTTATTGCAGAGTGAGATAAAATTCTGTGAGACTGACTTAAAACAAAAAACACTAGCAAATAAACAATTACTTATAGTTATTGCTATGGAATTAATAATGACAGTTTAAAACGTCAAAATTAAATAAAATAAAAACTTACACACTTTATTCTAAAAATGAAATAAAGTATTCAACATTTGAATTTGACCACTAGTGACATCTATTTATTGTAAAACTCCAAGTAAATTACCAGCAATTTATACTTTCAAACAGCAAAAATATTGTAAAATTTTTAAACTTGGATAATGTTATAGTGAATCGTTATTTGTTATTTTATGGTGACAACATTATTTTGTAATAATAACGTTAATATTAAAAAAAAATGAATGAAACGTTATGATAACGTTATCAGGTATCGTTACATTACGTTTTCCATCCCTGGTTATAAATGACGTGCCCCTTCCCCACAGAGTAGGGAACAGGTTGTTTTTCATGACTATTTCTGGCACCAATATTTTTATGTAATCATTTACGAAAATGACAACAAATTATTATAATTGTTATTACTATGAAACACATTGCATAAATTTTCATTTAAAATACTTTTAAAATGTAAAACAGTTACATGAATTTGTCCACTTATTTTTAAGTCCTTTATTTAAATTTTAATTTTCTTGTTTTATTTTGAAACCCCCTGTATTTTAATTCATGCCTGCCCCCAACATTTTGGCTACCGCTGGCTCCTCGGTGTATAGGTACTCTGACGCTGGTTGGTAGCGTCGTGGTGCAAGTGACGTGTTCTTTTGCCAGCGTCGTCGGGCGTCGGGCGTGGCGAAAATCGATATAATACAGATAGGGGCGAAGGAGAATGCCACGGCACGAGAGTATGAGATTGCAGACGTCTGCTTCCCACCCCGCAAAGAAATGCAAGCGAATAGTCATTTACAACTCGGATCTCGGATACACATACGTGGGAAAACTCAATTTGTGGTATTGGAGAGATTACACACTCAGGGTAAATAAAATAATTACAAGAATTCTCATTTTTATTGATTAAAGGATTTATAGAATAAAGTGATTGACGGTTAGTTTATTAGTGAATATCGGAAACGAAAAGCAAAAAAATGAAACAATTTATATATATTGAAGCAATTACTATAAAGAATTTATCCAATATATTATGTCCGAAAAAAATTGCTTGCGAATTTGTTGTCTCATGATAATCACTTAATCCTATTTTGATGGTCATAAATAATACAAGGAGAATTAATAAATTTCTTACAAATGATTTACGGGATTGTAAATAATGGGGATGTTGATTTTAGCAGAATATTCGAATATCATCTAGAAGAATCTCATTTATTAAAAATAAGAAAATCAGGTGTGCAAAAAATAATAGAGCTATTCTGTAAGCATCGTTATGACATAACGAATCGTTAAAACGTTATATCGTTATGGTAATAACGAAAATCGTTTAACAGGCTTATCCTGTAAACGGTAGTTATGATATTATGCATTGTTAAATCGTTATTTTAACGATAATCGTTGAAGTGGTATTCTGTAAACAATAATTTAATTCTTCATAACGAAAAAAAGATAACGATATGGTTATTTTGTAACGACTGGAAAAATCATTCGTTACCTAAACGTTATGTCAATAATTCAGTATTTTTATTCCTGTCAAAATAAAATTGTTGAATAGTAATCTCAAAAACCCGTCACATTATAGTTTTTTTTAGGTAATATTAAAATAATTTAATAAGTTTTAAGTCCTAGCGCCTAACGCAAGCTTCCCAATTTGTCTACAGATGGTAGTAGCTCTAGCATAGCCCACAATAAGAAGAAGAAAGAGTCTGACAGCTGACTCCCACCAGAACTAATCTAACCTAGAAATTTTGTGATATTGAATTATTTTAGATATTTCATTTTAAATTAAATTTGATTTTAGGAAATAAAGTTCTTAACTTGATCCCAAAATTCTTATTTTTTAAAATGAGTTACAGAATACGGATACAAAGAAAACGATTATCGTTAAGTAGAAATAACGTTTTTCATAATAACGATTTCGTTATGATAACGATTCGTTAAGCGAATATTTTACAGAATAGGCCTGTAAGTCAGAATTTATGGCCGTTTGCATCTCACCTACACTAACTCTAGTTTAGCACTAGCAAGATGGAATATAATTTTTAAAGGAGAATCCAAATAACGTAAATAGTGATGCACACGAGACCAGACAAGCTGAGAAATATAAAATATTCGACTCTGTAATCTCGGTCTCGGTCTCGCACATTTTTTTGGGCCTCGCCTCGTCCTCGAGCGAGAGTCTCGCTATAAAATAAGCGCTTACGCACTGAGCATTTACGTCACAGTTTAACTGCAAGAGACATCAAATTCGCACAGTCGTACCATCAGCCGTGTATTTTCAGTCGTAGAACTTAATAAAGAGGAGAAACACAAAATTCTGGTCACCAAATTATATCAATACAAATTTATTCATTTATGGTCACCAGAAAATATGATTAAATAATTTAATTTGCTTCCAAAATAGCTAACTTTTTTATGATTTTTAAAGTATTTCAATACGAACATCTGTTAATGCACACCTGTTATCAGTAACATTAATAAACATTCCAAATTCTTATATATTTTTTTTCAGTTTATATGTATCCATAAATATTTCTTGTTGCAAGTCTATGTATACAAAATGCAGTGAAGTGATATTATAGCCGTATTCTTTCGCTGGGTTAAATCAGATCCAACTGATCGTATGGATTAGATCAGATCAGGTCACGTGGACGCAGATGAATTTATTCAAAAGAACACAAGTATCTGTCAAAATCAGTCGGGAAAATGAATTTCATTTTTCTATATTTACCATTGTTTATTCTTGTTTAAATTTCTATCTCATTATTCGATTAAAATGATACAACCTTTTTAGTTTTAATTCTGTTTATTGTTATAAAAACCGACTTTTCGGCAGCATGAACTGCTGCCTTCTTCAGGGAACCTTAAATGTAACCTCTTGTCCTTATTGACTTATAAAATATGACAGATTCTTTCGCCATTTTTGAATCTTAAGTGATATGATCTTTCTAATCCAAGTTTTTGTTGGAGTAGATAGCACTGATCTGGATACTTGGTCTTGGGGTGGGGATACTGATCAGAATTCGAAAGAACATGCAATTTAATGATCCATGTAACATAGATCTGATCCAACGCAGCGAAAGAATACGGCCTATATCAGACAGCTCATAAATGACCTTGAAACTATAGTATCTCACGGGTTCATGAGCTAAACTTTCTTCTCATGAATAAACATTATCTTAACTCACTTGGTGTATAAATATATCAATCAATTAATTTTATATTTAATCAAAATTGTGATCCGGACGCGGTATTTCGCAACCGAAAATCGGTCACTTCAATATGTTTAAGAGTAAGGATTATGAGTGTGGCCGAGGTGAAAGAAGTCTGCTTAGATAGGAATGTGTGGCGAAGGATGATTGTTTCCTAACCATTATTGTGATCCGGATGCGGTATTTCGCTACCGAAAATCGGTCACTTTAATATGTTTAAGAGTAAGGATTATGAGTGTAGCCGAGGCGAAAGAAGTCTGCTTAGATAGGAATGTGTGGCGAAGGATGATTGTTTCCTAACTATTATTGTGATCCGGATGCGGTATTTCGCTACCGAAAATCGGTCACTTTAATATGTTTAAGAGTAAGGATTATGAGTGTGGCCGAGGCGAAAGAAGTCTGCTTAGATAGGAATGTGTGGCGAAGGATGATTGTTTCCTAACTATTATTGTGATCCGGATGCGGTATTTCGCTACCGAAAATCAGTCACTTTAATATGTAGAGTAAAGTTTATGAGTGTGGCCGAGGCGAAAGAAGTCTGCTTAGATAGGAATGAGTGGCGTAGGATGATTGTTTCCTAACTATTATTGTGATCCGGATGCGGTATTTCGCTACCGAAAATAGGTCACTTTAATATGTTCAATAGTAAGGATTTGTTGTATGATGTTGATGTTGTTCTTATTGTTATCGGGTGGGACACGCGTGATTTTATGTATGTATGTATGTATGTATTAAAATTGTTCGGTATGTTAAAAATATCTCTTTCACAATATAAAAATTAAAAGTTTCAAAAATCTTGATGTATTTATGTAGGTTTGTTTACCTTATAAGTACTACATTTTAGTATATCAAACAATGTATGTTCAAAATTTATTTTGTCTAATATATCAATATCACAAATTCACATCATAAACACGTTACCAATTTATTGTTTTTAAATATGAATATGTATTGCATAAATATTATGAATCATTTTATTCACATAATTTGCATATTATTCGTATATATTTATATACATCATTACATATTTAAAATTAAAGAGCCATTGGGCACATATTATTTGATTTACATTATATGTATTTATACTTTATTTAACTATTTGTAGTTTATAATCATAATATTAAACAATTTTATTACAACTTGTTTGCTCACCGGTCCACTTCCATAAAAGTTTGTATTTCATTATGCGAATAAAGTGAAAAATGTTTTTAATTTTTATGTTCATCAGATTGCATCATCCATAAAACCAACATGAAAACTGATTCTCATTGAAAACAGCGATTTTGAATTCGTGTTGAAAGCCAACGTGATACATGATATTAACGATTGTAGCAGCAAACAGCAGCCGCACAAATGTGCAATAAAATTACAAATTTGTGTTGTGAGAAAAACCCGTCTGAAGTCGGCAAGCTAACGCCTTTTGGGCAAAACACTTCAAAGAACTTCCCGACTCCATTTTGTTTGTGAAGCACACTTCGTTTTTATTTGTACCTAGGATTTTTTGCTAGTTTTGTTTTGTATTGAAACGAAACTTAAAGAACGCGGTTCTTACAAAATGAATGCGTCGTGGAAACAGGACATTGCCTTTTCATTTTTGTTATTCTACAACAAAGTTTCGCAGACATGTTATTTCAAACTGAAATACAAATTAAATTTTAAAACATCAAACTGAATTTGTAATACCTTTCTATTGTGAGGGAAAACTCCAGCAAAAAATAAACGAAACAAGTTTTTGTTTTGCTTAGAGTACATCACGGGAGATAATGATTAATATTCAGTGGAGTTTTAAACAAAACACGGTAGAAACACATCAAAAAATCATACCATTTATTTATGAAACTTTACCAACATTAACTCTTTAAAAATAAAAACACTTGCTTTTGTTTCACAAATATTCCATATTTTTTTACCTTTCGTCATCTTTAGGTAAGGAAGGTATTGTCTTTGATCAAAAAATTCGTTGGCGAGTTTGTAATGAATAAGCAGCATATTTTAAGGTCCCTAGAATACGATTTTACTATTTTTACGATGATGTCTGTATGTGTGTGTCTGTGTATGTGTGTATGTAACAAAACTTTCTCCTTTGATAACTCCAATGCTATAATTCGAAAAATTATAACTCTTTCATATTCCTCTTTCGTACGTCCATATATGTAGAGTTGATTACGTTTTGATTATAATTGGTTAACCGGGAAGTATCCTAATTTGAAGATTTTAACAGTTTTTATTGAAAAAACGCTGTTAAATATCATTTTTTGACATTTTTATGTTATTATAAATATTGAAGAATATTTTTTTCTTTATTCGATTTAATTACATTTGTTTCTTCATATTCAATGAATTTAGAGATAAGAATTATAAACAAATATCTTGCAACCTATTTAAAATTATAGGTATATTACATGAACCCTTCAGAAATACCGCCAATCCCGTTAATGAATTGGAAAAACTTCTAACATTTAGAAGAAATGGAGAAAACTTGCTCATAGAATAAATTTGATATTATAGAAAATATGTAAATATAAAAATTAGGTGTAATTTGAATTTTTTGTGTGTACAAGAAATGTTAAATACAATACTTATATATACCACAATGGAAAGGACGAAAGGAATTGTGATGGCCACAACAGATTTTTTATAGTAAATATAAGAATTTAATATAGTCGCTTTATTTTTGTCGCACTTCACACCTGTTTTATACATAAGTAGGTACAGTAAAATTTTTGAAAGATGTCCAATCAAGGTCATCTGTATCACGAACGAATTAACAAATAAATATACATTTATCTCTTTCTTTTGCAAAGTCTATAAGAGTGTGCGATAAGGATGGATATAACACCCTTGTCTTTCAAAAATTCATATTGTTTCGACTAAGTTAGGACATTCCACTTTAAAACGATGCTCGTTGTTGATAATACTTTCGCTGTAACGTAAGTTTATTTATTAATTCAGATATATTACCTTGATTCATAGTCGTACAAATAACGTTATTTTCTGTCAGAGTCACTGACATTGACATTGTGTCATTATCTTATTTTTAACATATTTGGTTTTACATTTGCTTATAAACTTAACAGTTGACTTATTTTTGAATTTTGAATGCTTTTACTGCAACATATATTTGTATAATAATAAAATAACAGCAGTATCTTACGTACCCTCATAAAAATTAAGCAAACGACACTACTGAATTTGTCATAATGGGCGAAGCAAAAATCTGAATTCATACAATTCGTAGACGACCTTGATCGGACATCGTTCAAAATTTTTATTGTACTTGAAAATTGCTTATTTAACGGCCATTAGGTTTTATAAATATGTACCTACCACCTTTACATTATATAAGAAATTTGAAAATATATTGAATAATTAAAATATGGGGGAGTATTTTTTATTAGTTTCTTCGGAGTCGCTGTATTTACGTTCGATACTGTATGTAAGTAAAAACCATACTGTCAATGTTGTCTCACTTTAATATAAATTTTATGCATCACTTAATTAATATATAACAACATAATTCCAAAATTATTCCCTATAAATTTAATATAATTCATAATGAAAATAATCCTTTCATCCTCTTATCCTCTGCTCTATTAAACGCAAACAATCACTAATCATCCTATTGTCCTATAGAAGGCGGCTGGGAAAAACAAAAAAGCAATTTCCACTAACCAACAAAAAATTCAATAATACTACTACACTATTAACCCCCAAGTATATAAATAAACAGAAGTAAGTCGTGTTTAGTAAACAGCAGAAAAACTGCAAACAATGGTTGTCATGGTAACTGAATAAGAACTAGAACGACCTTTACGAAAAGAAATGCTACATTTCAGAGGCACTGTGAACGTCTTGAGAGCCAAGGTCAGTAGGTTTACATAATCTTATAACGGCTTGTAAATCTAAGTGTGTGCCGTACCTGCTCATGTTACGTGAAAGTTATTTACAAGGGACCTGTCAAATGAAATTCCTAAGGAAAAGATGATTTAGGTGTTTACGAACAAGATTTTTTGATTTGGGAAATGAATTATACAGGATGGGAATACTTTATTTTTAAATGCTTTCATCGAATATAATAATAGTACAGTAAAAATTTGGAAAGATGTCTGATCAAGGTAATCTACGAATTGTATGAATTCAGATTTTTGCTCCGCCCATTCTGACAAATTCAGTAGTGTCGTTTGCTCAGTTTTTATGAGGGTACATAAGATACTACTGTTATTTTATTATTATAAAAATATATGTTACAATAAAAGCATTCAAAATGTAAAGCCAAATATGTGAAAAATAAGATACTGACACAAAGTCAGTATCAGTGATACTGACAGAAAATAACGTTATTCGTACGGCTATGAATCAAGGTAATGTATCTGAATTAATATATAAGCTTACGTTACAGCGAAAGTATTATCAACAACGAGTATCGTTTTAAAGTGGAATGTCCTAAACTTAGTCGAAACAATATGAATTTTTGAAAGACAAACGTGTTGTATACATCCTTATCGCACACGCTTATAGACTGTAAAGGAGACAGATAAATGTATGCCAATTTGGTAATTCGTTCATGACACCTTGACCGGGCATCTTTAAAAAAAATTACTGTACATATCGATGGTTTAAAGCACATTTGTTGTATGTCCAGTTTTCTATATTTTGAATAAATTGCAATTTAAAATTTACTTAAGAATGATAATTCATCAATGAAAGATAATAATTTATTCACAACAATGTCCGGACATACAATATCTGTATACTGCATAATACGACACCTTTAAATGCACATATAATTTAAGTGACATGCTACGTATGTGAAGTAAAAATAAATAACTATGGGATATACATACACTAACTGGAAATTATAATAAATTTCGTTTTGTGGACATATAAGGATATACTATATGTTTGTGCGGAACAAAGATATAGTCATATACAAAAATTATATAGTAAAAACTGGAAATAGGAAATTTTACTTTGAGATCTCGTTTGTCTTATTTGACATTTCATTTGAGGTTAGAATCGTTCGAACAAAATATATAATAATGAATACGTGGTTAATACAATTATACAAGAAAACTTATTTGTAGACAACATGATTGTGATAATGATAAAAATGGATTACAGTGACAGCTGTTTGTCTGTGTATATGAAATGTACACCACCGGGTGTCATGCAGGTGACAACTGATTTGTGGTTAAAAATATATTAAATTGTGCCGTTTTTTTGTGATAAATAACTATTATTCACAATCATCCTTTTTTTAAATCAATAAATATAAAATAAATATATCTTCACGGCATATTACCCATTGCTGGGTGTGTCAATCTGCTTTATACACAGGTACAGTTGTTGACATTTCGGAATGGTTTGATCATTCACAATTTTTATTATACGCGGATGACATGAAATTTTTTAAAGCCAACTAAATTATACATATATCTATTGTCAACATAATTATTTACATCTTAATTCATCTAAATGTTCTGTTATGAATTTCACAAAAAATCGCAATTTAATTATGTAATTTATTTAAGCTCCTTAAAAGGAACACAAATAATTATAAGTACTCCTGTATTAACCGTGTAATATTCACTTACAACTTACAACACTAATTTTATACACTTAGATCTGTTCAATATGTCTTTGCACTTCTTCAAAAAATGCTTAAAATCTACCTTACCATCTTTATAGTTCTTTTAAGTAGGTACTCTCTCTTTTTGCTGTACCTAATGTTTTTGTTTGTATCTAATGTAATTTTCGAGAATCTTTATTTGGCTTTTATTGTGCTTTTGGTTCTCCAACCTTATTAAATGAATAAATAAAATAATTATCAAAATTAATTGAATTATAACCTCTAATTATATTAATATTTTTTGACATCTCTATTATAATTTGTTTAGCCTACCTTACTTTCATGTAGAGATCTATGACAGTGTCACTAGGCACTAGCACAGACCATCTACACTATCAGACTTGCCAACTCTATAGTAAATATAAAAACGCAGTTCGCAGCACCTCTGCCCTTGCAGGGATGAACTAAACTAAAAAGGCGGGAAAATTGAATGATAGCTTCAAATAATTCAAATTTAAAATTCTGTCATTCTGTAACACAATATTTAATTTTTATATATCGATAATACTTTTGACAAGTGAAATTTTAAAATAGTTTTGTCAGGTATTTTTTATTATATAAAAATTATCGATATATAAAAATTAAACTATTATGTTACAGAATATATTAATACTTAAATATAGAAAATCTGAAAGTAATTAATAAAAAAACATTTTTCTACTTCTATGCTTTAATATACTTATTAAATATAGGTAGGTATGTCATACGTACTTGAATGACACTCATTATGATACAAATTTTCATTTCGATACAGATTATCATTATGATACAGATTTAGTTATTATTTCGATACAGATAATCATTGTGATAGATTTTGTTATCATTTCGTCACAGATTATCATTATGATACAATGAATTTTATAAAAAAATTATTGGTTTAGAAAAACTAATGTATGCAACTCCACTTATGGCTCGTATCGCAAACTTCATGCAGCAAAACGTTTTCGTCTCTTCGGTGTAACCGGTGCAATATTTCCCGTATTATCGGAAGGAAGTTCAATAAATGATACGCCTGTCTTCGGTGTTTCTGGATCAGCAACTAAAAAGACAAAAAAATATTAGTTGACAATTTAAAATAACTTTCAAAACTCATAATTAACCGTAAGTTAAGTGCAATATAAAACTAAAAATGATTTAAAATAAAAGCATACCAGAAACAGAAGCAGTAGCATCACCAGCAGAACATTTACGTGTTTTCGGTGTCCCTTCGATAGCAGGCATATTATTAGCAAGAACTTCAAATACTGGTTCCTCTTCCTCCATCATTTTTGAAGCAGCAACTAAAAAATAATAATAAATTATTAGTTATTTCTGAAACAGTTTTAATAAAGAAATAAAGCCTTCATGGAAATACGAAAACAGCAAAGTTTAATAATCTTACGTAAAGAAATATTTCGTATTTCGGCGGTTATGCATTACTTAACCTATAATTTCAAAGCAATTTTAGTATAAAAGAAAATCTTACCAGAATTAAAAACGTCCACAGGTATTTCATGACGATTCAAATTCTTTTTTTTTCCGAAATTGCTTATCAGTATAATGAAGTCGGCAGACTCGGAATCCTCGATCTAATATTTGCTGGTACGACAATTCGAGTAGATCAAGACAACCCATCCGGATGATCCATTCCCGCCGTAGGCTTTCCAATCTTGGAAAACAAAACATATGCCCTTGTTCTTCGACAGGGAGACTGATTGTAATACATTTATGATGGACACATGTTGGTTACTGAAAAAAATAACATTATTTTATTTTAATATAACAATAAAACACATAAACTTATGATCAAGGCTAAGAATGTAATCAAATTTGAATTGTTTATACTTACAGATCTCGTCATTTTTCACAATATGTATAATTACCACTAAACCCACTTAACAGAACACAATTCGCTGCTAGTAACTGCACAACTAAATTGCACAAAATGGTTTGAAAAGCATTGACTTAAATCAGAAGATTCTGACAACTTTCAGATCAAATTCAAACGTGACAAACGAACCGCCCCAGTTGCCTGGTTACGATACTAGCACAGATACTAGCGCTTTTCTGCGGACTGGTTTCGCAGGGATGAACTATTGCTTTGCAATTAGAAAACCATTAAGGTGTCAGCCGCCTGGGCACTAGGCAATCCATTATAAATATTTCCCAACAAATTATAAAATTAGTCTTTTTATAAAACGACTACTCATTTTCTAAATGATTTTTTGAACGAGTTTTGCGAGCGTAAGTTTTGTGTTTTGGTTATACTTTGTTTAACTTATGTTACTGTACAATAATATCAATAGCATTTAGAGACATATCAATGTTCAAATTACAATTTAGAGCAAATAAAAAATAAGTCTGGTTCCTATAAGTGCATAAAGAGCATACCTATTTTGTTATTTCCAATTGTTTCAGAATATATTATTTTAATTTGTACGGATACGTGCAAGTTAAAATTATTGTTCTGATAAACTTGTAAATATAACCGTTGAATTTTGATAAGGTTACTAAAGTAGTTTTAACATGAAAACAGTTAGTTTGTGAGTCCATTCAATTTTAATAGTGTTTCTTTGATATGGCGCAGTTCATATTCATGTACTTTAGTCATAAATCATAAAAGCGTATTATACATTGCTTTACAAATAGCGCACATAAACTTTATCTAGGGAATTTAAATATCATCGCGCTGTGTTTCATAAAATATTTAAGTCAAAATATCAAATTTTCAAAGACGTATTTCTAAATAATTTAACAAGCTTAGCCTCAACATAACCTATGAATCGTTTGATAGTTTCTTTTGAAGCGTCTAATTTAAAATTAAAAACGTTTTGTGGGACCAATCAAAAGACAGGCTTTGATTGGTATATTTTTAGGTTATGGTCACATTTATTGCATGATATAATGACAATTTTTTTAAACGTATATCACCGAAATTTATATAGAATTAATAGGCTTTAGTTTAACTTTGAATTAAAAGCTGATTTCCTTTAAGAGCAAAGGCGATTAATTACTTATTTAAATTCACATAAATTTTATAAATGTGAATATTTTGTGTTCTTTATTCAAATAAATGTTAATAAAAATTATACAAAAATATGTATTTTAAAATAATTGATCGTAAATTATGTTAATTCTACGAAATGAAAATATATAGTTATTTAAGTATTAACGGCGGGAAGTGCAGTATACCATTGCGTATCGAAAGCCTTCATTTCGATACTTCAAAATAATAACTAAATAATTATTTCTGAAAAAAAAATCATAAATTTTTGTTTGTTTTCAGGTGTTCATTCAGGCTTTGATCGTCAGTCACCGAAGTATCATGTATTATTATTTAATAAACCATACATACATCCACCAGTTGTAATCTCGGGCTGAAATGATTATCACATCCCGCCAATAGCGGGCGAAAATTAAAGCAAAATTTGATACTTTTTTCAAGAATCACACGTGCTAGTTATTGCGTTTGAAAAAATTTTATTTCACAATTCGGATTAAAGATTTCTTGCTCGGATTACCTTACTTCTACTCCATGTTTAGATTACTGGATGTTCGGAATAACGTGAGTTCGGATCAAAGGGTCTCTACTGTAATTAAATTTCAATCCAATGTTACCAACTACATTGCACATACAAATATCCCTAAATCAACTCGATTTAATATAGCAGTTTTTTTAAATAGGTATTTTAGTATACGAGTATAAAAGACACAAAATATAAAAAGTAGTATACCTAAACCTAAAGGACTTATTTTAAAAGACTTTTTTCGCACTTGTCATTTAGAAAACTGCCGGGCATAAAAACATATCTTATGAAACTTTTTTTAATATACTATTGCGCAATAGGAGATTTTGTAGCATTTGTATACAATTGATTTGACTGTGATTTGTACTTATCCCAATGCTGTTGCTAAGGTGATGCACAAATTATTTTTTCACTTACCGCCCGTGATCTTTTTGGGCGATTTACTGCCTTTGTTATCTTAGCAACCAAACCGTATCGACAAACATTAAAAAAACTCGATCGTGCAACAACATACTTTGTCCTAATTTAATCTAATGATTTCAACGATGCGGGTGCAAGTTTTGTACTTTAAGTTACGTTTGTTGTTTGTTTGGAAAAATTGCAAAAAAATAGTATTTTCTCGTTTTCTTAAATTTTGTCGTTCGAACAAATATTCCTAGCGTGTATTTATCTTACTTCAATGCGCATTTTATTTATGCGTTTAAATTTTATTTGATTGTCAAATGTATTAAGATGTAGATACGATTTCTCAAAGTCTATAAGACTAAAGACCTGTGTAACAACGAATTCCTCAATCTAACAGTAATGGGAAGAGTTGAATAGATTCTAATAACAATTGGACAACCGAAAGTGGTAGTTTCTAAAAAAAAATTTGTAAATATTATTTTTGAAAATTTATATTACGCCAAAGATTACATCGAATTTTAATGGCACAAAATTGACCCTTGTGGCGCACTCTCCACGCCAGCAATGAGTGCCCGTGAGGTGACGCCTGGTAAGCGCCCGCACGGTACAAATATTATATCATTACCGATATCTGTGTATGAAGCAGATTGGCATACCCAGGAATGGGTAATATGCCGTGATGAAATATTTATTTATTTATTTTACAAATAATAAAAATAATTAAATTCTCAATCTGATACCTTTAATTTTTTTAATTTATCTCCTATAGATTTATAGATATAGAATATAATAATACAAAATAATCCATTGTAATAAATCTGGTTGCCCAAAAAACAGTTGAGATATTTAAATGTTTGTAATTGACAGATAAATGCACAACAGATTTTTTTTCGTATGCAAGTTGCACCCAAAAAATATTATTTTTTATATATATTCCCATCTAAAATACTTCTAAAGATTTCTACCAATGAAGTGAAGTCACGTGATATCAATCGACAAATCAGATCGGTCTTCATCGTTCGGCTACGTAAAAAGACTTGTTGCTTATCGCCATGTTGTGTTACGTTTATAAACAATTATGAAAAAATGCTTCTAGTGTTTTGAGCGGAAAAACTTATGGAATCGAGTTTAAAATAGTGTTAAATGTGTGTATAATTGCCGATGTGACTTTTGTGATACATATTTTTACTGGTAAGTTGTTTTTAGTAGAATAAACTGTGAATGAAATTTTGGTGCTACGTGAAAATAAATTGTATCCTTATTTGAAACCTAACTGATCTACAGTAATTTCGCTAAAATTGTTTAAATTCAATATTTCAATATTTGAAAATTAAATTTTAATCATAGTAATAGTATGCCATGCATAGTATAAACATATTACATATTGATAAACTTTTTACAACGTCAAATTCAATCAAAATGAATGTTCGTTGTATTGAACAAATCGGTCGTTATTACAAATGACATTTATAGTGTAGTCATTCAGTTGTGATTACAATCAGAATAGTCATTTATTATTTACCACTCAGCTTTTTATTTAAATGGAATAACACTCTTGTATAAACTCCATGTCCACCTACGATGTTTGTAAGCCGTTATTGTGTGAGTCAGTCTATTATGTACTAAATGCGTTTCAAGACACTCCAAGTTTTTACTGTCAGGAATACGAATAAGACGATTCTGGAGAAAGAATGCCAAGAACTCTTGAAATATACTCACGACAATTTGTATAGCCAAGAATTATCTCAAGTATTTCTAATTAAAATACTCTTCATTTTGATAGTTAACAGGTGTATTGATTTTAGTCAATTTTAGTTTTGGAAGATATAAAACAAATTCTGTTTAATAAAAAATAAAACAGAAAATAACTGACGCAAATATTGAAAACAATATTTCAATATTGTAAATTTAATTAATGAAACTAATCAAATATCATATTAAATTTGTTATATTTTGTTCCAATAACTGTTATTTTATTTTTCAAATTTCAATAAATATAAATTTTTCATCAATTAATAAAATATGTGAAAAGCACTGTCACACCGTGTAATACTTGTTGTGATGGTATGCTATGTTTTTTATAAAGTGTCACTTTATATGCTGAAATCTAGTTACTAAACAACACATTACTGATCAACATTATTTTTTTTCGCGATCGCTCAGAAAATGAGTTGTTTCTGATCACTTTTTAAACCGGAAAATCCTCTACTCAACTAGCTCGGAAAATAACTTTTTCTACGACCACTACAAAGAATTGAACTTTTCCCATGCGTGAAAATTATTCATTTCTCACACTCGTAGGTTAAAGTATGAGAAATTGTTTCTCACAGAAGTTGCTAAATGTAATATAATGTTAATATTTATATATTTATTTTTAGATATATAAATTATAAAATATTTGGTAATTTCCATGTTTATATTTACATTTATAGTAAGTAATTATTATAATTATTATAAAGTACAATTAATTATTGAGAAAAAAAATATGTTAAAAATGAATTATTTATATGTTACCAAAGAGTGTGGTTGTAGAAAAAGTATAGTGCGCCACTCGTGTAGAACAATCTATTGCCCACTTGTGTGATTCCAGCCCTCACATCTCGTCGGCAATAGGGGCTTTTCAGCACTTGTTGCACAATATACTATTCTAATCGTTATACATAAATGTTTCCATGGCGATCAGTTGTTTATTTATTTCTTATTTCCTCGCAATATAAAATAAAATAATGTATAACTATAGATTTTTATTTTTATTTATTTTTAGGGCAGCTCGCTGTGAAATATGTTTACTCGTCCAGTAAAGTATCACTTACAGGTTTTGTACTGTAAATTACTATTTCCGTTGATCGTTTATTTAAGGTTTCATTAATATATGTATATATAGAAATAGAAAATCGTTTGTTAATAAATGATTTTCTATTAATAAACACTGTTTAGAATTCATATCAAAATAAAAGTATAAACGTTCCTAAACTAATTTCTCTTGTCATGGAATAAAATTAGATTTTCTCCAAATTAATAAGATTAGCGTAAAAATATTGTAAGTTCTTTTTTCGTCATATTATGCATATTATATATTATATGAGACTTTTTGTTTACTTTGTTTTTTTCTAAAAAAATCAAAAATGTTTACCCCTGTGGCGCACTCTCCACGCCAGCATTGAGTGCCCGTGTGGTAACACCTTGTAAGCGCCCGCACAGTACAAATATTTAAGCATTATCGATGTCTGTGTACAAAGCAGATTGGCACATCCAGCAATGTGTAATATGCCGTGATGATATATTTACTTTGTTTGTTTAAATAAAATGTTGTGGCGACTTTGACCAATATTTAATTTTCAAATAACTTCTTAACTGTTAGAAATTGAAACAAATATTTCATATAAAATTTTATTGTAGGTATGTATTTTTATAGTCCATTTAACGGCATAGACAATATTTTGTTCGATTACTAAACATATTTTGCCAGTTACATTTAGAAATACAAACATACCTAAAGTTTCATTATGAGATTATGCTAATTTTTATACCTAAAATACAAATTATTTTTCCAAATTAAAACACCATATTTGTTAATTAGTAATACTCCCACAATAATCACATTAGGATTTCAAACAAAATATACAACAAACCAAAAAAATTAAATTATCAAATTCCTAAAGGTATTAAATTTCACAGATATTTGAATTTTAAATTTGGATTCAACATGATGTACAGTGAATTTACATTTTGTACACCAATGAACTTCGACCCCAGGTTGTTAAGCCCGGTGTATCGATTTATCTTCCTCGAAAATTGATTCCTCAGCCTACTGCAACAAATGGAACGCACACCTGTTTCGGCCAAATTTTGTGTTGCGTCATAACGGAAGCAAACAAATAATGATAATGATTTGTTTTCGGAGTTTCAATTTTTTGCTTCAGTAGTTGTTGTGGTTAGTGTAATTATGTTATTTGATAATAAAAGGGAAATTATGAAATTATTTATAGGGTAATAAACTTAAACTAAAGTACTTAATAATATTTTTATGAGTCCTTGATTAAAGCAATGCGCATTTTATGCAAAGTTATAAACGAATCTTTTTAACATAGTTAATAAAGTATTTACGCAACAAATTTTTATTGTTTACTAATAAAATATTTTGTTACAGATACACATAATAAGCTGTAGAGTCCAGGCACAGAATACAAGTTAAAAACCTGCTCCAGTCAAATGTAAGTGCAAATACTATTATATAATATAAATATTTTTGCGTTCATAATGAAGTCATTACAAAACCCAATTTTGTGTTTTAGTAGGTTGGTACTGTGACAATTACTTAAGTTTTCAAGCTTCATAAATCCAAATTGACATTCAAATAATTGAATAAATGTCAATTCAATGTTACCAACTACAACATTACACATATAAATTTCCCTAAATCAACTCGATTTAATATAGCAGATATTTTAGTATATGTATAAAAGACGCAAAATATAAAACATAGTATAAAGGACTCATTGTATATTTTTACGCACGCGTAAAAATGGCAATTGTGACATGTCTTATAAAACTTGTTCTTTAATTTACTATTTTTATGGAAAAAAAAATTAAACAAAGATTTAAGAAATTATTATTTACATTATTAGCAGCATCTTTTTAAGACAGTAAATAATACAATTGTAGTAGCAATAATAAAGTAACTTAAACTATAAATGTTAACAAATTAATCATGAGGCATTATGTCCTACAGGAAAAAAAATCTGTTGTGGCCAGCACAATACCTCTTGCCATTTTCATTTGTTGACCTTCGCAAACAGATATGGAGGCCCGTGTCAGAATGACAGCTAGTAATAATGTACATAGGTGTCAAGTATCATAATTTTTCATTCAAAACGTCATGATTTTCTATCCATCAGAATATTTTGAAATTTTGAATGAAACATTATGACATATGACAATTGTGTAAATAACTACTAGCCGTCATTCTGACACGGATCCCGATATCTGCATGCCAAGGCCAACAAAGTCACATGACTGCTCGCGCCCTATAAGTAACAAATTTAACATTTCTTGTACACAAAAATAATTGGAATTGTATCTCTTCTTTCGTTCTGTAAAGAATTTTTTCCTACTTTTCTAATATGTTCAAAATTCTTCAAATTCATTGACAGTATTAGCAGTATTTCTTAAGGATATAATATTAATATACCTATAATTTTAAATACATATTTAATTAATAATACAATAAGATATAGTAAAACTGCTGCTGTTGATTTTTGACACTGAGATAATGCATTTTTCTGTCAAGTACAAACATTTAAATATCTCAACTGTTTTTTGGGCAACGAGATATTACAAGAAGATTACTCTGTATTATTATATATCATATATCTAAACCTATACGACATATAATAAAAAAAAATAATGTATCAGATTGAGAATTTAATTTTCTTTATTATTTGTAGCAATATAAATTTTCAAAAATAATATTTAGAAGAATTTTTTTTTAGAAACCACCAATTCCAGTTGTCCAATTGACCAATTGTTACCACAACCTACTCAACTCTTCCCATTACTGTTGGATTGTAAAAATGCAATAATAGATGCATGAAATTATTATCTGGTCTCGTGTCCGTGTGCCTGAGTGTATGGGTCTTGATATAATTTTTTAATCAATTTTGACGTTTTAAACTGTCATTATTAACTCCGTGTTAACAACTATAATTAAATGTTTATTTTCTAGCAAATTAAAAAAAAAATAAGTCGCTCTCATAGAATTTTAACTCACTTTGCAACAAATAATGCATTTAAAATAATATCAGGCATGAAAATAAAACTCACCATTGTCCTTATTAGACTGATTTTCATTATTTTTTACTAGACAAATAAAAAATAAACCTTGTTTATAATTTATAAATCAATGACTTGACATATATCAACGACGGTTGTCATGCATAACCTTTAAGACTGTTTATTCACTCAAAGAATTTAATCTACTCGCCCTACGGGCTCGTGGCTAAACTTTCTTTTTATCAATAAACATTATCTTAACTCACTTGGTGTATAAATAACTATTACATATTTACAATTTTTTTACCAAATAAGTACAATTCAGTTAAATTTGCTATAATCTGATATTATGAATGTAATAATAATACGAGTACATACTCTGTAACTTTGATACAACAAAACCCTTCATCTGAATTACAGTTACAGATAGAATTATTCCTGGTTTGAAACTTCATACGATTCATATTACATGCAGCAACAAAATGCTTGTCTGGAAACAGTAATGATTATTTCCTGTTTTGAACAACTGGGGTTAAGCTTTGTTTTAATAGTACGTCAATTTCTATTTTCCGGTATTTTCTATAATCCGATAATAACAAAAATAAATATATTCAATTGTGTTTAATATGATTCTATAATTATCTATTTAATTATACTCATTTAAAAATTCTTTATATTTTCCTATTATAAACTGATTTACACATGTAAATATAGATAAGTAACAATGTCAATGTTAAGGCCGTGAAAATGTAAGTTACTAATGACATAAGAAGTTAAACTTGCACTTTATTTACATCCTGAAGGAACAATTTGAATACCACAAACATATGTTATGCATTGTTAACGCTTATAATTGCGTTAAACGCTTCCAACACTATCATTTGTGTCAACTTAATCGCTAGCATTACCTGCCATTAAAACCGATATAGTATTATTCTCGTAAGAATGGCATTGCGCAATAATATTACGTTTATAGGTAGTTTAATTGGCTTTATAATCTATGATGACACCTACTAAGAAACTATATTTTTCTGCATCAAAAAACGCGCATCCAAACAAGACTATGATTCTAGCCCTTGTCAATTTTTACCTCTCGCTAAAATAGGTATTCATGCTAAAAATCGCATATCCAGAATTTAGTGAATAAACACGTTTTAAAGTCACTAATACGATTTTAACATTTAATTCGATGCAACTAAAGACCTGTTTAACTACGGATTCCTCAATCTAACATTAATGGGAAGAGTTGAGTACGTTTTGGTAACAATTACACAACCGGAAGTAGTAGTTTCTTAAAAACATTCTTCTAAATATTATTTTTTGAAAATTTGTTATTACAAATATTACAGAACATCAAATTCTCCACTTAAAACATTTTTTTTTTATTATATTTCGTACAGATTTAGAAATAAAAAATAAAATATAATCTGTTGTAAAAAATGTCACAACCCAAATAAATCCAAGGAAATCAGTTGACAAATTTAAATGTTTGTAATTGACAGAAAAATGTCACTGTCAAAAATCAACAGTTTTTTGTTTTTACATTACTGAAAGCTTTTTATAGGAAGTATGTATACTTTAGTTTACGAAAGATGACATTTCAAGGTCACTTGTTCGAAGAAAGAATACACAACATTTAATACAGTAGTACCTTAGCAACATTTCATGTTAGAAAGAAAAAGATTACTTGACGTATGTCTATGTAGTTTATGTTATGTGACAGATATACTGTTATGTTGACATTACTTTCTAACACGTTACAAATATTAATGACGTATGTCGTAGAGTAACATATATCCAATTATCTACTACACTGCCCTCTATGCTAATATTTATCCAGTGACGTTGACATTTAAATCAAATTATTATTCAATGGTTTTTGTCAAGTCTAGGTTATTGTGTTTTGCAAAAACATAGGTGAAGTGCATAAATCTTTGAGAACGGTATTATTTAAAAAGAAACAATTTTCTAACAAATTACACTTATTTTTTTCAGTTAAAATGTATCCATACATATTTCATGTTGCACGTCTATGTATATGAAATGCAGTGAAGTTATCTGTAAGTAATATTACACCATACGGTTAATAAATGACCTTGAATTGTCATCTTTCGTGAACCAAACTATACCTTTAATATTTCTTATTGTATTATTAATTACATCATTACCAAAATCTCTTCAGAAATCAGACACACCCTGTAATATGCCGGGATGATATATTTATTTATTTTATTTATAATTAATATTACATATTCCTTAAGAAATATCTCGAATCCCGTCAATTTCTCATTCCTCATATAAAGAAAGAATAAATATAATTAGAATTATGTATTTATTAGTACAAGAAATGTTACATTCGATACTTATGTAAAATGACGCGAGGTTATGTGCTGGCCATATCAAATTTTTTTATGATAAACCTCATAAATTAACATGAGACAAAAATGCAAAAATACACGCCAATGTATAAGAACTATGTTGACAATTCCAAATTATTTCCAGAGTTACGACATACGTCGCTGTATGAACTGATTCTGTAACCTGTATTCTCTTCAATTACGTATGTCGTCAAGAATCATACAATTTTTACTGCGAAATGATACTCTTATGTGAAGAATACTTACACATTTCAACATTATATCACACTAATATCTCTCAACACCTTCGAATATTCTCGCGCAGAAGTTTTTATTGAATAAATATCTTTATAACAAGTTTTTTCCTTCGATATAAGTAGAGTATGTAATTGAATATCTCTCCTAATGGTGAAGTAACTTAAAACTTCTTCTGAGTTAAGAAACTTTGCTAGTTCTCAACTTCAAAATTGTAATTCACAATAAATGTCACATTTATGATGTTTGCTACATGAACGAAATTTATCTTCAAAGGTAAAATGTTAAATTGGCATGTAAAAAATTGTTTGAAAATAAATGATGAGTAATATTTTATTTTGATTACGAGATATATGAAATGAATACTCATAAAATTTTAATTTTTTGTTAGTTTGTAACAGTGAATAAATTATAATTAATTGAAATTTTCTTTGGCAATAAAAGCACATACTTGTAATTCTAAAATACTGAAGTGTCAAGTAAATGTTTATGTAGACGGAGATATATTTTTAGATTGGTAAACAAGGGGATTTATGCTCAAAACACTGGAATCAAACTCGTTATTCTGTAAACCGATACAAACAATACAATACAATAAAAAATTGATTTATAATAGGTACACCAGATTTAAACTGCTTGATTTTAATTTTCATTGTGTTTAGACAAAAAAAAATACTGGATAAATGTTGCTGAATTCGAAATCAGATACAATGAAGTGATATGATGTATCACCAAAATATTTTTTTCTGTATTCTAAATATTATGGAAAAAAATTCAACCGTAGTTTATTTTATATTAAAATGTCTATAAATCTGCAGTACAGGTTCTTCTACAGGGTGTTCCATTTTTACGCATTGGTTTGTAACTTTATATTTTTAAATGGAACATATCTTTATTCCAATTTGAAAAGTACATGAAATTTGCTATCCAATAGTATAAAAACATTTATATGTTATATTATTAATAAAGACAATGACGATGATCATAATATTACATTTTCATTAAATGCATATACAAGCTTTGCATATTATTATTTTTAAATTACACCTTTTAAATGTAAAGAAAATTAATTAATTAAATATTTCTTCTATTTTAATCCGATATTTCATTATTTTACCTTTTATCGCCTTGTATTTAATAAAATGGTAATAATTTAATCATTCGCCATTGTATTTTTTAATAATGTAATATATGGATGTTTTTATACTATTGGATTGCAAATTATGTGTACTTTTCAAATTTGAATAATTATATATGCTGTTCCATTTGAAAATATAAAGTTGCATATACCGTTGCGTAAAACTTGAACAGCCTGCAGAAAAACCTATACTGCAGATTTATAAATATTTTAATATAAAATAAACTTTTTTTTCCATAATAGTTAAAATAATCGAGTTATAAAAAAGGATTTGTTTTGTGTTGAGACATGCTCTTATTGAATATTAAAGAAGTTTATACGTCATAGACTTATATGAATATATTATTTGTATTTCTAAAAATATTCTTTGATTTATGAATACAGCCAGGTAAAATATACGGCGAGAAGTTATGTGCTAGCCACATCCGATTTTTAAAAATTGTGACGTGTATATACATTTATTCAAAGTCAATCAATTTATCTAATACGAGTAGATAGATATACAAGAATGATTCATAGGTACATTTACCTTATTGTTTTTGTGATATATTTTGTTTGTCAAACTACTTTGAATAATAAATGTGCCTATATAAATCATGTATCAAGATCTGTGAGTTATGTGTTCAAATTCAAACACAAATCGTGACGATGTATAATTTATTTGTTGTTAGATAGATAGCATTCATATATCTATAATTTTATGGTTCATCAATTTTCCATAATGAAACAAACTGCTTAAATTGCTTCCCATAATCGACACGAATTTTACGATAGCATCACTACTTACAACTTCGGTTAAATGAGACTTTCTGTTTACCTTTGAGAGGTCATCTTAGATGTGCTTTTAGTTTTTCAAAAAAATCAATTAAATGTACCTACTCAGTACAATGTGACCACTTTGACAATATGTATTTAATTTTCAAATAATTTATTAACGATTAGAAATTGAAAAATAAATATTTCATATAAAATTTTATTGTATTTCTATAGTCTATTTTATGGCATAGACAATATTTTGTACGATCACTATATTTTTTCCATTTTTTCTTCGATTCTAATTAATACAAAATGGCCTTTTTCTCAGTAAACTATTGAAGATCTAACCTGCGTTGATTAAGTTTTTTTTTCATTTTTTGGTCAGTACTTAAAATTTTTACCCAAGTTGAAAATTCTAAACACTAAATCCCTTATACAAATAAAATTCGAAAACGTTTTATTTTAAAATGATTGGTGCCAACTTCACGGTTCAAGAAAAGTAAAACGTAATAACTTATTTAATATAAATAATAGCATAATACTCTCATGGGTACTAATTAGTACTATTTGGGTACTAAAGTTTAGTAACAAAAAAATCTTTTTAAATAAATACTTTGGTGCTAGCGTGAAGTTGGCACCAATCATATTTAATTTGCAATAACTTATTTACCATAAACATTTTGGAAACTAATTAGTGGGTACCTACAGGTATCAATTGGGTGCTAAATTTTCGTATAATTTTTTTTTTTAATTATGTTGTGGTGCTAGCGTGAAGTTGGCACCAAAATAATTAAACGATGAATAACACCTACACAGAGTAAAAAACAAAAGTTTTTTGTGGGTACTAATTGGTACAAATTGGGTACTAAATCGTAGTACTTGTATTAATTGTAGTAATTAAAACCAATAAATTTGTTTAAAATTATATTGTGACTACTTCATAAGAACTCGAAAAAATATTGTGATATGGCCCTGCGTTACTGTATAAGACTCTATTGTATTTTCAAATGTGTCTAGTTAAAGAATAATATAGATTTTTTAAATTTAATTCTTAGAAGGCATATAAAATTCTTGCATCAGTCCTATTATTCCTGAAGAAAATTAAATTCTAGTATAGTTCGAAATTGAGTAGAAATTAGTTACAAAAATGCACCTCGCGCAGTCTGTATTATAATGCAGCAAATAGCTCAAATTGCAGCCCATAATCGTTCCGATAACATCGCTACTTAGTTATTCCGATCATTCCCCACCTATGGGAATATAGAATACCCTCAGAATATTCCCAACTTTTTTGGGAATCGTCGATTTGTCCAGAGTATAATCCAGCTCACATCTCCTGCATACTCCATTATTTCCAAATCGTGATTCATTCGATAATACGGGTAATCTCTGCTAGATGGAGTCAGCTAAGGGAGGAAATATAAAAATGGCCGGCAGAGAGGGAAGAATCACGTAGCAGTTTTATTTTTAGCGAGAGTTGAAAGTTTGGCCGTGCTTAGAGAAAAATGGATTAGCCACGCGCGTCCTATTGGCTGCCAACAAGGCCCAGGGTGCTTGCCCTAGACGGAAAAGCTCAACTTCGTTGGGGTTCATGAATTTTGAGATGTGATCTGATGCTTAATGTTCTTCGTGCACACAATAATAATATTAATAAATATAACATCATGGCATTATACCGCAATGTAATTCGCATTTTGACTTTCTTTCTAAGATATGGGAAGAAAAAAATAACATCTTACAAATTTAAGCTTGCTTTATATATTTAATTCATAGAAATAGGTTTTAATGAATAAGGAAATTTTATTTAACGAAAAAAGATTTTGTGAAAAGTTCATGGACCTCACTGGGATTTGAACCCAGGGCCTTTCTATATCTATGAGCCTAACCCCAAATGTATTCGTACCTTCGGAAATAAATATATTAATAGCAATAAAAAATAAATTTTTAGGTTACAATAGTTAAAACTATATTTGGGCATTTTTTTTATTTTATGTACTATTAATAAAGTGTACTGGATTTAAATACAATGATATTAACCAAATTTCTCATTTAAACAATAAACTACGGCCAAAGAAATTTTATTATAAGCAATGTATTCAAGTTCTATACAATCTATTAATACACCATATAAAAATTTGTTGAATTGGAGTAATAATTATATATCCAGAAGTTTATTTATTTTTGTTTTTAATATAATTGTAAGTGCTACTTTAATAAATAAATATCACTTTGCAAATAATTTTACTAAAAAAAAAGGAGTGGGGGATTGTTTCTCATCTAATCAACAACACAATCGTTTATTCCATATTACGTTGTTTTTAATGACTACTTTTCACGTCATCTTTTTATTTAATAATTTACGAAAATTACAACAAATTATTATAATTTATGAAAAAATTTGCATAAACTTTCATTTAAAATAATTTTAAAAAATCTGATGTGGCCAACACAATACCTTCCGTCAATCCGGTGTATTATGTATAAATTCCATATACATAAATTTTGTTGCAAAAGATTCTAAATTTCCAGTAAAATTATTTCATAAATAAACTATGCAAATTGCACTTGACACTGACATCTTCTTCCTCTTTAGCTTTTCTCATTCGTTAGGGTTCGCTACTTTACTCATTTCTGTTTTGCGTGTCGCTCTCATTCAGTTCATTTTCTCTCAAGTCTTCCGCAATACAGTCCTTCCATCTTATCCTTGGTCTTCCTTCGTTTCTTCAACCTTCTGTTACTAAGCTATTCATTCTTCTTCCAATATATTCTTCATCTCTCCTCAACCAATGTAATCGTCTCTCTTGTATCTTTCTAGAAACTTCTTACACTACAGTTATTTCCCTTATTCTTTCATTCCTTACCGTATCTTTCCGTGTCTTCCCCAAAATTTATCTCAACATCCTCGTCTTTGCCACATTCATTTACCTTTCATTGATACTGACATCTGTTAATTTGAATTATTTGAATTTATTTGCAGTTGCCATGGTTAGCATAGCTGTTTGATTTATGAAATTTAATATCTTTATAATTCTTTTAACTCACACACAAATATATGAACCCTAAAACGTGCTTATTCTCTAAAAACTAATCATTGAATTTTTTTACCAAAGATGACGGGAGGTAACAATGTGAATCCGGCTCATTCCGGAAATTTCAATTATTTGTTTTGTTATTAATTCGAACGGATGGAAGTGTTTTACTAGTCTCTATTCCACATCTTATAATTGCAAAATTTCTCTGATGAATATTCTGCATATTGTGACGATTCTACATACAATGCATATTGTAATTTTATACAAATTAATGTAGCTATTTCCTTTACATTATAATTTTCATTGTAATAATTAGTAATTAGAATTAAATAGGATGAAAAACGGAATTCTGAATTTGAATCACCATTGTGAAGATTGTAGAAAATAGATAGAAGGTATGTGCATTTACCTGGATGAGGCAGCACGTTCTAGAATATTTCATAGATAAATCTGCAACACGAAACCGTTGGAAATTAATGGAAGACTAGAAATATATGTTTTAATTTATCTCCATCTAACTCTGGAGACTTATGATTACCTACTTTTTATCTGATTTACTCGCCGCGGTAAATTTTATTAGCGAAGCAAATATGAAAATATAAAATATTGTGGAAATTTAACTCGTATTTCTTTAAATTATCGTTTATTTAATCAGAAATTTATTAGTACTTGCTTGCTTTACGTAGAAGAAATTTCTTAAATTTATTGAAGTTTTGATAAAGCAAAAGATATTTATCTTAATAATTATGTTTTTCATACAAAAAGGTTAATCTGTGCATTAAAATTTTTCATATAAAAACTTTATTATCTCATTCACTACATTTAACAGTTTTATGTATTTTGTAATGAAATTTCAAGAGAAATGTAATATTTTTAAAACCATAGTTGTTTTAGTTTAGCTATAAAAAGTTAGAAATTTGTCACGCCTTTCACGACTTTGTTGTTCATTAATCACGTGTCAGAATTTTATTCAGGGAAAGTAATAAATACACAAGGATTTGTTTTTGTTTTAAACGTAGATTACTACTTTTTTTTTAAATGTCGGATCCATAAATTCTAGAAAGAAATACATTGGCAGTTAGGCACGGATACGGCCACCGGGCAACCGGGCAAAAGCCCGATGAGCCGAACAGTAAAATCGAGCCGGCCAGAATAACTATTGTTATTTTACTGTAATTTTTAATTAAAAAAGAAAAAAACTTCAAACACTATAAAAGTAGCATCTGTTGTGACTTGATTCACAAGGTAGAAGTTTAAATTCTACGCCGCCGGAGTAGAAGGCTAATTTCTACGCCGCTGGCGTAGGAATAAAATAAATAAATATCCAATAGAAACTATACAGAATCAACGAATAAGAAGTAACTTGTATAAAAAAAAAACCTGTAATATCGCCTTAAATGTCACTATAAAACACTAGGTAACCTAAGAATAAAGTTACTAAATACCATCAATAGCTGTCAAATTTAAATAAATAACCTATAAATTGAAATATAAATAGAGTTTACTTTTGATGAAATAACATATTAAAGAATAGCAGACTTACAGATTACAATTACAGGGACGGTAATGAACATAAGAATACTTAGAATTAAAGTGATAAGAAAAGTCTTGTTTTGCAGTGATTCCTGGACATATCTTTCAGCCACACTGTTAGATTTCCATCGAATTGAATAACTTCAGGGGGCGTACATTATAATACTTAAATTCTGACATAATTGCACACAAGGAAAATATAAAATTGCAGTTTTTATTTGAACGTCAAAACGTGAAAATTTTCACATCAATGTTTATAACAAAAAGTGAACAAATAAGTATCTACAGCTACAGGGCAATTGAAATCGCAAACGTAATTTACGTAAAATGTAACGTCAGTAGTAAATATTTTTCTTTAAATATCTACGTTTGAAGAAAAAATATAATGTGTCATTCGGAGTAAGTGCCTTTGTGTCCTTGCATGCAATTGTCCGACTCGCTTCTCTCGTCGTGCAAAAAAAAAAATGTTCAGAATTAAAAACTGCATCTAACAAGTCCAAAATTATTGTTTACATGCGTCTGCGAAAAGTAGACAAAATAAAAGAAATAATTTTTAGCTATTTACAAAATGCCAGGAGCAATAGCATAAAATTTTAAACAGTTAGATCTGTCATAAAGTTTTAATAAATATTGTATTCATTAATTTATCAGTAAGCATGGATACATTTACCATCGCAAAAAACTCAATAGAACAATATTAACAATTGAATATCAATTATTAAACTTCGATGTGTCAAAGTCAAACAGTGCGACTATTTGAATTGTATGTTTTGTCTACCATGGCACTCTCAAAAAGCTTAAAGGCGGACATTTATTTTACATTTATCTCATGACAAGAATTTATCATATTTTATTATTTTGGCTCGTTTGATGCAGTAATTAATTTTGAACATTTTCTTTTTGTATTTACGCTTTACTTATAAAATTAAAAGACCAGAATTTACAGCCATATAATAATTTTACCACTGTATTTCCTATAGTCCATATAAAAACAGACACCTCTAGTATATGTATACAGGGATGGTAACCGGCACAGCCAAACATAGGCCTATAACATGTACGAGTAAAATAAGACATTTGTTAATTTTTTGTTTCAATTCCATGGCCATTGCTATTTTTAGGGTGATTTTCGACATTTTCATACTTAATTTCTGCCGTTACAAGGCACACAAAATTAATTTTGTTTATTGATGCAGAATTTTATGCCCTGCAACTTTTATTTGAAACTTTTTTACGTAAAATAATTAGGGAAGCAGGAAATTACGAAAGTCTGTATGTATTTAATTGTATTTTCAAACAATACGTTTATATTATTTTCCCATGTAAAATTAGTTGCAATTAAATATATTGCGCATTTTGATTGCAGAACAATAATTATTATTAAACAAACAGATACATGATTGTCCTTGTTAAAAAATTTAATTAATAAATTAATCACAATAATCAATACATACCGGTAGTAAAATATCCGAAGACTTCACTGATTGTTAGTTATTTAGCATTTTAAATAAGCTCCAATACCATCTCACTTTTTTCATAGATAAAAATCTAGATAAAAAATTTAAATCCCATGTTTAATTTTTTGCACATTTCATATCCTAAAAACAAATTAGCTATTAAGCACGTGTATGCTTAAAAATAAACCGGAGATTTAACAAAAAATGAATACATTTTAATAATTAAACAAAATAAACAAACTAATAATTCCTTAGAGAGGTAGTAAATTTAATTATAACGGACAGTCCTAAACAAATTATTGAAATGAATGTCCGGGACCAGCCTAGACACTCGATATTTCACGAGAGAATTCTGTACAATATGTGGAGACGGTGACATTTGTCACAGAGAGAGATAGATAAACGTGGAGAAATGTGTTAATAGCAAAAGGACGGAAATACAGACATTTGAAGGCTGTGAGTGAACGACCAATATGAAAAGAATTTGCCGAAATTTTCGTCAATTGTCGACGATATGAAAATGCTTGTTCACATGTTATTTACTATTTCCTTTGCTCGATCTTTTGTATAATATATGATTTATTATTTAATTTATAACATCATTCGTCGTAAAATTCGAGAAAGAAAAAAATTACTGTAATGAAACAATCGACAAATTGCCCATGAAAATATGATGGATTTTTTTGAAATACTGATGCCATTAAACGCTCTTTTATAATACTGTAGCGGATTATACTACAAAATAAATACAGTAAAAAAAAATTAAAGATATCCGATCAAGGTCATCTACGAATTGTATGAATTAAGATTTTAGCTCCGCTCATTATGTCAAATTCAGTAGGGTCGTTTACTTAGTTTTTATGGGGGTAAATAAGATACTACTGTTATTTTATTATTATAAAAATATATCTTTATAGTAAAAGCATTCAAAATTCAAAACTAAGCCAACTGGTAAGTTTATTAGAAAATGTAAAACTAAATATGTAACAAATATGCTACTGACACACTGTCATCGTTACACCGAACGCATTGTCAACAACGACCATCATTTTAAAATGGACTGTCCTAACTTATAGGGCTATTCTTTAAGGATCGTTATGACATAACGAATCGTTAAAATGTTATATCGTTAAAATAATAACGAGAATTGTTTAATAGGTTTATTCTGTAAACGATGGCATTATGCATTGTTATACCGTTATTATAACGATAATTGTTAAAGAGGTATTCTGTAAACAATAATTTAATTCTACATACCGAAAAAAAAAACGATATCGTTATTTTTTAACGACTGGAAAAATCAATCGTTATCTTTGTTTTGTCAATAATTCAGTATTTTTATTCGTGACAAAATAAAATTGCTAATATGTCAAATAGTGATCTCAAAAACCCGTCATATTATAGTTTTTTCAAGGTAATATTAAAATAATTTAATAAGTTTTTATTCGTAGCGCCTAGCGCAAGCTTCTCAATTTGTCTACAGATGGTGGTAGTAGCTCTAGCACAGCCCACAAAAAGAGGAAGAAAGAGTTTGACAGCTGCCAGGTTGACAGCTGACTCGCACCAGAACTAATCTAACCTAGAAGTTTTGTGAGTGATATTGAATTATTTTAGATATTTGATTTTAAGAAATAAAGTTCTTAACTTGATCCCAAGGTTATTATTGTTTAAAATGTTTTACAGAATACGGATACGAAGATAACGATTATCGTTAAGTAGAAATAACGATTTTCATAATAACGATTACGTTACGATAACGATTCGTTACGCGAATATTTTACAGAATAGGCCTATAAGACGAAACAATATGAACTGATTAAAATTTTATAATCCAAAACCTGCTCTAAAAATATCTTGAAGGAGAAGTAATAATTCTATTTTATTTTACACCTGATTAGACACTAATTTGTTTCTCCATTCTATCAAAAACAATCCACATTCATTGCAAATTGTTTAAATTTTTATTCCCGCTCTCAGTTTCATTTCCTGTTCATTGTGCAGTCGATCACGTTTCCGCTTCCGTTCTTTCTCACCGGTCAGGGTTTTTTCTTAGTGCATTGCCTAGGGACAGGCAATTATGGCACTAACAACACAAGCATATGTAACATACGGTTGCATGGAATGTACATATAAATGACTAAAAACAAATAATCAAGGCACGTTTCATATGTTTATATCAGTGGTTAAATTCATTACCTATGCTTAACATGTAATAAATAATGAATGTTTTCAAATAGTTATTATAGTGATATTAAAAAGTAATAAAATGTTATTTAATGTCACAAGGGATTGCTATACATAAATGTGAAATTATTTATTTATATTTAAAATGTATTATACGTAGTAACGATATCAGATAAAATAATTTATTATAAAATGTTAATTAATTGTCAGTAATTGCTTCCAAATATGTCATTAAAATAATGAATAATTTTACCAGATTCTACGAAAAATTTATATGTATCTACAGTTCAAATATTCAGTTTGCAATATTTATCAAATTCTATTTTTTTTATATTTATTTAAATCTAAACTACATTTTATGTCATCTAAGTGATAAAAAAAATGTTCCACCTCTTAAAAACTCACAACCAATCTTCTTTTGCAATGCTTTTCTGAAAAAAAAATTGCACAGTAACAAATCAAGTGAACATTACGGATGTTTTATTACTTTTTTTTCACAAACTAAAAAAATGCCCTTTGATTAATTCTATATTTTCATTGGGAACGATAAATTTAAAAAATGGTTACCTTAGTTATAAATACCTAACTTAACTTTTGCAACTAGATTCCAAATAACAGAAAAGTAGGAATCAGTTTAAATTTAAATTCTTATTCTCAATAATTCTAACGTCATATTCCCTTCAAAAGTGCACTGGCTTAAAAAAAATCGCGTACACCTTAAAAATCAAGCAATAGAGTTTTTACCTTTTTCTAGCTACATAAATACGATTTTTTTAAAATAACTATCAATAGAGTTGACACTGTTGGCACTATAATGTCATTATTTGATCTATTATGGAGAAAGTTCCTTTTTGTGTAGTTAATTTACTATTAATTACAATTATATTTGAGAAAAATGAAAGAGCAAACTAGTATATATTATTGTTTTTTTATTAATTTTGGCATTTAATTGTCAGTAGTGACATTTTCAATTTAAAAATTAAGACCGACTCAATACAGCAAAACATAAGTATACACGATTTTTTTGGCCCTTAAATTACAGTGAGTAAATAAACTTTAAGGGCCATTTTCACCAAGTTAAATTCTTTATTCTTAAGTTTAAAATAAACAAAGGAATAAATACAGTGTGTTCGAAAAACCTAACCTAACTCGGAGCAGGCTATGAACAAAGAAACGTATGCCAATTTAAAAATATTTAATTAAATGTCAATTTGACGACAGATATTGTCAAAAAATTTATCTAAAGAAATCAAAGCTTTTCTTCTTGAATCTTGTTTTAGAAATGGCAACAAATTAGAACACGGCGAATGGCAAAATACTGTATCCTTCTTTATTATCTTTTCTCCTTAAAATTACATTTCAGGTCAATTTTGATAACTTAACTTTTGAATTGAATATTGAACAGACATAATGTTGCTCTGTTCCTAGCACGGTTAAAGTAATCCCCAGATTCTTATACGGATAAATATTTGACAGATAAATTGTGCGTTTGACAGATTACAATACATTGACAATTCGTATATTTTTGTATAAATAATATAATTTACTTTGTTATAATTGAAACCGGTGTGTACATTTCTATTAAAAAAATATCTAATTGTGAAGTATCTACAGTATTTTTTTTAAATTCACAAATTATACGAATTAAGATTTTAGCTCCGCCCGTTCTATCAAATTCAGTAGTGTCGTTTATTTAGTTTTTATGACGGTAAAAAGATACTGTTATTTTATTATTATAAAAATATATTTTACAGTAAAAGCATTCAAAAATCAAAACTGTGCCAACTGGTAAGTTTATTAGCAAATATAAAACCAAATATGTGAAAAATAAGATGCTAACATTAGTGTCAGTGACACTGACAGAAAATAACGCTATTCGTACGGCTATGAATCAAGGTAATATATCTGAATTAATAAATAAACTTACGTCACATCGAATGTATTGTCAACAATGAGCATCGTTTCAAAATAGAATGTCCTAACTTAGTCGAAACAATATGAATTTTTGAAAGACAAGCGCGTTATATCCATCCTTATCGCATACGTTTGTAGTCTTTGCAAATGAGAGAATTAAAAAAAAATTGTACCTAAAATATTTTTTATCACAGACATACCGAGGTTAGTTAACTTAGTTCAAAATTTGGTTGGTGAAATGTTAATTAATCCTTATTTTGGTGGAAACAGCCTATAAAGTTTCATATATCTTGTATAAATGATTTTAAATACCAAGTAAACTTCGTAGTATTAATATTTATTCCTTGATAATTAAATGTCACATTTAGCATAATCATTATGCAGGACTACACTAACATTTATCTCTAAAATAATCCTGTAAGGATAAAGTTGAAAGGAACGGAGTCGCCTCGCCTGATGTAAAACCAGGTAAATAGTTTTCATCCGTTTAACAGGTTTCATAGGATTATTCTGGCCGTAAGACGTGATATAACATCTCTCGGCTTCGCTAATCAGGTGTAATGCTATTACGACGAACATTAGATGACAATAATGAGGCTTAAAGTGACGCGCCCTTTCAAAAATTACACTCTTGGATGACTTGAGATAGAAACGAGGATAGAATGTTATGGTTAGTCATTCCCAGTAAAAATAGATGGTAAATGAAAATTAAATTACTTATCGAATAGGGTTTCGGGAGTTAGTTTCCGGAGTAGGTTTCTTCTTGGAAGTATTTAGTAAAATGATATGATTATGAATACATTCATTTCAATTAATGACGTTAGACTTGTTACCATAGTTATGTTATAAGAATTTAATTTTCTACATGGATTGAAACTAGAGTGACAGAACTTTTTCATGTCTGACATTTTAATAATTTATGTTAATGTTAATATTTGTTTTTTATCGAATTTTAAATTACCTATGCCCGAATGCACCACTGACGATTAAATTTTAAGTGTTCCTTAAATTGGCAATATCGTATCGAATCGAAACTTCAAATGAGTAATTGAAAATATCTGTTAAGAGATCGATTACAATTTTTACTTCTCGCTAACAGAGGTTATTGGATTCATGCTAAAAATTGCATATCCAAATTTTAATGAATAAGCACGTTTCCAGGTCCCTAGAATCCGATTATAACATTTTTACGGTGATGTCCGTGTGTGTATTTGTGCAGTGTTGTAATGTACCCAAGTGCAAGTACCCGCATACTGTAACCGGATACATTTTTTTGTACCTGTACCCGGATATTTTATAACTAAAACGTCGAAGTTTTACACTCTTCAGTTGGTAGTTTGCTGTGGTTGATTCTGTCTCGGCCCAACCCATCGCCTAAAACTGAAACCTAACTTTAACCTATTTACGACGAGTATATTCTATAATAGCGCAAAAATTAACAATTTTAAAAATCCCTTATTTCTTGATGGTGAATTTTTCAAGTCTGTAGAGTCTGGAGTAATAAAATATATTATTAAAGTTCTTTTTTTTATTGTCTATTTTTTATTTATTTTTATTTTATTTTAATAATGAAAATGTCAATATTATTAAAATGATAACATTTAAAAATTATTTACTCGTTCGTATTATCTAAAATAAGTACCTTGTACTCGGTACATGGTACAATTCCTGTTAAATAGCTTTAATACACCTGTACCTGTATCTGAGTACAAACATTTTTGTACCTGTTACAACACTGCATGTGTGTGTATGGATGTTGGAAGTACCTACGGTTTCTTAAGCCCTAAGATATGTGTAACTACGGATTCCTCAATCTAACGTTAATAGGAAGAGCTGATAAGGATTTGGTAACAATTACAATCGTATATAATATTATTTGTTGATAAAAAACTAGAGTAACAAAATCAAGGAAAATTTTATAAAATGTTTTTTTTTTTAATATAAAATTATGCATAAAAAGCGCCACGTAAATATCTCTTCTGATGTTTCTCATAAATTTCAAAGTCGTGTACCGTAAAACAAAATATGAAAGCCATCCTTAGATGATTCTTAAATTCCCTCTTAAATTTAGTTATTTTCATAAATTTAATAACAAATTACATTTGATATTGTTTACAATTTGCAAAGAAAGAACCTTAACAGTGTTTAAAAAATCCATGTTTCCATATTTAATGTATAGACAGCGTTACTGGTCATTCCAGAAGATTTCAATCTCCTGCAAAATAACTAAATTAAAAATAATAAATAAAAATAATTATAATAAAAAATATATGCAGGCCTTTAGGTTCACATATTTAATTGAAAATATATATTTTTTATTAAAACTCCTACCAATTGGTTCCCAACATTCCTAAGAAATATAATGAAAAATCGAATCACCTCTTCATTTGGATAAATTCAAGGAATACGAAAAAATATATTTTTTGGAATTTATGGAATACGAAAAAATATAATTTTTGGAATTGTGCACACACGCACGCACGCACACACATACATACAGACATCATCGTAACAATAGTACAATTGTATACTAGAGATCGTAAAACGTGCTGATTCATTAAAACTCACCATCGAATTTTTTGACCAAAGACAATACCTTCCTTACCTAAAGGTGGCGGAAGGTAAAATCAATATTTCACATTAATAAGTACATGTTGTCATGTCCGTTATTTAAGTTGAGTATACGCTAACCATACACCCACTACTGGTCATTATAACTAATATGTTTGCTCAAAAAGAGAAAAGAATAAATATTATCGTCCGCTCTTATATTACATCAAATTAAGAAAAAAACTCTACTCTTTCGAAATTACTACCACATCTAATATATCAACGCATCTATAAAAAAAACCACTCCAATTTTGTTTGGTAAACAAGTACACTAATCCCAACCCCAGGCAATGAACCACTGCATACTCAAATCAGGGCATCAATCGAATCAACAAAGTAATCCCATAAGGGGTCCCAACACTCTGTAGGGCTCCGCAAGGCGTTGTAAAAAATCCAAAGCAAACTAAACTACCAGAACGTATAAATAAATGAACGGACGCCATTTTGCCTCCATTCTCAACGCGTCATAAACCATGGCTAACTCGATGGAGAAATGCTTAAATCTTTCAAATTTTTTAACAGCAGAAAGTCGTAACTCCCGAAACAAAAGCAGAAAAATGGAGAAATATAATTTTTACTACAGCTGTAAAATATGAAATATTTGAGTTTTACTTCTCGCTGGATCGTGAACATAATGCAGAGGATTGTGAATTATGCGATTTGGAGTGAAACGTATATTTTAGTAATAAATGTGTTGTCGTGTTAAAATTGAAATCACGTTATGTAGCATTAAAGAGTTGTAAATATTAAACTAGTTTTGAATTGTACAATTTGTAAAGTTTATATTGTACTTGCTCTTTTGGATGTTAGAATAATAAGAATTATTTAAAAAATGCAATGGATCCGGTCCCTAAAAGTTCCGGCAGTCTGACTGATGGCGGGAAATATTTACAAATCAAAGTGGCTTTCTTTCTGTCACTGTCACCGATTTAAGCGATCCCAATGAGATCATACATGCATGTTCTTTTGATCTAGGATCAAGTTTTCCCGCTACCGAATTTTGGATTGCAATCAGTTATCCCCTTGCCCTCCTGAATCGCTGTTTTACAGCGATCCGATTGATCGGATTGCTTGGGATTGCTACTATACTATAAGCACAGTATAAATAAATTTCCTGCTATCATCGCTTTCAGATTCAGAAGATTCTGTCAATGAACTTGAAGATGACGAAGAAGTTAACTGTTAGGTTAATTCATCTTAAAATGTAGAAATAGTAACCAAAATTATATGTAGGATAATTAACATTTATCTTATACTTAAATAACTACATATTTAATAATTACAATTAACAATTCGTTAATATTCATCTTGAGTATAAAACAAGGATCATTTCTGGTCCTTGGCAAAAACAATTTTCAACTTATCACCATATCAAAACAAAAAAAATGTTCTTTTGTTGTACGGATTGCAATCACTTTTGACGTCATCAATCAGATCACGCCAATCCGATCGGATTGTGATAGTGGACCGAAAGAAAGCCACACAAGAGTAAAGAAAAATCGGATTGAGCAATCCAAATCGGATCGTACACGTTCTTTTGGTTTATGATCATATACCCCCACCACAATATTCTGGATAACGATCCGAATTTTCGAATCGCTTTAAAACACCGATTACTTCAATCGGATTGCTTTGATTGCTAGTTATAGGGAGGACAGGTGATATTACATTTTGTATTTGCACAGGTTGTACACAAAACAAATATAAAAAGTTTTGTTTATCGACATACCTATAATGGAAAATCGGGCCTATTTTGTAATTCGGTGGTTAAAATTTTTTACCAATCAAGTATATTGATAAATAACAAAATATTAGGTTTTTAGTTGTCAAATCAATTTCTACCAGTTGGTAAAAATTAACCACTTTATTACAGAATAGACCCGAATACCAAGAAGAAGCAGTATACTCGTACTTGTGTCAATTTATGTTGACAATAATCATTTAATTAAGTAATAAATTTAATAACAAATATCCAGTTTTGTAAATTATCTTTCTCGCAGACAGGTTGACAGTTTTCAGAAAATTGACAGTTTCAAAATACATTATGATTGTAATAATTATACGATTAGTTCTTTTGAGTCATGACTGTGACGTCATGCGATCAGATCTATTCAATCAGATCGGACTGGATCGCCCACCGAAAGAATTTTTTTAATTGAATTATCACATATATGAAGGGTTTTAAGGAAATATTATACCAACTATAGATTTTAATTAATTTAAGTAAATTCACTGTTACATTTATCATTTATTATTATAGTTTTGTTAAATCCAATCTACAAATATTTTACTAGGCTTTAATGATCTTATCGATTACGATGTCTGTTGTTATAACAGTAATTTCTCGTGTGAATAATTTAGGGAAACTTTAGTTAATATAAAAAAGTATGCCCAATTATCATTGTTAAAACGTAAAACGACTTTGTAGTTTATGATTTATGTGTATTGTCAAGGAAAATTGAAATAAATTGTTCAAAGAATTAAGTTTAGAAAAAAGTAAGTACGTAATTACAATTTGTCACTTTCCATGGTCTTATGTTTTACAGTTTTTAAACTGACTGTGATTACTTACTGAATTTAAAGCAATTCATTTTAATTAAATGCATCAACAGACAACAGAATTCAATTGATTGCGTAAGTCGAGTGACGCCTCTGTCAAAAATATTTGCTTCTCTCCAAACAATTTGTGATTAAGTTAGAAAATGACATTTATGGTAGAAAATCTGACCAAAAATGTTTTAGTCCATTGAAACAATCGCGAAAAGGGCAGCGGTTTAATTTGGACGTTGAGAAACAGTTTACTGTTCGAGAATAATTCCGCAAACAGCCGCAGGAATTTTATTAGCAGGAAATCTATAGATTTTAATTATGTTTTTATTATACGATGCTAAAAACTTTCCTATCGTCTACCGTTTAGATAAGGTTAGGTCAAGGGCTAGGTGTTATTATTGAACGTTTGGACACCATTTCAGTAGCCATAAACAAACTTCTATGTTTTACTACTAAATTATGAAACAAACGTTTTAGGAAAAAATAAACATCAAAAATTATTGATACATAAGGGGTTGTTTCTATAATCCAAGGTAATAAGCAAACCAGTGTACAACACTGTATATTCCATGCGACATAATTTTATAAAACTTTTCTCATTTGTCTCTGGACGTGGACGATGTTAACATCTACTTTTCTGGATCTTCTGGAATATTTCTGTTCATAACGTTTAGGACTTCTTGGCCATTATCACATACTATCCTGCAGAAAAATCTATATTTATACAATGTTGACATTTTAATTCTCTTCGCGACATATGAAGCTAAATCGCTATGTATTTGAGACTTTTTTTCTCAAAATTTTAAATCATTTCTATCTATAGATTTGGGGGCAAAAGTTGCGGTCGCCCACTTTTTGGTATGCATGCTATACCTTCTGCGCATTCCCGTATAGTTCATAAATGGTCATTCGTCTAATATTTTGATCCTAAAAACGTTAACAATTCACGTTTTGGCTTCTGTCCAACTGAATGATACATGCATTTGCTTATTACAAATTTTCATGGCATCTTTCAAAACTTTTTCAGGCAAATTTAACATACCTACATACATAAAACAACTATTTTATACGCGGATGGATAAACTGTACTTTACACACTGCAAACTGTGTGTAAAGTAAACGTTTTTGTATTTTATTTACTTTACACATTACAGAGCTACCACACTCAATACACGTATGGCAGTTAAGTTGTTTTACTTAAATTTTATTTTTCTGTACATTCATGTTGGTAATACTGACTGAGTACCGCAGTATTCAACTTCAAATATGTTATCTGTCAAATGTGTACTTGATATTTAGTGTATTTAAATTATCCTCTGCTCGTATTTCAAATTTCTAATTTGATTCAGGAATGTTATTGAAGATCGTAATTTTTTTTTTGTATACAACTTAACTGAAAACAAGGTTTTTGACATCGGCAAGCCTCGTCACGAAATACTTGACTTCATGTCATAAAGCTTGTTTTTACACACTTGTTGCATAAATAACTATTATGTGTTTGTTATGTCCAGTGACAATTATATTGACCTTATTTTAATAATAAATTTTTGTATTATTTTTAAATTTTCAGTCCCAAAGTGAATTATTTTGAAATAAAATTTTAGGAATTAAAATATAGTTTAATACTGGAAGGCTCGACATAATACGGGAAAACTCTCTTCATATGCGAATACAAAGACTTAAAATGTTATTTTATTTTCCTCGCAGGAAATATTAATGGACCTTCAACATGAAATCAAAAATTGTTTTGGAAATACATGTCGGACAGTACTAATTTTTCTATATTTAGCGATTTATCAATTCCTTTTTTAATAACTATCAAAATTTACAGAAAAAAAATCTGTTGTGGCCAGCACAATACCTCTCGCCACTTCCGTGTTTGGTTACATAAGTACAGGGCGCGAGCAGTCATGTGACATTGTTGGCCTTGATAAGCAGATATGGGGCCCGGGTCAGAATGACAATTAGTAATTATGTACATAGATGTCAAATGTCAGAATTTTTCATTGAAATTTGTCACCAGGAGTCTGGGATTTACTTGTCGAAGAAAATAAACCACATGGAATTGGAAAATCACTAAATTTAGAATAAAAAAAATATATTTGGCATCTATGTACATAATTACTAGCTATCATTCTGACACGGGCCCCCATATCTGCTTGTCAAGGCTAACAAAGTCACATAACTGCTCACGCCCTATGCAACATAAAATGAAAATGGCGAGAGGTATTGTGGTGGCCACAACAGATTTTTTTAAAAGCGAGCCAGACGTAAAAAGTTTCAATGTTTAAAGATAAAAACTAATTTAAATGAGTTTAAAAACGCTTGACTTGTTTCCAATTAAAAAGAAGCGACTTTACCTATGTTTATTTCCTTGTAATTTTGAAAGAAGGCTGTAAGAGACAGCAAATTTGCCCAGTAGTCTCCAGGCTGAGATTTCCATTAAAAACAAAACAGTCGTCCACACAAATTGCATTTCACAAAACAAGTACCTCGTCGAAAAGGATAAAAGATAAAAGTACTTAAAAGTCAAGTAAAACAAATCTACAGATATCAAGTACAAAACTAATTCGCTTTAAAACAAGTTTGACAAACAAACTTTTGTTTTATTGGTTCATATCGCACACGAGAGATAAAATATTGAGTTGGTGAAAAGAATCAGGGAGAATGATTTTCATTCTGTGTGCGTAGGAGAGGAATAAATTATTCAATGCATTTAAATTAGATCTGGTGGATTTTCAATACAATTACACCATCCTGCACCTAATATTATTTCCTTCCCGTCAATAATTTAATTGGAAACGCTGGCAGGAGTCTTAAAGAATAAAGGCTCGCAAGTAGCAAGACGATTTACTACCGGAGTTTAAAGGGATTGTATTTATCACTTTGGCGGGTCAAAGCAATGCATTACGACTAACAAGCGAAGTGAATTGCTAGGATAACGCTCTTAGCTCTGGAGTGTAGTAACAGTATATTGAAGTGTACGAGCATCGCTACATTGTGATGTCATCATGTGCTGATATTTTCGGTATATAGACCATGTCTAAATATGTTTGGCAGGCTTGTCGAATTACTGACAAACAGGATATGTTGTGGACATTCCTGTGAACGTTATTTTATTTCTAATAAACTTAGCAAACACTAATTTTGAAAATTTTGTACATTAAAAAAAATAATGGTTTATGCACGAACATTCAGATGATTTTCGAAAATCCAGTTGTATATGTTAAGAATTGAATTGAAAACATAATTTAATGGTAATTAATATATTCATACTCCAATTCAACAAATTTTGATATGGTGCATTAATAGAGTGTATAGAATTTGAATACATAGCTTATAATAAAATTTCTTAAGTTTAATAATAATTATTTGCAAATAAACCATTGTTTGCATGTGACAAATGTTTTCGTCTTTAATAATTCGCAAATAATCTTTATTAAAGTAATAAAATTTAAGATGGCAATTAATTGAGTATATTGTCAGTTACCTTTACCCTCAGTTTTATAGATAATACTAACATAAATATGGTATTATTTTCTGTTGGAACGAAAATTTTGGAACTTGTTTTTTGTCATATATTTGCCCGTAGATTATTGTTTAAATGAGATATTTAGTTAATAACATTGTATTTAAATATAGTACACTTTATTATACATAAAACGAAAAAATGCCCAAATATAGTCTTAACTATTGTAACCTAAAAAAATATTTTTTATTGCTGTCAATATATTTATTTCGGAGGATACGAATACATTTGGGGTTGAGCTTGTAGTTAGAGTTTCACGGCTTGACTTGATATTCAAGTTACTTGACTTGAAATCAAGTCAAGCTCAAGTCAAGTAATAGTAGCCGAAAGTCAAGTCAAGTCAAGTAGTTACAATTTCAAGTACTTGAAAAATCAAGTAGTTATTTTTCAATTACTTGAAAAAATCAAGAAGTTATTTTTTTAATTACCAGAAAAAGTTCTTCAAGACTACATTTCATTTTCATATAGTTCCTTATGTTTTATAACAATATCAATAATATACCTTGAAATATAGACTTTTATTCATAAAAAATAAATCATACATTTAAATTTAAAAATTAAAAAAAAATGGTTTAAAAGTATATATGAATTAACAAACTATTTATAGTATATGGTATTATGGTGGACCTTAAAAGGGGGTAAGTCGAATTTTAACTGGACCACCCCCTAAAGTGGTACCAAATAATTAAATAAAAATATACTGGCAATGATTCCGCTTAATTTTAATATTTGACCGTGCCTAAATGCAACTTGATTTTTCCCCATTTAAATAACATTCGGTTTTGGCACATTTTGGAACTTTCTTTTTCTCCGAGATATTAAGAGGTTTAAAAAACCCATTCATTATTAGAATATATACTAGAATAACTCGAGAATATGTGGGCAAAATCTGGAGTCCCAATTATTATTTTTATTTCGAATGGAGTATAGTTTTTTGTGCGATAGTTTAACCATCTACAGTTAACTTGATAATAATTGATTAGGACTTCAAATTTTGTCGACATATTCTCGGGTCATTTTAGTATATATTCCAATATTGAGTGAATTTTTTAAACCTCTGCACAGATTTTAACTTGTAGTAGTAGTGAATCAGCACAGCATATGGCACACCACGCCCTACCACACACAACTAGGTTACGATTCTACTGATTCGCGCGTTTTCGTACATAATCGGTTCGTTATCAAGTAGCTTGAATTTGCTTGAAATTGCTTGATCAAGTCAAGTAGTAACGATAGAAAATCAAGGCGTCAAGTAATGAATTTTTGAAAAGCTTGATTTTCAAGTCAAGTAATTTACAAAAACATCAAGCTACTTGACTTGATGAAACCCTACTTGTAGTAGCGCCAAATCGTCCCTTATGAACATAATTCGAACTACAACAGTATAACAGGCCGCCTATTCGAGTTTCAAAGGGCTGCCTTAAAACGTGCTTATTCACTAAAATCTGGATATGAGATTTTTAGCATGAATCCAATAAAAATATGAACCATATGTGTCTTACTTTGAATAATTGTAGCTTAACTCTTGTCTCACATAGTGCGGCAAAATAAATTTCAAAAATACCAGTGTGTATGTTATTTGTTTGAAAGTATGTGTAATGGAATAACGCAAAACAGAAATCCGAGTAAAAAGCTTAGAACGACGCAATCATCTGAATCGTTAGATGTTTGAAATGCAAACTACATCACCGTGGAAACAGCTCCTCGCAGGTAACGATGCAGAATCACGTGAAATAGACTACTTGTTTTTACTCAAAGCATCACAAAGTCTTGCAACATGAAAGTAGTTTTTGCACCGGCGGCACAAAGTTACCTACAACCACCGCAGAGCAGCGTTGAGTGGCTTCTCTATGTGAGTGTGGGTGGTTGCACGGCAAAGAACTTCACAATTCGCGGAATGAGACGGGGAAAAAAACCATGTCAGGGTTACACTTTGTATTCAACTGGAATTTCGAATATTTCGTTTGCTTTTATTTCCAGATTTTTCTCCGGCTTTAGTGCTTAAATAGACTGTTATTTGGAATGTTTTACATTTTTTCTGCTCTATGATTTAAAGACTGGTGAATCTTGAGATGTAAATACTTCTGCACTGGAATTTATTTTAAGTTGATCATATATAAATGTACTCACAAATTAACACTAAATATTTCTTAGAATTTATTTGCTGTCTCAATAAAATAATATTTACATATTTTTATAGAGACTATACATTTTTAACGTACTAGGTCAGAACATTTCCTTTTCCTAAAGTAATTCATCGAAATATCTACTAAAATCAGTATTAATAATAACTGGATGGCCAATAATTTCAAAGATTACAATTCCTTGACGATTTTCTTATTACATATTTTTTTATAATTATCTTGAGATTCGATTTGGTGACAAAAACGAAAATCATCCCAATATACCGGATGGTGGTGGTTAGAGGTGAATATACGGATTTAACATGGGATATTAGTTTTATACAATTTCCTGCTCTCCTGTTCATTCAAGTACAAAAACTGTAGAGTGCAATGTTGTTCAGAATTAAAATTTGCAAGCAATAATATTTTTACCTCTCGCTAAGAGAGGTATTGGAATCATGCTAAAAATCGCATATCCAGATTTTAGTGAATAATCACGTTTTAAGTTCCCTAGAATCCGATAATAACATTTTTACAATGATGTCTGTGTGTGTGTGAGGTTGTTGTACGATTTCTCAAATTCTATAAGACTAAAGACATGTGTAACTACGGATTCCTCAATCTAACAGTAATGGGAATAGTTGAATAGATTCTGGTAACAATTGGATAACCGGAAGTAGTATTTTAACAAAAATCTAAATATTATTTTTGGAAAATGTATGTTATTACAAATATTAAAAAACAAAATTCTCTGTCCGACACATTTAAAAAATTTATTATACCTTGTATAGATTTAAAGATATAGACATATAATCTATAAAATAATCTGTTATAGTAAATCTCACAGCCTGCTCACAGGCCAAACATCTTGAGAAATTAAAATGTTTGTAATTGACAGATTAATGTCACTAATGTCAGTGTCAAAAATTCAGAGATAGTACTGAAGGCTTTTTCTGGGAATGATATTTAATATTTCTTATTGTATTATTAATTGTACATTTAAAATTATAGGTGTATTACATGAACCCTTCAGAAATACCGCCAATTCCGGTAATGAATTGAAAAAATCTCAAACATTTAGAAGAAATGGAGAAAACTCATAGAATGAATTTAAAATTATAGAAAATATGTAAATATAAAGATTAAGTATGTAATTAGATTACCATACTAGTTGATAATATACTATTATATTTATATGTGTTTTTTTTTTTTAAGTAATAATTATAGGAATCAATAAGCAAATTATACTTGCTTATTCGCTTATCTATATTCTATATTAAGTAGTGATGCCGTGGAATCTCGCGTGTTCGAGATCTCGTCTCGAAAATCGAGAAATTTCGAGACGAGACTATCATAAGTCTTGTCTCGAAAAATCGAGACGAGACGAGAGGAATGCCCTCGAGATTTGCTCGAGACGAGAGTAGGTATTCGAGATCTCGATTGCACGAATTATTTTTTAATATGTATATAATTAAAGATATACAATAAGAAAAATAATTATCAGTACAAATATTTTCATTGCCTGTTAATTATTTATTTATTAATTTTAAATTTATAGGGTTTTAGTATAAAGAATAGGAACAAGAGTGTTCCCTGTGATGTACTCTCCACGCTAGTATTAAATGCCCTTGCTGCGAGTAATATTTGTTCAGTATTTTTTTACTTACCTGTTAAATGCCAGACTTAGTAAAAATAAAGTTTTAATCAGTAGTATCTACTTACTCCTTTATTACGTCCAAGTTCATGCTAATTTATTTTCTTGATAGATTTAAGTATAGAAAATGTATAACATGTAATGGTAATATTTTATGAATTTATTTTATATGTATACAAATAATAAATAATTAGAGCGTCACTGCTTGCTACCTTCAACCATACAAACACGCTCTGACCTGCCAACTTATGGAACACCCACAGCTAATTATAAATTCGAGAAATTCGAGACTCTCGAGTCGAGATCGAGAATAGAGGATGAAAAATATGACGAGACGAGACGAAAACAAATCTCGTCTCGAATTTTCGAGACGAGACGAGAGTGAACTGTTTCTCGCCGTTTCTCGTCTCGCGGCATCATTAATATTAAGGTACTAGGTTCATATAGACAAATTGTTAGCGTAATAATACTACTTCTTGTACCTACACACAACTTATAAGGAATATTATGTAGGCTTAACGTATCTTGAAGAAATATTGCATATTGCAGTAAACACAGATAACTTAGTTCACTTTTATTTTATTCGTACTTCAAATACAAAAATAAACAAAAATTTCATTTCATAAAGTTTAAGATATAGCCAAATGTCACACATTTCCAAATCATAATAGTATGACTCCTAGCAATAATTAATTAAATAAGTTCTAACTAACTTAACTTTCTCAACTTTATTTCAAATGAGAAATAGTTATTTACATACCACGTGCGGGAACGCTTGGTTTGGCGGTGCCAGCTTGCGAGTATATGATATACCTATTATTATTTTCGTGATTATTACTTACCCACAGAAATATTAACTAAAATTACTTGGTAAAAATAAAAAAGTTTCCAAATATTTACTCTTCCACAAGTTATAAAATTAAAAACTTTATGTTCTATCATCCTGTAGCTGTAGTATTATAACAAGGTCCAAAGTTGAGCGACCCGCCTGTTAAATTTCGCGGTTAAACTAGCCCCAGCATTTAATTGGGTGACGCCATTATAATTACAGAATACGGGCTGAGTTAACTAGAATCACCCCCTGCCCTCGCATAGCGGGTATTGTTCAAACGGAGCGACGACGGACACATGTGTGCAGCTAGAAGTTACAAACTAAATGATACAAATTACAACAAGTTGACTTTTGTTAGGGATACTGGTTTAAAGTTACATACATTATAAGGATTTGGAATGTGTATTTAAATTAAATTTGCAAGAAATAATAAAAGTTTTAAGTATATTTTACAGTTTAAATGCTGCTGTGTAATATATCCGATGATTAAATACTTTGAATAGATTAACAACCTTATAAACATTTTCAATGTATCTGTAGCTATTTATTATACTGCCATCTTTGATATATACATATTACTATTTAGCCGTACTTTAGATTAATTTTAAACCGTATTTCGCTTAAAATTAAAACATTTTTTTTGTCGAAAATGTTAAACAAGTTAATTGTTTTGTTAAAAACAAAAGTATAACAAAATTAAATTTCAGGGAGTGCAACACATGTGTAATATAATTCCATTACAGAGGTAGCACTCAATCTTTCGGAACAAAACTGTGCTATACGCAAATTTTACATAGCGTTGACAATCTTCCTAATGAGTAATATGTATAATCATTGGTACCTATATCACAAAATTATTTACAAAATAAACAATATTTTTTACAAGGTGGAACAAATTCAAATTCCTTATACAGTAGAACCCCGGTTAACCGAAATAAAGGGGGCGCAGCCGTTTCGGATAACGATTTTTTCGGTTAACCCATTAACATCTAAAAATAGCCCACAATGGGTGTGTAGGGGAAATGAATTATTTTGAAACAATGTACATTACATAAAATAATATATATGTAGCTACAGTTTTTAGATACATTACAGTATGTACATAAGTTTTCAACTTCTTTGATACCATCTCACAACAATACGTAAAGACACACACAAAAAAAACTACGTTCCACTCTACTATTCATTTGCGAGCCCCGTGCGAGCTCCCCGCCGCTACAGCCTGCCTGTGGATGAAGGAGCCGGACAGTAAGTGGGGCTACATAATCATTCGTGGAACTGATAATTATACGTGGAATTGTTTCGGTTAACCCGGGTTTCGGTTGACCCGAGTTCGGTTAACCGGGGTTCTATACTGTAATATGAAAAACTTTCTTATTATGCACGCTACAGAAAACTGATGTAGGTCTTTTGAGCCAACTTTTTGATACAACATTAATAAGCACCACAAAAAATTCTACCGCTTTTTGTTTGAGCTATCTATACTATATGCTAAAACTTGATTTTCGCTTATTTTGAAAATACCTCATATCTCGATGTTTACAATATTTTTGTATGGTTTTTTACGTAGAATAACGTGCTGTAATTACATTTTTTCGAAAATTAATAATTCTTGAGATATAATAGCACAAACATAATATATTTTAAACATATATTGAAAATAATCTCATCTTTTTTTTCCTTATTTTATAAACTTTTCAATGATTTATAAACAAGTCTACATTATTTTGTTTTAAATAGGAATAAAACATAAAATTATTAATTTTTTGGCTTAAAAAAATGAAATTTATTAAGAAACAAATGAAAAAATCAATTATAGATCATCATTTTTGTATTTTTAATATTGTTTTCTTTATTTTTACTCATTTTTCTAATTTATATACTCCAGAAAGCATATTAAACTACATTTTTGGAATTGTGTCAAAGCCAACTACAACGTCTATAACAAATTACATAATTAGAAAATAATTTTGAGAATTTAATTAATAAAAATAATGAATCAAAATAAACAAATTTATTTATTATAAATCAATCCATCAGGATACAATCCCAATTATAGGATGATTATAAAAAAATAATCATAAACAAACAAATGATGAGTTGTAATTGATTTTTTTCATTTGTTTCTTAATAAATTTCTTTTTTTTTTTCATCCCAAAAACTAATAATTCATGTTTAAAACAAAAAATGTAGATTGTCATACATCATTGAAAAAATGAGACTATTTTCAACCCATTCCCATTGAAAAATATTGTTTGTGTTATATCTCGAGAATTATTAAGTTTTCAAAAATCTAATTACACTAACCTCATTTTGGATAAAAAACAATATAAACATTGTGGGTAATTTCTCGACTGTGATGTGGATGAGGTGTTAACAATTACTCGAAAGTTCAAGCAAACAGCATTTATTAATGTTTCATAAATTAACTGAATGTTTTGTACGAATGTATTTTGTGTACATGAATTGTAATAATCTGTAAGATCTTACTACCCTGAAGAAAGTGCAAGGGTGCACCGAAACGTTAGTATAGTAAGAATAATTTCTGTTGGACTAAACTTTCGAGAAATTGTGAACACCTAATATAAACATTACTAAACATTTTTTCTTTGTCTCTCATATAATAAACAAGATATAAGATCAAAATAAGCGACAAACAAGTTTTCGCAAATAGCTCAAAAAGAAAAGACGATCAAAAATACCTGTGGTGCCTCGTATTTATGAAATTATTCACATTTTATATTATTACCATAATTTATTCGAAATATTTCAAATTAATACTAAATAATTTATTAAAACATTCTACAAATAGTATATTAAGTATTATTAAATCAAAAGGGAAATTGTAATGATTCAGGTAAGAATTTTTTTTAAGCTATAATCCATAGTTAAATCATTTTCCGGAGTTGTGCGTACGCTTCTTTGTCTGCTACTGACATTATATTATTGAGAACCAGAATAATTACTGAAATGGAACACGCAAGAATACAATTGAAAACAAAAATATTGAAAATCTATACTTTTTATTGACTCGTCAAATGCGAATTTTTATGAGTAGTACCGTAAAGTGACTGTTATTTACTCATTTAAACATAATGTGAACTTTTTGCTTCTAAGTTGTAAGAAACTATTATTTATTTTCAGTTTTAAACTGCACTGTGAGACCTATTGTAGTTATTCTTTTAATTTTATTTAAATTTGTTTATTTAACACTATTATAACTTTTCAAAATATGAATAAAAATTAATGTCTACATATCAGAAAAGATACGTTACTTCATTAATATTGTGGGTAAATTTCTCGACTGTGATATGGATTAGGTGTTAAAAATTACTCGAAAGTTCAGTCAAACAGCATTTATTCTTACTACCAACGTTTCGGTGCACCCTTGCACCTTTTTCAGGGTAGTAAGATCTTACAAATTGTTTTCAATTGTCGTATCAAATTTGAAAAGAATCAATTTCATTTTATAATGTTTCCTTGTGAATGCAAATGTCAACTAAAAATATTAATTTGTTTATTTTTTTATTATTAAATATTTTAAACTTTAATCTTACTTCTACCTCAGTGAGGTTTTACAAACTTCTTAATATGAAACTTGCAGAATTAAATTTCCACCTTTCTGTTTTAATTTCAATAGTTTCCCACAACTTTAAAACAAAAAATAAAACTCGAAGTATGTGCTTGAATAAAAGGAAAACAAATCCAATAATGAATAGCACTCGCACATCTGCGACAAAGGATATAAAAACTTGATATTAAACACTAAAGAAGGAGGGGTTCTTGCGAGAACGTAGGTCGTGACTGGTATCAACAACGATGCCTTGGTTGCTATGGCAACGCGCCGTTAAAAGTCATTTAACGTTTATAATGCCAAAAGCGTAATAAAGTTACTACTGTCTGTAAAGTTAAATTATAAATGTTAGAAAGAGCTCTCAGACTTTTCCACCTCTTTTAGGTGTGAAAAATATTCTGTATTAAACGATCACTTAGAACGCAGTACAAATTAATAAAAAAAAATTGATCATTACAGCGGTAAATGGTTAACGCATTTAGTTTATAAGTTTTGGGTTCGAATACTGCATTCTACAAAAATTGTTCATTTTTTTACCTCCAGCCACACCGTAGGTAAGGGAGGTAATGTTTTCGTTTCAAAAATTCAATAGTAACTATTCAGTAAATAAGCACGAATTACGGTCCCCACAACACCTTTTTACTATTTTTACAATGATGTCTGTGTGTGCGACGATTTTTTTTTCTACGATAATTCATCAAAAACTTCTATTTTCAGTATTTACGCTTTTTGGATTCATATAAAGAGTTGACTAGATTTTGGGTAATATTGGACAACCGGAAGAGATACTTTAGTTAAAGCCCATAACAGTTTTTAATGAAGAACTATATTAAAAAATCTGATGTGGACACCACACGACTTCCTTGTACGATTATTAAACTATACATATTTTTTTAATAATTAAATTACAAAATATTGACAGGCTTAAGCCAAGCCCGAGAAATATTTTGATATAGAACAAAAAATAATTCATTTACTACTATCATTCTTAAATTAACATTAATCTAACCCGGTTCTTTTTAAAGAGAGTTTTAATTACAACAAAGAAATATTTGATTACAACAATGAATATGACTAACTTCACAATAAAAATATAATATTGTTATTGTACGAATCATAAAATTGCACGTATTTAACGTAATTTGACATGAACATTTTTTTTTGTCCTAATCCATAGCAAGCTTTATTACAAAAATAAAAAAAATCTGTTGTGGCCAGCACAATACCTCTCGCCACTCCTTTTTTTGGTTACATAAGTATAGGGCGCGAACAGTCATGTTACATTGTTGGTCTTGACAAGCAGATGTGGGGGCCCGTTTCAGAATGATAATTAGTCATTATGTTTCATTCAGAATTTCAAGATTTTCTAAATACACGTAGTTAATTTGTCACCAGGAGTGTGGAATTTACTTGTCGAGGAAAATAAACCATATGGAATTGGAAAATCACTAAATTTAGAATGAGAAATTATGATACTTACATCTATATACATAATTACTAGCTATCATTCTGACATCAGTCCCCATATCTGCTTGTCAAGGCGCCCTATTGTATTTAACATTTCTTGTATACCTACATTCTACACCAAAAATTCTACTTACATATATCTATTCCTTATATTTAGATTGTTTAATTTTAAATTAATTTTCTGAACAAATTTTGTCCTCTTCTAATTTTTCGAAATGTTTCCAATTCATTGTCAGGATTGACAGTATTTTTGAAGGATATATGTAATAGACCTAAAATTTTAAATATTTAAGTATTAATACATTAAGAAATAATATAATGTGTGTACTTCCCAGAAAAACTCTTTAGTAATATCTACGAATTTCTGACACTGACATTTATCTGTCAGTTACAAAAAAAAAAAATTTCAACTATTTTCCATGGCATCCTTTCGGCTGTAAAATTTATTATAACATTATTTTATATATTATATTTCTTTTATCTCTAAATCTATAGAATATATAATAAAATATTTAAATGTATCAGATAGAGAATTTAATTTTCTTTAATATTACCAAGAAAAATTTTCAAAAAATATTATTTAGAAGATTTTTTTTCAAGAATCTTCTACTTCCGGTTGTCCAATTGTTACCAAAACCTTTTCAGATCTTCCCATGAATGTCCGATCGGAAAATACGTAGTTAAACAATTTTTAAGTCTTATAGTTTTTGAGTAATCGTCCTTCCATCATCCTACATACATACACACACACACACACACACACATACATCCACCCACACACACACACACACAGACATCATCGTAAAAATGTTAAAATCGGATTGTAGGGACCTTATTCAATAAAATCTGGATATGCGATTTTTAGCATGAATGCAATACCTCTCTTAGCGAGAGGTAAAAAGTATATAATTTTTAAATTTACATATCTCGCTTATACAAAGGGCTAATTTAATAATACTTGATGTGCTAGACGCAGAAATTAATTCTCTAAATTTCCGCTGAAATCTGAAAACCGAAATTTTTCGCGATTACAATACTTCCTTTACTTACGTACAAGGAAATAAATATAATCCAAAATTTTTCAATTTTAGTATTTGATTTTGATAACCTAGAAGTGATACTTTACTTAAAGCTATGAACAAATTTACGTGAATTTTGTATTTAAGATTTTGTATTGAGAACGACATATTAGATTTTTTCTAAAATTGATAAACTGAAAGTGGTACTTTACTGGAAACTCTAAAACAGATATTCTTGAAAAAATATATTAAAATATGATCCAAAACTTTTCAAATTTGGTATTTAAATGTATATAATTTGAAATAACATATTAGATTTCGACTATATATAATAAACCGGAAGTGGTACTTAATTTGGAGCTCTTAAGGTAGTTATATCGTGAAACTATTATATCAGAATTAATTGAAATTTTAAGTACATCTCAATTGAAGTATTATATACCTGCTCTCCAAGTTTTAAAACAATTCACCGCGCGGTACCTGAGATATTTTCAATTAAATTTGGCCTTTTTAACACGTGAAGAATAGGAAATGGCAAAATAAACACAACATTTTAAATTATAACTTTTATATCCACTATGACATTTAATCGAAAAACTAGTATGTTATAGTAAACTAATTAACGGATTTTATGTAAAAATTAGAAAATTATTTACCACCCAGATTTAATTTTATTGTCTCTAGAAAATTTTAATCTGAAGATATGATAAATAGGTAGAATTATACTTGACAACCATGTACAAGCGTTTCAGATGAAGTATCAGTTAAGTTAACACCCGGTTGGTATTAGCGAATAAGAGGTGACCTTAGGCTAAAGGAATTTCAGACGTACATTCGAAAGAAATATTTTTGAAATTGGTATTTTACGTGAAAAGCATGAAAACTTTAAACAGTATAATACTACTTTTGTAATTTTAAGAAAGAAATATATTAATTTGTTTTGCAGTTTCCATTTGTAGTTTAGAATTAGTATTATATCTTAAAATATCTTATTACTTTTATACCCGAATGTACCGATAAATGTCTAGATACGACGATGCCACAGTTATTCTTCAACATTGAAATACGACACTTGTGTATGTGTTAGTGCGAGTGGTACAGTTCAAAAAAAAAACTTTTCTACGGAAAAATAAAGAAAATTCATATGTTACAGTCGCTGATATTAGCTTTTAACTATTTTGATGCAATCTGTTTATATAATATAATGTTAAAAAATATAAGTTATTGCAAATATAAACTGCATTAGCTTAATTTTTATTTTGAACATAGAGCAAGTTTTTGAATAGGTACACTCGAGTGACAACTACCTTAACAGAACAAAATATAATTTGTATTACAAACTTTTTCTATTTATTGGATCAACAAATTAGATTTTGTTTACAAACGATCAACCTGAAATGATACTTTACTTAAAACTCATTACTATTTTAAACATAAAATTGACGGGAGGTCATGTGCTGGCCACATTAAATTTTTGTAATATTCAATTGCATAGATGTCTATCACTGTTTAAAGAATTAATTTATGTACAGAGTAATTGAAAAACTATTTTTTCTCAAAAACTTATCAGTATGCCATGACAATTATTGTACTTTTTTGTTTTAAGGAAATATTTTGACGTTTACTTGATAAATAATTTGTTTTTGGTTATTTTGTACTGCTAAAGAGTTAAGAAATAAAAAAGATATGTATTTAAATATATATAATTTAAACATAATTTAATTATGTATTGAATCTTAGACGGATCGAATTGTTCGAAATAATCTGGCAGTTCTATCAATATAGAACCCAAGATAGAACCAACAGTGGAATATGAATATATCTGTGAGACACATTAGTACCAACGGTAGCAAAAAACTTCAAAAATAAGTAAAAAATATTAGGAATAATTTATTTTTGCTATGTTTTAAGTAATTTATAATTTGTTATTGTATCTTTCGGAACCATACCCGAATTAAGAACGTAACTCTATCTTGTAATTGAATGGGAAACGATAACGATACAAGCAATTAGTAAAATGACACGTAGTTGTGGCATACTGCGGAGTGATAATTTAGCGGTTTTTGAACGGTTGCTATAGCAAATATTAGTTTAATTGGGTGACTGACGCGGAAGCTAGATTTTGTGGATTTGTAGTTAAGCTCTAAATCAAAGTGGTAGATTCGCTGTATGTGTATTGGACGGTAATGAGGGGTTTTCCACGATTTCAATCAGGATTTTCATTACTAATGACTGAATTTTACTTCACGATTTTAATTGTAGTAATGAATCAAATGTTAGAGTTACGCCCATTTATACAACTCATAATAACATCCACATTTCCCAACATAATTTACCACGAAGGATGATAAAATGGTAACCACTTAACATACTTTTTTTTTCAAATTGTATTACTCGTTATTATTTAGATGCCAAGTACCGTTTTGTATATAATTTATTAATATATTTATAATTTTGTGATAGAAAAACCAAATAACGAGCTTTTATCAAGATTATTATGTATGTATGCTATTACTTCCGGTTTTGGATTATGCTATAGTATAGTGAAATATCAAACGGTACACGAAAGAAAAACAGTCTGAGAAATGTTAAATGCTTCAGGATTTCTGTAAAGCGGCACTACGATTAGATTAGACCAGTGGCATGAACACTATTTCACAGTGACGTTATTGAGAGACTACAGTTGGCCGACTGTTCACCATGAGGTGTAGAAAAAATATTTTACCAGTATTTTTTATTTTCTTTCTTCTTTATTCATGAGAAAATTGTCTCTGAAAATACAATATTATGTAATATTTTAATCATTTTCCATTTTACTTTTTAATAATATAACATAGGAGTGTTTTTATACTATTGGATAGCAAATTCCATGTATTTTCCAAATTTGAATAAATATATAGGGTGTTCCATTTGAAAATATAAAGTTACCATTGCTTAAAAATGGAACACCTTTAGAAAAACCTATACTGCAGATTTATAGACATTTTAATACAGAGAGATTATTTTATCAGTAAACATAGAGTAGTTTCATTACCATAGTTATAAAATGACAGCAATGTATTGCAGCGTTTATTTATGAGTAAACATAGGGAATAGTTGTCAGACTCGTCAAACCGTCACATTTCAAAATGTTTTTTTTTATAAAATTGCAGATTATAACAGGTATAATTCAAATATAAACCTAAGATAAGAATCAGATGTATCTGCTGCTACATTTAATAATCGACCCAGACCCTGCCCCAATTCGAAAAATCTATAATAATTATAGCTTGCACAAAATGATTATTTTCTTCACAAAATATTGCTCCCAGCAAAAATCGAATGCTATTAATTATTTTTATAATCGTTTAAGATATTGTTTGGAAATTAGTGGTGCCAATTTTGAGTATTTGAAGTTAAAATAAAAATTCCTCACTAATTTCATGTAGTTCTTAACTGTATAAATAAATAATTTCTCGTTTCTTTAATTCATAATTTAATAATTTATTTTCGTCTGTTAATTATCCCTATGTTTACTTATAAAATAAACGCTTTAATACATTGCTGCCAATCATTTTATACTGTAACTATGGTAATTACATACCCTATGTTTACTGATAAAATAAACTCCGGTATAAAATAAACTTCGTTTTTTTTTCCATAATATTTAAAATAATCGAGTTATTAAAAAATAACAAACCCATGAACCTATAAATGAATTTATTCCAAAAAAATAAACATAAAACAACAAAACCTTATACACTGGATTATTTCTCTTCTGTACTCATATTTGAATAAATTCAAGGGTATTTTCAAGATATATTATATGTATATGATGGATGGTGGATATGTGGTATAAGTTTCAAATAAGAATAAGGCAAGGTTTTTATGACAGGTATTACGAATGTTATTGATGAAGACACACACGTGTCACGTATCAAAATGGATAGATTCAAGAACCATAATTGTGAATAAAAATTTATACTTTATTTGCAGTAATTCAATAATTGTACAGCATACAGCAAACAAATTTGTATAATTATTCATTTATTGCAGGACATGAGCGTATGTGTAAAAAAAAAATATTCTCACTCCTTAATTTGTTCCAAAATACATACGCAATTAATTTATTTAAATTGAAATGATATGTTATTCATGAATTATTTGGGGTTCTGTCCCTGTTGCACTGCAGGGCGCACGAGAATTATTTCGCACATAAATGGAAGTCCATGAATATTTATACATGTAAATAAAAATACTGCTGGTAATTAAATACTGTTTTATGGAACATCAACATTTGAAAGAAATCATAAATATATAATAAACTGGTATGATGTGTTACTGTAATCAATAAACAATTTTCGAGCTAATTTTATGAACAAGTTATCGATTAAACAACATATATTATTAATAAAATTCATGTATTTTCACATTAAAAAGCTGTTATTATGCTACATTGGAATATATTTCCTTTTTTATCCTATGTGTAAGTCATAAAATTCCGACATTACATATGTATTAGTATAGCTGCCAAGAAAAAAAAAATGAACCTGGTACTCGGTTCCAAAATTATTCAAATACCCAGGTTGTGAGACCGATTTTCGGTTCCGTGTGGTAGAACCAAACTTCGGATCCGGTTCCTGGTAATGGAACCGATTTTAGGTTCGGTTCCGAGTAGTGGAATTGATCTTCAGTTCCGGGTCCGAGCAGCGGAACCGATCTTCGGTACCGAGTAGTAAAATCGAGAGTAAAACCAATCTTCAGATCCGGGTTGTGGAACCGATATAATTTTAATTGTACCTCGTTATTCTTGAGAAATAAACTAAGTCCTATTCTGTTTGACCGATGTTATTGAACAATATTAATTTTTGTGGGATACGTAATTCGATTCGGTATCGATGTATGAAAAAATATATCATTACGGCATGTTACCCATTGCTGGGTGTGCCAATCTGCGTTGTACACAGATTTCGGTACTGATGTATGTATGGTTCAAATCTTGTCGCTCTTATTGTTAACCATAAAATCCCTACATTACATATTACAAATTTTTAATGAAAAAACGGATCATTGTAAAACCGGATTTTCGGAATTGTGGATTAAAATTTAATGAATCGCCGGATATTTTCCTTACAATCAGTTAATGTCGGGTTGAATCTGTGTTTATCTACATTTTACTTTTGCAAGTTGTGTTATATAGACCAGTTGTAAGTTGAAGTAGCGATACATAACAAAGGCCCGACTTATTTTCCAAGAGATAAAAAAACCTAGCTCCTATACTCAAATTTCAGTCTCCATTCCTAGAATGTGCAGTGGCAGACCTTTTTAACCCCTTTACTTTTATATATCCAATCATTTTTCTGATTCTAAGTATCGTATTTTATTTATTTCTGTTCCAACGATGTTTTACCGTGAGTCTACAACATCTAGATCCATATATTGTCATATTATTAACATTTTCAATAATTCGGCTAAATTTATCGATATCAAAATCGGATCTTCATTCTATTGCTAAATATAAATCCATGTATTTTTACACCATAAAGCATTAGAGCTGAAATATTTTCTATTTGCCGGCATGGTAGACGAATATATTTAAACGTTAGTACACTGCTTGTTTTTCAATTTGGTGAGGATATATCGTGATTCAAATCTAGTCGATCAAGTGTTAGTAGTAAAATTCATACTGTACATATTTATAAACAACAGCCGGCCGCCACGTGATTACTATTTGGCGATTCAAAAATCAGTTCAGCCTGACTCGTCTAGTCCTGATCAAACGAATATTGATAATAATATTGACAAATCAATCTCAGAACGTACTCTTCGGTAATTCGTAAAATTCATGCAACTGATATAAAAGCCCCTAAAAACCGAAAAACAAATGATCAGTATGGGGATGAAAAATAGTGAGACTTACCGCCATTTCCTGCATTGGTGATGGTAACCCAGAAGTCGATGGTTTTCTCAGGACCAAGTTCTTCATAGTCCCACTTCTTCTTGACGCGCACGGCACCGTTGGGTTCCACGGTGACCCAGGCGTTCTCATCGCGAATTTTAAACGTCTCGCGGTCAGTTTCCTTCTCTAATTGAAAAACGGAGCGACCTTCGGTCTCGCCATCCGTTTCTGTAAATTCGATGCGCTTGGTGGGTCTTACAGCGCGAGTGACCCTACGTTTACTTCTTTGGAGTTCCCGTGCCTCTAGTTGTTGCAATTCAGGCTCTAATTCTGGTTCTTGTTCCCGAACACGGAAACTGAAAAGTACTTGTGCTGGACGCGGACTAGTACGAGATGGATTTCTTAAGTCGTGCGCCTCCACCACAAACTCGCAGTCCAATTCCTCTTTTGGCTCCTCGATTAGTAAAAGTTCGCCTGTTTGTGGTACGATCACCACCACGTTACTTGGTGCTAATAGTCGGTACGCAACTCTGTCACCATCCGCGTCTGTAGCTTCCACTCTACCAATACGAGAAAACCGCTTTAATGGTAACGAAACGTTCACTACAGAGTCTAACGATGTATCATCGTCCCCGATTATAAACCGATAAACTTTTTCCGTAAACACTGGACTGTTGTCGTTTTCGTCATCAACAACTACCACGATTTTTACCGTTGCGCGACTGATTCCCAAAGAGTCCGTAGCTTGGATAGTAAGTTCGTATTTTTCGACGTCTTCGCGATCTAAAACTTGAGCGGTAACCAATACTACAGCCTGAGATGGTCTGGAGAGTGTAACATTGGATTGAATATTTCCGGTTTCGCTGTGTTTGAGCTGGAAAGCATTGTCTTCGTTGCCTGCGATGATGGTATAGGAGACTGGGAAGTGGGTAGCTCTGCCTGCCGTGGCGCGCAATGGAGGCACGTGGGTCGGCTCGGTACCGGCGGCTAGGTTCTCGCGGACATGGCCCACACACTCGGAAGCGGCACAGGCCTCGAAACGAAGCATATTCCGGCGATCAAGCACGTATAGATGCAACGTGTGTGTTGCCGTCGTGTTGGGTGTCTCCTCTAAGACCACGAGGCTCACGGGCCGGTTCATCAACGGACTCAGATCCGACGTCGTCATCACCGAACCGTCCTCCAGCATGGTAAAGAACTCCGAGTAGCCATTCTCCAGCAGTCGATAATTAAATGCTCCGCTTTCAACGCCCGTGCTCGACGGAGCAAACTTCTTGATGTTGTAACCTGGATGGGTGTCGTGGGGGATGACAGCGACGTCCCTTGATGCACCCGCACACACTACCGCACTTATGCACGCAAACAACGCTAACGTGACGATTTCCATCGCGAGTTGCACACTTAACACCTAACCTAGTCTGTGTCTTTGCTGACCACCACTCACCGCCACATCGGTGCTGTCCCCTGAAAAAACACCACAGTAGAATTAATAATAATTCGGAACTGACAGCTTCGCAGTGGCAATGTGCGATACACTCACGGACTCTACTCGTATTTGCTGGAGCGGCCCGCGTAAATGTAAACAAAACGCGCGCCGTGCCAGTAGTAGTATTGCAATATTAGTGCGACTATTTTTGGATTAAGAGTGGCAGAAGACGACCGCGGGCGCCCGTGTTAGACACGGCGGCGAGCACAGGGTCGACAAACGAACGCACAACTCGGCGCGCTCATGTCAGCCCCTAGCAGCACACTCGCCGTAAAATCAATAACATTATCCTAGAGAAAACGCGATAGTAGCGATGCGAGTAGCCACCCGCTACAACCACGGGTCGCCTCCTGCCGACCGACAAGTGAATAAACCGTGTTACAATGCAACAATTATTGACGAACAACTGTCAATCAAAGATCAAGAAGTAAATAAGCGCGTACCCGGCTACTTACTTGTGTTTTCAAATTCAAACAGGGGCGTGTGCAGCCTGCCAACCACTAAACTTAATTTCAACCCCAAAGTACACTGTTTTTATTCATTCAATGAACGAAATGTTCATTGGATTTGCACACATTGTTTAAGACACGCAGCAGATGAACACACACCGTACACTGGCGACTCACTGGTCAGTTACAGCAACATATACCAGCATCTGATCTCAACAAACACACACAAAACCATCAACTCTATTCAGATCTCCGCTTCGGCTTGGCACCCAATGCGACCGGCTGCGCTAGCGCACGCAACTACCACCGAACACGTCCGAACAAGAGTCCGAAAGTGCTCGAATATAGGAAACACTCTCCCTCTCGAATCTCAGAAGAAGAAATATGGCGTCTGGTAGATCCATGTTAGTACGCCGAATAATTGATCAAGAAACAACTTAAAATAACAACTATATTATCAGAAGATGTGCAAATAAAACTTCTGAAATAATCGAGAAATTATCGTGCATCATTGATCTGCATATTATTCAAGATACAACATTGTGGTTACCTAGGTGATTATTATAAACAATGCTTGCAGACATATTTTTCATTAGCCAAATAAAAGCGGGGTTCATCATTTTATTCACTAAACACCAACGTTGTATTATAAATCTACATAAGTAATAGTAATTGTCTACCATGAGTCTAAAAGATTACGAAGGGGAATTGATGAAATCAGATACAAGCTTATTTCCCAGTTACACTTTATTAACAGTTCCTTAGTAGGTATTTGAATTATATAGTTCCAGCATTATCTAATAATCTATTTTTAGTAGAGTGATATGTCGTGAAAGATATAACAGAAGTGCCAGAAAAATTCAAAAACAATTCAAGAAAGAACATGCAAGAATAGAATTATTACAAATTCATGCATTAAATGGTGTCAGAATTCACAAAGAATTTTGTGAATGCGTATTAATTCCACCGACTAAAGATGATCTTATTAATTTAACAGATAAACAAAATGAACGTCTTGAATATATTTTAAATAATGATATACGATAATTATATTAATTTATTCATTGCAAATGTCGCTTTCCAAACAAAAGAATAATAAATGTCATAAATACAAATTTCATTTCTGTCATTTTTAGAAATTCAATATTTACAAATGTTTAAAAATACTTATCAAAGCGGATTTTTATCTATTTTATTTGCAGGCGGTGCTAAACCACTTGGAATATGGGGACAAGAAGTATGTTCACTTTTAACTTGGTTTTTGCTATTTTCATTAATAATTTATAATTAGGTAAGAAATGGTCACATTCGACGGGTTACGGATGAAGATGTACAATCATTAGCATTAGAAATAATGGGGACAAATGTTGCTACTACTTATATAATATGTCCAGCTAACAAGAATCAAACATTGGGCATTAGGTTACCATTTTTTATAATGATTGTGAAAAACATGAAAAAGTATTTTACGTTTGAAATTACTGTTCTTGGTAAGCTAGTTACAAAAATAATTTTCCAGTATGTATATATTAATATTCTAATTTATAAGGTGTTAATAATAAGGTACTAGAAATCTGTCATATAACATTTATTCTTACAATTACAAAACTAATGTTTCGGTATACTTCATGGTGTACAACAAAGATGCACAAACTTTTTTGACGATGGACCAAATAAAATACCGCGGAGCAGTAAGAATTCAAATCATACTTTAGGTTTAGATGAAAAAAAATACCATTTTTATCTATTAACATTCACAATGGTCCACTAAATTTATTTCTCCTTGGTGTTTTTTGATACATTTCGGTGAAATTTGGGGAGTGATCGAATTTTTTTGGAATCTGTTTAATGAATAGTTTTAACTTTGCAATAAAAGCATTCACATAATTTGATAGTTGATTAATAACTTCAGTTGAAAATAATTAAGGTTGTGTTGGGAACCATGTAAAATATATTTTTGAGGATAAAAATTATCAGCTAATAAAATGATTATAATAATACCGAGAATAATACATTAACGGGGCAATGAATGGTATGATAAATAATATTTGTACATACATACATAAAATCACGCATGTCCCACTTAATGGGTTAGCACAAACCCTAAAACAATATCATACAACAAAACCTCACTCTTAACATTAATCTAACCTATTTTCGGTAGCCAAATAAAATATTGACCATTTTTAGTCCTGTTGTACAGTCGAAACGTCGGCCAGAAAATTAATAATTTATACAAGACTGCGTGTCCGATTATTTTCCATTCTTCCATTTTGAAACCAGTCGATCATCAGTTCAACCATTAAAACACATTGCCATTTAGGATCTTCAATACCTGTACAAATCTTGAAAAACTTTTCCTTTTCCAACTTGATACCGTAGATCTTTATATTCGGCCTCAAAAAATTATGTTTAATTTAAATTTTATTTTCATTATATTTTTTTATAAATTGTTGTCTATGTGGGCCGTGCATCACTGGTCTACAAGCATTCAAACAAATTAATACATTAACATACTCGTTATCATATTTACAGGTGAATTCTCTACGATCAAAACCTTAAATCCACTTTAGTAAAAATTTTCAGAATAGCAACACCTATTTAATGAGTCCTGATTGTGGTGGAACATGACTGAGTACAGTAGATTTAATAAAATAAAAAATATTCAAGAGAGAGATAAAGACGCCATTTTTTAAATTAAATATTTACTGGAAAACCTGAAGCTACTTTTTAAAATCGATTTTAAAACGGATTTAAGATGTTTGACAGTATTTAAATACAAAGAAAGGTAGAGAATTTTTGTAAGAACATGTCCAGGTATTTAACTCATTTTTCACCAAAAGTGGATTTAAGAGGTTTTGATCCTAAAGGATTCAAGTAAGATCTTACATAAACTCATGTACAGGATGTCTGCCGTAAGCAGGCTACCATTGCTAACTTTGAAGAAATATAAAGAAGGTTAAATAGACAAAGTTGGGCGATATTATACGACAAATTTAACGGCGAAAAATGTAAAACAACGCGACTTATTCAACAAAGTAACGTTTTTTTAAATGAAATGCCATATTGAAAGTGGTACCATTTAAAATATTTTTTTATCATAATATAAAAAGTTCATTATCACTATGCCTCTAAAATGAAAAACAAAAGAGTTATTTCAAGTTGAAATTTAAATATATTTGTTATTTTACAGAAAAAATATACAGGATATTAAGGAACACGTGTTACATATTTATAGGGTATGTAGGGGATGCAATATAGACTAACATTTACTAAACGATCCGTTTTCGTGCTACAGGCTCTTAAAAAATAATTATCTACCTTAATTTTGACTATGACCTGCCACTACAGTTATTATTTTGTTTATTTTAACTTTTAGTATTTAATTGTAGACGCATAAGGTATGAATACTATTCGCGATTGCGCTAACGTGGTATTAATATACTGCCGGGCCGAATGTACGGCAGCACAAGAAATTCAAACAAATCCTAGCGTTTTTGAACTAATTATCGCGTTGATTTATTAAACTTAATAACTGACAGTTCTATTGAAAGCTCACAGACTTCATTTTGAAATGGAAATTTTTACTTGAACTGTTAAAAGATGCATCGAAAGTAATTATATTTACCAGGCAGTAAATTTGTTAGAAAGTGACGTTCATTGCAACCAAACATAATGCATGTATAACTTGCCTACTAGATCGCTAGATGTTTTAGCGAAATATTTCTCGCTAGTTGATATGGCGTTAAGTTCTAGCTAATTGTTCAATGAGGTCATGCACGATTTTTCATTTTTACCTTTAATCAGAGTAATGAAAAATAATAGACCCGTATTTTTTATTTTGCTCAAATCGATCTTTAATAATGAGAAAATTGCAATTAAAAATGACATTGTTCAAAAAGCGGCTGATTTTCCCCACTTCGTCCCACGTTCAGTGACGTCACATTTCAATATCAACGGCCATTTTTATTTTCACACTTAGGTTCTAAACGTCAAAGTGGCATTTAAAGATAACCTGAAATTTACGAAAGTAAACATGTTGGTGAATTGTTGTTTTGTGCCATCGTGCAAATACTAGCGAAAATAAATTCAATGCTTCGCGTGCGTTTCTATGGGTAAACAAACTTCTAGCATCTAATCTCAAATCTTTACAAAGAAGCATAGCTGATGTGACGCGTGGATAACTTCAGACCAAATAAAAAATATATGTATAAAATTGAATATTATATCATATTTAGAAGTAATTTTCAATTTATAGTCCATATATTTTTTTTCTTTTAGAAATTCTGTGTTTATATAATAAGTCTTCATGAAATGCGTCTGAACTTGCAGTTCTGAAACGTGACGTCACAACGTGGCTGGTTTTTGCAACTTTATAAAAATATCATACTTTAAAACGATTGTATACAACAATACATGTAAATAAAAAATAATTTAATCATACAGTATGATAAATTAGACTATGCTTGTTCGATTTAAACATTTTTTTAATATTAATAACTGAAGTGATAAGTCTTTTAAGAGCCTGTAGCTCGAAAACGGTGCGTTTCCGGATATGAGCTTATAAGTAAAAAATATTTTATTTTACCCTATAAATTTGTAACACGTATTCATTACCACCTGTATTTAGTGTTTGTAATACATCGTAGATGATAAAAATATGTCCCGACGATTTCGTGTGTCCAACTATCAATCAACTACCAGAGTGCGACCGTTCAGTACATGTCTTCCCATTGGGTTAACAGGCGGATGGAATCAAATACAATTTAATCTTGCCGACTTTACGCGACGTGCATATGGTTAATACCAAAACACTTAACTAGTCCGTCCGGTGTAATAATTTTCTTACCATCTCTCTCATGTCAATCAGGTTCGAGTTACTTAGAAACTTTACGAGTACAAATTCACGCTAATGTGAGAATTCGACGGATATATTTCTCTGATAGACTGTACGCTGAAGATGAAATGCCACAAGAATTTAAATTGTATGTTCCCATTACAAGTCAAAAAGATAAGGGTAAAGGAAAAGAAGCACTGAAGATTGTAATGGAAGATAAGGGAACAGGTGCTGATAAGATTCGAGTTAGCGTGGACGTTAAACCCGACGAGGAGGAATTAGGAGGTGTTCCTCCAACCCCGACCGAAGTAATTAATATTTCGAAACAAATTACTCTTGCTTTGTTCGTATTCGTACAAGGTCTTCTGTTTTTTCTACTCGAAAATTTTTCTATTCACTTGCACACAAACGGACATCCGAAATCAAAATATAAAAGCTTATCTAAACATTCACTCTTCATTCTCTAAAAACTAAATCATTCCTTATGCAATCTTCTAATATATGGTGTAATAAAACTAGACAACAGTCAGTGAGTTTTTTTTTTCATCCTCTTGTGCCTTCTTTAGAAGATGAAAATATTTTAAAACATATTGGCTCGTATTATGAGTGCACTATTATACTAAGCGCTATTATGAAGCGTGCTTTTACATTATCTCATGAGCATAAATCACTTAACTAAAGCTCTCTTTAAAAGTGTGTGTATAGCACAGACCAATGCAGCGATGTTAAAAAATAAATAAATGACATTAATTTAGGTGTTAACAAATACTCGAAATCTCAATCATAGAATCATACAGCATTTATTTTTACAAAAAAGAAGTTTCGATATACACTTATACCTTCTTCAGAGTAAGTAAGACCTTTTACTTATTCGTAAGCATAAAATTATGTGTACATAAATACCTACATACATTTAAACATGCATGCATAATTTTATATTTAAGGATTAAGATCTTATTTACCCTATATACAGTATATCGAAACATCAGAATACTAAAAAATAAATAATATCAATTTAACTATTAAGGTAAGTTGACTCATGAGAGCAATGCCATCCATTGATTCCGTGCAGAACAATGTAGACAACCCAAAAGTTGCCTGCCTGCTTCATGTTACATGGCTATGGTGGAAATGATTAGGCAGAGAACTCACGTCAGCAACCTGAAAAAAACCTTATAAAAAGAAATATCTTGTAGTAATTATTAGTTGTTATTTATTTTTTAAGAAAGAAGAAAAAACATACTAGTGTAAGAAACATATATATTAATTAATTTACAATTATTTCTAAATCAATCCTTATTTCTTTTAAGGAATATAAAATTATTTGACACAACATGATCATTCTCAGAAGTGCCAACGTATAGTACGAAAATAAACTACAATTATTTCAAATAATTTTATATTCAGTAAAAGGAATAACGATTGATTTAGAAATAATTGTAAATATCATTAATATATACATTACTTAATACTAGTACTTTTTTTCTTTTAAAAATAAATAACATCCAAAAATTTCTAAGGTTTTTTTCAGGTTGACGTCGTGAGTCTTCTGCATAATCATTTTCACTATATAAACTTGCTTACTATTGGTAACTTTTTAATTTGAAGAGATACGATGTTGGTTAAATAAGCAAAAATTGTGCCATTTTATATTAGAAAATTAGTCATGTCGTCAAAAAAAAATGTATCAGCGATTCCTAAAATTTGTGGACAAAATATATATTTTTAAATGGAACTATATATTTTTTTGTTCTTTTATCGAAAATAATATTTTTTTCTCTTTTCAATAAGGTAATGTTTTTTCAAATAAACAAGTTTATTAACGTTTAAAAATAAAAAAAAATGTTTCTACTGTTTCTAGTTAATTTAGCCAAGTAAGCCATGACAGCATTTTTTTATACATTTATTATATTATTAACTAATTTGCAGTAAGAGTCTTAAAGAATTGCGAGAAAAAAATTACAGGCTTGCCAATATGGAACTTGATATCAGTTATGTAGAGCGCTCGAAACTATTCTGAGGAGCTGAAATGTGCCTAAGAAATTATAGCTTTTAATTTGAATATTTTACTTTCATTATTTTATTATTACTGTAAAATAAGTTAATAAAATAATAAGTTTATAAAAAAAATGTTTCCATGACTTACTTTGCTGAATTAACTAAAAACGGTATACAATTTTTTTATTTTTAAATATTAATAACTTATTTATTTGAAAAAATTTTACATAAACAACATTACTTTATTGAGAAGAGAAAAAAATACTCTTTCCAATAAAAGAATAAAAAATATGTGGTTCCATTTTAAAAATTTTTTTTTTACGGATATCAATTTTCTTTTCCAAAATGTCACAATTTTGCTCATTTAACCAATTTCGTATCACTTCAAATAAAACAGTTACCAATGATGAGCAAGTTTTTAGAGACAAACGGTGAATTTAATTTAATTTTTGTTTAATTCCGAATTAAATAATGCTGCAACCAGCCATAAATTTCTAACATAGAATCATACAGCATTTATTATTACAAAATTGTCGTTTTCATTATACAGAGTGAGTCTGGGAAGACATTCCCTCCCCTATAATTTTTTTATTATAAGTAATAGCAAAAAATGGCTCATATAAAAGTTTTATATTTTAAATATACTATTTGATGGCAGATGCAAATATTTTTATAAAGTCAGGTTTACAAGAGACGACTATCAACTTTTACTTTTTAAATAGCAACCTATAATTATCTTACTAAACTATAAAAATTAGAGAAATATAAGATTACTGAGATATGAGACATAATTTTTAATTAAATATTCTAGGTATCTAGGTGGCTATGTGAAAATAAATAACAAATAAATAGATGAATAAGTAAATCATGGATTAAGTAATAATAAATAAATAGCAAACAAATGTATACTTTGTTGATATTAACATTGTTACATTTTGTTTACTTTCCCATAGCCACCTATAATATTTGAATAAAAGTTATTTTCCATATATCTCAATTATCTTATTTATCTCATTTTTTCAAATACATTAATACAAACTAACACATCGTTGAAAAGAGAAAAAATGCGGTTTAAAATAATTATAGTTTGCTATTTAAAAAATAAAAGTTAATAGTCATATCTTGTAAGTCTGACTTTATAAAAAATATCTACATCTGCCATAAAATAATATATTTAAAAAAGAAAAACTTTTGTTTGAGCCATTTTTTTCTATTACTTTTAATAAAAAAGTTAAAGGGACTCATTCTGTATACATACCTATACCTTCTTCAGGTATATAGTCTTAAACATAAAATCATGTGCATATACATACATTCGTTTAAACATGAGTACATGATTTTATGTTTAAGAATCTGTAAGATCCTTAGCCTTAGTATTGATTATATGTATATACTAACGTAAACGTTTACGTTAGTATATATATTCAATGGCCTTAGAAAGAGTAAATGTACTCCGAAATATCGGTTTTGTAAAAATAAATGCTGTATGATTAAAATTTCGGATATTTCTTACAACTTAATCTACACCATAGTCGAGTAATTTACTCGAATTTAACATCAATTTGTTTTAAAATATTTTTACCTCACACATGAAAAAGGCACAAAAGTTACGGATACTGATTAAAGCCAAAAATATATATAAGTTTTATTGCATCTCATTACTAATACAGTCAAAAAGTATAAAAAGTAATCTCCAAACACAATAAAAATAATATGAACTAATATTAAAAAAAAAATAATAATAACTAGGTAGGGGAAGGTGGAGAGAAAGAGGACATGGAAGGAGGAAGGGAAGCTGGAGCTGGTGCATCAATCCGAATATCAGCAGAAGAAGGTGAAGATTTCGAAGAAGGAGAAATAGAGATATTTGGAGATGAGGATGAAGTAGAAACAGAAGCGGAAGATACAGAAGGCGGAGAAGAAGCTGGAGAACCAGCTGCCGATGCAGGTGCACCTGCTCCTGATGAAGCCGCACCTGCTCCCGACGCAGGCGCACCTGCTCCTGATGCCGGAGATGCTGGCGCGCCAGCACCAGCCGCTGAAGGTGAAGCAGCGCCTGCCGAAGCTGAACCTCCTAGTGAAGCTCCTACTGAGCCTCCAAGTGAAGATGCACCCCCAGCTGATGCTCCAGCAGAATAATTATATACTATTAATATTATGTAGTAGAAATTTTATTTAATAATATTGAATTTAAATTTTAAAACGATTTCAGTGTCTAATAAGGAAATAAGACTATTTATTCTTAATCTGCCTGCAATAATATACCTGTTACGGAAATTTACTGTTGAAAAACAATCTTTCACGTTTGGAAAAATAGTTTGTTTGGGTTTTCAGAAGGAACATTTCAGTTAAATTATAGTTAATATTTTAATTTTTATAAACATGAAGCTTCAATCTCATTCCCATCATATCTAGTACAGTTAATTTTGAGAGCCCTAATTGTAGTTTGCGACGAATAATGATTTTCTTTTGTCTATGGATGCATAATTGATAAATTAATTTATATCTCAAAGTGTTCGTATTTTGGCGCTGTAATAAGTGAGGTTGTGCCTGTTCCACAACCAATGGACCTTTTACATGAAAAGAGAGAGAAAGAGAAAAAAGACATATATGTAGTGCGCAGTAGTTTGTTTGCGCATAGAGGAGGCCAGCAAACAAAATTTGAAATGGCGGAAATAAGAATGTAACTATATTAAATAAATTCACACAAAGCGTTTGTGATGATAAATATTTCAAGACGAGAGGACGGGTAAATGTGAATCAGAAACGTGGTTATATGTTCTAAAGACGCGAAATAAACAACACATAAAGTGACAGATAATTGCGTAGTTGCCAGTTTGTTATTAAGAAAGTTACAAACAAGAATAAAACTATTGTTATTATTTTTAAATAAACTGTTTTGTCTTTATTAATAATTTCTTTACAATCAAAGTCATAATTTGAGTTTTTGTGTTGTTTAAATATTTTTTTATCAAAAATAAATGCTTGTCCTTTTAATTATTTTACTTGACAATATGGTGCCTACTCATCTGTAGTTCATAAAAATTTCACTACGTGGTGTATTGAAAAAATACGTCACAGTGCAATAAAAATGTAAAAGGTCCATTCAGTGATGGCGCCAGTTTTAAACACGAAATTGAAGAATGGCGGTAGCCATTTGCTGTCATGTGACATTTAAATGTTATCATGATGCCATCGAAACAGTATAGTCCAGTCAGTAAATGTTAAATATAAAGTATTATCTACATGCTTTTACTATACTTCATTTGACGTAAAAATAGCGTTGATTTAGATAGCAATATAAATTCTGCCCTTGAAATGAAGTATAATCTGAAATTACAATGCGTAAACATGGCTCCAATTTCAGCCAATCATAGAGTTCAAAACTATCCTCTATTCTCTAAAATACTGAATTGGTAAGATGGAATAGGGTATGTCCGATCAAGGTCATTTACGAATTGTATGAATTCAGATTTTTGCTCCGCCTATTCTGACAAATTCAGTAGTGTCATTTGCTTAGTTTTTGTGAGGGTACGTAAGATATTACTGTTATTTTATTGAAATTTTGAAAAGCAAGCGTGTTATATTCATCCTTATTGCACACGCACGCTTAAAGCCTTTGTAAATGAGGGCCAATTTGTTAATTCGTTCATGATACAGATGACCTTGATCGGACATCTTTGAAAATTTTTACTGTACATTCATACATTGTATAGGTAATAAAAAATATGTAGTTTAAATTATATATATTTTTTAAAGTTTCGTATTTTCTTAAAAAAATATTTTAATACTTCTTTATACATTTATATATTATTTTTATAAATCTTTAAAAAATATCATTTTATTTTACTTTAATTTTGAGCGTAAAATAAATATGTATACATAGTTTGTCCATTTAATCTTCTTTGTAGCTCTTTTAGTCCTAATGATAGCAATGGTGGCCTATTTAAAATGGACAATTTGTGTTACAGTCCCCTCTAATATAATTTAAACCCAATCTAAGAAACTAGTCTAGTTATGGTCCTCGAAAAATACTCTAATAATATGCACTGTTTTTTATTTGTTAGCGTAATCGGAAGAGATGTCCTAAAGCCAACTATATTTACCTCCCCTAAGCAAGGGATGTATTGGTAAATGGGGAAATATGTAAAAAAATATGGACGTAAATTTATAAAATTCCATAGGTACATTCATACATTATATAGGCAAATATATTATAAAAAAATATTTCAATTACAATTTTTTTACACTATTTGTATTTTCTTACAAAAATATTTTTACACTTTATATATTTATATATTATTTTTATATTTATAATTTTATTATACATTAATTTGTGTTGCCGTGAGCCGTGCGTAACTTGATTAAAGTGGCAGACTGGTACTCCTTGGCACAACTTAGAGTCTTGTAAGACATTGGAGCGAATGGACGTATACATCTGTGCTGTAAATATTAGTATTTAAACTAATATTTAAAGTAACATATGAAAAATTATACAAATACGGATGTATTTAAAATTTAGACGAAGGCACCTGCGTTGAAAATGTTATCAGACGGTGAGTTACGTAATTAAATTATAATATTTGTGTTAAATATTTTAAAGCCGGATTCACATTGAAACGAACATTGTTAGCGTACAAATGTTCAACAACATAGGTCGTGAATAATTGTTGGCAATAATTATTAGTTAACATACAAGATGGAGTACCGGCACAGCCGAACATAAGACTTTAACATATAAAATCAGACTTTCATAATTTCCTTCTTCCCTAATTATTTTGGATAAAAAGCTTCAATTATAAGTTCTAGAGCATAAAATTCTGCATTTGAATCAATAAGCAAAATTAATTTTGTATGCCTTGTGTGTAACGGCAAAAATTAGGTATGAAAATATCGAAAATCACCTCAAAAATATCAATAGCCATGGAATTGAGACAAAATAACATAATGGCCCGTACTACGATCACGGTTTTAACTAAAACGCTGTTTTAAGAAGTGTCAGATATCATTATTTAATAATAATAAATAATATTATTTATTATTATTATTATAATTTATCAAAATATGATTTAAAAGCAGAACATAGTTAGTATTCAAACAAATATTTTTTTTAAAATCGATCTTCAAACATACGTGCAAAATTAAATGTTGAAATTTGAATTTAACATTTTTAAAACAGCGTTTTAGTTAAAACCGTGATCGTAGTACGGGCCAATATGTGTAACGGTTTATTTGTCATGTTAGCGTATATTATTTTTATTAAGTATTATTTCTAATTTCAGTTGCAGTTAACAATTATTTGTTTATTGAAATTGATATTTGTTCACTTGAACAAAAATTACAAATAATGAAAATAAATTAACCTAGCTTGACAGATAAATCGTTAACATATGTAAATGTTTGGGGTGATTTTCGATATTTTCATACCTAATTTCCGTCGTTACAAGGAACACAAAATTAATTTTGTTTATTGATTCAGATGCAGAATTTTATGCCCTACAACTTTTATTTGAAGCTTTTTTACCTAAATAATTAAGGAAGCAGGAAATTATGAAAGTCTGATTTTATATGTGAAAGAGTCCTATGTTCGGCTGTGCCGGTCACTACTCTGTATAATGTCCATACTACAATAACAATTGTTAAAGTACGTTCGCCACAGTTTTCAAAAAGAAGAGGTTTTCTTTTTGTTAAATTTTTAAATCGAAGACAGCAGTGATTTTAAAGTTTTTAAATGAATGTCACCATCAAATATTTAATAAATTTAATTGGGTCCAAACTCCGCTAATTACTTTTATAATACAAAATATATATTTTATGTTCACAAGCCTTGCATCAACATTTAATTCTTTAAAGTTTATCGACTATTCCTGGAACATAAATTTTTGTTAGCGAGCATTGTTATTACGCCGCAAAATGGTAGTACGAACATTCTACAACTGCTTAACATATTTGTTAGCGAGCATGTTAGCAAACACTTTGAACTAACAATGTTCGTTTCAGTTTGGACCCTTGAGCTCTTATAGTTCTCGAAATAGCCAATGGTGGGCCTTTTAAAATGTACATTTTTTTAAGTAGAACCCCTCTATTATTATTTTAATCCCATATACAATTAGTTATAAAGTTTTAATTTAGTTTTAAATAGTTACAATTAGTACACTTGCAATTAACAGTTTCAATTTGTGCTTTTAACTTATTAAATTGTAGTTTACTTGCATTTTAATGTATAGTTTGCAGTTTTAACTTAATCATATATCTGTTTGACATCTATATACATAATTACTAGCTGTCATTCTAACTCTGGCCCTCATATTTGCTTGTCAAGTCCAATAAAGTCACATGGCTGCTCGCGCCCTATACATTTTTGTTTGGATTATTTTTATAATTTTAAATTTATTTTTTGAGGAAGTTTTCTCCTACAGTTCTAAATGTTCGAATTTCTTCCAATTTCTTGACGGGATTTCTGATGGGTATACTTAAATTTTAAAAATTTCATAGGTACTCATACACTGTATAGGTGAATATATAACAAAAAAATCTGATGTGGACACCACACGACTTCTTTGTACGATTATTAAACTATACATATTTTTTTAATAAATAAATTACAAAATATTAATTTTAACTTCAAAACAGTAAGATATATAGCGACCATAATCTAACCCGGTTCTTTTTAAAGAGAGTGTTGATTACAACAAAGAAATATTTGATTACAACAATGAATATGACTAATTTCACAATAAAAATATAATATTTGTTATTGTACGAATCATAAAATTGCACGTATTTAACGTAATTTGACATGAAAATTTTTTTTATGTTTTTGTCCTAATCCATTACAAAAACAAAAAAGTATATAATTTTTAAATTTACATATCTCGCTTATACAAAGGGCTAATTAAGTAAAAATAATTTAAATTATAAATTTTTTTACACTTGTATTTTCTTAAGAAAATATTTTAACATTTTATACATGTATATATTATTTTTATAAATCTTTAAAAAATATATATATCTGTGCAGTAAATATTAATATTTAAACTAATATTTAAAGTGAAATATAAACAATTATACAAATACGGGTTTATTTAGAATTTAGACTAACGCACCTGTGTTGAAAATATGTTATCAGACGGTGAGTTACATATTTTTTTCCAAAGGAAAATGCGTTTTATAAATGAGACGCATACCTTGTTGAATATATTGTTCCTTTGTATGCATAATGTATACATACAATTTATATATATATATATATATATATATATATATATATATATATATATATATATATATATATATATATATATATATATATATATATTCTCTAATACCCTTACGTAAGCAAATTATATTTGGTGTTAAATATTTAAAAGCCGGGTTCACGTTGAAACGAACAGTGTTAGCTAACATATTGTGTTAGCGAACAAATGTTCAACAACATAGTACGTAAGTAATTGTTGGCAATAATATTAGTGCGTGAGTCTCTTCGACAACGGCTGCAACTTTGTTTACAATTGATCGTAAACACCTAGAGTCCTTAGTTGTTAAATCTGATGTGCCCAGCACAATACCTTCCGTCAATCCTGTGTATTATGTACAAATTCCATACATAAATTTTCTAAAAACCAATGAGTATTGGACCTAAGTGTATTAGAATTTTTTTCTTGTTTTCATCTCTACTATCACCTGCTAAAGTGTGTAAAGTTTTTTTATTAACACCCTGTATAATAAAAAATAATTTGATTTTTTTTTATTTACACTTATATTTTCTTAAAAGAATATTTTAACATTTTATACATTTATATATTATTTTTATAAATCTGTAAAAAATATTATTTTATTTTATTATACATTAATTTGTGTTGCCGTGCGCTGCGCGTAACTTGTTTCAAGTGGCAGACTGGTACTCCTTGGCACTCCTTGCGAGACATTGGAGCGCATGGACGTATATATCTGTGCAGTAAATATTAATATTTAAACTAATATTTAAAGTGAAATATGAACATTTATACAAAAACGGATGTATTTAGAATTTAGAGGAAGACACCTGTGTTGAAAATATGTCATCAGACGGTGAGTTACAAAAATTTTTTCAAGGGAAAATGAGTTTTATAAGTGAGACGTTTATGAGGTTTTGCCTTTTTTATACCTTGTTGAATATATTGTTCCTCTGTATGTATAATGTATACATACAATTTATTATGTATATTCTCTAACAGTGGCGTAGCTAGAACCCTTTTTGGAGGCGCTCGAGCGCCCCCAAAATTCCATTGAGCGCCTGCAAAAATTTGGAAACTAAAAAAATAATATTAGAACAAAACATTGTGTAACTGTAACCAAAACTAAAGCGCTTATAAGAAAAATAAATATATTTTACTCATTTCCGTCATGTCACAGTTAGGTACACATTTTATCAATAGATGCCATTTGATTATGTCGAAGCGTAGTTCCAGCTTCCAGCCACTTGCTGAGCTGTGTAGTAGTGTAGTGTAGAGACCCTACAATCATTTGAATCTGGACATGACCTATGTCCGCCATGTTTATTCATTTCATCGCAACAAGGATAGAAAACACAGCTAATTTCATGTATTTCATGAACGAGAACGACTAGCTTTAATTCAATATTAATTTGAGTGAAAATATTATTATCTATTTCCTTTCTATAAATAAAGTAAAACCACAATAAGTACATATTCATTATCTTTTCAACAATTTTTTATTACGATCCAAATAAAATATAACGCAATTTTATTATCATTAATGTTTTGATTTTTGTAATTAATAATTGTCATTGTTGTAATCAAGTATTAGGAATGAGATAGTTTTCATTAGATTGATTATGCAGATTTCATTTAAATGTTCTAATAATCTCTTTCATTTACTTTACGAGCAGAACCAAAGGTATTTAAGTATTTAATTTTAATTATTTAAGAATTATTTATTTGTTGCATGGTACAAACACGTAAATATATTTTTTATACCATGCAAATTGTTTTTTATCCACTATACCTATATTTAGCATAGATATCTTTTATAGGTAAGTCGTGGGCGTAGCCAGGGGAGAGATTTTAGGGGTTCAAACCCCTCCCGAAATGAATTACCTAATTAAAATTTAATTTTCACAGTTTAGACAGTTCATCCAAGTAAGTCACCAATCCGTTAAATATATTCTCTTTTCGTAAATGTTCTGTGATCTGGAAAAAAATGTAACTTTCAATTATAAGGCATTTGACCTTGAATGAAAAAAAAAAATTGCCTGCGGCGCCTTTTTCCGGTATACATTTGCATAACCTAATAACAACCACTAAAATGCTGAGCGCCTGCAAATTTACAATCCTGGCTACGCCACGGTTCTCTAACACCCTTACGTAATCAAATTATAATATTTGATGTTAAATATTTAAAAGCCGGGTTCACCTTCAAACGAACATTGTTAGCTAACATTTTTTGTTAGCGAACAAATGTTCAACAACATAGTTCGTAAATAATTGTTGGAAATAATATTAATTAACATACAGGGTGATGACCGCCACAGCCGAACATAGGACTTTAGCATATAAAATCAGACTCATATTTTTTTACTTCCCTAATTATTTTACTTTAAAAAGCTTCAAATAAAAGTTGTAGAACATAAAATTCTGCATTTGAATCAATAAGCAAAATTAATTTTGTGTGTCTTGTAACGGCAGAAATTAGGTATGAAAATATCGAAAATCACCTCAAAAATATCAATAACCATGGAATTGAGATAATAAATAACATATGTCTTACGGTTTTTCTGTCATGTTAGGGTAATTTATTTTTATTAAGTATTATTTCTATTTTCTGTTCCACTTAACAATTATTTGTTAATTTAAATTGATATTTGATCATGTGAACATAAAGTACAAATAAAAATAAATTAACTTAGCTTGACAGAGAAATCTTTAACATTTGTTAATTTTTGGGGTGATTTTCGACATTGTCATACCTAATTTCTGCTGTCACAACGCACACAAAATCAATTTTGTTTATTGATTCAGATGTAGAATTTTATATCCTATAACTTTTATTTGAAGCTTTTTTACCTAAATAATTAAGGAAGCAGGAAATTTTATATGTTAAAGTCCTATGTTCGGCTGTGCCGGTCACTATTTTTCCATACTGCAATACAAAATACGTTCGCCACAGTTTTCAGAAAAGAAATAGTTTTCCTTTTATTTGTAAATAGAAGACGGTAGTGACTTTAAAGTTTTTATATGAATGTCACCATCAAATTTTTAATATTTAATAAATTTAATTGGGTCCAAATTTCATCGCTTATTAAATTGTAATTACACACACTTCCTTTTGCATTAATTTTGCAAACACACCCACGAAATCATATATCTATTAAAATTAATAGATACGAGCCCAACCCCAAATGTATTCGTACCATCTGAAAAAATATATTAACAGCAAGAAGAAATACATTTTTAGATTACAATAGTTAAGACTATATTTAGGTACTTTTTTATTTTATGTATTACTAAAGTGTACTGAATTTAAAATTTAAATATAATGTTATTATCTAAATTTATCATTTTAACAATAATATACGGGCAAATATATGACAACAGACACTTGCTATTTTTTTTTAGTAAAATTATTTGCAAAGTGATATTTATTTATTAAGAAATTTGTTAGCGAACATGTTAGCAAACACTTTTAGCTAACAACGTTCGTTTCAGTGTAGACCCGACTTAAAATAGAAATTGTTTACCCTATTAACTTTCTTCCTAATATTATTTTAACCCCATATACAATTAGTTTATTTGCGTTTTAAAGTTTTAATTTACAGTTTTAAATTGTAACAATAATTACTTCATTTGCATTTAACAGTTTCAATTTGTACTTTTAGCTTATTAAATTGTAGTTTACTTGCTTTTGCATTAATTTTGCAAACACACACACCCACGAAATTATCTTTTGCGTTATTTGTAATGATTTTTAAAGATGTACGTACGATAATATGTAATATAAGAACAAAATGAAAGCCGCAAAAGCATAACTAAAGTAACTCATTTCTCTTTCTATTTCAGATTGCAAGCATGACCATGAGGGCTTCGTAAACATGGAAATGGGAGCAGAAGAGGGCAGAGCACCTTTAGAAGAAACAAGAGACAAGGAGTTACTGCATTGGGGCCCCACAACTCAAAAATTGAAGCGTGCTAGCAGCATATATAAGGTAAGAATGTTACTAGATTTCATACTATTTGCTTTACAATTCTGTGTATGTTTCATTTAATATTTTTTCTTTCTATCATTATTAAATATATTTATATGGTTGAACCGGCTAATATTGTTGGTAATGCAACAATACTTTATAATCCAAGAGTCAAAACTTGGTATAAAAATGAACTAGTTAAAATCTAGTTACTAGTCAATAAGGACTACCTGAAACAGTTTTATCTGTATTGTGCATGAAGTATTTACACTTGAATAACTAAGTATTTGAAAAGTGGTGCAATTTCCATTTGTATAACAACCCGAAGGACAGAGTGGTGCAAAATCAAATTCTCTGCACAATTTTTTATCAAATGTGCTTTCGAAATATCAAATTGAAGCGATTTTTAGCACGATCCCTATACCTCCCTTACCAAGGGTAGCGGGAGGTAAAAATAAAATAAGAAAGACACCAATTAGAAACGAAACTATATTTATCCATGATCTATGGCTGTAGATGCGATTTCAGCTGAAGGCATCATCGTGTTAACCCAGGAGGCACTCTTGTATCATTGAAACAGACACACTAAATTATAGTTATGTTTAATTAAATTTGTAGTTAAAATTTTAGGTTACATTTTTCAATTAGTTTAATTAGTTTACTTGCATTTTAAAGTATTAGTTTGTAGTATTAACTTCTTAAATTATAGTTACACATACACTTGCTTTTGCATTAATTTTGCCAACACACACACACACATACACATACACACACACACACACACACACACACACATACACACATACACACATACACACATACACACACACATACACACACACATACACACACGCCCACGATATCATATATCTATTCAAATTAATAGATATATGTTAGTAAAAATATTATTGTTGTAAAAATAAAAGAAAAATGTGATTTTTTATTCACCTTACCTTTGAATAATTTTATCCGTTCGTCGCCGCGATTTCGTCCGTATATATTGTTGATTTATTATGTACTTATTTATATATATATATATATATATATATATATTATATGTAGGTAGGATGTCTAAAAACAATAATAATAAATTATCTAATTGCGATAAAATATAAATTAAATTTCATCGAAAAGGTCGAAAATTACAATTATTTTTTTCAGTTAAAATGTACATATATATTTCTTGTTGCTTACGCATACGAAATGAAGTTATATACAATTAAAATTATATCAGACGGCTTATAAATGACCTTGAATACTCATCTTTCGTGAACCAAACTATACCATCCTCTTGGCATTTTTAATATTAAAATGTTAGTACGAACATTCATAACAAATTTGTTAGCAAACACTTTTAGCTAACAGCGTTCATTTCAGTGTGGACCCGGCTTCAAATTGAAATTGTTTGCCCATTTAACCGTCTTTGATCTCTTATAGTTTTCGAGATAGCAATGGTGGCCCATTAAAAATGAACATTTTTTTTTAAGTAGAGCCCCTCTAATATTATTTTAGCCCCATACACAATTAGTTTATTTGCGTTTTAAAGTTTTAATTTAACAATTTTAAATAGTTATAATTAGTTCATTTGCATTTAGCAGTTTCAATTTGAGCTTTAAACTTATTAAATTGTAGTTTACTTTCACTTTAAAGTACTTATTTGCAGTTTTAACTTATTAAATTGTAATTACACATACTTGCTTTTGCATTAATTTTAATTTTTCAAGCAAATCTGTTTAGAGCTTCCAGTAAAGTACCACTTCCAGTTTATCAATCTTAGAAAAAAATCGAATATGTCGTTATCATTAATATAAAAGTATTAAATACAAAATTTGAAAAGTTTAGGATTATATCATAATACATTTTTCACGAAAATTTGTTCAGAGCTTCAAGTAAAGTATCACTTCCGGTTTATTAATTTCAGTCAAAATCTAATATATTGTCCCCCTTGGTATAAAATTGAAAAGTTGTGGATTATATTTTAATATAGTTCTTTATGAATAACTGGTACGGGCTTCAAGTAAAGTATCACTTCCTGTTTATTAATTTTAGTCAAAATCTAATATGTTGTGCCTCTTGGTACAAAGGTCTTCAATACCAAAATTGAAACGTTTTGGATTATATTTTAATATAGTTCTTTATGAATAACTGGTACGGGCTTCAAGTAAAGTATCACTTCCGGTTTATTAATTTCAGTCAAAATTTAATATATTGTCCCCCTTGGCATAAAATTGAAAAGTTGTGGATTATATTTTAATATAGTTCTTTATGAATAACTGGTACGGGCTTCAAGTAAAGTATCACTTCCTGTTTATTAATTTTAGTCAAAATCTAATATGTTGTGCCCCTTGCTACAAAGGTCTTCAATACCAAAATTGAAACGTTTTGGATTATATTTTAATATAGTTCTTTATGAATAACTGGTACGGGCTTCAAGTAAAGTATCATTTCCAGTTTATTAATTTTAGTCAAAATCTAATATGTTGTGCCCCTTGGTATAAAGGTCTTCAATACCAAAATTTAAACGTTTTGGATTATATTTTAATATAGTTCTGTATGAATAACTGGTACGGGCTTCAAGTAAAGTATCATTTCCGGTTTATTAATTTTAGTCAAAATCTAATATGTTGTGGCCCTTGGTACAAAGGTCTTCAATACCAAAATTGAAACGTTTTGGATTATATTTTAATATAGTTCTTTATGAATAACTGGTACGGGCTTCAAGTAAAGTATCATTTCCGGTTTATTAATTTTAGTCAAAATCTAATATATTGTGCCTCTTGGTATAAAAATCTTCAATACTAAAATTGATAAGTTTTGGATTATATTTTAATATATTTCTTCATTAAAAACTTTTATAGGCTTCAAGTAAAGTATCACTTCCGGTTGTCCAATAGTACCCAAAATCTAATCAACTTTTTATATGAATGCAGAAAACTTAAATACGAAAAATAGAAATTTTTGGAAGTTCGATATAAGAGTTATCATGGGAGAAAAATCGTCACACACACTCAGACAATTGTAAAAGTAAAAGCGTGATGTGGGGCACTAATTCGTGCTTATTCACTGAAAACTCACTATCGAATTTTTGGACCGAAAACATTACTTCCCTTACCTACGGTATGGCGGGAGAATACTTGTACCGTTCCCGAGATATTAAATAGTTTTTACATCTATGTTTACCTAAAAAATTACCAGATTTGAACCCAAGTTCGTTTATTTTTTTAATGTCCAACTAGTTTATTATTATGTTAATAATAACTCCGTTCCTATGGAAATTACATAACAAATAACGACCTAGGGCATTATTTTTCAAAAATAACGCCCTAGGGCAATATAAATTTGATGTAATTAAAGTTCCTAGATTTTCAAATTTCGCGGTTTTTATTGGTGGACGTTCGCGCTATAGTAATCTAGGGACTTTAGATGTTATGAAAAAGACACAAAATAGTTCACTGTTTAAGAAGAATAATCTTTATTTTCAATATAATCATACAGAAAGAATACTTATTTAAAATGAAAAACACAATTGTCAAATTTACCCGACAACACAATGCCTTCGTGTTCTTTTGTACTCAAAGTTTCTGAGGTATTTATGTTAGACATAACCTGAATCGTAGATTCTTTTACTATTGTGTTAGTGGTACTTGCTTTTATTCCAGCTACTAAGCAAGAATTTGTCTGTTTGGAACATTCGCTATTATCTACGTAGCTTCGGGCTACCGATGTACTTTTCCATCCACCTAGTCTCATTAGGCTTTCTGTATTGCCACCAGCATCAGAATGAAGAGTTGCTGATGTGCGTCTCAGGCAGTGCCCTGTGTATAATTTTGCATCTGCCAAACCTAAATATGTTGCTATTGAACATGGGATGTTTCCAAAAGTATTTTTACCGACAGGTATTGTACTCACTTCGTTTTCTGTCATCCATTTTTCAAATCGGCTGTATTCCTTTTCATAAACTTCTCGAGTTTTTTGAGGAACAAGAGTTTCAACATTGATTAAATAGTATATATAGATTGGCAACCTTATGATCATTTGTGTACCGCGTTGTAAAGATACGTATTATGCTGCCACCTTTAATAATTTTATTATTTGGCCGTACTAACATTCAATCAGGCTGGCGGTAATAATATTCGGATGTATTCGTGTCAAGTCGCTTGGAGTCGGAGACACGAAATTTTTAATAAAAAATAATGAATTATTTAATCACGTAACTGCGAACAACAAATAAATTAATTCATTATTATTTTGAGGAACGCTAAAAATGAACTTCAAGAAATTTATGAATATTGAAAAAAATATTTTTGACTAAATATTAAGCTCATCGAAATGTATATATTCCCATTTTTTTTACTCTTCATTTAACACCTTGTATACTGAACTATATAAAAAAATAAATTAAGCCATTTTGTCAAATGAGTAGTGCATAGGATATTAGTATATTATACACAGGTGACATTGAAAAAGTGCCACTCAAAATAACTTTTTTATTTATAATTTTTTTTTATTCCCTTTACATATTTGTAAAGTAGGCTTAGGGGCTCACAAATTATGTTATGTGACATGATGGTAGCAGTTTCGGTTTAACCGGAAGTGACATTAACTTTCTTCAAATGGGACATCCTATTTATTTTTACATATTTGGAATCTACGTAAAATTACGAATTCAACGATATGTTTGAAGTGTTTTTTTATTGAAGATATTAATTACAAAAACGTAAGAGAAAATGATCCATAATTAATTGGTACTTTTTCTTTTGTTATTAATTGGTGGTCTAAGAAGATATTAAAAAATTGCTTTTAATTTATAATTATTAAGTAAAACAACAAGAAAACTTATTCGGAGAAGATTTATGGTATTAAAATAGCTGCATTGTTTTATTTGCGGAAAATCTTAAAAAGTTGCTCTTTTAGCAGTATTTAAAAATTAATAATTCTATGTGCTTCATTATCGGGCTCCGATTCAATTCTAATCCAACCTAATTCAATGCCGCTCGGTAAGCACCTTATGATGTGTAAAGTGACATTTCATTTTGTGAGAAGGAAGTATGACACGAAGCGGATGGTCCAAACCTTCAAATACATACCCACTGTAAATTCATATTAAATCATTTCTCTATTAAATGATAAATGAATGCATATCCCATGTAAATTCATATTAAATCGTTTCTCAATGAAATGTTAAATGAATTTTTATTAGAAATGTTAAACACATTACGAAAGAATGTAAGCTTATTTTTAAAAATAAATTTATAATTAAATTAAATATCTCTGAAGAAATGACGAAATAGGTTTGTCAAATTCTAATTATAAAATTGTTTGGCTCCGCCCGATGCTCCGCCCGGCGATGTGTACTACCGTGCTGCTATCTTGTAGCTATTAAACACATGTACAGTATGCAATTACAGCACAGATGGCTCTTACTCGTACAGAATTAAAATGTGTTACGCGGATTGACTATAGCATTGCCAATCTATATATACTATTTAATCAATGGTTTCAATCGCTTTTGCAGCTTTCAACAATACCTTTTCGGGTAATTCTTCGGTCATTTTGACAAAGGTGTTATGCAGTGTAGCGTCGTTTTGATAAATAAACAAACTGTATTTATTGAGAAAAAGTACATCGCGTTACTTAGTTACAGTGTTCAAAACAATTATATTGTTGTCGAACAATCTGATAAGCAACAAAAAAATGCAAAATACATTAAAAAATTGTGAAAAAACAATAAATAAGTTGGACATTAAACGTTGAAGGCACCTCTGGAGTTAAAGGAACAATAACGCCCACGGTCGACGAACAACCCTCGGGCCAGAGGCCCTCGGGAAGTTCACTGTCGACCTTAAGCGTTATTGTTCTTATAACACCCTTGGTACCTTAATAACTATAAACAACTACTTAACCATTTTTCCACATATACAAATGTCATGTTGTCTCTGTCTTACAATATATTTATCTCTGTCACACAAAAATGCACCCGCCGTTTAGTAATTGAAGTAGGGATAACACTTTTAGGTAAAAATTGAAAATTTTAATTTTATTGATTTTTTTTACGAATCAATTCCTCCCGTAACACGTACATGTAGAAAAGGAATACTTTTAAATAAAATAAAACAACCAATCACAAGCGTATTAAGGTACACTTGATTTTATCAACAATACTTCTCACTAATTACAAATGGCGATAAAACACACACATACACTAACTAAAGCAACAGTACCTCCCGCCAACTTATACAGTTTAAAGGTGACATTTTTTTCATCAACTATACCTCCCGCTGATTACAAATAGTAATAATACACACTCATACATAAATATACATACAAACACTAAAGCAGCAATACCTCCCCCTAATTAATTGTGTGATGTACACATATTAAGAAATCTGATGTGGCCAGCACAATACCTCCCGTCAAATCTGTGTGTTTTGTGAACATTCCATACCTAAATTTTCTTGCAAAAGATTCTCAAAGTAACTCATTTCTCTTTATATTTCAGATTGCATGCATGACCATGAGGGCTTCGGAAACATGGAAGTAGGGGCAGAAGAGGGCAGAGCACCTTAAGGAGAAACAGGAGACATGTATAAGGTAAGAATCTTACTAGGTTTCATACTATTTACAATTCTGTGGCTTTATGGCAAAAGCCATTTAACTTTTATTCTTTTTATCATTATTAAATGTATTTATTTTGTTGGTAATACAACAATACTTTATAATCCTTGTACGTAAGTAAAGGAAGTATTGTAATCGCGAAAAATTTCGGTTCTCAGATTTCAGCGGAAATATCCATTTTGATCATCCCTGAATCCATTTTGACTAATTTCGTCGTGACGTCTGTACGTACGTCCGTACGTACCTATCTCGCATAATTCAAAAACGGTAAGCCGTAGAAAGTTGAAATTTTGTATTTAGGACTCCTATAACATCTAGTTGTGCACCTCCCTTTCTGGTTATTACACAATTTCCAGAAGTGGCACTTTACATGAAGCCTATAATAGATTTTAATGAAAAACTGTTTTAAAATATAATCCAAAACTTTTCAAATTTGGTATACAAGACTTTTATGTCAATCGAAATAACATAATAGATTTTGGTTAAAATAGGCTAACCGGAAGTGGTACATTACTTGAAGTTGTTAACAGTTTTTCTTGAATTATATGATTTTATTTTGATTTTAGAAATAAATGCTTCAAATAAAAGTTTTAGAGAATTAATTTATGCATCTAGCACATCAAGTATTATTAAATTAGCCCTTTGTATAAGCAATATATGTAAATTTAAAAATTATATACTTTTTGTTTTTGTAATGGATTAGGACAAAAACATTAAAAAAATTTTCATGTCAAATTACGTTAAATACGTGCAATTTTATGATTCGTACAATAACAAATATTATATTTTTATTGTGAAATTAGTCATATTCATTGTTGTAATCAAATATTTCATTGTTGTAATCAAAACTCTTAAAAAAGAACTGGGTTAGATTAATGTAAATTTAAGAATGATAGTAGTAAATGAATTATTTTTTGTTCTATATCAAAATATTTCTCGGGTTTGGGTTCACCTGTCAATATTTTTGTAATTTAATTATTAAAAAAATATCTATAGGTTAATAGGTAAAAAAATATGTATAGTTTAATAATCGTACAAAGAAGTCTTGTGGTGTCCACATCAGATAATTAAGATTTTAGCTCCGGTTTGCAGACAAAAACATTTCCTGCCTGCCATAAAATTATATATATATATTGTAAAATAGCTTATTATAAGATATTAATATACAACAAATTCATAATTTATATCGCACATTAGAAAAACAAAAATAAATACATTTCTCCTTCGTCTGAATTAAATACATATTTCAAATGAATTTGTCGTTGAACCACGTGACCCCACCTGATCTATTTCGACCAATCCTAGCCTTCTTCCTCAAAGCATTGCAGTCTGGGACCAGCGCTACGTAATGGCGAAAAACAACAACGCAGACACGTGCTCCGAGATACAAAAACTGACAAGAAAGGAAAAACTGATGAAACCGTCCCAAAAATATGATATTAATTGTTGTTATGTCCTTATTATTATCGTGATATAGTTTTTGAAGTCCTGCCGAACCTGAATTCAACATATTTCAAGCAGAAAATTATTATGAAACACGTGGTTTTGGTTGGTTTAGTGCAGGGGTGGGGAACCTCCGGCCCGCGGGCCTTATAAGGCCCGCTAAACCATTTCATGTGGCCCGCAGGGTAAACTCAAAGTTCAATAAATATAAGAGAAACAGTTGCGAGTAGTAATGTTATCAATACCAGCTAACTTAACACGCCTTACTAAAGAGAAGTAGTTGCAATCATTACATTAGTGGCTAAATAATTAAATGTTTGACCAAACATAAGAGGCTAAATTTTTAAGACGATTTTGTATGGCCCGCGAATGATATTATAAGTATCTAAATGGCCCTCGTCAGGTAAAAGGTTCCCCATCCTTGGTTTAGTGCATGCTTGCAGAATTTTGTTTTGAACGGTGAGTCTAAAATCAAAATTTTCTTTTGGAATTTTATTGAACTGTTTATGAATAGCAAAATTTTCTTTTATATTTGTATGTCTACCAATAGTCAAACGATGTAATTTATGTTAATAGAAATCATTTCAATTTCAATGAATATTATGTGCTCTGGTTTTATATTTATAATTTCAAGTTTTATGTTAATGAAATTGTGTTTTTTGCCGGTTCGCTAGTCTTTATGTTTCTTGCAAAACACAACTAGCCATCTTCGTTATTGAAGTATCGTGTATATTTTAATTGTGAAATATTGTTGCAAATTAGCAACAATGGTAAGTTTAAACGATAGTTTAACTGTTTTAATAGTTATTTATGCTGATAACATGTTTTATTATTGAAATACTTGTATTTTAAAATAAATTATTTTTGTGTTCCAGAGTTCCAGTGAATGAAAAAATGTTTTTTGGGGTTTGCCGTCCTGGGGTCGCTGAGACGTATTGGGGCCTAGCTGATTCTTCTTGCTGATAGCTGAGCTGTGTTCATCAATGTAAGTCGTTATATTATGTGCCTCTCTCGCTTTTTTGCTATTTTTATTCAACGTAACACAAAAATAAATTCATTTTTCTCCTGAAAATATGATTTATGTTGTTGAATTTAATTCAAATAATTATATTTTCTTTTGTATTTCTTTTCCGAGGCACATTGTGAATGTCTATGTTAACATACCGGGCGTCGTAACTCGTTACAATATTGTAAATAAATCGGCAAAACTTGGTTTTTTTAGAGTTAGTTTAAATAAATATCCGTTCGTTCAGAAATAGGTTTCTTTTCCCAAAAAAAATGTATTTGTTTAAAAAGTACGGTTTAAATACAGGGTTCCAGCGAAGTTTCCAAGGAGTGTAAAGGCTGGTTTAAACCTTTGATCAACAGTAGAGCTTATCTAAAGCTTTGTTTAAGGCTTTAAAGACTTTAAGGCTAATCTACAACCACAAGAAGGGAGCAATAGTTAGAATTATTTTAGATAAAGTCGCGATTATTTTTTTTTTGCGAATATTACCTTAAAATTAAATTCATTTGTATTTTAAAGTTAGGGTCAAATATAATTAAAGTTTTGCCGATACTTTTTCGGGTTCGGGTCGGTTTCCGCGTTATTTAAGGACAGGGTAGCGTAGTTTTTATTTGGAGTGTCTACCCCATTATTTAATTTAATACTACATATGATTAGTTGTTAAATAAATGACTAGAAATGTAAAATACTCGGGTTCAAAACTAAATTTAAAATTTGTTGTATATTATTTTTAAATATATATTTTTTTAAGTTTAGATTCCAAAGTGTTCAATACAGACTTACATTGTATAATTATTTAAAAACGTACACATATTATAATATTTAAATTTATTTAATTTTAGTCATCATTTCATTAATTTGTAGTAAATAATTAAAAAATGGACATTTCATTTAAAAACGAAACTACATTTATCATTGATCTATAGTACCGGCTGTAGATCTTAAGAACATTAGGTCTTTCGCGATTTCAGGTGAAGAAAACATCAGGTGACGAAAACAGATGAAAAACAGCCCCCCCCCCCTGCATGGTTTTGCTTTTTTTTCAGTTTTCAGAAGGCACTCGCGTGCCATTGGAACATATACACTAAATTATACCTAATTTTAATTAAATTTGCAGATAAAGTTAAATTAAAGTAGTATAATTGGTTTACTTGAATTTAAAAGTTTCATTTTGCAGTTTTAAAAAAAGTATAGTTAGTTTACTTGCATTTTAAAGTATTTGTTTACAGTTTTAAATGATTACAATTAGTTTATTTGCGTTTTAAAGTTTTTATCTACAGTTTTCATTAATTACAATTAGTTTACTTGCATTTTAAAGTATTAATATAAAGTTTTAACTTATTAAATTATAGTTACACACACTTGCTTTTATATTAATTTTACTAGCATGCACGCACACCCACGAAATCATATCTATATAAATAATAATAATATAATAATAAAGCCTACAACAACCCCTTTGGGTCAATGGCCTCCCCACGGTTCAAAGTATGATAATAATAATTATAAAAAAATAATGGAATTACATGTAGATATTCTTACAACTATAAAAGAACGTATATGCATATACACATATACACCCACTTACAAATATCTATGTCCTTATTTTTTACATGAAGTGAAAGTTTAGTACGAAATTTACAACGATAGATCTTGCGTTAACTGTGATGTAGTCTCTTGCCATTCTTTTTTGTTTCTTGCTGTTCTCATCCATGTGATTCCTAATTGTTTTACAAATTCATCACTCCATCTAGTTTTCTTTCTTCCTCTTCTTCTTTTTTGGTCGCGTGGCACCCATACCATGACCTTCTTAGACCATCTATTATCTGTCGTACGAATTGTATGACCTGCCCATTTCCATTTTAAAGTCTTGCTCGTTTTTAATATGTCTATTAAATTTGTTCTATTTCTTATGATTTTACTATTTATCTTGTTTTTAAGTCTTATTTTTAGTATAGTTCTTTCCATTTTACGTTGGCAGCTTCTCAGTTTTAGAAGACAAGATTTGTTAAATGCCCATGTTTGTGCTCCAAAGGACAGTATCGGCAAAACGCATCTGTCCATAATTTTTTTATTCATTTTAAGAGGATAATAGTTTAGGAGAATGTATTTTAATTCCCAGAAGCGCTTCCAAGCGTTGTTTATTCTTCTTTGCACTTCTAGGGTTGATTGGTTTTTTATAGCCATAACTTGGCCTAAATATATAAATTCATCGATCTGTTCTATAATTTGTTGTTGTATTAGAATTTTTACATTTGGTTGATCAGAAATTATTTTTGTTTTTTCTTTGTTTATTGCAAGTCCTACTTTAGCACTTTCTGTCGTCCGCAAAACGGAGATTGGAAAGATATTCCCCGTTTATTTTTATTCCACACTTTTCATTCTCCATGTTTCTAAATACTAGCTCGAGGACTGCGTTGAACAACTTTGGCGAGAGCGGATCTCCTTGTTTTACTCCACGTTTTACTTCAAATGGGATTCCTTTTGTATCGAGGTTTTTTCTTGTCTCGCTTCCAGTGTAAATATTTTTTATAATATTTATGAATTTTCTGTTTATTCCTGTAGTTTCAACGCTTGCCAGATGCTTTCATGCTCCACGCTGTCGAAGGCTTTGAAGAAGTCTACAAACGCGATGTATATAGGTTTTGGGTATTCCCTATATTTTTCTATTATTTGGGATAACACGTCAACGGTGGAGAAGTTTTTTCGAAAACCTGCTTGTTCGCAGGCTTGTTCTCCATCCAATGTTTTGCTTAATCTTGATAATATTACTTTGCTAAATAATTTGTATAATACTGCCAGTAGACTAATTGGTCGGTAGTTGTTTATATTGTTGCTATCTCCTTTTTTGTGGATCAATATTATCTCCGCTTTTTTCCACGAATTTGGTATTTGTTCGGTTTCTAATATCATGTTAAATAGTATTGTGATATGGTCAATTAACTCTTCTTCTCCATATATTATTGCTTCCGCTGGAATGTAGTCTGGTCCCGGGCTTTTTTCTTTCTTCATGTGGTGGATTGCCTGCTCAATTTCGGATTTGAGGAAGGAGGGAACATTCTCGTCTTCGTTCAATTCAGTTGTACTGCATGTCATGGTGTTCTGTGATATATTTTCTGTTCTTTTGCTTGCATATAGTGTCTCGTAAAATTTTGTTGCTATCTGCAGCATTTGAGTGCAATTGCTGTTGATTTGTTTATTTTCTCCTATTAGGGAAGGAATCCAACTGGAATAATTTGTCAGTTTCTTGTTTATTCTTTTTGTTGAAGCTTTGTTTCCAAGTTCTTCTTCTATAATTCTTCGTTTATAATCATTAACGTCTTTTTTATGAGCTTTTTAGTTAACTTTTTTATTTCTGCATATTCTATTTTCATTGTGTTGCTTTTGTCTTGCATCAGATATAACTGGTGCCGTTTTTCAATCATTTGTAGCGTATTTTCTGAAATTTTGCATGATTTATTAGTTTTATTCTCACTACGGACATTTTTACAAGCCACTGTTAAGCTATTTTTGATAATTTTTTCAAGTTGGTTATAGAATTTTTGTACTTCGTTTTGTGGGACCAATTGTAGCTCGTTTAATTGTTTTTTTAGCTCTTCTTTATACGGTGATTGTAGTATAGACCAATCTTCGGGTTTTGAATTTTGGTAATTTTTTCTAGATGTCTTTGTTTTATCAATATTTAGCTTGCACCTAACTAAACGGTGATCTGTGTCAAATTTTAGGTTATTTATAACATGAATGTCTTGTACTTGTTTTATCTCTTTGGTTAGGAAAAAATCTATTTCATTTTTTGTTTTGCCGTCTGGTGATATCCAGGTCCATTTTTGTCCATCTGGTTTTTTGAAGAATGTATTTGCAGTTTTTAGATTCATTTGTGCTGCAAAGGTCAGGAGCCTTCTTCCATTTTCGTTTCTTTTCCCTATTCCAAATGGGCCTCTTATATTTTCTTCACCTTCTTTGAACGTCCCGATTTTAGAGTTGTAGTCCCCAAAAATAATAATTGAGGAGCATATTTCTTCGTTTATAACGTTGGATAAATCATCGTAAAATTTGTCTAGTACTTCATCTGAATAGTTCGACGTAGGTACGTATATTTGTATTAATCTAATCGTAGAATCATTGCTAAATTTTATTTTTAACATGGCGATTCGATCGTTGTAGCCTTTGAATTGTATAATATTTTTCTTCCATTGTTTTTTAATAATGAATCCCACCCCAAATAAGTCCTTTGTTTCACCTTTGTTGTAAAATATGAAGTTTTCCCTCTTCTCTATTTTTTCGTACGGGCGTCTGGTTTCGGCCAATCCTATGACATCCCATTTAATGTTTTGGAGTGAGTTTTCTAGTTCTAGTATTCTATCCTCCCAAAAAAGTTTTAACATTTAGAGTTCCTATGTATATTATATTTTTATTTTTCTCCTTATTTAGGTTTTTTCTTTTTAAGTTTTGTTTTGGAACCTGGGGGTTATGGTCGTACGTCTCCTCACTGACCAGGTGTGTTGGAGACGCTGGGGACCTGTTCTATAATTGCTATATGGACTGGTTAGGCTGTGTTTTTCGTTTCTTGCTGGTGAAAGATATCTTCGGATTGATGAATTCACTGTCTGTTTATTATCAATTCCTTTATTTTTACTTAAGCTATTTACCCTTTTCCTAGTAGTTTCTGGAGTATCGTTCCCATCACTTCTTTGTCTCTTTTTTATACTTTCTTCATTTTCTTTTTCCAGTGGTTCTAGTGCGAAGGAGATGCCGTCTATTATAAGTTTGTCATATCTAAAATGAACTTTTTTCCCTTCATTCGTTTTAGCCCAGTATTTTGATAGTTTGTTTCTAATTTCTCTTACATCTCGCGACAAATCTTCTTTTACTATTATATTGTGTTTTTTTAATTTATGTTTCTGTACCAGGATATCCTTTTTTCTGTTTCACGTAGTGAATGAAATTATGATAGGATTGCTAGGTTCTTGACCTACTTTTTTCGTATAATTGATTTCATTAGATTGTATATTAATGTTTAACATCTCGTTTAATTTGTTCGTTATTTCTGATGTTTTTGCTCTTTGGGAGTTGGAATCAACTAATCCGAAGACGACTATGTTATTTTTCCTTCCATCTATATATGTTATGTAAAAATAAATAAAAGATATGTGCACAAAATGTGTTTTTTTTGTATACATGTTACCTTTTTATCCGTTCGTCGCCGCGATTTCGTCCGTAAATATATTGTTGATTTAATATGTACTTATTTATGTATGTATATTATATATATTTGTGCATGTTTATATACATTGGCCCGTACTACGATCACGGTTTTAACTAAAACGTTGTTTTAAGAAGTGTCAGATTTCATTATTTAATAACAATAATAAATAATTTCGAATTTATCAAAATAAGATTTAAAAGCAGAATATAGTTTGTATTCAAACAAATATTTTTTAAAAAATCGATCTTCAAACATACGTGCAAAATTAAATGTTGAAATTTGAATTTGACATTTTTTAAAACAGCGTTTTAGTTAAAACCGTGATTGTAGTACGGGCCATTGTGTTTAGGGCGTGAGCAGTTTCAACGGAGCCTCCTCACCATTTATTTATTCATGTGTTTTATGTGTATTTCTTAACTAAAATATAGGTAGGATGTCTAAAAACACTAATAATGAATTATCTAATTGCGATAAAATATAACTTAAACTGCTTCGAAAAGGTCAAAAATTACACTTATTTTTTCAGTTAAAATGTATCTATAAATATTTCTTGTTGCACGCTTATGCATACGAAATGCAGTGAAGTTATCTACAATTAAAATTATACCAGACGGCTTGGATAATATTTTAATGTAGTTCTTCATTAAAAAATCACTTCCGGTTTATCAAGTTTGGTCAAAATCTAATATGTTGTCCCCCTTGGTATGAGTCTTAAATACTAAAATTGAAAAGTTTTGGTTTATATTTTAATGTAGTTCTTTATTAAAAACTGTTATGGGCTTCAAGTAAAGTATCACTTCCGGTTTATCAATTTTAGTCAAAATCTAATATGTTGTCTCCCTTTGTATAAAAGTCTTCAATACCAGAATTGAAAAGTTTTGGTTTATATTTTAATGTAGTTCTTCATGAATAACTGTTACGGGCTTCAAGTAAAATATCACTTCCAGTTTATCAAGTTTGGTCAAAATCTAATATGTTGTCCCCTTTGATATAAAAGTCTTCAATACCAAAATTGAAACGTTTTGGATTATATTTTAATATAGTTTTCAATTAAAAACTGTTACGGGTTTCAAGTAAAGTATCACTTCCGGTTTATCAAGTTTGGTCAAAATCTGATATGTTGTCCCCCTTGATATAAAAGTCTTCAATACCAAAATTGAAAAGTTTTGGATTATATTTTAATATAGTTTTCAATTAAAAACTGTTACGGGCTTCAAGTAAAGTATCACTTCCGGTTTATCAAGTTTGGTCAAAATCTGATATGTTGTCCCCCTTGATATAAAAGTCTTCAATACCAAAATTGAAAAGTTTTGGATTATATTTTAATATAGTTTTCAATTAAAAACTGTTACGGGCTTCAAGTAAAGTATCACTTTCGGTTTATCAAGTTTGATCAAAATCTAATATGTTGTCCCTCTTGATATAAAAGTCTTAAATACTAAAATTGATAAGTTTTGGATTATATTTTAATAAAGTTCTTTATTAAAAACTGCTATGGGCTTCAAAGAAAGTACCACTTTCGGTCTATCAAGTTTGGTCAAAATCTAATATGTTGTCCCCCTTGGTATAAGAGTCTTAAATACTAAAATTGATAAATTTTGGACTATATTTTAATATAGTTCTTTATTAAAAACTGCTATGGGCTTCAAGTAAAGTATCACTTCCGGTTTATCAATTTCAGTCAAAATGTAATATGGTCTTTCCCTTGGTATAAAAGTCTTAAATACTAAAATTGAAAGGTTTTGGATTATATTTTAATATTTTTCTTCATTAAAAACTTTTATGTGCTTCAAGTAAAGTATCACTTCCGGTTGTCCAATAGTACCCAAAATCTAATAAACTCTTTATATGAATGCAAAAAACTTAAATACGAAAAAAAGAAATTTTTGGAAGTTCGATATAAGAGTTATCATGGGAGAAAAATCGTCACACACACTCAGACAATTGTAAAAGTAAAAACTTGATGTGGGGCCCTAATTCGTGCTTATTCACTGAAAACTCACTATCGAATTTTTGTACTGAAAACATTACTTCCCGTACCTACGGTATGGCGGGAGAATACTTGCACCGTTCCCGAGATATTAAATAGTTTTTACATCTATGTTCACCTAAAAAAATACCAGATTTGAACCCAAGTTCGTTTATTTTTTTAAACAACTACATAACCATTTTTCCACATATACAATACGGTTAACCTTGTTGTGTATATTTGAAATAAAATAGAGATATCTTTTACCATTCTCGAGATATTATTTTTTTTCTACAAAAATACACTATATCCCTGACTACAAGTTGTCACCGAGATATGCTGTGGACTTTACACCATGTTTCCCAACAAAAAATACAGTAAAAAATCTGATGTGGCCAGCACAATACCTTCCGTCAATCCTATGTATTATAAATAAATTCCATACATAAATTTACTTGCAAAAGATTCGAAATGTCCAGTAATATTATTTCATGCAAAAGGCACTTGACACTGACATCTTCTTCTTCTTTAGCTTTTCCCATTCGTTACCTAGGGGTCACTATTTTTTATTTTCTTCTTCCATTCATTTCTGTTTTGCGGGTCATTCTCATGTCAATTTTTTTCATTCAAAATTTCATTTTTTGGTATTTTATGATTCCCTTTCTCGGCAACTGAATTCCACATCCCTGATAATAAATAAACCACATGAAATAAGAAAATCATGAAATTTTCAATGAAAAATTATGACATTTGTCAGTTATGGACGTAATTAATAGCTGTCATTTTGACACGGGTCTTCCATATCTGCTTGCCAAATTCAGCAAAGTCACGTCACTACACGCGCTCTATACATAAATTTTCTTGCAAAAGATCCTATATTTTCAGTAAAATTATTTCATAAACAAACTATGGAAATTGCTCTTGACACTGACATCTTCTTCTTTAGTCTTTCCATTCGTTAAGGGGTCGCTATTTTTTATTTTCTTCCACTCATTTTTGTTTTGCGTGTCGTCCTCATTCAGTTCTTTTTCTCTCCTTTCATCTTATATTTGGTCTTCCTATGTTTCTTCCACCTTCTGTTATGAGATATTCATTATGACATATTCAAACCAATGTAATCGTCTCTCTTATATCTTTCTAGCATCGTCCAACACTAGAGTTATTTCCCTTATTGTTTCATTCATTTACGTTTTATTGATACTGACATCTGTCAATTTGAATTACCTGAATATATTAGCAGTTTCCATGGTTAAGTTAACATAGCTGGCTGAATTATGAAATTTATATGAATATTTTTATCTTTATTATTCTTTAACTCTAATATCTGTTGAATATGAAATATAAAATGCAATCAAATCGTATAGAGAATAATATATTCTTTAAGTTATAATAACATTTAACTGAGTTTTTCAAGAAAAACTATTAAAATCTTCAAATGAGGGTACTTCCGGTCGATCAATTATAACCAAAATCTAATCAAGTCTGCATATGGTTGTAAGGAAGAGGAATACGCAAGAATTGTAATTAATTTTTGGTATTCTAGTAATGGAGATATCGTGCCCGAAACTGCGGTCACACACACATACACACACGAACACACACACACATACAGACATCATCGTAAAAATAGTAAAATCGTATTGTAAAGACCCTAAATCGTGCTTATTCAATGAAAACTCACCACCGAATTTTTTGACCAGACAATGCCTTCCTTACCTATAGGTGACGGAAGGTAAAAGAAGAGTCCATTGGAATGAAATAGTTATATATTTCTCTCTCTGTTTTATAAAATATAAATATTTGCGAGTGAGTGTTCCATCCTGTACTTGTTATTCTGTCATATTGTCTTTGTCTTACAATATATTTATCTCTGTCACACAAAAATGCACCCGCCGTTTAGTAATTGAAGTAGGGGTATCACTTTTAGGTAAAAATTGAGAATTTTAATTTTATTGATTTTTTTTACGAATCAATTCCTCCCGTAAAACGTACATGTAGAAAAGGTATACTTTTAAATAAAATAAAACAACCAATCACAAGCGTGCTAAGATACACTTGATTTTATCAACAATACTTCTCGCTAATTACAAATGGCGATAAAACACACACATACAGATACACATACACTAACTAAAGCAACAGTACCTCACGGCAACTAATACAGTTTAAAGGTGACAGTATTTTTTTATCAACTATACCTCCCGCTGATTCCAAATAGTAATAATACACACTCATACATAAATATACATACAAACACTAAAGTAACAATACCTCCCGCTAATTAATTGCGTGATGTACACATATTAAGAAATCTGATGTGGCCAGCACAATACCTCCCGTCAAATCTGTGTGTTTTGTAAACATTCCATACCTAAATTTTCTTGCAAAAGATTCTCAAAGTAACTCATTTCTATTTCAGATTGCATGCATGACCATGAGGGCTTCGGAAACATGGAAATAGGGGCAGAAGAGGGCAGAGTACCTTAAGGAGAAACAGGAGACATGTATAAGGTAAGAATCTTACTAGATTTCATACTATTTACAATTCTGTGGCTTTATGGCAAAAGCCATTTAACTTTTATTCTTTTTATCATTATTAAATGTATTTATTTTGTTGGTATTGCAACAATACTTTATAATCCAAGAGTCGAAACTTGGAATAAAAATGAACTAGTTCAAATCTAGTTACCATTGGAAAAGTAGTGCACTTTCCACTTGTATAACCGCATCCGTCGGACAGGATGGTGCAAAATTAATGGCCTTCTCTGTACTATTTTTTATCAAATTTCGAAATATCTAATTAAAACAAATTTCAAATACTTTTGAGACCATTTAAAAACTGTTGGACAAAATAATTATTAACTTGTTCTCATATTCAACCATGAGAACTTTGTCAGTGAAATACGACTATTATAAATGTCTAAATATTATCTTGTACTCAAATTCGATTTTGAGTACTGTACTACATTGAAAGAAATATAACTTTCATGAATGTGTATAATATTCAAACAATTTATAATTGAAATATCGACTGTTTATCAATATAAAATCAATATCTGGGAACATATGATTAGTATATATCTTTCAGGAATCGGACAACAAGAAGACTAAATTAATATAGTATAGGATTCTTTGCGTAAGAACAACATTGTGTACTGTAGAAAAAGTTAGTTTTCTAGTCGATGTCAGCACAGATTATAGAGCGAATTGAACGAAACATTATTGAACAATGCCATTCTTACGTGAAGAATAATATAGAATATAAGTTAGTTTTAAGTTTTTTGAAATGTATTTTCAGCTCTTAATTAAACTTTGGCTCATCGCGGCGTTGAGCAAACACGCGTTTTCTTTAAAAATTTAAAAATAAATTTATTTAACTTGAAGTGCATTCCCTTACGAAGATTCATCATAAAATCGTGCGTTTTGATTGCCCAGACGGCATCTAGGGAGAGTGAATGTGAAAAAAAAAATTGTATGAATTGGTGTGTCGGGGCATGCTTGCTGTCAAATGGTGAGAGAATCAGGAAGTAGGGGGTGTGAGATTCGAAATTTGTTTGTGGGTTCGGGTTTCCTTATTTTTTCTATTATTAAACATCACGGTTAGTAGGATGGTTAGGTAGGGTTCGTGCGCGATTTCCATAATTGAGTGGACTGATATGTATAGTAATTCACAACGCCATATGAAACCAGTTTATTCTGGTGGATCGCTTCACACTTGTGTGAATGTTTCTAGGGACAGTTTAATTCTTTTGTACCAGTGCTGACCGCCGTTCGTACGGCCTCTGCTCTAGATTGGACGCTTTAAAACCGCTAGACTCAAATGAGAAAAGTTTTAAACAAACCTGAATGCTTACACAGGAAGCTCTCTTATGGCGTTATGTGCTCTCCTCATCCGGAGGCAACGTAATCATCGTTTAATTTTATGGCAACGAATTATTAAAGATAAAGTAAAGTTTTTCTTTGATTTAACTTTGAGCACACGGGTTGACCGCGTTCGGTGTTAGGTGTATCGGGAATGGCCGGGCGATGCCATCGGGAGTAGCTCATTATTGCATCCAAGCCGAGGAATATCACTTAATTGCTTCCCTTGTCCTTAATTAGCTCGCGTTGTAGGCCGTAAACCCTCGGGGTCGCGACTGGGGTCGGCAAAGCCCCCACGTAAACAACTGTGAGAATCACCCCGGCATTCTCACTTTTTGTCTTAGATCGTATATCTCTCTCTCACTTCAACTTAGCTTAACATAGTCTAGATATAAGATAGTTTGCGTATACATAAGATAGCTTAGATTATAAGATAGGCAGGGGTTTTTTTTGGTTTTTGAGAGAGAGAAAATTAACGTAACTTACTATTTTTAGATTTGCTTTTGTTTGAAAAAGATATTAATGTAAGATAGGATTTTTTGCGCACTTCATAAACTTAATTTGAGGGGAACTACAATAGTTTAATTTAGATTATAAGGTATTATTGTATACGGAATGGTATTTATTTAATAAATGATATATATATATATATATATATATATATATATATATATATATATATATATATATATATATATGGGGAGCGTGGGTTTGGCATGAGGGTGGTGTCTCCCTATATATATACCATTTATTAAATAAAGCATTTCAGTTATAGTTTTAAGATAGTTATAAATTAAAAGAATTCCTCCGCCGCCGCTGTCGCCGAGATTGCAGTGCCGATTGGGAAGCGTCTCCATGGCTTCCTCTTCATAATGACTTATTTAAAATGTATGTACAATAAAACAATCTTTTAATTCTGATTATTTTAATTTAAACCCGTCACATTAGTTTTAAAGTTAGGTAGTTTTAGTAAAAATTGTAATTGTTATTAAGTATTTTGACGCGATCAGGGCAAAGTTAGATTTTAAGTATTTATTGTTAAAGAAGCTTTATATTAATTAATATTATATATTGTATATATAATATAAAGGTTCGCAAACGATCTTAAACTGAATAAGAAATCTTGTACGTTTAACAGTGGGAACAAGGAATCTTATTTGGGGATCCAAAGTTTAAATTTGTTAAATTAGTCCATAAGTATTGTAAACGGAACTCTTTAATATATTTGAACGGTTTTAGTCTAAAAATATATAATATTAATTTAGAGTTTCGTACCATTTATAAAACTAAAATGTTTGTTACCAAATAAAATTATTATGGGGTTATATTATTTGTTGTTAATTATTTTGCATCTTTATTCTGTAAATAAAAGTTAAATCTTCCGGTTAAACTTTTATTTGCAGAATAATGATACAAAATAATTAGCAACAAATAATATAAGCCCATAATAATAGCAACAATTTATAGGGTAACAAATGTTTTAGTTTTATAACTAAACCCAGTGTGACACTTTTATAAATGGTTAATAGATTTGTTAATAAATTTAGTATGAAATAATTATGAACAGAATTTGTAAACTCTAAATCTTTTACAATTCATGTGTTATATTTCTGTTCGTAATTGTTACTAAATTTGTTAACAAATCTTTTAACAATTTATGATTGTCAAACAGTCCTTTGTAATAATAATGCCAATAAACTTTATTTTTTATAAGAAAAAGTCTTGTAGTTTTTTAATAATACAAATATATTTTTATATTAAAAAAATTGATTTTTTTTCTAAGTCCTTACACGTATGTAGTTTTTAAAACGGCCACCAGTTGGCAGCACCTATCGCTAAAGATAGCAACGAGCGAGCAAAACCGACCAAAAAATATTTTTTTTGTGTACATAACGACGAACATACATAATTTTCAATAGCCTTTAGTGTTTAGACTAATTAAAAATGGGATGTTATGTCCAATTTGAATTAGAGCTTACCAGATTTCTGCTTCTGCTACCTGCAAAATGATTTTTTTCTAAGTCCCTGTACGTATGTAGTTTTTAAAACGGCTAAGTTGCAATTGTTCATACATCAAAATAATTGAAAATTGCCAATACGCGGTGACTTATAATTTTTCAAACCCTGACATATACGTTCCAAATTCACAACAGGCCTTAATAAAATCGTTTACTGAAAGTAGGTGCTGCCCCCAGCGGCCAGTTTTGGAACTATTTACAATCCTGTATGTACGTATGTATAAACACAGGTGTATTTCTGGCGGTCATTTAAGAACTATATACGTACAGGGATTTAAAATTTTACTGAATTCATCCCCTAAGAAGAAGGAATAAAAAAAATAGCCAAATTAAAGTTTAATTTATATTTTATCGTATAAAATATTGTAGATTAGAATACTTTACATGAAATACAACAATGTAATGTACAAATAAACAATAAATACATGTAAAATTTATACAAACTATTATTTGAACATCCCTATTTCTAATTTTTCAGGACAAGGGTAAGTATATTTATATATAAAATACAAAGAATAAGAATTACAAATACAATTTAAGTTATGAACATAATAAAGACAACAATGTATTACAAATAAACAATACAAGTTTTTATGTAACAACCCCTTATTTATTCCAGAGCAAGATACCACAACAAAGAGACAGGGAAATATGTACAGTTGATTCCGCCTTAATAAGACAACCAGGAAAGTATGAGAACTTTATTATGCATATTAATAAATGTTATAAAATTTGTTCAACTTTTTTAAAAATCAAGCTGTCAAATTTTAATTAGCGCATTTTTAAACCCTTGGCCCTACGCCCTTTAAACTTAAATATGTTGTTCTACGACCCCGACATTTCAAATGA